>OX451739.1:728507513-729824206 GCA_948472305.1 Vicia faba
GTGCCAGATTGATCTTCACCCTCTGATCAATAAAGTAGATCAGAAACTGTTGATCCACGTTTATATAATCAGGAGAGCTTGTTGGCTTCCTGTGATTGAAGCAGCCAAGAACAATCTTGGCCCATACTCTGCAGTGATCCTTCAGATCCTTAATTTTGCTGCTGGGAAATCCAAGAGTGAAAATGCTGTTAGCTACCACGCCTATATCAGGGCATCTATCAGCCATGTCCACACAACGGACTCCACCACCACTTTGACCGATTAACCTAGCAATGAGGTCTTCAGAAATTACTATCTTCTTTCCCATGACAGAAGAGATGACTAGATGTTTATAAATCTTGGCGTGAATCCAAAATTCCTTGACAAGCTCTGGGAATGTTGGTCCAACCAACCTATCGAAATACCTCTCCCACTTTTGAGCCCTAATTTCTTCAGTTAGGTCAAATCCATTTTCCTTCAAACTTTCGAAGTCGACGATTAACTCAGAGAGAACTTCAAGATTCTTTACCGGTGTGAGAAGAGTTCTGAGGGGCACCTGATATTGTTCAGAGGTTTCTTTCTTCTGATTGCCTGCAGAAATGCTGGAGGATGCCATTGTTCTCACACAACAAAGCTTTGAGAATGAAAAAGGTTTGGGAAATATGCAGAAATATGCAGAAAATACTTGAATGATTATGAGAAAGCGTAAAGAATAAGAGTGAAAGATTAATGTGCTTAAATAGAGTTTTCAAAAATTATTTTGAAAAATTAAACGTTTTTAAGAGAGAGAAAAAAAATAATGATTGCCATTTAACAAGCGTGATTACTTTTCATTAAATGCTTGCTGATTTTGGGGGATTTGAGAAAGATACTTAAAAACAGTTACCAGACATGTGTCTCAATGCACCCAATCAGCGCTTTGCCTTCTCAGAAGCGTGCACGCGTTCTGCTTCAGGGATTTGCTGATGATTGGATGACACTTGTTTGATGTAGTGATCAGCACGCCTGTCTTTGAGATTAGACTCTCAGATCTTTAGACTTGCATCTGATACAATCTGCATGTTCTATCTTTCTGAAAGAGGATTGATCAGAAGTTCACAGTAATATAATTACATTCTGAAGATGAACACATGGAATTAAAACATTTTCATTCTGGGCATACTTTCATGCTGAGATGTTTCAGAATGAAATTAAACCTATCTTGTGAAAGGGGTTTAGTAAAGATATCAGCCCATTGATGGTCTGTATCTATAAATTTTAAGTTTAAAATACCTTTCTGAATATAGTCCCTAATGAAATGATGTTTTATTTCTATATGCTTAGCTCTAGAATGTAAAATAGGATTTTTACTTAAGCAAATAGCAGAAGTATTATCACAAAGAATAGGAATGTTACTCTCAAAAATCTGGAAGTCTTCAAGCTGACTTTTCATCCAGAGCATTTGTGTGCTACATCCTGCTGCTGCTATGTACTCAGCTTCTGCTGTTGACAGAGCAATTGTTGATTGCCTTTTGCTGGACCACGAGATCAGATTTTCTCCTAGAAACTGGCAGCTTCCAGAAGTACTTTTACGTTCCACTCTGTCTCCAGCAAAATCAGCATCACAGTAGCCTACTAAGCTGTAATCACTAGATTTTCTATAAAACAAACCCAGATTAGTAGTACCTTTCAGATACTTGAAAATTCGCTTAACAGCTGTTAAGTGAGATTCTCTAGGATTTGATTGGAATCTAGCACAAATACATACGCTGAATAAGATATCAGGTCTTGAAGCTGTCAGATAAAGGAGAGAACCAATCATACCTCTGTAGACTTTCTGTTCTACACTTTTGCTTACCTCTTCTCTTTCCAGAATGCACGTGGGATGCATTGGAATCTTTGATGGCTTACATTCTGAGAGGTCAAATTTCTTCAGAAGATCTCTGATGTATTTGCTCTGATGAATGTAAGTTCCCTCTGGAGTTTGATTGATCTGAATTCCTAGAAAGAATTTCAGTTCCCCCATGAGGCTCATCTCAAATTCTGCCTGCATACACTTAGCAAATTTTCTTCCAAGAGAAGGATTAGTAGAACCAAAAATAATATCATCAACATAAATTTGACAGACTAAAATGTCACTCTTAACTGTTTTACAGAATAGAGTAGTGTCCACTTTCCCTCTGGTGAATTCATTTTCAAGCAGAAAGTTACTTAGCCTTTCATACCAAGCTCTGGGAGCTTGTTTCAGACCATACAGTGACTTTTTCAGTTTGAAAACATGTTCTGGATGTTTTGTATTTTCAAAACCTGGGGGTTGGTGAACATAAACTTCTTCTTCTATATAACCATTTAAGAATGCACTTTTGACATCCATCTGATACAGAGTGATGCCTCTATTAACAGCAAATGAAATTAAAAGTCTGATAGATTCTAACCTGGCGACTGGGGCAAAGGTTTCTGTATAGTCTATCCCCTCTTGCTGACTATAACCTTGTGCAACCAGTCGTGCCTTGTTTCTGATGACTTCACCTTGTTCATTTAGCTTGTTTCTGAACACCCATCTTGTTCCAATGACGTTGAATCCTTTTGGTCTGGGAACGAGATCCCATACGTCGTTTCTGGTGAATTGATTCAGCTCTTCTTGCATTGCCAGAATCCAGTCATTATCCAGAAGTGCTTCATCAATAGAAGAAGGTTCAATCAGAGACACAAGTCCCATAAGAGTTTCTTCAGAGTTTCCGAAGCTTGCTCTTGTTCTAATTGGATCTTCCTTTCTTCCTAGGATAGTTTCTTCTGGGTGATCCAAACTGCTTCTGGGTAATCTCTTCTGAGGTTGATCAGCAGCAGTTGTAGGATTTCTAGCATTGCTTCTTTCAGACGTTGAAGGAATGTCTGTGTTGAGAGCTTCTGATGACTTGTCTTCAGAACCTGCAAATTCAATTTCTATACCTGCAAGATTTTCATTCTGCTTTGACTTTTCAGAGTCAAGCTTGTCATCAAAACGAACACTGATTGATTCTTCCACAATCTGTGTTTCTGTATTGTATACTCTGTACCCTCTTGAGCGTTCAGAGTATCCTAACATGATACACTTCTGTGCCTTAGAATCAAACTTGTTCAAATAATTCTTTGTATTCAATATATAGCAAGTACATCCAAATGGATGAAAGTACGAAATGTTGGGCTTTCTGTTCTTCCACAGTTCATATGGAGTCTTTTCCAGAATAGGTCTTATTGAGATTCTATTCTGAATGTAGCACGCTGTGTTTATTGCCTCTGCCCAGAAAGTCTTAGCAACGTTTGTCTCATTGATCATGGTTCTGGCCATTTCTTGCAATGTTCTGTTCTTTCGTTCTACAACTCCATTTTGTTGGGGAGTTCTAGGACAAGAGAAATCATGCAGAATGCCTTTGTCATTAAAGAATGACTCAAAATCTTTATTTTCAAATTCTCCACCATGATCACTTCTGACTTTAACGATTCTAAGATCTTTTTCATTCTGAACTTGGTTACAGAAGGTAACAAACACAGAGTGTGACTCGTCCTTGTGTCTTAAGAACTTTACCCATGTCCATCTGCTATAGTCATCTACGATTACTAACCCATACTTCTTGCCACTGACTGAAGCAGTTTTAACTGGTCCAAATAAGTCAATGTGCAGAAGTTCTAATGGCTTAGAGGTAGAAAAAACATTTTTGGATTTAAAAGAAGGTTTTGCAAATTTGCCTTTCTGACATGCTTCACACAGAGCATCTGAATTGAACTTCAAATTTGGAAGTCCTCTGACCAGATTGAGTTTGTTAATCTGAGATATTCTTCTCATACTAACATGCCCCAATCTTCTGTGCCAGATCCACTGCTCGTTGTTAACAGACAGAAGACATTTTACGTTCTGACTCTTTAGTTCAGAAAGTTTGATTTTGTAAATGTTGTTTTTCCTCTTTCCATTAAACAGGATAGTCCCATCTTTCTGACTAACAGCTTTACATGATTTTTGATTAAAGATTATATCATAACCGTTATCACTTAATTGACTTATGGATAACAGATTATGCATCAATCCATCTACAAGCAGAACATTATTAATAGAGGGAAGATTTCCATTACCTACAGTTCCAGAGCCAATTATCTTTCCCCTCTGATTGCCTCCAAAGCCAACGTGGCCTCCAGGCTTAAGTTCCAGGCTTTGGAACATATGCCTTCTTCCCGTCATGTGTCGTGAGCAGCCAGAGTCCAGGTACCATGACTGGTGTTTCTGACTTGCTGCTAAAGATATCTGCAACATGTATTATTTTATCCTTAGGTACCCAGATCTTCTTGGGTCCTGATTTGTTAGTTTTACCAAAACTCTGGTTGAATTTTGGTTTCACAGAGTGCTTACTACTAGTATATTTGATGTCATGTGTGTGACCATACACAAAGTGTGAATTTAGAGGAGTGTGTTTAATGGTTAAATCCATGACATTTTTAGGTGTAGGAACCTTACCTAGGTATCCTATTCCTTTCCTGCCGTTTCTGCTAACTCCATAGATCATTGAAGCCATTCTGCTTCTATCTATGCTTTTAGCAAGGAACTTCTGGAAACTATGATCATACTCCTTGATGATCTCATCAGCGTTGCTGGGAGTTTCAGAAATTGGTTCCTTCTGAGAGTTTTGTAAAGAGTTTTCTAATTTTAAAATTTTATCTCTCAGCTCAGAGTTTTCCAATTTGAGACTCTCAGACTTATTAGAGTCAGATTCAAGATTCCTTTTCAGGTCTCTGAATTTAGCTCTAATCTGCTGATAACGTTCCAGAATTTCATTGAGGCTTTCAGCAAGTTCAGCCTTTGTAAAATTAACAGCGAAGTTAGGGAATACCTCTTCTGTGTCTGATTCTGAGTCTGATTCAGAAGCTTCACTGTCATCTGGAATGTTAGCCATGAGCGCTATGTTTGCCCTTTCATCATCTGATTCTGAGTCAGCTTCAGACGAGTCAGAGTCATCCCATGTGGCCATGAGACTTTTCTTCTTCTCTCTTCCAAACTTCTTTTTGGGCTTTTCCCTCTGAAGCTTTGGGCAGTCACTCTTGTAGTGTCCTTGCTCATTGCACTCGTAGCAGATGATGTCTTTTGTGTTTGGCTTCTTGCTACCGGAGGAGCCTTCAGATCTTCTGTATCTAGAGGAAGAATCTGTCCTTCTGTATCTGGAAGAAGACTCGTTCTGATCAGATCTTCTGGGATTCCTGAACTTCCTTTGTCTTTGCTTCCACAGTTGATTTACTCTTCTGGAGAGAAGGGAAAGTTCGTCTTCTTCTGATGAGGATCCATCAGATGTTTCTTCAACTGCCTGCAAAACTTTAGATTCAGATTTTCTGTTAGATTTTAAAGCTAAAGGCTTACCTTGCTTCTGAGGCTCGTCAGCTTCTAGCTCTATCTCATGACTTCTGAGGGAGCTTATAAGTTCCTCCAGAGTGATTTTGTTGAGATCCTTCGCTAGCTTCAGAGCAGTAACCATAGGCCTCCACTGCTTGGGTAAACTTCTGATTATCTTCTTGACATGGTCAGCAGTAGAGTATCCTTTGTCCAGAACTTTGAGACCAGCTACCAAAATCTGGAATCTAGAGAACAGAGTTTCAATGGATTCAGATTCTTCCATTTTGAACGCCTCATACTTCTGAATGAGCGCCAGAGCTTTTGTTTCTTTGACTTGAACGTTGCCCTCATGCGTCATTCTGAGAGAATCAAAGATGTTCTTAGCCGTGTCTCTGTTGGAGATCTTTTCATACTCAGTATAGGAGATGGCACTGAGGAGGATGGTTCTGGCCTTATGGTGATTCTTGAAATCACGCTTTTGTTGATCAGTCATTGATTTTCTATCAATCTTCTGACCAGTTGCATTCACAGGGTGCGTGTATCCATCTGTCACCATATCCCACAGATCAGCATCATGGGCTAGAAAGAAGCTTTCAATTCTATCTTTCCAGTAATCAAAGTTTTCTCCATCAAAGACTGGAGGTTTGCCGCTGAATCTGTCTCTGTCCTCATTGTTGTCATTGCTGAAATGAGAGTTGTTTCCTGCCATTGTGTTTTTCTGACGCTGGATCTTGTACTGACACGGTTAGGTGTTTTAGCTCAGAACCAGGCGCTCTGATGCCAATTGAAGGGGTGAAAAACACAAGAAGGGGGGGTTGAATTGTAAAACTGAAATCTTAAAGCAATTGACAAGATATTTTTATCCTGGTTCGTTTGATCTCAAACTACTCCAGTCCACCCGTCAAGGTGATTTCGCCTCTCTCCAACGAGGTCTTAATTCACTATATTCAACTGAATATTACAGACTGCTTTAACAACTGCTAAAGCCTTCTTGATTCAAACCACAATCCGGTTTGTCAAGGCAACACTTTCTTACAAAGGTATAAAACAAATGTGTGTGAATGTTTTCTACAAAACTTTATCACAACTGTGATGTATACACAAATGAAGCTTAGAAACTTAGATTGCTAAACACTAATGGAGTATCAGAGTTTGTGGTTTAGCAAAACTGATAGATGAAGATTATTGTTCAGCTTTGTGCGTGTAGAGAGTTGGAGAGCATTAGCCATTATAATCTTCGAAGCCTTGTTTATATAGCACTTGAGAAGATGAACGTTGAATGCAATATTCTTGATTCAATGCTAATAACAAGCTTTCCTTTTTGAGCAGATCTTGTCTAGAATGATGTCGTTGGAATTAATTAGCGTTCAATGCACAGTACAGTTGCTTCTTCAATGCACGTTCTGGCTTGGCTCATTCTGATTCTGCTTCGCTGCTGATGAACTATTGTTTTTGTATCAGAGTGTTTACGCGCAGTTCTGTTCATCAAGCTACAGCATGTACGTGAGTTGATCATCTGATCTTGATGTTCTGATTCAGCAACTTCTGATGCTGGTGTATGAAATCAAATTCTGATGCTGAAGAAGTGATCTTGCTTATTTTAATCAGCGTATCTGCAAGTCAGAGCATAGTAATTTTTAGGCAGCATATAGTTCAAACATGAAACATATAAATACTATATCTTTTCACTTTGTTATCATCAAAACTTAAATATAGGGTACTAGATTCAAACATTGTTCTAACATATGCCCAGAAGTGGAGAGACTTGGCTGGAAGATTTCAACCCCCGTTGTCTGATAGGGAGTTGGTCGATATGTTTCTGGGGACGCTATCTGGTCCATTCTTTAACCATTTGATCGGCAGCTCATCAGCTGGTTTCACCAAGCTGATTTTAACTGGAGAGAGAGTAGAAGCTGGGATTCGAAGCGGTAAAATACAGAAGGATGCCTCTTCGAGTTTAGTAAAGAAACCTTTTACTAGTAAGAAGGAAGCCAGTGCCATCTATAGCCCGAGAGGCCAAGGTAGAGCTAAGCACCGTCAGACGGTAAGTGCTGTAATGATACCTAGGCCTGCAACTGCTCCACAATGTAATAATCAACAAAGGATGGAAAGACCACAACGACAGTTTACCCGGATCAAGATGACGTTGGCTGAAGTTCTACCCCATCTGTTGAGATCCAATTTGGCGACCTTGAAAGAGTCTCCCAAGAATCCGAACACCACATCTCCCTGATATAATCCAAATGCTCGATGTGCCTATCATTCTGAGAGTCCTGGCCATGATACCAATGACTGTTGGGCTCTGAGAAATAAGGTACAGGATCTGATCGAAGCGAAGAAAATTGAGTTCGATGCTCCGGAAAAGCCCAATGTCATAACTGCTCCCATGCCTAAGCACGGTCGTGGAGTTAATGTTGTGGATACCGATCTATTTGTGACCTTAGTAGATGAAGTTTCTACTCCTCTTATGACGGTTAAGAAGAATTTTTTGTCGGCCGGTTTATTTTCGGGTTGTGGTAAAGGTTGCCATATGTGTTCATTTTTGCCATCTGGTTGCAATTTGCTGAAGTCAGGTGTTCAGCGCCTGATGGATAGAAAAGAAATTTTGTTCGAGAAAACTTTGACTCCCGTTGTTCCATTTGAAGAAGTTGCTATTATAACCATTTCCGCCAATCCTTCCAAGGTCTCCTCGAGAAGACCTGGTAGGATTACATCTGTTCCAAGAGTCATTCCGCTAATAATCACCGTTCCTGGTCTTGTCCCGTATGCCTCAGACAAAGCTGTCCCATGGCATTATGGTGCCGATGTGTACTATCATGGCATCAAACAAGATCTAAAAAATGAAGAGGCTGATCCTAATGTCAGTAACATTGTCGGGACAAGCAAGGTTACCCAAAGTGGAAGGGTTTTCTCTCCCGAGATTTCCCCGAAGACTGTCAATAGCCCTATTGTTATTCTGTCTGCTACTCCTGTTGGTACATCAACTACTACTCCTGTGCTTACTCCAATTATCACTCCTACCGTCGAGTCATCTGGGACCCGAGGCAAAGAAGTTATAGGTGAGCCTTCCCGGACGGAGGAGCCTAGAAAAATTTTCGTGGAAGCCTCTAAGCAAGAGATAGAGGAAATACTGAAAATAATCAAAAAGAGCGACTACAATGTGGTCGAGCAGCTGGGGAATACCCCCTCCAAGATATCCATGTTGTCCCTACTGTTAAGCTCCGAGGCCCATGCGAAGGCTTTGATTGCATTCCTCAAAACCGCGCATGTGCCGCAAGAGACCTCAACTGATCAATTCAAAGATTGTGTGGCCAGCCTAACTGCTGACAATGGGCTAGGTTTTTGAGATGCAGACTTGACACCGAAGGGAAGGAAGCATAATAATTCTCTGCATGTCTCGATTGAATGTAGGGGTACCACTATGGCTCATGTGCTGGTAGATACTGGGTCTTCGCTGTATGTTTTGCCTAAAATGGCATTGGATCGGTTGGATTGCGAGGGATTAATATTAAAGCCTAGTAACATTGTGGTGAGGGCTTTTTATGGGTCGAAGAGAATGGTGCACGGGGAAGTGGACATCCCCGTCAAAATAGGTTCCCAGACTTTTGAGTCCACTTTCTATGTAATGGACATTCGGCTGTCGTACTCTTATTTATTGGGTCTTCCTTGGATCCATGAAGCTGGGGCAGTTACTTCTACACTACACCAAATGCTAAAGTATCCAGTAAAAGGGAAGATTGTCACTGTGCGTGGTGAGGAGGAGTACATGGTGAGCCACCTCAATTCCTTCAGGTATGTAGAGATGGACAGGGAATTCATAGAGACTCCTTGCCAGAACTTTGAAGAGGTTCCCCAGATATTCGCATCAGATGAAACTATTACCAACAAACCTCCTCTGAAGATGGCTTCCCTCAAAGACGCTAGAGCAGTGGTTGGAGAAGGTGGGTGTACCAACTGGGGACAGCTCCCTGATTTTACTCATAAAACTGACAAGTTTGGTTTGGGCTTTACTTCTGGAGCTCAAAGGGCTGTTCGACGCGCTCGGGCTGGAGGACCTCCCCTACGCATCAATAATCAGGGAATTAATGCCATTGAAGACAGCGAGGAAGACTCAGACATTGACAGCTGGATCTACCTAACTACCAACGGTGGACCGAGTAATTGGACGGCTAGGGACTTTGTACCGATTTCTTTTATTCCGAAGTAATTGTCTTACTTGTTTTGAGATTTATAATAAACAATTGAAAATTCTACAGCCTTGTGCCTTGCCCTAGGCACATTGACTTTGTTTGTGAGGGCTATTATTTTTCATTTCATATACCATCAATAAAACATTGGACGTTCCTTGCATACAAATTTTGCGCTCTCTGTTTTTAATTTTCCGTTTTCACTTTATCAAAACAGCTATGCTCTTACACACACTCACGAATCATACTGTAGATCCATATCCACCCTGGATCCCATTGATAACAGCTCTGCTACTATCCGTTATGACTTCAAAAATCTGATCAACCAAGCCGAAGACGAAGGTGAGGGTGATTGTGAGGTGCCTGGAGAACTTGCTAGACTATTACAACAGAAAGAAAGGGCTATACAGCCTCATGAAGAGCTGGTTGAGACAATAAACCTGGGCACAAAGATAGACTGAAAGGAGGTCAATATTGGTGCAAATTTGGAAGTTAAGGTCAAACAGCGGTTGATACAAATGTTGCACGACTACGTCGAGATTATGCTTGGTCATATGAGACATGCCAGGTTTAGACACTGATATTGTGGTTCATCGTCTGCCGACCAAAGAAGATTGCCCTCCGGTTAAACAGAAGGTCCGTCATATGCGCCCTGAAATGTTAGAGAATATCAAGGCAGAGGTCATGAAGCAGTTCGACGCAGGGTTCTTAGTTGTCACTTCTTATACACAGTGGGTTGCTAACATCATTCCAGTACCTAAGAAGGACGGTAAGGTACAAATGTGTGTGGATTATAGAGATCTGAGCAGAGCAAGCCCCAAGGATGATTTCCCACTTCCTCACATTGACGTTCTGGTTGACAATACCGCATAACACAAAATCTTCTCCTTCATGGATGGTTTCTCTGGCTACAACCAAATCAAGATGGATCCTGAAGACATGGAGAAGACAACCTTTGTCACACAGTGGGACACCTTCTGTTACAACATGCCATGGTCGCTTTGTTCCATGATATGATTCACCCCGAGACCGAAGTTTATGTTGATGATATGATAGCCAGGTCTCAAACTGAGGAAGAGCACCTTGATCATCTACAAAAGTTGTTTGAAAGGTTGAAAATATACAAGCTGAGGTTGAATCCGAACAAGTGCACCTTCGGGGTAAGGTCTGGTAAACTCATGGGTTTCATTGTCAGCGACAAAGGTATCTAAGTAGACCCTGCAAAGGTAAAGGCCATACAAGAAATGCCAGCTCCCCGTACAGAGAAGGAGGTTAGAGGTTTCTTGGGACGCTTGAATTATATTTCCAGGTTCATTTCATATCTAACTGCTACTTGTGAACCCATTTTCAAGCTTCTGAAGAAAGATCAAGTGGTAAAGTGGAATGATGAATGCCAGACCGCCTTCGAAAGAATCAAAGAATACCTTCAAGAACCACCAATTATGATGCCTCCGGTTGAAGGAAGACCTTTTATATTGTACTTAACAATGCTAGACAATTCAATGGGGTGTGTGTTGGGGCAGCATGACGAGTCTGGTCGAAAAGAGCATGTGATATACTACCTTAGCAAAAAGTTTACCGACTGTGAGAGAAGATACTCACTGCTCGAGAAAACTTGTTGCGCTTTGGCATAAGCTGCTCGCTGACTTAGACAGTATATGCTGATTGTAGCGGTAGAAATGTGCAAGACTAAGCCATTGGATTGACTAGACTTTATACAAATCAAAATAAAAATCACCACCGCGCTTTATTGTTTCCAAAGGAATGCGAAAAGAGCGAATAACCCAAAAAGAGGGGAAAAGATTCAAGGTAAGGGGGTTGGTTATGAAAAGGGAATATATTAGCACCCTAAACATCTACGGTACTCAGCAGGAACCTCTTTGAAAAATCTGTATATTTTGGCTATAAAAATGTGTTGTATATAAAATGGATGGGGAGGTGAGAAAAGAAATATTTTTATGATTTTTGCACCCGCCGCGGTTGCGAACCTTTAGTGCCTACGTACCACCTTTCATGAAATAGGGGATCAGGGTACACGTAGTTCCTCTTTTAAAAATTTGAAACACAAGTGTGTTGGTTGATTTTATGAGATAAGACATCATCGCAATTGTCCGTGTGAAAAACATACTTACTACCCACAATCATGAGAAAGGAGAATTTGCATCATCTCAAAGTGGAGGATATGGCTTGGATTTTAAAATCAACAATGCCTCACTCAACACCCAAGTGGAAAATATCTCACTTCACTACATATTGTAGAAGTATAGTTATTTGCATCACTAAAAGGATTGACAAGAGTCTAATATTTTGAGAAAAGTTTAAAGATAAAAGTGAAAGTGGCAAAATGGTTTGAAATGAGATTGATTGACTTTTAGTCTTCTCACAAAAAAAGGTCAAGGTATTATTAAATTGATTGAAATTTATTTATGAAAATGTTTCGAAGATGCATGGACCTAAGTCCAAGTTTATTATGAAAATGTTTCAAGTTTTAAAACAAGAAGATTTTTTTTTTAAGGAGGGAGAAGATTTTTGAAATTAAAGAAGATGGAAGGAGAAGAAGAGGCTTTCCTAAAGCATAAGGTAAAAGCTAGGGATAAGAACCATCTAACCAACAAGAAGCCAATACTTGACATTATGAGTCAATATAGAATTCCCATTCTTTGGATTGAAACCAAGCAAGCAAAGATACTAGAACTCTTGAGAGAACCAAACTTCAAGTGTTTTAAGTCTTCGCAAAAATTGGGTAGAGTAACGGATGTATACGGGTGAATTCCAGATTACAAACAAAGATCATAATCTCAATAACCTGCACACAAAACAAACAAACAACCCAATGTCTTGAGGTAAACCTGAAGAACTCCAGACAAAATATCATAAAAGTCACAAAGTCTCCAAGATAGGCCAAGGTCTCTAATCCTAAGTCCAAGAAGTCCATCACTCCATAATGCAAAGGATAGTAACCATGTAGTCCAAGTATCATTAATGATTTTTATGGTTCATGTTGATTATTAGGTGTCTTTGAAAAGAAAGAAAAGCTCAAGTGAGAAAAATAAAAATGACATAAAAGTAAATGCTCAAGTGAGCAAAGATGAAAATAGCATGAAATGTAAAATGCTAAAATTAAATGGTACATAAAGCATGAAAATAAAAGCGTAAGTAAAGTTAATTGTTAGTAATTAGTGGTTAGTTGGATGACCATCTTGAAACTTGCATTTGGAACTCATTAGAGGATTGGTAGAACCAAAGCCTCCACACAACAAGTTGCATTTGCTTTTTGTCAAGTATATCATCCATTTTGGAATTCTCACAAGGCAACATGTAATGATAAACGATGTTTAAGTGATCCGCGTTGACCAAAGGTGTTGTAGATCCATTAGAGGATTGGTAGAACCAAAGCCTCCACACAATGAATCTCAAGGTTATTGGATCAAAGAGATTAAATTAACATACTTGGGCTTGCAATCATAAGTTTGGGCCACGAATGATCATTTATTCTAATCGGGATAAAATTTAGCGCTATGTTAAGCAATCGTAAGTGGACTTATGTAGAAGTCACACCTATTTTGAGGTCGGTCAATAGAAATCTATGTACTTCATGTTTGGATAAATGATATAGAGATCACCATCCCTTAACATGTAGCACAATTAAAAAAGAAAGGGATAAGATGAAGAGGGAGGGAAATGATAAGCTAATTTGGATCACCATTTCAAAATTCTTTCATCTTTAAATTCAACCACTCCTTTAGATGGATTAAAGCACTAAACATATCATTAATCCAAAGCACCAAAAATGAATTAAATAATTCACTCTTAGGTAGATTTGAATTGATGAACATTTATCCAACTTCATCTACAACACAAAGTCCATTGAGTTTAAAGACAAATTGGACATTTAAAATTGCAATCCAAACCAAAAATCAAAAGGAGTGAGTAGAAAAAGCATTTTGGAGCAAAGCTTCCCCAAAACAAGGCAAAAAAGTGCATTATGTCCCTATGTAAATCGATTGCACTATTGTGTAAATCGATTTACACAGTACAGTTTTCTAAAAATTATGCAAAATTGCTTCTGTGCAATCGATTGCACTACAGTGCAAATCGATTGCACACAGTTTCAGTAGCAAAAACAACATTTTAAAAGGGCAATTTATTGTTCAAACTTTCCATCAAACACCTTATGATCATGGATCCACTTGAGCACGAAAATTCCATCAAATTATGAGAAAATAACACCATTGAAATCACAAAATAATGCTCAAAGAATCAATCCCAAAGATCACCAAGAGATCACATTGTGAAAGATGAATTATCCAACTTACCAAAGGTAGATCTAGAGAATTATAAAAACAACTTCAAGAATTTGCTTCAATTCAACCACAAGAATCAATTGACCAAGCTTGGATGTAGAGAATTGATGGAGAAAAAGTGTTTGGATGAAGGTTTAGCTCAAAGATTAGTAAGCTTCAATGCAAAGCTTACTAACTTTTTGAAAATGGAGCTTTGAGTGAATTTGGTAGATGGAGAGAATTGAGAGATTTTTTAGCAAGGTGGATTTGGCTATCAAAAGCTTGAAATTTGAATGAAATGAGAGCTCTATTTATAGAGTTTTAGGATTGGGATTAGTGGTAATTTGGTAATTGATTCTTGGAGCCAAAATTTGAATTAATGATAACTCTTTCAAAAATTAGAGCCAAAATTTGAATTAATGATAATTCTTTCAAATATTAGAGCCAAAATTTGAATTAATGATAATTCTTTTTAAAAATGAAAGATTCGCACTAAAATTTGAATTAATGATACATCTTTCAAAAGTGAAGGAAAATTGGAGTCAAAATTTGACAAGTTTAAAATGCTGATATTTTTTTAAATTTTCACGCTGTGCAATCGATTGCACAATGTATTTTTTTCAAAAATGGCGCAAAATACACTATGTGCAATCGATTGCACTTTAAGAGCAATCGATTGCATCAGTGAAAAAATGAAAATTTTTAATTCTTTTTCTTTGCAAATAGAGATTGTAGGAAAATAATACCAGAAATCCTTATTTGTCAGATGCTTCGAATTGGTACCTACAAAACAAAAATATACAAAGACAAAGACAAATATTTTTTGTATTTTGATTAAAAGTTAGTTAACAACACATATACAAAATACACAACCAAGGTGCTTGGAGATTCCTCAAGATCAAACTTAAAGATAGGAAAAAAGAGGAAGAACCAACCCTAATGTGATCTTGTTATGATCGAGTTGATATGATATGATAGAGGAATATTAGGGGCAAAAATTGCGGTACAACAGCTGCCCTTATTTAAGTGTCTTCTATCCGGAGATACGAAGGAAACAAATCTTCGTGTCGACGCGATTGAAGATACTTAAATATAAAACAAGCCCTATTTTTGTCTCTAAGATGCCATGCAATGCTTATGATTATGGATGCATATGAACAGAACAAAAGAGACGCAAAGTAACACTGGGGATGCCACAAAAAGGAAGAAACAAAAGAGCAACCCCACTAGGAAAATAAATCACTGGTGGACCAAAAGAATAGAACCAGAGAGGAAGATAACAAGCATCGACGTTCACTGCCGATGTCTACCAACGTTCACTGAAGGTAGAGAGAAGAAGATATACCGACTCACAGATGACAGTAAACTACCAACTCAATAGTTGAAGGTAGAAGAGAAAATATATCATGCCATCACCGTTCACTGACAAGGAACTATCACCGTTCACTAATGATAGCAAAAAGATAAGAAACACCGACGTTCACTTCCGATGCACTACCAACGTTCGCTGAAGGTAGATTTTGAAAATATCATACCATCGCTGTTCACTGAAGAGGAACCACCACCGTTCACTGATGATAGCAAAAAGATAAGAAACACCGACGTTCACTGCCGATGCACTACCAACGTTCACTAAAGGTAGATTTTGAAAATATCATACCATCGCCGTTCACTGATGATAGCAAAAAGATAAGAAACACCAACGTTCACTGCCGATGCACTACCAACGTTCACTGAAGGTAGATTTTGAAAATATCATACCATCGCCGTTCACTGATGAGGAACTACCACCGTTCACTGATGATAGCAAAAAGATAAGAAACACCGACGTTCACTGTCGATGCACTACCAACATTCATTGAAGGTAGATTTTGAAAATATCATACCATCGCCGTTCACTGAAGAGGAACCACCACCGTTCACTGATGATAGCAAAAAGATAAGAAACACCGACATTCACTGCCGATGCACTACCAACGTTCACTGAAGGTAGATTTTGAAAATATCATACCATCGCCGTTCACTGACGAGGAACCACCACCGTTCACTGATGATAGCAAAAAGATAAGAAACACCGACGTTCACTGCCGATGCACTACCAACGTTCACTGAAGGTAGATTTTAAAAATATCACACCATCGCCATTCACTGACGAGGAACCACCACCCTTCACTGATGATAGCAAAAAGATAATAAACACCGACGTTCACTGCCGATGCACTACCAACGTTCACTGAAGGTTGATTTTAAAAATATCATACCATCGCTGTTCACTGACGAGGAACCACCACCGTTCACTGATGATAGAAAAAAGATAAGAAACATCGACGTTCACTGCCGATGCACTACCAACGTTCAATGAAGGTAGATTTTGAAAATATCATACCATCGCCGTTCACTAACGAGGAACCACCACCGTTCACTGATGATAGAAAAAAGATAAGAAACACCGATGTTCACTGCCGATGCACTACCAACGTTCACTGAAGGTAGATTTTGAAAATATCATATGTTCCCCAAACTTCTGGTGTTTCACCTAGAACGGGTCTCAACTTCTTCCTTAACCAAGGAATTCCGCCTGGAAAGGGTAATATGTAAGTTGTCTCAAATAAAGAGACTTCCACTTGCAAAGATTTCACAACGAGCAATTTTTGTGAATTTGAAAGTCTTGCCATCCACTGGCGTAAACTGACGACGGACTGCAAGCTAACCACTCATAGAGGAAATAGAAAAAAAAGTTACGTCGACTTGTACAGGGAAGCACGAGTTGCTCAAACAAATATACCTGTTGCTTGTTATCATGGAGGATTGCAAAAAGAAACGACTTTCTGGGGATAGAAATGTGGCTTCCCGGGGAAAGAGATATGACTTCCTGGGGAAATGAGATATGACTTCCTGGGGAAATGAGATATGACTTTCTGGGGAAATGAGATATGACTTCCTGGGGAAATGCCACATTATTCCTGCTGAAGAGATAAAGTCTTCTCGTGCAAAATAAATGCATAAATCAAAGATCAAAGTCCTCAGAAATCCAGAGTAAATAATATTGTCATGCAACCACGAATCCAATTAGAAACACACTGGAGCAAGACGGCCAACGAAGATACATCCTTTGAGAAATAAACTCAAGAGGGAAAACCGAATCCACCTAAGCAAGGAGCACTGCAGGAAGGTTAGAACACAATGTCAATGAAAAATGGTTTGTAGCAATGCATGATGCATGTATGAATGTATGAGTGATATCGTGCATATGCTGGTAAAAGGATACATAATCAAACAAAACTGCTCCGGGTACCAACAACATTGGGCTAAACTTCAACCAGAAAGATCAATCCAAGAAAGGTAAAAGCAACTGCGGAAACCAAACCTATTGTCTGTCCTAACATCACTGAGGAGAAACATAATCCGGATGTAGCTAAATCAAACAGATACCGGGATAGAACATCTTTCTTCCATTTTCATCGGAGAAACCAGTTTTCCAAAAACAACGTGCCTACTAACGATTGCAAAACTAGTCTCAAATAAAGCAGACTGATGCCGAGACAACCAAACCTCACTGAGGAATTCAAACCCACTTCCCTGGAGAAAAAAAAACTGAGGATTGAAAACTTTTCATCATGAATACTCATTCCAACAAGAGATGCCCTGGGATAACCTTCCCAGGGAATAACACACAGACTTCCATGGGGAAAACAAATGTTTCACAGTCCGTACTCCTACTGGGGATTTCAATACTGATTGTGAATAAGGCAAATGTAAACCAAATTGTCAAAACATTCACTGGGGAAATCAGGCCCACTTTGATGGAAGAAAAACATATGGACTTCACTAAGGGAGACAAAACTTCATCATCGAGACCTCTACCGGGGACTTCATGCTGACTTCATTGGGGAGGTCGACACCACATCATCGAGGGGAAACCAAGATACGTTCTTCACTGGGGAAAAATGACTTCTATCAAATAAACAAGGCCTTCACTGGAAAATACTGGATTGAGTCTTCATATCAACCAAACCTATTCCAACAAAAGATGCCCTGTTGTAGTCTTCCTGGGAAATCAAGAAGTCAACACTAATGCCAATAATGCAAAAAGAGCGATATCTTAGCACACCAAGGGAATAAAACCTTTCATCATATGAGGGAAAACTTTGCTGGGGAACCTGGACAGAGGCTTCTGACCATGCAAACCCAAAATCAAAAGCAAACTAAGACTTGGCCGGGGATCATGGGATCACAAACCTAATACTGTACCTTATGCCAACTGGTATCGTCTTTAATTATCTGAGAAACACACAAAGATTGCACATATACCAACAAGATGACCTGAGAAAAACCTTCACGAAGGAAGTAAATATTCTTAAAACAACCGGAGTTTGTTCATTCCAGGGATTGCCATTTTTGTTGTCATTGTTTCATCACAAATCCCAAAGTAAATTGAATTGTAAATATGTCTTTCTTTTTGAAAAGTCAATTTTGTTTTTTTAATATTTTTGCTTTGAAAGTTATTATCAGTAATAAATGAAGTCTTTGCAAGCTAAATAAAAATAAGAACACAAAGAATTGGGTAAAATCTCGAATTTTATTAATAGAATGGTAGTCTGCGAATGGCGAGACTCCATGGATGATTACAAAGTTTGGGAAATGGTAATATATAATGGAAAAGATACATTGAGATACAATTACCACCATTCCCCTAAAAACTTGTGAAGTCCTGAGCAGCAGCTTTTGTTGAAGTATGGTGAGGATCCGAGAAGATTGTTGCTTCAACGATCAAGTCTTGTCTGACGTAGTTACTTGCCAAGAAAAATCCCTAACTTTTGCCTAAGCTGCCCCTGCGGGTTTTCAACTTAGCGGGAAATTTATTCTGTTTATGTCTCTAATTTTTGCCTAGATCGCCCTTTCGGGTTTTCAGCCTACCGAGACGATCCTTTTTGCCTAAGCCGCCCTTTCGGGTTTTCAACTTAGCGAGCTGTTCTTTTATTTCTTTAGGCGAAGTATTTCTTGACTGCGTCAGCATTCATGGGATGTGGGAACTCCTCGCCATCCATAATTTCAAGAATTAATGCACCACCAGAGAAGGCTTTCTTGACAACATACGGGCCTTCAAAATTGGGAGTCCACTTGCCCCTAGAATCAGTGTTAAAAGACATGATCTTCCTGAGCACGAGGTCGTCTTCTCTGAATTCACGAGGGTTAACCTTTTTATCAAATGCTTTCTTCATTCTTTTCTGATATAACTGCCCATGACACAAAGCTGTCATTCTCTTCTCTTCAATCAAATTTAATTGGTCAAACCTGTTCTGGACCCATTCAGCCTTTGTCAACTTGGCTTCCATTATCACACGCAACGAGGGAATCTCTACCTCAACAGGGAGTAAAACTTCCATTCCATATACCAGGGAGAACGGGGTTGCTCCTGTTGAAGTGCAGACAAATGTTCGATATCCATGCAGAGCAAAAGGGAGCATTTCATGCCAATCCTTATAAGTAATAACCATTTTCTGGATAATTCTCTTGATATTCTTATTAGCAGCCTCAACAGCCCCATTCATCTTTGGCCTGTATGGAGACGAATTGTGATGGACAATCCTGAATTCTTCACACAGTTCTGTCATCATTTTGTTGTTCAAATTTAAGACATTGTCAGTGATGATTCTACTCAGCACACCATACCGGCATATCATATTGCTTTTGATGAAACGCATAACCACCTGTTTGGTAACATTGGCATAAGAAGCAGCCTCTACCCATTTGGTAAAGTAGTCAATCACTACCAAAATGAAACGGTGTCCATTCGAAGCTTTGGGTTCTATCATCCCGATCATGTCAATACCCCACATAGAGAAAGGCCATAGGGAGGAAATTACATTGAGAAGTGTCGGAGGCACATGGATCTTATCTGCATAAATCTGGCATTTATGGCACTTCTTTGCAAATTTGCAACAATCAGATTCCATTGTCAACCAATAGTAACCTGCCCTTAGCATCTTTTTAGCCATCGAATGTCCATTAGCATGAGTGCCAAATAAACCTTCATGAATCTCATTCATCAACATGTCTGCTTCGTGTCTATCCACGCATCTGAGCAAGACCATGTCATGATTTCTCTTGTATAGCACATTTTCACTGAGGAAGAAACTGCCTGCCAATCTTCTCAATGTCTTTCTATCTTTCCTCGATGCACCAATCGGGTATTCCTGAGTCTGAAGAAAATGCTTGATATCATAATACCAAGGTTTTTCATCTGCTACCTCCTCTGTCGCAAACACATGAGCGGGCCTATCCAGCCATCGAACTGTGATACGGGGTATATCATTCCAAGAATTCACTTGATACATGGAAGCCAGAGTTGCCAGAGCATCTGCCATTTTATTTTCATCTCTAGGGATGTGATGGAATTTAACTTTATTGAAGAAGGGTAACAATCTTCTAGCATTATCTTTGTAAGGGATCAAGCAAGGGTGACGAGTATCCCAATCTCATTTAATCTGATTTATTACCAAAGCTGAATCACCATACACATCTAGAATTTTGATTCTGAGATCAATAGCTTCCTCAAGACCCATTATGCAAGCCTCATATTCCGCCATATTATTAGTGCAATCAAATGTTAGCCTCGCAGTAAAAGGAATATGCGATCCATGAGGAGTGACAATCACAACACCAATTCCTTTACCATAAGCATTCACCGCTCCATCAAAAATCATTATCCAATGAGATTCAGGGTCAGGGCCTTCCTCAGGCAATGGTTCATCACAATCTTTCACTTTCAAGAACATCACATCCTCATTAGGGAATTCAAATTCTGCAGACTGATGATCTTCCACCGGTTGGTGAGCAAGGTAATCTGCCAACACACCACTTTTAATAGCTTTTTGAGTGTGGTACTCAATATCATATTCAGACAACAACATCTTCCAGCGGGAAATTCTCCCCGTAAGAGCAGGCTTCTCAAAAATATACTTGATTGGATCCATTTTGGAGATCAACCAAGTGGTATGATTCAACATATACTGCCGCAAACGCTTTGTCGCCCAGGCCAAAGCACAACATGTCTTTTCTAGCATGGAATACCGCGACTCACAATCAGTGAACTTTTTGCTGAGATAATAAATGGTGAACTCTTCCTTTCCCGTTTTATCCTGTTGTCCCAGAATACAACCCATGGATTTATCTAACACCGTTAGATACATAATCAGCGGTCTTCCTTCTACGAGAGGGAGCAAGATAGGAGGTTCAAGCAGATACTCTTTGATACTCTCAAATTCCCTTTGGTAGTCATCCGTCCACACACAACCTTGATCTTTCTTTAACAACTTAAAGATCAGTTCACACTTTGCAGTCATGTGGGAAATGAATATGGAAATATAATTCAAACGCCCGAGAAAACCCCTGACTTGCTTTTCAGTTCTTAGTGTTGGCATTTCTTGAATTGCTCTGACTTTATCAAGATCAACTTCAATTCCTTTCTGGCTAGCAATAAAACCCAACAATTTCCCCGATCTAACTCCGAAGGTGCATTTATTTGGATTCAAGCAGAGACGAAACTTCTTCAAATGCTGAAACAACTTCAACAAATCTTTTATATGCCCTTCTTCAGTTTGGGATTTGGCAATCATATCATCAACATATACTTCAATTTCCTTGTGCATCAGATCATGGAATAGGGTTGTCATAGCCCTCTGGTACGTTGCACCAGCGTTCTTCAACCCGAAAGGCATCACTCTGTAACAGAATGTTCCCCAGGGTGTGATAAACGTTGTTTTTTCCATGTCCTCTGGAGCCATTCTTATTTGATTATACCCGGAAAATCCGTCCATGAACGAGAATACTTTGAATTTTGTTGTGCTATCTACTAACATATCAATGTGAGGCAATGGAAAATCATCTTTTGGACTAGCTTTATTTAGATCTCTGTAATCTACGCACATGCGGACTTTTCCGTCTTTTTTCGTTACTGGGACAATATTGGCAATCCATTGAGGATACACTCACGTCACAAGAAAACCAACATTAATCTGCTTTAGGACCTCCTCTTTGATCTTTACTGCCATATCTGGGTGGGTTCTTCTCAACTTTTGATTAACTGGCGGACACTCTGGCTTCAATGGCAAATGATGCTCAACAATGTCTGTATCTAGACCAGGCATGTCTTGATAAGACCAAGCAAAAATATCCACATACTCTTTCAACAGCTCAATCAACCCGCTCTTCACATCAAGATGCAACGATGCTCCAATCTTAATCTCTTTCGGATCTTCTTCTGAACCCAAATTAATCACTTCCAAAGGCTCCTTATATGGCTGAATGGTATTATCCTCGTGCTCAAGCAACCGTGAAACCTCTTCTGGAATCTCATCATAATCTTCTTCTTCAATCCCAAACACAGGACATTCAAAGTTGGGAGAGGGTGCAGGGTCATTGTATTCAATGGGTTTTTTAATTTTTCTGCACATATGATTTATGATTGCTTTTAGAAACTGACACATATAACAAGTGATCATGCAGATTAATTTTCAGTTATCATTTATTTTGAAAGGGTTTTTTATTTAATTACCATTTCCCAAGAAAAAGTAGAAAATAAAGACATATTTTTTGAAGCAAAGACAACTTTTATTAATGATCTTAAAAATCAAAGCAAACGGATAAGCCCATACAATACTTTCACCTTGGGCAGAGTGAAAGCTTTTTAAAGAAAGAAACAGATTAACAAAACAAATTACTTTGAAATATGTATGCAAGAAGGAACATCAATGGTGACCTAGTTCTGAACTCGGACTCCATGCGTCACAAAATTCGGTACTTCCTGCTCTGCTTCATCTTCTTCAACAGCATTGATTCTAGAACCAATTGGATGGAGGTAGCCTCCGCTGCAGAAAACATCATGATAACTGTTCACAGGAGACTTTGACTTCAAACTTTCGCCTTTGCCATTCTTCGAAGAAAAACCCAAACCAGTTTTGTTCTTGTTCACGGGTGGATCCACCAGTCGTCCCCAAACTGCATTATGACCATTGCGCACAACCTGCTGCGCGTCCTTCAGGGAAACTACAGAATTCTCATTCCTACTTATGTTGTCAATGGATAGGGCTTGGAACTGGGTTCCAATAGCAGCCTCATCCGCTTCTACAATACTGAAAGAGGATAGATGGGATATCAACAACGCCTGCTCCCCATTTATGATCACTACCTTCCCCTCGCGCACAAATTTTAGCTTCTGATGCAGAGTTGAAGTGACAGTCCCTGCTTCGTGTATCCATGGTCTTCCAAGCAAAAAACTATATGCGGGAATAATATCCATAACCTAGAAGGTTATCAAGAACAAATGTGGTCCTATATGGATGGGCAGGTCCACTTTACCGATGACAGATTTCCTCGACCCATCAAAAGCCTTCACAATGATACCACTCGGGCGCATATATGTTCCTTGATACTTTAACTTCAAGAGGGTACTTCTCGGTATGACATTCAGCGCGGATCCGTTATCAATTAGCACATTGGACATCAAATCATTCTTACAGTTCATGGATATGTGGAGGGCCAGGTTGTGATTCCTCCCTTCATCTGGTAACTCATCATCACAGAAGCTCAAATTGTTACATGATGTAATGTTTCCAATTACGCTGTTGAATTGATCTAATGGCATGTCATTCTCTACAAAAGCTTGGTCTAGTACTCTCATCAGCGATTCTCTATGAGCAGAGGAATTCATCAATAAGGTTAGAATAGATATCTTTGAAGGAGTCTGCAATAGCTGATCTACAATTCTATAATCGCTCATCTTAATTATCTTCAAGATATCATCCACTTCTTTCTCTAATGTAGCTCTACTATTCCCTCCTGCAGACTTCTTAGGCTCATCATTCTCAGCAATCTTATTTCCAGCAACAACATCTCTTCGAATGACCGGCGCAAATACACGACCACTACGGGTCACTCTGCTATTATCAGCTATATTTCCAACATCTGGCATCGGCTGGATGGGAATCTCCACCCCATCTTCTAAGATCATAGCGTTGTATTTGTAAGGCACAACCTTATCTGATTCATAGGGAACAGGACCTGGCAGACTAATTACCAATGGGGCAACAATTGGTTTGCTATGGTACTCCACCTCAAGATGAGTGGGTGCACCAAAACAAGGTACAATGACATTCACCCCTTCCTCAACACAATCAGCCATCAAAAATTCATTTCCGGCAAACAAATCTTCGTCTGAAGAGAAATACTCATCTGCGGAGGCATACTCTTCCTCTGACTCTTCCATCAAATAGACTTCAACCATATCGATATCATGATAATCATCTCTCTGACCTGTGATCTTGATGATTCCATTGTCTAACAGCAACTGAACACCTTCCCTCACAACAGAACATCCTCGGGGATTTCGACAACAAATTATGTAAGATCCATATTGGTGTTCCACCTGACCAGCAGTATGGCAGAAGATAGCATGTAACTGCACTAGATCCTCATTCAAATGATCCACATCAAAAATTCTGAATTCACCCGGACATCCAGAAACCATATTCACTTCCTCTTCATATTCTGCCCTAGGCCTGATTATATGGATTAAACCTTCATCCATCATCTTCTGCAAATCAGCATTTATTTTCTCGCAACCCTGTATATCTGTACTGCAAACAGTACAACTGGTATGGTCATATGTATAATAACTGAATTTACAGAGATCTCCGTGCATCTTCACCAAATCCCCTCTAACCAGATTAATGTCAAAAATTCGAAAGTCGTCTGGACAACCGGCCACCATATTCACAGCATTCACTCCCCCGTGCTTGGGTAGAGGATTGTCTTTCACATTAGGTCCCACGTCTTTGAAAGATAAAATTCCAGACTTCAACAACCTTTGCACTTCAGTCCTCAAAGGATAACAATTCTCAACACTATGCCCTGGTGCTCCCTGATGAAAGGCACACGTCTGGTCTGCTTTGTAATACCACGACAATGGTGATGGTACAGCGGGAGGTGGTCGTGTCTGGACCAACTTCTTCTGAACCAATGCTGGTAATAGCTCTGCATAGCTCATTGGAATAGGATCATAGTTCTCCCTTCTCTGATTATACCCTTGATTCCCCTGCTGGGATGGTCTCTGATAAGCAACGATAGTTGGAGCGGCATTCATAACAGAAGTAACTGAGGCGACTTGCTGATGACGCTGATAATTCCTTCTAGGAGCGTTTACCTTTCTCTCTTGCATAACAACATTTGTATCCCCCTCTTTCTTCTTTGTAAACCCGTAATATGGCTTCTTCACACCTCCAAATCCTTCACCCTTTGTCAAACGACCTTCTCTTATTGCCTCTTCTAGGCGGACACACATTCCTACCATCTCTGTAAAATCACTTGGGGAACTTGCTACCATTCTTTCGTAGTAGAAAGCTCCTAGCGTCTTTAGGAAAATCTCGGTCATTTATTTCTCTTCCATGGGTAGAATCACTTGTGCAGCCACTTCGCACCATTTCTGCGCATACTCTTTGAATGATTCTCTGTCTTTCTGAACCATGGCCCTAAGCTGGTCACGCTCAGGCGCCATGTCCACATTGTACTTGTATTGTTTAATGAATGCTTCTCCCAAATCATTAAAAGTATGGATGTTGACGATGTCTAAAATCATGTACCATTTCAGCGCAGCACCGGTCAGACTATCCTGGAAAAAATGAATCAGCAGACGCTGATCATCAGTATGGGTAGACATCCTTATCACATACATCACCAAATGAGCACGAGGGCAAGTGTTGCCCTTGTACTTCTCAAATTCCGGGACCTTGAACTTAGCAGGCACTTTAACGTTCGGGACCAAACACAACTCATTCACATTCTTCCCGAACAACTCTTTTCCCCTAAGAGCCTTCATCTCTCTTTGCATTCTATCAAATTGCTCTTGGAAATCATCCATTCTGTCATAAAGACCCAACTCTTCACTCGGCGGAGGGAAAGGACGACACACATCTTCATTAACAAACGGAACCAAATTCACCGAAGGAGGTGCAACAGGAACAGTATGCACCACAGGAGGTGCAGGAGTAACAACATTTGGAACCACTGGAGCATCTTAAGGACCCAGATTGAAACCTTCAGGTGCAAAATTCTCTGGCATTCCCCACGGATAACCCTGAGGCATACGGTTTTGAACAACAGTCGGAGTAGCGGATACAGGAACAATCATAACTTCAGTACTTGCCCTTGTTGGTTGAGGTTGAACACTTGGTGGCTGATTCTGAGCAACCACCAGAGCTTCCATCAGAGTAGTCAAGTTGGCTAAGCCAGCCTTCAAAGCAGAAACTTCTTCGCGCAGCTCGCGATTCTCCTGTTCTAAGTTATCCATCTTCTTTTTGAAATTAGCCCGAGTGTTGTAGTGATGAGTCAGCTTGCTGAGTGAAGTAAAGAAGCTGGTTAAGGCACCTGGATATGCATAACAAATGCAAAAACATGTGCAATATAATGCATGATATGCAACATATATGATTATTATTATTTTATCATTTAATATTTCAAGGGATTTATGGTTTATATTGCAAACATCCAAGTAATAAAGCTTTTGAAATACTGAAAATTTTTATTATTCTCTTTTCAGAATCCATGGTTTAAAAGTACCAAAGGTATTCACAAATAGTCAACCTTTAAATCCCTTGAAATATGGTTTTCTTCAAAAGATGCTTATGAGTGCATGGATGCATGATGCAACAATCACACACAAGATCACACATATAGGGTTCATCGGTTCAACGTCACGAGCATGAGGCCGAAGGTACTACCCATAAGGTATTGGTCTAAAAAGTTATCACCTGCCGATCAAGGTTCTAGAGGTTCTCAGAGTCTACATCCTTCCTTCGGATATTACCAACTTCCCGATTAACTCGGTAATTAGTAATATTCTCAAGAAAGACTTGTCCGAGCGTAGTATCGCGTGACAACTACTTACAGATTACTCCGTTATAGCTTCCGCACTACACCTAAAAGGCCAAGAGGGGTTAGGTAATCTACGGTCCTCAGCTTCGGCAGGCTCCCAGGTCGAAAGCAGTACGTCTTCCCGATTACTCGGTAAACGACACTACAGTCAAAGGGGCCTCCACTGAGTGGGGGATCTCATGCCTCCTTTTTTGGGATTACTCCCTCAAAGTTAACATGACTATACCGCCCGTCCTATCTTAAAGTTTTCCCAAGTCTGGGTATAGGACTTATAAGTAATCACCAAGCACCCTGAAAACCAGGAATATCCAGACAAACATATATGCAAAATATAACACATAAACAAAAAAAGCACATATACAGATATAAACAAAGATAGGCTTAACCCACTTAGGGATGGACCAGCAAGAGGTCAATCTTTCCCCAGTGAAGTCGCCATTTTTCTGTAGCGGTAGAAATGTGCAAGACTAAATCATTGGATTGACTAGACTTTATACAAATCAAAATAAAAATCGCCACCGTGCTTTATTGTTTCCAAAGGAATGGGAAAAGAGCGAATAACCCAAAAAGAGGGGGAAAGATTCAAGGTAAGGGGGTTGGTTATGGAAAGGGAAGGTATTAGCACCCTAAACATCTACGGTACTCCGCAGGAACCTCTTTGAAAAATCTGTATATTTTGGCTATAAAAATGTGTTGTATATAAAATGGATGGTGGAGGTGAGAAAAGAAATATTTTTATGATTTTTGCACCCGCCGCGGTTGCGAACCTTTAGTGCCTACGTACCACCTTTCGTGCAATAGGGGATCAGGGTAAACATACTTCCTCTTTTAAAAATTTGAAACACAAGTGTGTTGGTTGATTTTATGAGATAAGACATCATCACAATTGTCCGTGTGAAAAACATACTTACTACCCACAATCATGAGAAAGGAGAATTTGCATCATCTCAAAGTGGAGGATATGGCTTGGATTTTAAAATCAACAATGCCTCACTCAACACCCAAGTGGAAAATATCTCACTTCACTACATATTGTAGAAGTATAGTTGTTTGCATCACTACAAGGATTAACAAGAGTCTAATCTTTTGAGAAAAGTTTAAAGATAAAAGCCAAAGTGGAAAAATGGTTTGAAATGAGATTGATTGACTTTTAGTCTTCTCACAAAAAAAGGTCAAGGTATTATTAAATTGATTGAAATTTATTTATGAAAATGTTTCGAAGATGCATGGACCTAAGTCCAAGTTTATTATGAAAATGTTTCAAGTTTCAAAACAAGAAGAGTTTTTTTTTAAGGAGGGAGAAGATTTTTGAAATTAAATAAGATGGGATGAGAACAAGATGCTATCCTAAAGCATAAGGTAAAAGCTAGGGATAAGAACCATCTAACCAACAAGAAGCCAATACTTGACATTATGAGTCAATATAGAATTCCCATTCTTCGGATTGAAACCAAGCAAGCAAAGATACTAGAACTCTTGAGAGAACCAAACTTCAAGTGTTTTAAGTCTTCGCAAAAATTGGACAGAGTAACGGCTGTATACGGGTGAATTCCAGATTACAAACAAAGATCGTAATCTCAATAACCTGCACACAAAACAAAAAAACAACCCAATGTCTTGAGGTAAACCTCAAGAACTCCAGACAAAATATCAAATAAAGTCACAAAGTCTCCAAGATAGGCCAAGGTCTCTAATCCTAAGTCCAAGAAGTCCATCACTCCATAATGCAAAGGATAGTAACCGTGTAGTCCAAGTATCATTAATGATTTTTATGGTTCATGTTGATTATTAGGTGTATTTAAAAAGAAATAAAAGCTCAAGTGAGCAAAATAAAAATGACATAAAAGTAAATGCTCAAGTTAGCGAAGATGAAAATAGCATGAAATGTAAAATGCTAAAAGTAAATGGTACATAAAGCATGAAAATAAAAGCGTAAAGTAAAGTTAATTGTTAGTAATTAGTGGTTAGTTGGATGACCATCTTGAAACTTGCATTTGGAACTCATTAGAGGATTGGTAGAACCAAAGCCTCCACACAACAAGTTGCATTTGCTTTTTGTCAAGTATATCATCCATTTTGGAATTCTCACAAGGCAACATGTAATGATCAACGATGTTTAAGTGATCCGCGTTGACCAAAGGTGTTGTAGATCCATTAGAGGATTGGTAGAACCAAAGCCTCCACACAATGAATCTCAAGGTTATTGGATCAAAGAGATCAAATTAACATACTTGGGTTTGCAATCATAATATTGGGCCACGAATGACCATTTATTCGAATCGGGACAAAATTTAGCGTTATATTAAGCAATCGTAAGTGGACTTATGTAGAAGTCACACCTATTTTGAGGCCGGTCAATAGCAATCTATGTACTTCATGTTTGGATAAATGATATAGAGATCACCATCCCTTAACATGTAGCACAATTAAAAAAAGAAAGGGATAAGATGAAGAGGGAGGGAAATGATAAGCTAATTTGGATCACCATTTCAAAATTCTTTCATCTTTAAATTCAACCACTCCTCTAGATGGATTAAAGCACTAAACATATCATTAATCCAAAGCACCAAAAATGAATTAAATAATTAACTCTTAGGTAGATTTGAATTGATGAACATTTATCCAACTTCATCTACATCACAAAATCCATTGAGTTTAAAGACAAATTGGACATTTAAAATTGCAATCCAAACCAAAAATCAAAAGGAGTGAGTAGAAAAAGCATTTTGGATCAAAGCTGCCCCAAAACAAGGCAAAAAAGTGCATTTTGTCCATATGTAAATCGATTGCACTATTGTGTAAATCGATTTACACAGTACAGTTTTCTAAAAATTGTGCAAAATTGCTTCTGTGCAATCGATTGCACTACAGTGCAAATCGATTGCACACAGTTTCAGTAGCAAAAACAACATTTTAAAAGGGCAATTTATTGTTCAAACTTTCCATCAAACACCTTATGATCATGGATCCACTTGAGCACGAAAATTCCATCAAATTATAAGAAAATAACACCATTGAAGTCACAAAATAATGCTCAAAGAATCAATCCCAAAGATCACCAAGAGATCACATTGTGAAAGATGAATTATCCAATTTACCAAAGGTAGATCTAGAGAATTATCAAAACAACTTCAAGAATTTGCTTCAATTCAACCACAAGAATCAATTGACCAAGCTTGGATGTAGAGAATTGATGGAGAAAAAGTGTTTGGATGAAGGTTTATCTCAAAGATTAGTAAGCTTCAATGCAAAGCTTACTAACTTTTTGAAAATGGAGCTTTGAGTGAATTTGGTAGATGGAGAGAATTGAGAGATTTTTTAGCAAGGTGGATTTGGCTATCAAAAGCTTAAAATTTGAATGAAATGAGAGCTCTATTTATAGAGTTTTAGGATTGGGATTAGTGGTAATTTGGTAATTGATTCTTGGAGCCAAAATTTGAATTAATGATAACTCTTTCAAAAATTAGAGCCAAAATTTGAATTAATGATAATTATTTCAAATATTAGAGCCAAAATTTGAATTAATGATAATTCTTTTTAAAAATGAAAGATTGGCACTAAAATTTGAATTAATGATACATCATTCAAAAGTGAAGGAAAATTGGAGCCAAAATTTGACAAGTTTAAAATGCTGATATTTTTTTTAAACTTTCACGCTGTGCAATCAATTGCACTACAGTGCAAATCAATTGCACAGTGTATTTTTTTTCAAAAATGGCGCAAAATACACTATGTGCAATCGATTGCACTTTAAGAGGAATCGATTGCATCAGTGAAAAAATGAAAAATTTTAATTCTTTTTCTTTGCAAATAGAGATTTTAGGAAAATAATACCAGAAATCCTTATTTGTCAGATGCTTCGACTTGGTACCTACAAAACAAAAATATACAAAGACAAAGACAAATATTTTTTGTATTTTGATTAGAAGTTAGTCAATAACACATATACAAAATACACAACCAAGGTGCTTGGAGATTCCTCAAGAGAAAACTTAAAGATAGGAAAAAAGAGGAAGAACCAACCCTAATGTGATCTTGTTATGATCGAGTTGATATGATATGATAGAGGAATCTTAGGGGCAAAAATTGGGGTACAACACTGACCCACACTACTTTGTTGATATCTAAGATGGATCCGATCAAATACATCTTCGAGAAACCTTCTCTCTCTGGAAGAATAGCAAGATGGCAGATGATCTTAACTGAGTACGACATACAATATACAACCCAGAAAGAAATAAAAGGGAGTGTATTGGCTGATCATTTGGCTCATCAGGCCGTGGATGACTACCAGTCCATGAATTTTGAGTTCCCGGATGAGAATATTATGCTGTTGACTGACTACGAAGAACCTGGACCGGATGATGGACCCGAAGAGGGATCCCAATGGACTATGGTTTTTGAAGAAGCTTCGAACGCACTAGGTAATGGCATTGGTACTGTAATCATATCCCCTGAGGGTTGTCATACCCCTTTCACTTCTCGGTTATGTTTCAACTGCACTAATAAAATGGTGGAGTATGAAGCCTGTATAAGGGGTCTCAATGCCGCTATTGACCTCAGGATCAAGTTCTTAGACGTTTTTGGGGATTCAACCTTGGTAATAAGCCAGATCAAAGGCGAATGGGATACAAAACACCTGAACCTCATCCCATACAAAGAGTACGTGTTGGAATTGCTCCCACACTTTAAGGAGGTAACTTTTGAACATTTCCCGCGAGAGGAGAACCAGTTAGCGGACGCGCTAGCTACCATGTCTTCTATGTTCAAAGTCAGGTAGGACAACGAAGCTCCCCAAATCACCATTGAGAGGTTGGATGAACCAGTACACTGCTGTGAAATTGATATCGAAGAAGTGGTAGACAAACCCTAGTTTCACAAAGTCAAAAGGTATCTCGAGGCTCAACAGTATCCCGAAGGGGCATTTGTCAACGATAAGGAGTTTCTGAGAAGGTTCTCTGTGAAATTCTTCCTCAGTAATGGAATCCTCTACAAGCGCAATAATTACTCCACATTTCTACGGTGTGTAGACAAGAGCGAAGCAGAGAGGATCATGAGAGATCTACATGAAGGCACCTTCGGAACCCATTCTAGTGGACACACCATGGCTAAGAAGATCCTACGGGCAGGATACTCCTGGTCCACTATGGAAGCCGATTGTTATCAGCACTCTCGAACTTGTCATAAGTGCCAAATCTATGTTGATAAGGTGCATATGCCTCTGGTCCCCTTAAACGTCTTGAAAACTCCGTGGCCCTTTGCAATGTGGGGCATCGACATGATCGGAGAAATCAAGCCTACTGCTTCCAATGGGAATTGCTTCATCCTAGTAGCCATTGATTACTTCACGAAGTGGGTTGAGGCAGCCTCTTTTGCTACGGTAACCAAGAACTTCGTGGCGCGGTTTATCCGACATAATCTAATATGCCGGTATGGTGTGCCAGAGAGAATGATTACTGACAATGGTACAAATCTCAACAACACAATGATCACCGAGCTCTATAACAGTTCAAGATACAACATCATAACTCTTTTCCCTACCGGCCGAAGATGAATGGCACTGTTGAGACGGCTAACAAGAACATAAAGAAATTTGTACAGAAGATGACAGTGACATACAAAGACTGGCATGAGATGTTACCATTTGCTCTTCATGGATACCGCACATCAGCGCATACGTCGACAGGGGAAACACCCTACTCTCTGGTATATGGCATGGAAGCAGTCCTACCCATCGAAGTCCAGATACCTTCTCTCAGGATTATGAAGGATGCAGGTTTGGACGAAGACGACTGGATCCAAACTCGGCTTGATCATCTAAATCTAATCGATGAAAAGAGACTTACTGCTATTTGTCATGGTCAGATGTATCAAAAGTGAATAATCAAGGCTTTTAATAAGAAAGTCAGGCATCAAGAATATCAAGTCGGGGATCTAGTGATCAAGCGCATCATACTGCCGCAAGGTGATCCCAGGGGCAAGTGAACTCCCACATACGAAGGGTCATTTGTGGTTAAGAACATTTTCTCGGGTGGAGCTATGATTCTAACCACCATGGACAGTGACGACCTTCCTCACCCTGTCAATTCAGACATCGTGAAATGATACTACACCTAATCAAAAGACCCGCTAGGTTGACTGGCCTAGGCAAAAATAAGGGCTTCTCGGTGAACCAAAAGGGTTCGGGCAAAAATAAGGGATGAAAATGAAAAATTTGTACACCCGGAAAGCCAAAAACCTAAAAAGGAGGCTTGGGCAAAAAGGGGTATCCCGGTGGACTGAAAACCCAAAAGGGCAGTCCAGGAAAAAGTTAGGGATATAAAGCGTATCACTATGTCTTATTGGATCATCTTGTGACCAGACTTCAATATCGATTATCAACTCGGACGGCACCAATCAACCTAATCAACTTTGGACGAACAATAAAGTGATGAGACGCTCGAAGATATATGGGCAATAGCTGAGTTGGAACTCAATTGGATTATTTCACATAGATTTTTTATTTTACACAAATTTGTATAGTTTCTATTTTTACGGCGGCATTCTCTTACTAGAACGTCAGGCTCCTTGTACAAAAACGCCTATTACAGGCTAACTCCATAAATGAATACAAAATCATTTTCACAAGAAACTTCGAGTTGTTTTTCTTTTTCTGTTTTATTTTGCAAGAATGTTCAATGGTTTATTTTTTACATATGCATCTGAATATGATTACTGCTCATAAGTAGTTACGTAAGAAACAAAAAGACAATTACTCGTAATTCCAGAAACAGGGGCAAAAACAAGAAGTGCCAAACCCGACAATTACTCTACTCAGCAGGTGCCGGGACAAAAACAGCTTTGGAGCACAATCTTCAGTACATACACTCCCCACAAGAGTAAGAGTATTCAAAAGCATTGATGTCGGCTTTCCCGAAACTGGAAGTGACCTCCCCAGCCAGGGTCATTCAGAAACCTGACAGTTATATCACCGGGCCAAATGTCATAATCGCGAGCAGGTCAATAAATTTTATCCCCAAGCATAGTTTATTTCTCTGGTTGCAGAAGCTCAATCCCCGACAGAGCTTACTATTTCAGCTACAAAAATTCACTTTCTAAGTTTGTTCCCCGTAGATTTTATTCTCAAGAAAAATCTCTTCCTGATAGAATACTCATAAATCTCCAACAGCAGTCAGGGATTTATTTTCCCATACTCGGAACATACTCCAATAACGTTTCATGTACATGCATCATGACATGCGCACACATATCATGTACAGCATAATCTCATTTATTTTGAGAACATCATCCCACCTTGCATTTCATGCATCACATACAATTAACCCTGATATCTTTTCAAAAAAGACAATTAGCTTCAGCAAATCCCGCAACCATACTATCCAGGCTCTCATCCCGAAGTAACCCTACTATCCAGGTTCCTTCTCACAGCCCTACTATCTAGGACCTCATCCCGAAGCAACCCTACTATCCAGGTTCCTTCTCACAGCCCTACTATCCAGGCTCTCATCCCAAAGTAACCCTACTATCCAGGTTCCTTCTCACAGCCCTACTATCTAGGTTCTCATCCCGAAGTAACCCTACTATCCAGGTTCCTTCTCACAGCCCTACTATCCAGGCTCTCATCCCAAAGCAACCCTACTATCCAGGTTCCTTCTCACAGCCCTACAATCCAGGATCTTATCACGAAGTAACCCTACTATCCAGGATCCTTCTCACAACCCTACTATCCAGGCTCTCATCCCGAAGTAACCCTACTATCCATGTTCCTTCTCACAACCTTACTATCCAGGATCTCATCCCGAAGCAACCCTACTATCCAAGTTCCTTCTCATAACCCTACTATCCAGGCTCTCATTCCGAAGCAACCCTACTATCCAGGTTCCTTCTCACAGCCCTACTATCCAGGCTCTCATCCCGAAGCAACCCTACTATCCAGGTTCCTTCTCACAGCCCTACTATCCAGGCTCTCATCCCGAAGCAACCCTACTATCCAGGTTCCTTCTCTCTTATCTCCAGATGACAGTTTACAACACCGTAAGACCTAGACCCTACCAGTTACGGTCAAGTTCACCTTTCCCCAATAAGTCACTGTGCAGCCTGGACCCTAACCAGATATGCAGTTTAATCCTCACCTCCTCAATCAGGAGTTAATTCCCCAGTAGAGTAATGGACAACCAGAGCTCCTAGACTCTATTTCCCAAGACATAAATCAACATTCCCCGATGAAGTCCTCCTCAACGGAAGGTACAGGAATTTTCGCAAAGGAATATTTTATACAACCAATATCTTTTCTGGATGGCATCTCTAACCCCATCTCTGACAATTCTCTGTCGACTTCGAAATGGAATCTATAAGCCCATTCCGGATGTTATCGACTGACATTCACTACATGCGAGTGCAAATTTCTGGGCACTCTAGTGTCCAATCATCTTCCACCCTCAGATTATGAAAGGCAAACAAGCCAATCTACATCCTCAATTGTAAGAACTTTGAACAGGGCAGCTGTTGTACCCAAAAATTTGCCATCCCATTTTACTCAATGTATTCTCATTAAGACCCTTAACTTGCTCAAGGATGCTCAAGAGTTGACCAGACAAACTCTCTCCTAAAGCAATGAACCTCCAACTAGGGTTTCCATTTTCATCAAGAAGGATGAGCTCCAAAGGCCTCATATGCTCTCTCTAGTCCTAATATGTCCTCAAGACCTTCCATGTCAAATTTCAAGCTTTGAACAAGAAGTTTGCTCAATCAATTGCTCAGATGTTGGAGAATCGACTGTATTAGGTCAAAAGTCAATTGTGGCCCACATACAGTCAAACTTCAAGATTTTTGGTCAAAATCAACATTTTGAACTGATATTCATCATTTGATCAAGGGTTGATCATGATTCCTCAGGGAATGCTCCTAATTCATCAAAACTCAAAAGTTGCTAAATTAGGGTTTCTCAGGAAAAGTCAACCAAACTTTGACCAAGCATAACTTTTTCATACTTTATCAGAAATTTCTCATCTAAGGCTCATTTTGAATGGAATCCAATTTCCTAAAACTCATCTTCATCCCTCAAGTTCAAAAAATGCACTCATAAAAAGATATGGATTTCTACATTATAGGTCTTTTTGAAAAGTCAACAAAAACACTTTTTGGGTCAAAGCTTCTTACATGAACATGGAGGACCCAATTAAACCAAAAGGGTTGTTTAGGGGACATCCTAATATTTCTAAAAAGTCAAAGAAGACCTATATAGGGTTAAAATTGGAAGAGTTATGCATTGTCAAAGATGACTATTTTTGGAAAATTGCCAAAAGTCAAATGTGCTCAAAAATGCTTTTTTTTTGCCAAAAGGGCCTAGCATTTTAGGATTGTATCTTGTTAAGGACATGGTCCACGACCCAAGTCAGAAACCACATCTTATTTTATCCATTTATTTATTTTATTATGATTTTTATTTATTAAAAATCACATTAAAAGAAATAAATAACAAAAAATACCAAAAATTGTTGTGAAGATCTGATTTTGATGGAAATCAAATCTAATTATGTTGGCCAAATCATATCAAAACGAATCAAGGTAATTTGAGGCAAAAAGAGCATGATTTGCATGGTTATGGAAAGATATCATATGGCAAAAAAATCTCATTCAATCTCCATAATTCCAAAGGATTCTGTTCGTTTTTGTTAGCCTAATGCATCATACTACATATAGTGAACAAAAACAAGGAAAAAGAAGGGTTTTGCAGTCGTGAAAACAGAGAAACAAAGTTCAAATTTTGTTTAAAAACTGTGAGATGTATCTTCTTCCACAGACCAATTCAAGGCGTGATGAAGCTTCCAATCGTTTCCTGGACCTCTCTTGGAGCTAACACAATCAATTGCAAGTGTCAAAACACCCAGAATCACCCCACAACACTCATACGGTTTGCTTCTTTTTTTGAAATTGATTACGTTAATTCTTGCATCTTAAGCATGTTTAAATGATACATTTATGATTGTTAACGTATTTGCAACATGTTTGAATGGTTTAATTGATGTTTTGATGAATATACTGACGATTGCCATGGCTAGGGTTTGAGAAGCCGTTTTGGGGCTTCTCTGTACAAGTGAAATTATGCCAAGAAACTAATGCTATGATTCTCGTGAGACCCATAAGAATTGATTGGGATAATTAGAATTGATTTATTGTGCACCATATGAATTTTTGAAGCTTGCAGGTGTATAGCTATGGAGTTTTTTCCATAGTGTTGTACCCCAAAATTTGCCCTCCCATATTCTTCAAGAAATTGCCAAGCCAAGTCACAAAATTCCCCAAGGTTTGCACAGTGCAAAGGTCTCCTATACAGTCAAAACTAGGGTTTGTGTTCTGATCAAAGAAATGAAGTTTTCAAAGGCCCAATCAAGTCTCACATGCCTACAAATATGGTCAAGCATCCTCATATCAAGTTTCAAGGCATTCAGCTCAAAATTGCACAGTCAAAACCCTAAATTGCACTACAGTCAACTGTAGGGGCAAAATGGTCATTTGACAGTCAAAAGTTCAAATTTTTGGTCAACATATCATTTTGAAGCCACAAACATCATTTGATCAATGCTTGATCATGATTCTCAAAATTTGGCTCAGAAATCATCAAGATGCAAAAGTTTCCTTATTTGGACAGTTGAAAAAGTCAACTGAAATTGACCAGGGCATAACTTTCACATGGATTATCAGAAAAATTCCATCCAAATCTCATTTTTAAGAGAAAGACATTTCCTACAACTCATCTTCATACTTCAAGTCCAAGAAATGCTCTCACAAAAAGTTATCAATTTCAACATTATAGGTCATTTTCAAAAGTCAACAAAAATGGACTTTAAGTCAAGGGCCATAACTTGAGATTGGTAAATCAAAATGACATGGGACCAAAGACATTGGTTAGAGGACTCCAAGACCTTTCCAAAATGTCAAAGAACATGAGAAAATCTTACAAATTGAGCAAGTTATGCCTTGTGGAAGTTGGGAAATTTTTGGATATTTTGAAAAGTCAACTTTGATCCAAATGACCTAAAATTGCTAATGGGCCCATTTTTCTTCCATGATTCATCATTCTAAGAATATGCACGACCACTTGGCCCAAAGGGAAGTATTTTCTCATTTTTTATTTATTTATTTGAATTTTTATTTATATTAATTCATTTAAATCATTTAAATATGTGAAAAATATATAACTTGACCTAATAAATCTTTTCATGCATGTTTTGCCCTCAATATTTCGTGCACATTCAAAAATAGGAAGATTTGATTTGATTTGAGCATAATTGATACAAGAGCACATGGAAAAGATTGAAAACATAATGGTGAAAAATCAAATCTCCAAATCCATGAATGAAAGATATTTGGATCAATTTTGTTAACCTAATCTATTCAGTACATAAGCCTGAGTGAAAACCTAATGCTAGGAGACAGAAAACTGCGCAAGAAAGCCATTGACAAACTTTGGAAAATTCTCTAAAAACTCAATTCTGAAAACAGCTTTTTAGGTGGATTCAAAGCGCAATTCTTGTTCCAATAGCTTCCTGAAGGCCTACTGAACGAATTCCAATCAGAATCATCCATCACCACGCCAAGAATTGGTAAAACGAACTCAAACTGTACAGAGGAAAATTGACAATCGTGCATCATGATTTAAGCATTATTTGTGAAATTTATTTATGGATTCATGTTCATTATGATGTTTTGATGCTAACCAACATATCCAATTGCTTTTTTGTGCGCTATATACGATTATGCCATGTTTGACTTTTAGGGTTTTCAGAGTTTTGAATTGGGGTTTTTCACCCAAGGAAAAATTAGGACTCAAGACCACCATCATTGGATTCAGCAGATCTGGACGAAGAAAACAACATGCTCGCGCCCAATTTATGACCACTTGAGAGCTAATCGCTATTTTCTAATAGCATGCCTAAAACAACGCGTCTAAAACCGTTGCAATACGTTCTTGTTTCAGAAAAAAAGAAAACACGCGAAGAAGATGATGTGTTGTCAAAACGTGATAAGCCAGTTTGAATTTTCGCGCTTTAATCCACTAACCCTTTGTTTTATTCTTATAATGATTGTTCGTTTATTATATAACAAATGCGTTGTAGTGGCTCAGCTGGCAGACACCCATTGCTTCAACATCCAAGACCTGGGTTCGAGCCCCAGGTCTGTGTAATTTCCATAATATTTTTCATTAGCAATTCCCATGCAGCGCCCATGGTAAGACGCACCATACACCTCAAGAATCTCTCCTTCCACGCGTCCAGCTGCTTCAGATCAAAGGCTCAAGGTTGCTGAACACCATAAGCGCTGGTCAACATGTCAGTAGGCCATCTGGAAAGTCAAACGGACCCAGGGTTTTTGGGCCAGATTATTCAAAGTCCTACCTCCAATTTGGGACTTCCACCCCCCTGGTTTGCAATTTTCATTATATTTTACTTTTTCAATTATTGTTTTATCTTATTTATTTGTTTAATATAATTAATTTTTTTTTTTACCAAATACAAAAACCTCATAAAAATCAGAAAAGATGAAAAAATATAATAAATAATTTAATTATTTTCATAAACAAATTGTATGTAAATAAATTTAGTTTTAATTTAGGTTGCAATTTTAATTCTTTTCATGATAAAAATATAAAAAAATATAGAATTAGGTTTAATAAATATTTTATTCCTTTTAATTTTTCTTTTTTTCATCCTAATACTTATTTATTTTATTTATTTTTGTAATTAAATTTGCATGAAAATAATTTAGGTTTAAATTAGGTCAAAGTTCAACATATTTTTATAACAAACTTAAAAGCTACTAGAATTAGGGTTTGCATTCAATTTTAATTTTAATTAATTTTTTCTATTAAATCATAAAAATACTAAAATACCAAAAACATTTTCTTTTAATTTTAATTTTAACTCCTTATTAATTTAATTTTGCAAAAGGGTCCAACGCCCTCGTTTCGATAATTCTTTTATTTCGCATATTTATTTTATTTCGCTTAAATAATTATGTATCTCTCCCGAAGCCTTGTAATTACTCCTCGCACTTTACTTTATTTGCTTTATTTATTTTCTGTCAAATCGGGTCCTGGTTAATTTTGGCGATGTGGACCCGCGCCATTTGTAATAGCTTAGAAATTTTACTTTCCCGCAATACTTTTAACTGTTTAATCAAGGCATGAAAGAATGTATGGAAAAAAATAAAAACAAGCGTAGAACACCAATAACATGACAAGATAAATGCAAATGAAAACGACACACGAATCGCACACACCACCCCTAGGGTACGCCTCACTGTTGCCTTGCCTCGAAAGGTGATCGTCGAGTAGAGGACGTCTTAGTAAGTCCTCATGATCCGGGAACCTGGCATGAGGGTAGCTTCTAAGGTGTCTTCCCATTGCTCTGGTGATCACCATGTCCCGAACCTCGAATTGACCCGAACACCTCCAACGGTGGTGCTACCTACCTCTCAATGGTGGGATGGCACTACTTTAAAGGACATTTACACAGACGAATTCCTTAGGGTAGGTAGGTTCTTGTAGATACTTGCTCTCTTCAAAAACAAACAAAAATCTTTTCACACCGACACTTTTCAAAAGCTTTCAAAGCAATTTTTCAAACACTCTGACACAAGAGTCGAACTGGAATTTTCAAAGAAACTCTTTTAAAAACCCACATTGAAAAGCAAACAAACAATTTTGAAAACACAAGTGAGCAAGTATCTAAGAGCCCATGGATAACCATGGATAGAAAGGGTGCTAACACCTTCCCTTTCTATAACCTACCTCCCGAACCGAGAGCAATCTCTTTAAGGAATTTTTCTGTGCTTTTGTCCTTTCCATTTGGAGAAAATAAAAGACGGTGGCGACTCTTGCTTCCGCGACATTTCGCGAACCAGCGTTAAACAGTCAGTTCCAGATCCACCGATCACAGAACTGGCGACTCTGCTGGGGATAATCTTTAAAGTGAGGTGTACCTTAGGACTAAGATCACTGTGTTTTCAATTGCTTTCTTTGCTTGCTTTATTATTGTGGGACTGTCTTGGGAGTTCTATAGATCCTAACCCGGATCTGGGGGATACCTTCTTAGAAAGTAGCAACAAGGCTGTGAGGGAACTGTGCGGGGTATACCGACATGGTTGAAACAGTCTGCTACGTTGATGTGGCACTTTGGTGTGTACCGGTAACCCTTGAGTTCAGTCTAGGAGAGTACGGGGCCTCCGCGTGGTGTCATGAAGCATCAACAAACCTTAGGAACCTTAATTGAACTATCTTGGCCTCTTTAGGGTAGTGAGATAACTGACTTTGGTGCAGTCCAAGGTTGGTTGATACTCGATACTACACTCAATTGAGGGTTGCTTTCTTGGAATATTTCGGTCGCCAGTTCAGTGGCTAAATCGAAACGATGAACAATGAAAGCAATCCCGTGATATTGGGACCCTTAGAACCCGGTTACTTCTAATAGGACAGGTTGAGCCCACCAACTTCAAGAGGGTACTTCCCAGACCCCATGCTGGCCTTAAACCTTAAGGGCTTGTCTTGTGTGCCTTGTGTGCCTTACATGTCTGTCTTTGTAAATATCTGTGGTGTGTTTAATCATAGCATCATGACATCATCCAGCATCATATGCATTGACTAACCATTTCAGGGGTTCGAATTTTCATCTTTGTTCTTGTTTTGTAGGACATGGAAACTGTTCGTAGAAAGACAATTCAAGTAAGTCTTGTAAGGGTCCCTCCTCAGCTTAAGGAGCTTATATCCAGGATTCACGAGAACTCTTCATTCAGTGAAAGGCATGGAAGCCTCATCAGCTTGGTCAACACCAACATTGAGGAAGATATGATCAAGGTCCTGTTCCAATTCTTTGACCCTCTGCATCACTGTTTCACCTTCTTGGACTATCAGTTGGTACCTACATTGGAGGAGTTCTCCCGGCTCCTGAAGATCCCTATCCTTGATCAGCTACCCTTCAACGGTACAGAAAAGGAACCTAAGCTGGAAGAGATTGCTAAAACCTTGCACCTACAGTCATCTGACCTCAAGGGACATTGGGAAGTTAGAAGTGGTATCAAAGGGTTCTTAGCCAGGTTTCTGTTTGAAAAGGCTCATGAATGTTGGAACTCCCTTGACTTGCAAGCTTTTGAAGAGGTTGTGGCCCTCCTTGTCTATGGTTTGGTGTTGTTCCCTAATCCATATCAGCTTATTGATATCAGTGCTGTCCAGATCTTTATGTCCAGGAATCCTATACCTACGTTGCTGGGGGACATCCTTCACTCATGTTACACTCGAACCATGAGAAAAAGAGGTGTCCTTATGTGTTGCACTCCTCTCCTGGGAAGGTGGTTTATTTCGCACCTTCCACAATCAGTCTTGAAGAATGAGCGGGGTTTGAGATGGTCACAACGGTTGATGACTCTTACACATGCAGATATACATTGGTGCCCTAGGTCCAGAGAAGATGTCACTATCATTGATCATTGCGGGGAGTACCCTAATGTTCCTTTACTTGGAATCAGAGGAGGTATTACTTATAGCCCATGCCTGGCTTGGAGACAGTTTGGTTATGCTCGGAGGGATGGTCCTCATGACCTGTTAATTCCTGACATAGTTTTTGACTTCGACAATGATACTCAAGGACTTCGCCAGAGATTTATCAGAGCCTGGAGGATGCCAAGTAGGATAGACAGTAAGACACTGTGGCATAGGAACTCCATCCCATTGGAACCCTATCTCAAGTGGGTACGCGCCCGCTCTCAGAAGTTAGTGATGCCTTATCCTCATATGCTCCCAGTAATCAAAGAACCAGTCTTGGAAGGGGAAGTGTCCTACACTATTCAGCACCCTGATATGCCCACATCCTGGGAAGAGATGCAGAAGAGCTGGATCCAGCTTAAGGAGGAACGGAATTCTCTTGAGACTAGCCTACATGCCAGTGAAAAGAAGGTCTTGGAGCTCACCCGCCTGTTGCATGAGGAGAGGAATCTCAACACCTACATAGCTCCAAAGAGGATGCGCAGTGTATTTTGGGATTGATTTGATTTTTGTACTTTTGCCCATGAGGCCTTAATGTATTAAACAATGATTTCTCTAATAATAACGTGTGTTCCTTTTTGTCTACAACAAAGTTGAATTTTCGAACCCTTGAATGCATTGCATAACCACATCTCATTCATCATGTGCATAGCAGGTTTTTCCTCTTTTCAGGTTGCTTACAGTTCTTCGCTGTTTATTTCAGCATCATGAATCCCGAATCTGCATCAACTGAGACATCAATCAAGGCTCTTCAGGTGCAGAATGCACAATTCCAGGAATTAATCAAGGGTCTGGGTCAAGGCCAAGAAGAACTGAAGGCTATGCTCCTGAAGAAGGAGAAGAAGAAGAAGAGAAGAATTGTTCTGTTCAACTCGGGCCGAAGGTTTGGCAATACTCTGCAGCATGAAGAGGCTGGTTCTTCTGTTGGCAAGAGTCCTTCTCAGGCAGAAGCAAGGGTTCCTACTCCAGTAGTCTCCGACAACGAGACAGATTTTGATGAAGAGAAGTACCCTCCGGCAAACGACAGATATAAGCAACTGGAGGATAGGTTGAAGGCTATGGAGGTTCAACAGGTACCTGGGCTGGATTTCGGAGATCTGGGTTTGTCAACTGGTGTGATTATCCCTCACAAGTTCAAAGCACCATCCTTCTCTAAGTATGACGGGGCGTCTTGTCCCAAGCTGCATTTAAGGTCCTATGTTCGGAAAATGCAACCGTACTCTGCGGATAAGAATTTATGGATCCACTTCTTCCAGGAGAGTCTTTCAGGGACTCATCTCGAATGGTTCTATCAGCTGGATGGGACCAAGGTTCGTAACTGGGAGGAGTTGGCTACTGCTTTCTACAAGCAGTATCAATATAATGCCGACCTTGCCCCCACACGTACCCAACTCCAGGGTATGTCGTTAGGTGCAAGCGAAGGTTTTAAGGAGTACGCTCAGAAGTGGAGAGACCTGGCTGGCAGGGTGCAGCCACCGTTGACTGATCGGGAGTTGGTGGACATGTTCTTGGGGACCCTATCCGGGCCGTTTTTCAACCATCTCATTGGGAATTCTTCTGCAGGGTTCACTGATCTAATCTTGACTGGAGAGAGAATTGAAGTTGGGTTAAAGTCTGGAAAAATTCCGAAGGGTGCATCATCTAGTTCGGAGAAGAAACCCTTCAAGAAGGAGTCTAGTGCCGTGTATGATTCCAGGAAATCAGAGAGACATGAGCACCGCCAATCTGTCAGTGCGGTAATGATTGCTAAGCCTGCTGCCGCTCCCCGGCCAAACAATCCTCAGAAGGTTGAAAGACCCCGGAGAGAATTCACCCGCTTAAGCATGACTTTGTCGCAGATCCTGCCACAGTTGCTCTCAACCAATTTAGTGACTGTCAGGGAGGCGCCGAAGTTTCCAAATACTGCATCTCCCAAGTACAATCCGAATGCTCGTTGTGCCTACCATTCAGATAGCCCGGGGCATTCTACTGATGACTGTTGGGCCTTAAAAAATAAGCTGCAGGATCTTATTGACGCCCAGGAGGTGCAGTTCGAGGCATCTGAAAAGCCTAACGTAGTGACAGCTCCCCTGCTTGCTCATGGGGTTAATGCTATTGGGGACGAAGAGGAAGTTGATGAAGCTGAGTTTGATAGCTGGATCTACCCGGCAACCGACAGTGGACTTAACAATTGGAGCGCAAAGGACAACTTATCTGTTTCTCTTGTTACTAAGTAATGAATTCCTATGTTTTGTTATTTTGTAATAAATAATGATAAACTCTATGGCCCGGTGTCTTACCCGAGACACCGTGGTTCTATTTGTGAGGGCATACAAACTGTCATTTCATATATCATAAATGAAAATCTTGGACGTATTTTTCGCATTGCAAATATTGTGCTCCTTTTCTGTCTTTCTTTTCCTTTACATAATTTTCAAAACAGCTGTATTTACACACACACTCACTCATACAGGTTCCAATCCACTCTAGATCTTACTGATAACAACTCTGCTACTGCCATTTATGACTTCGAAAATCCGATCAACTTAGCCGAAGACGAAGGTGAAGATGATTGCGAAGTGCCTGGCGAGCTTGCAAGACTGTTGCTTCAGGAAGAGAGGGCAATTCAACCCCATGAAGAGCCAGTGGAAACCATAAACTTGGGTACTGAGGCAGACAGGAGAGAGGTAAAGATTGGTGCCAACCTAGAGCTCAGCGTGAAGCAACGGTTAACCAAGATGTTACATGATTATATGGAGATCTTTGCCTGGTCCTACGAAGACATGCCAGGGTTGGATACCGATATTGTGGTCCATCATTTGCCAACTAAGGAAGACTGCCCTCCAGTTAAGCAAAAGGTCCGTCGGATGCGTCCAGAGATGTCTGAGAAGATTAAGGCCGAGGTTATGAAGCAGTTTGATGTCGGGTTCCTTGCAGTGACTTCTTATCCTCAGTGGGTGGCTAACGTGGTGCCGGTACCTAAGAAAGACGGTAATGTCAGAATGTGTGTCCATTACAGGGATCTGAACAGGGCCAGCCCCAAAGATGACTTCCCCTTACCTCACATTGATGTCCTTGTTGATAATACAGCTCAGCACAAGGTATTCTCTTTCATGGATGGCTTTTCAGGTTACAATCAGATCAAGATGGCACCTGAAGACATGGAAAAGACTACATTTGTTACTCAGTGGGGCACCTTCTGCTACAAGGTCATGCCATTCGGGTTGAAGAACGATGGGGCAACCTACCAACGTGCCATGGTTGCTCTATTTCATGATATGATCCATCATGAGATAGAAGTGTATGTGGACGACATGATCGCTAGGTCCCAGACTGAGGAAGAGCATCTAGATCATCTGCAGAAGTTGTTTGACCGGTTGAAACTGTACAAGCTGAGATTGAACCCGAACAAGTGTACCTTCAGGGTAAGATCTGGGAAGTTGCTAGGCTTCGTGGTCAGTGATAAGGGAATTCAAGTGGACCCTGCTAAGGTCAAAGCTATTCAAGAGATGCCAGTTCCTAAGACAGAGAAAGAGGTCAGAGGCTTCTTAGGACGCCTGAACTACATTACTCGGTTCATTTCACATCTGACTGCTACCTGTAAGCCAATCTTCAAGCTGCTGAAGAAAGATCAGGTAGTACGTTGGAACGATGAATGTCAGGTTGCTTTTGACAAAATCAAAGAGTATCTCCAAGAACCACCTATCCTTATGCCACCGGTTGAAGGGAGACCTCTGATACTATACCTAACAGTGCTTGACAACTCAATGGGGTGTGTGCTGGGGCAGCATGACGAGTCTGGCCGAAAAGAGCATGCCATTTATTACCTTAGCAAAACGTTTACCGACTGTGAGACCCGATACTCACTGCTTGAGAAAACTTGCTGCGCTTTGGTATGGGCTGCTCGCCGGCTGAGACAGTATATGCTGACTCACACTACCTTATTGATCTCAAAAATGGATCCTATAAAGTACATATTCGAAAAGCCTGCTCTATCTGGGAGAATTGCAAGATGGCAAATGATCTTGACGGAACACGACATTCAGTATACGACCCAGAAAGCCATCAAGGGAAGTGTATTGGCAGACCACTTAGCACATCAAGCTGTAGATGACTATCAGTCAATGAACTTTGAGTTTCCGGATGAAAGCATTATGATAGTAACTGATTGTGAAGTACCTGGACCGGATGAAGGACCTGAACCAGGATCCCGATGGTCTATGCACTTTGACGGAGCCTCCAATGCTTTGGGTAACGGTATCGGCGCCATCATCATATCTCCCCAAGGTACTCATACTCCACTCATTTCCCGGCTGTGTTTCAACTGTACCAACAACATGGCGGAGTATGAGGCGTGTATCATGGGTCTTCAAGCTGCGATCGACCTAAGGATCAAATTTCTAAGTGTCTTCGGAGATTCCGCTCTTGTGATCAATCAAATCAAAGGAGAGTGGGATACGAAACATCCAAACTTGATTCCTTACAGAGAATGTGTGTTGACCCTGATCCCCCACTTCACAGAGATAACCTTTGAGCACTTTCCAAGAGAAGAGAATCAGTTAGCGGACGCGTTAGCTACAATGTCTTCTATATTCCAGGTCAAATGGGATAATGAGGCTCCCCGGATCATCATCTGGAAACTGGACGAACCGGCATACTGTTGTGATCTCGAAACTGAATTGGTGACTGAGAAGCCTTGGTACCATGAAGTGAAGAGATATCTGGAAGCTCAGGAATACCCTGAAGGTGCCTCTATCAATAATAAGAAATTCCTGAGGAGGTTTGCAGCCAAGTTCTTCCTTAGCAACGGCATCTTGTACAAGCGAAACCATGATTCAACCTTACTGCGTTGTGTGGATAAGACTGAAGCAGAAAGAATCATGGAAGAGCTACATGAAGGGACCTTTGGTACGCATTCCAGTGGACACACTATGGCTAAGAAAATCCTACGGGCAGGATATTACTGGTCTACAATGGAAGCTGACTGTTACCAACATTCCAGGACATGCCACAAGTGCCAGATTTATGCATACAAGGTGCATGTTCCTCCGGTTCCCTTGAATGTTCTGACTGCGCCTTGGTCGTTTGCAATGTGGGGCATAGACATGATCGGAGAGATTAAACCTACGGCATCCAATGGACATCGCTTCATCCTAGTGGCGATTGATTATTTCACGAAGTGGGTTGAGGCAGCATCCTATGCTACGGTAACCAAGACTGTTGTGGCACGGTTCATTCGGCACAACCTGATCTGTCGGTATGGCGTCCCAGAAAGGATAATTACAGACAACGGTACCAATCTGAACAACAAGATGATCGTTGAGCTCTGCGAACAGTTCAAGATACAACACCACAATTCTTCTCCTTACAGACCGAAGATGAATGGGGCTGTAGAAGCAGCAAATAAGAACATCAAGAAAATCGTGCAAAAAATGACAGTGACTTACAAAGATTGGCACGAGATGTTACCGTTCGCTCTACACGGGTATCGTACCTCAGCTAGGACGTCAACCGGGGCAACTCCTTTCTCTCTGGTTTATGGTATGGAGGCAGTCTTGCCAATCGAAGTACAAATACCCTCTCTCCGGATAATGAAGGATGCAAATCTGAACGAAGATGATTGGATCCAGACACGACTTGATCAGCTCAACCTCATTGATGAAAAGAGACTCGCTGCTATCTGTCATGGTCAGACGTATCAGAAACGGATGATCAGGGCATTTAACAAAAAGGTCAAACCACAGGAATATCAAGTCGGGGATCTGGTGATCAAGAGAATCATCCTTCCTCAGAGTGATCCAAGGGGCAAATGGACCCCTACGTACGAAGGGCCATTTGTGGTTAAGCATGTGTTCTCAGGAGGAGCAATGATATTGACCAACATGGATGGTGACGACCTTCCTCACCCCGCCAATGCAGACATAGTAAAAAGATACTACGCATAAAAAAAGACCCGCTAGGCTGACATGCCTAGGCAAAAATTAGGGCTTCCCGTCGAACCAAAAGGGTTCGGGCAAAATGAAGGGATGAAATGAAAAAAATCTGTACACCCGGCAAGTCGAAAACCTGAAAAGGCGGCTTGGGCAAAAATGGGTATCCCGGTGGACTGAAAACCCGAACGGGCGGTCCAGGCAAAAATTAGGGATAAAAGCGTAATACTATGTCTCATTGATCACTTTGCATCCAGAATTCGGTATCTACATCAAGTTCAGACGGCATCGATCAGTCAGCTTCACCTTCAACCAAGGTCATCAAGTGATGAGACTCTCGGAATTATAAAGGCAATAGCAGAGTTGAAACCCAGTGGGATCATTCATATTTCACACAGCTGTTTTATTTTCTTTTATACAAAATTTGTATAAACTCTTTTGCTCGGCGGCGTTCCTCTTACTAGGACGTCAGCCTCTTGTATACAAAACGCCTATTCACAGGCCATTCAAAAATCAATACAAATACATTTTCAGTTAAACGTGCCAAGTGTTTTTTCTTTTTCTGTTTTGTTTTGCGAAGAACGTCCAAGGTTCAATTTGTGATATATGCATTGACAATAATTTGCTAACTCATAAATATTTGCATACGAAACCAAGGAATTAATTACAGGTGACACTAGAAACAGGGGCAATAAAGAGTTGTCTGAGCAGTCTAATTGTTCTATCCTCCAAGGTACCAAGGTAGGTTCAGTTAAAGAGCACGACCAAAGTACATATTAAATCCCCAGAGAGTCAGCAAAACAGTACATTCTTCTCCAAGCAAAATTTTCAAGTCTCAAGGAAGTTGGGTATCCTCCAGCAAACCTCAACGTTCCCCAGCAGCGATACATATATTCTTAACAAGCATCCCCGACAGTCTTGGCCTAAAGATTGTTCCCCGGCGGTATATCAACATTCAAAGGAGTCACTTCCCCTGCAGTTCAAAACTTCCCCAGAAGAGTCCAATCCAGTTTCCCCAGGAAAGTTGGAATTCATCTCCCCAAGCAGTAAGCTTATCCCCAGTAGATTCTGGAAGCTTATCCCTTCGCAGAGCACGAACGCGTCATCCGACTTTATTCAAAGAGTTATTTCCTTAACAGGATATAACTGGGTTATCCTCAGCCAAAAGCCACGGAAAGAGCGTCGTCGACAAAGTCTTCCTATCCCCAGCAAATTATCATCAACAATTCAGCAAAAGCATTCCTCTTCCCATAGAGTATTGCTTCCCAGCATGGTCGCTAGAGTATCTTTTCTCCCCGCAGAATCTTCCATTTGCCAAGTTTATTCCGCAACGGAGTCATCTTCTCCTACCGGTAGTCTTGCAATTATTATCCCCAGCGGAGGCAAATCTACTCCTCAACATCAGCCCAGGATATGACTTCCCGGCACCCGTCAAGGATTTACTTTCCTAGACAAAAGCATACATAAAACATCACATACATCATTATAACATGCATAGATGCATCATATCATACGAATCTCATTTATGTTGAGAACATCATTGCTTGATCCATATCATGCATTGCATATGACTGACTTTTACCTTTCAGGAAAGATGCAGTTTAAATTCTCAATCACATTGCAAAACCTATCCTGGTTCAGTTAAATCGACCCAAAGATTTTCCTGATGCTTATCCAGTCAAAGGCCTTCTCTGGTTCAGTCAGATCGACCCTAAGATCTCCCTGATGCTTATCCAGTTGAAGATATTTCAAGACCTAGACCGGTTCAGTTAAATCGACCCAAAGATTTTCCTGATGCTTATCCAGTCAAAGGCCTTCTCTGGTTCAGTCAGATCGACCCTAAGATCTCCCTGATGCTTATCCAGTTGAAGATATTCCAAGACCTTGTCCGGTTCAGTTAAATCGACCCAAAGATTTTCCTGATGCTTATCCAGTCAAAGGCCTTCTCTGGTTCAGTCAGATCGACCCTAAGATCTCCCTGATGCTTATCCAGTTGAAGATATTTCAAGACCTTGACCGGTTCAGTTAAATCGACCCTAAGATTTTCCTGATGCTTATCCAGTCAAAGGCCTTCTCTGGTTCAGTCAGATCGACCCTAAGATCTCCCTGATACTTATCCAGTTGAAGATATTTCAAGACCTTGTCTGGTTCAGTTAAATCGACCCCAAGATTTTCCTGATGCTTATCCAGTCAAAGACCTTGCCCGGTTCAGTTAAATCGACCCTAAGATCTCCCTGATACTTATCCAGTTGAAGATATTTCAAGACCTAGACCGGTTCAGTAAATCGACCCTAAGATTTTCCTGATGCTTATCCAGTCAAAGGCCTTCTCTGGTTCAGTCAGATCGACCCTAAGATCTCCCTGATGCTTATCCAGTTGAAGATATTCCAAGACCTTGTCCGGTTCAGTTAAATCGACCCTAAGATTTTCCTGATGCTTATCCAGTCAAAGGCCTTCTCAGGTTCAGTCAGATCGACCCTAAGATCTCCCTGATGCTTATCCAGTTGAAGATATTCCAAGACCTTGTCCGGTTCAGTTAAATCGACCCTAAGATTTTCCTGATGCTTATCCAGTCAAAGGCCTTCTCTGGTTCAGTCAGATCGACCCTAAGATCTCCTTGATGCTTATCTAGTTGAAGATATTTCAAGACCTTGTCCGGTTCAGTTAAATCGACCCTAAGATTTTCCTGATGCTTATCCAGTCAAAGGCCTTCTCTGGTTCATTCAGATCGACCCTAAGATCTCCCTGATGCTTATCCCAGTAGAAGACACCCAAGATTTTCCTCAACGAGCGTTGTTGAAGTTAAAGTCGCCCAAGGTTCTCTTACCATTCATGCTAAGGCAGTAACCATCCCTGGTTCATTCATCGCCGTTTGAAGCTCCAGATTCAGCTCCTGTAACCAGTCAGGACACATCTATACCAAGCATCTAAAAATCAGCTCCTGCAATGTGTCGGGAACTCATTTTCTGTTTTGCAGGTATGCAGGTTCTCGCCAAGGAATCTCCTACGCGATCAACATCCAGATGGCATCTATAAGCCCATCATCCTATCCAGTAATCTCCAAATGGCATCTATAAGCCCATTCCCCCATCACACCGCTAACATGTGAGCGCAAATTTCTGGGCACTCTAGTGTCCAATCATCTTCTACCCTCGGATTACGAAAGGCACGTCAGCCAATCTGCATCCTCAGGTCTAAGAAGATTGAACAGGGGCAACTGTTGTACCCCCAAATTTGCCCTCCCATATTCTTCAAGAAATTGCCAAGCCAAGTCACAAAATTCCCCAAGGTTTGCACAGTGCAAAGGTCTCCTATACAGTCAAAACTAGGGTTTGTGTTCTGATCAAAGAATTGAAGTTTTCAAAGGCCCAATCAAGTCTCACATGCCTACAAATATGGTCAAGCATCCTCATATCAAGTTTCAAGGCATTCAGCTCAAAATTGCACAGTCAAAACCCGAAATTGCACTACAGTCAACTGTAGGGGCAAAATGGTCATTTGACAGTCAAAAGTTCAAATTTTTGGTCAACATATCATTTTGAAGCCACAAACATCATTTGATCAATGCTTGATCATGATTCTCAAAATTTGGCTCAGAAATCATCAAGATGCAAAAGTTTCCTTATTTGGACAGCTGAAAAAGTCAACTGAAATTGACCAGGGCATAACTTTCACATGGATTATCAGAAAAATTCCATCCAAAGCTCATTTTGAAGAGAAAGACATTTCCTACAACTCATCTTCATACTTCAAGTCCAAGAAATGCTCTCACAAAAAGTTATCAATTTCAACATTATAGGTCATTTTCAAAAGTCAACAAAAAGGGACTTTAAGTCAAGGGCCATAACTTGAGATTGGTAAATCAAACTGACATGGGACCAAAGACATTGGTTAGAGGACTCAAAGACCTTTCCAAAATGTCCAAGAACATGAGAAAAGCTTAAAACTTGAGCAAGTTATGCCTTGTGGAAGTTGGGAAATTTTTGGATATTTTGAAAAGTCAACTTTGATCCAAATGACCTAAAATTGCTAATGGGCCCATTTTTCTTCCATGATTCATCATTCTAAGAATATGCACGACCACTTGGCCCAAAGGGAAGTATTTTCTCATTTTTTATTTATTTATTTGAATTTTTATTTATATTAATTCATTTAAATCATTTAAATATGTGAAAAATATATAACTTGACCTAATAAATCTTTTCATGCATGTTTTGCCCTCAATATTTCGTGCACATTCAAAAATAGGAAGATTTGATTTGATTTGAGCATAATTGATACAAGAGCACATGGAAAAGATTGAAAACATAATGGTGAAAAATCAAATCTCCAAATCCATGAATGAAAGATATTTGGATCAATTTTGTTAACCTAATCTATTCAGTACATAAGCCTGAGTGAAAACCTAATGCTAGGAGACAGAAAACTGCGCAAGAAAGCCATTGACAAACTTTGGAAAATTCTCTAAAAACTCAATTCTGAAAACAGCTTTTTAGGTGGATTCAAAGCGCAATTCTTGTTCCAATAGCTTCCTGAAGGCCTACTGAACGAATTCCAATCAGAATCATCCATCACCACGCCAAGAATTGGTAAAACGAACTCAAACTGTACAGAGGAAAATTGACAATCGTGCATCATGATTTAAGCATTATTTGTGAAATTTATTTATGGATTCATGTTCATTATGATGTTTTGATGCTAACCAACATATCCAATTGCTTTTTTATGCGCTATATACGATTATGCCATGTTTGACTTTTAGGGTTTTCAGAGTTTTGAATTGGGGTTTTTCACCCAAGGAAAAATTAGGACTCAAGACCACCATCATTGGATTCAGCAGATCTGGACGAAGAAAACAACATGCTCGCGCCCAATTTATGACCACTTGAGAGCTAATCGCTATTTTCTAATAGCATGCCTAAAACAACGCGTCTAAAACCGTTGCAATACGTTCTTGTTTCAGAAAAAAAGAAAACACGCGAAGAAGATGATGTGTTGTCAAAACGTGATAAGCCAGTTTGAATTTTCGCGCTTTAATCCACTAACCCTTTGTTTTATTCTTATAATGATTGTTCGTTTATTATATAACAAATGCGTTGTAGTGGCTCAGCTGGCAGACGCCCATTGCTTCAACATCCAAGACCTGGGTTCGAGCCCCAGGTCTGTGTAATTTCCATAATATTTTTCATTAGCAATTCCCATGCAGCGCCCATGGTAAGACGCACCATACACCTCAAGAATCTCTCCTTCCACGCGTCCAGCTGCTTCAGATCAAAGGCTCAAGGTTGCTGAACACCATAAGCGCTGGTCAACATGTCAGTAGGCCATCTGGAAAGTCAAACGGACCCAGGGTTTTTGGGCCAGATTATTCAAAGTCCTACCTCCAATTTGGGACTTCCACCCCCCCTGGTTTGCAATTTTCATTATATTTTACTTTTTCAATTATTGTTTTATCTTATTTATTTGTTTAATATAATTAATTATTTTTTTTACCAAATACAAAAACCTCATAAAAATCAGAAAAGATGAAAAAATATAATAAATAATTTAATTATTTTCATAAACAAATTGTATGTAAATAAATTTAGTTTTAATTTAGGTTGCAATTTTAATTCTTTTCATGATAAAAATATAAAAAAATATAGAATTAGGTTTAATAAATATTTTATTCCTTTTAATTTTTCTTTTTTTCATCCTAATACTTATTTATTTTATTTATTTTTGTAATTAAATTTGCATGAAAATAATTTAGGTTTAAATTAGGTCAAAGTTCAACATATTTTTATAACAAACTTAAAAGCTACTAGAATTAGGGTTTGCATTCAATTTTAATTTTAATTAATTTTTTCTATTAAATCATAAAAATACTAAAATACCAAAAACATTTTCTTTTAATTTTAATTTTAACTCCTTATTAATTTAATTTTGCAAAAGGGTCCAACGCCCTCGTTTCGATAATTCTTTTATTTCGCATATTTATTTTATTTCGCTTAAATAATTATGTATCTCTCCCGAAGCCTTGTAATTACTCCTCGCACTTTACTTTATTTGCTTTATTTATTTTCTGTCAAATCGGGTCCTGGTTAATTTTGGCGATGTGGACCCGCGCCATTTGTAATAGCTTAGAAATTTTACTTTCCCGCAATACTTTTAACTGTTTAATCAAGGCATGAAAGAATGTATGGACAAAAATAAAAACAAGCGTAGAACACCAATAACATGACAAGATAAATGCAAATGAAAACGACACACGAATCGCACACACCACCCCTAGGGTACGCCTCACTGTTGCCTTGCCTCGAAAGGTGATCGTCGAGTAGAGGACGTCTTAGTAAGTCCTCATGATCCGGGAACCTGGCATGAGGGTAGCTTCTAAGGTGTCTTCCCATTGCTATGGTGATCACCATGTCCCGAACCTCGAGTTGACCCGAACACCTCCAACGGTGGTGCTACCTACCTCTCAATGGTGGGATGGCACTACTTTAAAGGACATTTACACAGACGAATTCCTTAGGGTAGGTAGGTTCTTGTAGATACTTGCTCTCTTCAAAAACAAACAAAAATCTTTTCACACCGACACTTTTCAAAAGCTTTCAAAGCAATTTTTCAAACACTCTGACACAAGAGTCGAACTGGAATTTTCAAAGAAACTCTTTTAAAAACCCACATTGAAAAGCAAATAAACAATTTTGAAAACACAAGTGAGCAAGTATCTAAGAGCCCATGGATAACCATGGATAGAAAGGGTGTTAACACCTTCCCTTTCTATAACCTACCTCCCGAACCGAGAGCAATCTCTTTAAGGAATTTTTCTGTGCTTTTGTCCTTTCCATTTGGAGAAAATAAAAGACGGTGGCGACTCTTGCTTCTGCGACATTTCGCGAACCAGCGTTAAACAGTCAGTTCCAGATCCACCGATCACACATAGGTATAGATCTGATACCTAAGACGAAGGACAGGGAAGAAGATAATGACTTATCACCACCCCACTTGCCCATTTGAATTGCGCGCGTGTTTTCCAGCCCAACCATTTTGGTTCATATATTATGTTTTGTTTTCATTATTGTTACAACAAAACCATGCAGTGTAGATGGCAGGGGTAGTAGTATGTGAAGCCAGGGACCTGGGTTCGATCCCAGGTCCAAATGTTTTCTTATTTTCTGACCTTTTGAACGTAGATCCAGTGTAACTCATGAGCAAACGTCCATCTTGTGCCCTATTGATCCAGCCACTGGATCGTTGCCAGTACAAATTCAACCTTCCAATCAAGGAGAGACCATGGTGCACCTTCCAAGCGTGCCATCACAGGATCTGGCACAAGTTTGGGCTTAGTGTACATGGGCCTTGAAGATTCAGCAACACCCCCCCTGGGTGCTTATACAGGCCCAAGTCTATTTTTATTTTTAATTCTTTAATTCTTTTTATTTATTAATTATATCTTTTAATAACACCAAAAAAAATCATCATTTTTTTATTTAATCAAAAATCATAAAAAACATCAAAAATCTTTTTTTCGTAACAAATATTTTATTAATTAATTAGTTTAATTAAATTAGGGTAATTTAATGTTTTTCTTATTATAATTAAAAATAATTAGATTTAGGGTTTAATTTTATACTTAACCTAATTTTTCCTTAAAAATAAATATTTTCTCAAATTAGAATTTTAGGTCGTGTAATTATTTCTCGCATTTAATTTACCGCGCACTTTTAATTTCCTTTTTTTATTATCATTTGTAACTTCTCCGAGTTTGTAATAGATTTAAATATAATTTCTATTCTGCATTTTATTTTCAGTCAAAATAATTATGTATCTATCCAAAGCCATGTAATAGCTAGGACTCTAATTTCTCGCTTTTAAATTTTCGCAACTATGAACTGTTTAGGTGTATGGACAATAAGCTTACATGTGAAAGATAAACGATTAATACAGTAGAAAACCTTAATTGTGCAAAGATAATTAACTGAAAAAACACACTTGCACATGCTCACTCCTAGGGTTTTCCCCAGTTGGTTGCCTCGGAAATATTGGCCATGTCCCTCGAACATAGGGGTACCTTAGCAATGACCCGTGATTCAAAATCGTCATAAAGATCATAGTCCCTACTTGTCCCTCGAGTTGCCTACGAATTGATCTTATGACGATAGTCCCTTCGAAATGCTAAGGTATCTTTACTTGTTGCCTTCAAAGACCATTCCGTCCCTTCAAACGTCCCTTTTAAACTCCAACGATGGTGCTACCTATTCCTTAATAATAGGACAACGTTGTCTAAAGGAAAACGAAGAGACCTTTTTTCGAGTAGGTAGATTAGTTCTTAGGTACTTGATCAAACAAAACTTTTCACACAAAAACTTTCCAAAACAATTTTCAAAACAAACTTCGTCACACTCTTGTGGACTGATACAAGGGTTATCACGAAGTAAAACTTTTTCAAAACAAGCACACACAAAATTTAAAAATGAGAAAGTACCTAAGAGCCTGTGGAAAACCACGGATAGAAAGGGTGCTAGCACCTTCCCTTTCTATAATCTACCCCCCGTACTCAGAAACATCTCGAAAAAGGTTTTTTTCTGTTCTTTTTCCTTTTCCTTTGTTGGATGAAATAAAAGTCGGTGGCGACTCTTGCTTACCGCAACATTTGCGAACAAAAAATGCAAACCAGTATAACAGTCGGTTCTGCCACCGTATCACAGTGTGCATGCTTGGAGTCACAAAGTTTAGACCTCCTGCATGCAGGCTTTGATAGGACATTGGCTATGTTTGAACTAGCTTCGACTGGACAACATTTCTCTTTAGTATGTTGCATTTCCATCCTTAACAAAATTCAGCACACATGGTTGATGGCCCCGTCAAAAGACATTTAGTGGTTGATTTTAAGAGTATACATATGAGTCCCTGTCGAAGGGTATACCTTACTAGTCCATTTGAAGGACACATTTGTCCCTTTTCAAAGAAGCATACATGATCCATTCAAGGGAAACGTCTGGGCATCCCATTCGAAGGAAATGCTTGATGGTCCATTCGAAGGATGCACAAAAGTAACCCAATCGAATTATGCTATCTGGTCGAAGGAGGGTCAAAACAAAAGATTGAAATGTTCGAAGATGCTTGCTACTAAGTTCAGGCCTGGTACACTGGCCAAAACTGCTACACAACAGTCCTGAAACACATCCCCATTCTTGCACCAAGATAGCATACAAAGCACTGTCCCTCGAAAGCTACAAAAGCAAATTACTCAAATTGTTCAAACTTTTTTCCCTCGAAAAGCATCAGCCAAGATTTCCTATAAATAAGAGGCTCCACAACATCTTTAAGGGGACTTTTTTTTGGTTAAGGGGAACAAATCTTCAAAATTTTAAAACACTCTCAAAATCATCAAACTCTCAAACACTTAAACACTCATCAAACACCATCCTAGAATCTAAACATTTGTCCCCTTTGAATCTGAAATATCCCCACACCTTATTACCCTTTAAATGCAGTAGGAAGAACCTCACACTTGTTCTTCTCTTTCGAATCTAGTATCAAAGGCATAACCACTGGTTCCTCCCTTCTAATCTAGAAGCACTCAAGGCAACCACTTAAAGGCCCAACACACATCCCAACCTCAAGCAAGGTAAGTCATTCTTAACCTTGGAACTTCCTTTTCGTTTCAAACATGTACATAGTATTTGTTTCTTTTTTGTTTCCACTCTTTTAGTTTGTTTTGATTGCCTCTCCTTTTGGTTTTGTTCTTTGGTTTGTTACAAATGATTTAAGAATTTACCTGGCCCTAAGGTAATGCTAACGTGGCCTTAGGCCATGTTGCTATTTAATATCTCAAATGAAATAAACAGGAGGCAGGAGTATGAAATGAAGCCTCGGGCTTCCTCACTAACTCCAGGCCCAATCGAAGGAAGCAGAAAGGCAGATTATATCTTGCACTGATTCCAGGCCCAGTTGAAAGGCACGCCCACACTGATTCTAACCCCCAGTTGAAGGAGGCAGAAAGGCAGAATCGAAGGTTGCATCCCATGCCTCAGATTAAGCCCAAATTGAAGGTGATGACCTCACTGACTCCAGGCCCAAATCGAAAAGAGCCAAAGAAGCAGAATTGAAGAGTTCTTCTGCATGAATCGAAAGAGCCCCTTATTTCACTTTATTTTATTTATTTTGCCTTTATATTTTCATGCTATTCAATATGGTTGTAATAGTGTAGGATTTTTTCTTTCTACATTTGATTACTTTTGTATGATTGCTAGTAAAATAGGGTATGTATGGCAAGATAAAAACAACAAGTAGACAACCCCTAATCAAAGACTAAATGCATGCAAATAAAACACACTATTCACACATGCACCTTTAGGGTAATCCCACTTGTTGCCTCAGAAAAATAGTCATGTCCCTCGAATATGGGCGTTTTAGCAAAGATCCTCGAAAAAAGATCGTAGTCCCTCGATGACCCTTAATGTTGCCTTCGGTAAACGATCTAGTCCCTAAAAGTCATTGCTAAAATGTCCCATAGGTTGCCTTTTATGACTATACAAACGTACCACGCCCGTCCCTTCACACCCAATGATGGGGCTTCTTACCAAAACAATGGTAAGATAGCAACATCTAAAGGAGGAGGAAAAGAACATTAAGACCTTTTGAGTAGGTAGGATGCTCCTAGGTGCTCACTTGCTTACAAATTTTTTTTTTATACACCAACACTTTCATTTGAAACTTTTTCAAAAGTTAAAACACTTTGTACGCGTTCTTATAGAAACGAGAACCATTACAAAGACACTTTTTAAAATCACTTTCAAAAACACATTCCACAAACACCTCTTTGAACTATTTTCAAAACAACACTTTTTACGCGTTCTTTTAGAAACGAGAACCATTACAAATACGTTTTCAAAATACTTTCAAAACCCACACCACAAGCACATTTTCAAACAAAAGCAAGTGATCTTGCAAGAAACTAAGAGCCCGTAGATAACTACGGATGGAAAGAGTGCTAATACCTTCCCTTTTCATAACCTACCCCCCCGAACTCAAGAAAATAATCTCAAAGGTCTTTCATGTTCTTTTCACCCTTTCCTTATTGGATAAAAGAAATGTCGGTGGTGACTCATGCTATCCGTGACAAATGCGATCAAATGCAAAACAACCAAGTCAGTTCTTCCACCGTGTTATAGAACTGGCGACTCTGCTGGGGAAAACTTAAAAGTGGGGTTACCTTAGGGCTAGGTCACCTTTACTTGTTTGACTTGCTTGCTTTACATTTTTGGGTCCTTGTTTGGGTTATTGTTAAAGATTCTATACCCGGATCTGGGGCACCTTTTAGGTAAGTAGCAATAGATTGTGGAAATTGTATGGGGTATACCGACATGGTTGAAGCAATAACTACTTTAGTGTGACACATTTGTTGGCACAGGTAGCCCTTGAGTAGTCAAGGAGAATACGGGACCGTTGTGTGGTGTCATAAAGCACTAACTGACCTTAGAACCTTAATTGAACAACTTGGACAATGGGAAGTGGTGAGATAGTCGACTTTGGTACAGTCCGAAGTTGGTTGATACTCGATGCTACGCTCATTGAGATCAGACTTTCGGGATATTTCGGTCGCCATTAAAGAGGTTTATGCTGAAACAATGCCCGATAAAGAAAGATCATTGATATTGAGATCCCCTAGAACCCGATTACTATTACTAGGACAGATTGAGCCAACTAAACTTCAAGAGGGTACTTACCTACAAAATCCACGGAAGCCTAAACCTATGGACTTGTCTACTTTGTGTATGTATGACTATTTGTACATAATAACTTGCTTATTTTGCATACTTGTACATAACATCATGACATCATACCATAGCATTTTCAATAATCATTTCAAGGATCTCAAGGGCCTATGATGCAGGGTCATGTGGAACCATACACCTATCAAAGGGCAAGAAGATTCATTCTCTAATCAAACACCGTCAAGACCAAAGCACAGTAACTTGAGTCAAGGGCTATGACCCACTTGACATGGTGAACTTGATTCTCGTGAAAGGACATACATCAATACAAAGTTCTCCAATCAAAGTTGTTGATCAAAATTCAATTTCTAACATCTTCTTGTGTTTACCCCACGAGATCCTTGAAAATAGGCATCCACATACGATGTATCATATCATGACAGGTTTCTCCCATACAGGTTTCCTTATCTTCGTACTGTTTATTTCAGTAATATGGATATGGAATAGGCAGTGAAGGATCTCCAAGCACAAAATTACCAGTTCCAACAAATGTTCCTGGCTATGGCTAAGGGGCAAGAGGACCTGAAGACTCTTCTTCTCAAAGACAAGAAGAGAAAGACAAAGAAGTCTGTGGGCGTCCTGAATTTGGGAAGAAGACTTTGAGGACCAGTCAAGAGAGCTCCAGATCTCTCAACTCCGTCAACCGAGGGAGACAATCAGGAAAAATAAGGGGATCAGAGTCTGGGGTGTAACATAGAAGAGGCTGACTACACTAAAGAGCAGTATTCTCCTGCTGATGATAAATACAAACAGCTGGAGGATCGCCTCAATGCTATGGAGATTCAGTAGATACCTGGCTTAGACTTTGAATAGTTAGGTTTGGTTTCCGGAGTGGTCATCCCACCAAAGTTAAAAATCCCTACCTTTGCCACGTATGATGGGGTCTCTTGTACTAAGATGCACCTGAGATCTTATGTCCGCAAGATTTAGCCTCACACTGCTGACCGAAAGCTATGTATCCATTTCTTCCAAGAAAGTTTGGCTAGAACTCAACTGGAGTGGTTCTATCAGTTAGAAAGAACTGACATTCATGCCTGGGAGGACTTGGCTACTGCATTCTACAAGCAGTGTCAATAAAATGCTGATCTTGCACCAACTCGTGTGCAGTTGCAGAATATGACCATGCATTCCAACGAGTGCTTCAAAGAATACGCCCAAAAGTGGAGAGACCTGGTCGGCAGGGTGCAACCATCCTTAATTGACAGGGAACTGATTGGCATCTTCATGGGGACTTTGACGAGACCTTTCTCCAATCACCTGATTAGAAGTTCTTCAGTCGGGTTCACCGAGTTAATACTGACTGGCGAAAGAGTCGTAGCTGGCATCAAAAGCAGAAAGATATAAGGAGCTACATCTTCTGATACTCAGAAAAAGCCACAAAGGGAAGAAAGAGTACAATGCTGTGTATGGTCAAAAGGGTCATAACAAGAGCAATCATGACCAACATGTGGGGGAAGTCCTGGTCTCCGGTCCTGTGTCACGGTGACAACAACAAAGGGGAAACCAGCGAAGCAAGACGAGCTCAAAAGACAGTTTACCAACATCAACATGAAATTGTCTCAAGCACTTCAACACTTGTTGAAGATGAATCTGATAACGTTGATTGGACCTCATCCAAACCCCAAAACTTCTTATCCTAACTATAATCCTAATGCAACATGTGCACATCATTCTGGCAGTCCTGGGCATAATACTAACAATTGTTGGGCACTGAAATACAAGATTCAAAACATGATTGATTCCAAGGAGATCATGTTCGACCCTCCAGAGACTCCCAACGGGATCACCGCTCCAATGCCAAATCATTGAGCATTCCAGTTCATTTTGAATTTTCAATTGTAATTTCTTTTGTTATTCAAACAATTATCTATTAATGTTAAACTCTGTTTCATTAATGCATTGCATATGTTTGTCTTGAATTCATCCATTTGTTTTCACTATATTTAAGCTATACTTTTTACTCTCTTTATGACATTTAACTCTTGCTAAAAGTTACAAGACTTTAGAGGGAGAATGATGAAAATAATGCCATAATCTCATACAATATGCTTTTGGACAAACCTTGCTGGAGATATACATGCGTTCTTTCAATTCCCAAATGCTGGAGCTATAAGGAAGTTAATCCCTAGTCAACCCCTTTGAGCCAAAAAAGTAGGAGTTTTCTTTTTACACAAATAAAAACCTTTAATCAAAACCTGGGGTAGGGTAGTCTCTCAATTAATTCAAACACGCGTTCAGTCACCATTTTTCACTTCGTATACAACGAATGACATCAAAAATATTCCTCTGGAATCAAAAGACGGCGATGGTTCCCTATCAAATAGGCAGACATTATCTCTTAAAAGAAAAGCTCACTAAGTCAAAACCTATGAAGGAGACTTAAGAAAAACTGGGGCATCCCGCTGACTGTAATCTCAAAAACAAGAACAGTCAGGAAAAATCAGGGATAATAAATCAAAAGAGGTCACTGCAAATCCTCGACAACATGAAAAAATGTTGCAAAATGACTGCCTTCCAACAAATAAACTTCCATCACCAAAACGTCATTCAGACTCAAGTGGAATTCAAACGCACGATTAATTGAGTTTAGGATTGAAGAACATCATGAAGAACCGGCGGGTACAAATACACTTTGAGCCTTATCCTTTGTTTATTAAATCGTGAACCAAGACCATGATACAACCTTTCAAAGTCCTAATTGAAGCACGAGTTAGTTCGAAAGCATACTGTTACAAAAGGTATACTGACTCCTGTAAGGCTTTACTCCAAATCCCGAGTTGAATTTTCTTACAAAACTTCTTTTATCTGCTAAAACGCATTTTCAAAACTTTAAGACAAGCATAAACTTTGCATTATTTTAATATCGCAGTTTGCATATGGCTAATTATTTGACAACAGATAAATTCACACGACGAATATCCATAAACGAAAATTCTCTCAAGAAACTAAATCACTTCAAATGGGATGACACTTCCAATGACAGATCTCCTGTAATCAAGGGGGCATCAGCATGATCACTGTCCAATACATCTGGGGCAGTCAAGTCAAGATTCCAAGAAATCTCTCAAGAAATGCTGAATAACAAGGGGTAGGTTTATATCTGAATCACTTGGGGCATTGAACGTGAATTCCAACAAAGGGTTACGTACGGTGAAGCAAACATTTTTTGGAAGTACTACAACATTTACTACTTGGGGTAGTGACAAATCTCCACAAAGTCCTTTTCATAGGATGACCCCCAGTCAAGTCCCCACAAAGTTGGATCCAGGCCTCCCCAGCAGGTTGTCAAAAATTCTCTTTCAACAGGGTTTATTTCCCCCAACAAACTACATATTCCCTAGCTTGAATTTGCCTCTCAGACTATCACGAATTTAGCGACCACAACTATTTTCCCCAACGAAGTTCTCCTTAAACAACAAAATAGGAATCCCCAACAAAAACATTCTAAAAACAAGGTCTGGAGAGAGGTGCATACTCTTCATCCCCAACGGAAATCCGGGAATTTAGCCTCCCAAAACTCCCTGACACTTGTCAAGGATTTATTTTCCAAGACAAAATTACATTGCAACAAACATTTCGCATTTCATGCATCATATTACATACATGAAAAATGCATACGACACAATCTCATTTTTTTTTAGAACATCATTACACCCTGCATTTCATACATCATGACATTGCATGCAGCTAATTCTTTACCTTTTCAGGAAAAGATCAACAACAAACAACTATCCTCAATAATTTTCAATAGTAACAAACCAGAGCAACTATCTGTGGACAACCGATTATAGATTAATACCTGTAACAAGCCAGGAAATCTATGTACATAAGCAGATTGAAGATTAATATCTATAACAAGCCAAGAAAACTATCTTTCTTTCTACAGTTCCAGATTAATACCTGTAGCAAGCCAAGGCAACTACCTAAACGGATTCATCTTGAAGTGACCCTACCCAAGTTCCTTCTCATACATTTCCATATGCGGTTTGACACAGACTCATCTTGAAGCAACCCTACCCAGGTTCCTTCTTATTTCCAAATGCAGTTTTACCCGGACTCATCTTGAAGCAACCCTACCCAGGCTCCTTCTTATTTCCAGATGAAGTTTTACACAGACCCATCATGAAGTAACCCTACCCAGGTTCCTTCTTATACATTTTGAGATGTGGTTTGACACGGGCTCATCTTGAGGTAACCCTACCTAGGTTCCTTCTCATACATTTCCAGATACGGTTTGACACAGACTAATCATAAAGAAATCCTAGCCAGGTTCCTTCTCATTCCTAGATGTAGTTTTACCCTGACTCATCATAAAGCAACCCTACCCAGGTTCCTTCTGATTTCCAAATGCAGTTTTACCCAGACTCATCATGAAGAAACCCTACCCAGGTTCTTTCTCATTCCTAGATGTTATTTTACCCTGACTCATCATGAAGTAACCCTACCCAGGTTCCTTCTCATTCCTAGATGCAGTTTTACCCGGACTCGTCATGAAGTAATCCTACCCAGGTTTCTTCTCATTCTTAGATGCAGTTTTACCCGGACTCATCATGAAGAAACCCTACCCAAGTTCCTTCTTATTTATAAATTCATTTTTACACTGACTCATCCAGAAGCAACCCTACTCAGGTTCTTTCTTTTAATTTATAGATGAAGTTTCACTTGGGTTCATCCTGAAGCAGCCCTACCCAGGCTTCCTTCTCATATGTCTCCTAAAACGGTCCTACGCAGGCCCATCATAAATTAAATAATATCCAAGACCTCCGCTGGTTAAATTTAAATTGATCAATGGTTTATCCTGATTCCTCTCCAGTAGACATTTTCTCTGGTTTAGATAAATCACTCCAAAGATTTATTCTGATTCTTTTCCAGTTGAAGTCAAATTTAGACCTGGTCTAATTTTTGTCAATAATCACCTTTGGATGGCATCTATAAGCCCATCTCCGACAACTCTCCATGATCCCTCCAAATGGAATCTGTAAGCTCATTCCCTACACAATCAACCACCACATCATCAAGTGCAAATTTATGGGGACTCTAGTGTTCAATCATCTTCCACCTTTAAGTCACGAATTGCAGATTTGCCAATCTAACTCTATAGGTTTAAGAAGATTGAACAAGGGCAGCTGTTGTACCCCAAAATTTTCCCTCTCATTTTTCAAGGCATTCCTCACAAGTATTCTCAAGGTTCAAGCTTGCACAGTTACATTTGGATTTTCCAATATCAAGTTAAAAGGGAAAATGTTAAAAGTAGAGGAAAACAGATTAAAATAATATTTTTGACAAAATTGGAGAAAAAATAAGTCTTTTGATTAAGATCCTTCAATTGGCCTTTTGGCCTCTTTAGATGCAAGCTTGGATTGCACCCTTCGACTGGGCATGGGCCTCTGGCGCGTTGGTTTTGGTTCACAAGGCAGGAGCTTCCTGTACACCATATTCGATTGCACCTTTGGCCTCATAGGGTTCACCATCCAATGGGTGCCTATGTGCCTGCTTTGATTGGATGTTTGATGATTGCACGCATGTTGTTGACTGGACAAATATTCCCCCATACTTGCTTTGATTCATAAGTTCATGACTAGATGCATACAAGCCTTCGTTTGAGCCATAACTTCTTTCTTTCTAGCATGCACAAGGTACAAAGCCTCTTATAGCTTCCTTCGATTCCAAGGAAAGAATGATCCCTTTTGGCATCCTTTGATTACACTTTTTTGCCTCTTGTATGCCTCTTTTGAACTTGGACATTTTTGCCTCCTGGATGCCTCTTTCGTTTGGGCATGTGGCTCCCTTCATGCAAGTCTTCGTTTGAGCATTGACCTTTTGTGTGCATGCTTGGAGTCAAAAAGTTTAGACCTCCTGCATGTAGGCTTCGACAGGACATTGGCTATGTTTTTACTAGCTTCGACTGGATAACATTTCTCTTTAGTATGTTGCATTTCCATCCTTGACAAACTTCAGCACACATGGTTGATGGCCCCTTCAAAAGACATATAGTGGTGGATTTGAACGGAATACATATGAGTCCCTGTCGAATGGTATAACTTACTAGTCCATTCGAAGGACACATTTGGCCATTTTCAAATAAGAATATATGATCCATTCAAGGGACATGTCTGGGTATCCCATTCGAAGGACATGCTTGATGGCCCATTCGAAGGATGCACAAAAGTGACACATTCGAAAGACACTTGTTGGAGGAAAATTAAATAACATTGTTGGAAGAGGAACCTGGTCGAAGGAGGGTCAAAATGAAATATTGAAATGTTCAAAGATGCTTGCTACCAAGTTCAGGCCTGGTACACTGGCCAAAACTGCTGCACAACAGTCCGAAAACACTGCCCGATTCTTGCACCAAGATAGCATACAAAGCATTATCCCTCAAAAGCTACAAAAGTAGGTTACTCAAATTGTTCAAACTTTTTGTTTACCCTCCAAAAGCTTCAGCCAACTTTGCCTATAAATAACAGGCTCCATAACATTTTAAGGGGACTTTTTTTTGGTTAAGGGGAACGAATCTTCAAAATTCTAAAACACTCTCAAAATCATCAAAATATCAAACTCTTAAAAACTCATAAAACACCAACCCAAAATATAAACATTTGTCCCCTTCGAATCTGAAATATCCCCACACCTTATTACCCTTTGAATCCAGTAGGAAGAACCTCACTCTTGTTCTTCTCTTTCGAATCTAGTATCAAAGGCATAACCCGTGGTTCCTCCCTTCGAATCTAGAAGCACTCAAGGCAACCACTTAAAGGCCTAGCACACGTCCCAGCCTCAAGCAAGGTAAGTCATTCTTAACCTTGGATCCTTCGTTTCCAGCATAACATGTAAATAAACTTCCTTTTTGTTTCAAACTTGTACATAGTATTTGTTTATTTTTCATTTCCACCCTTTTAGTTTGTTTTGATTGCGTTTTCTTTTGGTTTTGTTCTTTGGTTTGAAACAAATTCTTTAAGAACTAACCTAGCCCTAAGGTAATGCTAGCATGGCCTTAGGCCATGTTGCTATTTAATATCTCAAACGAAAGAAACATGAGACATGAGTATGAAACGAAGCCTCAGGCTTCCTCACTGACCCCAGGCCCAATCGAAGGAGGCAGAAAGGCAAATTGTATCTTGCAATGATTTTAGGCCCAGACAAAAGGCACACCCCCACTGATTCCAACCCGCAGTCGAAGGAGGCAGAAAGACAGAATCGAAGGCTGCATCTCATGCCTAAGATTAAACCCAAATGGAAGGTCATGACCTCACTGACTCCTGGCCCAAATCGAAAAGAGCCAAAGAAGCAGAATCGAATATTTCTTCTGCCTGAATCAAAAGAGCCCCTTTTTCCTCTTTATTTTATTTATTTTGCCTTTATATTTTCATGCTATTCAATATGGTTGCAATAGTGTAGGATTATATCTTTCTGCATTTTATTACTTTTGTATGATTGCTAGTAAAATATGGTATGTATGGTAAGATAAAAACAAAAAGTAGACAACCCTTAATCAAATACTAAATGCATGCAAATCAAACACACTATTCACACATGCACCCTTAAGGTAATCCCACTTGTTTCCTCGGAAAAATAGTCATGTCCCTCGAATATGGGCGTTTTAGCAAAGACCCTCGAAAAAAGATCGTAGTCCGTCGATGACCCTTAATGTTGCCTTCGGTAAACGATCAAGTACCTAAACGACATTTATAAAACTTCCCATAGGTTACCTTTTATGACTATACAAACTTCCCACGCCCGTCCCTTCACACCCAATGATGGGTCTTCTTACCAAAACAATGGTAAGATAGCAACATCTAAAGGAGGAGGAAAATAACATTAAGACCTTTTGAGTAGGTATGATGCTCCTAGTTGCTCGCTTGCTCACAACAAAAACATTTTATACACCAACACTTTCATTTGAAACTTTTTCAAAAGTCAAAACACTTTGTACGCGTTCTTATAGAAACGAGAACCATTACAAAGACACTTTTCAAAATCACTTTCAAAAACACATTTCACAAAGACCTCTTTTAACTATTTTCAAAAAAACACTTTGTACGCATTCTTATAGAAACGAGAACCATTACAAAGAGCCCATAGATAACTGCGGACGGAAAGGGTGCTAATACCTTCCCTTTTCATACCCCCCCCCCCCCCCCCCCCCCGAACTCAAGAAAATAATCTCAAAGGTATTTCCTGTTATTTTCACCCTTTCCTTATTGGATAAAAGAAAATCCGGTGGCGACTCTTGCTATCCGCAAGAAATGCGATCAAACAAAAAACAACCAAGTCAGTTCTCCCACCGTGTTACAACGTGAAATTTGTCCCGAATCGGAAAACTAACATACTAACTCTAACATTTATTGCACTAGCTTTTACTTTGTGCAATTCAAATTCCGCTATTTAATTTATGTCATTTAATTTTAGCTTCTTTATCATTCTTATTATTTTACTTTCTTTCCTTTATTTTATGCTATTTTTCTTTTTCTCCTTGAGCACTTTACTTTTATGCCATTTTTTCTTTGCTCCTTGAGCACTTTACTTTTATGTCATTTTCCTTTTGCTCACTTGAGCTTTTTATTATTATGTCGTTCTTCTTTTTCTCAATTGAGATTTCTTTTTCTTTTAAAGACATTAATAATTAACTTGAACATTAAAAGACTTATGGCTCTCTTTGGACTATGGTGATTATCCCTATGCATCTTTAAGTATTTGGACTTTTTGGACCTTAGGATATGAACTTGAGACTTTAAGACCTTTGGACCTTGAGATCTTGTAGTTATTTTGTCTGTGTATTGGGAAATATTCTATGTGAATGTGTTACTTTAGAAATTCATCTGATGCAAGAATAATTCATTTAATACATCAAGTTCATCTGATACATGCCAAGTCAATTGTATCCTTTGAGATTCATCTAATGCTAAGCTTGCACTTGAGGCACTAATATTCATCTGATGCTTATGATTTGTGTGTTAGCTTTAATCCAAAGGAATGCTATGTATTGTTTGACTTGTGTCGAGATGATTTCTCTTGTTTGGATAGATCTTTCTTACCTTAACTTTTACTTTATGCTTTAGGATAATCCCTTCATCTCTAGCCCATCTTCTTCAATTTTCAAATCTTCTCCCTCTTTTCCAAAACCTTATTGTTTTAAACTTAAACCACTTTCAATAAAAACCTTGACTTTGTCAAGTGCATTTTCAAATCTTTTATTAATCAAACTATAATCCATTTAATTAAAGTTAAACCTTTTTCTTCTAAGACTAAAAAACACAAACCTCACTTCAATTATTTTTCCACTTTTGGCTTTTTATTTTAAAATCTTTTTCTTAAAAGATTAGACATGAGTCATCTCCATAGCTGAGATGTAATTCTCCCTTGTCTATAACATTGATTGATATGTTGTTGAATCTTTTCCACTTGAAAGATCTAGTGGAATACTTGTTGAGTTATCCAAGTTGGAGCCCTTCTTTCATTTCTGATGCAAAGATCTATCATTCTCATGTTTATGGATATTTGGTTGAGTATTCTCCTTAAGATGACAAAATGTCTATTCTCTTAACATCAGCCAACAAAAAAATTTGTTCTTTTTTAGAAGAACTACATGGTTCTGATTTCACCATTGCACATTGGTGGTAAGTAGACACATAACTCATTGAAGTTTTGTCGGATTAAAATTGTAAAAACCATTTCATTTCTCTGAAGGCGTGAAAAACATAAGAAAATGGGGGGGGGGGGAGTTTGAATTGGGTTTTAAATAAAAAACTTTTCCTTTTAAAATACCCAACAATAAGAAACAGGTTACTTCACTTAGTGATAATAGTAATAAGATGTGAGAAGTAAAGAACAACAATGTGTATACTGGTTCACTTGAAAACTATCAAGCTAGTCTAGTCCACCCGCCAAGGTAATTTCTCCTTTCTCCAGCAAGGACTTAATCTAATAATTAAACAAATTATTATAATTCACAAGCTAGCTGCAAGTGACTAACAATACAACCTCTAAGACACACTAATCTTAGAATTCTCAAGGATTCTGACCAAACAGGCCCCTTAAGGAAAATCAAACAACTGTTTGAATAAAGCTTGTTTACACGAAATTATGCTTCTATACAAGCGAATATGTAAACAAGTTTTTAGAACATAGACTAGAAAAATATGAAAGCGTATGTCTTTAGAGAATTTGTATCAACGTGAATTAGAAACCTTCTCTCATGGTCTTCAAGCCTTTATATAGCAAATAAAATAATATATTCGTTGAAGTGTATTTCTAGAATTTAGAGAAAGCTGGAAACTTGAGCAATCATGTGAGAGACAAGATCGTACGCAACGTCCGTCCTTCGTGGTAATGGAATGGAATAATTTGTTTGTACCAAGTAATGTTGTACAACACAATCTTATCCTCTTATTCTTCTGACGTTAGAGGCTTCTGAACATGTGTTTGAAGAATGAGAATAACACTTGGGTCTTCAGAACTTCAAGTCTTAGAGTCTTCAGAACCGCATCTTCAGAGTCTCCAGAACTTGGTCTGTATAACCCTTGTAGAACCTTGGTTCACCAGAACTTCAAGTCTTCAGAATCTTCAGAACTTTTTCTATCAGAATCTTCAGCACTTGGTCTCGAGAACCCTTTGTCTTCAGAAACATAAGTCTTCAGCATCTGGACTTCAGTTAGAACTTTTGTCGTCAGATCTTTAGAACTTGGTTTCTTTGTATTAGTACCAGAGTCACTACATCTGAGACTTCTGAAGCTTTTGCTATTGTTCATCAGAACTTGTGTATCCTAGAAGCGGAATTTATTATCTTCTAATGTCTTGGTAACGCCTTTTGTCAGAAGCAGAACATGTTTGTTAAATACTCAAAATAAAAAAGATTAGAGTACCAAAATTTTTCATGCAAACATACTCATTTGTTATCATTGAAACTCAGATATTATTGTAGAACCAAATCTTGTTCTAACATTCTCATCTCCACCAATTTTTTTGAAAACAACTCTCTTTTTAGCCAAATACACATATTTTCAAAGAGATTCCTGCAGAGTACGATAGATGTTTAGGGTGCTAATACCTTCCATTTGCATAACCAACCCCCGTACCTAGATCTTTGTTTTATTAGTGTTGTTTTAAAACTTTTGTGGGTTTTATTCGCTCTTTTTCCATTCCTTTGGAAACAATAAAGTGCGGTGGCGACTTTCACTTTGTTAGTTAAGTTAATCAATAGATTAATCTCAACATTTCACCGCTACAATAATTCCACCACATGTTACTTTTTCGAGCACCATGAGATTGAGGTAACAAAGACTTTAAAGAAATATCCAATTATGCTTATTCGATCTTCCTTAAATCCACACCAACCAGCATTTGAAAAATAAGTAAATGTTGCTTCTTTTCTTTCAAAGTCTCTTCGAAATAGAATTCCATAGTTTATCAATCCATTTAAGTATCTCATAATTCTTCTTGTAGCCTTCATGTGTGACACCCTTGGTTCACTCAAGTATCTGCTCACTAATCCGACTACGAAACCTATATCAGGTCGACTGTTGTGTTAGACTACAACAACTTATCTACATTAAGAAATTATTTGAAAAGTAATGATGAGCGGCTAGATTAAAATAGTAGTATAAATGAACCTAGTTATTGGAAACTCGGATATGCACAAGTCGTATGGATTAAGACAATGATAAAATCAATCAACATAATAATGTCTCAATTAACAGTTTAATATCAAACACAACGGTTTCCTATTTCCAATGAAATCAAGTTATAAACATAACTTGATAACTTATAGAACACTTGGCGCATGATTGATTTTACAGAATTTTCTTTGAACTTTGTTGATATGAAAAAGAACTTACAATCAAAGTGATTATAAGCTAATCAACAAAGCAATTTAAACTTTAACAATTAAATAAAAATTCTATACGAATTGATCCATCAAAGAACACATTCAACAAATTGCAAATAGAAAGTAAATGAGAGTAAGAGATAGAGATGGAGAGAGAGAGAGTGACACAAGGATTTGTTTATTCAGTTCACCATTCATCCTCACCATGGCTACATCTGCCCCTAATTTCAAATGAAATTGAGATATCAATCTTACTTTGCAAAAAGTCGATTACAAGAGAAGTGTTCAAAGAGTAACTCTACAAACCCTAACCGTTTATTGTTGATTCAACACCTTTTTTTATTTTGATCTTCAACAACACCAAGACACAATAGCTCCCAATTAATTTATAGAATATTTCCACTCCTTTGGGTTAACCTAACTCCAAAGCTCTCTGTGCACGATCAATTGTAACTATTGAACACAAGAACTTCCAATTTGATTTGTCGTTCTCTTATTACTACTCTGGGTTACCCTAAATCCAAAGCTTTCACTTGGATGCAATCATCTTTTGAAAATATTCTACAAAAACCCCAAATCTACTAAAGATCTTGGAGGATAAACCCTAGGTTTTTCCAAATGAAACCACCCACAATTCTTAACTCAATATTCTCGGCTAATTAGACCTTATCAAACCTCGCCTAGATGGGACTTCGACAAAAGATATTTATGTGTGATTTATCAATGTGTATGCATAGGTTGGAGGTTGAAGGTGAAAAGAAATGGTGGTAAGTGTTTATAGTTTCATCAAGTTGGAAAGATGCATGAATGATGTATTTATAGTTATGGATGTTTGTATGCAAAGAGGTAACTTTTGGAATTAAAAAGAATTGAAAAATTGACCCAAACAAACAGTATGTGCCGGTATGAAATACAGATGTGCCAGCACATAGAGCCGAAAACAATAGTATGTGGCATCCTGAAAAGGCTTACGTGCCGGCCTATGTGAAACAGAAGCTACAAGCTTCATTATTGAGTTATATGTGTCGTCCTGAAAGTCGTATGTGCCGGAACATAGAACTGAAATTTACAATATGAAATTCTGGCACTTGCAATACAGATTTCAAGATAAATGTCCTAACACCAACACAATATCAAGATAGATGTTATACCATCTATTCTTGAAAAAGAAACTTTCAAAAGAATAATAATGCAGGAAAAATAAAATACTGAAAGTAAATTAGCACAGTTGATTATTAACTCAGTTTAGTCCAACATTACCTACTCTGGTGGCTACCAAGCCAGGAAGGAAATTCACTATGATAGTATTAGTTCAAAGCTAAACTAACCATAGTTTACAACTACTCGCCTAATCACTACCTTTTGCAACTTCTACCTAGAAACCACTAGACATTAGCCCCCCTACTCACTTCCAATCACCGCAGTGATACCTACAGCCACAAACCTTATGACTAGACCAAAAGAACCAAATAGAAGATTACACTTCAAGTAAAAAAAATACTTAAGTCTTTTCTTAAAAGCTCATGAGTGAGAACAATACTTAGTTTTGCTTAAAATATTCAACCAAGAACAATAACTTGATAAACAATCAAGTAACAATAACTTGATAAACAATCAAGTAACAATAACTTGATAAACAATCAAGTAACAATTTGTCTACCTCATTGTATCAAAAGATACATGGGTGACTTACAAAAACACAAGAGACACTAAATTGTCCATAGTCTTCGAAATCTTCACACAAATGTTTCTTGATCCACAAACTGAGGGATGCACCAATTATGCAGAAAGATCTCCTTAAATCTTGGAACAAAACATCGACTTTCCTAAATTGTCTCAACATCCAATTTTAGAAACTTATGAACAGCTGGAGATGAGATCACTTGTTCCAGATTAAATCCCCTTGACCTGCAAAAATTATTGAGATATATCCAAAATAAATATCACAAAATCAAATCAAATATGTCAAGATTTAAAATAGCCTGTACTGATGTTCTAGTTCAACATGTCACAATATCTATCAGAACACCTGTCTTCAATGTAACCTTCACATTTTGCTATATCAGTTTGATCAAGATTTTATGAAATCTTGCTCAACATCTATCATGAACCATGTTTTAGAAAAATTGCTATCAATCCTAAAACCACGAATCTACGATCCCCCCCTTAGGGAAATTTATGCTAAAATAACCTTAGCATAATTAAACTGGAGAGAGGAATAAAACCACTTTAATAAAACACAAGCTACATGCAAACATGTAAACTTTGTACAAACAACAAAAATAAACTGTATCGAAGATAACATGCTATTCAGATCTATCCAAGAATACTCCCTCTGTCAAAAGGAACTAATTCTTGTCACATAGAACCAATTCTCCCCCTCAAAGGGAAAATCCAAATCACAAGAGGAAGAAGAAAATTTTCCCAGAGGAAGAAGAAAATTTTCCCTTGAACTATCCAAGGTTGCAGATTAGAAGAACATGAAGTAGAAGCAACACAAATAACTAAGAGAATTATAGAGTTATACTACCATAAGATAACCAAGGTTCTCCACAAAACACAATAGGCAGGATGTAAGAACATCTGATACGACATCCTACACATAGACAACCAACAGTAGTAGCAACAACAGAAGAAACACCAACCAACATCAACCAAGCATGAAAAATAATCACGCTCCCCCTAAAATGTTGCACACAAAAAACAAGAACACTAGACAATGCAATGTTTGATCAACATGTCAAGACATGTGATAAACCATGAGGACACAAAGACACACACATACACACAGATACACACACACACATACACACTTAACTTTACCCCCCTTTAAAGCCAAAAATTTACAAAAACTTAGAGTAAACAGATACAAGAAACATTAACAAACTTGAAATAAAAGTAAGAGACCCAAACATACTTAACTGTCAAACCAAAAAGAACCAAGGGAACCAAAGCTAAGGAAACAAAAAAAAACTAATGGATAAAAAAAGGAAACAAATGAAGAAAAAAAACCTAAGAGAACCACACTTTTTGTTTTTATATTTTTTTAATCTTTTTTATATATATAGCAAACAATAGCTATCAAATTCTTCCTCCTGAGTCAATGAAATTGACCCAATCTTCATCAACATCTGAGTCTGAATCATATAGCTGAACATGATTCTTCTTAAGGGACTTCATCTTTGTTATCGATTTCTTCCATGTCCTAAATTCTCCAATGGATGTTCCAACATATGTTTCATCATTGGATTCAACCTTCATTGGACCAATATTCTTATCCTTCTTGGCTTCCAACAAATGGACCTTCTTAGTATCATCATTTTTGGAAGTTTTGGTCATGTTGAAACATAGTTTATGATGAGAGAGATATAGTAACTAAGAACTACCTTGCTTGTAGCAACTGATTCTTAAAAGATAAGTGTTACCTTGTTTGTAACGAAATCCAATCAATGAGATCATTTTCGAAAGAAGCAAATATATCCTTATCACCATACCACCACTCATCATAGGAGAGAGACACTATCTTTTTTCTCCTTTTTCGATTTTCTAGCTTGGACTAATGGAATAATGTTACATTATTTGAAAATACATTCTCAAGGTCATTGAAAAATATTCTCCTGAAATTGCACTCATCACTCTATGAAGATATATTGTTGGAAAACTGTCTAAACACACACAATTATAATTCTTCAACAGTGCAAATTCCCAAATCACCCTCATATTCAAACGAACTTGCACCTCAAGACTTGATAGCTATACTTCCTAAAGCTTCTTAGACAAAACAAGCATAGGAGTAACTATTTTTTCCTATAGTAAGACCTCTGACACAATGTTGATTAGTACCAATGACTTTATCCTGCAAGGAGAATGAAATCCTTGAATACCTTGATTGCAATAGCTTGTCACATTATAATGTCATGACATCCTGTTTGACATTGTACTCTTTTATCAACCAACTCAATTGAGAATAACATCTTCCTTCAACATTGTACCTAACCTTAAAGATAGACTAGGATTAACTTATTTCTGATCCAAGAGACAAGATTGTTTCTTAAACAAAATCATCTTCCATTAATACTATCTCCATTAGATTTGGCCAATAACTTTACTCCAAAAAAAACATCAGACAAGGTCTCCATACAAAAATTGACATAAATTTAGACTTAGACTTCTCCTCTTAGAAATTAATAGTGATCTCTTCATAAAGAACTCCTTTGAATGACCTTTCTGAACACAAGATGGAACTTTGTTGACTTGAGAGCTCTTTGATATAGTTCCTTCTAGCTTATAAGAAACTACCTTATTTTCTGAAATCAATCTACTGAGATAATGTTCCAACATATGCTTGAACATAAATCCCTTTCTCAATGAATAAACCATTGAATTTGGTTATGAAGTTAACATCTCTATATGACCTGTTCTTGGTAAAGTAACTCAGACATATTCATTCATATCATTTAGAACTCATCTTTCTTTGAAGAAGCTGGAAAATACCTTTGGAGACTTCACAAATATCTAATTTTTCTTTGTTAAAGATTACCTAACTCATGCTTCTATCCACATAGATTCTCACCTTGTATTGACCTCATTAGATTCATTACAGGAAGTTCTAGAACTATGTCAACAATCAGATGTTGTAGCTTTTGATGTGACAACTTAACATTGTCTTTCTTTGACATTGCATGCGGATGAGCCATAAGAACAACCTTCCTTATCACACCTAGAGTCTTCCCATAGGTTATCAACCATACTTCCTTAGAGGGATTTACCTTCAAACCTTAAACATAACTGACTTATGATAATCATATTAAATGCCATATTTTCTTAACAATGAGATCATCATTGATTTAGTTCTCCAACACCCTTAAATACACCTTTGGCACTATCACCAAAGTAGAATAGATGTTAGGAAGCGACATCTCTACTACAATCATGTGTAACAAACAACCAATGATAGACTTTCAAACTCTGAAGTTCAAAGAGAGAAAGAGCAATAAGGAAAATTTCCTTAAGATATCATATATTTCTAATTTTGACCACTGCACAGTTAACCTTAGGTTGAGTTAGACGGTAGAAAAAACATTCATCTTGACCCAAGGAGGCCTGATATAATCAACTTTACTATAGAAGGAACATTATTAGTGCAAGAACCTGCCTTTATTTAGAGAAGATTTGATGTCTAGAGTAATTTTGAGACATTTTGATTGACATCACTGACAACCAGTCTTTTGTAGAAGCACAAGGTTTATCACTAAATATTTTCCTTACAAGGTATCAGTTATCTTCCCATATTGAAGAATATCATCAAAATATTGGAATCATTTGTTCACCATCCTCACAATCTTGATAATGATTTCAAATATAAATGTCAATAAAGTCACCTTAACGTGCAAGTTAAAGACATTAGACATCATTCTTCCTTATCAATTAGTAGTTGAGAAACAATTACCTTTAAATTTTCTCCAATCTGATAGACTCTTTCTCTATTGATCCATAATTCTTTGAAAGAAGCAACAAATAGAAGACCCCTTAGGATGTTTCTTGATACATGTATGGAATTTCGCTCTAGAAAGTAAAAATCCTTTACTGAATGCTTGATAAAGATCAGCCTTTTACTTCTGATCTAGGTTTTCTCTAATCACATAGACCTAGCTTAAATAAGGACAAATGTTTTTTTACATTTGGCCTTGACCTTCTATCCACTCACCTCAAGACCTGGTTGAAATCCTTCCAAGAACATACACGTATTAGATAACTCTTCATCAAATACCAAGACACAAGCTCCTCAAGAATTGGAAACAAAAACCATGCTCTTGTTATTCTGTAATGGTTGTCACTACCATGTCAAATATCTCGAGAAGAGACCAGGGTGTCTTCTTTTTGATCAACCTTTCTTCTAAACTCTTTTCTCCCAAACACATAGATGTGCCTTTATGAGTGGACTTGAGAATTTTCCAAGTATCTTTGGCCATAATACATGTGAGAATCAGTATGAACAAGCGGTTAACAACTCCATTAATTTTGACATTAAACAATTTCAGAGTTATACACAATCAACTCATACTCTTACCTTCTATCTTCTTAGCATCGAGATTCTCTTTTCCAGACAAATTTCAAAGTTTAGTTGTCCATTGATTTCCAGAATGCTACCATTCTAGCCTTCCAAAATAACTTATAGTACTAGAAAATTATCCCTGAAGCTCACCCAATAAACATACAAGGGTGCTTGCTCTGATGGAATAAAACATAAAGTTTCCTAAATTGTCTCAACATCCAATTTTAGAAACTTATGTACAATTGGAGAAGAGATCACTTGTTCCAAATTAAATCTTCTCGACCTGCGAAAATTATTGAGATATATCCAAAAGAAATATCACCAAATCAAATCAAGTTTGTCAAGATTTAAAATAGCCTGTACTTATGTTCTGGTTCAGCATGTCACAACATCTCTCTTCAATGCAAACTTCACACTTTGCTGTATCAGTTTGAGGAAGATTTTATTTCATCTTGCTTAGCATCTGTCATGAACAATGTTTTAGCAAAATTTCCGCCAATCCTAAAACCTTAGATCTAACAAAATATGTGCCAGCCTGAAGACTGCATGTGTCAGCCTGTTCAAAACAAAACCCACAGGCTACATTATTGAGTTTACATGTGCCGACCTGAAAATTGTATGTGGTGGCACATGTTGGCGATTTTTGTGTAGAATATGAGTTTAGATGTTTTTCTTGCCAATTTCAAGGTAGTTTTGAATGATTCCCAAGACTTCTAATGCAAGGGTGCACTATATGACATAAAGATGTCGTCCAATATACAGAAATGCTAAGTTTTCATAGTTTTGACATCATGCAAAACATTTAATGGTGAAGTCACATAGTCACATATCTCAGAGATCCAACTATTTGTTTAAAAAAAGTCACATAGACTTTTTATTTCTCTCCATGCTTCTCCAACTTCAAATATGGTTCAACAAATGAAGATGCTGGAGTTGAATCATCAATATCGAATATCTTAAGTATCTCTTTGACATACTTTCTTTGATGCAGCATCATACCTTGCTTCAACATTTGAGACTATGCGCCTAGGAAACAAGACGACTTCCCCAGATCCAACATTTCAAATTCTCTCATCATCAGCTCTTTAAACTTCCATAAATTCTCCAAACTATTTCCAGTTACCAGCAAGTCATCAACATATAAGCAAATGATTTTTATATCTTGTGCTACAACCTGATCATAGACACCATACTCAGATTTGCATTTTACAAATCCCAATTCGACTAAGTATGAGTCAATCTTCTTATTCCATGCCCTAGGTGTATGCTTGAGGCCATAAAGCGCTTTTTGCAACTTATATACTTTACTTGCTTCCTTTTCAATCACAAACCCATGAGGTTATGTGCCATAGACCTCTTTGTCTAAAGGACCATCCAGAAATGTTGATTTCACATCTAAATGAAATATCGACCAACCTTGATTACAAGCCAAGGATACCACTAGTCAAACAATCTCCAATATTTCTACTGGAGCAAATACTTCAGTGTATTCGAGTCTTGATCTTTGCATAAAACCTTGAGCTACTAGTATTACTTTATGTCTTGCTATCGACCCATCAACATTGTGTTTCAACTTGAACACCCACTTTACTTCGATAGATTTTGTATGTGCTGGCAATTCGACTAACTCCCATGTGTTGTTTATTTCGGTTTCCTGTAACTCTTCGACCATATCAGACTTTCACTATTTAATATTCAAAGCCTCACTATAGTTGATTGGTTCAGCACCTGCAAGTAAAGAAAAATGAACTAATTATCCATCTGGTGTCACTTTATCATTACCAATACTTCATAGTATTAAAGTCTTGCTCGACAAACTCTAGTTCTTTGAGGTCTTTCGCTTGTGCTAGCCACACCCTCTTTGACTTTGACTGTGTCGGGAATGTCATCAACTGCTTTGACTTTGACTTTGATTGGAATATTGACAATTTCTTCTACTTCAACTTCATTAGTTTATTCGTCAAATCCATAACTCATCAATGGCTTGTTAATTGCATCACCAGAATTCCAATACCATCCAGAATTTTCATCAATCACAATATCTCGACTTATCACAATTTTTTCATTGACTGGATTAAATAGCCTGTATGCACCAGTTTTATGATATCCTACCAGAATCGTAGGTCCACTCTTGTCATAAAGCTTCCTTCTTCTTGCATTAGGAACATGCTTGTAACACATAGATCCAAACACCTTCAAATGACTCACGGATGGTTGTTTTCCTCTCCACACTTCTTCAGGAATCTTGTTCTTAAATTTCTTGGTAGGGCACCTATTCAAAATATAAACTGTAGTCGAAACAATTTCTCCCCATAAGGATTTTGGCATATTCTTCTACTTCAACATGCGTCTCGCCATATCCATTATGGTTTTGTTTCTTCTTTCTACAATTCCATTATGTTGAGGCATATAAGGAGAAGTTACCTCATGATCGACACCATGTTTTGCATAGAAATACTCAAACATCTTGGATGTGTATTCGCCACATCCTTTTTTTTTGCAGAATATTGATCTTCTTTTCACTTTGGTTTTCGAAAAGTATTTTGAATCTCTTAAAGATTTCGAGTACTTCGTCCTTTCGCTTAATCACATAGATCCAAATTTATCAAATATACTCATCGACAAATGAAACAAAATACCTATTTCCACCAATGGTATGTTCTTTGAATGTGCCACATACATCTAAATGTACCACTTAGAGTATGCAAGATGATCTCATTGGCATAGTCAAAATAAAGGAATTTCTGGATTGCTTTCCGACTAAACAACCTTCATAGAGTTTGTCGGGCATCTAAAGACTTGGTATGCCATTTACCATCTCTCGAGTAATCAGCTGATTGAGTGATAGAAAATTCAAATTTCTAAACCTCAAATGCCAGAACCAACTATCCTTATGATCAACAACAATTTTTAGACATTGCACTTCAGTCGAACTGATCATGGTCTTAAACGTCATATTATTCGATAAAGGAGATCTTAAGACCAAATTGTCCTGAACAATTTTAAAGCTCCATCTTTTATGAAAACTGAGAAACCTTTTTTGACCAGTTGTCCAACACTTAACAAGTTACACTTTATTCCAGGTACATAGAGTACATCTTTGATCATAACTTTCCCTCCATTACTCATTTGAAAAACTATGTTACCAATACCTTCTACCTGCAACGAATTATTATCAGCAAGTTTTACCTTTCTCTTCTTCGACTCGTCGAAATCTCCCAACCACACCTTTTGACCAGTCATGTGATTTGAACAGCCTGATTCGAGGAACCAAATATTGAATTCAACACGATTATCTGCAACTGCAACCATAAACCACCATATCTTCAGAATCATCTGAATCTTGGCGTGTAAGGTTCACCAATTCGTCCTTGCCTTTTGTGTATCCCTTGTATTTCCTGTACCAACAATGCTTGGCCAAGTGACCCCACTTTTCACATTTGTATCACTACATTCCTTTTTAATCTTCTTGGTCCTTTTGATAGTTTCCTCCTCCTCTTTTCGAGGATTCAGAAGCCCTATCATTGACCTGATGCTTACGAGGGTTCGACAAAGAATTCTTGCCCTGAGTCTTGTCGAATTTTCCTTTGGATTTGTTGGAACCACCATTTCTTTTCCATGATTGAGCCTGCAAAGCTTGTATCTAATCTTGAACTTATTTCCTTTAGACAGTCCTAATGTCATGCGCTTCTAACGAACCAACTCAATCTTCTTGTTTTAGGTTTCAAGTTGGTTGGATTCTTGAATAGCTACCATAACGTGATTAAAGTGAGAGGTCAATGTATGCATTACCTTCTAAACTATCATCTTATCAGTTTGGATTTTACCACAACCCTTCATGAGATGGTTGAGATTTTTTACCTTCGACACATACTCTGTAATATTTTTATCTTCTCCCATCGATAACAATTAATATTTTCGATGCAAGGTCTGCAACTTGACAGAATATCTCATGTCTCCTTCACTGATTTAGCATGAGATATTGCGTCAAAATTAGCAGCTTCGACCACCATTTCAATGTAATTCACATGCTTGCAATCCTTCTTCTCAGCATTGTTGTAGGCAGTTTTCCGTGCATCAGTTGCATCTGCATCCATCCCAGGAATGCCATTAGTAACAACTTCTAGGTTTTCATGGAAGCCATACAGAGATTACATCTATTTTCTCCATCGAATCCAGTTCTTGTCGTCAAGAGCTGGAAGAGAATTCTGAGTTCCATTAGTACCATTCATCTTCACAGTGATTGATTGCCAACAACCCACGATCCTATAAATACGATCTCTGACATGTGATTCTTGAAAACACGATCTAGAATCTAACCGGAGCTCTAGATACCAATTTGTTAGTGCGAGACACTTTTAGTGAGGGGAGAAAGAAAGAAAATAAGGAAATAAGGATTTTATTATTGAATTGATACTAATAATGATATAAACTATGACTATTTATATACATCTAACTTATACACTAAGTATGCTAACAAAACCTAATTGAGCTTGGCTTAGGTTACACAACTTGGATTAGGCCTAATATCTCAACTACTACATACTTATGATAGTTATCATCTTCTAGATAAACCAATTGGATATGTCTTCCTTCTATGAACAAATTCTATCTTATTATGCATGTAAAATAAAACAATCGATTAATGTTGTATATTAGTGTATATTAGAATTACAAAACCGATCTAATTATTCGAATGTAAACAAATCTTTTTTCATCGCATCATGCCAATGGCAAACAAGACTAAATTGAAATGTGTGATTTCATAAATAATTTTCTAAAACAGTCCAAGATAAAACTTATAAAGTAAGGTGATCCTGCGGTTGATAAGAACCTAGAGAGTGGCCGGAGGGTGATCTTCAGTCGGGCAGAGGAGAGAGGGGGTTGTACCTGCAAGGTATTCCAACGATCAAGTAAGAGCGGGAGAAAAAAGGTACTAGTAAAATATCAGGTAGTGAGTAGTAAGTATGTGATACCTGGCCCTCACAAGTGTGAGGGTTTATATACTGCCCCTGGCGCGTGGCCATTGGTTCCTAATTTCTCGCCTAGATATGCGGGTCCGAAAAATCAGGTAACTGCCAGGAATTGGTCAAACTGGGCAGATGTGCCCGCAACTAGCCGTTGGTTCTAGGGTGGAGGCTAATTGCAGGCATCTCTCTTGTCGGTCCTTGGTGGTCTGCACGACGCTGGAGTCGGGTAGACTGAGAAGATGCTCGACGAGCATCTTGGGTCAGAGCCAGATTAAGAGGGCAAGAGGGTGGTATTGCTCAACAGGTGCGGGAAGTCCTGGTCATTTTCGGTGGGTGGCACCTATGAGATGCCTTACACTGGGCCCACTCAAGCTTTCGAGCCAGTCCAGAATAGTAGCCCCCCAAGTTGTTGTTTCTGGGCACAAGAGTGGAGACTTTGATGTCTGCTCGGGGGATGGGGAAATGAGCATTTTCCCGTTGCACTTCTCTGTCGAGGAGGCGAAATGTTTGCCGTTAGGGATGTTGAATTTAGAGAGATAGTGTGTTTTGGGAAACGTGTTAGTCGATCGGCACAAATGATGGCCTAGGGCTAGGGTGTCATGATGACGACCCTGGGGTTCCCAAAACGCGTGTTTCATACACGCGTACTGTTTCAGCTATAAATATGAGAGGAATGGGGAGATTAGTATTTTTTGCTTTCTCCTTCAACTACTCGCATTAGCTCGACGGCTGACCAGCGACATTTGCTCAGTTTCTTTGTTCGTGGTTATCCAGCTTCGTCTCTTCTTCTTCTCTCGGTGAGTTTTCGTTTCTCTGTTGTTGCATGTTTTAGCCGTTTCATTTTTTGCTTCTTTGATATCCATGCGGTTAGGATTTAGGGTTCTGTTTGGGAGGAGATCGTTAGAGACCCTATGTGGTAGACGTCGTTCTTGCGGCGCTTGGATGCCAGAACCGTCGTGGAACTCTCTCAGGGGCTGGCTCCGTGCTATAGGTAATTCATTTAGTGTTTGAGTTTTTTCTGCAACCTGTGCCCGTTAGAGTACCTTAGTGGACTTCTGGACTTTTGCTGCGTTTTGTGCCCGGCAGCGCACATCAGTAAGGGTTCTGGTCGTGGATAGAATCCTTTTCTCCCAACGTACTTTCACATGTTTAGTGGTGGAAGGGTGGTTCTAGCATTGATGTCGAGCTCACCCTTTTCCTCTGCTTTTCAGGCACTATGGCTGACGACATGCATGTTATCATTTCGAGCGAATCCACAGAATCTTCCAGGAGCTCTTCGAGCGAGACCAGTGGCAGCTCGTCGAGCATATTTGAAATCTCTGGGGAGCAGCAAAACCTGATGGATCAACAGATGAGGGAGCCCGACATGGGGGTGACCTCTTCGACATGAGACGACCTATTTCCTCCTCGAGATGACGAGGATACTCGAGATTGGGTAGCTAAGGACCCTTGGGAGTGGTGGTCATACTTTTAAGAGCACGGGGAAGACATTTTCACCGATGTTTACATCTACAAGAAGGGAGCCCGGGAGGAGTGATCGTTGTATATCCCTGAGAAAGACAACATGATTTTCTCAAGATACGATAGAAGGAGGATTCCTATATATGACATAGTTTTCTGGGAGATAGGTCTCCGTCTTCCTTTTTTTGACTTTGAAGTGGTCGTTTTCCGATATCTACACGTAGCCCCCTCTCAGTTGCACCCAAACGGGATTGCATTCGTGCAGGCATTCCAGATAGTGTGTGACTATCTAAAGATCGGGGCCACAATCCCTTTGTTCTTCTATTGTTTTCATATTTAGAGGAACCAGACTGACAGGCGGTGGGGATGGGTCTCCCTCAAACAGGGCAACGGGAAGTTATTTAAGGCCTACTAGGAGTCCGTGCGCCATTTCAAAGACAAGTACATTTTGGTGCAATCCACGTCGACGAAGGCGTTTCTGAATGTTTTATGAGACATTCTCTCAACGAGGATGGGACTCCTCGAATTAACGAGCTGGGGGAGCCTACCGCGACCCTGGTCGCCAAGTTCTCATTCCAATGGACTAGTAGACATTTCGAGATAGAGCTGGGCTCCTATGTCTGGAGAGGGGGGAGCTTGGGGATGAGGACCTGTCGAGCTTCACAACTTTGACCTCGTTTTTTGCTCGAATTCCTCCGGTCCAGCGAGTCGGTCGAGGAGGTAGGCCAGTGCTGGACAGGAACGGGGAGCCTGTGTTCGAGCCGAGTATCATAAACGTCCGGGAGCTCTTTGGGAGCGAGGATCCTATTAGATATTTGGGTATAGATTTTATTTTTCCAGTATGTGATCGGCGTTCGTTTGACCCGTCGTTTTACTGACTCTCGTTTTTTCTTTGTTTTCCAGAAAATATGAATCCTACCCAAGAACGTATGGCCAAGACACTTTCCACTCGGGAGAGAAAGGCCAAGAAGGATGCCAAGATTAGCGCGGGGCCAGTTCTTGCCCCTGGATCAGTTGGGTAATCCTCGACCCCGTCCAAAACTACTTTATCCCCGTCTACTGTTTCCTCGAAGGCAAAGAGGCCTCAACCTGAGGGGAGCGTTGACCTTACTGGGGAGATAGGAAAAGGGGCTTATGATCTGCCTTCTTGCTCGCTGGAGAGGTCATTTTTCGAGAGCGCGACACTTCGTCTTCCCAGGGCCGAATCTCTCCTTCTCAAGGGAACGAGTAATACGGAGAAGAGGGCGACGCTGGCTCAAGATGGGGTGGCTTGATGCAAATCTTGGAGATGGCCATGGCGTACACCGATGGGAGTTCATCCCAGGAGATTGAAATCAATAACCTTCGAGCCAAGTTGGTGACGACCGAGAAGGCCTTGATCGATAAAGACAAAGCCCTAAAGCTGGCCGAGGCTGAGTCAGGAAAGTTGGTCGAGGAGCGCAGCACCTTCATGCTCAAGAGAGAGAGTCTCGAAGGTAAGGTGGCGGCCTTGACCGCCGATCTAGCGCCCGCTGAAGACGAGCCAGAGGACACCAAGGATCTGAAGACTCGGGCCGAGCTAGTAGCTCGTTTCCAACTCGCAGTGGATGATGCTCAGGCTGCTTATGAGGGGAGTTTCGACAATGCAGTGAATCAGATACGTGTGTTGAATCCCGGTGTTGAACACAACACTTCGGGCATGGGGGTCAACTACTATGTGGTTGATGGACAAATTCTGGTTTGCGATTATCTGAGGGATGTCATCAATCAACCGACTGGGGATCCTGCTCAACTGTCGCCTATTATCGAAGGTGAAGCAGTGGGATGATCTTCATTTGTTCTGACTTGCGTGCCGTTTTTTGTAATATTTGTTGTTTCCTGGGCTATTTCCCGTTTATGTAATATTCTCATAATTTTGGCCCAAGTGGTCGCTTTATTTATTTTCCGGCCATTGGTCGTTTCACTTTGAATATTTAATGTGTTATTTGCATGATTGTTGACAAGTCATCCCGATTAGGACTTTTGTACTTTGGTGAGTTTATATCGGGGATATGCTTGTTTTGTATGTTCGTCGGTCCGGGGAAACTGATCAAACCTCCAGGGTGAATGCCGGGCGAGGGCCGAAATCCAGGTCTCGTTTTCGTAAGACTTGGGTGCGGTGGCGTGAATTTCCCGTCGCGAGTCGGGCGTTCAACCATCATGGCACAAATACTATGGATCTCGGTCGAGTTATCCACGTCGGGCTGAGGGTACGCTCGTTAACAGAGCGGAACCTCGCTCTTTCTAAATGCTTTGGGTGCTACGCTTGTGCCTAGGCACGCACACGAGGTCGGGTTCAGGCGGGTCTGTCTTGTCGATCGAACCTGCCGACAACTTAGTATTTTCAACTATAGTATTATTTCATCTTTTCATTGTTCCATGATCGAACGAGTTGTCCCCCTTGTAAATTTTCTAAGTAATACGCTCCGGTTCCCGCATTCGGCCGTCCACTCGAAGGCGGCTTCCTTGCGCAGGAGTTTGAACAAGGGGAGCGCGTGCTAGGCGAATTTTGCCACAAATTGGAAAAGAGAAGTGAGCATTCCGTTTAAGATCTGGATGGATTTCCTCGAGGTTGGCGTCGGAAATTCAGAAAAAGCCCAACATTTCTCGGGGTTCGCCTTAATGCCTCATTCTATCAGATAGAATCGGAGGAACATTCCCGCCCGTACGTCGAAGGTGCACTTTTCCGGGTTGAATCGCATCCAGCTTTTTCTTGCTTGCTCGAACACTTTTTTCAAATAGGCGGCATGGTCAAGCTCCTCAATGGACTTGTAAATCATGTCGTCCATGTAGACTTCGAGCATTTCGCCTATTTAGTTGGAAAAGACTTTGTTTATCATGCGCTGGTAGGTAACGCCCTTATTTTTCAGGTCGAAGGGCATTACGTTGTAGTAATAATTGCTCCACTCGGTAATGAAAGCGGTATATTTCTTATCTATTTTTGCCATGGGAATCTGTTTGTAACTAGAGTATGTGTCCATGAAAGATAGCAGTTTAAAACCGATCAAATTATTGACCAATTTGTCAATATTTTTGAGGGGATAAGCATCTTTCGGGCAAGCCCGGTTGAGATCAGTATAGTCAATGCACATTCACCATTTTCCATTAGATTTTTTAACGAGGACTACGTTGGAGAGCCAGGTTGTGTACTGGGCTTTAGAAATAAAATGTGCCTCTATGTGGTCTTTTACAGCTAATTCAGCAGCACATGACTTCTCGGTTGACTGCTTTCTTCTATGTTGCGCGACCGCCTTGACAGTGGGATCAATGGTCAGGTGATGGCATGCGACCTCAGGGTCTAAACCGGGCATCTTGTCCGCACTCCAGGAAAAGAGATCAGCATTCTCCCACAGGCAAGCTTTGAGTTGCCACTTCGCCAGGTCGGGGAGGTCCGCTCTGATCTTTACTCCCCAGGTGGGGTCTTCTCTAAGGGGAACCAGCTCGAAGTCGCCGTCTGGGATAGGCCGTGCGTGACTTGACAACTCGTTGTGGCCAGCATAGGAGGTTGACCCTTCGTTTTGGACCATAAGCTCCTTCCCTTTCTTCCTTTGCTCGGCCCTGTCTTCCATGGAGAAGCAAATGTCAAGGTCAATGGTGTCGACCCTCGGTAGCGGCTTGGATTCCTCGGAGCTAGAGGGTAGCATGGCTCCAGTGGCCGTTCGAGATTAGGAGTTGATGGAGCTGAGGCCCTTCGCAGAAGCTTCGAAGAACCTCTTGGCTGCTTAGATGTCCCCGTGAAGAGTGGCAACCAAACCTTCGACCGTGTAGTATTTCATCTTGGGGTGAACGGTGGAGGGGACCGCAATGAGTTCAATGAGAGTGGGTCTCCCGAAGATGCATTGGTAGAGAGATGGGAAGTCTACCACCAAGAATTGGGTCTTGATGGCTCTATCCATTATCCCCCTGCCAAAAGTGACGATCAGCTCCATGTACCCCCATGGCTTCCTGCTGGCCCCGTTGAAACCTTGAAGATCAGAACCCTTGTAGGGGGTTAAGTGGCTCTCGTCCAGCCACAAAGTGTTGAATATTTGCGCGTACATGATGTCCACCGAACTGCCCTGGTCGACCAAAATGCGACGCATATCAAAGTTAGCCACTCGAGCTCTCACGAGTAGTGGGATGCTTGAATTTGAGGCTCCTCCCGGTAACTCTTCTCTATAGAATGTGATGGGGTGAGATCCTCCCCGAAACTTGTCGAGCATAGCGTCCATCTCTGAGTTGGCTTCGATGAGTTGGTCGAACCTTCTCTTCACTGGTAACTCTTTTTTATTGTATTGCTTGAGGTTCCCGTCTCTAATTAATATTTTGATTGCATCCTTCAGGTGAATGCAATCCTCCGTGTTATGGCCATGACTCTTGTGGAACCTACTGTATTTGCTTTTGTCGGTTCCTGACTTCGACGATGTTTGTCAGGGGAAGCGCACCCAAGCTTGCTTAAATACAGAATTAGCACATTCAAAAAGAATATGCTCCCTCGAGGTTGTCAGGGGAGTATGGTCGTGGAAGCGACCGGTTGGCCCCTTGTACTCTTTTGGGTCACGGGATCAGTCCTCCCGTTTATTCTCCCCCCGACGGGATATCGAGGGTTTATCATTCTTTGAGGGTTTAGCACTCTCCTTGTGCCTGGATTCCCAGGCGCTATTGGTCGTCTCCTTCTCCTCGTACTGTATGTACACCTATGCCTTTAGGAGGAGGGAATCGAGCGTGGCTGGTGTATCTATGCCTACAGCCTTGACAAAGTTGCTATGGGGACAGAGCCCGCTCTCGAGCAGGTATTTCTTCATGTTCTTCGTTGTCGGGACCTGGACCGCTTATTTGTCGAAGCGCTCAATGTACGCTCGCATAGATTCGTCTCTTCCTTGTATGATTGCCTCGAGTGAAGCTTCTGATTTAGGGTGTCGGTGGGAGGCAATGAAATGCCTTGAAAACATCTTTCTGAGCTGTTGCCACGAGGTAATGGATTCGTCGGGTAAACTTTTATACCACGCCATCGCCCCTTTCCTGGGAGTAGTCGGGAATAGCCTACATTTGATGGAGCCCCTGACCCCTATATAGTTGAGGAGCACATCGATTTTTTCGATGTTCTCGTTAGGGTCTGTCGTGCCGTCGTAGGTCCCTAGAGTGGGAAACTTCTTAGGTCGACGGGTAGTGGAGCTTCAGTGATCTCCCTAGATAGTGGGCCGTGGGGCTCATCATCTTCACTGTTGACGGGAGATGGAAAAGGAGAGAGGTAATTTCTCCCACGTCGATCGTTGTAGTCCCGTCGAGGGGAGGAGCTCCTTCATTTTTTTTTGGCTTGGGAGAGGGTAATCGAGTGCTCGATATACCTGTTGTCCTTCCTCTTTTTGAACGGAGGGGAGTCAAGATCTCAGGTAGGAGGTGTGCGATCGCGTTTCTTGAAGAAAGAAACATTGCGCCTTTCCTTCTTGGGTGGTGATATGCTGGAGGAACTTCGTCTTCGGGTCCTCCAAGGAGGAGTTTTTGAACTCCGGTTTTCTAAGGCTCATATCCTCTGGTTTTGTTGAAGGATGATGGCGTTGGTCTGATTCATATGAGAGAGGGGGTTGTACCTGCAAGGTACTCCAACGATCAAGTAAGAGCGGGAGCAAGAAGGTACTAGCAAAATATCAGTTAGTGAGTAGTAAGCATGTGATACTTGGCCCTCACAGGTCTGAGGGTTTATATACTTCCCCTAGCGCGTGGCCATTGGTTCCTGATTTCCCGCCTAGATATGCGGGTCTGGAAAATCAGGTAACTTCCAGGACTTAGTCAAACCGGGAAGACGTGCCCGCAACTAGTCGTTGGTTCTGGGGAGGAGGCTGATTCCAGGCATCTCTCTGGTCGTGCCCTAGTGGTCTACACGATGCTGGAGCTGGCAGACTGAGATGATGCTCGACGGGCATCTTGGGTCGGAGCCGGATCAAGAGGGTAAGATGATGGTATTTCCTGACAGGTGCGGGAAGTCCTGGTCACGGTCGATGGGTGGAACCTATTAGACACCTTAGACTGGGCCCACTCAAGCTTTCTGGCTAGTCCAGTACATAAGGGTACCCCTCCATGATAAAAAATTTAGGTGCGAGCTCCAAAAACAATTTAATGAAATAAAGGACGAAGTTCCCACACTCAGTACTGTTGCGACTGGTTTTTAAATCAGAGTCGCCACTATTAGTTTTTATCCTAGGGAAGGGAATCTAACAGAAAACCCTAATTCGCAGACAAAGATTCTAGGTTTCAGACTCAATTAGACGAAAGGAAGGTGTTAAACACCTTTCATCTATGTTGTTCACAAGGATATTATGTTTTAGGTTTAAGTTGGGGTAAACAGGGTTTTAAATTTTATTTAGAAGGAAAGGGTTTTAATTTTTTATAGTAGAACTCGCTACGATTTTTGATCGTATGCCTACGTATCCTCTTATGAGGAATCAGAGTCCTAATTCGTAGTTCGTATGGGGTTGGTGTTTTTTAGGGGTTTGCAAATATATTTTGAATCACCTCGCACTTTGGTCGGGAGTAGTGATTACAGAGATTTTGACTAAATGTGCAGTAAGTCAAAACCTATTTGAAACCCTTTTGCAAAAACAATTGTCTAGATTAATTTGTCCGCAAAAAATGAGTTGAATATTTGTTAGTGTTTTTTATTGTGTTAATTGCGAAGATCTTGATTAATGCATGATTAGAAAATATTTTAATGCAAATAATATAGAAAATAATATATGCAATTTTTGATATAAAGATAATTTATTTGTTAGCATAAATAATAATACTTACGTACAATAAATAATAATATAATAAATAATTATGATAATATAAAAATAATATTAATAATAATAATATGAAAGTTAATAATAATAATAACCATTAACTAATAGAAAAGAAAATAAAAAATTAGAATTATAAGAAAATATAGAAAATAATGATTAAACAGGGGGTGCAATTTTACGTTAACAAGTAAAACAGGGGGGTGTTAATAAGTTTCTAGGCTGGGCCCAAAGATGGTTCTGAAAGGGGGTCTGAAACTGTTATGGCATTTATAAATTAAATAAAGAGGGGTGTGGAAAGCACTGGGCCTAAGCCCAAAACGCTTAAGAGAGGGTCCTGGCTAATTATGTGTGTGAGGGTGCATGGTGCTTATCATGCAGACTTGGCCTATGGCCGTCTGATGAGAATCACATGGACAAGATTGAAGGTGCATGATAGTTGTGTTATGTGCGCGTGTACTGGAATGAAACGAATTATAATATGTGTTTTAATTCATTTCATTATTAACCATCCCAATCATCTTCCTCTCTCTCACCGTACCAACCCTTAAACCCCTCTCTCTTCCTCGCTTTCTTCAACCTTACAAACCCTTATCTCTTCTAATCCCACTCTCTGCGGCACCGTAATCACCTAACCCTTAACACAAATCAACCCCACAAATCCCCAAATTAACATCAAAACAGAACAAAAGCCAATCTATTTTACCCTTTTTGCTTTTCGTATTCTGAGTTTTTCTCACGATTTTGTATTGACTTTGCTCCACCCTCTCTATTTTGTAGGTTGCGGTGAGTTGAGGGTGGTGACGGTGGCTAGAAGTGGAGGATATCGGTGGCGATGCATACGGTTAGGGTTTCAGAGATTGAAACCCCAACCGTTCTCCTTTTCATCTTCAACACCGAGAGGCTTCTTTGCGGCTTCACGTTTTCTTCCCAACCTTCCTCCGATTCAAGCCTTTTATGTATATAGTCCCCTGTTCTTTCTGTAACTTCCCTCTTTCTGTTAATTCTCTTTGTTCTGTATTCAATCCTATCCTTTTTCTGTATCTGTTATTCTGTATTTATAGCTTTTAGAAATTAGGGTTATAGATTTCTGTTACAGATTTGATTAGTTTTTTGTAATTGATTGGATTATTCTGTAATATACTTAATTCCCAGATTTTAGTTAATTGATTCTGTAAGATTTGATTATTCTGTAATATACTTAATTCCCAGATTTTAGTTAATTGATTCTGTAAGATTTGATTATTCTGTAATACTTGATTGAATATTGTAATTTAAGATTTGATTCTGAGATTTCTGGGATTTGATATAATGTTACTGCTAAAAATTTGATTTTACTTATCTTATTTATGCAACTTTTAGTCTAGGATTTGATTTGGATTTCTACAGTATCCGTTTGCGCAAAACATGTGTGGATTTAGGGATGATTGGAACAGTAATTGTTATCTCCAAACTGGGCCATATGCTAGTTTCTAATTGAATTGGGCTTGCGTTAGCTTTTATTTACCCAGCCCACGTTTTTTCCTTTTACAGCAAAATCACTCTTTTTTTAATTACAGCAACAGAGTTTTTTTGATTGGGCCTAAATGGCCTTATGAATTATAAATTTTTTTTAATGAAATAGTTTAAAAATAATTATAATAAATCTCTTAATAAATTAATTATAAAAATGTTTAATAAAATAACAGAATATTTTAATAATCAATTCTCTTAAACTCAATAAAATGTTTCATAACAAATCTTAATGGGCCAATAAATTTGTAATCACACCACCCTTTGCTACTCAATCAAAACAAAAATGGGCCCTGAATTCTAATGGACTTGAAGTTTTCACCCCTTTTCTTTTACTAATAACACTAAAGTGGGTTTTATTAATTAAAACTTAATTATTAATTACTAGTAAATTAAACATAAGTGGACTTAATAATTTAATAACCTAGTAATTATTATCTCCTTTTTCTTTAAAATAATTTTCTATTTTTAAATTGCATGGGCCATCGGCCAACATGCTTTGTGAATGGTTTTACGGATACACAAGTCTTTCTGACTTAGAAAGCCCGGCTTTCCTTAATTTAAGGTACACCTCCTAGTCGGATAAAGACGGACTATCAGATACTGATATACCATCTTTAATTAAATATTTCTTCAATTTTAATCTCGAAAAATAAAATCAATCGAGGTAGGACAAATTTGGGGTACGACAGCTGCCCCTATTCAATTATCTTCCAGTCGAATAGCGTGAGAAAACTCGAGTCTTGCGCATTCTGATTGGAAGATTATTGAATACTTGAAGTATCCCAAAATTTGTCTGACAAACATAAGGTTACACTGATATAGCATACCTTTACAAGTCTCAAGGAAGTAGGCAAAGGTGATGATGTATCTCTTACCAGGGTTTGATGACGAGGCAAATGGTTTTAAAAACACAATTTCGTATGTCTTTGTTTGGTTTTGATCATTCACCCATTTGGAGGATGAATACAATAATGATTGATGATGCATGGCTGCTTGAAGACTGAGGCCATGGGTTATGTTCACAAATCGCTGCATGACATCTAAGGCGATAGGCTAAATCTTGTATTTTAGGGCATCGCTGCATGAAGTCTAAGGCGATGGTTTGTGTTACAGAGTAAAGAAACACATTGCTGCATGAAGTATGAGGAAATGGGTTAAAGTTTTGTTTTCTTTCGAGCATTGCTGCATGAAGTCTAAGGCGATGATCTGTGTTATGAAATAAAGAAACACATTGCTGCATGAAGACTGAGGCAATGGGTTAAACTTTTGTTTTCAGACATCGCTGTATGAAGTCTGAAGCGATAGGCCAGATTTTATGGAATAAAGAAATATACATTGCTGCATGAAGTATGAGGAAATGAGTTTGGTTCGTAAATCGCTGCGTGAAGTCTGAGACGATAAGCTGGATTTTGAGGAATGAAGAAACACATTGCTGCATGAAGTCTGAGGCAATGGGTTAGGTTTGTAAATCGCTGCGTGAAGTCTGAGGCGATAAGCTGGGTTTTGTATTAATCGAGCATCGTTGCATGAAGTCTGAGGTGATGATATGGAGCTTGGAATAAAGAAACATATTGCTGCATGAAGTCTGAGGCAATGGGTTAGGTTTGCAAATCGCTACGTGAAGTCTGAGGCGATAAGCTAAATTTGTTATTTCTAACATCGTTGCATGAAGTCTGAGACGATGATCTGTGTTGCGGGATAAGGAAACACATTGTTGCATGAAGTCTGAGGAAATGGGCTTTATTTGAGAATCGTTGCGTGAGGTATGAGGCGATATGCTGGGTTTTGAGAATACATTGCAGCTTAGAGGCAACGTAGTGAGTTTTACGAATACATTGCTGCTTTGAGGCAATGTAATGAGTTTCGCGAATATGTTGCGGCTTAGAAGCAACATAGTGAGTTTCGCAAATATATTGCGGCTTAGACGCAATGTAATGAGTTTTGATAATACATTGCAGCTTAGAGGCAATGCACTGAGTTTTGATAATACATTGCGACTTAGGGGAAATCCACCGAGTTTTGAGAATACATTGCGGATTAGAGGAAATGTACTAATTTTTGAGAATACATTGTGGCTTAGAGGCAATGTGCTGAACTTCGTTCATTACTGCGTGGAGATTTAGGCAATGGACTACTTTATTAGAAACTCATCACTGCATGGAGACTTAGGTGATGGTCTGAATGCATCACGGCCTGAAGACTTAGGTGACGGGTTGAATCGTAGGAGAAGTGTTTTGTTGGCTGACCCTTAGATAGCTAAATCTAGGGTGAGTCTGTTTGCTTGCTATGTGATACATGCGTATGCATGCGTATTGAATGTTTGTATGTATGCGAAATGTATGATGTTTGATGTGTGGAACCCTGAGTGTATTCGTATTGAATGTTGAAATGTATAGTGTATGTATGCTTTCGATATGCAAAATATATTGTGTGAATTGTGTATAAAATGCGTATATGACTTGAAATGTTATGAAGACTATTTCTGTCATTCTCTCCTTTAAACCATTGGGTTAGAGTTACCAATTCCCTGGCATTGTATGTTGTGTCATTGTAGCTTTGTTAAATTTGATTTGAATGCGGTGAAAAAGCGTTAGCAAAATTTTGAACATTGATTTTGTATTGTGAGCGCAGGTGTAGACGTAGACGTAGACGTAGGTAATGACATATGCGTAGATCTGTAAGCGCAGGCGTAGACATGGACGTATGTATAGAGTTTGCAGGAGTACACATGTGCGTGGACGCGTGCGAACGTAGACTTCGTGTTTCAAGTGTAGGCATATGCGCTGACATAGACGTAGACTTTGTGTACGGTCGCGTAGACATATGAGTAGATAGGTGTATATACTTTTTATTGTTGAGTGTAAGCATATGCGCAGGTGCGAACGTAGTCTTTTTTCATCATGAGCATAGACATGGGCGTAGACATTAACATGTGTATAGAATTTGTATTGTAGACGCAGGAGTAGACATGTGCGTGGACGTAGACGTGGATTTTTTTTTACTATTTTTCTAACCCAAAATTCCTTTTCGATGTTTTGTCAAATGCTTTTATTTTGTTAATCCCCCGAAATGATTTCAAGACAATATTCACAAGTAATGATTGTAGTATTTTGTAAACAAGTTTGAGAAAAGAAAAAACGCAATTTGAAAGATGCAAAGAAAGCAAATGTTTAATTCATATGCCTCTGAATAGGGAAGAATATGTGATGCAATTCCTAGAAAGAGGTAATTACAGAAGGTTTTAAAACTGTAAATGGAAATAAAAATGATAATTGCTACTGATGTTGCCCAATATCTTTTTAATGATCTTATCTCCTTTGCTTCTGAGTTGTATGATTCAGATCTATCTCTCCCTTCGTGGTTCATAGTCGCAGTTCTTAGATCGTAGTCTTTTTGTTCTTTATTTCTTTTTGAGTGATCCCTAATTTTTTTCTGGATTTCCCTTTCGGGTTTTCAATCCATCGGGATAATTTTATTTGTTATATGCCTATAATTTTTGCTTGGATCGCCCTTTAGGGTTTTTGATCTACCGGGACGCTCCTTTTTGCCTAAGTCGCCTGTTTGTGGTTCGAGCTTAGCGAGCTTCTTATGCATAGTATTTTTGATTGCGTCTGAGTTTTCCGGATGCGGTAGTTCTTCCTCATCCATTGTTGTAAGGATAAGATTACTACCGGAGAATGTTGTCTTGACTATGTACGGACCTTCGTAGTTAGGTGTCCATATACCACGTGAATCGAGGCAAGGTAACATAATCTTCTGGGGGACTAGACCATGTTGTGGTTCACCATGTGCAGTACACCGTTACTCCGAAAGAATTTCGAGGCTAATTTTCGTAGAGTTCGTTTGTTGATGCTAGAGGCATATTCTGGATGTTCTCGTTTTTTGAGGTACTTCTTGATGTCGTAAAACCAAGACTTGTTATCCTGTCATTTTTTAATAGCAAGGCAATGTGCAGGCTCTTCAAAGTGTCTGTTTGTGATGTGCAGTTTGTGGTTAGACCAAGTTACTTTGAATATAAACGATATAGTTGCCAAGGCGTCTGTCATTTGATTTCCTTTTTGTGGGATGTGATTGAAAGTGATCTTTGTGAACTCTGTAGTCAATTTTTTTCAAAACATGATCCCGATATGGAATCAGTTTTTGATGTTCTAGTATCCCATTCGTCGTTAACTTGGTATATGGCTCGTGAGCCTTCTTTGGAGAAGTAAAAGTTGCCCCTATATCGTGCCCCAATGTATTTGAAGGCCCGTTAAAAGTGAATGTCCAATGTGCCCCTGGCTCGGGTTCTTCATCAGGTCCTGATATTTGGTAGTTACTTATTTTTACAGCACTTCCTGTATTTGACCGTGGCCTGATTTTGTAGGAACAAAAAAATATGCACAATGATTTGATCAGCTTCTTTGTGGCTCCTCTCTAACATTGCCCCTTAGCTTGGTTTCTTCCGGATCTTCCCTTGTGCTCAGATTAATGGTCTTAATAGCCTCTTGGTATGGCTGTATATTGTTAGCCTTTCATTTTATTTCCCTCGCCATTTTCTCAGAGAGTTCAAGATCTTTATCATCTTCCTCTTTAGCTTGGTTGATAGGGGCATCAAAATTATATCGGGTTGTAGGAGTAGCATTATCGGTGTTTTTTGGGCATGTATTTGCACCTTTATCATGTTTTGGCGCAAATTTAGTATATGAGATTTGAAAATGCATATTGTGATACGGTGGGAGAACTGACTTGATGTTTTGCGTTTCGTTCGCACTTGTGCGTTTAGTAAGAGTCGCCACCGACTTTTCTTTTATCCAAAAGGAAAGGTAAAAAAGCACAGGAAAGACCTTTCGAGATTTTTCTCGGGTTTGGGGGGTAGATTATGAAAAGGGAAGGTATTAGCACCCTTTTCATCCATGGTTTTCCATGGGCTCTTAGTTACTCGTTTAGATCACTTGCTTTCATTTGATTGTGTGCTTGTGATGTGGGCTTTGAAAGTATTTTGAAAAATCTCTTTGTAATGGTTCTCGTCTCTATAAGAACGTATACAAAGTTTTGTCTCGAAAAGTGGTTCAAAGATGTGTTTGTGAATCGTGTTTCGATAAGTGTTTTGAAAAGAGGTTTTACAATGGTTCTCGTCTCTATAAGAACGTATACAAAACGTTTTGTCTTTTTGAAAATGTTTTTGAAATGAGAGTGTATGTGTAAATGTTTTTTTATCGTGAGCAAGCGAGTAACTAAGAGCGAATCTATCTACTCGAAAGGTCTTAAGTCGTTCTTTTCTTCCTCCTTTTAATGGTGCTATCTTACCATTGATTTGGTAAGAAGCCCCATCGTTGGATGTGAAGGGACAGGCACGGGTCAATTTTACAATCATTGAAGGCAACTTGTGAGACGCTTTAGCAATTTTTATAAGGGACGCGATCGTTTTAATCGAAGGCAACATCGAGGGTCATCGAGGGACTACAATCTTTTTTATCGAAGGGTCATTGCTAGAGCGTCCCATATTCGAGGGACATGATTGTATTTCTGAGGCAACGAGCGAGGTTACCCTAGAGGTGCGCGTGTGAGAAAGTGTGTTGGTTTCAAGTTATTTTATTGTTTGATTAGGCCATCTAGCGATTGATTTTTTTAAATCTTGCCATACATGCCTAGTTACTATACAGTATATGGAAAACAGTGAATTGCGGGAATTGAAATTCTAAGCTATTACAGAATGTTCGGGAATGGGGGTACAATTGTTACGAATGGGGATGAATCAAATGAAATAGCAATGTCCAAATATCAAACAATACAACCAAATCGAATTTTTGTGTGATTTAATATAAAGCTATGACAATTTATGAAAATAAAATCAACAAAGTATGAAATGAAATGTATTTACTTGAAAAGAGAAAAATAAAACCTATTCTAAAAAAATGATTAAATTAAAATCTTTATTATTATTTTTTTTGTATTCTTATTATTTATGTAAATAAATTTAAAGAAAGAAAACAAGCTAAGTTAATTTTTTATGTTTTATTAAATGTAAAAAATTAATCAAAACAAGTTTATATAAAAGAGAAAATGATAAAAATTAATCATAAAAACTTAAATCAAATTAATGAAAATGTTTTAAGTTAAATTAGTATATTGTATAATAAAAAGAAAATAAGAAGAGAAACAAATAACAAAGCAAATGGGCTTAAGTGGATTTAAGAGTGTTAGGCCTAAAGAAACATAGTTTTTATTACTGAAACAAAAGAAACAGGCCAGGGGGGTATGACCAGGAAATACGAATGGGCCTAAAGAAAATGGGAACAAAACAGGCCCAACCTTTAAACTGTATTAGTTGTTTGGATTAAGAGAGAAAAATGGAATTAGGGTTTGAGACCCTTTGCTCACAGCGCCGCTCTCATCGTCTCTTTCGCTCCTCTCTTGTTCATCCTTCTCACTAAACGTCCCTATTCCTCTTTGTGAACGAAATCACTCTTGGCCTCTCTAAATCATCCTGATTTGCGTTCTTTTCTGAAAACCCTAAGTTTGAAATGAATTTATGTCAAATGTGTTCAAAATTTGTTTATCTGGTCCTCCCTCCCCAGCTCTCAGTTGTCGGAACGCTCTCTCTCTCCTCCTAACCAAGCTCTAATGGTTTTTCTTGAAAAAGGTGAAGTTATGTTCTTTCTCAATTTTACGAATTTCGTTTTAATTGATCTTTGGATATTCTGTTAATTGTTGAAGTTCTTCCTTTTAAATGCATGAAAAGCATGATTACGGAAGATTTGGAATGAGAGAAAAACCTACCTGTTGAAGTACTTTCTGCGAAATTGAAAGGGGACGGCGAGATGATGATCGCGTTCCTTGGTGGCCGGAGCTTGCGAGGGAGGAGATGAGGATGGAGACCTTGCTTTTCTGGCTTGAGTTCCTTTTGATAGGTAACAGTTTTCTTGTTGTTTTTGTTGAATGATAAGGGTGTTGTTTGATGGATTTTGGGATTTTTGTGAGTTTGCTACTGTTTTGAAAATAACTCTAGGCTTTTGGGATGGTGTTACTGTGTTTTGAGTTTGTTGATGGTTTACTGTTTTGGTTGGTTTGAGACCTTGAGGTTTTTTGGGCTTGAAAATGTTTGACAGGTTTGATGAGTTTGTTGGATATTTGTGTATCAGTTTGAATGGTTTACTACTGTTTCGTGAGTTTGGAAATGATAATTGTGCTTGAGATTTTGGCTTTTGGAATTTGGTTTTGAGTTACAGGTTTGAGACTTCTGTTGTTTTTTGAGGTTTGGCCTTTGGAATTTGGTTTTGTGGATTTGTTACTGTTTTGTTGATGAACAGGTTGCAGGTTTGGTTGATGGTGTTGAAATGGTTTGACAGTTTGGTTTTGAATGTTTTGAGGTGGTTGATATTTCTCTGGTTGTTGATTTGTTGGTTTAACAGGTTTGATGAGTTTGATGATTTTTGTGGTTTTTGACTTGTTGGTTTAACAGTTTTGATGAGTTTGGTGATTTTTGTGGTTCTAGGTATTTGGCTTATGTTGGTTTTGAGGTCCTCAGACTTTGACAGTTTTTGGAGGTTTTGTGATGATTCTTGTTGTTGGTGTTTGGTGTTTGGCTTTGTTACAGTTTTGAGAGTTTTATCAGTTTGGGATTTTACTACTGTAACAGGTTGCAGGTTTGGTATTTGTGGGATGCTTGGGATATTTGGCTTTTTTTGCTTGACAATATTTTTTGAATTTGATAAAATGTTTTCTATATCTCTCTTGCTTCAGCGTTTTGTTTACTGTTTATTGGTGTTGCTTTGGTTGAATTTCTATTCAAAATGGTGGGAAAACCATCAAATTTTGAATATTTTGGCATATTGTTCTTATGCCCTTTTTGTTGCAGTTTTTGTTTTCTAGCAACTTCTATGCAATTGTGACAGTCAAGGCAGCAGGGCTGTGCATCCCTAGGTGACTTCTTTCCTCTCTTCTCTCTCAATGACACTAAGAAAGTCAATTGCTCTTTTGCCTTTTTCTGAAAAGTTTGCAATAAAATGGAAAATGATGAATTGGCTCCTTGAACAAGTTTCTCCTTGTTTTGACTTAACTTATTATATTGCCATACTTCCTTTGCTGCCTGCTCTAGCTTATGCTGTTTGTTGTTTACCATATTGCTGTTTGTTTTTCTGTTTGGGCAATTTGGACAGTTTTGCTTGCCTCTTGTTTGGACAGTTTTGCTGTTTGCTTGGTTCTGTCCAGTTTGCGCTGCTGTTTGGATAAATTTGTTGCATTTGTTTTGTCCAGCTTGCTTGCATTTCTTTTGTTTGGACAACTTTGTGGTATTTTCTTTTGTTTGGACAGCTTTGTGGTATTTTTGTTTCTTCTTTTTGTGAACCAAGAAGAAAAATCTTCTTGTGATTTGCAAATAGAGGAAATGAATTATGATGAATTAAAATGGCCTTCTGATTCCAATTTGCAAACTTTAATGATGAATAGCACTTTTTCTTTTGAAAATTCTTGCTTATGCCCAAATAAATTGTACTAACTATTTTTCTGTCTTTTATTTTCATGTGAGCACAATTGGATGTGACAAAGCAGGGGAAGCAAGAAACTCGGTGGCGAGCATGGAAGCAGAGGAACTTCAGTCAACCTTAGGCATAAATCCATTTGGATTTTCTTTGTAATTTAGAGAGAAACATTCTTGTATTGTAATCAACAATTGTACTAATTTATTTTTTAAATACCATAAGTTGTAAAACATAGAGTATATAAAAGAACAAATTATTTTGTAAAAATGTTTGAAAAAATGGAGAAAGTCTTATGAGATATTTTGGTGTCCATTGAAACCCTTTATTGTCAATAACTTGTAATTTTCTCTTCGCATCTTAACTGATTCTTAAAGATTCCCAATCAAGATAATTGAAACAAAATGCTCCAATTTAAATTCCAATAATTCTGTAATCTTGCAACTGCATTCCAAACAAACACGCACTGTATATATCATTTCCTGACCAAGCAAATGTTTTAAAAGACGCAAATCATCTGGTTAACCTGGATCAAAATCATGGTCGTCCCAAATGACAGTCTCCATCTCTTGTCCTAAATAAACCATGCTCTGAGAATAAACAGTGTCTTTTCAGTAAACTTGAGAAAGCATGAAGACTTGTGAAAGCCAATTGGATCTTTGAGAATTTATTTTCTTTTTGAGAATTGCATGAAAAAACCCTAATTGTTGGTATACTGCCACATAAGAGAATCTGTCTGATCAATTCCTGATCTAACTTGAATATCTGAGAAACCATAGGGTTGGGTCTTCTATGAAAAATGGGAGGGTAAATTTTGGGGTACAACAACTGCCCCTGTTCAATCTTCTTGAACCTGAAGAGTTAGATTGGCGAGTTTTGTCGTTCGTGACTCGAAGGTAAAAGATGATTGGACACTAGAGTGCCCATAAATTTGCACTCGGTAAAGGTGTAACTGAGGGAATGGGCTTAAAGATGCCATTTGGAGAGTATGTTAGAATCTTGTTGGAGATGGGCTTGTAGATGCCATCCAAGAATGTTTGTTGTAAACCACAAGAATAAGCATCAGAATGGTGTTCGTATTTGGAACGTATCTGAAGGATGAATCTGAATAAGTAGCAGAATGGATTCCGTGTCTGGAGCGTATCTAGACCGTATTTGTAGGATGAAACTGAATAAGCGACATAATGACTTCCATGTCTGGAGCCTATCTGAACTATATATGAACTGTATCTTGAAATTAAGTCTGAATGAGTAACATAATGACTTTCGTGTTTGTAGTGTATCTGTACTGTTTCTGTAGGATGAAACTGAATAAGCGACAAAATGGCTTCCGTGTCTGGAGCGTATCTGAATTGTATCTGAACTGTATCTTGAAATTAAGTCTGAATGAGTAATAGAATGACTTCCGTGTCTAGAGTGTATCTATATTGTATCTGTACTTGGAGTTTGAATAAGTATCAGGATGGCATCCTTGTCTGGAGCGTATCAAAACTGTATCTGAAGTTGAGATCTGAAGGAGTGACAAAATGACTTCTGTGTCTTGAGTGTATCTATACTGTATAGGTACTTGGAGTTTGAATAAGTATCAGGATGGCATCCTTGTCTGGAGCATATCTGAACTGTATCTGAAGTTGAGATCTGAATGAGTGACAGAATGACTTCCGTGTCTGGAGTGTATCTGTACTGTATCGGTACTTGGAGTTTGAATAAGTATCAGGATGGCATCCTTGTCTGGAGCGTATCTGAATTGTATCTGAAGTTGAGATCTGAATGAGTGACATAATGACTTCCTTGTCTGGAGCGTATCTGAACTGTATCTGAACTGTATCTTGAAATTAAGTATGAATGAGTAACAGAATGACTTCCGCGTATGGAGTGTATCTGTACTGTATCATGAAATTGAAATCCGAATGAATAACAGAATGACTTCTGTGTCTGGAGTGTATCTGTACTGTATCTAGAATCTTTGCACATTTGTTACAGATAACTGTTAATCTTATCCTGAAAAGGGTAAAATGTTAGCTGAAACACAAAGTTATGTTGCATGAAATGTATGATGCAATAAATATGTTTTATCCATGTTTATGATATATGAATTTAATGTACGCGCATGTAAGCTGATTTGCTGTATTGCTGAGGAAAATGACTGTTGCTGAGGAAAATAAATCCTTGACTGCTGCTGGGGAAAATAAATCCTTGACTGTTGAGGATTCCGTTGTGAGAGTAATGCCAAATACTTCTTGAGGAATCCACTTGGGGAATCCAGAGAATTTTAATGACTTCTACTGGGGATTATTGACGGGAGTCTTTATTCTGTCGAGAAGCAATAAAAACTATATGGGGAAAAAGTTTATCCTGCTGGGGAGTTCCGGAGTTTCGATCGTCTGCCACTCTATTGGGGAGTTACCCTAAGTTGGGGAGAAACAAAAGTTAATTGTTATCCGGTTGATTTTCAGGCTTCAAGACAAACTTGCTGGGGGAACCTGGAGAAACTGGATGATTTCCGTTGTGGGTTGATAGTTTGAAGTTTCGGCTCCACTGGGGATTGGTGGTTGGTAGTCTCAGCTCCGCTGGGGAACTGTAGTTCAAAGTTTTGGCTCCGCTGGGGATTTGTATGAAGTGTTGTAAGGATTGCTCATGGAATAGCCTAAAGACGTTTTCCTAATCATTCCACCTGTCAGTAATTACTCTTTTTCATCATGTTTATTTGTAAACAGTAATTATGTTCAAATGCATATGTTCATTAATGAATCATTGGACGTTTTTGCAAATAAAACACAAGTATAAAGAAAAAGGCAAATAGTTTTCTGTACTTTGAAAGAGATATCTTTGTATTTACTTTGAATAAGTGTTTTGTACAAAGGAGACAGACATCCTAGTAAGAGGACGGTGTCATAAATAAGAAAAATTTATAAAGAAAGATAACTATGTGTAGTAATCCCATGGGGTTCCCATTCTGCTATAGCCTTCGTATCTCCGGATATCTTGTCTGTCTGTTGCTTTGTCCGAAGATGATTGAATTGATCAGAAGCTCTAAGTTTGTCGGTGAAGAGATTGTCCTTAAACTGATCCGACGAGACATAGTCATACGCTTTAATTCCCTAATTTTTGCCTGGACCGCCCTTTCGGGTTTTCAGTCCACCGGGAAACCCTTTTTTGCCCAAGTCTCCTTTTCCGGTTTTCAACTTGCCGGGTGTACAATTTTTTTTGTTTTATCCCTAATTTTTTCCCGAACCTTTTGGTTCACCGGGATGCCCTTGTTTTGCCTAGGTGTGTCAACCTAGCGGGTCTCTTATGCGTAGTATCTTTTGACTATGTCTGTGTTCGCAGGGTGCGGCAGATCGTCACTGTCCATGGTGGTTAAGATCATTGCCCCACCATAAAAGATGTTCTTGATCACAAATGGTCCTTCGTAGGTAGGAGTCCATTTGCCCCTGGGATCACTTTGTGGCAAGATGATGCGCTTGATCAAAAGATCCCCAACTTGATACACTTGGCGTCTGACTTTCTTGTTGAAAGATTTGATCATCCGTTTTTTATACGTCTGATCATGGTAAACAGCAGTAAGTCTCTTCTCGTCAATTAAGTTTAACTGATCAAGCCATGTTTGGATCCAATCGACTTCACTCAAGCCAACATCTTTCATGATTCTCAAGGAGGCAATCTGAACCTCGATAGGTAAAACAGCTTCCATGCCATATACCAAGGAATAAGGTGTTGCCCTAGTTGATGTGCGAGCCGTGGTACGGTACCCGTGGAGAGAAAACGGTTGCATCTCATGCCAGTCCTTATAGGTGACTGTCATTTTTTGTATGATCTTTTTGATGTTTTAATTCGCAGCTTCAACTGCACCATTCATCTTTGGCCGATAGGGGGATAAATTGTGATGTTGAATTTTGAACTGCTCGCACAGGGCGGTGATCATAGTATTGTTAAGGTTTGTACCGTTATCAGTGATGATCCTTTCGGGGATACCGTACCGATAGATAAGGTTCTTCTTGATGAAGCGGGCAACGACATTCTTAGTAACGGATGCGAAGGAAGCTGCTTCGACCCACTTTGTGAAGTAATCAATGGCCACCAGAATGAAGCGGTGTCCATTGGATTCTGTTGTACCCCAAAATTTGCCCTATCATTTTATCAAGATTTCCCCTCACAAGACTCTTTGGACTCCAGACAGAATTAGGGTTTCCTCAGCTCAAGACATCTCCTTGCACTGATGACCTGAAATTAGGGTTTGAGTTTTCCCAAGGATTTTTGGATCATCAATGCTCAATGTGACTTTCATACTTCATGTTGGACTCCTAAGATTGCTCATGCCAAGTTTCAAGCCTTGAATAAAAATTTTGCCCAGTCAATTGGACAGTTGACCTAAAAATCAGTTGTATTGGGAAAAAGTCAACTGTGGCCAATTTACAGTCAAACCTCATATTTTTTGGTCCACATCAACATTATAGACTCATATGAACCATTTGATCAAGTTTGGACCATAACTCCTCAAGAAATTTGATCAAATCATCAAAAGGGCAAAATGGTCATTTTTAGGGTTTTGACTGTAGAAGGGCAATTTCTGATTTTTTTGCCTAGCCAATGGCAAATTGGATTCAAGCATGGATTCAAGGACTCAATGGAATCATCTTGACCTAATCACAAGTTTCAAAAGGTCTCAAATGCATTAGATTGACAGATGAATTTTCCAGTCAACTGATCAAAAATCAACTATACACTGAAAAGTCAAACTTTGACTTTTTGGTCAAAATCAAGTGCCAAGGGTCATTTTTCATCAAGCTGTGTCAAAACACGAAACTTGTTCACCAAGAAACCTAATTTTGAAAATTAGGGTTTAAAATGGAAAATTTTCATAACTTTGAAATTTTCTAAGTTATGAAAAATTATTATTTTTTCCCAACTTTTCCCAACTTTTTCACCATGATGAAATTGGATTCAAACAAAACTTCCATCATGAAATTTGTAGTTCTCCGCAAAATATACAACTTTGATTCACAAAGTTTTCCCAAAAGATGCTTGGATCTCAAGTTATGATTTTGTGAATAAGGGTCCATGAAACTTTTAACTTAGTGAAGTTTTGCCCTAGTTTAGGCAGGATTTTGACCTATCTTCATGGCAATTTTTCACATAGTTCCAAGTGGAATCTCAAAATTCATTTCAAATATGGATTGTGGAGCATGTTACAAGATTTCCAAAATGTCCAGGAACTCTCCAAGATCATTTATGGTTAGGGAAAATCGAAGGAATGAAAATGGCCATTTCTCACTTTTGTCCAAGGCATTTTGCACCATGTTACAACTTGCAAATCTGTCCTAAGCATGCTTGTACTTGTTTTACAGGTATTAAACCTTTCCACACTCCTTAATTTAATGCAAATACATTGGACAAAGGCTTGATTCTGAGCTTTAGAGCATTATAAAAAGAATTATTCCAAAAAATGGCAAAAAGGTTACATTACTACTTTGATAAAGCACACTTTATGCAATTTTGTTTATCTTGAGCCATGGACCAAAGCTTTTGCTGCAAACCAACTCCACAAATATCAGGAAAAGTGTACCAACTCTCAGCAGACCTTGAGCTAGCTTGTACAACCTTGGCTTTTGTCACTTCCCACCTTTTCTTCAAAAACAATCAATTATGCAAAAGTTAGCATATCTCTTGTATCTATTAAAACCAAGTCTTGGACTCATTTCAAACAAGCTCAGCATATTGTAACAAAGCAAAAACACGATTGCCAATCCTCTTAAACACCCTTAAGCATAAAAACACCAACTTCTGCCCAAAACAGGGCCATCTCTGCAAACACCAAGCCAAAACCAAATTGCCTCGTGCGTTTTGTCTTGAACCACTTCAGACACACTCCATACATCACACCTAAGTTGTCCAGACCTTTCTCAAGCAACTGTAACCTTGTTTTCACACTTCACCATTTTTACTTTGAAGCTTTGCAGGTTGAGTTCTACAAGGAGATTCGGGCCACTTCAAAGCAAGCAAAGCATTGGGAAAGGTTGAGACAACTTTAAGCAAGCTCAAAAGTCCTTCAGGCCTCATTCAAAGTTGCTGCATTTCCATATTCGAACTTGACTAAAACAGGTAATTTTCAAACTTCTATCTCCTTATTTAGGCATCATTAGGCTTAGGTTTGTGAAGCAAAAATGTAGTCCTTAATGTCCTTGAGCTGTACATATGCATAACTTGTATTTATATTAACTGAGCTAGGGGAATTTGGATGTTGAAGTTGCTGAAAAAACTAGGTAATAAATTAGGGGAACTGAAATTCTCCCTGGTTTCTTAGAGTTAGATCAAGTTTTTTATATCATTAGAATTGTGGTTTAAAGCTCTATAAGTTTCATGTTGTGAGTTTTTGATTTCATGCAAAGAATAGAGAGAATAGATTTGAAGTTGCAGAAGCGCGCGTTTTGGCCAAAGGACAGGGATGAAGTGTGACTTGGGCCTGGCGTTTGGGCCTGTTTCTATTTGCACCCTCCATTTTGTTTTCTGCACCCCCTTGGTTCATTTGTTTTATTTTTGTATATTTTTCATTTCTTTTATATTTTCTGACTTTTATTATTTTTTCTAAATATTAAAAATCACCAAAAATATTTTCTTAATTTTTACATTTTTATTTTATTATTTTTATTATTTTTTTGGGCATAAGAATAGTTTACTAATAATATATACTTTGTTTTTCTTAAATAAATTGCAAATAATATTAAAATACTTACATATTTTATTTTATTATATTATACATATAAAATAATATTTTCTCACATATTTTGTTTTTTTTAAAAAAATTTGTATATATATTTATTTATTTTCTTGTACATAAAAATGAATAAATAAATAATTAGAAAACATTATTTTCTTAAAACAAAAATTAGGGTTTCTCACCCTTTCAAAAAATAATCATTTTTTCTTTCTTTTTTAAGACATTAAATAAACTCATTTTTACATACATAAAAATAAATACAAAAACATTTTGCATATTTACATTTATTTGCCTATTTAAATATTTGCTTATTTATTTATTTGTACAATTAAATTCAATATGGTTGTAATAGTTTTAGGGCTTTATATTGAGCAATATCCCCCTATTAAAACTTGTATCGCCCTCCCCATAATAATGTTGTAATAGTCTTAGATTTACTTTTACGCATTTTATTGCTTTCAAATGCCATGATAGTAAATTAGGGTTTGTATGCAAAAGACCAAAATCAAAACAAATAGCATGACTAAACACAAGACAAAAATGCATGAAAAAATGACAACACAATGCACACAAGCACCCCTAGGGTTTCATCCACTTTGTTGCCTTAAAATGGCCATGGTATGCATGCTAGGTATCTTGGCAAAACAAAACCAAAACAAAAAGATCATAGTCCCTCGATGACGCTATCTTGGTTGCCTATACAAAAATGATCTAGTCCCTCAAAAAACATGCTAAGATACTTGGCAATATTGTTATCATGGTCATACGATGACCCACGCCCGTCCCGTTTAACATCCAAAGATAGAGTTGTTTACCAAATACAATGGTAAAACAACAATGTCAAAGGGTTAAAAATGTACAAGAAAGACTTTTGATTAGGGTAGACAACTCCTAGTTACTTGATCAAATTACAAACATCCTTGCTAATTTCAAACTATCACACACACACAATTTCAAAACATTTCCCAAAACAAACTTTCAAACATTGAAACATTTTTCAAAATACAAACACCTTTGTATATATTCAAACAAGAATTATTACAAAGGTTGCCTAAATAAAGGCCTATTTTCAAAATATTTTCAAAACCACACACAAAGCACCATTTCAAACAATTGAAAAGCAAAAGCAAGTGATATAAACAAGTAACTAAGAGCCCATGGATAACCATGGATGAAAAGGGTTCTAGAACCTTCCCTTTTCATAATCTACCCCCTGAACCCAAGAAAACATCTCAAAGGTCTTTCCTGTGTTTTTTGACCTTTCCTTTGGATAAAATAAAAAGTCGATGGCGACTCTTGCTAAACTGAAACATTTGCGAACATAAACGCAAAACCTCAATTCAGTTCTTCCACCATATCACAGAACTGGCGACTCTGCTGGGGATAAACTTAAAAGTGGGGTTACCTTAGGGTTTTAGATCACCTTTACATGCTTATCTTGCTTGACTTGATTGCTTAACATTTTGTTCTATTGTTTGGGTTTGAATCCTCTACCCGAATTTGGGAAACATTCATAGGTAAATAGCAATATGTTGTGGAAACTGTGCGGGGTATACCGACATGGTCTAAGTAATAGCTATATTAGTGCGACATATTTGTGGGTACCAGTAGCCTTTGAGTCAATCAAAGAGAATACGGGGCCGCTGAGTGATGTCATGAAGCACTAATGGACTTTTAGAACCTTTACTTGACCAACTTGGCCTTTTTAGGGGTAGTGAGATGACCGACTTTGGTGCAGTCCGAAGTTGGTAGATACTCGATACTACACTCATTGAGGGTTGTTTTCTTGGAATATTTCGGTCTCCAGTAAAGTGGTTAAACTGAAACAATGAACACGGAAAATAATCTAGTGATATTGAGCTCCTTAGAACCCGGTTACTATTTACTAGGACAGGTTGAGCCAACTAAACTTCAAGAGGGTACTTACCTATGAAACCCCATGCAAGCCTGAAACTAGGAACTTGTGTGATTTTTTTGTACATATACTTGTGCATAACATCATGAGCATCATGAAGCATCATATGCATCCACTAACCATTTCAAGGATTTGGATTTTCATCTTTGTTCCTGTTTTGCAGGTAATGGATTCACTTCGCAGGAAAACTATCCAAGTCAATCTTGTGAGAATCCCTCCTCAACTCAAGGAGCTTGCTTCCAAGATTCCTGAGAATTATCCATTCACCGAGAGGCATGGTCATCTTCTCAACTTAGTCAACACCAACACTGAGGAGGATATGCTGAAAGTTCTCTTCCATTTCTTTGACCCCCTACACCACTGCTTCACATTTCCTGACTACCAGCTAGTGCCTACTTTGGAGGAATTTTCTCAACTCCCGAGGATTCCTATTCTCCATCAACTACCTTTCAACGGTACGGAAAGAGATCCAAAAACTGAAGATGTTTCTCAAGCCCTACACTTGCAACCATCTGATGTCATAGGTCATTGGGAAACCAGAAGTGGTGTCAAGGGTTTCTTGGCAAAGTTCTTGTTTGAGAAGGCCCAAGACTGTTGGAATTCTCTAGACCTGCAAGCTTTTGAGGAGATTGTAGCTCTTCTCATCTATTGGTTGGTCTTGTTCCCAAACCCTGACCAGCTTATAGATGTGAACACTATCAAGATCTTCATGGCTCGCAACCTGGTGCCTACATTACTTGGGGATATCCTACACTCATTTCACACACGAACAATGAGGAAAAGAGGTATTCTCATGTGTTGTACTCCCCTACTGGCAAGATGGTTTATTTCTCATCTTCCCCAATAAGTCTTGAAGAATGAGAAAGGTTTGAGGTGGTCACAACGATTGATGACTCTTACACATTCAGATGTTAATTGGTGTTCTCGATCCAGAGAAAATGTTATCATCATTGATCGTTGTGGGGAATTCCCTAATGTCCCTCTACTTGGAATTAGGGGAGGCATTACCTACAACCCCTGCTTGGCTCTGAGACAGTTTGGGTATGCTCGAAGGGATGGCCCATATGACATGCTGATTCCAGACTTGGTTTTTGACTTCAACAGCGACGATCAAGGACTTCGACAAAGGTTCATCCGAGCTTGGAGGATGCCAAACAAGGTAGACAGTAAGACCTTGGGACACAAGAATTCCATCCCCCTTGAGCCTTACCTCAAGTGGGTACGAACCCGCGCCCAGAGTCTTATGATGCCTTACCCCTAAATTCTCCCTGTGATCAAAGAGCCTGTTATGGAAGGAGAGGTTCCATACACCCTCCTACATCCTGACATGCCAACATCACTAGAAGATTTACAAATGAGTTGGATACAGCTCAAGGGAGAGCGCGACACTTTTGAAGCCCAATTCTACTCCAGTGAGAAGAAGGTTTTGGAACATACTCGTCAACTTCACGAAGAGCAGACTCTCAACACCTACATTGCACCAAAGAGGATGCGCAACGTCTTTTTACCTTAGAATTTTGTATTATTTTGCCCATGGGGCATTGATGTACTAACAAATTCTATCTTATTAATATGACGTGTGTTTCTTTTTTGTTTAAAACAACTTTGAATTTCTGAATCCTTGAATGCATTACATGAATACATATCATTCATCATATGCATAAACAGGTCTTCACACCAAGTTTCCTCATCTCTTTGCTGTTTATTTCAGCAAGATGGATATAGAACAGACGGTCAAAGACTTACAAGCGTATAATTCACAATTCCAACAGCTACTCATGACCCTAGCCAAGGGGAAGGAGGAGCTCAAGACTCTACTAGAAAAGGAAAAAGAGAAAAAGAAGAAGAAGAGGGCTGGTGTGGCTACCTTGGGTAGAAGATTTGAAGGTCAAACCAGAAGGGTCCTAGATTTTCCATCAACCTCTGAGGAAGGAGAAGGAAAGGGTAAAGGAACTGCAGTGGCATCTGATTCTGAGGCAGAGGAAGAAGAGGATGAGGATTATTCTGAACAGCAATATCCTCCTGCAGGTGACAAATACAAGAATCTGGAAGAACGTCAGGCAACTATGGAAGTGCAAAGAGTGCCTGGGCTGGACTTTGAAGAGCTAGTGTTGGTTTCTGGAATTGTGATCCCTCCTAAATTTAAAGTGCCTCTGTTTGCTAAATACGATGGGTTGTCTTGTCCCAAGATGCACCTACGGTCTTATGTCAGGAAAATCCAACCACATTCTTCTGACAAGGATCTATAGGTCCATTTCTTCCAGGACAGTCTGGCGGGAACGCAATTGGATTGGTTTTACCAGCTAGAGAGGTATGATGTGCATAATTGGGAGGATTTGGCTGCTGCTTTCTACAAGTAGTATCAATATAATGCGGACTTAGCACCAACCCGTACTCAATTACAGAGTATGGGCATGGTCTCAAATAAAGGTTTCAAAGAGTATGCCCAGAAATGGAGAGACTTGGCGGGACGAGTACAACCACCTCTATCTGAGAGGGAGCTAGTAGATATGTTCTTGGGGACTCTGTCAAGTCCATTTTTCAATCACCTGATTGGAAGTTCGTCTGCGGGGTTCACCGAGTTGATTCTAACTGGTGAGAGAGTTGAAGCCGACATAAAAAGCGGGAAAATTCAAAAAGATGCATCTGCTTCTGCTGCCATCAAAAATACTTTTCCAGCAAAGAAAGAAGTATCAGCTGTCTACTCTCAAAGAGGTCAAGGAAGAGTTGAGCGCCGGCCAGCGGTGGTGGCCGTAATGATTCAGAAGTCTGTAGCTGATCAGCCTATAAACAATCAACCCAGAACCAACCAAGCAAGGGTGGAAAGGCCTTCACGATAATACACCCGGATAAACATGACTCCTGCTCAGGTTCTCCCCCATCTCTTGAAGTTAAACCTTGCAAGTTTGAAAGAGGCCCCGAAGAATCTGAACACTTCGTCACCACACTACCATCCCAACGCCAAGTGTGCTTATCATTCAGCCAGCCTGGGGCACGACACCAACAGTTGTTGGACCCTCAAGAATAAGATTCAGGATTTGATAGATGCTAAAGAAGTTGAATTCGACGCCTCTGAAAAGCCGAATGTCATCTTTGCTCCAATGCCAAAGCATGGCCATAATGCCCATGCTGTTGAAAAGGATCTGTTTATTGCTACTGTTGATGATTTGATGACTTCGCTACCAATAATCAAGCTGAATTTGCTAAAGGTTTGGATTTTCCCAGGTTGTGAAGAAGATTGCTGCCTTTGTTCATCCTTACAAACCGACTGTCCATTGTTGAAGTTAGGCATCCAATGCCTAATGGATAACCAAGAAATCCTTTTTGAAAAGACTCATATTACACCGACTCCTGTCAATGATGTTTCGATAATTACCATATCCGTCAATCTTTCCAAGATCTCTAAAAGACCTGTTAAGATTACATCTGATCCGAAGATTGCACCTTTGAAGATAACCATGCCGAGGCCCGTCCCGTACAAGTCCAACAAATCAATACCGTGGAACTATGGGGGAGAGATCTTCTACCACGGTATTAAACAAATTGAATCAACTGAAGAGAGTTCTTATGAAGAGACTTCCGATATTGGAAACATTGCCGGAACAAGTAAAATCACCCGTAGTGGAAGAATTTTCTCTCTGGAGATTGCCCCTCCAAAGGAAATCTTCGGACCCTTAGCTGCTCCTAAGGTTACCTCTGTACCGGTTAACATATCTGCAAGAACCCCAATTATTGAAGAAGTTGTAACTCATGTGGTTGTCCCCTCTACTGTTGCTGATGATAGAGGGAAAGGGATCCAGGAAGCGCCCGTCAGGACGAGGGCTCAGTCGGTGGTCATCCCTGAGACCTCTCAAAAAGAAATGGAAGATATTTTGAAAATAATCAAGAAAAGCGATTATGATGTTGTGGAACAACTGGGGAAAACCCCCTCAAAAATCTCTATGTTATCCCTGCTGCTTTGTTCAGAAGCTCATACTAAAGCTCTGATCAGATTCTTGAAGACAACCCACGTGCCACAAGAAACCTCCGCGGATCAGTTCTAGGAATGTGTAGCTAGCTTAACAGCTGACAATGGTCTAGGATTCTCCGATGCCGATTTAACATCTAAAGGGAGAAAGCATAATGACGCTTTGCATGTCTCGGTGGAATGCAAAGGGACTACTCTAGCACATGTTCTGGTAGACACTGGTTCATCGCTTAATGTCTTGCCGAAGAAAGCCTTGGATAGGTTGAACTGTGAAGGCCTAACCCTGAAGCCCAGCAATATAATTGTCAGAGCCTTTGATGGTTCTAAAAGGATGGTCCACAGGGAGGTGGACATCCCGATTAAAGTGGGAACTGGAACCTTCAACTCCACATTCTATGTGATGGACATCCATCCTTCCTATTCTTGCTTGTTGGGAAGACCCTGGATTAACCATGCTGGAGCCGTCACTTCTACTCTGCATCAAAAAATCAAGTACCCTGTCCAAGGGAAAATTGTAACTGTTCATGGTGAAGAGGAATATATGATAAATCATCTTAATTCTTTCCGTTATGTGGAATTCGATGGCGAATTCATAGAGACCCCTTTCCAACACTTCGAGGAAGTTTCTGAAGAGATTGCAGCTACCAAGACAGTGTCTTCTGTACCCATGGTTACCAGACCTCCGCCTCGGATGTCGTCTCTCAAAGATGCAAAGGCTGTGATTGAAGAAGGAGGAAGCACAATCTGGGGGCAAATTCCCGACTTTCCTTTCAAATCAGATAAATTCGGCTTCAGTTTCACTTCGGCTAGTCAAAAGGCTGTGCGTCGCTCCCAGGCTGGAGGGCCACCAGTGAAGATCGCCCATCATGGAGTCAATGCTTTGGAGGATAGTGAAGAGGATATCAACTTGGAAGAATGTATTTTCCCTACTATTGAAGGAGGATTGTGCAACTGGGAGGCAAAAGACTTTGTTCCCGTTACTTTCATAAATCAGTAATTTATCTTTCAAACATTTCTGTTGGTTTGTAATAATTCTTGAACAATTCGTACACTTTTAGCCTTGTGCCTTACCCGAGGCACATAGGTCCATTTGTAAGGGTTTGATTTTTTTCAACTACCTATGTCATTTTAATGAATCATAGACGTTTTCACATATAAACTTTTGTGTTCATTGTCTTTTCTTTTTGCATTTTATTTCTTTAAAGATGGCTATCCCTTACACAGACCCCCACTCACAAATGCAGGTACCCTTCCATTCTGGATTCCATGGGTAACAATTCTGCTATGACCTTCAGTGACTCTGAAGATCTGGTCTACCATGCCGATTACGAAGGTGATGAAGATTGTGAGGTGCCGGGAGAATTGGTTAGACTGCTACAACAGGAAGAAAGGGCTATTATACCTCATGAGGAGCTGTTAGAGACAATCAACTTGGGTACTAAGGAAGACAGAAAAGAAATCAGAGTGGGTGCCAACCTAGAGCCAAGTGTCAAGGAGCGCTTAATTCATCTATTGAATGAATATGTTGAGATCTTCGCCTGGTCATACGAAGACATGTAGGGACTCGATACAGATATTGTGGTTCATCGTCTCCCCACAAGAGAAGACTGTCCACCAGTTAAACAGAAAGTCCGCCGCATGAGGCCCGACATGTCTGAAAAGATCAAAGCAGAAGTTATGAAGCAGTTCAATGCTGGATTTCTTGCTGTTACTTCCTATCCACAATGGGTTGCTAACATTTTTCCCGTGCCTAAGAAGGACGGCAAAGTGAGAATGTGCGTGGATTACAGAGACTTAAACAGGGCTAGCCCTAAAGATGACTTTCCACTACCGCACATTGACATCTTGGTTGACAATACAGCTTAGCACAAGGTATTTTCTTTCATGGATGGATTCTCAGGTTATAACCAGATCAAAATGGCCCCTGAGGACATGGAGAAAACTACTTTTGTAACACAGTGGGGTACGTTCTGTTACAAAGTGATGCCATTCGGACTGAAGAATGCCGGGGAAACCTATCAACGCGCCATGGTGGCTTTATTTCATGATATGATACATCACGAGATAGAGGTTTACGTAGACGACATGATAGCCCGTTCACAAACTGAAGAAGAATACCCCGACCATCTGCAAAAGCTGTTTGTCAGGTTGAAGGAGTACAAGCTCAGACTGAATCCTAACAAGTGTACTTTCGGAGTCAGGTCTGGTAAACTCTTGGGTTTCATTGTCAGTAACAAGGGCATCGAGGTTGATCCTGCCAAAGTCAAAGCTTTACAAGAAATGCCTGCTCCTCGCACTGAGAAGGAGGTCAGAGGTTTCTTGGGACGCCTAAACTACATTGCAAGGTTCATTTCTCACCTAACATCTACCTGTGAACCAATCTTCAAGCTGTTGAAGAAAGATCAGGTGGTTAAATGGAATGATGATTGTCAAGTTGCTTTCGATAAAATCAAGGAGTATTTTCTATAACCTCCTATCTTGATGTCGCCCGTTGAAGGAAGACCGCTAATCATGTATCTGACTATTTTGGATAATTCAATGGGGTGCGTACTAGGCCAACATGACGAGTCTGGCCAAAAAGAGCATGCCATTTATTACCTTAGCAAAAAGTTTACTGACTGTGAGACCCGATACTCACTTCTCGAGAAAACTTGTTGCGCTTTAGTATGGGTTGCTTGCTGGCTAAGGCAGTATATGTTGACTCATACCACTTTGCTGATATCTAAGATGGATCCGATCAAGTACATCTTTGAGAAGCCTGCTTTGTCTGGAAGAATCGCTAGATGGAAAATGATCCTGACAGAATACGATATACATTACACAACCCAAAAACCTATAAAGGGGAGTGTGCTAGCTGACCATCTGGCTCATCAAGCAGTCGAAGATTACCAATCCATGAGGTTTGACTTCCCTAACGAGGACATCATGACATTGGATAACATTGAAGATTTCAGACCATATGACGGACCTGAACAAGGATCCCGATGGACCCTGTACTTTGATGGTGCCTCCAATGCACTTGGCAACGGTATCGGCGCGGTACTCATTTCTCCAGAAGATTGCCATACACCTTTCACAGCCAGACTTTGCTTCAGCTGTACGAACAACATGGCCGAGTATGAAGCTTGTATCTTTGGTCTCAAGGCTGCAATAGACTTGGGAATCAAATCGTTGATTGTGTTTGGAGACTCAGATTTGGTCATCAGTCAGATCAAAGGAGAGTGGGACACTAAACATCCCGACCTCATCCCTTACAAAGAACATGTCTTGACATTGTTACCACATTTCGAGCAGATTACCTTCGAGCACTTCCCGCGAGAAGAAAATCAGCTAGCAGATGCTCTAGCTACAATATCATCCATGTTTAAACTTAACTGGGATAATGAGGCTCCCCAAATCACCATTGAACGGATGGACAAACCTGCACATTGTCACGAGATTAATACCGAAGAAGTAGTGGACCGACCTTGGTTTCACGAAGTCAAAAGGTATCTCGAAGCGCAAGAATATCCTGAAGAAGCTTCAGTCAACGATAAAAAGTTCTTAAGGAGGTTCTCAGCTAAGTTCTTCCTAAGTAATGGTATCCTATACAAGCGCAATCATGATTGCATTCAGCTCCATTGTGTGGACAAGGTTGAAGCTGAGCAGATCATGGCTGAACTGCACAATGGTACCTTTGGCACTCACTCTAGTGGCCATACGATGGCTAAGAAGATCCTACAGGCAGGCTATTACTGGTCTACCATGGAAGTTGACTGCTATCAACACTCCCGTACTTGTCACAAATGTCAAATCTATGCAGACAAGGTACATATACCTCCAGTTCCTCTCAATGTCTTAACAGCTCCTTGGCCATTCGCTATGTGGGGAATCAACATGATTGGAGAGATCAAGCCTACAACATCCAATGGACACTGTTTCATTCTGGTGGCCATTGATTACTTTACCAAATGGGTCGAAGCAGCTTCCTTCGCATCCGTTACAAAGAATGTGGTTTCCCGCTTCATCAAGAAGAACCTCATTTGTCGGTAAGGCATTCCCGACAGGATCATCACTGACAATGGTACAAACCTGAACAATACTATGATCACCGCCTTGTGCGAGCAATTCCAGATTCAACATCATAATTCATCTCCCTATCGGCCAAAGATGAATGGTGTTGTCGAAGTTGCGAACAAAAATATCAAGAAGATCATACAAAAGATGACAGTCACCTACAAGGACTGGCATGAGATATTACCGTTTGCTCTCCACGGGTACTGTACCACGGCACGCATATCAACTGGGGCAACACCCTATTATTTGGTATATGGCATGGAAGTTGTTTTGCCTATTGAGGTTCAGATTCCCTCCTTGAGAATCATGAAAGATGCTGGTTTGAGTGAAGACGATTGGATTCAGACCCGGCTTGATCAACTTAACTTGATTGACGAAAAGCGACTTACTGCTGTTTTCCATGGTCAGACATATCAGAAACGGATGATCAAGGCTTTCAACAAGAAAGTCAGATGACAAGTATATCAAGTTGGAGATATTGTAATCAAGTGGATAAACTTGCCGCAAAGTGATCCCAAGGGAAAATGGACTCCTACTTACGAAGGACCATTTGTGATCAAAAACATCTTTTCTGGTGGGGCAATGATTTTAACCACCATGGACGGCGACGACCTGCCGCACCCTGCAAATGCAGACATTGTCAAAAGATAATACGCATGAAATGACCCGCTAGGTTGACACACCTAGGAAAAAAAGGGCATCCCGGTGAATCTAAAACCCAAAAGGGCGGTTCAGTCAAAAATTAGGGATAAATACAAAACATTTGTACACCCGGCAAGTTGAAAACCCGAAAGGGCGACTTGGGCAAAAAAGGGTTTCCCGGTGGATCGAAAACCCGAAAGGGCGGTCCAGGAAAAAGTTAGGGAATTAAAGCATATGACTATGGCTCGTCGGATCACTTTAAGGATAATCTCTTCATAGACAAGCTCTGGGTTTCTGATCAACTCAATCATCTTCGGACGAAGCAATGAGTGGACAAGATATTCAGAGTTACGAAGGCTATAGAAGAATGGGAACCCCATGGAATTTTTTTCACATAGCCATCTTTCTTTGTATAAATTTTTCTCATTTTTTTTGTGACAACATTCTTTTACTAGGATTTATATCTCCTTTGTACAAAATACTTACACAAAGTTAATACAAAGATACTTCAAAGTGCAGAAAAACTATTTGCCTTTTCTTCTTTTCTTACACTTGTGTTTTATTTGAAAACGTCCAATGATTTATTAAACGAGCATATGCATTTGAATATAATCACTGTTTACAAATAAACGAAATGGGAAAGAATAATTACTGACAGGTTGAAGGTATAGGAAAACGTCTTTAGGATATTCCATAAGAAATCCCCTGCAGTACATCATCTAGGTCCCTAGCAGAGCTAAATTTCAAATCCCTTAATCCCCATCAGAGTTAAGTTTTCAAACTCCCAATCCCCAGCGGAGCAAAACTTTGAACTACAGACCCTCAGCGAAGATGAAACCTTCTTCCCCAATGGAGTCAAATTTCCAACTATCAAATCCACAGCGGGAACCATTCAGTTTTCCCCAGATTCCCCAGTAAGTTGTCTTGAAGCCTGGAAATCAACCAGATAATAGTTAACTTTTATCCCCAACCTAGGATAATTCCCCAGTAGATTGGCATACAACCCATACTCCGGAACTTTTTCCAAACAGGAATAAGATTTTTCCCCCAGAGTCCTGAACTTACTCTCCAGCATGATAGTTACTCCCCAGCAGTATAGCTATTCCCCACAGAGTTTTTACTCCCCAACAGAATGAAGATTCTCATTCTTGATTCCCCAGTGAAGTTTCCAGAGTCTTCACCACTCCCCAGCATGAATTTGTCAGAATTTTTAATCCCCCGCAGATCGAAGATTCTTCTTCTTGACTCCTCAGCATGAAGTCCCCAAGGATTCAAATTCCCCTAGCAGATTGAAGATTCTCATTCTTAATTCTCCGCAGAAGCCATCAGAGTCTTCCTTATTCTCCAGTGGATCAAGGTTTTCTTTTATTCGATCCCCAGTAGATATCACCAGAGTTTCCTTATTCCCCAGCCGAGTAAGGATTCCCATTGTGTAATTCCCAGCCATATTCATCAAAGTTCTAGGGATTCCCCAAGCAGGTTTCTCAAGCAACACTTGACATTATTCTCACAGCAGAATGTTTATCATCCTCCAACTGCCAAAGACTTGAAGGATCCCTATATCCCCAGGAAAGTCGTGAAGGAATCTCACATTTCCACAAAAGTTATCAGGGATTCCTCTTAATCCCCAGCAGTCAGCAAGGATTTCTCATCCTCAACAATCAAAGATTTTGAATCACCAGCAGCGGGCAAGGATTTATTTTCCCCAACAGCAGTCAAGGATTTTATTATCCCCAGCTTTCAAGGATTTATTTTCCTCAGCAAGATAGCAAATCAGCTTACATGCACATACATTACACTCATATATCATAAACATTGATAAAACACATATATTGCATCATACATTTCATGCAACATAACTTTGTGTTTCAGCTAACATTTTACCATTTTCAGGATAAGATTAAAAAGCTACCAATATACAATTAGGATACATCTCAGAGATGCTCCAGACACGAATGTTATTCTATTGCTTATTCAGATTCAAAGCTCAGAAATAGCTTAGAGATGCTCCAAACACGGATGTTATTTTATTGCTTATTCAAATACAGAATTCGGATACAGTTTAGAGATGCTCCAGACACGGATGCTATTCTATTGCTTATTCAGATTCAAAACTCAGAAACAGCTTAGAGATGCTCCAGACACGGATGCTATTATATTGCTTATTCAAATACAGAATTCCGATACAGTTTAGAGATGCTCCAGACACGGATGCTATTCTATTGCTTATTCAGATTCAAAGCTCAGAAATAGCTTAGAGATGCTCCAGACACGGATGTTATTCTATTGCTTATTCAAATACAGAATTCGGATACAGTTTAGAGATGCTCCGAACACAGATGATATTCTATTGCTTATTCAGATTCAAAACTCAAGAACAGCTTAGAGATGCTCCAGACACAGATTCTATTCTATTGCTTATTCAAATACAGAATTCTGATACAGTTCAGAGACGCTCCAAACACGGATGCTATTCTGTTTCTCATTATAAGTCTCCAGATACAGTTCAAATATGCTCTAGACACGGATACCATTCTGATACTTATTCTTCTGACTTACAACATACAATTCAACAAACAGTCTTGGATGACATCTTTAAGCCCATCTCCAACAAGATTCTATCATATCTCCAAATGGCATCTTTAAGCCCATTCCCTCAACTACATTTTACCTTCGAGTCATGAACGGAAAAACTCGCCAATCTAACTCTTCAGGTTCAAGAAGTATGAACAGGGGCAGCTGTTGTACCCTAAAATTTTCTCTCTCATTTTATCAAGATTTCCCCTCACAAGACTCTTTGGACTCCAGACAGAATTAGGGTTTCCTCAGCTCAAGACATCTCCTTGCACTGATGACCTGAAATCAGGGTTTGAGTTTGCACAAGTATTTTTGGATCATCAATGCTCAATGTGACTTTCATACTTCATGTTGGACTCCTAATATTTCTCATGCCAAGTTTCAAGCCTTGAATCAAAATTTTGCCCAGTCAATTGGACAGTTGACCTAAAAATCAGCTGTATTGGGAAAAAGTCAACTATGGCCAAATTACAGTCAAACCTCATATTTTTTGGTCCACATCAAAATTATAGACTCATATGAACCATTTGATCAAGTTTGGACCACGACTCCTCAAGAAATTTGATCAAAACATCAAAAGGGCAAAATGGTCATTTTTAGGGTTTTGACTATAGAAGGGCAATTTCTGATTTTTTTGCCTAACATATCGATTCCCCACATAGTGAAGGGTCAAGGAGCTGTTAAGACATTCAGAGGAATCGGAGGCACGTGCACCTTGTCTGCATAGATTTGACATTTATGACAAGTCCGGGAGTGTTGATAGCAGTCTGCTTCCATGGTAGACCAATAGTAACCTGCCTGTAGAATCTTCTTAGCCATCGTATGCCCGCTAGAGTGAGTGCCGAAGGTACCTTCATGCAATTCAGCCATGATCTTTTCAGCTTCAATCTTGTCCACACAACGGAGCAGAATAGAATCATGATTGCGCTTGTACAGGATGCCATTGCTCAGGAAGAACTTAGCTGAGAATCTTCTTAAGAACTTTTTGTCATTAACTGAAGCTCCTTCAGGATATTCTTGAGCCTCGAGATACCTTTTGACTTCGTGAAACCAAGGCTGGTCCACTACTTCTTCGGTATTAATCTCGTGATAGTGCGCTGGTTCGTCCATCCATTCAATGGTGATCTAGGGAGCCTCGTTATCCCAATTAAGTTTAAACATGGATGACATTGTAGCTAGAGCATTTGCTAGCTTATTTTCTTCTCGCAGGAAGTGCTCGAAGGTAATCTGCTCGAAATGTGGTAACAATGTCAAGACATGTTCTTTGTAAGGGATGAGGTTTGGATACTTAGTATCCCATTCTCCTTTGATCTGACTGATGACCAAAGCTGAATCTCCAAACACAACTAAAGATTTGATTCCCAGGTCTATGGCATCCTTTTGGGGATATGAGTACCGCACCGATACCGTTACCAATCGCATTGGAGGCACCATCAAAGTACAAGGTCCATCGGGATCCTTGTTCAGGTCCGTCATGTGGTCTGAAATCTCCAATGTTCTCCAATGTCATGATGTCTTCGTCAGTGAAGTCAAACTTCATGGATTGGTAACTTCAACAGCTTGATGAGCCAGATGGTCAGCTAGCACACTCCCCTTTATAGCTTTTTGGGTTGTGTACTGTATATCATATTCGGTCAGGATCATCTGCCATCTAGCTATTCTTCCAGACAAAGCAGGCTTCTCAAAGATGTATTTGATCGGATCCATCTTAGATATCAGCAAAGTGGTATGAGTCAACATATACTGCCTTAGCCGGCGAGCAGCCCATACCAAAGCGCAACAAGTTTTCTCGAGCAGTGAATATCTTGTTTCACAGTCGGTAAACTTTTTGCTAAGGTAATAAATGGCATGCTCTTTTCGGCCAGACTCGTCATGCTTCCCCAGTACGCACCCCATTGAATTCTCTAGGACGGTCAGATACATGATTAGCGGTCTTCCCTCGACGGGTGGCATCAGGACAGGAGGTTCTAGCAAATACTCCTTGATTTTATCGAAAGCAACCTGACATTCGTCATTCCATCTAACTACCTGATCTTTCTTCAACATTATGAAGATTGGTTCACAAGTAAATGTTAGGTGAGAAATGAACCTAGCAATATAGTTTAGGCGTCCCAAGAAACCTCTGACCTCCTTCTCAGTGCGAGGAGCGGGCATTTCTTGTATAGCTTTGACTTTGGCAGGATCAACCTCGATGCCTTTGTTGCTGACAATGAAACTTAAGAGCTTACCGGACCGGACTCCGAATGTGCACTTGTTTGGATTCAATCTTAGCTTGTACTCCTTCAACCTGACAAACAGCTTTTGCAAGTGATCAAGGTGTTCTTCTTCAGTTTGTGATCGGGCTATCATATCATCTACGTAGACCTCTATCTCATGATGTATCATATCATGAAACAAAGGTACCATGGCGCGTTGATAGGTTGAACCGACATTATTCAGTCCGAATGGCATCACTTTGTAGCAGAACGTACCCCATTGTGAGACAAAAGTAGTTTTTTCCATGTCCTCAGGTGCCATTTTGATCTGGTTATAGCCTTAGAATCCGTCCATGAAAGAAAATACTTTGTGCTGGGCTGTATTGTCAACCAGGATGTCGATGTGTGGAAGTGGAAAATCATCTTTAGGGCTGGCCCTGTTTAAGTCTCTATAATCCATGCACATCCATACTTTTCCGTCTTTTTTAGGCATAGGCACAATGTTAGCAACCCATTGAGGATAGGAAGTAACAGCCAGAAATCCAGCATTGAACTGCTTCATAACTTCTGCTTTGATATTCTCTAACATGTCAGGTCTCATGTGACAGACCTTTTGTTTCACTGGTGGACAGTCTTCTCTTGTGGGTAGATGGTGTACCACAATGTCTGTATCAATTCTCGGCCTGTCTTCGTATGACCAAACAAAGATTTCAACATAATCACGCAACAGCTGAATTAGGCGCTCCTTGACACTCGGCTCTAGGTTGGCACCCACTCTGATTTCCTTTATGTGTTCCTCAGTACCCAAGTTGATTGTATCCAACTGCTCTTCATGAGGCAGAATAGCCCTTTCCTCTTGTTGTAATAATCTGGCCAATTCCCCTGGCACCTCACAATCTTCCTCACCTTCGTATTCGGCTTGGTAGACCAGATCTTCAGAGTCACTGAAGGCTATAGCAGTATCATTACCCATGGGATCCGGAATGGAAGAGTACCTGCATTTGTCAGTGCGGGTGTGTGTAAGGGTATAGCCATCTTAAAACAAATAAAGTGTAAAAAGAAAGACAATGAACACAAAAGTTTGTATGAAAAACATCCATGATTCATTGAAATGACATATGAAAATGAAATAAGAACCCTTACAAATGGACCATTGTGCCTCGGGTAAGACACAAGGTTGAAAAAGTACGAATTGTTTGTGAATTATTATAGATCCAACCGAAATGGAAAAGATAAATTACTGCGGTATGAAAGTAATCGGAACAAAGTCTTTTGCTTCCCAGTTGCACAGTCCTCCGCTGACAGTAGGAAAAATCCAGTCTTCCAAGCTGCCCTCTTCTTCACGGTCCTCTAGTGCATTAACCCCTTGGTGGTTGATCTTCACAGGTGGCCCTCCGGCACGAGAGCGACGCACAGCCTTCTGAGCAGTCGAGGTAAATCCCAAGCCGAACTTGTCTGATTTGTAGGGAAAGTCTGGAAGCTTCCCCCAGATTGTGCTTCTTCCTTCTTCAACCACTGATTTTGCATCCTTGAGAGATGACATCCGAGGCGGAGGTCTTGTGATCGTGGGTACAGAGGACATTGTCTTGGTCGCCGCTATCTCCTGAGCTACTTCCTCAAAATGTTGGAAAGGAGTTTCGATGAATTCGCCATCCAATTCTACATAACAGAAAGAATTCAGATGACTGATCATGTATTCCTCTTCGCCATGAACAATTATGATTTTCCCTTGGACAGGGTACTTGAGCATTTGATGCAGAGTAGAAGTGACAGCTCCAGCATGGTGGATCCAAGGTCTTCCCAATAGGCAAGAATAAGAAGGACTGATGTCCATCACATAGAATATGGAGTTGAAGGTTTCAGTTCCCACCTTAATCGGGATGTCCACCTCCCCGTGGACCATCCTTTTAGAACCATCAAAGGCTCTGACAATTATATTGCTGGGTTTCAGGGTTAAGCCTTCACAATCCAGTATATCCAAGGCTTTCTTCGGCAAGACGTTCAAAGATGAACCAATGTCTATCAGTACGTGTGGTAGGGTTGTCCCTCTGCATTCCACCGAGACATGCAAAGCATCATTATGTCTTCTCCCTTTCGAAGTTAAATCTGCATCGGAGAATCCTAGACCATTGTCAGCTGTTAAACTAGCCACACATTCCTAGAACTGATCAGCGGAGGTTTCGTGTGGCACGTGGGCCGTCTTAAAAAATCTTATCAGAGCCTTAGCATGAGGTTCTGAACAAAGCAACAGGGCCAACATGGAGATATTTAAGGGGGTTTTCCCTAGCTGTTCCACCACATCATAATCGCTTTTCTTGATTATTTTCAAAATTTCCTCCATTTCTTTTTGAGAGGTTTCATGGACGATCAACGGCTGGGCCCTCGTCCTGACGGGCTCTTCTTAGATCCCTTTCCCTCGAACATCAGTAGCATCAGAGGGGATAACCACGGGGGTTGTGACTTCTTTTATGATTAGTGTACTTGCAGATATGTTTACCGGTGTAGGGATAATCTTAGGAGCAGCTGAGGGTCCAAGAATTTCCTTTGGAGGGGCAATCTTTAGAGAAAAGATTCTTCCACTAAGGGTAACTTTGCTTGTTCCGGAAATGTTACTGATGTCGGAATTGTCTTCTTCAGAACTCTCTTCCTCGGCAGTCTGTTCAATATGGTTGACACCATGATAGTAGATTTCTCCACCATAGTTCCATGGTACTGATTTGTCGGACTTGTACGGGACTAGTCCGGGCATGGTTATCTTCAAAGGTGCAGCCTTCGGAGCGAATGTAATCCTAACAGGTCTTTTAGGGACCTTGGAAGGATTGGCGGATATGGTTATTATTGAAACATCGTTAACAGGAGTTGATAAAACAGGAGACTTATCAAATAGTATTTCTTGGTTATCAATTAGGCGTTGGATTCCTATCTTCAACAATGGACAATGGGTTAATGAGGATGAACAAAGGTGACAATCTTCTTCACAACCTGGGAAAACCCCAGCCTTCAACAAATTTAACTTGATCATAGGGAGCAGAGTTATCAAATCATGTACAGTAGCAACAAATAGATCCTCCTCAACAGCATGGGCGTTGTGGCTGTGCCTTGGCATTGGAGCAGAGATAACATTGGGTTTTTTAGGTGCGTCGAATTCAACTTCTTTAGCATCTATCAAATCCTGAATTTTATTCTTCAGGGCCCAACAATTGTCAGTGTCGTGCCATGGGCTCTCCGAATGGTAAGCGCACCTGGCGTTTGGATAGTAATATGGAGAAGCAGTGTTAGGATTTTTAGGGGCCTCTTTCAGCATGGCCAAATTCAACTTCAGAAGATGTGGTAGGACTTGAGCAGGAGTCATGTTTATCTTGGTGAATTTCCGTACAGGCCTTTCCACTCTTTGCTGATTATTTCTCGACTGTTCATTTCTCGGCTGGTTGTTTCTTGACTGGTCTGATGCAGACTTTTGAATCATAACGGCCCCACCGTTGATCGGTGCTCGGTTCTTCCCTAATTCCTCTGAGCATAGACAGCCGACACTTCCTTCTTTCCTGTGAAGGGATTTTTTACAGTTGCAGAGGTAGACGCATCTTTATGAATTTTCCCGCTTCTAATACCGGCTTCCACCCTCTCGCCAGTTAGAATCAACTCAGTGAATCCTGCAAAAGAACTTCTAATCAGGTGATTAAAGAAAGGACCTGATAGAGTTCCCAGGAACATGTCTACTAGCTCCCTCTCAGATAGGGGTGGTTGCACCCTTCCAGCCAAATCCCTCCACTTTTGGGCGTAGACTTTGAAGCCCTCATTGGGCACCATAGCCATACTCTAGAGTTGAGTACGGGTTGGTGCCAAGTCAGCGTTGTATTGATAATGTTTATAGAAGGCGGCTTCCAAGTCTTCCCAATTATGCACATCAGACCTCTCCAACTGGTAGAACCAATCAAGTTGTGCTCCTGACAAACTGTCTTGGAAAAAGTGAACCCATAAGTCTTTGTCGGCAGAATGCGGCTGAATTTTCCTGACATAAGATCGTAGGTGCATATTGGGAAAAGACACCCCATCGTACTTGGAAAATAGAGGTACTTTAAACTTAGGCGGAATTACAATTCCGGATACCAGCCCCAACTCTTCAAAGTCCAGCCCCGGTACTCTCTGCACTTCCATAGCAGCTAGACGCTCTTCCAAGTTTTTGTATTTGTCATCGGCCGGAGGGTATTGCTGTTCAGAATAGTCCTCATCTTCCTCTTCTTCTGCTTCAGAATCAGATGGCATTGCCGTTCATTTTCCTTTTCCTTCCGCCTCTTCAGATGTTGATGGGAATTCTAAAGTCCGTCTGGCTTGTCCTTCAAACCTTCTGCCCATGACAACCACACCGGCTCTCTTCTTCTTCTTTTTCTCTTTCTCTTTCTCTAGCAGAGTCTTGAGCTCCTCCTGCCCCTTGGCTAAGGTCAAGAGTAGTTGTTGAAATTGTGAATTCTGAGCTTGTAAGTCTTTGACCGTTTGTTCTAGATCCATCTTGCTGAAATAAACAACAGAGAGATGAGGAAACTTGGTGTGAAGACCTGCTTATGCATATGATGAATGATATGTATTCAAGCAATGCTTTCAAGGATTCAGAAATTCAAATTTGTTTTAAACAAAAAATGAACACACATCATATTAAATAAAACCAAGTTTGAATAAATCAGGCCTCCTTGGGCTTACAAAGAAAGAAACTAAAATACAGCAAAATTCTCAAGACAAAAAGACCGAAGGCATCCTTTTTGGAGCAATGTAAGTATTCAGATTCTTCTCTTCATGAAGCAGCTTGGTGAGCTCCAGAACCTTCTTCTCACTGGCGTAGTACTGGGTTTCAAAGGTGTCTCGCTCTTCCTTCAACTGAATTCAAGCTTTCTGCAGGTCTTCGAGAGAGGTAGGCATGTCAGGATGAAGAACGATGTATGGGACGTCTCCTTCAATAACAAGCTCAATGATGACAGGAAGGATGGAAGGGTAAGGCATTAAGAGACTCTGGACACGAGCCCGTACCCACTTAAGGTAAGGCTCGAGAGGGATAGAGTTTTTATGTCCCAAAGTCCTACTGTCCACTTTGTTCACCTTTCTCCAAGCACATGTAAACCTCTGGCGGTAACCTTGGTCTTCTTTGTCGTAGTCAAAAACCAGACCTCGGATGAGCATCTCATGAGGGTCGTCCCTTCGGGCATACCCAAACTTCCAAAGATCTAAACACCGGTTGTAGGTGATACCTCCCCTAATACCTAGCAGAGGTACGTTAGGGAACTCACCACAGCGGTGTTTACCGTGGGAATTGGTAAACAACCGCTGATCTTCCAAAAGGTTACTTATTTGGTGACTCGCAGGATCGATCAGATTGATCCTAAGACATGGTTGATTTTGGGGTTTTGACTAAGTTTGATAATGGTTAAATGACAAGAAAATAAAGAAGCTTTATGTAAATTGCATGAAGAGAACTTGATAGAATAAAGGAAAGCTTTAAATAAAGGGCTTCGACTGGAAAAGTAAAGGAAGAGGCAGTAAAGTTCTGGAAAATAAATGACTTTGATTAATTAAAGTGGTGTTTCACACATACATTCTCAACAATTCTTTCGCTCACACTGGGTACTTGAATCTATATGAGTGACTTGTATATCATTGTGAACACACGCGAAAACTGCGTGAACTACTAATATTTATACTAAACACATCTCAAGTAACCGTCGGGAAGTTACGCTTCTTCGAGATGACTCCACTTGGCACGCTCACAGCCTTCGACGCTCTTGATCTTGACACGTTGCACTTGGTAACCGCTGGGAACCGTTTTCCCTCCAAACGTTTGAATCTCAAACCGTTCCACTCTGAGCATCGAACTCCTTTGTCGAGAAGCACCTTCGACGTCGAAGGCAACAGGATTCTTACTTAGAAGAAATTCTCTAAGTACTTGCCATCTTCTGATGAGCATTTCGACAGAACCAGCTGGTCGAAACCATCCTTCATGCTTAATGGCTTATATTAATAAAAACAAGGGTGTCGAATTTAGGAGCCAACAAATTGCCCCCCAAGAATGCCTTATTTCGACGCTGAAAAGAAAAAAGGCATTCTTTGATATTCCACTCGACACCTGTCTTTCATCCTTAACCACTAATTAAACTGTGCGTATTTTGTCTTCTACCAACCACTGACAATCCCAAGAAAAAGCCATCATTCCATCCGTACCTAAGACGTCACCTCAGTACGGCGTTTAGCGTGCCCAATGTCTTTTCACAAATTGTCATCATGACAATTTCCCAAAAACGAGGGCGCACGCTGCACCATTTCATTTCTGCATAACGGCTATGTCAGCGAGGCGACGCCACGTGTCCCACTATCTTCTGCAACATTAAATGGCCTCAAATTTTGTGATTTCCCAACCACTATAAATAGCGCTAGATACCCATTGTGGGACTTTTTCACGCTATCTGCATTCAAAATCTCATTGCTGAACACGAAATCTCTGCAAACTTGCAAACACTTTGTTCTTCACTCCACCTTCAACCTTAACTCAACAATGGCTTCAGGTTCCTCTAACGCTCCTAGTTCTAACATCCCTTCCAGAAATGCTAAACCCAAAATCTTCTCCACTGTTCCAACAGTTACCACTATAGGCCAGCGAAGGGTTCCTGAACCCCTGGAAACTGCTGAGCGTGAAGCTTACTCACACCAACTAATGATTCCGGTTGGATACTCCAACCAAATCTTCGCCATGTCTGGCCCGTTATCCCCATGCATTGATGAATCCATGAAGATCAAGAACTTCTTTCCAGTGCTTGAGGCGCTCAAACCTGTTGGGTGCTCTAAACAAGCTGCAGATGATAACGAAGATCCCGCTAAGGAGAATATAGATCTCCGCTTCTTCAATAGGGGTGTTAGGGCTTTTAGGTCTAGCCCTAGCCTCACACCTGACTACAGCGCTTGGCTGGAGAAGATGGAAAAAAGCCAGACTTCGATCTGGAAGAACCTGGGGATATACGACCTAGTTATGCTGTCGAAGACGGGTCTCAACTACTCCCCTGAGATGCTGATAGCCTCTTTTCTTTTCTGGGATTACACTCATTTCACTTTCCACCTTCCTTGTGGAATGCTAACACCTACGCTTTTCGACGTGGCTTCCATCACCGGCCTTCGACCCACTGGGGATTATTTCGACCCAGAGGAAATGTCGGAGGATCAGATTGGATTCTCAGCTACGAAACCCACCTATACCACCTATATCAACCATTACCATGATAAGTCGACAGCCAACGTGACGGATGTAGAGCATATTGCGTTTCTAGCCCTTTGGTTGTCACGCTTTGTGTTCTATACAAAGTCTTTACAGGTGACAAAGAAGATGGTCACCCTCGCCACCCAGCTTCACCATGGCCAAAATATTTGTTTGGCAGAATTAATCTTGGCGAATCTGTACGAGTCGATCAGCAGCAGAGCGACTCTGTTAAAGGTCATCGAAAATAGAGCCAGTCTGTTGCTTGCAGGACCCTTTTGGCTACTTCAGCTGTGGCTCAATGCCACTTTCGAGTCTTTCTTACCTCAGAAGACTCAAATAAATGAGCAAGCTCCTGAGATAGCAAATAGGCGTATCGAAGGCACCAGATTAGCTCTACTGACCCCGACTGAAGATGGGTTGGAGCTTCAACAGACTTTTGCAAACTTCGTCTTGATGTTTGCAAGAAGAAAAGAATTTGCTTCGACCATGGCTCCTTTCGCTCGTCGAAAGGTTGGTCCAGAATGGTTCACCAGGCCCCATCCTAAGTCGTCAGGTGACCCTCATGTCGAAGAACACACAATAATGTGGGAAGCATTTCTCACACCCAGAATAATGCCGCTGCACTTTAAGAGCTCCAAGACTCACCTGAGCTTGATCGCTTACCAACCAAACTTGGTCTCTCGATAGTTTGGTATCATTCAATCACTTCCTTCTCCTATTTTTCCTAAGGAGAAGTCCATGTTATATTTTTGCAACGACTATACCGAGGATGCTGCCACCAAGCATATTGGCAGGTATGCTGGTCGAACAGTCCTTTCACTGTTCGACTATCAACTTAACTTTCTCTGTTCACCATCCTTCGAAGACTGGTGGAAGAGTTACTATGCTGAAGAGTTCTTCGACGAGAAAGATTTTGTGGACGAACTTCAGAAGTCTTTCGTTCTAGTCCTTGACAAAATAAAGAAATGTAAGTTCACTCTCCAAATTATTTTGTCTTTCCATTTCGACTTGTAACTTGTTAATTATAACTTGTCTTCTTTCAGTTGTTCGAAAGCCTGCAGCCAAGAAAGCCGCAAAAGGCCAACAGGGAGGAGGTCCCTTGACAAAACCTCCAGCACCGGCGAAAACTACAACAAGCCATCAGGGGGAAGGTCCTTCGATAAAATCTTCAGCACCGGTAACCAAACCTTTATTATTTCCTTCTGGTTTTAACATTTTGATTTTCGATGTAGCGTTCTAAATCGAACTCCAATTGATTTCCAGGCACCTTCACCCAAGAAACGACCTGCACTGACAGTCGAATCTGGGAGCGACGACGAGGACGAATCTACCCCCGCTCCTCTTAAACGGAGAAAACTGAAGAAAGATGTTCCTTCTCCCGAGACTCGACCCACAATCAGAATAAAGGTTGCAGGGAGAAAACCCAGGGCACCTCCCGTGATTATTGAAGAGCCAGCGGAGGAGGAACTAAATGTTTTGCTCAATAAACCCGTCGAAAGTGATAATTCCAGCCCTGGGGATGAAATTCCTCTGTAGGTAGTTTCTTTGACCATTTTTAACTCAGGTGTCGATGCTCACGTTCGATTGTGTCTCTCTCTAAACTAGAAGATTCTTCCTCTTCTATTTTCAGGAGACCACTGAAAGTTCAGCACCAAAGACTTCTGAAACACTAGACTCTGCTGAACACAGTAGGCCACAAGAGAAAGAATCGGCGAATGATGAAACCAATGCCGAAACAGAGGAACAACAACCAAAAGAAATTCAAGTGGTCGATCTGTCAGAGGAACAACATGACGAAGGGGATCATGCTGAGGCTGGCACTGCTGAACTTCAGGTCGAAGAGAGTCACGTCGATGCAAACGCTACTCAATAACTTCAACCCCAAGACAACACTGCTGTAAAGGTTACTACCTCGACAAAGCATAAGTCTAAAGAAGACTTAGCACTCTTGAAGCAAACTGATCCCATTGGCTACTTGAATGCCATTATCGAGAGTAGGGGAAGTTCATCTGACCTTAGTCAGGATGCTTCTACTCAATCGGGGAAGTCCACTTCGACTACTCCTCTCGATGAGGCTTTGATGAAGGTCAAGACTCAGTTCTTCAAGAAAGATTTGATGAAAGCTTTGGAGGGGGACCCTACTGCTCCGTCGTGTTTGGGAGCTGTTTTGAATGCAGTCGAATTGCTTGCTGTGACTCCAGAGGTTTCGAGCTTCATCATGGAGTTATACTCCATTGTTGATCAAGTCTCAGCAGACTATCGACGTCAGAGGGGCTTCAACAGCCAGCTCGAAGCGTTACATGGCAAAAGTTCTTCTGCCTGGACTGCAGTAGCTGAGACGACTTCTCGAATTGCAGAGTTGTCGAAGCAAAAGGCATCTAAGCAAGAAGAAATTGATGCCATAGATCGAGACAATGCCTCCATAAAGGCGCAAATCGAAGAGCTGGAGGCCAAGATGAATGCTAATACTAAGTGCAAGGAGGAGCTTCTCTCGACTGTTTCAGACACAGAAAGCCAAGCTGAAGTTACGCGAGGCCTAGAGTTTGCTGAGAAAGACCAAGCCTTCGATGACCAAATTGCCAAGCTTGCCCAGGCGAATGCCTTGTGCAACAAAAGACTGGAGTTGCAGCAGGCCAAGTACCTTCGACTCAGAGATTCTATCCCCTTATGAATTACTCAGCAATTTAACCATGTATTGTAATATGTATTTGACAATGTAGCCATTTTGGCTAATTCTTATAAAATTTTCCATCTTGGCTATTTATGGTTAATTTAGTCATTACTTGCTATTTATTTTGATCTCTTGGAGCATGGGTTTATACTTTTTCAAATATTTTCCGTTTACTCTCAAGAGCCTTTTATCTTCACCTAACTCTTCGACTTCATAAGCTCCACCAGAAAAAGTTTGGATAATTCTGAATGGTCCTTCCCATTTGGGTGACCATTTTCCCATGCTTCGATCCCTTCGATCCATGGGGAGAATCACCTTCCAAACTAATTCTCCAAGCGAGAATACCTTAGGTTTCACTTTTTTATTGTAAGAGTCTTCTACTCTTTTCTTCTGAATCCTTAGTAGGTCAAGAGCGTGCAGTCTTTCTTCGTCTAAATCTACTAGTTCATCTAACATCATATCCTAATAAACTCTAGAGGGGATATCATGGTGTCTCTGAACCCTTGCAGATTGAAGACAAATTTCCGCTGGCAACACTGCGTCATGACCAAAAGTTAGTCGATACGGTGTTGTACCTATGGCTTCTTTTGGGGATGTTCGACAGGCCCACAAGATCTGGTCCAACGTCTTATGCCAATTTTTTGGCTTCTTCCCAACATGCTTTTTTATCAATCCAATCACTATTTTATTCGCTGCTTCGACTTGACCGTTTGCCTGTGCATAATAATGCGTTGATGTTAGGAGTCTAAAGCCTGTTTCCTGAGCGAATTCCTGCATCTTTCGACCGGTGAAAACGTATCCTTGATCAGTAGTTATAGTTTCAGGGATTCCATATCTAAAGATAATGTTCTTTTGAATAAATTCAATGACATTTTCTTGGTCTACATTGACTAAAGGAATAACTTCAATCCACTTAGTGAAATAATCAATGCCTACCAATATATACTTCTGGCTCTTTGATGATGCTGGTCGAATCTCTCCAATAAGGTCCAACGCCCATCCTCTAAAGGGCCAAGGTTTCACTCTTGAGTGAAGTTCGCTTGCTGGTACATGCTGGATGCCTGTATGGACTTGACATTCTTGGCAACCCTTGGCGAACTCGACACAATCTTTCAAGATGGTGGGCCAGTATAGTCCTTGTCGAAACAACAACCACTTCATCTTATGGCCTACTTGGTGAGCCCCACATGCTCTAGCGTGCGTAGTCGAAAGGGCTATGTATGCTTCAGTTTCACTTAAGCATTTTAGCAATGCCCCTTCAGGCGTCTTTTTAAACAACTTATTACCCATGAGTACGTAACTTAACGCCCTATATTTTATTTTTCGTTATGTCGAAGCTGCTGGATTTTGTAGATAATCCACAATGGGTTTCCTCCAATCTTGCTCTGACAAATTGTCTATGAACGAAATCTCGAAGTTCCTTTGATCAGCATACCCTAGTCTTGTCGATTCCTAATCTGTTGGTGACAGACAAGTTGCTTTTATTTTCTCCCGGACTTCGATTTCTCTTTGTACTCTCGTTTTTGAAATTTTGTACCCAGATGCAATTTGTGCCAAATCGTTGGCTATTTGATTTTCCAATCTGGGTATGTGTCGAATGTTGACCATTTCGAATTTTTTCAATAAACGATTTGCTATCACAAAGTACATAATAAGATTTTCTCTTATGCACTTATATTCTTTTGTGACTTGCTTAATGACTAACTCTGCGTCTCCCATTATTTCGACTCGAGTTGCCCCCAATTCCAACAATATCTCAAGGCCAGTAATTAGAGCTTCGTACTCAGCCTCATTGTTCGAACAAGTATCTGATATCTTGTACTTGAATGTTGTTGGAATTTTTTCTGGAGAAATAATCAAGACTCCTACTCCTGTTCCATCTTTATGGATGGAACCATCGAAGTAGAATTTCCAAGGCTCTATCTCCACATAATTTATATTCTCAACTTGAATTGAGTGCTCGACTATAAAGTCTGCCACCACTTGTCCTTTCACTGCCTTAAGAGGCATAAAGGTTAAAGAGTATTCAGTTAATGCCAGCGCCCACTTGCCAATTCGGCTGTGCAGGATGGGTTTCGACAACATGTACTTGAAAACATCAAAATGAGACGAAACATACACATCAACTGGTTTTATATATTGTTTGAGATTTGTACAAGAGAAATAAAGAGAGACATAATTTTTCAACTTCTCTATATCTAGTTTCTGCATCATTCAAAACTCTGCTAAGATAGTAAATAAGTCTTTCGACTCCATTTTCATCTTCTTGGGCTAACATGCTTCCCAAAGTTTTGTCGGACGCAGCTATGTACAATCTCATACTCCTGTTGCTGCAAGGAGGCACCAAAATAGGTGGCTTTGTGAGGTACCCTTTGATTTTGTCGAAGGCTTCTTGTTGCTCTTACCCCCATTCGAATCTTTCTTTGTTCAATCGAAGTAAGGGTGAAAAGTCTTGAGCTTTCCCACTTAGGTTAGATATGAATCTCCTTAAGAAATTTATCTTGCCTAACAGAGATTGCAGTTCCTTTTTGTTTGCTGGCGCTTTCGCTTCCAGAATTGCCTTCGTCTTGTTCTGGTTGATTTCGATTCCTTTCTTGTGGACGACGAAGCCCAAGAAATCTCCAGCTTTTACAAAGAATGCACACTTCAAAGGGTTCATCTTCAGACCATTTTCTCTCATTCTTTCGAATGATTGTCGAAGGTGGTCTATATGGTTCTTCCTGGAAACAGATTTTACAACAATGTCATCAATATATACTTGCATAAAAGTGTTAATAAAATCATGGAAGATAGAATTCATTGCTCGCTGATATGTTGCCCCAGCGTTCTTTAGGCCAAAAGGCATCACTACCCATTCGTAAGTGCCTAAAGCCCCGGGGCATCGAAAAGCTGTTTTCGACACATCTTCTTCAGCAATGAATATTTAATTATATCCTGAATAACTGTCGAGCATACTCAGGTATTCAAAGCCAGCGGCAGAATCGACTAACATTTCCGCCACAGGCATAGGATATTCATCTTTGGGTGTAGCAACATTCAAATCTCTGAAGTCTATGCACACCCTCAATGTACCATTTTTCTTAATCACTTGCACAATGTTTGCAATCCATTCGACATACCTCATAGCTCGTATGAATTTGCACTTCAGCAGTCTTTCGACTTCCATTTTGATCTTCGACAGTATTTCTGGAGCGAAGCGTCTTGGACTTTGCTTGACTGGCTTCTTCCCAAGTTTGATTGGTAACTGAAGTTCTACCAATCCTCTGTCGAGACCAGGCATTTCGTCGTAATCCCATGCAAAACAGTCCTTGAACTCCTTTAACAAATGGATTACTTCCAACCTGAGTTCTGGGTCAATTTTTGCGCTAATGTAAGTTGGCTTTTTCTCTAACCCTTCGCCCAAGTTGATTTCTTCTAAAGGATCCTGCGCTAGCATCTTGATGTTATTCGCTAAGGGGTCCTTTTCGAATCCCAAAGGCTCATCGTCGTAGATGGCGTCGAGCCTTTGTTCCTGCATTCCTTCTGGCATGATATCAGGAGGTTCTGGATCGAAGTCCTTTCCAGGGCCTGCAGAAGGCAACTCTTGATCATTGGCCTGTGTGGCCATATATTTAACTTCGACTTCGAGAGCCGTTATCATCCTTGTTTTGGATACGTAAGCCGAAATTCGCTGCAAAGATTGTGACTCAGTCATTGTCACTGAATTCACTTCCCCAACCAGTTGGTTGGATATCTGTTAGCCCACTAAAGTCAATGTGGGATAAGTCTTCTCTGTCCCATTGAAAACCATGCTCAGGGTGCAGGTATAAGGAACAAAAAGTATTTGGCGCTGGCGCCAAGTCGAAGTCAGGTGTTGGGCATGGCCCAATGTGAGCCAGGTTTTTGTCGAAGTCTGCCAGCCCTAGGTGATTTACTTCGCCCAGGTAATAGCTTTGATCTGCTTCTATGTTTTCAACCATTCCATCAGGACGCCATAATAGCAACCTCTGGTGCATTGATGATGGTACAGCTCCAACACCATGTATCCATTCACGGCCCAACAAAAGATTATAATTTGGTTTGGCCGATATGACCATAAACATAGTTTGTCGAAGGATAGATCCCACCTTGATATCCAGTTGGATCACACCCATAGTGGTCCCTATGCCGCCTTCATAATTCGACAGGACCATGTTGTGAGGCTTGATGTTCTCATCGCTTTTGCCTATTTTCCTTAGCATAAAGTGAGGGATGATGTTGATGGTTGCCCCACAGTCTACCAAGATCTTATTTACTGTGGTTTCTTCGAGTTTAGCCCTTATAAATAAAGGCTTGAGGTGATTTTTCATCGCCTCTGTAGGAGGTTCGAAGAACCCATTCTGCTCTTCAGTAGCGCCATTATCCATGACGAAATAGCACACTGGCCTATGCTTGGCCATTTCTTGTTCAATTTCCCAATCGCTTGTTTCAACCTCCACCTGGCGGTTGAACTCTCTTGGCAAAACTGAGACTATGTTCACCATGATATCTAGGGTGTCATCAGACTCAGAGCCATCTTCGTTATCAACTTCACCCTGGTTAGGCCAGACTAGCCTATTGGTTACTGGTTGTCTTTCCAGAGGCTTCCTCTGCTTTCTCTGAGGAACATTTGAACTCGATTCTGCCTTTGGTTCATTAGCAGCTTCCCTCTCAGCTTTTCTTCGCCTCTGGTATCTCCTCCATTAAGATCGAGACATGCGATTCTTCCCTTTGTAGTTGCTTGATACCTGGGTCACTTTAGGGGTAGCAACCTGAAGTTCTTTCTTATGTGTAAAAGATGAACCTCTTGGCACTTCGAAGGAGTGCCATCTTTCCTCGCTTGGCCTCTTTCGACCAGATGTTTTGTACCATGTATCTACTGGCACATTGGTTGGAGGCCTGAAAGTCAGTGGCCTCTTTTCTTGATTTGAACCCTTTTGGTGGGTTCTTCTGAGGTCATGTCGAGTATCGACACTTTCCCTTTTTCTGTTTGCTGCTCTTACACCTTGAATATGTTCAGCAGCTTTTTTGTCGAAGATCGAACTGCATCGAGGACACAGCATCACTTCTGACTTCTTTTTCTGGCACCTTTGCAGGAAATCTGCCAGATTTTCATTTTCCCGAGGGAAAGCAGTTTTGTTGGCTTGTTCTTGCCTAATGGCCTCTTTTGATGCTTTTGGTTCAGAGACTTCGACCATGTTGACATTCATGGTGTAATTGGTGGCAAGAGTCAACTGCTTCATCTGAATCTCCAAGTCCTATGTCTGGCCTTGAACTGCAGCCAAGTAAGAACTGGGTTTTGTTCCACATTTTTGGGCTCCAACTGTCTCCAGCTTTGGGCTTTCGACCGCCTTTTGGACCGCTTCAATTGTCTTTCTGGATAGATTCCTAGAAAAACTGCCAAAGACTGGCATGTTGACATGGTCCTTTGTGACTTCGACCATGGTTATTCCTGGCCTCTTCGACTGGCTTCTGGATGCCTCGATCACGTTCACCTCTGAAGGTTCAGCATAATGGGCTTCAGCCTGTAAAGGGTTGGAGTCCACAGTCATGGGGGTCTTGTCAGCAAACTTCAACCTCCCTTCTTCGATAGCGTCTTGCACAAGATTCCTGAAAAGAAAACATTGAGACGTTTTATGGCCCAGAAAATTATGATATTTACAAAAGCCTCTTTTCTTTCTTTGATCAAGAGGAGGCACTTTTACCCCTGGGGGTACTATCATTTGGCCATGTTTTACAAGTAAGTCAAATATCTCATCACATTTTGTAATATCAAAACTATAAGTCTTTTTGGGGAACCTATCGTTGGTCCTTTCTGGACCAGTGGGATTTTTTCCACTTGAGGGGACTAACAGTTTGCAAGAGTATGGTGGCCCTTGTTTCAGTTCCGCTAAATCGACCTCGCTTTCTTCGACGGTTATAGTTTCGTCGAAGGTTTCTGGATCTTCATCATCCATTTCGACATACGCTATCCTCTCTCTTTTGTGAGTTTTTGTCGCCTTGGCTTTTTCAGCCTTAAGGCGTTCTACCTGTCGAACTCTATCGGCCAATTGGGCCATGTCTCTCAGGTATTGAGTGTCTAATTTCTTCCTAATGGAATAATCTAAGCCGCCTGCGGCTATTTCGACTAACTCATGTTCTGGCACTTGCGTAAAGCATCTTGCTTTGAGCAACCTAAACCTATTTAGATATTCGTCTATAGGTTCAGTGAAACGTCTCTTTACACTGGCCAATTCTTTCAGGCTTATCTTGGTTTGTCCCATGTAGAATTGCTCATGGAACAATCTCTCCAATTGGGTCCAATGATGGATCGAATTGGGGGGGAGAGTTGTAAACCAAGTAAACGCGTTCTTTGTTAAAGAAATTGGGAAGTACTTAATCCTCAGGTTTTCGTTGTTTGAAATATCTGCTGCTTCGATCAAGTATCTCGCCACATGCTCGACAGTAGATTCTGTCGTTTCCCCGGAGAATTTGGTGAACTTAGGGACTTTACATCTAGGAGGTAAGTCTGTTTGTAACACATATTCTGACAGTGGGGATGTGAAGTTGGGCCTACGAAAGCCCATGTTCATCCCATTCTGCGTCATGATTCTTTCGATCATGGCTGCCAGATTATTTTCCAAACCCATGTTTTGGTATTGGATGTGCTGAACTACTTCGTCAGCATTTTGGTTTCTGTTAACTAACCTTACCTCTGGGGCTATGACCCTAGGTTCTTCGACAGGCTGTTCCAATCGTGCCCTAAGGTTTTCTTCGACAGGCTGCTGGACTTGGTTAATAGTGGTTTCTTCCTCTAAGAGTGTACCTTGGTTTCCCCTTATTTGCGCCCTTTGGGGCTGTCGAATAGGTTGGGGTACCCCAAAGAAATCAGCCAGACGCGTCATTTGTGTTGTCATCTGCTGATTCGACTGGGTGGTATTTTGTATCAGAGGGTTCAGCACTGTACTTAAAGTTTGTGCCAACATTTGAACCATATCATGGTTGCTTTCGTCCATTTGTTGCCTCAAGACTACTGTCGAGGCATTTGTAAGGCCATGCGCTACTTGGGACATTCCTCCTAAGAGTTGGGTCCTATTTCTGTTCGCCATACCAACTCCAGAACCTTGGAGTGGCGAAGAGGCACTCACTAAAGGGTCCGAAAAAGTGGATGCAGCGTTCGTCAGGCTAGCCAATTCAGACGTTGGCATGCCATAGAGTGGTTCTCGATTTTGACCGCCTGTCATAAATCTTGGGGGAACATAAGGCCTTGTTCCTAAATTTCCCCTTGGTGGGGGAGTTCCCAAAGGCACTCTGGGGCCAGTGAACGGAGGTAATGGCCCCGTTGTTGTGACCGTCACTGCTGGTGTTGAACCAGCGGTTATCGCTTCACTTACGGTTGGGATAACCGTTGTTCCCACATTCGTTTGTGGGATTTCGTTATTGTTTGGCGGATTCGCCATCGCTTCTCTTCTTCTGGCAGTATTGGTATTGTTAGTGTATATTCTACCACTTCTCAATAACATGCAATACTTCTCGAAAAAGATGATATTCTGTATAAAAAGGTTAAACTTCAAAATCAACACAAGGTCCCACCGGGTGTGCCAATTTGTTTACCGTGGTGCTTGGTAAACAACCGCTGATCTTCCAAAAGGTTACTTATTTGGTGACTCGCAGGATCGATCAGATTGATCCTAAGACATTGTTGATTTTGGGGTTTTGACTAAGTTTGATAATGGTTAAATGACAAGAAAATAAAGAAGCTTTATGTAAATTGCATGAAGAGAACTTGATAGAATAAAGGAAAGCTTTAAATAAAGGGCTTCGACTGGAAAAGTAAAGGAAGAGGCAGTAAAGTTCTGGAAAATAAATTACTTTGATTAATTAAAGTGGTGTTTCACACATACATTCTCAACAATTCTTTCGCTCACACTGGGTACTTGAATCTATATGAGTGACTTGTATATCATTGTGAACACACGCGAAAACTGTGTGAACTACTAATATTTATACTAAACATATCTCAAGTAACCGTCGGGCAGTTACGCTGCTTCGAGATGACTCCACTTGGCACGCTCACAGCCTTCGAAGCTCTTGATCTTGACACGTTGCACTTGGTAACCGCTGGGAACCGTTTTCCCTCCAAACGTTTGAATCTCAAACCGTTCCACTCTGAGCATCGAACTCCTTTGTCGAGAAGCACCTTCGACGTCGAAGGCAACAGGATTCTTACTTAGAAGAAATTCTCTAAGTACTTGCCATCTTCTGATGAGCATTTCGACAGAACCAGCTGGTCGAAACCATCCTTCATGCTTAATGGCTTATATTAATAAAAACAAGGGTGTCGAATTTAGGAGCCAACAAGCGGTCGATGATAGAGATATCTTCCAAAGATCTTGAGCACCAACGGATATCAGAGTGAGTGAGAGACATCATCCTTTGAGACCAAGTCAATCTTTTCTCGTTCTTCAATACTGACTGAAGCAGGTGTGAAGTGAACCACTTAGCGAGTAGAGGCATACAACACAAAAGGGTACCTCTTTTCTTCATGGTACGGGTATGAAGGCAATTCAAGATGTCTCCTAGCAAGGTGGGTATAGGATTGCGAGAGAGAAAGACTTTGATGGAATTAACGTCTATGAATTAATCCGAATTAGGAAACAGAACCAAACCATAAATGAGGAGAGCTAGCACGTCTTCGAAAGCTTGGAAATCCATGTCATCCCAGAATGAACGATCCCTTTCCAACAGAAACTTAGCTAAAAATCCTTTAACCCCACTTCTTGTCTCCCAATTGGCTGTGACGTCGGCCCTCTTCACATGTAAAGCTTCGGCGATCACTTCAGGTTTTGGAATCCCTTCTAGACCGGTGAACGGTGTCTGATTAAGCATAGGAACCCCTAAGAGTAGAGAGAACTCTTCCAATGTTGGTACCAACTGATAGTCTGGAAAAGTGAAACAATGATGTACGGGATCAAAGAATTGGAATAGTACACACATCATCTCTTCTTGGAAGTTGGATGTAGCCAAAATGAGAAGTCGACCATACTTCTTGGTAAAAGGAGAATCCCCGGGCACTCTTGAGGCTAGCTCTTGAAGTTGAGAATGCGCTTTTACAAAGCTGATTCGGATGGTGTTTCTTCGGGGAGAATTCATTTCCTACAAAACAAAAACAAAGATAAATTTCTAAATCCTTGAAATGGTTAGTGAGCATGCATATGATGTTGATGATGTTTATGATGTTTATGTACAAGCAAACATATACACACACAACAAACAAATCCCTATGTTTCAGGCTTGCATGAGTTTGTAGGTAAATACCCTCTTGAAGTTTTAGTTGGCTCAACCTGTCCTAGAAATAAAGATCGGGTTCTAAAGGATCTCAATATCACCGAACTTTCTTTTAGGCATTGTCTCAGCACAACAATCTTTTCTTGCGGCCGAGATATCCCAAAAGTCTAGCCTCAATGAGTGTAGTATCAAGTGTCAACCAATTTTCAGCTTTACACCGAAACCGATTACCTCACTACATCCTAATGGCCAAGTTTGTTAAATTAGGGTTCTAAGGTTAATTAGTGCTTCGCGATGCTACTCAGCGGCCCCGTATTCTCCTCGATTCACCACGAGGGATACTGGTACCCACAAATGCGTCACACTAACATAGCCATTGTTTCAACCATATCGGTCTATGTTGTACAGTCTCTACAATCTATTGCTAAATACCTAAAAAGGTGCCCCAAATCCGGGTGGAGGATCAAAGCAAGCCCAATACAAAGAACCAAACATAAGGCATACAAATCAAATAATGAAAGCGAGTAAAAGTGATCTATCCCTAAGGTAACCCCACTTTTAATTTATTTATTATCCCCAGCAGAGTCTCCAGTTCTGTGATACAGTGGGAGAACTGACTTGATGTTTTGCGTTTCGTTCGCACTTGTGCGTTTAGCAAGAGTCACCACCGAATTTTCTTTTATCCAAAAGGAAAGGTAAAAAATCACAGGAAAGACCTTTCGAGATTTTTCTCGGGTTCAGGGGGTAGATTATGAAAAGGGAAGGTATTAGCACCCTTTTCATCCATGGTTTTCCATGGGCTCTTAGTTACTCGTTTATATCACTTGCTTTCATTTGATTGTGTGCTTGTGATGTGGGCTTTGAAAGTATTTTGAAAAATTTCTTTGTAATGGTTCTCGTCTCTATAGGAACGTATACAACGTTTTGTCTCGAAAAGTGGTTCAAAGATGTTTTTGTGAATCGTGTTTCGAAAAGTGTTTTGAAAAGAGGTTTTGCAATGGTTCTCGTCTTTATAAGAACGTATACAAAACGTTTTGTCTTTTTGAAAATGTTTTTGAAATGAGAGTGTAGGTGTAAAGGTTTTTTTATTGTGAGCAAGCAAGTAACTAAGAGCGAATATATCTACTCGAAAGGTCTTAAGTCGTTCTTTTCTTCCTCCTTTTAATGGTGCTATCTTACCATTGATTTGGTAAGAAGCCCCATCGTTGGATGTGAAGGGACATGCGCGGGTCAATTTTACAATCATTGAAGGCAACTTGTGAGACGCTTTAGCAATTTTTGTAAGGGACGCGATCGTTTTAATCGAAGGCAACATCGAGGGTCATCGAGGGACTACGATCTTTTTTATCGAAGGGTCATTGCTAGAGCGTCCCATATTCGAGGGACATGATTGTATTTCCGAGGCAACGAGCGAGGTTACCCTAGAGGTGCGCGTGTGAGAAAGTGTGTTGGTTTCAAGTTATTTTATTCTTTGATTAGGTCATCTAGCGATTGATTTTTTTTGAATCTTGCCATACATGCCTAGTTACTATACAGTATATGGAAAACAGTAAATTGCGGGATTTTAAATTCTAAGCTATTACAGAATGTTCGGGAATGGGGGTACGATTGTTACGAATGGGGATGAATAAAATGAAATAGCAATGTCCAAATGTCAAACAATACAACCAAATTGAATTTTTGTGCGATTTAATATAAAGCTATGACAATTTATGAAAATAAAATCAACAAAGTATGAAATGAAATGTATTTACTTGAAAAGAGAAAAATAAAACCTATTCTAAAAAATTAATTAAATTAAAATCTTTATTATTATTTTTTTGTATTCTTATTAATTATGTAAATAAATTTAAAGAAAGAAAACAAGCTAAGTTAATTTTTTGATGTTTTATTAAATGTAAAAAATTAATCAAAACAAGTTTATATAAAAGAGAAAATGAAAAAAATTAATCATAAAAACTTAAATCAAATTAACGAAAATGTTTTAAGTTAAATTAGTATATTGTATAATAAAAAGAAAATAAGAAGAGAAACAAATAACAAAGCAAATGGGCTTAAGTTGATTTAAGAGTGTTAGGCCCAAAGAAACATAGTTGTTATTGCTGAAACAAAAGAAACAGGCCAGGGGGGGGGGGGTATGACCAGGCAATACGAATGGGCCTAAAGAAAATGGGAACAAAACAAGCCCAACCTTTAAATTGTATTAGTTGTTTGGATTAAGAGAGAAAAATGGAATTAGGGTTTGAGACCCTTTGCTCACAGCGTCGCTCTCATCGTCTCTTTCGCTCCTCTCTTGTTCATCCTTCTCACTAAACGTCCATATTCCTCTTTGCGAACGAAATCACTCTTGGCCTCTCTAACTCATCCTGATTTGTGTTCTTTTCTAAAACCCAAAGTTTGAAATGAATTTATGTCTAATGGGTTCAAAACTTGTTTATCTGATCCTCCCTTCCCAGCTCTCAGTTGCCGGAACGCTCTCTCTCGCCTCCTAACCAAGCTCTAATGGTTTTTCTTGAAAAAGGTGAAGTTCTGTTCTTTCTCAATTTTACGAATTTTATTTTAATTAATCTTTGGATATTCTGTTAATTGTTGAAGTTCTTCCTTTTAAATGCATGAAAAGCATGATTACAAAAGATTTCGAATGAGAGAAAAATCTACCTGTTGAAGTACTTTCTGCGAAATTGAAAGGGGACGGCGAAATGATGACCGTGTTCCTTGGTGGCAGGAGCTTGCGAGGGAGGAGATGAGGATGGAGACCTTGCTTTTCTGGCTTGAGTTCCTTTTGATATGTAACAGTTTTCTTGTTGTTTTTGTTGAATGATAAGGGTGTTGTTTGATGGATTTTGGGATTTTTGTGAGTTTGCTACTGTTTTGAAAATAACTCTAGGCTTTTGGGATGGTGTTACTGTGTTTTGAGTTTGTTGATGGTTTACTGTTTTGGTTGGTTTGAGACCTTGAGGTTTTTTGGGCTTGAAAATGTTTGACAGGTTTGATGAGTTTGTTGGATATTTGTGTATCAGTTTGAATGGTTTACTACTGTTTCGTGAGTTTGGAAATGATAACTGTGCTTGAGATTTTGGCTTTTGGAATTTGGTTTTGAGTTACAGGTTTGAGACTTCTGTTATTTTTTGAGGTTTGGCCTTTGGAATTTGGTTTTGTGGATTTGTTACTGTTTTGTTGATGAACAGGTTGCAGGTTTGGTTGATGGTGTTGAAATGGTTTGACAGTTTGGTTTTAAATGTTTTGAGGTGGTTGCTGTTTCTCTGGTTTTTGATTTTTTGGTTTAACAGGTTTGATGAGTTTGATGATTGTTGTGGTTTTTGACTTGTTGTTTTAACAGGTTTGATGAGTTTTATGATTTTTGTGGTTTTAGGTATTTGGCTTATGTTGGTTTTTGAGGTCCTCAGACTTTGACAGTTTTTGGAGGTTTTGTGATGATTCTTGCTGTTGGTTTTTGGTGTTTGGCTTTGTTACAGTTTTGAGAGTTTTATCAGTTTGGGATTTTGCTACTGTAACAGGTTGCAGGTTTGGTATTTGTGGGATGCTTGGGATATTTGGATTTTTTTGCTTGACAGTATTTTTTGACTTTGATAAAATGTTTTCTATATCTCTCTTGCTTCAGCGTTTTGTTTACTGTTATATTGGTGTTGCTTTGGTTGAATTTCTATTCAAAATGGTGGAAAAACCATCAAATTTTGAATATTTTGGCATACTGTTCTTATGCCATTTTTGTTGTAGTTTTTGTTTTCTAGCAACTTCTATGCAATTGTGACAATCAAGGCAGAAGGGTTGTGCATCCCTAGGTGACTTATTTCCTCTCTTCTCTCCCAATGACACTAAGAAAGTCAATTGCTCTTTTGCCTTTTTCTGAAAAGTTTGCAATAAAATGGAAAATGATGAATTGGCTCCTTGAACAAGTTTCTGCTTGTTTTGACTTAACTTATTATATTGCCATACTTCCTTTGCTTCCTGCTCTAGCTTATGTTGTTTGTTGTTTACCATATTGTTGTTTGTTTTGCTGTGTGGGCAATTTGGATAGTTTTGCTTGCCTCTTGTTTGGACAGTTTTGCTATTTGCTTGGTTCTGTCCAATTTGCGCTGCTGTTTGGATAAATTTGCTGCATTTGTTTTGTCCAGCTTGCTTGCATTTCTTTTGTTTGGACAACTTTGTGGTATTTTCTTTTGTTTGGACAACTTTGTGGTATTTTTGTTTCTTCTTTTTGTGAACCAAGAAGAAAAATCTTCTTGTGATTTGCAAATAGAGGAAATGAATTATGATGAATTAAAATGACCTTCTGATTCCAATTTGCAAACTTTAATGATGAATAACACTTTTTCTTTTGAAAATTCTTGCTTATGCCCAAATAAATTGTACTAACTATTTTTCTGTCTTTTATTTTCATGTGAGCACAATTGGATGTGACAAAGCAGGGGAAGCAAGACACTTTGTGGCGAGCATGGAAGCAGAGGAACTTCAGTCAACCTTAGGCATAGATCCATTTGGATTTTCTTTGTAATTTAGAGAGAAACATTCTTGTATTGTAATCAACGATTGTACTAATTTATTTTTTAAATACCATAAGTTGTAAAATATAGAGTATTTAAAAGAACAAATTATTTTGTAACAATGTTTGAAAAAATGGAGAAAGTCTTATGAGATATTCTAGTGTCCATTGAAACCCTTTACTGTTAATAACTTGTAATTTTATCTTCGCATCTTAACTGATTCTTAAAGATTCCCAATCAAGATAATTGAAACAAAATGCTACAATTTAAATTCCAATAATTCTGTAATCTTGCAACTGCATTCCAAGCAAACACGCACTGTATATATCATTTCCTGACCAAGCAAATGTTTTAAAAGACGCAAATCATCTGGTTAACCTGGATCAAAATCATGGTCGTCCCAAATGACAGTCTCCATCTCTTGTCCCAAATAAACCATGCTCTGAGAACAAACACTGTCTTTTCAGTAAACTTAAGAAAGCATGAAGACTTGTGAAAGCCAATTGGATCTTTGAGAATTTATTTTCTTTTTGAGAATTGCAAGAAAAAACCCTAATTGCTGGTCTACTGCCACATAAGAGAATTTGTCTGATCAATTCCTGAGCCAACTTGAATATCTGAGAAACCCTAGGATTGGGTCTTCTATGAAAAATGGGAGGGTAAATTTTGGGGTACAACACATATGCATTGGAAGTATTTCCATTTTTAAATTTAAGATATAAATGCAAGAGAAAGACAAGGATCTTAATTGAAAATAAAATATAACTTTTATTAATTGAGGAGAAGAAAGCGGAGTTGATTCCCGAACCACAAAGGTTTTGTACCCCAAAATTTGCCCTCCCATTTCCTCAACATTTTCTCATCACAAGACCCTTGGAGCTCAAGGTCCAGTTAGGGTTTCCTCTGCTCAAGACTTCTCCTTGCACTGTTGACCCAAATTAGGGTTTGTGTTTGCACAAAGATATTTTGACCTAAAATGCCTAAGATGACTTTCATGCTTCATATTGGACCCCCAAGTTTATCCATACCAAGTTTCAAGTCTTGATTCCAAATCTTGCCCAGTCAATTGGACAGTTGACCTAAAAATCAACTGTATTGGGGAAAAAGTCAACTGTGGCCAATTGACAGTCAAATCTCATGAAAATTGACCCACATCAACATTATGAACTCACATGAACCATTTGATCAAGTTTGGATCACAATTCCACAAGAAATTTGATCAGATCACCAAAAGGGCAAAATGGTCATTTTTAGGGTTTTGACTGCACAAAGGCAATTTTTGATTGTTTTACCTAGCCAATGGCAAACCAAGCTCACATATGGACTCAAGGACCCCATGGAATTGTCTTGACATGCTCAACAAGTTCAAAAGATCCCAAATGCACAAGATTGACAGTTGAATTTCCCAGTCAATTGATCAATTTAGACTGTATACTGAAAAGTCAAACTTTGACTTTTTGGTCAAAATCAAGTGTCAAGATTCATTTTTCATCAAAACATGCCAAATCATGAAACTTTTTCATCAAGAAATCAAGAATTGCAAATTAGGGTTTGAAATGAAGATTTTTCATAACTTAGAATTTTTCTAAGTTATGAAAAACCCTAATTTTTTCCTAACTTTGCCCCACTTTCTCACCAAGATTCATTTGGATTCAAGCAAAAGTCAAAACATGAAAGTTGTATCCTATTGCAAAATCTACAACTTTGATTCACAAAGTTTCCTCAAAAGAAGCTTGTAGCTCAAGTTACAATTTTTGGAACAAGGGTACCAAACCATTCTTAACTTAGAGAAAATTTGACCTATTTTAGGCAAGGTTTTTACCTAACTTCAAGACCATTTTTCACATACTTCCACTTGGAAATTTAATTTGCATTTCAAAGATGGATTGTAGTACACATTCCAAGCTTTCCAAAATGTCGAGGAAAACACATCAAACAACCTCATAGCTAGGGAGAATCGAATTTGGCAAGTTGGGAAAAACTCACTTTGTTCATGACCAAGTTACATGTCCATAACCTTGTATTTTTGAACTCAGCATGCCTTAAGCTAGATTACAGGTCTTTTATCTCATCTACACTCCATAATTTAATGCCAATCCTTTGTGCCAAGGTGTTGTTTTATGAGTTTGGGCATTACATGTTAAACTAAGCCATTTTTAGATAAAGCATTATATCCATTTTAGAAAAGTTGCACTTTATGTCAATTAACAATCCAAGCAAGTACAATGCAAATCTCTCTGGCACAAGTTTATGAGCTAATTACACTGATCAAGGCCAAGGTATGCAGCACATTAGGGGGGCCTGTACAAGCTAGAAACTCAACTTGGCCTTTTATTGCTTAAGTAAGAAGAAACATAGCATAACATCACACAACCCTCATCTCAGCTAACACAGGCTTAAGCAAACTTGTCAAACATATTCTAAACATCCATTCTGAGCTAGAACACGATCCAATCACCTCCAATACCTCCCCAATCACAGAATCACCCTCAAACTACCAAAACAGGGGACCTGTTGCAGATTGAGTTCCATAACTCATTCCTTTCATGCATTCTTGCTAAAAACACTTCAAACACATCCCACAACATCCCTTGAAGCTATTCCAAACCTCAAACACGACCTGTAACACTCCCAATCAACATCACCATTTTCATTTTTCTGTTTTGCAGGTGGAGTTCTATAACTCGATTCAGCTAGTTTCAAAGCAAAGTAAAACTTGGAATAGCATCCCTGGACATCAAGGAAGCTGTACCAATCATCACCTTGCACTGAAAGTACCTCAATCACCAGATACGATTCCAACTGAACAGGTAAGTTCATGAACTCGTATCTCTCTATCCAGGCATTGTTAGCTTTAGGTTTGTGAAGAAATTATGTCACATTCATAGCCGTGAACATGCCCATGTAATTAGTTTTCATTTATGTTATGTGTGCTATGAGAATTTGATGTCTGAACTTGGAACAAAAACTAGGTCAGGAATTGGGGGAGAAGAAATTCTCTCTCATTTCTGAGAGTTAGATTGATTTCTTTATATGTCCGGAATCGTGGCTTCAAGCTCTACAGGTTTCATGTTGGAAGATTTGGCAAAAGATCAAGGAATCTGGAGATAGCAAACGCGTGTTTTTTTGAACAGAAATGTTGGAGGTTGAAGATGACAGGGTCTTTGGGCTGGGCTTGTTTCACTTTTCTTATTTGCACCTTGTTTTTACTTTTGCACCCCCATGGCCCATTATGCTTATTTTTATGATTTTTTGACCTTTTCTTTTTTGTTCTGACTTATTTATTTTTTCTCATAATATTAAAAATATAAAAAATATTTTTCACACCATTTTTGTATTTATTAGGGATTTATTTGTTTAAATATATGTTTGTACATAAATAAATATCTAGATATACTTTTATTTAAAAAAATATTAGGAATAATACCAAATACATTTATTTTCTAATTTTTATTTTATTTTATCTTCTGAAAATATTTTATATAAAATATACTTTTTTTTTAAATATTAAATATTATTATTTTGTATATAATATATATTTAGTAAATAATACAAATACATACATATATATTAGTATATTTAGGTTAAAAAATACAAAATATATACATTTTTATTTTTATTAAAATTTAACATTAAAAATACCTTTTTGACAAATATACTTATCTTTTATTTATTTTTTGTACATAACTAATAAATATTGTACATATTAAATAATTAATACCTTTTATTTTATAAATTAGGGTTTTGCCCTAAATACATGAAAAATATCCAAAAATTAATACTTTTTATTTTGTTTATTTGACACATAAAAAACACTTTTTACATACATATAAAAAAAATCATTTTTTGCATCTTTGCATATTTATCTTATTTTATTTAATTATTGCACATTAAATAATTTGTATAATTCATTTTGGATTGTAATAGTCTAGGGTTTTAAATTCCTTGCTAAAATATCCCCATTTGAACATTTGTACCCCCTTCCCATATATTGTTGTAATAACTTAGGAACTTTATTTTTCGCACTTTAATGCTTTCTAATTATGCCATGTTAGAATTAGGGTTTGTATGCAAATCAATTAACCAAAATAGTTTGACCTAACTTCAAGATAAACAAGCATGAAAATGGACAACACTAATCACACTTGCACCCCTAGGGTATTCCACTTGTTGCCTTCAATAATGGGCCATATTGCATGTTAGGTCTCTTTGGGCAAAACAAAACAATTCAAATGATCATAGTCCCTCGATGACGCTTTCGAAAGTTGCCTAAAAAATGATCAAGTCCCTCCAAGAGAAATTGCCCAAAGATACTTGGCACCATTGCAATTATGGTCTAAACGATGACCCGTGCCCGTCTCTTTCACATCCTAACACAAGATTGTCCACCAAATGCAATGGTGGAACAAAATTGTTAAAAGGGTTAAAACATAGCAAAGATCTTTGAGAAATTTAGGGGTAGACAAAACTTTTAGTTACTTGAATCAAACTTGCAAAAACACTTGCCTATTTTTCAAACCACACATCACTATACTTTCAAAACAACTTTCAAAAACAATGGAAACCTTTTCAAAAGACATACACCTTTGTATACATCCAAACATGGATCATTACAAAGGTTGCCACCACATTGTCTTCTTTTCAAAACATTTTTCAAACCCACACACATAAAGCACCATTTCAAACAATTGAAAGTCAAGGCAAGTTGATCTAAGCAAGTAACTAAGAGCCCATGGATAACCATGGATAGAAAGGGTGCTAATACCTTCCCTTTCTATAATCTACTCCCCGAACCCAAGAAAACATCTCAAAGGTTTTTGCTGTGCTTTTTAAACCTTTCCTTAGGATAAAATAAAAAGTCGGTGGCGACTCTTGCTCAACCGAAACATTTATGAATAAAAAACGCAAAACCTCAAGTCAGTTCTCCCACCGTATCACAGAACTGGAGACTCTGCTGGGGATAACTTTTAAGTGGAGTAACCTTAGGGCTTAGATCACCCTCTTGCATGACTAATTGTTTGTCTTGATTGCTTTATATCTTGGCTCTCTTGTTTGGGTTTACAATCCTACACCCGGATTTTGGGAAACATTTATAGATAGCAATACGTTATGGAAACTGTGCGGGGTATACCGACACGGTCGAAGCAATAGCTATATTAGTGCGACATATTTGTGAGTACCGGTAACCCTTGAGTTCAATCAAGGAGAGTACGGGGCCGCTGAGTGATGTCACTAAGCACTAATGACCAAGAACCTTACTTGACCATCTTGGCCTTTTATTAAGGGTATTGAGATGACCGGCTTTGGTGCAGTCCAAAGTTGGTAGATACTCGATACTACACTCATTGAGGGTTGTTTTCTTGGAATATTTTGGTCGCTAGTTAAGTGGCTAAACCAAAACAATGAACAATGAAAACAATCCAGTGATATTGAGCTCCTTAGAACCCGGTTACTATTTATAGGACAGGTTTTTAAGCCAACTACACTCAAGAGGGTACTTACCTATGAAACCCCATGCAAGCCTGAAACTAGGGTTTGGTGTGAATTGCTTGTACATATGCTTGTGCATACATCATGAACATCATAAAGCATCATATGCATTTACTAACCACTTCAAGGGTTTAAATCTTCATCTTTGTTCTTGTTTTGTAGGTCATGGAAATTCCTCGCAGAAAAACCATCCAAGTCAACCTTGTGAGAATCCCTCCTCAACTCAAGGAGCTCACATCAAGAATTCCGGAAAGCTCATCCTTCATTGAAAGACATGGTAGACTGCTCAGCTTAGTCAACACCAACATTGAAGAAGACATGATGAAAGTGCTATTCCAGTTCTTTGACCCTCTTCACCACTGTTTCACTTTCCCCGACTACCAGTTGGTACCAACTCTAGAGGAATTTTCTCAACTCCTGAGAATTCCTATCCTAAATCAACTACCTTTCAACGGTACGGAAAAGGAACCAAAGCCTGAAGATGTTGCTCGAGCATTACATCTACAGCCTTCTGACATCAAAGGGCATTGGGAAACTAGAAGCGGTGTCAAAGGCTTCTTAGCAAAATTCTTGTTTGAGAAGGCACAAGAATGTTGGAATTCATTGGACCTACAAGCCTTTGAAGAAATTGTGGCACTCCTTATCTATGGGTTGGTCTTGTTCCCAAATCCTGACCAGCTTGTAGAGGTCAACGCCGTCAAAATCTTCTTGTCCAGAAATCCAATACCAACATTGCTTGGGGACATCCTTCACTCATTTTACACACGAACAATGAGAAAGAGGGGTGTTCTCATGTGTTGTACTCCTCTCCTTGGAAGGTGGTTTATTTCGCACCTTCCACAATCTGTCTTGAAGAATGACCAAGGCTCAAGGTGGTCCCAACGGTTGATGACTTTTACTCACTCTGATGTACATTGGTGTTCTCGGTTCAGAGAAAATGTCATCATCGTCGATCATTGTGGAGAGTTCCCTAATGTTCCTTTACTTGGAATCATAGGAGGTATCACCTACAACCCTTGCCTAGCTTTAAGGCAATTTGGATATGCACGAAGAGATGGCCCTCACGACATGTTGATTCCTGACCTAGTTTTTGACTTCAACAACGATGCGCAAGGACTTCGCCAAAGATTCATCAGAGCTTGGGGGAGGCCCAACAAGGTTGATAGCCAGACACTGGGGCACAAGAACTCCATCCCTCTTGAGCCTTATCTCAAGTGGGTACGAGCCCGAGCCCAGAGTCTAATGATGCCTTATCCTCATGTTCTCCCTGTGATTAAAGAGCCCGTCAAGGAAGGAGAGGTTCCCTACACCATCCTACATCCTGACATGCCTACATCGTGGGAGGAGATGCAGAAGAGTTGGATCCAACTCAAGGAGGAACGGAACACTTTTGAAGCCAGCGAGAAGAAGGTTCTAGAGCTCACCCGCCGACTCCATGAGCAAGAGGCCCTCAACACCTACATTGCGCCAAAGAGGATGCGCAACGTCTTTTTGCCTTGAGAAGTTGTTTTTGTAATATTTGGCCCATAGGGCATTTATGTACTAACAAATCTTTTCTTATTAATATGACGTGCGTTCTTTTTGTTTGCAACAATTGTGAATTTCTAAAATCCTTGAATGCATTGCATAAATAGCATCTCATGCATCATGTGCATAACAGGTACCCTTTTTTCTACAGGTTTCTTAATCTCCTTCGCTGTTTATTTTGAACAGTCATCATGAATCCAGAATCATCCAGTGAACAAGCAATCAAGGCCCTCCAGGCCCAGAGTACCCAGTTTCAAGAGATGGTAATGAGCCTGGCTCAAGGTCAAAAAGAGTTGAAGGCTTTGCTCTTAAAGAAGAAGAAGAAGAAGAGGATTGCGTTGTTCAACACTGGACGCAGGTTTGGGAACACACTCCATAATGAGGCTGATCCAACTACTTCCTCTGCAGAGAAAGACAGTCCCCAAGGGGGAGGAGCTCCTAGTCCTGCAGTCTCTGACAACGAGACGAATTACAATGACGAACAATACCCACCTGCTACTGACAGATATAAGCAATTAGAGGACCGCTTGAGCGCCATGGAGATTCAGAATATGCCGGGGTTGGATTTCAGAGATTTAGGGTTATCTTCTGGGGTGGTAATCCCACACAAGTTTAAGGCGCCTGCCTTTGCCAAATATGACGGGGCTTCCTGTCCAAAGCTGCATCTCAGGTCGTACATAAGGAAGATCCAACCTTACACGGCAGACAAAAATCTTTGGATCCACTTCTTCCAAGATAGCCTTTCGGGGTCGCAGCTTGAGTGGTTTTATCAGCTAGATGGAACCAGTATCCGACATTGGGAAGATTTGGCTACCGCATTCTATAGACAATATCAATACAATTCTGACCTCGCTCCTACGCGTACCCAACTTCAGGGTATGTCTCTAGGAATAGGCGAAGGGTTCAAAGAATATGCACAAAAATAGAGAGATTTAGCTGGCAGGGTGCAGCCTCCTTTGACTGATCGCGAGCTGGTTGACATGTTTCTAGGGACCTTGTCTGGTCCATTCTTCAATCATTTGGTTGGTAATTCCTTCGCTGGGTTTACGGATTTGATTCTGACGGGTGAAAGGATAGAAGCTGGCATCAGGTCAGGAAAGATACAGAAGGGCGCTTCCGCAAGTACTGAGAAGAGGCCTTTCAAGAAAGAAGCAAGTGCAGTCTATGGTCCTAGAAGACAAGTCAAGCCAGAAAGCCGCCAAGCCGTCAATGCCTTAGTCATTTCAAAGCCTGTTGCTGCTCCTCAGCAGTATAATCAACAAAGAGGTGAAAGGCCCAAGAGGAAGTATACTCGGCTGAGTATGACCTTGTCACAAATCTTACCGCAACTGTTATCAACCAACTTGGTGACCATCAAAGAGGCTCCAAAGGTCGTGAATACTGCATCTCCTAAGTATAACCCAAATGCCCGTTGTGCTTATCATTCTGATAGCCCTGAGCATACTACTGATGATTGCTGGGCCCTGAGAAATAAAGTGCAAGACCTTATCGACACGAAGGAAATTCAGTTTGAGGCGCCTGAGAGGCCAAATGTTGTAACTGCTCATATGCCCCAGCATAGAGTAAATGCCGTCGAGGAAGATTTGTATGCTGTTTTAGTGAATGATGTTGCTACCCCTCTATTGACTGTTAAGAGGAACCTACTACTAGCCGGTTTATTTCCGGGTTGTAGCAAGGGTTGCCTCCTGTGTGCTGTTATCCCTACCGGTTGTCCGCTGCTGAAATCAGGCATCCAAAGCCTGATGGACAGCAAAGAAATTCTGTTCAAGAAAACTGCTGTTCCGTTTGTTTCCGCTGAAGAAGTATCTGTCGTCACAATTTTCAACAATCCTACCAAGGCTCCCCCGAGGAAGCCAGTCCAGATTATGTCTGTTGCACCCATTACCATTACTGTTCCGGGGCCTCTCCCCTATGAATCTGACAAGGCTGTCCCATGGCACTATGGGGCAGACGTGTATGTGCTTGGAGTGAAGCAGGAGTTCAACACTAGTACCAGTATCAGTAATATCACTGGTCCCACCAAGATTACTCGCAGTGGCAGGCTCTTCTCGCCTGACATTGCACCGCCAGTTATCTGAAAACCTCTCATCATCACACCCGCAAGTGTGCATGTTCCAAATCAAGTTCCTGTGTCTACTACTGCCGCCGAGTCCTCTGATGCTCGGGGCAAAGAAGTTGCTACCGATTTGCCTGCCCGGACGGAGGCACCAAAAAAGACTGCTGTTGAAGCCTCCCAACAAGAGATGGAGGAAATCCTTAAAATCATTAAAAAGAGTGACTTCAATGTTGTTGAACAGCTGGGGCATACCCCCTCCAAAATCTCTATGCTATCATTGCTGCTGTGCTCAGAGGCCCACGCAAAGGCCCTGATTTCATTTCTGAAAACGGCCCATGTGCCGCAAGAGACCTCTGCAGATCAGTTCACTGACTGTGTGGCTAATTTGACAGCTGACAACGGCTTGGGTTTCTCAGATGCAGACCTTACCGCCAAAGGGAAAAATCACAATGATGCCCTGCATGTCTCTATAGAATGCAGGGGCACTACTCTCGCACACGTGTTGGTGGATACCGGTTCTTCCCTGAATGTTTTGCCCAAGAAGGCCTTGGATCGATTGGATTGTGAGGGCCTGGAATTGAAACCTAGTAACATCATTGTTAGAGCCTTCGACGGTTCTAAGAGGATGGTGCACGGTGAGGTAGACATTCCTATTCGTGTGGGTTCCCAAGTCTTCGACTCAACGTTCTATGTAATGGATATTCGTCCATCTTATTCCTGCTTGTTGGGTCGACCCTGGATTCACAAGGCTGGGGCAGTAACATCCACTCTACACCAAAAGCTCAAATACCCTGTCAAAGGGAAGATTGTTACTGTGCAGGGTGAGGAGGAATACATGGTAAGTCACTTGAATTCATTCTGGTATATAAAGATGGACGGGGAGTTTATTGAAACCCCCTTTCAACATTTTTAGGAGGTACCTCCAACGTTGGCGTCAGCTGAGGCAGTAGTTAAAGAAGACTTTCCTCTGAAGATGGCTTCCCTGAAGGATTCCCAGGCTGTAATCGAGAAAGGCAAATGTGCAAACTGGGGACAACTTCCTGACTTCACTCAAAAGACCGACAGGTTTGGGCTGGGCTTCACTGCAGAGGCTCAGAGGGCTGTGCGCAAAGAAAGGATCAGAAAGGCTCCGGTGTTTATCACCAACCCAAGGGTGAATGCTATCAAGGAGGACGTAGAGGAAGCAGAATTTGACAGTTGGATCTATCCGACAACCAGCAACGGACCAAGAAACTGGACGGCCAAGGATTTTACACCTATCACATTTGTCACGCAGTAATTAACTCTTTTGATTTTCAATTTGTAACAAACAATATGTTGAAACTTTTATGGGCTCGGTGTCCTACCCGGGGCACCGTGGCTCCATTTGTGAGGGCTTTTTGTATGACATTTCCATATATCATTAATCAAAACATTGGACGTTTGTTGCATTTCAAATCTTGTGCTCTTTTTCTTTCTGTGTTATATATATTGCAAAACATCTATATTTACACATACTCACTTATACAGGTTTCAATCCACTCTGGATCTCACTGGTAACAGCTCTGCTACTGTCAGCTATGACTTCGAAAATCTGATCAACTTGGCCGAAGACGAAGGTGAAAATGATTGCGAAGTGCCTGGTGAACTCATAAGACTGCTACTCCAGGAAGAGAGGGCCATTCAGCCGCATGAAGAGCCGGTGGAAACAGTGAACCTGGGTACGGAGACAGATAGAAAAGAAGTCAAGATTGGTGCCAATCTGGAGCTCAGTGTGAAGCAACGATTGATCCAGATGCTACATGATTACATGGAAATCTTTGCTTGGTCTTACAAAGACATGCCTGGTTTGGATGCCGACATTGTGGTTCATCACCTGCCTACCAAGGAAGACTGCCCTTCGGTAAAGCAAAAGGTCAGCCGTATGCGTCCAGAGATGTCCGAGAAAATCAAGGCTGAGGTTATGAAACAGTTTGATGCCGGGTTTCTAGCAGTGACTTCTTATCCTCAGTGGGTGGCCAACGTGGTTCCAGTGCCAAAGAAAGATGGTAAAGTCAGAATGTGTGTCGACTACAGGGATTTGAACAGGGCCAGCCCTAAAGATGATTTCCCTCTGCCTCACATCGATGTTCTGGTTGATAATACTACCCAACACAAGGTGTTCTCCTTCATGGATGGTTTTTCGGGGTATAATCAGATCAAGATGGCTCCTGAAGATATGGAAAAGACTACCTTTGTAACTCAGTGGGGCACCTTCTGCTACAAGGTCATGTCGTTCGGGTTGAAAACTGCTGGGGCAACCTACCAACGTGCCATGGTTGCTTTATTTCATGATATGATCCATCATGAGATTGAGGTGTACGTCGATGATATGATTGCAAGGTCCCAAACTGAAGAGGAACACCTTAACCATCTGCGGAAGCTGTTTGACCGACTGAAGTTGTACAAGCTGAGGTTGAACCCAAACAAATGCACCTTTGGGGTGAGGTCTGGAAAATTGCTAGGTTTTATTGTAAGCGACAAAGGTATCCAAGTGGACCCTGCCAAGGTAAAATCCATACAAGAGATGCCGACTCCCAAGACAGAGAAAGAAGTCAGAGGCTTTCTGGGACGACTGAATTACATTGCCCGATTCATCTCACATCTAACTGCTACCTGTGAACCAATCTTCAAATTGCTGAAGAAAGATCAAGTAGTACGTTGGAACGATGAATGTCAGGCTGCTTTCGAAAAGATAAAGGAGTATCTCCAAGAACCACCCATTCTTATGCCTCCAGTGGAAGGAATGCCTCTGATACTATACTTGACGGTGCTTGACAATTCAATGGGGTGTGTGCTGGGGCAGCATGACGAGTCTGGCCGAAAAGAGCACGCTATTTATTACCTGAGCAAAAAGTTTACCGACTGTGAGTCTCGGTACTCACTGCTCGAGAAAACTTGCTGCGCTCTGGTATGGACTGCTCGCCGGCTGAGACAGTATATGTTGACTCACACTACTCTGTTGATTTCAAAAATGGATCCCATCAAGTACATATTCGAAAAGCCTGCTCTGTCTGGAAGAATAGCAAGATGGCAAATGATCTTGACGGAATATGACATCCAGTACACAACTCAAAAGGCAATCAAGGGAAGTGTATTGGCAGATCATTTGGCACACCAGCCTGTGGACGATTACCAATCATTAAACTTTGAATTTCTGGACGAAGATATCATGGTAGTAACCGACTGTGAAGTACCTGGACCGGATGAAGGACCTGAGGAAGGATCCCGATGGTCTATGCATTTCGACGGAGCCTCAAACGCTTTGGGTAACGGCATCGGTGCTGTGATCATATCCCCCAAAGGCACTCATACTCCACTCACCGCCCGGCTGTGTTTCAATTGCACCAACAACATGGCAGAATATGAGGCATGTATTATGGGTCTTCAAGCTGCAATCGACTTAAGGATCAAGTTTTTGAGTGTCTTCGGAGATTCCGCTCTCGTGATCAATCAGATCAAAGGCGAGTGGGATACGAAACACCCAAATCTTATTCCTTACAAGGAGTATGTGTTGACTTTGCTTCCCCACTTTGAAGAGATAACTTTTGAACACTTCCCAAGAGAGGAGAATCAGTTAGCGGACGCACTAGCTACGATGTCTTCAATGTTCAAAGTCAAATGGGACAACGAGGCTCCCCGGATCATTATCTGGAAGTTGGACGAACATGCATACTGTTGCGATCTTGAGGCCAAAGAGGTAATCGAAAAACCCTGGTATCATGAGGTGAAGAGATACTTGGAAGCCCAGGAATATTCTGAAGGTGCGTCTGTCAATGACAAGAAGTTCCTAAGAAGGTTTGCGGCAAAATTCTTCCTCAGCAACGACATTCTCTACAAGCGAAATCATGATTCAACTCTACTGCGTTGTGTGGATAAGGCTGAAGCAGAGAAGATCATGGTAGAGCTACATGAAGGTACATTCGGAACACATTCTAGTGGACACACCATGGCAAAGAAGATCCTTCGGGCAGGATATTTCTGGTCCACAATGGAAGCCGACTGTTACCAACATTCTCGAACTTGTCATAAATGCCAGATCTATGCTGATAAGGTGCACATCCCTCCGGTTCCTCTGAACGTCCTGACGGCACCTTGGCCTTTTGCAATGTGGGGCATTTATATGATCGGCAAAATCCGACCGACGACATCCAACGGGCATCGCTTCATCTTGGTAGCAATTGATTACTTCACGAAGTGGGTAGAAGCAGCTTCCTACGCCACCGTAACCAAGAGCGTAGTAGCACGTTTCATACGGCATAACCTGATCTGTCGGTACGGCGTCTCAGAAAGGATCATTACGGACAATGGTACCAATCTTAACAACAAGATGATCACTGAGCTCTGCGAGCAATTCAAGATACAACACCACAACTCTTCTCCTTACCGGCCGAAGATGAATGGGGCTGTAGAAGCAGCAAATAAGAATATCAAGAAAATTGTGCAGAAGATGACAGTGACCTACAAAGATTGGCACGAGATGTTACCATTTGCTCTTCATGGGTACCGTACCTCAGCAAGGACGTCAACCAGGGCAACTCCTTTTTCCTTGGTCTATGGCATGGAGGCAGTCTTGCCGATTGAAGTCCAGATACCCTCTCTCCGGATAATGAAGGATGCAGACTTGAGTGAAGATGACTGGATCCAGACACGACTTGATCAATTAAACCTAATTGACGAAAAGAGACTCACCGCTATCTGTCATGGTCAGACATACCAAAAACGGATGATCAGGGCATTTAACAAGAAAGTTAGACCACAAGAGTATCAAGTTGGGGACCTGGTAATCAAGCGCATCATCCTTCCTCAAAGTGATCCCCGGGGCAAATGGACCCCTACTTACGAAGGGCCATTTGTGGTTAAACATGTGTTCTCAGGAGGAGCCATGATTCTAACCACCATGGATGGCGACGACCTTCCTCACCCCGCCAATGCAGACATAGTAAAAAGATACTACGCGTGAATAAAAGACGCGCTAGGTTGACATACCTAGGCAAAAATAAGGGCTTCCCGGCGAACCAAAAGGGTTCGGGCAAAAATAAGGGATGAAATGAAAAAAAATCTGTACACCCGGCAAGTCGAAAACCTAAAAAGGCGGCTTGGGCAAAAATGGGTATCCCGGTGGACTGAAAACCCGAAAGGGCGGTCCAGGCAAAAGTTAGGGATAAAGTTTAACACTATGTCTCATTGGATCACCTTGCATCCAGAATTCGGCATCAACTATCTGACTCAGACTTCGGCATCGATCAATCAGCTTCATCTTCAACTAAGCAACAAAGTGATGAGACGCTTGAAGACATAAAGGCGATAGCAGAGTTGGAACCCAGTGGGAATATTGTGCACATAGCTGTTTTGTTTCCTTTTCAAAATTGTATAAACTTTGTGTTATTTGGCGGTGTTCTCTTACTAGGACGTCGGCCTCTTGTACAAAAAACGCCTATTTACAGGCAAATTTCAAAATCAATACAAGTTCACTTTTCCAAACAAATTGCCAATTGTTTTTCCTTTTTCTGTTTTGTCTTGCGAAGAACTTCCAATGTTCATTTTTGATATATGCATTTGACATTAAATTGCTAATTCATAAATACTTGCATATGAAACGAAAGACTAATTACAGGTGACATCAGAAACAGGGGAAATGTAAAGTTGTCTGATGCAGTCTGGTTGCTTTGTCCGCCAAAGTACCAAGGTAAATTTAACTGAAGAATGTGATCAAGTTATCTCAACTCCCCACAGAGTAAGACAAGATAGCAACATTCCCCGGTGGAATACAGACACCCCAGTGGAACCATTTACCAGTACAGTCTGAAGGTTTCCCCAGGAAAGTGGAATTCATATCCCCAGCAGGTCTTGAAGCTTATCCCCAGTAGATTCTGGAAGCTTATCCCCTGCAGAGTACGGACGTCCCTCCCCGTTTTCATTCAAAGTTATTCCTCACAAGGGCTTATAACTGGGTTATCCTCAGCTAATTACCACGGAAGATCGCCCTCGGCGAAGTTCTTCCAATCCCCAGCGGAGTTCATCAAAGTTCCCCAACATAACTTATCAACACAATCCCCAGCGGAGTTTACCATTGTCATCCCCAGCAGAGTTTATCATGGTTATCCCCGACGGAGTCCATCATTGAAATCTCCAGCGGAGCTCTCATCAAAACTTCAGCGAAGTGTCTCTTCCCACAGAGTAATTCCCCTTAGAGTAATCTCTCCAGCAAGTTTATTCCCCAACGGAGTCATCTTCTCCTACCGGTATATTCTTGCAACCATCATCCCCAGCGGAAGCAGAGAGCTCTATTCTTCAACGTCAGCCCAGGATTTAATTCCCCGGCCGGTCGTGAAGGATTTATTTTCCTAGACGAAAATACATTCATAAACATTTCGCATTTCATACATCTTGTTTACATACATGATAAAGTGCATAAAACACTATCTCATTTTGAACATCATGACATCATGCATTTTATACATCATGACATTGCATACAACTGATGTTTTGCCTTTTCAGGGAAAAAGACAACCCCAAAGACAACTACCTTCAACTGTCACAGTTTCCAGATTTGATTCCTGTATCTAGCCAGGGCACATCTGTGAGTGATCAGTTTCTGGATTCGATTCCTGTATCCAGCCAGGGCATATCTGTTGACTACTATTTCCAGACTCGATTCCTGTATCTAGCCAGGGCACGTCTGAAGAGTTCGAAGATTCGATTCCTGTATCCAGCCAGGGCATATCTATCAACTGTCACAATTCCGGATTCGATTCCTGTATCCAGCCAGGGCATATCTGTTGACAACAATTCCAGATTCGATTCCTATATCCTGCCAGGGCATGTCTGTTGACAATGATTCCAGATTCGGCACCTGTATCTAGCCAGGGCATATCTGCATGAAGAAGATTGAAGATCAAACACCTGTAACAAGCCAGGAAAACATCTGTCTTTCTCAAAGTACACAAATTCTCGCTAAGGAATCCCTTATGCGATCAACACTTCCAAATGGCATCTATAAGCCCATTCCCGACAAGGTTCTGTCACGTCTCCAGATGGCATCTATAAGCCCATCTCCCTATCCACCATCTCTCCAAATGGCATCTATAAGCCCATTCCCGACATCACATTTGCTGATACTCCAACATGCGAGTGCAAATTTCCGGGCACTCTAGTGTCCAATCTCCTTTTACCCTCGAGTCACGAAAGGCAAACTTGCCAATCTAACTCTTCAGGTTCAAGAAGATTGAACAGAGGCAACTGTTGTACCCCAAAATTTGCCCTCCCATTTCCTCAACATTTTCTCATCACAAGACCCTTGGAGCTCAAGGTCCAGTTAGGGTTTCCTCTGCTCAAGACTTCTCCTTGCACTGTTGACCCAAATTAGGGTTTGTGTTTGCACAAAGATATTTTGACCTAAAATGCCTAAGATGACTTTCATGCTTCATATTGGACCCCCAAGTTTATCCATACCAAGTTTCAAGTCTTGATTCCAAATCTTGCCCAGTCAATTGGACAGTTGACCTAGAAATCAACTGTATTGGGAAAAAGTCAATTGTGGCCAATTGACAGTCAAATCTCATGAAAATTGACCCACATCAACATTATGAACTCACATGAACCATTTGATCAAGTTTGGATCACAATTCCACAAGAAATTTGATCAGATCACCAAAAGGGCAAAATGGTCATTTTTAGGGTTTTGACTGCACAAAGGCAATTTTTGATTGTTTGACCTAGCCAATGGCAAACCAAGCTCACATATGGACTCAAGGACCCCATGGAATTGTCTTGACATGCTCAACAAGTTCAAAAGATCCCAAATGCACAAGATTGACAGTTGAATTTCCCAGTCAATTGATCAATTTAGACTGTATACTGAAAAGTCAAACTTTGACTTTTTGGTCAAAATCAAGTGTCAAGATTCATTTTTCATCAAAACATGCCAAATCATGAAACTTGTTCATCAAGAAATCAAGAATTGCAAATTAGGGTTTGAAATGAAGATTTTTCATAACTTAGAATTTTTCTAAGTTATGAAAAACCCTAATTTTTTCCTAACTTTGCCCCACTTTCTCACCAAGATTCATTTGGATTCAAGCAAAAGTCAAAACATGAAAGTTGTATCCTATTGCAAAATCTACAACTTTGATTCACAAAGTTTCCTCAAAAGAAGCTTGTAGCTCAAGTTACAATTTTTGGAACAAGGGTACCAAACCATTCTTAACTTAGAGAAAATTTGACCTATTTTAGGCAAGGTTTTTACCTAACTTCAAGACCATTTTTCACATACTTCCAATTGGAATTTTAATTTTCATTTCAAAGATGGATTGTAGTACACATTCCAATCTTTCCAAAATGTCAAAGAACTCATCAAACAACCTCATTGTTAGGGAGAATCGAATTTGGCAAGTTGGGAAAAACTCACTTTGTTCATGACCAAGTTACATGTCCATAACCTTGTATTTTTGAACTCAGCATGCCTTAAGCTAGATTACAGGTCTTTTATCTCATCTACACTCCATAATTTAATGCCAATCCTTTGTGCCAAGGTGTTGTTCTATGAGTTTGGGCATTACATGTTAAACTAAGCCATTTTTAGATAAAGCATTATATCCATTTTAGAAAAGTTGCACTTTATGTCAATTAACAATCCAAGCAAGTACAATGCAAATCTCTTTGGCACAAGTTTATGAGCTAATTACACTGATCAAGGCCAAGGTATGCAGCACATTAGGGGGGCCTGTACAAGCTAGAAACTCAACTTGGCCTTTTGTTGCTTAAGTAAGAAGAAACATAGCATAACATCACACAACCCTCATCTCAGCAAACACAGGCTTAAGCAAACTTGTCAAACATATTCTAAACATCCATTCTGAGCTAGAACACGAGCCAATCACCTCCAATACCTCCCCATTCACAGAATCACCCCAAACTGCCAAAACAGGGGACCTGCTGCAGATTGAGTTCCATAACTCATTCCTTTCATGCATTCTTGCTAAAAACACTTCAAACACATCCCACAACATCCCTTGAAGCTATTCCAAACCTCAAACACGACCTGTAACACTCCCAATCAACATCACCATTTTCATTTTTCTGTTTTGCAGGTGGAGTTCTATAACTCGATTCAGCTAGTTTCAAAGCAAAGTAAAACTTGGAATAGCATCCCTGGACATCAAGGAAGCTGTACCAATCATCACCTTGCACTGAAAGTACCTCAATCACCAGATATGATTCCAACTGAACAGGTAAGTTCATGAACTCGTATCTCTCTATCCAGGCATTGTTAGCTTTAGGTTTGTGAAGAAATTATGTCACATTCATAGCCCTGAACATGCCCATGTAATTAGTTTTCATTTATGTTATGTGTGCTATGAGAATTTGATGTCTGAACTTAGAACAAAAACTAGGTTAGGAATTGGGGGAGAAGAAATTCTCTCTCATTTCTGAGAGTTAGATTGATTTCTTTATATGTCCAGAATCGTGGCTTCAAGCTCTACAGGTTTCATGTTGGAAGATTTGGCAAAAGATCAAGGAATCTGGAGATAGAAAACGCGTGTTTTTTTGAACAGAAATGCTGGAGGTTGAAGATGACAGGGTCTTTGGGCTGGGCTTGTTTCACTTTTCTTATTTGCACCTTGTTTTTACTTTTGCACCCCCATGGCCCATTATGCTTATTTTTATAATTTTTTGACCTTTTCTTTTTTGTTCTGACTTATTTATTTTTTCTCATAATATTAAAAATATAAAAAATATTTTTCACACCATTTTTGTATTTATTAGGGATTTATTTGTTTAAATATATGTTTGTACATAAATAAATATCTAGATATACTTTTATTTAAAAAAATATTAGGAATAATACCAAATACATTTATTTTCTAATTTTTATTTTATTTTATCTTCTGAAAATATTTTATATAAAATATACTTTTTTTTTAAATATTAAATATTATTATTTTGTATATAATATATATTTAGTAAATAATACAAATACATACATATATATTAGTATATTTAAGTTAAAAAATACAAAATATATACATTTTTATTTTTATTAAAATTTAACATTAAAAATACCTTTTTGACAAATATACTTATCTTTTATTTATTTTTTGTACATAACTAATAAATATTGTACATATTAAATAATTAATACCTTTTATTTTATAAATTAGGGTTTTGCCCTAAATACATGAAAAATATCCAAAAAATAATACTTTTTATTTTGTTTATTTGACACATAAAAAACACTTTTTACATACATATAAAAAAATCATTTTTTGCATCTTTGCATATTTATCTTATTTTATTTAATTATTGCACATTAAATAATTTGTATAATTCATTTTGGATTGTAATAGTCTAGGGTTTTAAATTCCTTGCTAAAATATCCCCATTTGAACATTTGTACCCCCCTTCCCATATATTGTTGTAATAACTTAGGAACTTTATTTTTCGCACTTTAATGCTTTCTAATTATGCCATGTTAGAATTAGGGTTTGTATGCAAATCAATTAACCAAAATAGTTTGACCTAACTTCAAGATAAACAAGCATGAAAATGGACAACACTAATCACACTTGCACCCCTAGGGTATTCCACTTATTGCCTTCAATAATGGGCCATATTGCTTGTTAGGTCTCTTTGGGAAAAACAAAACAATTCAAATGATCATAGTCCCTCGATGACGCTTTCAAAAGTTGCCTAAAAAATGATCAAGTCCCTCCAAGAGAAATTGCCCAAAGATACTTGGCACCATTGCAATTATGGTCTAAACGATGACCCGCGCCCGTCCCTTTCACATCCTAACATAAGATTGTCCACCAAATGCAATGGTGGAACAAAATTGTTAAAAGGGTTAAAACATAGCAAAGATCTTTGAGAAATTTAGGGGTAGACAAAACTTTTAGTTACTTGAATCAAACTTGCAAAAACACTTGCCTATTTTTCAAACCACACATCACTATACTTTCAAAACAACTTTCAAAAACAATGGAAACCTTTTCAAAAGACATACACCTTTGTATACATCCCAACATGGATCATTACAAAGGTTGCCACCACATTGGCTTCTTTTCAAAACATTTTTCAAACACACACACATAAAGCACCATTTCAAACAATTGAAAGTCAAGGCAAGTTGATCTAAGCAAGTAACTAAGAGCCCATGGATAACCATGGATAGAAAGGGTGCTAATACCTTCCCTTTCTATAATATACTCCCCGAACCCAAGAAAACATCTCAAAGGTTTTTGCTGTGCTTTTTAAACCTTTCGTTAGGATAAAATAAAAAGTCGGTGGCGACTCTTGCTCAACCGAAACATTTGCGAATAAAAAACGCAAAACCTCAAGTCAGTTCTCCCACCGTATCACAGAAGGGCTGCTGAAATAAACCTTCAGATTGCTTCTTTACATGTATAGTTGGAATCTATTGCTGAGCAGAAGGGAGAAATCATTGATAAGATTATCAACTCGACTCAAGAACAAGCCAACCAGACTTCCTTGGATGTTGTGGCCGTAGGTGAGGAAATCTCTTATATCGATACAGAGATAAAGAGCCTTAAATATCAAGAAAAGGATTTAACTTATTAACACTCCTTTTTTTATTTATTGCACGCATTATATATGCCTTTTAGTTGGTTTCCAACGCGGTTTTCTCCAACTTATTTACTTGACATTTGTTTATTCTGTCGGAATTTTGACCTCTTGAAGAATAGGCCTATACTTCTTCAAGTACTTCCCGTTCACCCTTAAGATTTGTCGATCTAAGGTCAATTCTTCAATTTCATAAGCGTTGTTGGAAAAATTGTGCACTACCTTAAAAGGTCCTTCCCAATTTGAGGACCATTTTCCCAAAACCCTATCATTTCTATCCATAGGCAATATGACTTTCCAAACTAAATCATCGACAAAAAGTACCTTGTCCTTTATCTTTTTATTGTAAGCTTTGGCAACTCTTTCCTTATGTCTTCTTAATGAGTCTAGATCCAACATTCTTTCTTCGTCTAAGTTAGATAGTTCATCTTCCATCATACTCCAATAATCTTCATATGGTATTTCGTGTTGTCTTTGAATCCTCACTGACTGAACATGTATCTCTACTGGTAGCACTGCATCATGTCCATAAGTTAGTCGAAATGGCGTAGTCCCTGTTGCCTCTTTTGGCGACATCCTACATGCCCATAATGCTTGATCTAGTGTTTTGTGCCAATTTTTTAGTTTCTTTCCCACATGCTTCTTGATCAGGTTAATTATGACTTTATTGGCTGCTTCGACTTGACCATTTGGCTGGGCATAGCAGGGAGTAGACGTTAGCAATTTAATCCCAAATTCTTTTGTGAAATCTTGCATTTTCCGTCCAGTAAAGGCTGACCCTTGGTCCGTTGTAATTTTCTCTGGAATCCCAAACTGACATATGATGTGATTTTGGATGAAGTCTATAACAGCTTCTTGGTCGACATTCACCAAAGCTATGGCTTCAACCCATTTTGTAAAATAATCAATGCCAACTAGAATATGCTTTTGTTGTTTTGATGAAGCTGGTCTTATTTCTCCAATCACATCCAATACCCATCCTCTAAAAGGCCAAGGTTTTATCACTGCATGCAATTCACTTGCATGAACATGTTGTATGCCCCCATGTAGTTGGCATTCTTGGAAACCTTTAGCGAACTCAATGCAATATTTCAACATTGATGGCCAATAGACACCCATACGCACTAGGATCAACTTCATTTTTTATCCATCCTGATACGCACCACAAGCTCCACTATGCACATTCGACACAACTATATATGCCTAACTTTCTCCAAGGCATTTAAGCAATACTCCTTCAGCTATCTTTTTGAATAACCCATTCTCTATCAAGATGTAACTGAGAGCATGATATTTGGTTTTATGATATGTCGAACCCGTAGGGGATCGTACATAGTCGACCAATGGCTTTCACCAATCGTTTCCTAACAAATTGTCGATGGTCAGGATCTCGAAATTTTTGGCATCCACGACCCCTAATTTTATAATTGACAAGTCTGAAGGCGACAACAAAGTTGCTCACACCTTCTCCCTTACTTGAACTGGTTCTTCATTTTGATCTTTCAAAACCTTATATCCTGAAGCTTCTTATGCAAGATCATTAGCTTCTTGATTCTTCCGTTGGGGTATGTGTTGAATACTCACTTGTTCAAACTATTTAAGCAGTCCGACGGTGATCACGAAATACATGATTAAGTTTTCCTTAACGCATTTATATTCTTTTGATACTTGTTTAATTACCAGTTCAGAATCTCCTATAATTTCGACATTCCTTGCCCCCAATTGTAGCAGAATTTCAAGTCCTGTTATCAAAGACTCATACTCTGCTTCATTATTTGTACACACACCGTTAATTTTGTACTTGAATTAGGCTTGAGTTCCACTTGGAGAAATTATAATTCCTCCTATGCCAACCCCATCTTTATGGCTAGAACCATCAAAATATAACTTCCATGGCCTTATTTCCAAATGATTCTGGGGCATTCCGACCATTGAATGTTCGACAAGGAAATCAACCACTATTTGCCTTTTCATTGCTTTAAAATGCATATATGTCAGAGAATACTCAGTTAATGCTAGATCCCGTTTACCAATTCGACTATGCAGAATTGGTTTGGACAACATATGTTTAATAATATCAAAATGATAAGACACGTACACATCTATTGGTTTGATATATTACTTTAATTTGATACAAGAGAAGTACAAGCATATGCATAGTTTTTCTATATCACTATACCTAGTTTCTGCGTCATTAAGCACTCGACTAAGATAATATATAGGTCTTTCGACACTTTGTTCATCCTCTTGGACTAACATAATTCCTATAGTCGATTTTGACGCTGAGATATATAACCTCATGGACCTATTTATATAAGGAGGTGCTAATATTGGAGGCTTAATCAAATACTCTTTGATTTTGTCGAAAGCATCTTGATGTTTTTCCTTCTAGACAAACTCCTCATTCTTCATTCGAAGTAATGGCGAAAATGCTTTAATTTTACCACTTAAGTTGGATATGAATCTTCTAAGGAAATTTATTTTTCCCAACAACGACTGAAGCTCCCTTTTGGTCGATGGAGGCTTTACGTCCATAATGGCTTTGGTTTTACTTTGATTTACTTCAATTCCTTTTTTATGCACCACGAAGCCAAGGAAGTCACCTGCTTGCACACAAAAATCACATTTCAATAGATTCATATTTAACCCATATTTTCTCATTCTCTCGAAGGAATTTCAAAGATGTTTTACTTGAGTTGGCCTACTATTGGATTTTATCACAATGTCATCAATGTATACTTGCATAACATCTTCAATAAAATCATGAAACATTGAATTCATTACCCTTTGGTACGTTGCTCCGACATTCTTCAGGCCGAATGGCATGGCAGCTTATTCATAGGTACCCAAGGCTCCTGGACAACGAAACTCCATTTTCGGCACATCCTCGTCTGCAGTAAAAATTTGGTTATACCCAGAATAACCATCAAGCATACTTAAATATTCAAAACTAGCAGCAGAGTCGACTAACATTTTTGCTACGGGCATGTCATATTCATCTTTAGGAGTAGCAACATTTAAATCTCTAAAATCAATGCATATTCTTAAATTTCCATTTTTCTTAATTACAAGCACTATATTTTCTAACCAATCGACATACCTTGCAGTTCTTACGAACTTGCTTTTGAGGAGTATTTCTATCTCCTCTTTGATTTTTGACATTATGGCTAGGGCGAAACACCTAGGAGTTTCCTTTACTGGCTTTTTTTCCTGTTTTTATTGACAGTTTCAACTCTATCAAGTCCCTGTTTAAACCAGGAATTTCATTATAGTCCCAAGCAAAATAATCTTTAAATTCTTTAAGTAAAGATGTTACCTCAAATTTCAGCTCTTTGTTGATATTGGCCCTGATATATGTTGTTCTTTTATACCCCTCTTCGCCAAGTTTCACGTCTTATAAATGGTCTTGTGGATGCATCTCTTCTGACGCCATTGGATCCTTCTCGAACACACACTGCTTGTCGACGTTATCCTAAACAATTTTTGGCTTGTCTGGTGATTTAGGCTCAATAGCCAAAATGATTCCTTCTATTAGTATCTGATATTTATTGGCTTCGATAGCCATATCTTCTTCAACTTCTAAAGCCGAATTCAACTTGTTTTCGGCAATATATGCCGAAATCTTATTTAGAGCTTCTAGCTCAGACATCATCATCAGTGATGTCTTCCTAGCCCGTTGACTGGATTCCTCCATAGTATGTTTCTTCTAAGGGCTCTACATCCCAAATGAAACCATGAGTTTCATGTAATTTCAAAGAAATATATCCTCATCCAAATTAGAATAGACATCTTCAACTGGGTTGCAAGGAGAGATGTTAGCTAACTTTCTCTCAAATTGCCTTTTGCTAACATTATTTACATCAACCATGAAATATCCTTGATCCGCTTCGATATTTTCTACTAGTCCATCTTCCCTCTAGATCACCAGACGCTGGTGCATTGAATATGGCACAACCACTACACCATGTAGCCATTCTCTTCCCACCGGAAGGTTGTAGCTTGGTTTGGCGTTGATTACCATAAATATAGTCGGCCTAGTAATGGTGCCGACAATTATGTCTACTTGGATTACACCCATGGTGCCTCCAGTTTTACCCCCGTAGTCTGATAAGAACACGTTGTGAGATCTTACATCGGTGTCATACTTTCCGATTTTCTTCAGTAGGTTGTGTGGCATAATATTTACCGTAGCACCACAATCTATCAACACTTTGTTGATAGCTATCCCTTCAACCTTAGCTCGGATTAAAAGAGGTTTTAGATGGATTTTCATAGCGATACTTGGTTTTTCAAAAAATGCATCTTGGTTCTCTACATAACCATTATTCCTCACAAAATGACATATAGGCTTATGTAGAGCCATTTCCTCAGTGTCGACATCTTCCGAATCTTCTACTTCAGTGAGACAATCATATTTAGTTGGCAAGATTAACACCACATTAACCAAGATGTTCAGACTCTCCTCAGAATCTGATTTGAAGTAATTAGTGGATTCCTCTGAGCATTTGAAATTTGGTCGGCTGATGAACTCTCTTACCCGTTCCTTTGCAGTGGTATCAACTTTCACCATGTATTTCTTTCCAACATCTGCTTTATTTGCAGCATTCTGCTCAGCATCTTTCCTTTTGGCCTGCCTTCAATGCTGGAAATGCCTCCATTGAGTCGTAGTCATGGGATTCTTACCCATGTAGTTCTCAGAGACATGACTCTTTTTCTCAGACCTGAACTCACGTCTATAATGGACAACCAACTTTCCTTTGTCTCAAGTTTTGGCAACACATTTATGTGTCTCCATTTTTCCTTGAGGCTTAATCCATGTGCCTCTAGGGGAACTGACAGATGGAACGAAACTCCTTGGTTTGGATTAGAAGTTTCTTAAAGCATTTCTTGAAGTCCTCTCTTTCTTTTGATAGAACCTTTCGTTAGAGAATTTGTTTTTGGTTTTCTCTAGCTGTAGTCTCTGGAAGTTTTCAGCTGCAATCTTGTCAGTAAGAGCACCACATCTAGGGAACAAGCAAGCTTGTGAGCCCTTATTCTTGCATCGGTACAAAAAATGCAGCAGATCTTCTTCAAGCTTAGGGTACACTTCAGCCAAGCCTATGTTAGGACTTTCATCAGTTCCTTCGACCATGTCTGCATTCGCAAATTTAGTGATTTCTACCATATGGATAGCGACAGGATCTACAAACAATTCCTTTTCTTGTTGGAGAGGATCAGCATCAATTTTCATTTTTCTGCCAGCAAATTTCAATCTTCCCTCCTGCCGTGATTTCTGCACAAGATCCCTGAAAAGAAAATATTGAAAGGTTGTATGACCCAGATAATTATGATTTTTGCAAAAACATCTTTTTTTCCCGTTGTTCTAATGATGGTAGCTTAGCACCTGAAGGTACTAAAATATGACCATCTTTGACCAGCAAATCAAAAATTTCTTCACATTTAGTGACATTAAAAGTATAAGTTTTCGTCGTAAATTTTGGATTATTCTCGATAGAATTTTTTCCTTTAGAGGGGAATAATAATTTACATTCATAAGAAGGTCCTGGCTTCATCTCATCCACATGGACCTCTACTTCAGTCAGCGAAATATAATCAGCTTCATAAATAGGATATGTATCATCAAAGTTTATAAAGGCCACTTTTTCTTTTTTAGCCTTGGTATGTCTGGCTTTTTCTAATCTCAGACGTTCAAGATGTCGAACTCTATCAGCTAATTGCGACATACTTTTTACAAAGGCTGGGTCTATTTTCTTCCTAATGGAATAGTCCAAACCCCCAGCTGCCATTTGAACAAGTTCATGTTCAGGCACTTATGTAAAGCACCTTGTCTTCAACGTGCCAAACCTATTTAAATAGTCGTCAATACTTTCACCAAACCTTCTTTTTATGTTTGATAATGCTACCAAACTAATTTTTGAATGTTCCTCATAAAATGGTTCATGAAAAAGTTTTTCCAATTTAGTCCATGACTCAATCGAATTTTGGGGTAAGGTAGTAAACCATGTGAATGCTGCCTTCGTAAGGGATGAATGAAAATTCTTTACCCTTAGGTTTTAATTATTTTATATATCCCTTAACTTGGTTAGATATCTAGCAATGTGTTCCACCGTCGACTCACCTGATTCACCCCCAAACTTTGTGTATTTAGGAATTTTTCATCCTCTAGGTAATTCAGTCTGCAAAATGTATTCAGACAAATGGGAAGAATATGTTGGCCTCTGCGGTGTGGTATTCATACTATTCCTAGCCATAATTCTATCAACAATAGTTGTTAGGTTATTTTCTACGGCTAAATCCTCATGTTGATATTGATCAACAATTTGATCAGCATCTTGTTGTCGATTAACCAATATCATCGGATGGCGTTCTACCACTCTTGGTTCAACAACTTGATTTTGCTGTACTTGTGGTCTAGGAACTTGCCCTTAGTAGATTGTTTCATCTTCCACTGCCTCCATTTCCACTTGGGCAGGGACGACTGGTCTAACAATAGGTGGTACCTATCGAACAGGCACTTGGGGTGCCCCCAGGAAATTACACAAGCCTGTCAATTGAGTGACTACCTGCATATTTGTTTCAGCGGACTATCTATTAGTCTCAACCGACTCCTGCATTACAAGGTTAATAAAAAAACCCATTTTATTGGTTAATAAATTTACCAACTCATGGTTACTATCATCCATTTGCTGCCTCAAAACCGTTATCAATGTATTAGTTAAAGGCGGCACTGGAGGAGGCCCCTCTCTATTTTGGTTATTCCAATTTAAGGTATTTCTTCCCGGTGCAGACCCTTGCAACAGGGAATTCATATTTTAAGCGTTATCATCCAATAATGTTGGGTTTGATGTCGACTGATATCCTGGCATTAAGGAATACGACATTCCATAAAGAGGATATGCAGTGCGAAAACCAGGTATATTACATACGGTCGTGGCCATCAGTGGTCTTGAACTCACCAGCGGAGCCTCAGAAATTGGCACTGGAATTGCACCTACAATAGACATTGTTAAAGTTGTGTTTGCCAACAAGGGAAAAGACACGACTTGAGATATTATTGTGTCTAAGGTTGTTATTGTTCTTTGTGGCACTATATCCACATTAGGGTTATTAGGATTAATCATCCTTGGTGTACGTTGTTAAACTTGTGGTCTATCGTAATTTTTGGTTAGATTCCCACTTCTAAGTTTCATACATTTACTAATACCCAAAAATAAAAGTTGAAAACGACTACACTAGCACTGGTCCCACCGGGTTTGCAAATTTTTTTACTGTGGAAAATGGTAAACAACCGCTAGTCTTTCCCAAGCCTAAAAACTAATGGTTACTTGAAGGATTGAATAGTTGATCCTAAGACATGTGCTAATGTATCTAAGTATAACTTGTTCAACCGACATAAGACTTTTCTTTTTGAGAAACAATTTTCTCTGAAGGACAGGACAAGTATGAGTTTCCACAATGTAATGTTTTAATCGGCTGAAGGTGACTCGTGATCGACAGTTGGCCGCGACTTATTTAAATGAAATAAATGTTGAGTGACTCTTTAACAAATTCTAGTATAGAGATTGAATGAGTTTCAAAAGTGTAGAAGATAATATAAAAGGATTGTTCAAAAGTAAATAAAATTAAAACAAAAGATTCAAAAGGAAAAACTGAAAAGAAAGGAATTTGAATTGACATAAAGATGGTAATCCACATACATTCACACCTTCGAAACCCTCTGCTTCCTTACGCTTGGAATGTGGAGTTTGTTAAGTGATTCTAGTACGAAGTGAACACCTCTAAATCCTACACTAGACTCTCTTATTTATAGTAGTAACAAATCTAACTGCCTACATACTAGAACATGCTATACACTTGACACATATTTGTCCTAAGGTAACTGCTTATCTATTATTTCACCATGTACTTGGAGCTTGATTTAGAAAACTATCTCGCAGTTGCTAGTATTTTCAAATTTCAAAATTATCCCACTCCAGCGCTTACTTCGACGTCAGTCTTTAGAGTAGATGGATGTTCCAAATTTCTCTAAGTCTCTGATTTTAATTTGGTCGACAAGACCAAACTTCGACTGATGTCAACTTGGTCGACAAGAACAAACTTCGACTATCTTATTTTTCAATTGTGTTGACTCTCCGCTGCCAACTATTTCTCATTCTTGAGCTTGATTTCCTTACAACCTTTATTTGTAGGATACCTTCTTCTTAACTCGTAGGATTACCCTCATTAATTATGCAATATATACCTTAAATATTTTTTAAGGTAACAGGAGGCTACCAAGCCAGGAAGGAAATCCACTATGATAGTATTAGTTCAAAGCTAAACCAACCCTAGTTTTTAACTTCTCGCCTAATCACTACCTTGTGCCACTTCTACCTAGAAACCACTAGATATGAGATCCCCCTCCCACTTCCAATCACCGTAGTGATATACCTACAACCACAAACCTTGTGACTAGACTTAAAACCCAATAGAAGATTACACTTCCAATAAATGATACTTGGTTTTGCTTAAAAGCTTCAACTAAAAACAATACTCAACCCTTTGTTTAAAAGCTCATGGGTGATAACAATATCTTGATAAACAAGCAACAAATAGTCAACTCAATGCATCAAAAGATACAAGAGTGACACACAAAGAACACAAACACAAAGGACCAAAAGACTCATAAAAACCTAAACCTTATGTTGCATACAATGTTTATTGTATGTGAATGCTTTCTATTTTAGGTTTAACAAGTTCCTTTATATAGAATATTGCCGTATGATCTTGGACTCTTCAAAAGATCCAATCTTCATGTTCCAAAACAGCTGCAAGATCTTCTCATAAAAATAGGAACAAATATTTTCAAATCTTCCTAAAAAATATCCAAGATGCTTTTTTAAGAAAACAAATCAAATCTGCACATTGTTCCTAAATAATATCCTTGACTTGTGCATAATGATGAGGAATATCCAAAAGGATCTCATCAAATCAAATCCAATCTGTCAAGAGATACATAACAGAAACACCTGTTGTATACAGTCTAAGATGTCACAACATTTGTCTTCGACATCTGGATGAAAACATATAATAGCTAAACTATCATGACATTAGATGAAAATGTTACAACATCTTGCTCAACATCAGTATAAAACCATGTCTTACCAACATTTATCCAATCATAAAATCATGGAACTAACAATATCTCCGTTTGGAAAATTTTGGCTAAAATAACTAAAGCATGATAAACCTGGAGATACAAAGTGCAATCATATTGATATGTTAGGATAATATGCAATTACAAAAATAGGAATATTACTCCCTCTGTTTTAAACAATATCTCCCCCCCCCCCTCAATAGGAAGAATCCAAATCACCATAAAATCCAAAACACCAAATATGAACTACCTAAGTTCACACATTAGAAGCAGTAGCAGAAGAAGAACAAAAACTAGCCTCACATCAGGATTTTCCATACATTAGGCAAGATATCATAACATCAGACAAGACATCATGCATTCATACTCCAGCAGTAGAAGAAGCATAAACTTCACCTTCAAACCAGCATGATAGAGTATCATGCTCCCTCTACATAGTTGCATCTAGAAAGCAACCATAATAACTACTCTCTCCTTAGCAGTAGCACAATCCTATCAGCATGATAACCAACATGTCAAGAATATTTCCTAAAATCAGGACACACAAAATCATTAACACTTTACTCCCCATTTTTAGCCAAAAATTGATAAAATAAACGTAAACAAATGGAAGCACACAAGTGGAAACACACAAGCACAAAACACAGATGGAAGCACACATCAGTAGATGGAAACAAACACAAGTAAATGGAGTCAAACAAATTTCAACAAATTTAGGTGGTCATCCACCTCTTGCCCCTGTCAAAGATCCTTTTGCATTCCTTGGTGCTGTCACCAGCCCTTCTATTATGTAGAGACCCTTTGTTCCATTTAAAAGAAACTTGCTTAGGCTCCTTAAGCATCAGAGCAGAGAGGAAATATGTAATATCATTTGCACTCCTCCATATATGTAATTGCTATAACTCTTCAATAGTGCAAGTTTCAACCTACAACTTATGTTCTCAATCTGATCTTTAAACATAACAGTAAGTTGTTCCTTCTTGTCCATATGCTCCAGGGTAATAACCTTTCCTTCAACAAGATTCTTAATAAGTTGATTATGACTATTAAGGTTCTTGTTCCAGCCATGTTGAATGAGATATTCCTTGTTGCTCAAGCTAAGGGCTGCACCAGTTGTGCAGAAAAATATCCTTAAATCTTGGAACAAAAACATCAAGTTTCCTAAGTTGTCTCAAAGCCCAATTTAGTAACTTGTGTACAGTTGAAGATAAAATTAACTATTCCAGATTAAATATTCTTGACCTGCGAAAATCAATGAGATAAATCCAAAAGGAATCTCACAAAATCAATTTATATCTTGCCAAGAATAAACACAGTCTGTATTGATGTTCTGGTACAACATGTTCCAATATCTATTAGAAAATATGCCTTTAAATGAACATGACTAACATGTTAGAACATCTTCCATAACATCATGCTGCAAACCATGTTTTAGCAAAATTATGCCAATCCTAAAACTATGGTACTAACAAACTCCCATTTTGGAAGATTTTGGCTAAAACAACCAAAGACCAATTAAACCGGAGATCAGAATAAAACCACAAAGGAATAAGACCACGAACAAACAAACTGCATCATAAAAATATACATCAAAGTTACAATAGCTACAAAAATAGACATTTTCAACACTCCCCCTCTCACACATAGTAAGTTCTCCCCTTAAGGAAAAACCCACACTAGAAGAGAAATCCAAAGGATTCTCAACACACACGAGACAGGATGTTGGAACAACTGTTAAGATATCTGCATCATGCAGAACTGACTACATCAGTAGTTGCAGTAGAAGCACACAAAACCAGCAACATGAAAATATCATGCTTCTGTAAGTAGTTGCATCCAGGAAGCAACAACACTAGCTACTCCCCGTTAGTAGTATCACAGTCGTATCATAGTGTTAAATCAAAAAGTCAAGACATGTGATATAACATTAGGACACACACACTAAACATAACAATCTACTCCCCCTTTTTAGCCAAAATTTTGACAAAAACTAGAGTAAATGTGAAGAATGGAAAAACACAAGAAGGGGGTTGAATTGGGATCTTAAAACTTAATAAAAAGAACACATTGATTTTTATCCTGGTTCTTTTGAACTCAAACTACTCCATTCCACCCGCCAAGATTATTTCGCCTCTCTCCAACAAGGTCTTAATCCACTAATCAATCTTGATTACAAATCTACTTTGACAACTGCCAAAGTCTTCTTGAGTATAACCATAACCCGATTTTTCTCAAGGAAATTCTCTAAACAATGTAGGAATAAAAGTGTATAGTAGTGTTTCTAATTAAACAGTTTCACAAGACAATGATGTTTTACACAATTTGAAAGTTGAAAGATTGAGGATGAAAGATGATAGCAGCATTGTGCGTGTGTAAATCATGAACGATTTACCCTTAAGACTTTTTTAAATAGGCGAAGCATGGATGATCATTTGGAAACTTGATCAATGAAAATAAGGCGCTTTCCAAAAATAAAGATCCTTGTTCCCTTCTAGCCGTTACTCTTGAAATGGAAATATTTGATTTGTAACGCTTTAGAACATTGAAGTATCTGTTGCTGCTTGCTTTAGAACTTTGGAGATCAGAGCCATGAAATCTTGTTTTCAGCATTAAAACTTATTTCAAACAGTTTTATAATTAGAGTTGAAACATCCTTTTAGCGCATCTTTTGATCTTCTTTCATCAGAGCTTTTTGAGAGATGTTTACAATCACAGCAGAAACAACTTTGTAACTTATCTTTTGATCTTCTTCCATCAGAACTTCTCTACAAAGCAGAATATAATTTTAGGGAGCATAAATGTTCTTTGCTTTTGTTATCATCCAAACTCTTACAAGGGTTGTAGAATCAAACTATGTTCTAACAATGTCCCCCTTTTTGATGATGAAAAAAACTAGGATATTTCAATAAAAACAGACAGAACATAAAGTATTTTAAGATCTCCCCCTAAGTTGAATATTAAGATAGAAAAAATACTTCCCTGAATTTTATTCTGATCCGAGCTTTTGATGGAGCTTTTGATGCATCTACTTTTGTCTTTACCAGAGTTTTGTTCCTGTTTTACTTTCAGAGCATGAAACGAGAAGTTATGATATACAAAAATGTTTGATATTGTGTCTTGATACTGTTATTAGAAATATATTACATTCTCCCCCTTTTTGTCAAGAATCAAAAAGCAATATAAACACGTTTAAGAAATAAAATTAGAGTTGTATTAAAAAGGATTGCAAAAACACATTCAGAATCAAACAACACAAAAAGATCGAATACAGTACAGAAAACAATTTTCAAAAATTAGGATTGAGGTAGAGGAATTCGTGTGAACATGGCTTCCAACAAGCTCCTAATATATGTTTTTGGCTCTTCTTGTTTTCCCAGCATTCCTTTGATTTCCTTGCATGTGTCATCTTGCTTGTCTAATCTCTCCTTGATCACTGCATTTTCTTTCTTCAGATCCTCCAGAGTTTGCATAACTAGAGATGAACAAGGTATATCAGCAGAAGGTGCAACCTTCTAAGAACAAGTTGCTGCAAATTCTGACTCAGTGGCTTCTTCAGTCTCTTTTCCTTTATGTTGAATAATAACCAGAGGAAGAGTATCAGAGCATGGTTCATTAACTTCTGTAGGATGGTGATCTTCCTAGGGGGCATTATTCAGCAGAAGAATAGGTTTCTTGTCCCAGTGGCTTAGAACTTGATCCTTGAAAACATTCAGCTGGTCACAGAAGTTCTATTGGGCCATTTCATAGTTTAACTCCTTGAGTTTCTGGGATTCAGAATTGAACCATTTTATGAACTGATTCTAGTGTGAATCAGAAACAGCAAGATTCACATTTTCTAAGCAAGCTAGCTTCAAATAGTTAACCCATCCAATTATGTTTGTTTCAAAAATCAGTAAATTTATACCAACATCTTCCTTGGTAAGTTTTGGTGTTGGTTTTGGGATGGCAATTTTGTGAGAGCTAGAGGCAAGATTATCCAGCGCTTCTAAGTCTATTATTGTGTGAAGGTGATCTTCTGGGTGATTGATAGGAGAGGGAGAGGGAGAATCAGAAATGATAATGGGTGAGGGAGGTGTGTTTGGTGGAGTGGAATGGTAAGGAGATGGAATTTCTAGAATGTCTTGGATTGAGAGAGATTGTTGAACCATGAGAGGTTCTGTTATTCCAGGAATTGGTGTAGTTGTATCAGAGTCAATATTTGGTTTTTCTGGTTGGGGAGCGTGAATGTTTGGATTTTCTATGTGGGGAGCTTGGAATTCTAGATCAAATTAATCAAAATCAGAAAGAACTTTAGCAAGTTCTGGTTGATTTTGGTCAAGATGTGCAGTAGGAGAATGTGGTTCGTTCAGAATGTTTTCTAGTGTGAGTGAAGGGTCAAATTCTATATCAAAATCATCAAAGGTTTGTGGTGAAGGTTCTTTTGTTGGTTTTGGAGAGGAGGGGGTTTCAGATGTTGATAAAATCACTGATTCTACAACAGAAATAAAAGAAGAATTGCCTTTCTTCTTAGCAGCTTTTGGTACCTTATGAGAAGATCCTTCTCCTGCAGCTTTCCTCTTCCTTGATTTCTTGAGAACAATTCTGGAGCCTATTGACACATATGACAATTGTTTAATTCTGGATTAGTCCCATCCATTTTGCATGCTTCCAAATATCTGACAATGATTTTTGGAGAAGCATTTATTTGAGAGAACATAGGGAAATCCTTCAGAGGAACTCTTCTTGTTGTGATGAATTCCTTGGTTGCAACAGTTGGATCATTCTTAATGGTGTCAATGATTTTCATCTTCTTTAGATTCTTTGCATTGAGAGGTTTTCTAACACATGCTTCAAGAGTGATGACTTGCTAAGCTTCAGTAAGATATTCTACCAATTTATTTTCAGTTAGAATATCTAATATCAGCTTACCCAAAGGTATCCAGTCCCTCTTAGTCCTTTCCTCTTCTCTAGTTTCTTTAAAACTTGTCTGCAAATGATTAAACAGCAGATGAGGAAGATTTATCTTTGCCTTGGTTGCAATGAAGTACAACATAAATTGTTGGTCAATATTGATATAATCATGAGAGCTTGTGGGCTTTCTGTGGTTGATGCAGCCCAAGATAATTTTTGACCAAATTCTGAAGTAGTCCTTCAGATCTTTAATTTTGTTTGATGGCATGCCAGAAGTAAAAATCTCTCTTAAAATTTTTGTTAGGTCAGAGCATTTTTCTGCCATGTCGTTGCACCGAATGCCTCCACCGTCATGACCTATCAACCTTGCAATAAGATCTTCAAAAATTACTATCTTCTTCCCCATCACATAAGAAGTAACTTGATGGTTTGATGTAGTAGCATGAATCAAGAATTCTTTGACCAATCTTGGAAAAATTGGACCCAGTAGATGATCAAAATATTTTATCCACCCTTGAAATTCAACATCATGTGTAAGATCATATTCATTTTCCTTCATGCTTTCAAAGTTTATAATGAATTCACTGAGAACTTCTAGTGATTCAATGGGAGTCAGTACAGTTCTTGACGGTTCTTCATATCTTTCTACTGTTGATGAAGATGAGCCAGGAACACATTGAGAGCTTTGAGCGCTTAAAGATGAAGCCATTGTTCACACAAATTGTTGAGGGTTTTTGAAAGAAAATTTTGCACACAAAAAGTAGAGAAAAAATTGTAGCGATAAGAAGTGAGAGTGAAAAAGTGAAAGTGAAAGTGAATGGTATATTTATAACCAAATTGAAAACTTAATTAGCAAGAAAAGAAAAAAAATGATTACATAGCATTAAGGATTCTTGAAAATAGGGAGATGGCATGGAGATATAGAAAAATTACCAATATAACACGAGTCTCAATACATCCAATCAAAGCTTTAGTCCCTTCAGAATTTGAATGCATGTTCAGTCTTAGAAGAACGCTTGTGAGAGGATGACAAATGTTGATGATGTGAGCTGAATGCTTCTATATTTGAAATGAACGGTTTGGGAACTATTCAAATCTTAGATAAATTCTGATGCAACTGTCCTTCTAACTTCTGAAGTATTATTGATCAAATGTTCACAAAAAAAATATAAACTTTTGAGGGTTAAAGAATACATAAATAGAACTCTTATTCTGGACATAATTTCATGCTGAGATGTTTCAGAATGAAATTAAACCTATCTTCTGAAAGGGCTATAATGAAGACATCAACCCATTGATGGTCTGTGTCAATAAATTTTAAAGAGAGAATTCCTTTCTAAATACAGTCCCTAATAAAGTGATGTTTCATTTCTATATGCTTAGCACTAGAATGTAAAATGGGATTTCTAGATAAACAAATTGCACAAGTATTATCAGAGTATAGGAATGTTACTCTCAAATATATTGAATTCTTCAAGCTGACTTATCATCCAGAACATATGTGTGATGCATCCAGCTATTTCTATATATTCAGCTTCAGCGGTTGATAGTGCAATTGTGGGTTGCCTCTTGTTGGACCACGAGATCATATTTTCTCCAAGAAACTGGCAGCTTCCAAAAGTGCTTTTTCTCTCTTCTCTGTCTCCAGCAAAGTCAGCATCACAGTACCCTACTAATTTGTATTCATTGGTTTTTCTATAAAACAGACCAAGATTAGTAGTATCTTTCAGATACTTGAAAATTCGCTTAACAACTGTTAAGTGAGATTCTCTAGGATCTGATTGGATTTTGGCACATAGACATACACTATATAGAATATCAGGTCTTGAAGCTGTAAGACATAAGATAGAACCAATCATACCTCTGTAGATCTTTTGTTCTACCTTTTTACTTACTTCTTCCTTCTCCAGAATGCATGTAGGATGCATTGGAGTTTTGGCTGGCTTACATTCTGATAGGTCAAATTTCTTCAGAAGTTCTTTGACGTATTTGCTTTGGTGTATGTATGTTCCTTATGGAGTCTGATTGATCTGAATGCCCAGAAAGAACTTGAGTTCTCCTATCAAGCTCATTTCAAACTATGCCTGCATAGACTTAGCAAATTCTCTTCCCAGAGAAGCTTTAGTAGATCCAAAAATAATATCATCTACATATATTTGACAAACTAGAATGTCATTTTTTAATGGCTTACAGAATAAGGATGTGTCCACCTTCCCTCTGGTAAAATCATTTTCTAGCATAAAACTACTTAGTCTTTCATACCAAGCACTAGGGGCTTGTTTCAGACCATATAGTGATTTCATTAGTTTAAAAACATATTCTGCATGTTTTGAATTTTCAAAACCAGGGGGTTGGTGCACATAAACTTCTTCATCAATGTATCCATTTAAGAATGCTCTTTTGACATCCATCTGATAGAGAGTGATGCCATTATTTATAGAAAAATAAATTAAAAGTCTGATAGATTCTAACATGGCGAATGGAGTAAAGGTTTTTGAATAGTCTATCCCCTCTTGCTAACTGTAACCTTGTGCCACCAATCATGCCTTGTTTCTGATGACTTCTCCTTCTTCATTCAACTTGTTTCTGAATACCCATTTGGTTCCAATGATGTTAAACCCTTTTGTTTTCGGAACCAGATCCCACACATCGTTTCTGGTGAATTGGTTTAATTCCTCCTGCATTGCAAGTATCCAATCATTGTCTAGAACATCTTCATCAATGGAAGTTGGCTCAATCAGAGACACTAATCCCATGAGAGATTCTTCAGAGTTTCTGAATGTGGATCTTGTTCTGATTGGGTCTTCTTTCTTTCCCAGAATTTTGTCTTCAGGATGAGCTAAGTTGCTTCTGGATTGCCTTTTCTAGAGAGGTTCTTCAGATGTTGTTGTAGTATTTGTGACATATTCTTCTGGTATTGTCTGTAATTCTTTGTGAGGAACTTCTGATGCAATGTCTTCAGTACCTATAAATTGGACTTCTATATCTGCAAAAGATTTATCTAGCTTTGACTTTTGAGAGCCAAGCTTATCATCAAATCTAACACTGATTGACTCTTCTACAATCAGTGTTTCTATGTTGTATACTCTGTAGCCTCTTGAGCGTTCAACGTATCCTAACATAATACACTTTTGTGCTTTAGAGTCAAACTTGTTTAGATGTTCTTTAGTATTAAGAATAAAACAAATACATCCAAATGGATGGAAATACGAGATGTTGGGCTTTTTGTTCTTCCACAGTTCATATGGAGTCTTATCCATAATAGGTCTTATGGAGATTCTATTCTGAATGTAACACAGTGTGTTAATTGCTTATGCCTAGAAGTTCTTAGCAATGTTACTATCGTTGATCTTGGTTTTGGCTATTTCTTATAAAGTTCAGTTCTTTCGTTCTACAACTCCATTTTGTTGGGGAGTTCTAGGACAAGAGAAATCATGAGAGATGTCATTCTCATTAAAAACTAGTTCAAATTTTTTGTTTTCAAATTCTCCACCATGATCACTTCTGACTCTAACAATTCTAAGATCTTTTTTGTTTTGGACTTGGTTACGGAAGGCAAAGAACACAGAGTGTGACTCGTCCTTGTTTGTTAAGAACTTTACCCATGTCCATCTTCTATAGTCATCTAATATCACTAATCCATACTACTTTCTACTAATGGATACAATTTTCACTGGTCCAAATAGATCTATATGTAGAAGTTCTAATTGTCTAGAGGTAGAAACACCATTTTTTGCTTTAAAAGAGGGTTTTGCAAACTTTCCTTTCTGTCATGCTTCACACAGAGCATCTGAGCTGAACTTCAGGTTAGGAAGTCCTCTGACTTGATTGAGTTTGTTAATCTGAGATATTCTTCTCATACTAACATGCCCCAATCTTCTGTGCCACACCCATTGCTCATCGTTAATTGACAATAGGCATTTTACATTCTGACTTTTTAGTTCAGAAAGTTTTATTTTGTAAATGTTGTTCTTTCTCTTTCCATTAAATATGATAGATCCATCTTTCTGACTAACTGCTTTACAGGACTTTTGATTAAAGATAATATTATAAGCGTTATCACTTAATTGACTTACGGATAACAAGTTATCCATTAATCCATCTACTAACAAAACATTAGTAATAGAGGGAAGATTACCGTTACCAATTGTTCCAGAGCCAATGATCTTCCCCTTCTGATTGCCTCAGAAACCTACATAGCCTCCAGATTTAAGCTCCAGGCTTTGGAACATATGATTTCTTCCCGTCATGTGTCGAGAGCATCCAGAGTCCAGGTACCAGGATTGGTGTTTCAGTCTTGCTGTCAAAGATATATGCAACATAGACAATTTTATCCTTAGATACCCATATCTTTTTGGGTCCTTGTTTGTTATAGTTACCAAAGTTCTGTTTGAATTTTAGTTTAGCAGAAAAATCATTACTAGTATACTTTAAATCATATGTGTTCCCATAGGTAAAGTGAGAATTTAGAGGAATGTGTTTAATAACTAAATCCTTAATTTTCTTAGGTTTGGATACTTTACCTTTGTATCCTATACCTTTCCTGCCATTTCTGCTATCTCTATAGATCATTGAAGCCATCTTGCTTCTATCTATGTTTTTAGAGAGGAATTTATGAAAGCTATGATCATATTCCTTTATGATATTATCAAGGTTACTAGGAACTTCTAAGATAGTTTCCTTCTGAGAATTTTGTAATTCATTTTCAAGTTTTGATATTTTTTATTTCAGCTCAGAGTTTTCCAATATCAGATTCTTAGTTTCTTCAGAGTCAGAAACTAAATCCCTTTTCAGGTTCTTGTTTATAACTCGAAGTTTCTGATACCTTTCTAGAATTTTTGACAGACTCTCTTCTAATTGAGATCTAGAAAAGTTAGAAAATACCTTTTCTGCCTCTGAGTCTGATTCTGATCCAGATGATTCCGTATCTTATGATATGTTGGATATGAGGGCAATTTTGGCTCTTTCATATTCTGATTCAGTCTGCATCTGAAGAGTCTGAGTCATCCTATGTTGCCATGAGACTTTTCTTCTTCTCCTTAACAAACTTCTTTTTAGGTTTCTCCTTCTGAAGCTTTAGACAGTCACTTTTGTAGTGCCCTTGTTCATTGCATTCGTAGTAGACAATGTCTTTGTTTCTTGACTTTCTGTATTCAGAAGATGGTTCAAACTTTCTGTATCCAGATGATGATTCAGACTGATTCCTAGTTCTTCTGGAATTTCTAAACATCCTTTTCCTGTGCTTCCACAGCTAATTGAATCTTCTGGAGAGAATGGATAATTCGTTTTCTTCTGATGAGGAACCACCAAAGTTTTCTTCTATTTCCTGCAAAACTTTAGAACATATTTTTTGTTAGATTTAAGAGCTAACGACTTACCTTGCTTTCGAGGCTCATCATCTTCTAACTCTATCTCATGACTTCTGAGAGAGCTAACAAGTTCTTATAAAGATATTTTGTTCAGATCTTTTTCCAGTTTGAGAATAGTGACCATGGGTCTCCATTTCTTTGGTAAACTTTTGATGATCTTCTTTACATGATCAGCAGTTGAGTACCCTTTGTCCAGAACTTTTAGCCCAACAACCAGAATTTGAAATCTTGAGAACATTGTTTCAATGGTTTCATCTTCTTCCATTTTGAAGGCTTCATATTTTTGAATGAGCATAAGGGCTTTGGTTTCTTTGACTTGTGTGTTGCCTTCATGCGTCATTCTTTAGGAATCAAACATGTGCTTTGTTGTCTCTCTATTGGTGATCTTCTCATACTCTGAGTATGAGATGGAACTCAAGAGAATAGTTATGGCCTTGTGATGATTTTTGATGTCTCGCTTTTGATGATATGACATTATTTTTCTGTCAATCTTCTGACGACTTTCATTAACAAGATACATGTACCTATCAATCACCATATCCCAGAGATCAGCATGATGAGCCAGAAAGAAACTTTCAATTCTGTATTTTTAGTAGTCAAAGTTTTCTTTATCAAAGACTGATGGTTTACCGTTTATTCTGTCTTTCTCATCATGGTAGTCATTGCTGATGTTCCGACTTGGTCCCACCATCGTGTTTTTCTTTGCTTGGATCTTTTACTGACACAGTTAAGTTCTTGTACTCAGAACCAGAAGCTCTAATTTCAATTGAAGAATGGAAAAACACAAAGGGGGGGGGGGGTGAATTGGGATATTAAAACTTAATGAAAAGAATACATTGATTTTTATCCTAGTTCGGTTGAACTCAAACTACTCCAGTCCACCCGCTAAGGTGATTTTGCCTCTCTCCAACGAGGTCTTAATCCACTAATCAATCTTGATTACAAATCTACTTTGGCAACTGCCAAAGTCTTCTTGAGTATAACGATAACCCGATTTTTCTCAAGGAAATTCACTAAACAATGTATGAATAAAAGTGTATAGTAGTGTTTCTAATTAAACAATATCACAAGACATTGATGTTTTACACAATTTGAAAGTTGAAAGATTAAGGATGAAAGATGATAGCAGCGTTGTGCGTGTGTAAATCGTGAACCATTTATCCTCAAGGCTTGTTTAAATAGGCGAAGCATGGATGAGCATTTGGAAACTTGATCAATGATAATTAAGGTGCTTTCCAAAAATAAAGATCCTTGTTCCCCTCTAGCTGTTACTCTTGAAATGGAAATATTTGATTTGTAACACTTCAGAACATTGAAGTATCTGTTGATGCTTACTTCATAACTTTGGAGATCAGAGCCATGAAATCATGTTTGCAGCATTAGAACTTCTTTCAAAGAGTTTTATAATCAGAGTTGAAACATCCTTTTAGCGCATATTCTGATCTTCTTTCATCAGAACTTTTTGAGAGATGTTTACAATCACAACAGAAAAAACTTTTTAACTTATCTTCTGATCTTCTTCCATCAGGACTTCTCTACAAAACAAATTATAATTTTAGGGAGCATAAATGTTCTTTGCTTTTGTTATCATCAAAAATCTTACAAGGGTTTTAGAATTAAACTATGTTCTAACAAAATGTACACATTGGAAACACAGATTGCAGATGGAAACACAAATGAGAACAACACTATATCCATATGAAGAAGTTCTAACACTTTGGAAGTAGTATGATGTTGCAACATCAGGTGTGAAATCATGGATTTCTTTCTAATTTCACACTCACCACAAACTTTTCTTTCTCCAATTTTAAGATTTGGAATTCCCTTAATAGCTCCTTCAGATAAAACCTCCATCATTCTTTTTATATTAAGATGTCCATGTTTCTGGTGCCATAGCTTTACTTCTTCTTCATGAGTTATTAGGCATGAGGAAGAATAAGTAGTTATCTGAGATTACCATAGATAATAGTTGTCTTTATATTCTAATTCCCTTAATTAGGATAACATCCCTTTAATCTTTGACCAGACATTTTGACTTTGAAAAGTAGACTAGAAGACCTTGGTCACACAATTGACTAATGCTAATGAGCTTAGCAGTTAATCCTTTCACATAAAGAACATCTTATAAACTAGGAGAACCAAAATACATCAACTTACCAACTCCTTTGTGTTATACTTCAGTTTCCCCCCCTAAGATATCTCATCATCTCATATTATCAATACATCAAGATCACACATTAGGGTTGGTTCTCCCTTTCTACTTCATCCTATCTTTAAGTTTCCTCTTGAGGGATCAGCAAACACCTTGAAGTGTGTATCTTGTACATGTGTTCTTTTAACTAACATCAAGATATGTATATATTTTTCTTTGGATGTTCATATTGTAGGTGATGACACAACTGCATCCATCTCACCATCTAACCTAGGGTTTTGAGGGATAATCCTCAATCAAATGGTTCTTCAATGGATTACAAGAGCTTAAGATTCAATGCTATGTCTATGGTATCAAAGTTATTTGGTTCAAATAACTCTCTCACCTTATTTAGGTCATGTTTTCCCCAAGGTTGGTGGTGGTATTCATCAAGAAGATTCATAGCTTCATGTGTTTATTTCCATGCCTTCTTCAACAAACTTCATTGATACTTAAGATCCACCTTTGAGTGTGCTTCAAGACAACAATATTTCAATGTCTAATGTGATCTTTCACGCTCTATTTTTCAAAGAAAGTTCAAAATATTCAAGGTTGATTCAACAAGTTTGACCTAATTGAGCAAGTGCCTTATTCAGTGATCACAAATGCATAACTCTATCAATTTTTAACATTTTGTGTTGGTTATTTTTTCTATGGGTTCTTATATAATCTACAACAACTTCTCTTCACATGAGAAGATCCAATTGCGCAAGAAAAGTCATCAAAAGTTAAAAGGGGTCCCAAGTCATTTTGACACTCTTTGAGCTAGGGTTTAATGACTTACAAGGACCATATCTTACTCATTTTTTGAGATTTTTGATTAATTCCAAATCCATGATTCTCTTTAAAGGGTCCTTAACAAGTTATCTTCAAGGCTTTAAGGAGAATTTTGAATGGAATATCACTAATGGTTGTAGAATATTACAAGTCCTTTGAAAAGGCTATCAAATTCTCTTGTGTGACTTCAGAGGATCACAACTTGGTCAATTGTTTTCTCCTTGAACTCATTCTTTTTATAAAATAATATTTGGGATAATTATTACAACTTTGATTTAATATGCAAGACTTGAAAATTCCTGGAAAGTTGTTTAAGAATTGAAAAGATTACAGGTCTTTTGTGAATTTCCCCAAATTTACTCATCATATTCCAAAGACCATAACTCTTTCAATTTTTATGATTTTTAAGTCATCTCAATTCCACAATTCAATATAAAGAGTCTAAATTTCATCTTCAAGGATCAAGTTCAAATTTTGACTGGAAAGGCTTGTAAGTTTGCAAGACATTATATGACATTTTGAGGTTCCATACTTAGAATTTTTCTAAGTGTCAAATACCCGTGTAGTTTTCCTCATTTCAAACTTGAATAATTTTTTGCTCAAGTATCCAATTGCTACCTTTCTTGGCACATTATGATGTTTTTTGTGAGATCTTTCCATTGCCAAAAGAATGAGATCATAAAGCATCCTACATTGTGTGCCCCATGCTCTTGATGTTGCTTTCATGAAACTGAGTTTTTGCTTGAACTCCGAATTTAATTTTCATAATGTGCGTTCTAATCACCAATTTTGTGTGTGATTTTTACTTAAACATGTTTATAAAACTTGCTAAACACGATTAGAGCCTTGAAACTCAAGATTTGAGTGAGTTTTGATGCTAAGCAAGTCAAACTTTTCTCGTTTTCGGGCTTCACTCAATTTCCCTCCAAACCTTATTGTTTCTTCCAATTATTTTCACCATTCATTTCCCTATAAATAAGGTATCATTCCTCACTCTTTTCCTCAAGCTTGGATAGCCAAAAAAGCTCTGTCAAAATCTCTCCATAGCTAATATTTTTGAGTTTTCGATTTATCATTTCCTTCACTTCTAGATCTTATTTATTGATTGATGATTCATCATTGAACTTCACTGAATCTAACAGAAGAAGAACCAAACCATAAAGTGCTTTAAATCATGCTATCCAAGTTAAGTTCCAGAGCAAATTCTCCGACTTTGTTCAGGTAGAATTCTTCACCATTTCACCTCAAATAAATTTCTAAGATGTGTCTCTTCTTCTCTGAAGCTCATGCTTCTTCTGGTTTCCATTTTCATGGAGAATTAACCATTTAATTTCAAAACTCGTTTTCATTTTTTCTTCTGGTTTTTTCCAAATCGAGTGAGCTATGGTTAATATAAATTTTTCGCGAGGGTACCATTAGAACTGTCTTGATGAGGAGAAGCGAATGGAAACGGTCTGAGCTTCCAATTTTACCATTTGTAGAACCTGCAACTCACGTGTGACTGGAGGTTGAAGATGACCAGCGTGTCATCTCTCAACCAATGACATGATGCCACACAATTTTTCCAAAATCTATTTTAAATTAATGTTCCAATGCTTTATTCACTAATGTCTGTATCATGCACAACGTGCCAGATTCCATGGGTTTGATTACTAACACGTTTTGACAATGATTAGATGATCCACATTTTTTGGTTTATTATTTTTAATTTAAGTTTTGTTTTAATTGTTTTAAGCTTCAAAAATTCATAAAAAAATTCATTTCAACTTCTAAAATTGTAAAAAAAAAAATCAAAAATGCTTTTGATTTTTCTCTTTCTGATTTTTATTTTTTCACAATTTTATTTTGTGATTTGATATTTTTTATAATTTTTTCAATTTATTTGATTTATTTTAATTGTTTAAAAATACTTGTTGGTCATTTTAAATTATGGAAAAAAATTATGGAAGGACCCAATGACCTCTTGACAAATATTGGTGACCTCATTTTATTTTTATTTTTGATTTTACTATTTTTCACAAATTTTGGCTTATTTTGCTTATTTCTTTATATTTTTAAAAATAGTTTCTGACTTTAAAAAATTCTAAAAAAGTTTGTCAACACTTTTTGACTCATGTTTGACCTCTGATATTTTTTTTAGAATTTTTATTTGGTATTTTAATACATGTTGTGTATTTTACCAATTATTTCCTTTTTAAATTTTGTTTTATATTAAATACATTTTATTATTTTTTGATTGGTCCTGATTTGGAGGCACTTGAGTGTTATTTTGGGATAAGTTCCTCAACCTCATTGGATCTTGGGTGTTGATAGGTTGAAAAACCAAATCCACCAAAATGGAAGAATGGTGTTGGTGATATTTGAAACCCTAATTCCATCTGATACATTGATTACACTGTCATTCCCCTCCCTCTTCATCTTATCCCTTTCATATTTTTACGTGTGCTACATGTTTTTGGAGAATGATCTACATATCATTTCTCTAACATGTTTGGTACATAGATTACTATTGACCAACCTCAAAATAGGTGTGGCATCTATACAAGTTCACTTACGATTGCTTAACATAGCGCTAAATTTGTCCCGATTCAAAAAATAATCATTCGTGGCGCAAACCTATGTTTGCAAGCCCAAATATGTTTAATTTGAAACCTTAGAATCAATAACTTTGAAGTTCATTGTTAGGAGGCTTTGATTATATCAATCCTCTAATGAAATTCATGAACTTTGGTCTAAGTGAATCATTTAAACATCGTTGATCATATGTGGTTGCCTTGAGTACTTGAAATGAATGAAATACTTGACAAAAAGCAAATGAAACTTGTTGCTAAGAGGATTTTGCCTCTAACTTTTAATTCACTAACAATTAACTCACTAACAATTAACTTGACCTTTTGTTATTCAACTAACAAAAAGAAAGATTCAAGATGGTCATTCAACTAACCTTTTGTTATACTTGACCTCTAACTTTTAATTCACTAACAATTAACTTTACTTTATGCCTTTATTTTGTGACTTTACTTTTATGTACCATTTATTTTATCATTTACATTTCATGCCTTTTTTTATCCTACTCACTCGAGCATTTATTTTTTATGTCATTTTTTTTGCTCACTTGGCATTTCTTTTCTTTTAAAGACACTTAATAATAAACTTGAACCTTAAAAGACTTATTTCTTTATGGACTATTTGGTTACTATCCCTAGCACTGTGGAGTTGCGGATTGCTAAGACTTAGGATTAGAAGCCATGAGAAATTTGAGCCTTTGATCTTTGGTTAACATTTTTGTGTTGGTTTGAAGTTTTTATGTATGCAAGTTATTCTAATTTTCATTCTTTGTCTGTGATTGAGAATTCCTCTATATACAGTTGTTACTCTAGCCAAGTTTTGTCAATAAATACTTTGCTTGGTTCTTAATTCATCTGAAACTTGGTATTCCTTAGAGGTTTAGTATTTTTGCTTGCTTGCTTTCAATCCAAAGAATGCGAATTCTACATTGACTTCTTCATGTCAAATGTTGTCTTCTTGTTGGTTAGACCATTCTTTTCCTTAGCTTTTACTTTTCATACTTAGGATAGTCCCTTCATCTCCTCATATCTTCTTTAATTTCAAAAGTCTTCTCCCTCCTTTTCAAAACTTTTCTTGTTTTTTCAAACTTAAACCACTTTCATAATAAACTTGGACTTAGGTCCATGCATTTTCAAAAATCTTTTCTTAATCAAACTTTAATCAATGTAATCATACTTTGATATCTTTCTCAAGACTAAAAGTCATTAACCTCATTCAAACTTTTGCTACTTTGAATTTTTTACTTTTCTCAAAAGATTAGACTCTTGTTGATTCTTATAGTGACACAAGCTACTATACTTATATGATATGTAGTGAAAAGAGCTATTTTCCACTTGGGTGTTGGGTGATGGATTTTAAATCCAAGTTATATCCTCCACTTTAAGATAACGCAAATGCTCCTTTCTCATTTTTATGGGTAGTAGGTACGTTTTCCAATCGGATTAACTAACATACGTGTGTTTTAAAATATTTAAGGTGAACTATGAGAACCTTGATGTTGTAACTGGTTTTTAAATCAGAGTCTCCACCCTTAATTTTTATCCTAAAGGAATGGAGTATAAAGGAATAACCCTAAAAGTTATAGATTCTAGATCTTGACTCGGTTCTAGACGAGGGGAAGGTGTTAGGCACCCCTTATCTACCTTGCTCACAAGGATACTAGGCTTAGAAAGTCATTTTAAGAAATAGGGTTTTAAGTTTTATTAGGGGAACTAGCCACGATTTTAATCGTATGCCTACGTATCCTCTTAGGAGGAATCAGAGTCCCATTTTGTAGTTCACAATTGGTTTGTGTTTTTTATGCATTGCGATGATATTCGCATTTTCAGCATGTTTAGTTTAGGTGTCGTGAATAGCAGAGATTGTTTGACTAAACGCGCAGTTGATTCGAATGTATTCACAATCCTTTTCAAAAATTGTTTATCGAATTAATTTGATTTAAGAAAATAAGTTGTAGTTGGTTAAATAATTTTTAATATATTAATTATTGAAAATATTCTATTTAAATGCATGATAAAAAATAAAATTTAATGCAATAAATAAAATAATATTTTAACGAGTTGGAAAATAATATTTATGAGATAATAATAATGATAATAAAAATAATATTAAATGTATTAAATATGTATTTAAAAATATATAATAAAAATTATAATTAATAAAAAAAATAAGAAAATATAAAATTATAAAAAAGTAATAAAATAAAATAAAATAAAAATGCAGGGGGGTGTGAAATAAATTGAGGTAGTAAAATAGTGGGGGTGCTAAAAACATGGGCCTGAATTCAGATATTGAATTCATGCCTAAAAGGCGAAGGGGGTGCAGGTTTAGATAACACAGTAAATTAGGGGGGGAAGGTGTCACGAGCCAGGGTCTGGGTGTGTATTTTGCAAACATCAGTAAAAAAATAGAAGAGGGTTGCGTTAGTATTAGGCTTTGCCCAGTGGGTGCTTGGGAGGAGTCTGTATGGACTGCATGTGGGAAGGTATAAGGTGGTACAGTAGGCACACACATTTCTAATCACTTGATAGGGATCATACGAACATAAGATGGGGTATATGATAAATTGTACAAGATGGCATACATAGGATCTCTAAATACAATATATTCGTCTTTTGTAAAACGATTTTCATTTTGTTTATTTGTTTCTCTCTCTTTCCGTCTTCATTCTCATTCTCTCTTTCCTCTAACTCAAACAATATGAAACCCTAACCTAACCATCAACGGCAGCGGCATTTCTTCCTTCTCCCTAGTACAACAACATCAACCTATAACCCAATAACCCCAAACTCCAGATCTGTAAGAAAAAAACGCAACCATAACATACCCTAAAAGCTAAGAGTTTACCTCAGTCGTATTCCTTTTTATTCGCTTCCAATCTGAATCCTTTTTGGCTAACTCCTCGTCTCTATTTTGTAGGTTATGACGATGGGAGTGGTGGTGATTGCTGGGAATTTGAAGACGGTGGCGGCGTCATTTTCTTCCTTCTCCCCAGTACAACAACATCAACCTACAACCCAATAACCCCAAACCCCATATCTGTAAGAAAGAAACGCAACCATAACATACCCTAAAAGCTAAGAGTTTACCTCAGTCATATTCCTTTTTGTTCGCTTCCAATCCTAATCCTTTTTGGCTAACCCATCGTCTCTATTTAGCAGGTTACGACGATGGGAGCGGTGGCGATGGCTTGGAATTTGAAGACGGCGCTAGACGAATAGCTAGGAATTCAGATATTGAAACCCTAAGCTAATTGCAGTGACTTGGGATTTGAAGACGACAACATGATGAAGACAACACCCTCAAGGCCTTCTTCTTTCGATTCTGTAACCTTTTCTTATCTGTCAACTTCCACTATTTTTTTCTCACTATCTCTTTTTCCATAATTTTCGTCCCCCTTTCTCTGTAATTTATTTGGCTTTTATAGTGTTTTTAGGATTAGTTATATTAGGAAAATAACAGATTTTTCTGTAAATTTCAATTAGATTAATTAGGGTTTGAATTAGGTTTAGGAAATAATTTGAATCTGTCTGTAAATTTGTATAAGTTCTGACTTTGTAATAAGTGAAATTTTGTTTCTGTCAGCTATTCGTTCTGTACTGATTAATTCTTGCATTTGTTCTTGATTCTATTTCCAATTCTATCTTAGAGATTTGAACAGTAACGATTTAAAGCAAATAAGGCTTGTGTTTTGTGTTTAATCTAAAGAGTAGATGTTCCCCTTATTTTGGTCCAAATGCCTTTTCATTGTTTTGGGCCTGCCTAGTTGTTTTAGGATGCGTAACAAAATTCACCCCTCTTTTTTTACTCCTAATTGACCAAACAACTGTTAAATTATACAATTAATACTGATTTAAAAGAATAAAACAATTGTTTTCAAAACTGTGAAAAAAAGGTAATGGACCTATTAGTTTAAGCTACGATTTTTGAAGCCTTTTTTTGTTGACAATTCTTTCAAATAAAAACAGAAATGCATTATATTGTTTTAATTAAAACAAAATTAATATAATTGATAAAATCAATGTTCGTAATAGTGATATTGATAAAAAATAATGTTATAACAATAATAATAACAACAATTTCAATAATATTTAAAACAAACCAAAAAAATTGACGGGCCATCTTATTGGGCTTTAGAAGAAAAATAGACTTCCTTATTAAAACCTAAATGGGTTTATTGTTTTATATTTCAAACAAATAAATTGTTTTAAAAAAAACTTGCAATGGGCCTCCCTATTGGGTTTTAATAAAAGAAAGAATTGTTTTGTATACCCTTTTCAAAAGGAAAGAAATCTTAATGGGCCTTAAAAAAAACATATTGCTGCATACATTCTTCCAACCCTATTCAAAAACTTTAAAAGGGCTTTATTAAAGACAAGATTTGATCGCACTTCTTTTAAAGAAAAACACCTCCCATGAGATGAACTCCTATCTAAAAACCTAATGGGCGATCAAATGTTGATGGTCCATTTTAAATCTACACACCCCTTTTATATATTTTACTCCTTCACATAGAAAGAAAAATTAGATAATACGATTCATTTAAAAGGAACCTAAACATAATTATAAGGGTAGGGAAAATTTGGGGTATGATAGTTGCCCCTATTTAATCATCTTTTGATTGAATAGTGTGAGAATACGCATGTCTCACACGTTTGATCAGAAGTTTATTAAATCTTGGAAAACCCCAAATTTTTTCCGAGAGATTGTAAGGATACATTTTACAGCGTCCCCATAAGTGCGAAGAATAGGTACAAATGGTGATGTATCATCTTACACGAGTTTGAACTAGAGTTAACGAAACAGATAACTCGTCAGTATCTAAGAGATTGTAGATTTTGCATATTTATCCTAACCTAGGAGGTAAGTGATACAAGTTTGAAAAGTTGACTTACTAAGGCTTGGGGACTAATATAGCAAGTTTGATTTTATTTGATTTTGTTTATTCATTACAACCTAGGGGATGAATAAAACAAAGTCCGATAACCACATCGATGCGTGGAGACTGAGGCAATGGAAAGAGTTTGATATTAACATTATTGTATGGAGGCTGATGCAATGGGTCAAATTTGTAGATTTTGCAATATTGTTGCATGGATCCTGACACAATGAGCTATATCGCATAGAAGAAAACATATTGTTGCATGGAGACTGATGCAATGAGTTGTATCACGAAAAAGTTTGATAATAACATTGTTGCATAGAGAATAATGCAATAGATTATATTGTAGATAAGGAAACACATTGCTACATGGAGACTGACGTAATGGTTTAAACTATAGATTTCGTACATTACCGTATGGAGCCTGACGCAATGAACTATATCACAGAGGAAGGAACACACAGTTGCATGGAGACTGAGGCAATGGATTATATCTTAGAAAAAGCTTGATGATAACATTGCTGCATGGAGACTGATGTAATGGAAATAGTTTGATAATAACATCGTTGCATGAAGACTAATGCAATGGGTTGAATTACAGATTTCACAGATTGGTTCATGGAGCCTGACACAATGAGTTGTATTACGAAGAAGTGAACATATTACTACGTGGAGACTGACAGAATGAGTTGAGTTGTAGAGGATTTCGTACATTGCTTCATGGAGCCTAACGCAATGGAGAAAGTTTGATAATAACATTTTTGCATGGAGACTGATGCAATGTATTATATTGTAAAGGAGAAAATACATTGTTGCATGTAGCCTGACACAATGAGTTAAATTGCCGACTTTGCACATTGCTGCATGGAGCATGGTACAATGAGCTATATCATAAAGAAGGAAAACACATTGTTGCATGGAGTCTGACACAATGAGTCCTAATGTAGAGGAAGTTGTTTTGATGATCCAAATATTAGATAAATAAACTAGAGATTGAGATCAGATTTTTACCGGTTGTGCTTGTCTTTAACCAAGGTAACAAACTGATGGAGGGCTCTAAGATATTGGCTCCGTCCAAAGTGTATTTCGAGGAATTCCATGTGTGATGTATATGCATGATATCTTATATCAATATGAAACCCATAGTGTGTATGCAGTGAGCGTGCGTATGCCCCAAATATTTTCATATGTGCTAAATGTGTGTATATGCCTCAAAATGTTATGAAAAGTGTCTTGTTGGGTATTATCTCCTTTTAAACCATTGGTTTTGAGTTGCCAACTCCCTGATGTTGCGTGTTGCATCGCCGTAGTATATTTGAATTGTTTTTAACATGATGGAAAGTATCAGTAAGATCTTGATGTTTATATTGTAGGCGTAGGCGTAAACATAGGCGTAGACATAGGCATAGTCGTTGAAATAAGCCTAGATGTGGACGCAGACGTGGATTTTCTTTTGGTGTTTTCTAACCAAAATTATTTTTGATGTTTTATCAAGTTCTTTTATTTGTCAAATCCCCGAAATGATTTCAACACAATATTCAAAAGAAATAATCGTAGTATTTTGTAAACAAGTCTGAAAAGGAAAAACATAATTCGCAAGATGGAAAGAGTGAATGTTTTATTTATGTGCCTCTGAATAGGAACGAGTACAAGATGCAATTCCTTAAATAGGTAATTACAGAAAATTTTAAAACTATAAATGGCAATGAAAATGATAATTGCTACTGCTGTTTCCCCAATGTCCTTTTGATAGCTTCCAATCATCTTTGCTTTTAAGTTGAATGATTTGTATCCATCTCTTTCTTTGTGGTTTTTGGTTGCAGTTCTTAGATCGCAGTCTTTTTGTTCTTTATTTCTTTTGGATAAGATCCCTAATTTTTGCCTGGATCTCCCTTTCGGGTTTTCAATCCACCAGGATAAATTTTGTGTATGTCCCTAATTTTTTCCTGGATCGCCCTTTCGGGGTTTCAATCCATCGGGACGCTCCTTTTTTCCTAAGTCGCCTGTTTAAGGTTCGACCTTAACAATCTTTCTTATACATAGTATTTTTTGAGTTCATCTTAATTTTCCGGGTGCAGTAGTTCTTCCCCATCCATTGTCGTGAGGATGAGACCACCACTAGAGAATGATGTTTTTACCACACAGACCTTCGCAGTTTGGTTTCTATTTACCACGTAAATCTAGGCAAGGTAGTAGAATATTCTTGAGCATTAAATCCCCTTCTTTGACTATTCGAGGGCGGACTTTCTTGTCGAAGGCTTTCTTCATCCGCTTCTGATACAATTGACCGTGTCACAAAGCTGTTAAGCATTTCCCTTCAATGAGGTTGAGTTGATCAAGTTGCGTCTGAACCCACTCAGCCTCTTGAAGATTTATTTCCATTAGCACTCGAAGTGATGGAATTTCTATTTCAATTGGGAGTACTGCCTTCATGCCATATACTAGAGAGAAAGGAATTGTGCATGTTGATGTGCGTACAGAGGTACAATAACCATGTAGAGCAAAGGGAATCATTTCGTGCCAATATTTATATGTCTTCACCATTTTATGAATGATTTTATTGATATTTTTGTTGGTAGCTTCGGCAGCCCCATTCATGTTGGGTCAATATAGTGAGGAATTATGATGCTCGATTTTGAAATCATTGTATAACTCCTTCATAATTTTATTATTCAGATTAGACGCGTTATTCGTTATGATCCTGTTTAGAACCTCGTATATGCATATGAGATTTTTCTTGATGAATCGAGTGACCACTTGGCTTATCACATTTGCATAGGGTGCCACTTCTACCCATTTGGTGAAGGAGTCTATAGCGACTAGTATGAATTGGTGTCCGTTAGATGCTTCTGGTTTGATCAAGCCTATCATATCAATTCCCCACATCGAAAATGACCATGGAGAACTCATGACATTTAGAGGAGTGGGTGGCACATTTATTTTGTCGGCATAGATTTGGCACTTGTGACAAGTTTTTGTGTAATGATAGCAATATGCTTCCATTGTTAACCAATAATAACCTGCTCATAGAATTTTTCTTGCCATAGCATGCCCATTTGTATGGGTTCCGAAAGTACCTTCATGGATTTATCTCATAAGCATATTTGCTTCTTGCTTCTCCACACACCTGAGTATCACCATATCATAATTTCTTTTGTATAACACATCACCACTCGGAAAGAATTTTGAGGCTAGCCTTCTCAGAGTTTTTTTTATCAATGATAGAGGCATTTTCTGGATATTCTTGTTTATCAAGGTACCTCTTGATGTCATAGAACCAGGCTTTTTATCCGATCCCTCTTCAATAGCGAGGAAATGTGCAGGCTCTTCAAAATGTCTGATTGTGATGCGCGGCTCGTGGTTAGGCCAAGTTACCTTGAACATGGCTAATAGGGTTGCTAAGGCGTCTTCCATCTGATTTTCTTCTCGTGGGATATGACTAAAGGTAATCTCGGTGAATTCCGTATCTAGCTTTAAGACATGATCCCGATATGGAATCAAATTGGGGTGTTTAGTGTCCCATTCTCCTTTGACTTGGTATATGACTAGCACATAGTCTCCAAACACTTCGAGATATTTGATTCTTAAATCGATGGAAGCTTCCACACCCAGGATACAAGCTTTATATTCGGCGATATTGTTGGTGCACTCAAAACAAAACCTTGTAGCGTAAGGTTTGTGATAGTTGTTTGGAGAAGTAAAAACTTCCCCGATGCCATGCCCTAGTGCATTTGAATCTCTTTCAAACATGAGTGTCCAACGTGCCCCTGGTTCAGGTCCTTCGTCGGGCCTCGATATTTTGTAGTCATCTATAGCCATAACATCTTTGTCTTGGAAGTCGAACTTCATTGGTCGATATTCTGGAAACAATTGATGAGCTAGGTGATCAGCTAGTACACTACCCTTGATGGCCTTTTGAGTAACATATTGTATGTCACACTCTGATAATAACATCTTCCATCGGGCAATCCTTCCTGTAAGAGCTGGTTTCTCGAACACATACTTTAAAGGATCCATGCTTCCTATTAACCACGTGGTGTGTGTTAACATGTACTTCCTTAATATTTTAGTAGACCAAGCCAATGCACAACAAGTCTTATCGAGGAGTGAGTACCTGGTTTCATAGTCAGTGAATTTCTTGCTGAGGTAGTAGATTTCATGCTCTTTTCTACTCGTTTTGTCCGGTTGGCCCAATACACTTCCCATTAATCCTTCAAGTACTGTTAGATACATGATGAGCAATCTTCCAGAAACTAGAGGCATTAAGATTAGTGGCTCTTTCAGACATTGCTTTATTGTCTCGAAAGTTATCTGGCAGTCATGATTCCATATCACCGTCAGATCTTTTCACAATAATTTGAATATGGGCTCGCTCGTAAAAGTTAGGTGTGATATGAACCTTGAAATATATATCAATCGTCCTAAGAAACCACGAACCTCTTTATATATCTTTGGAACTGGAATTTCTTGTATGGCTTTCACTTTGTCGGGGTCCACCTTGATACCATGCTGACTTACGATAAAACCCAGTAACTTTCCTGATCTAACACCAAATGTACATTTCTTTGGATTCAACCTTAGTTTGAACCTTCACAGACGATAAAATAATTTCTGTAAATGTATGATGTGGTCCTCCTCCGTATGAGGTTTGGAAATTATATCATCTACGTACACCTCAACTTCTTTGTGAATCATATCATGGAATAATGTGACCATTTTCCGCTGATAGGTTGCCCCTGCGTTCTTTAGACTGAACGACATTACTTTGTAGCAGAAAGTTCCCCAAGGCGTCATGAAGGTAGTATTCCATATCTTCTGGTGCCATTTTGATTTGATTATAGCCCGAGAAACTATCCATGAACTAGAATAATGAATCTTGAGTTGTATTGTCCACTAAAACATCTATGTGAGGTAGCGGGAAATCGTCTTTAGGACTTGCTTTGTTAAGATCCCAATAATATACACATATACGTACTTTGCCATCTTTCTTGGGTAATGGCATGAAGTTAGCTATCCAAGGTGGATAATCTACCACCGCTAAGAACCCTGTCTCGAATTTTGTTAGACATGTCTAGACGAGTCCTCCTGAGCTTCTGCATGACCGGGGAGCAACCTTCCTTGAGAGGTAGCCTGTGCACCACAATGTATGTGTCTAATCTTGGCATATCTTTGTAAGACCAGGCGAATATATCCATGTATTCATGTAAAAGCTTGACCAACCTTTCTTTGACGCTTTTTTCTAATGTTGCCCCCAGCGAGATCTCTTTCGGATCTTCCACTGTGCCAAGATTAATGGTCTTAATATATTCCTGGTATGGTTGTATGATGTCAGCTTGTTGCTCTATCCCTCTTGCTAATTCTTCAGAAAGTTCAAGATCCTCATCATCTTCCTCTTCATCTTGGTTGATAGGAGCATCGAAATCACATTAGATAGAAGCAATAACATTATCGGTGATTTTGGGCATGGATCTGCACATTTATCATGTTTTGGTTCAGTCTTTTTTTAGTATGTGAATTTGGAAAATGCATATGAAGGAAGTTATTTCCATTTTAAATATGAAGTATAAATGCAAAATAAAAACAATAATCTTAATTGAATAAAAAACATATTTTTATCAATCATGAATATTGGTTGAAAAAATGGGGGACCCTTACAAACAACCCCTATGCCTCGGGCTTGACATAGGTTTTTTTTTCAAAAACAAAGAAAATTACTTTGGAAATAAAATCTCAGGAATCTACACAACTATCCAGTTCTTGAGTTCTTCTCCCGGGGCGCACTCATGGATCAAATCAGATGCCCTTTTGATGTTGTCTTTGTTAGATATCATTGCCACTTGTTCGCTATTGTACCCCAATTTTTGCCCCTAAGATCCCTCTATCATCTCATTTCAACTCAATCACAACAAGATCACAATAAGGTTTGGTTCTTCTCCCTATCTTTAGGTTTGCTCTTTGGGAATTACCAAGCACCTTGATTTATATATTGTGATCATATATGTTTTTTATTAACTAACTTTTAACTAATAAATACAATAAATGTTTTCCCTAATTGATGATATTATAGGTGAGAGCACAACACATTCCATCAAGTTAATCAATAGGTTCATGAGTTTATTTCCATGACTTCTTCAACAATGATTCATTGAGATTCAAGCTTCATCATTGAAGATACTATGAAGTAATATCATGACAAGGTCTACTTTGATTCATCATGCCTCAATTTGTCAAATAAAGTCAAAGGATGCAAGAGTTGATTGAAGAAGTTTGACCTAATTGGACAAGTTATTGATTTTTTGATCACAAATGGATAATTCCCTCAATTATTAATATTTTTGAGTAGTTATGGTTGCTATGGCTTCTCATTATCATCCTCAACAACTTCTATTCACATGAAAAAAGTTTTTGTGCAAGAAAGTTTGCAAAAATTAAAACGGGTTTCCAAGGCATTTTGGTGCTCTATGAGCTAGGGTTTTGAACTTCTAAGGGATATATCTAGCTAATATTTTGGTATTTTTAGTGATTCCAAAGACATGATTCTCTTTAAATTGTTATAAACAAATCTAACAAAAGTTTCAAGAAGATTTGATGTGGAAGATGCCTAATGATGAAGAAAGATTACAAGTTTTCTAGACATGCCATCAAATTCCCTTATGTGACTTCAAAAGATCATAACTTGGTCAATTTTGTATCTCCTTGATCCCATTATTTTTCCATAATTATATTTAGGATGTGAAATTCAACTCTTCTTTTATGTTAAAAGCTTGAAAATGGATGGAAGATGCCCTAAGGATGCAAATGATTATAGGTCATCTCATGAATTTTCACCAATCTGGCAAGACCATAAATTTTTCAATACTTGGTATTTTTGAGTGATTCAAGTTTCAAAATTCTCTTTAGGAAGTCTACTTCAAACTAGCATCATTGATCAAAGCAAGATTTTGGAGGAAGGCCTTGTTTGGAATCAAAACATTATAGGTCATTTTTGAAGAGAAAACTTGAAATTTTTCTACATATAAAAGTCAACATCTTTTTCTCAACTTTGAATCATCACAAATTTTGGTTCAAGCATCCATTTGATTCCATTCCTTTCATATTGTAAAGTTTGTGATCTCATATTTCTAAAGCTTCGAGTATCATTCCCTAAGACCCCTTAAGCTGTGAATACCATTGTTTCAAAGTGGGTACCTTGGAACTGAAGTTTCACTTCTAGTCAGATCACAATTTTCATAATGTGACTTCTAATCATCAAACTACCACGCGTTTTTCACTTAAGCATGATCAAAAAAGATAATTGGATTATTTAGAGTGACAAAACACATCAATTAGATGAGTTTTTATGCACATCAGAGCATATGTTGCTCGTGTACACAAGTGTGCACGAATTCATTTGAATTTGCATCGTTCACCCCTACTCTTGATCCCATTCACTTATCCAATTAATACAAGATCTATTCCACTAATTTTCCCAAGCTTGAAGAGCCAAAATCAATCTGTTAAATTCCCTCTATAACACCATTTTTTGAGATTTCGAATTCCTTTTTTATTCACTTTTCAATTCAATTTATTCATTGATCTTTCTTCCTTGAACTTCTGTGAAGCTAACATAAGAAGAATCAAGCCTTGAGGTGTCCAGAATCGTGCTAGCCAAGTCCACTTACTGAGCAACTTAATCTGACTTCATTCAGGTAGTTTAAGACACCAAATCTTCTAACTCAAATTACTGGAATGGTCTATGATGTTCACTAATGCTTGCTATTAACTCAATTTTGGTAAAACAGTGATTTGATGCTTATGATTTTCAATTTCAACAGTTTCAAACATCTATGGTTTTTTCCAAATCGACTACACTATGCTTTATATAAATTTTTCGCGAGCATATGGTTGTGATCGTCTCAAGTAGACGCATCTAATGGTACCACTATGAATGCGTAAATTTACAGATTTAAGGATTTGAGATTTTCCCTATTTGTAAGAGGATGTAGGTTAAAGATGACCTACATGTCGTTCTTCAACCAATGATATTAGGCCAATTGTTTTATTTTTCATTGGTTGGATTTTATTGTGATACATGCGCGCGCTCTGCCTTGGGTCCATGATACTCCCTCACCTCAGATACATTGGATTTGCTAGCGTGTATTAGTGAGAAAGATCCAACGCGCGTGGTTTTTTCTGATTTGTTTTATTTTACAAAATTATTTTTTAATTTCCTTGTATCTTTAAAAATTCATAACTCTTTTAATTTTTATCCGAAAATTATATAAAAAAAATACAAAAATACTTTGAATTATTTATGATTTTGTGAATATTTTTTCATATTTTTATTTTAATGTTTGATATTTTTCACAATTTTTGTTTTGTTTGCTTTATTTTAATTATTTTAAAAATACTTTTTGACTTTTTTAAATTCTGATATTTTTTATATAAATCATATTTCTTATTTCTGACCTTTTGAAATTTTTCTAGAATTTTATTTTGGCTTCTACAATTTTTGATTTTTTTTTCACTTATTTGAGTAATTTTAATTAGTTTAAAAATACTTTTTTGATTTAAAAAATTATCAAAAAATTTATTAAAATATTTGAGATCATTTCTGATTTTGCTATGGTCTCTTTGAATATTTATTTGATATTTTGAATATAGTTTGCTATTTTCTCTTTTATTTTCATTTTAAAAACATGTTAAAAATCATTTTTCTTTTTCATGTTTATTCATTAAATGCATTTTTTTTTTGTACATATTCTGACTATTCGAATTTTGGTCATTGACTTCATTAACATCATTGGATCTTGAGGGTTGAGTTTAACTCCACCAAAATGGATGAATGATTTTAATGATAGTTTGATTAAATTTTTATTTCAAATATATCCCTTTTCTCTTCATCTTATCCCTTTCTCATTGTGTTACATGTTGTTAGAGAGTGATCTACATATCATCTCTCCAAAAATATGGCACATAGATTGCTATTGACCAACCTCAAAATAGGTGCGACTTCTATATAAGTCCGCTAAATTTTGTCCCGAATCGAGAAATGATCATTTGTGGCCCAAACCCTAGTTTGCAAGCCCAAGGATGTTTAATTTCAAACCTTTGATCCAATAACCTTGAGATTCATTGTTAGTAGACTTTGGTCTTATCAATCCTCTAATGAATATTCATAAACTTTGGTATAAGTGGATCATTTAAACATTATTGATCATATGTTGTTACATTGAGAACTTGAAATGAATGATATACTTGACAAAAAGTAAATAAAACTTGTTGTTGAGAGGCTTTGATTTTATCAATCTTCTAATGAGTTTTCAAATTCAAGTTTCAAGATGGTCATTCGGCTAACCTCTAATTACTAATTCATTAACATTTGACTTTTACTTTATACCCCTTTATTCTGTGCTTTTATTTTATACCTTTACTTTATGCACCATTTTATTTTATAATTTACATTTCATGCTATTTTCATCTTTGCTCACTTGAGTATTTACTTTTATGTCATTTTTATTTTGCTCACTTGAGCTTCTCATTTCTTTTTGGAGATACCTAATAATCAACTTGAACCTTAAAAAACTTTAATGTTACTTGGACTATTTAGTTACTATCCTTGGCATTATGGAGTGATGGACTTCTTGGACTTAGGATTAGAGACCTTGACTTACCTTGAGACCTTGCGACTTTCATTGCTATTTTGTCTGGAGTTCTTGGGGTTTACTATTCTGATTACATGCTTTTCCTATGATTGCGAATTCATCTGTATACAACCGTTACTCTGCCCAATTTTTTGTGAGGACTTAATGTATTTGGAGTTTGATTCTCAAGAGGTTATATTGCCCTTACTTGTTTGGTTTCAATCCAAAGAAAGGGAATTCTAAATTGACTCTTTATGTCAAGTGTTGGCTTCTTGTTAGTTAGACGGTTCTTTTCTCTAGCTTTTACTTTTATGCTTTAGGATATCCCCTTCATCTACTCCCGCTTTCTTTAATTTCAAATATCTCATCCATCCTTTTAAAACTCTTCTTGTTTTTAAACTTGAATGACTTTCATAATAAACTTGGACTTAGGTCCATGCCCTTTTCAAAAATATTTTATTAATTAAACTCTAAACAACTTAATAATACTTTGACAAATTGTGAGAATACTAAAAGTCAATCAATCTCAATAAAGCCATTTTGCCACTTTGGCTTTTTAGTTTAAAATTTTCTCAAAAGATTAGACCTTGTCAATCTTGGTAGTGATGTGAGCTACTATACTTCTTTGATATATAGTGAAGTGAGGTATTTTCCTCTTGGGTGTTGAGTGAGGCTTTGTTGATTTTAAAATCCAAGTCACATCATCCATATTGAGATGATGCAAATTCTTATTTATTATAATCGTGGGTAGTAAGTATGTTCTTCCACTCGGATAAGACGAGGATGTCTTTTCTCTTAAAATTAACCAACACACTTGTGCTTTAAAATTTTTAAAGGTGAACTATGAGTAACCTGATCCCCTATTGCATGAAAGGTGGTATGTTGGCACTAAAGGTTCACAACCACGGAGGGTGCAAAAATTATAAAAAAATATACTCCTTTTCTCATCCCCACAATCTGTTTTTTTATATATAACACCTATAGCCAAAATACACAAATTTTCAAAGAGGTTTATGTGGAGTACAATAGATGTTTAGGGTTCTAATACCTTCCCTTTGCATAACCAACCCCCGAACTTAAATTCTCTCCCCCCTTTTTTGGGTTATTGACTCTTTTCCCATTCCTCTGGAACCAATAAAGCGCGATGGTGATTTTTATTTCGATCTATGTGAGTCAAGTCAATCTGATGGCTTAGTCTTAACATTTCTACTGCTACAGAAAAAATGGCGACTTCAATGGGTAAAGATCGACCTATTGTTGGTCCATCCCTAAGTGGGTTGAGCCTATATTTATTTATTTGTGTATATGCTTTTGTTTGTTGTATATTATGTATTGTATATATGTTTGTCTGGATTTTCCTGGTTTTCAGGATGCTTGGTAATTTCTCATAAGTCCTCTACCCGAACTTGGACAAACTTAAGATAGGACGGGCGGTATAGTCATATTAACTTTGAGGGAGTAATAATGTTGTTTACCGAGTAATCAGGAAGAGGTGCTGGTTTCGACTTGGAAGCCTGCTGAAACTGAGAACCGTAGAACCTTTAACCTATCTTGGCCTTTTAGGTGTATTGCAGAAGCTATTAAGGAGTAATCCGAAAATTGTTGTCACGCGATACTACACTCAGACGAGTTTTTCTTGAGAATATTACAAATTACCGAGTCAATCGGGATGTTGGTAATATCCAAAGAAATGATTTAGACTCTGGGAACCTCTTAGAACCTTGTTTGGAAGGTAATAAACTATTAGACCATAAACTCTTAGAACCTCTTAGTACCTTTGACTCCATGCTCGTGACGTCAAACTTATGAACCCCCCATGTTTATGATCTTGTGTGTGATTGTTGAATCATGCATTCATGCAACCATGAGCATATTTTATGACATTGTGGTTCAAGGAACTTAAAGTCGACTCTTTATGAATATCTCGTGTACTTTTGACCATGGATTCTGGAAAAAGAAAGACTCGAAAGTACAGTTTCAAGAATCCCAAGATAGATGAATTGATGAGTCTAATTCCTGAGATTGAGAGTTCTACATATTTTCGGAAATTTTTTGGATCCATCGTGTCTCTCATGAAACTCAGGATGGAGGAGTGTATTCTCTCAACTTTGGTCCAGTTCTATGATCCGATGTATTGATGTTTCACCTTCCCTAATTATAAGTTGATGCCTACATTAGAGTAGTATTCTTATCTACTGGGTTTGCTTGTTACCGATCGTGTTCCTTTCACTGGTTTGGAGGGGGAGCCAAAATCTCATGAGATTGCTGCTTTAGTTCATTTGGGAAAGTTTAAGGTTGAAGCCCACATGACTACCAAAGGAGGCATTATAGGATTACCCGCTCAGTTCTTATTGGAGAAAGCTCACTACTTTGCTAGGATGAAAAGTACGATTGCTTTTGAGGCCATCTTTGCTCTACTTTCCTATGGGTTGTTCTTATTTCCGAACATCGACAACTTTGTGGATATCAATGCCATCAAGATATTTTTGATATGGAATCCAATACCTATATTATTAGTAGATGCTTATTAATCCATTCATCTTCTGGATTCTTATCATGGAAGGATGATCATATTCTGCACGCCTTTGTTGTATCAGTGGTTTATTTCTAACTGGCCTCGTTCTGATACTTTCTGGGATGTTAGGAAGGAACCTCGTTGGGCTCCAAAGATTATGGCCCTCACTCATTCAGATATTGTTTGGTACTGTTGTACCTTAAAATTTTCCCTCCCATTTTCACACAAGACATACTCCTAGAGGTCCTCAATTGCTCAATGTTGACCAAGAATTGATCAAACAAATTCTCCTCATAAGCATTGGCCTTTCAACTAGGGTTTCATTTTTCACCAAGATTTGTGAGCTCCAAAGGTCTCAAATGTCTCCCATGGTCCTAATATGTCTTTAATATTATCCATGACAAATTTCATACCTTGCACTACAAGTTTGCTCAGTCAATTGCTTGAAAATCAACTGTACTAGGTTAAAAGTCAACTATGGTCTATATACAGTCAAACTTCAAGATTTTTGGTCAACATAAACATTTTGAAGTTATATCCATCATTTGATCAAGGGTTGATAATGATCCCTCAAGAAATGCTCCTAATTCATCAAAAGTCAAGAATTGCTAATTAGGGTTTCTATAGGAAAAGTCAACCAAACTTTGACCAGGCATAAATTTCTCATACTTGATCCATTGTTTCCCAACCAAAGATAATTTTGAATAGAATCCAATTCCATACAACTTCTATTCATCCCTCAAGTCCAAGAAATGCACCATTTGAAATATACAAGCTTATACATTACATGTCATTTTCAGAAAATCAATAAAAGGCACTTTTTGTCAAGACCATTTACATCAAGATAAAATATTCAAATGAAAAATTTAATAAAAGAGGGGTTGAAGTAGACATCTTGGGATTTCCAAAAAGTCTAAGATCATCATCTTAAGATAAAAATTGAGAAAGTTATGGCTTTCCCAAATTGAGAAAATTTGGGTATTTTCAAGAATTATGCATTGAGAAAACTTGAAGTTTTAGGTCAATGGCTTAACTTCTTGGACTTCAAACATCTTCCTAACCCTACAGAGGACCTCTAAAATCATTCTTTCCATGCCTTGCATTTTCTAACTATTTTATTCATATTTATTTTAATTTATTTCAAATAAATATAAAATAAAATGTATTAAATAATTGGAAATGGGCTTTGAGCTTTGGGTTATTGTTTTGGACAGCCTAGGCCCATAAAATTTCATGTAAGCAATGTCCATATTCATTCAAATTCAAAAAGGACAAGATTCCATGTCTTTGGCAAAGTTACAAAACATCATTCATGGCTTTAAAAACACATATTTATGGTTGTTATTACCTTTTTTCTCTTGTCTCCTCCATCCTCTCTATATAAAGGACACATTAGCAAGCTTCAAGACACATGAGATACAGCCTGGAAAAGCTCTACAAATTTTGCAAAAATTATCAAAGTTGTAAAATTCGCATTTTAGGTTCCAGCCTTCCTCAGTCCAAACAAAAGATCCAAATACATTCCTGGAGGCTCCCAAAAGCTTTTGCAATCATTACCAAGCCTTGAAACATCACAAAACGCCTCAGAAAGCTCAATTTTTATATTTTCTAACTTTTTTCATGTAGATTCGATGCATTACATGGCCAGAAGTGTACCAAACACCATCAAATCTAGCCTTCAAATTATAATGGGTCTAGATCTAAAGGCTTCAATTTGAGATCCACCATGCGCCCTCAAGGCCTCTTCTCATCTGATCCAGCGTGGCTTGGGCTTAACATTCACTTGGACCTAGCAAAATTCAATTTCAGCACCCCCCAATTTCTAATTATCCAGGCCCATTTTGCATTGTTTTTGTCACTTTGCCTTATATTTTTTTTATATTTTAATTTGTTTTATTCATTTATTTAATTAGTATAATGTAATAATAAAATCACAAAAAGTATAGTTTTATTTTTTTAATTAAATTAATTTTGTGAATTAATTACTAACTATTTAAACTATTTTTCTTTAATTAAAAATAAATTAGAACTTAGGACTTAATTTATGTTTAATTATTTTCTTTAAATAATAAAAAAAACTAAAAAAGAATTTAGACTTTTTTTCTTGATTAATTTTATTTTCTAAATATATTTTTAGGTTATTTACTTTCTTAAATAAAAAAATAAGCAAAAAGATTTTCTTACTAGGTTGTTAGACGTATTTTCAACTTCCGCGCGCATTATTTATTTTCGCAATTTCTATTCATTATTGTACCTGTATACTGAATGTAATAAACTAATTAGGATTTTTACCGCTTTCTTTATTTTTTTTTCTTCACCCAATTTTTGTATATTGTAAAACCCCTCCCTGAAGCCATGTAATAGCGTAGGGTTTTATCTTCGCATTTTAGATTTTTGTATATATTAACTGTTAGTAACTAGGCGTGTATGAAAAGAATGAAATCAAACGTTAGCAAACTTAACAAAAAGACAAAAATAACTGAACATAACACACTTGCGCATATACACCACTAGGGTACCCCACTTTGGTTGCCTTCAGAAATAAAACAGTCATGAGGCAGGAACGCTTTAGCAAAGACCCATAAATCAAAAGATGATAGTCCATCGATGACCCTACAGTTTCCTTCTCGGTAAATGATGTAGTCCCTAAACAAAATTGCTAAAGTGTCTCCACAAGTTGCCTTCGTGACTGTGATGTCCCTTTCGAATGTCCGTAATGTTGTACCTAAATTTTTGCCCCTAAGATCCCTTCATCATACCATATTGATTCAATCACAACAAGATCACATTAGGGTTCTTGGTTCTCCTCCCTACCTTTAGCTTTTCTCTTTGAGGAATCACCAATCACCTTGACTTGTTTTTTTTGTGATCATTAATATTTCATCTTTATTTTTCCTTTTAATTAATAAAATGCAACGTTGGTTTGTCTTTCTTGTTACTAATGTAGGTAAAGACAATGAGATTTAGCAAGTTGCTCCATGGGTTCATGAGTTTATTTCCATGCCCTAGGCAATAAAGCTTGAGAATTCCAAACCTCACAATTAAAGTTGTTTTGGAAGGGATGGTATGGCAAGGTTTATTTTGGTTCACCACATTTCAAAGTTATCAAGATTGATCTAAAAGTGCAAGGGATTGATTGAAGAAGTTGTCATGGTTGGACAAGGTCTTGTTCCCAATGATCACAAGTGCATATTTCTCTCAGTTCTCAAGAATATGGAAGTGGTTTTGGTGGCTATGAGATCTAATTTTCATCCTCAACAAGTTATATTTACAAAACAATTGTGTTGGTACAAGAAGTTTGTTCAAAATTGTTAAAGTTCCTCAAAGCATTTTCTTGATCTAGGAGTAGGGTTTTGAACTTCAAAGAAGCATATCTTGCTCATCTTTTGGTATTTTTGAGTGATTAAAAAGACATCCTTATCTTCAAATTGTTATCGACAAATCACTTCAAATTTTTCAAGGAGTTTTAATGTGGAAGAAACTTGATGATGAAGAAAGATTACAAGTCCTCTAGATGAACCCCCATTTTCCCATGTGTAACTTCAAATGATCATAACTTTGTCAATGTTTATCACCTTGAGCCCACTCTTTTTCCAAAATGATCTTGAGGATGTTAAATTTATGCCTTCTTTTTTGTGCAAAGTGAGAAAATGCATGGAAGATTCCCTAAGGATACAAAAGATTATAGGTCATTTCATGATTTTTTTCCAACTTCAATAATTCATAACTCTCTCAATTTTTGGAGATTTTTAATGGTTCAAGTTTCAAAATGTCATTCAAGAGGTCTATTTCATGCCATATTTTTTGGTCAAGAGAAAATTCCAAGTGGAAGGCCATGTTTGGATGCAAAACTTTTAGGTCACTTTTGAAGAAAAATTTGAAATATTTCTAAGTATGGAAAGTCAACATTTTTTCCCCAACTTTGACTCAATGCAACTTTCAGATCAAGAATCCATTTGATTCCATTCTTTTTCCATTGCAAAGCTTGTAATATCATCTTTCTAAAGCATCAAGCATCATGCCTTAAGATCCCTTGAGCTGAGAATGCCATTGGATTGAACTTGGTAACTTGGAACTGAAGTTTCTTCATAAGTCAGAATTTGAAATTCATGTTTTGGCCTCTAAACATCAAATTAGCACACATTTGTGATCTAAACATGTTTAACCAAGTCGCCAAAGTGGATTAGAGACTTAAAAGGCATGGATTGGATGTGTTTTGATGAAAATCAGATCACACTTTGCTCGTACATCATGTTCACACGATTTCCCTCCGAACTTCATCATTTCACACGCTTGAACATTCCATTTGATTCCTTATAAATATAGGGTCATCCCCCATTCATTTCCACAAGCTTTGAGAGCCAAAAATACTCTGTCAAAACCTCACGCGAACTTCAAAATTTTGAAATTAGTTTCTGAAATTCCAGCCTTTTCTTCCAAAATTCTATGCACATTCATCTTCCTTAAGCATCATACAAACTCTCCAGTACTTAAACTAAGCAAAACGAGCTATAATCCAAGCTACAGAAGTCCAGTTTCAGAGCTTATTTCTTGAACTTCGAAAAGGTAGAATTCTCCACCATTTGGATCCAAATAAAGCACTAACATGTTCTACTCCTTCTCCTGATTCTAGTGTTTCTTACAATTTTTAAATCCATTGAGAATTGAGAGAGAAATCTCAAATTGAAGGTGCTCACTATTTTCTGGGTTTTTGATTTATATCTCTTTGTATACTTTATATAAATTTGGCGCGATGTTGGTGTCAGGATCGTCTTGAAGAGACGAATCCAATGATACTGGTATGTGATCCTAATTTTTACGTTTGAAAGATCTCACAAAATCTCTATTCTAGGGTGGCTGGAGGTTGAAGACGATGACATGTCTCGTCTCAACCAATGATAGCGTGCCAAACGTTTTAATTTCATTGGTTGCCTTTTTTCCGATTCCATGTGCATCTTACTAATGTCCATATCAAGCACAGCGCGTCTGGTCCATTGGATTAGCTTACTAATGCATTTTGACTATGATCTGATGGCCCATATCTTTTTGGTTTTATTTTATTTTCTGATTTTTATATTTTAATTGATTTAATTTTCAAAAGTTCATAACTCTTTTATTTTTTATCCAAAAATTATGAAAAAATTCACAAAAATACTTTGAATCATTTCTGATCTCATGAACATTTTTTCATATTTTTAATTTGAAAACTGATATTTTTTATATTTTTTGCATTGTTTCCTTTGTTTTAATTACCTTAAAAATAGTTTCTGACATTTCTTAATTCTAAAAAATTTCATAAATATCATTTTGCATATTTCTGACTTTTTGAAAATTTTATAGAATTTTATATTAATATTTACTATTTTTGATCTATTTTCTATTTGTTTGAACAGTTTTAATTTTTTTTTAAAATACTTTGTGACTTTCAAAAAATTCCAATATTTTTATAAAAAATATTTGAGTCCTTTTCTGATTTTTCTATGGTCTTACTTAATTTGAATATAGTTGATATTTTTCTTTTTTATTTCCATTTTAAAACATTTTTAAAACCTTTTTAATGTATATATGAAATGCAATATTATTTTATGATTATTTTCTGGCTAAACTTGGGTTGAATTTTAATCATGAACTTTATTAACATCATTGGATCCATGGTGTTGAGTCTAACTCCATAAAAATGGATGAATGATTTTAAAATTTAATTCAAATGTGGTTTGTATATTCTTTCCCACCCCTCTTCATCTTGTCCCTTTATTATTGCACTAAGTGTTATTGGATCATGATCTCTATATCGTGTCTCAAAATAAATGGTGCATAGATTGCTATTGACCGGCCTCAAAATAGGTGTGACTTCTATATAAGTCCACTTACGATTGCTTAACATAGCGCTAAATTTTGTCCCGATTCGAATAAATGATTATTTATGGCCCAAACCTATGTTTGCAAGCCCAAATATGTTAATTTGATCCAATAACCTTGAGATTCATTGTGTGGAGGCTTTGGTTCTACCAATCCTCTAATGGATCTACAAACTTTTGGTCAACGCGGATCACTTAAACATCGTTGATCATTAAATGGTACTTTTGAGGATTCCAAATGGATGATATACTTGGCAAAAAGAAAATGCAACTTGTTGTGTGGAGGTTTTGGTTCTACCAATCCTCTAACGAGTTCCAAATGCAAGTTTCAAGATGGTCATCCAACTAACCACTAATTATTAGATTGTTTACTTTATGCTTTTATTTTTATGCTTTATGTACCATTTACTTTAAGCATTACATTTCATGCCATTTTTATTTTGCTCACTTGAGCATTTATATTCTCGTTATTTGTATTTTATTCACTTGAGCTTTTCCTTTTTAAGACACCTAATAATCAACATGAACTATAAAAGCTTAAATGATACTTGGACTATTTGGTTACTATCCTTGGTATTATGGAGTATTGGACTTCTTGGACTTAGGATTAGAAACCTTGGCCTATATTAGATACCTTGTGACCCAAATTGATATTTTGTCTGGAGTTCTTGAGGTTTACCTCAAGACATTGGGTTGTTTGTTTGTTTTGTGTGCAGGTCATTGTGATTACATTCTTTTTTTGTAATCTGGAATTTACCCGTATACAACTATTACTCTGCCCAATTTTTGTGAAGACTTAATACACTTGAAGTTTAGTTCTCTCAAGAGTTCTAGTATCTTTGCTTGCTTGGTTTCAATCCAAGGAATAGGAATTCTATCTTGACTCATAATGTCAAGTATTGGCTTCTTGTTGGTTAGATGGTTCTTATCCCTAGGTTTTACCTTATGCTTTAGGATATCCCTTCTTCTCCTCCCATCTTCTTTAATTTCAAAAATCTTCTCCCTCCTTTTGAAAAACTCTTCTTGTTCTTTTTTAAACTTGAACCACTTTCATAATAAACTTGGACTTAGGTCCATGCATTTTCAAAACGTTTTTCACAAATAAACTTCAATCAACTTAACAATACCTTGCCATTTTTTGTGAGAAGACTAAAAGTCAATCAATCTCATTTCAAATCATTTTGGATTTTTTTACTTTAAAACTTTTCTCAAAAGATTGGACTCTTGTCAATCCATGTAGTGATGCAAACAACTATGCTTCCAGAATATGTAGTGAAGTGAGATATTTTCCACTTGGGTGTTGAGTGAGGCATTGTTGATTTTAAAATCCCAGCCATATCCTCCACTTAGAGATGATGCAAATTCTCCTTTCTCATGATCGTGGGCAGTAAGTATGTTTTCCACATGGATAATGACGATGATGTCTTATCTCTTAAAATCAACCAACACACTTGTGTTTTAAAATCTTTAAAAGAGGAACTATGTGTACCCTGATCCCCTATTGCATGAAAGGTGGTACGTAGATACTAAAGGTTCACAACCGCGGCGGGTGCAAAAACTAGAAAATTATATTTCTTTTCTCACCTCCACCATCCATTTTTATACAACATTTTATAGCCAAAATATACAGATTTTACAAAGAAGTTCCTGCGGAGTACCATAGATGTTTAGGGTGCTAATACCGTCCCTTTTCATAACCAACCCCCTTACCTAAAATATTTCCCCCTCTTTTTTGGGTTACTCGCTCTTTTCCCATTCCTTTGGAAACAATAAAGCGCAAAGGCGATTTTTATTTTTGATCTGTATAAGTTTAGTCAATCCAATGGCTTAGTCTTAAACATTTATACCGCTACAGAAAAAAATGACGACTTCACTGGGGAAAGATTTACCTCTTGCTGGTCCATCGCTAAGTGGGTTAAACCTATCTTTGTTTATATCGGTATATCTGCTATTTTTTTTATGTGTTATATGTTGTATATCTGTTTGTCTGGACTTTCCTGGTTTTCAGGGTTCTTGGTGATTACTTATAAGTCCCATACCCGGACTTGGGAAAACATTAAGATAGGATGGGCGGTATAATCATGTTAACTTTGAGGGAGTAATCCCAAAAAAGGAGGCATGAGATCTCCCACTCAGTGGAGGCCCCTTTGACTGTAGTGTCGTTTACCGAATAATCGAGAAGACATACTGCTTTCGACCCTGGAACCTTCTGAAGATGAGGACCATAGAATACCTAACCCATCTTGGCCTTTTAGGTTTAGTGTGGAAGCTATGATGGAGTAATCCAGAAATAGTTGTCACATGATACTACGCTCGGACGAGTTTTTCTTGAGAATATTACTAATTACCGAGTTAATCAGGAAGTTGGTAATATCCGAAGGAAGGATGTAGACTCTGGCAACCTCTAGAACCTTGTTTGGCAGGTGATAACGTTTAGACAAACACCTTATAGGTAGTACCTTCGACCTCATGCTCGTGATGTTGAACCTATGACCCCTATATGTATGATCTTGTGTGTGATTATTGCATCATGCATCCATGCACTCATAAGAATCTTTTGAAGAAATTTTATTTCGAGGGACTTAAAAGTTGACCATTTGTGAATATATCAGTACTTTTTAACCATGGATTCAGGAAAAAGAAAGACCTGGAAGTACAGTTTCAAGGATCCCAAGATAGAGCAGTTTATCAGTAATTTCTGAGATCGAGTGTTCTACAGATTTTCGGAAGAAGTATGGATCCATCACTCCTTTTATGAAGCTTAGGATGAAGGAGGGTATTCTCTCGACCTTGGTCCAGTTCTATGATCCGATGTATCATTGCTTTACTTTTCCCGACTATTAGTTGATGCCTACACTAGAGGAGTATTCTTATTTGCTGGATTTACCTGTTACCGATCGTGTTCCTTTTACTGGTTTGGAGGGTGAGCTGAAACCATATGAGATTGTTGCTTTGATCCATCTGGGGAAGTCTGAGGTGGAAGCCCATATGACTACTAAAGGAGGTATTAGAGGATTACCGACCCAGTTCTTATTGGAGAAAGCTCGTTACTTTTCCAGGATGAAGAGTACAATCGCTTTTGAGGACAACTTTGCTCTACTTGCTTACGGGTTGTTTTTATTTCCTAATGTGGATAAGTTTGTTTACATTAATGCTATCAGGATCTTCATGATTCGAAACCCAGTTCCTACATTGTTGGGTGATGCTTATTATTCTACTCATCTTCGGAATTCTTATCATGGCGGGATGATTATCTGTTGCACGCCTTTGTTGTACCGATGGTTTATTTCTCATATGCCTCAGTCTGATACTTTCTGGGATGTCAGGAAGGAACCCTGTTGGTCTCCTAAGATCAAGGAACTTACTCACTAGGATATTTATTGGTATCATCACACTTACAAAGATGTAGATATTGTTGACAGTTGTGGTAGTTTCCCCAATGTACCTCTTCTTGGTACAAAGGGAGGAATTAACTATAACCCTATTCTTGCACGACGACAGCTCGATTATCTAATGAGGGATAAACCAAATAGTATTCATTTGAGTAGTTTCTTTCTGAAGGAGGGAGAAGACCATAAGGAAGCTAGGGAGCAGATTGCAAAGGCCTGACGTCACATTCATAAGAAGAGTAGGAAAGACTTGGGACCTAGGGGGGCTGTTTCTTTGGAGCCATATCTTCAGTGGGTTCAAGCGAGAGCTATTCAGTTGAATATTCCATATTCCCGAGAAAAACCTATGCCTGATTTGTTTGTGAAAACCACTCCTCCCTTATTGGATGATCTAGAAGAGCTACATCTTGCTTTGGTCAGGATGAAGCAGGAAATAAATGCTTGGAAGAATAAGTTCCAAACTTTAGAGATTTCCTATAGAGCAGACTTGAAGGAGAAAGACGACTTGATTGAGATCCTTGAGAGTCGGGTGGTAGAGACAATGGAGAGGCAAGGGGATTTATTTTCTCCTAAGCCTCAATCAGATGCTGATTACTCCCTTCCTGATTCAGGTGATTGGAAGGAGGTTGCCACCAGGTATGCGGAAGAAAACCAGAGGTTGAAGGATCAGATTGCCAGGCTTACAGGGAACCGCCAACGTATAGAGTGATCTCCGACAGCTTTACTTCTCAGGGTTTTGGACTTTATTTTCATCTTGTACTTGGGATTGTTGAGACTTATACCCTATTTTGAAGTTATTATAATAAAAAAATTTAGTATTTCAAATGCGTTATTACTTTGATATTTGCAATGTGTCTATAAACCTTTAAATCCCTTGAAATATTAAATAATAAAATAAATCATATGCATTGCATATCATGCATCATATTGCACATATTTCTTGAATTTGTTATGCATATCCAAGTGTCTTACCAAGCTCCTTTACTTTTTTCAGCAAGCTAACTCACCACTACAACACTCGAGCTAATTTTAGAAGGAAGATGGACAACTTAGAACAAGAGAATTGTGAGCTGCACGAGGAGGTGTCTGCTTTGAAGCCCAACATGGCCAATCTTACTGCTCTGATGGAATCTCTAGTGGCTGTACAAAAACATCCACCGAGTGTTCAACCTCAACCAACAAGGGCTACTGCTGAAGCTCTGACTATTCCTGTATCTGCTACCCCAACTGTTATTCAGAATCGCATGCCTCAAGGTTATCCATGGGGAATGCCAGAGAATTTCGCACCCAAAGGTTTCAATCTTGGTCCTCAAGAAGCTCCCGTTGTTCATACTATTATTACTCATGCACCTCCTATGGTGCATGTTCCTGCTGCACCTCCTTCGGTGAATTTGGTTCTATTTGTTAATGATGATGTGTGTCGTACTTTTCCTCCACCAAGTGAAGACTTGGGTCTCTAGGATAGAATGGATGATTTTCAAGAGCATTTTAACAAAATGCAGAGGAAGATGAATGCCCTCAGGGGAAAAGAGTTATTCGGGCAGAATGTGAATGAATTATACTTGGTCCCGAATGTTAAGATACCTGCAAAGTTTAAGGTCCCGGAGTTTGAAAAGTACAAGGGAAACACTTGTCCTCGTGCTTATATGGTGATGTATATAAGGAGAATGTCTACCCATACTGATGATCAGTGTCTGTTGATTCACTTTTTTCAGGATAGTTTGACCGGTGTTGTGCTGAAATGGTATATGAGCTTGGACAGCGTCAATATCCATACTTTCAATGACTTGGGAGAAGAATTTATCAGATAATACAAATACAATGTGGACATGGCGCCTGACCATGATTAACTCAGGGCCATGGTTCAGAAAGACATGGAATCATTCAAAGAATATGCCCAGAGATGGCGTGAGGTAGCCGCCCAAGTGATTCCTGAAGATGTGAAAAACACAAGAAGGGGGGGTTGAATTGAAAACTTGAGTCTAAAAGTTTAATGACACAGTATTTTTATCCTGGTTCGTTTGATCTCAAACTACTCCAGTCCACCCGTCAAGGTGATTTCGCCTCTCTCCAACGAGGTCTTAATCCACTAATCTTAACAAGATTACAAAAGATACTTTAACAACTGTTAAAGTCTTCTTGAGTACAACCACAGTCCGGTTAATCTCAAGGAACATTGTTTCAATGTAAGTATACAAGATATGTGTTGTTATGTTTCTAACAAAACTGTTTATCACAACTGTGATAAATTACACAGGATTATAGCTTATAAATGTAAAATGAAATTGCTTGCAGCTTTGAAATACGTGATTGATAATGTGGCAAAATCATTGTTGATTTTGAAAGCTGACTTTGTTTATATATGCAGTGGAATGACGTTGATCATAAAGCATGTTTAATGTCATTAACACACTTTTCTTTTGGAGAAGATCATGTCTGAAAGAAGCCGTTGGAATTGATGTTGTCTTGAATGATCAGTAACGCTTCAGAATCATATCTCCTTTCTTGCTAATGACGCTTCAGAATACTGATGACTTGGATTAGTATGTTCTTGTTCAGAATCAGAGTTTACTTTGATTAAGTGCAGGTTCTGGTCATCAATCTTCAGCGCATGTTCTGATTGCTTCAGCGTGTAGCACTTATGGCTTATCTTCTGATGTTGATATGATCAGAACTTCTGCATACATAAAACATAATTTTTAAGGTGCATATTTGTTCTTTGTATTTTATAATTTATTCTTTGTATTTGTTATCATCAAAACTCTAACCAAGGGTTGTAGAATCAAACCATGTTCTAACAATCTCCCCCTTTTTGATGATGACAAAAAATAGATTTTTCAATTAAAAATAAAGAATAAAAGGTTTAGAAGAAACTCCCCCTGAGTTGATTACTTCCCTTAAGTTCCTTGAGCATCAGAGTTTAGCTGCATCTTTCATTAGAGTTTGTACCCGTTCAAGCTTTTCAGAAGATAGAGGTTAAGTAATTCATAATGATTGAGACTTCTGTCTCAGTAAACCGTTATTGAAAATATCTTACTTTCTCCCCCTTTTTGTCAGTTATAAAAAAGGCAATATAGTCAGAGCCAAAATAGTTTAATTATATTAAAAACAAGAAGCAATGATAAGTTCCAGAACAGAAGTGGTAAAAAATTAAGCGTTACAAATACATATTTAAAACAGAAAAGAATCTAAGAGGGAGGAGGAAGACATGTGAACAAAGCTTCCAGCAAGCTCTTGATATGGGTATTAGATTTTTCTTGTTTGCCCAAGATGCTCTTAATCTCTTTATTTGTGTCGTTCTGCTTATCTAACCTTTCCTGGATAAGAGCATTTTCTTTCTTCAACTCTTCCAGAGTTTGCATGACTGAGGAAGGTGCTGGAGATTCTTCAGTAGTTGGACGCTTCTCAGAGCATTCTGTAGCTTGTTCACAGTGAACCATTTCTTCTGCTATGATCATCTCTTCTGGAGCAGCAGTCAGGGAGAGACCTTCTGATTCTGGTTGAACTTCATCTGAGGGATGATGCTCTGACCAGGGAGCATTATCCAAAGGGAGAATATCTTTCTTGAGCAGATGGCTTAGAACTTGGTCTTCAAAAGCCTTTAGCTTAGCACTGAAGTTTTGTTGAACCTGTTCATAGCTCTGTTCCTTTAGCTTTAGTGTTTCAGAACTCAGCCAATTTCTGAATTTTTTCCATATATAATCAGAAGCAGCAGGATTAGTCATCTCTAGACTAGCATACCTCAAAGAATTTATCCATTCCTGTATCCCTGTTTCAAAAATCAACAAATTTGTACCAACATCTGATGTGGTTTCAGTTGGTTTAGGTTTGGGAATGGCAGTTTTGTGAGAGATAGCAGCTAGTCTTTCCAGCGCAATTGGATCAATGACAAGTCTTACGTTGTCAGCTGGACTGCTATTGGGTGAAGGAGTGGGAGAGTCAGGTATGATGATTGGACTGGCAGGGGAGTTTGGTGGTGTGGATTCCAGAGAAGAAGGAATTTATGGAATGTCCCGGATGGTGAGAGGCATGCGAATAACAAGTGATTCAGTGATTACAGGTATTGGGATTATATCAGAATCTGAATGAGGTTCTTCAGATTGGTTTGTTGAAACATGGTGATGTTCTAGTTCATGGATATCAGAGGATTGAATCTCAGAAGGCTGAGCTTCTGGTTGTTGTTGTTCAGGTTAAGGTGATGGTGGATGAGGAATATCTTGTTGTGGAGAGAGAGGTTGTGGAATTTCTGGTGTGGTATCAAAGTTTGGATTTTCAGGGAGTTGAGAATTTGGATTTTGTGGTGCGGGAGAAGAAAAGTCTTGGTCAAATGAATCAATATCATACAGAACTTTTGCAAGTTCTGGTTGAGTTTGTTCAGGGTTTGGATTATGAGAAAGGGAGTGAGTTTTATTCAGACCTAAAGTTTCTGATGGATCAAACTCTATGTCAAAGTCTTCAAATGTTTGTGGGGTTGGATGTTCTGGTTGAGTAGTTATGGTTTCAGATGTTGATAAATTAATTGATTCTAAAACAGTAATAAAGGAAGGATTGCCTTTCTTTTTGGAAGCTTTTGGAGTCCTCTATGATGGTCCTTCTGCTGCAGCTTTCCTTTTCTTGGTCTTCTTCAGAACAACTTCTAGAGCAGCCTGATGCAAGTCTTGGATATTGATTTCTGGTGCAGTACCATCTGCCTTACAAGCATCCATATATCTAACTATTATCTCTGGCTTGGAGTCAATCTCATAGAAAAGAGGAAAATCATCCAGAGGAATTCTTCTTGAAGTGATGCTTGCAAACGAAGTAACGTTGGGTTCCTTCTTGATATTCTCAATGATTTTCATCTTCTTCATATTTTTTGCATTCAGAGGCTTCCCAGCAGTTGCTTCAAGTGAGCTGATTTCCTGAGCTTCAGTCAAATGCTCTATCAGTCTATTCTCTATCAATGGGAGTGAGTAGCGTTTTGTAAGGTTCTTCGTACTGTTCCATTGAAGCAGTTTCCTGAGTTCTGATGTTTTGGACGCTTGAAGAAGCCATTGTTCACACAAGATTTGAGAAAGATGAAAGGGTTTTTTGAAACGAAAGAAAGTATTTAGAGATTAAAAAGAAGTGAATGTAAAAAGTGAGATTTGAGTTTAAATAGTTTTTCTTGAAAGCAAAAACAGTAAGAGAGAGAAATAATTAGTCATGATTATAAGCATTAATGACAGCAGAAATTAGGGGATTCAAAAAGATACTTAAATGGTTACCCATGACGTGTGTCTCAATGCACCCAATCAGCGCTTTTGACCTTTCAGAAAAGTGAACGCGTGTTCACCCTCAGAAAGTAGTTGATGAATGGATGACAACTGTTTGATTATGTGAACAACACACTTCTATCCTTGAAATGAAACGTTCAGATTTTCATGGATAGATTTTGATGCAATCTGTACTTCTAAAACTCTGAAGGCAGGTTGATCAGTAGTTCACAGAAAATAACAAAATTGATGGTTAAGATATGTAAATAAAACAATTTATTCTGGGCATAGCTTCATGCTGAGATGCTTCAGAATGAAGTTAAACCTATCTTCAGAAAGAGGTTTTGTAAAGACATCAGCCCATTGATGGTCTGTGTCAATGAATTTTAAGTTAAGAATCCCTTTCTGAATATAGTCCCTAATAAAATGATGTTTTATTTCTATATGCTTAGCCCTAGAATGCAAAATTCGATTTTTACTGAGACAAATAGCAAAAGTATTGTCACAGAGGATAGGAATGTTACTCTCAAATATATTGAAGTCTTCAAGTTGACTTTTCATCCAGAGAATTTGCGTACTACATCTAGCAGCTGCTATGTATTCAGATTATGTTGTTGATAGTGCTATTGTGGATTGTCTCTTGCTGGACCATGAGATCAGATTTTCTCCCAGAAACTGGCAGCTTCCAGAAGTGCTTTTACGTTCTACTCTGTCTCCAGCTAAGTGAGCATCACAATATCCTACTAAGTTGTAATCATTTGATTTTCTATAAAACAAACCCAGATTAGCAGTACCTTTCAAATACTTGAAAATTCGCTTAACTGCTGTTAAGTGAGATTCTCTAGGATCTGATTGGAATCTAGCACAAATGCAAACACTGAATAAAATGTCAGGCCTTGAAGCCGTCAGATAGAGAAGAGAACCAATCATACCTCTGTAGACCTTCTGTTCTACCTTTTTACTTACCTCTTCCTTTTCCAGAATGCACGTGGGATGCATTGGAATCTTTGAGGGCTTACATTCTGAGATATCAAATTTCTTCAGAAGTTGTCTGACATATTTGCTCTGATGAATGTAAGTTCCTTCTGGATTTTGGTTTATCTGAATGCCCAGAAAGAATTTGAGTTCCCCCATTAAGCTCATCTCAAACTCTGCCTACATACATTTAGAAAACTCTCTTCCCATAGAGGATTTAGTAGATCCAAATATATTGTCATCAACATAAATCTGACATACTAACATGTCATTCTTAACTATTTTACAGAATAAGGTTGTGTCCAGTTTCCCTCTGGTGAATTCCTTTTGTAACAGAAAGTTACTTAGTCTTTCATACCAAGCTCTGGGAGCTTGTTTCAGACCATAGAGTGACTTCTTTAGTTTGAAAACATATTCTGGATTTTTGGAATTCTCAAAACTAGGAGGTTGGTGCACATATACCTCTTCATCTATATATCCATTTAAGAATGCTCTTTTGACATCCATCTGATACAGAGTGATGCCTTTATTAACAAGAAATGATATTAAAAGTCTGATAGATTCTAACCTGGAGACTGGAGCAAAGGTTTTTGTATAGTCTATCCCCTCTTGCTGACTATAACCTTGTTCTACCAGTCGTGCTTTGTTTCTGATGACTTTACCTTTCTCGTTTAGTTTGTTTCTCAACACCCATTTTGTACCAATGGCGTTGAATCCTTTTGGTTTGGGAACCAGATCCCATACGTCATTTCTGGTGAATTGATTTAGTTCGTCTTGCATTGCCAGAATCCAGTCATTGTCCATAAGTGCTTCATCAATTGTTGTTGGTTCAATCAGAGAGACCAGTCCCATGAGGGATTCTTCAGAGTTTCTGAATGTTGATCTTGTTCTGATTGGATCATCCTTCTTTCCCAGTATTGTATCTTCTGTGTGATCAATGCTACTTCTGGATAGTCTTTTCTCGAGTTGATCAACAGAAGGTGCTGGATTGCTTGCAGTGACTCTTTCTGATGTTGAGGGAGTGTCTCTGTTGTGAACTTCTGATGAGTTGTCTTCAGTACCTATGAGTTCAACTTCCATGCCTGTAAGGAATTCATTCTGATTTGAATTTTGAGAGTCAAGCTTATCATCAAACCTAACACTGATTGACTCTTCAACAATTTGTGTTACTGTATTGTATACTCTGTACCCTCTTGAGCGTTCAGAGTATCCTAACATAATACACTTTTGTGCTTTAGAGTCAAATTTGTTCAAATAATTTTTTGTATTCAGAATAAAACATGTGCATCCAAATGGATGAAAATAAGAAATGTTGGGCTTTCTGTTCTTCCACAATTCATATGGAGTCTTTTCCATAATAGGTCTTATGGAGATTCTATTCTAAATGTAACACGCTGTGTTAATTGCCTCTGCCCAGAAGATCATAGCAACGTTAGTCTCGTTGATCATGGTTCTGGCCATTTCTTGCAATGTTCTGTTCTTTCGTTCTACAACTCCATTTTGCTGGGGAGTTCTAGGACAAGAGAAGTCATGAAAAATGACTTTTTCATTAAAGAATAATTCAAAAATTTTATTTTCAAATTCTCCACCATGATCACTTCTGAATTTGACAATTCTAAGATCCTTTTCATTCTGAACTTGGTTGCAGAAGGTAACAAACATATAGTGTGACTCGTCCTTGTGTCTTAAGAACTTTACCCATGTCCATCTGCTATAGTCATCTACGATTACTAGCCAATACTTCTTGCCACTGACTGAAGCAGTTTTTACTGGTCCAAATAAGTCAATGTGCAGAAGTTCTAATGGCTTAGAGGTGGAAACAACATTTTTGGATTTGAAAGCAGGTTTTGCAAATTTGCCTTTCTGACATGCTTCACACAGAGCATCTGAGTTGAACTTCAATTTTGGAAGTCCTCTGACCATATTGAGTTTGTTAATTTGAGATATTCTTCTCATACTAACATGCCTCAATCTTCTGTGCCAGACCCATTGCTCGTTGTTAACAGAAAGTAGGCATTTTACATTTTGACTCATTAGTTTAGAAAGTTTTATTTTATAAATGTTGTTTTTCCTCTTTCCATTAAATAGGATAGTACCATCTTTCTGACTAACAGCTTTGCATGAATTTTGATTGAAGATTATATAATAACCATTATCACTTAATTGACTTATGGATAACAGGTTATGCATTAATCCATCAACTAATAATACATTCCTTATAGAGGGAATATTTCCATTACCTATTGTTTCACATCCAATGATCTTTCCCTTCTGATTACCTCCAAAGCCCATGAATCCTCCAGGCTTAAGTTCCAGGCTTTGGAACATATGCCTTCTTCCCGTCATGTGTCGCGAGCAGCCAGAGTCCAGGTACCATGATTGGTGTCTTAGCCTTGCTGCTAAAGATATCTGCCACATGTATAATTTTATCCTTAGGTACCCACATTTTCTTGGGTCCTGATTTGTTAGTTTTACCAAAATTCTGATTGAATTTTGGTTTGACAGAATAATCACTACTTGTGTATTTTATGTCATGTGTGTGCCCATATATAAAATGTGAATTGAGCGGTGTGCATTTTATAACTAAGTCCATGGAATTTTTGGTGTAGATACCTTACCTTGATATCCTATCCCTTTTCTGCCATTTCTGCTAACTCCATAGATCATTGAAGCCATCTTGCTTTTGTCTATGTTTTTATCTAGAAACTTCTGAAAGTTGTGATCATACTCTTTGATGATCTCATCAGCATTGTTGGGAGTTTCAGAGATTGTTTCCTTCTGAGAGTTTTACAAATCATTTTCTAATTTTGAAGCATGATCCAATTAGAACAAGATCAACATTCAGAAATTCTAAAGAATCCCTCACGGGATTGGTATCTCTGATTGAACCAACAATAATTGACGAAGCTCTTCTGGACAACGAGTGGATTCTGGAAATGCAGGAGGAGTTAAATCAATTCACCAGAAATGACGTATGGGATCTGGTTCCCAAACCAAAAGGATTCAACGTCTTTGGAACAAAGTGGGTGTTCATAAACAAACTGAATAAGAAAGGAGAAGTCATCAGAAACAAGGCACGACTGATTGCACAAGGTTATAGTCAGTAAGAGGGGATAGACTATACAGAAACCTTTGCTCTAGTCTCCAGGTTAGAATCTATCAGACACTTAATCTGTTTTCTGTAAACAATGGCATTACTCTGTATTAAATGGATGTCAAAAGCGCATTCTTAAATGGTTACATTAATGAAGAGGTATATGTGCACCAACCCCCTGGATTTGAAAATTCCACACACCTAAAATATGTTTTCAAACTAAAGAAGTCACTTTAATGTCTGAAACAAGCTCCCAGAGCTTGGTATGAAAGACTGAGTAACTTTCTGTTAGAAAAGGAATATACCAGAGGGAAAGTCGACACAACCTTGTTCTGTAAGACACTTAAGAATGACATTTTAGTTTGTCATATTTATGTAGATGATGTTATATTTGGATCTACTAAACCTTCTCTGGGAAGAGAATTTGCTAAGTGCATGCAGGCAGAGTTTGAGATGAGCTTGATAGGAGAACTTAAATTCTTTCTGGGCATTCAAATTAATCAAACTCCAGAAGGATCTTACATTAACCAGAGCAAATACGTCATAGAACTTCTGAAGAAATTTGACCTCTCAGAATGTAAGCTATCAAAGACTCCAATGCATCCCACGTATATTCTGGAAAAGGAAGAGGTAAGTAAAAAGTTAGAGCAGAAAATCTATAGAGGTATGATTGTTTCTCTCCTTTATTTAACAGATTCAAGACCTGACATTTTATTCAGCGTTTGTTTATGTGCTAGATTCCAATCAGATCCTAGAGAATCTCACTTAAAAGCAGTTAAGTGAATTTTCAAGTATCTGAAAGGTACTACTAACCTGGGCTTGTTTTATAGAAATTCCAATGAATACAACTTAGTAGGATATTGTGATGCTGATTTTGCTGGAGACAGAGTAGAACATAAAAGTACTTATGGAAGCTGCCAGTTTCTGGGATACAATATGATCTCATGGACCAGTAAGAGGCAGTCCACAATTGCGTTGTCAATAGCAGAAGCTGAATACATTGCAGCTGCTAGATGTAGCACACAGATGCTCTGGATGAAAAGTCATTTTGAAGACTTTAACATATTTGAGAGTAACATCCCTATTTTCTGTGATAATACTTCTGCTATCTGTTTATCCAGAAATCCTATTTTGCATTCTAGGGCTAAGTATATAGAAATAAAACATCACTTTATTAGGGACTATATTCAAAAAGGAATTATCTCTTTAAAACTTATTGACACAGACTATCAATGGGCTGATGTGTTTACAAGACCCCTTTCTGAAGATAGATTTAATTTCATTCTGAAACATTTCAGCATGAAATTATGTCCAGAATAAGAAGTTTTATTTGCATATTCTGACCCTCAGAATTTATTTTTTGTGAACATCTGATCAACTTGTCTTCAGAAGTTAGGAGTACAGTTGCTTCAGAATCTATCTATGAAGATCTGAACCTTTCATTTCAAAGATAAAGGCGTGCAGTTCATACCATCAAACATCTGTCATCCTCTCACAAGCTACCTTCTGAGACTGAACACGCATTCAAATTCTGAAGGGTTTAAGGCTCTGATTGAATGCATTGAGACACCTGTCAATGGTAACTGTTCAGTATCTACACGCTATCCCCTAATTTCAGATTTCATAATTTCAGTATAATCATTACTTATTTTCTCTTTCTTACTGATTAAGTTTTTAAAAGTGTTTATAAAATTCAACTTCACTATTTCATTCACTTCTTATTGCATCCATTATTCTCTCTCGCTCTTGTTTATGCAAAAACCCCATTTCTCAGTTTTCTTCAACAAATCCGTGTGAACAATTGCATCCTCATCAAGCATCAAAAATCTCAATATTGCTCTTGGTTCTACTTCAACAGAACAGTATGAGGAACCTATAAGAACGTTGCTCACACCGGTAGATAATCTTGAAGTTCTATGTGAGTTGATCGTTGATTTTGAGAGTTTAAAGGAAAATGGGTTTGATTTGTATGAAGATGTGACGGCTCGGGGATGGAACAAATGTTGGTAAGAACTTGTTGATTTTTGAAACAGAAATACAGGAATGGGTTACTTATTTGAAGCAAGCAATCCTAGAGATTTCTAATCCTGTTGCTTCTGATTCTCTTTGGGATTGATATAGAAAATGGTTCAACTCTGAATCCCAGAGGCTGAAAGAATTGAGTTATGACATGGCTCAGCAGAACTTCAGTGATCAGTTGAAAGCCTTCAAAGACCAAGTTCTGAATCACTGGGATAAGGAAGAAATTCTTCTTCTGGAAAATGCTCCCTGGAAAGAGCACCAATCTTCAGAAGCAACTGAACCAGGTTCTGATAGTCACCCTCTGACTACTGCTCCAGAAAAGGAAATCGCAACAGAAGAAGCAGTTGAATCAGAAGATGCTGCAGAGTGTTCTGAATGACATGCAACCTCTGAGGATACACTAGCTACGTCTTTAGTCATGCAAACTCTGGAAGAGTTGAAGAAGGAGAATTCTTTAATCCATGCAAGGTTGGATAAGCAAGAAGACACAAACAAAGAAATAAGGGACATATTGGATAAACAAGAAGACTCTACAAAAGAAATCAAGGATATACTGGGAAAGCATGAAAAATCAAGCACTCAGATTAAGAGCTTGTTGGAAGTGTTGTTCACAAGACTTCCCCCTCCATCTTAGATTTTCTTTAACTTGTTTTATGTATTATTCATCTTATCTTCTTTGTTTCTGAAAGATGTCATTGCAATCTGTATTCAATGCAAGTCATCCTTATTTTACTCTGATAATTCATGATTATATTGCTTTTTGATACCTGACAAAAAGGGGGAGAACGTAAGATATTTTCAATAACAGCTTACCGGGACTAAGTCTCAAACATTCTGAATATCGTAACTTCTTATTTGTTTTCTGAAAGCTTAAATAGGAACAAAATCTGATAAATACATAAGGAGATGCATCAAAAGCTCTGGTACGAAGGAACCTCAGGGAAGTATCTCATCTCTATCTGAGTACTCAACTCAGGGGGAGACTCTCTTAAGCTTTTGTTTTGTAAATTTTTATTGAAAAATCCTAGTTTTTGTCATCATAAAAAAGGGGGAGATTGTTAGAACATAGTTTGATTCTACAACCCTTACGAGAGTTTTGATGATAAAAAATACAAAGAACAAATATGCACTCTAAATTTTGGTTTTATGTTGTACAAAAGTTCTGACTAAAATGGCATCAGAAGTTAAGCCACATAAGCACTCAAGCTAAGTAATCAGAATGTTCTGAAGTATGATGATCATAATCTACACCAAAGAGAAAGATATTATGATTCGGAATGGAAGTCCAACACGCTAACTGAACATTACTTTTGTGACTTCCCAAGTTCTGAAGTAAAGCAGCATGCCAGATTCCTAAGTTCTGAAGCGTTACTTTTCCATTAAGGCAGTATCATGTGCACCGACTTCATTCAGACAAGGATCTTCTCAGTGTGGAAAGTGCATTAAGTGACCATTATCATGTTTCCATTTGGACAGATTTGTCACGCATATATAAACAAGATCAAAGGGCAATAGTGATACAGTTTTTGTAATGAAAAAAATAGTACACAATAAACCTTTTCTTTTGATTACGTTATTTTACTTGAGATAAACCGGTTTGTGGTTATACTCAAGAAGACTTTGGCAATTGTCAAAGTAGAATTGTAATCAGTTTGATCAGTGAATTAAGTCCTCGTTGGAGAGAGGCGAAATCACCTTGGCGGGTGGATTGGAGTACTTTGAGATTAAGCGAACCAGGATAAAAATATCGTGTCTATTGCTTTTGATTTTTAAAGTTTCAATTCAACCCAACCACCCCCTTCTTGTGTTTTTCACTTCTTCAGGAGCAACAATCTTCTCGGATCCTCATCATACTTCAACAGAAGCTACTACATAGGATTTCAAAATTTGTTAGAGGGGATAGTGGTCATTGTATCTCAATGCATCGTTTCCATTATATATTACCATTTTCTGAACTTTGTAATCATCCATGGAGTCTCGTCATTCGCAGACTACCATTATATTAATGAAATTTGAGCTTTTACCCAATTCTTTGTATTTCTTATTTTATTTAGCTTGCAGAGACTCCATTTATTATTGATAATAACTTTTAAAGCGAAAATATTAAATAACAAAATTTATTTTCAAAAAGAATTTACAATTTGCTTTTACTTTAAAATTTATGACGCAAGAAAAAAAAAACAAAAGTGGTGATCCCAGGAATGGACGAACTCCAGGTGTTTTAAGAAGTTTTGTTTCCTGGGGAAGTTTTTCTCAAGATGTTTTTGTTGTATTAGGTTTGTGACTCCAGTGCCCCCGGTCAAGTTTTGGTTCATTTCTCCTCTTTTCTGAGTTTGCATGATATGAAGACTCAATCCAAGATTTCCCTGGTGAAGGTTTCACTTGTTTGATAGAAGTTCTTTCTTCCCAGAGAAGTTGGTACAATAATTACTCTCGAAGAGCACATGTATTTGGTTCCTCCAGTAAGGAACGTATATTGGTTTTCCCTTTGAGAATTTGGTGTTGACATCCCCAATGAAGTCAGCACGAATTACCCAGTGAATGTTTGGATGATTTGGTGTCCGTCTGCTTTACTTGAAATTGATTTTTCAAATCCCCAGTAGAAGCGTTACTTTTTAAAATATTTGATTCCCCGTTGAAGTCTGAGTGCTATTCCTAGGTAAAGCCTGGGAAAGGATGTTGTATCTTTGTATCTGTACTGTTTTGTCACTATGTTTTGTTTACTTTCGAATTAAGTTTCTCCCCAGTAAATTTAAGCCAGGCAGTAGGTTTTGTTTCCTCAGTTGGCGCCTACTTTTATCTTATGGAATGTTCATCTTGGATGTGATTTAGCCGAGTGTTGATTGTGCCCGAGTTGGTTTTTCCTGGTTACTCCCAGTGTTATATGTCTATTTTGTCAGCATATGCATGATAACACTCATACATTCATACATACATCATATATAGTTAAAATTTGGCAAATCATTCCTCATTCACATTTGTTTTATTTTGTGGACGTATTTCCCTATTTTGCAGAATTATGTTGACCCCTCTACAATAGAGTGTCAGTCATAAGCAGAAACTGTATATCCTTTCAATTTCCCCACCGAGTTATCCCTCGTGGAAGATTTTTGCTTTAGCCTTCCTGTGATACGGTGGAAGAACTGACTGTTATACTGGTTTGCATTTTGTATTCGTAAATGTCGTGGTAAGCAAGAGTCGCCACGGACTTTTATTTCATCCAACAAAAGGAAAGGAAAAAGAACAGAAAAAAACTTTTTCGAGAATGTTTCTGAGTACGGGGGGTAGATTATAGAAAGGGAAGGTGTTAGCATCCTTTCTATCCGTGGTTTTCCACGGGCTCTTAGGTACTTTTCTCATTTTTAAAATTTCTTGTGCGTGCTTGTTTTGAAAAAAAGTTTTACTTCATGATAACCCTTGTATCAGTCCTCAAGAGTGTGACAAAGTTATTTTGAAAATTGTTTTGAAAAGTGTTTATGTGAAATGTTTTGTTTGAGCAAGTACCTCGGAGTCAATCCACCTACTCGAAAAAAGTCTGTTCGTTTTCCTTTAGACAACACTATCCTATTATTAAGGAATAGGTAGCACCGTCGTTGGAGTTTTAAGGGACGTTTGAAGGGACAAATACGATCACAGAAGCAATGTTAGGAAATTTTAGTAATCATCCTAAAGCCTTAAATATCTTTTTCCGAGGCAACATCCGATTGGGTCATTTTAGATCTTTTGAGACTAGAGGACAACCAGTAACATTTTCTATACTTCATGACCGTTTACCGAAGGCAACCAGAGTGGAGTAAACCCTAGGAGTGAGTATATGCAAGTGTATTTTTTCAATTAATTATCTTTGAACAATTTGGGTTTTTCTACTGTTTTAATTTTAATTCGTCTTTCCATACAATCCTATACATACATCTAAACAGTTTATAGTTTGTGGAAATTAAAACGCAAGAAGTTAGAGTCCTAATTATTATATGGCTTTAGGCAGATACATAATTATTTTTGACTGAAAATAAAATGTGGAATTAAAACCCTATTTAAATCTATTACAAACTCGGAGAAGTTACAAATAATAATGAAAAAGGAAAATTAAAAGCGCGCGGAAAATTAAATGCGAGAAATAATTAGACGACCTAAAAATCTAATTTGAGAAAATGTTTATATTGTTTTTGAGGAAAAAATAGGTTAAGTACAAAATTAAACCCTAATTCTATTTATTTTGAATTATAATAAAAAAGCATTAAATTACCTAAATTTAATTAATCTAATCAATTAATAAAAATATTTTTTGTGAAAAAATGATTTTGATTTTTTTGATTAAATAAAAAAACATGATTTTTTTTGAGTTATTTAAAAAAGACATAATTAATAAATAATAAGAAAAAGAATTAAAATAAAAAAGGTAAGAATTTGGGCATGTATGATGAGCAAATGGGGGGTGTATTTTTGAATTTGTTAGGCCCATGCATACTGAGCCCATGCCTGCGCCAGATCCCATGTTGAGCGTGCTTGAAGGTCTACCGTGAGGAATCATTTCTAGGCGCATTGGATCTGGATCAACAAAGATCTGAGGGCTGGATCTGAGGGAGCAAGATGGACGTTTGATCATAAGGCGCGGGGGATCCTACATAGAGTGTTAAGAAAATAAAGAAAATTATGCTGGGACCTGGGATCAAACCCAGGTCCTCCTACTCATTTCACGCTTGCCCTGGCCATCTGTGCTATGTGGTTTTGTTGTAATAATAATGAAATTAAATCATAATATATGAAACAGAATGGATGGGCTGGAAAAACACGCGCGTAATTCAAATGGCCCAGTGGGAGGGTGACAAATCATCATCTTCTTCCCTGTCCTTCATTTTAGGTTTCAAGTTTTTACCTACAGACAATACTCCATAACCATAGCCCTGCAAGCTTCAAAAATCCACACAACGCATGATAAATTAAAAGTGAGTACATGGATCAATTCGTCTTGAACCACGAGCATCCTAGCATCCTTTTCTTGGCCTAATTTTACCTGTACAGAGAAGCCCTAAAACGACTTCTTAAACCTTAGCCATGGAAATTATCAAGATATGTATCAAAAAGCAAAATTAAATAAACCAAAACATTCCAAATGATGATACAAATACAGTGCTATGCTTAAAAGTAGTTAATCATGCGTAAATTGTAAAATCAAAGTCAAGCTTATATGGGTAAACCGCGAGTTTACCAGGTGCGATTCTGGGCTTGAGGAGGCTTGCAATGGATCGTGCTAGCTTCAGGAGATGTCTAGGAAGCGATTGGAAGCCTTGGAATGTCTTGAATCACCCTCTATGCGAGAAAATGATCCACCACTTTTTTGCCAATAAATGAGTTTTCTTTCTCTGTTTTCACGACTGCAAACCTTGTTCTCTTGCCTTGTTTTTGTTCATTATATGTAGTGTGATGAATTAGGGTAACAAAAACGACCTGAATCCTTTGGAATTATGGAGATTGAATGTGATTTTCTTGCTATATGATTTCTTTCCAAAACCATCCAAATCATTCTATTTTTGCCTCAATTTTCCTTGATTCTATTTGGCTTGATTAGGCCAGCTCAATTAGATTTGATTCTCATAGAAATCAGATCAAAAAAACAATCTTTAACATTTTTTGTCATTTATTTGATATAATGTGATTTTTAATAAATAAAAATCAAAATAAAATCAATAAATAGAGAAAATAATATATGGCTGCTGAATTGGATCGTGGACCATGTCCCTAACAAGATACAATCCTGAAATGCTAGGCCCTTTTGACAAAAAATGCATTTTTGAGCACATTTGACTTTTGGCAATTTTCCAAAAATGGTCAACTTTGACAATGCATAACTCTTCCAATTTTAACCCTAAAGAGGTGTTCTTGTACTTTTTAGAAAGCTTAGGATGTCCCCTACACAACCCTTATGGTCTCATTTCAATTGAGTCTTCCATGTTCATGTAATAAGCTTTGACCCAAAAGGTGTTTTTGTTGACTTTTCAAAAGGACCTATAATGTAGAAATTCATATCTTTTTATGAGTGCATTTTTTGAACTTGACGGCTGAAGATGAGTTGTATGAAATTGAATTCCCTTCAAAATGAGCCTTGGATGAGAAATTTCTAATAAAGTATGAGAAAGTTATGCTTGGTCAAAGTTTGGTTGACTTTTCCTAAGAAACCCTAATTTAGCAACTTTTGAGTTTTGATGAATTAGGAGCATTCTTTGGGGAATCTTGGTCAACCTTTGATCAAATGATGGATATCACTTCAAAATGTTGATGTTGACCAAAACCTTGAAATTTGATTGTATGTGGGCCACAATTGACTTTTGACCTATCATAGTTGATTTTCAAGTATCTGAGCAGCTGATTGAGCAAACTTCTTGTGCAAGGCTTGAGATTTGACATGGAGGGTCTTCAGAACATACTAGGACTACGGAAAAGATTTGAGGACTTTGAAGTTCACCCATCTTGATGAAAATGGTAACCCTAGTCTGAGGTTCATTGCTTTAGGAGAGAGTTTGTCTTGTCAACTCTTGGGCATCCTTGACCAAGTTGTGGATCTCAATGAACATATGTTGAGTAAAGTGGGAGGGAAAATTTTTGGGTACAACAGCTTCCCCTGTTCAAACTTCTTACACCTGAGGATGTAGATTGGCTTTCCTGCCTTTCGTGATCTGAGGGTGGAAGATGATTGAACACTAGAGTGCCCATAAATTTGCACTCGCATGCATTGCCTGGTGATTGGTGATATCAGGAATGGGCTTATAGATGCCATTTGGAAGTGGGAAGAAAATTGTCGGAGATGGGCTTAAAGATGCCATCCGGAAAAGATATCGGTTGTATAAAAAATTCCTTCGTGAGAATTCCTATACCTGCCATTGAGGAGGACTTCGTCGAGGAATGTTGATTTATGTCTTGGGAAATTGAGTCTAGGAGCTTCAGTTGTCCATTACTCTACTGGGGATTTAATTCTTCATTGAGGAGATGGAAGTGACCTGCATATCTGGTCAGGGTCCAGGCTGCACAGCGACTTACTAGGGAAATGTGAAATCGATCGTATCTGGTCAGGTTCAGGCCTTACAGTGTTGTAAACTACTGTCTGGATATAAGAGAGAAGGAACCTGGATAGTAGGGTTGCTTAGAAATGAGAGCCTGGATAGTAGGGCTATGATAAGGAACCGGGGTCGAAGGGTTGCTTCGGGATGAGAGCCTGAATAGTAGGGCGATGAGAAGGAACCTGGATAGTAGGGTTACTTCGGGATGAGAGCCTGGATAGTAGGGCTATGAGAAGGAACCTGGATAGTAGGATTACATCGGGATGAGAGCCTGGATAGTAGGGCTATGAGAAGGAACTTGGATAGTAGGGTTACTTCGGGATGAGAGCCTGGATAGTAGGACTAGGAGAAGGAACCTGGATGGTAGGGTAACTTCGAAATGAAAGCTTGGATAGTAGGGCTTATGGGAAGGAACCTGGATAGTAGGGTTACTTCAAGGTGAAATCCTGGATGGTAGGGCTATGAGAAGGAACCTGGATGGTAGGGTAACTTCGAAATGAAAGCCTGGATGGTAGGGCTATGAGAAGGAACCTGGATAGTAGGGTTACTTCAAGGTGAAAGCCTGGATAGTAAGGCTATGAGAAGGAACCTGGATGGTAGGGTAACTTCGAAATGAAAGCCTGGATAGTAGGGCTTTTGGGAAGGAACCTAGATAGTAGGGTAACTTCGAAATGAAAGCCTGGATAGTAGGGCTTATGGGAAGGAACCTGGATAGTAGGGTTACGTCAAGGTGAAATCCTGGATAGTAAGGATATGAGAAGGAACCTGGATGGTAGGGTAACTTCGAAATGAAAGCCTGGATAGTAGGGCTTATGGGAAGGAACCTGGATAGTAGGGTAACTTCGAAATGAAAGCCTGGATAGTAGGGCTTATGAGAAGAACCTAGATAGTAGGGTAACTTCAAAATGAAAGCCTGGATAGTAGGGCTCATTTGGTTTCAGGAATTGAGTTTCCATTAGTCGTCTGCAGACGCGACCTGTATAACTGCTGGATTTATTGAAGATAATTGTCTTTCCTGAAAAGATAACAGGGTTAATTATATGTGATGCATGAACTACCTTGTGAGATGATATTCTCGACATAAATGAGATTATGTTGTATATGATATGTATGCGCATGTCATGATGTATGTACATGAAATGCTATTGGGGTATGTCCGAGTCTGGGAAAATAAATCCCTGACTGTTGCTGGAGCATATAGCGTTCCTAACTGTTGTAGAGAATTATGGTTCTTGTACTTCCGCCGGGGATTGTGAAAAGAAATGACTATGCTGGAGATTTACTCTTTGTTATTTATGAATATTCTGTCAGGAAGAGATTTCGTTTGAGAATAATTATGCGGGGAAATAAATCTGTTAGAGGATGAACCTCCATAGCCGAAGGGATAAACTCTGCCAGGGATTGAGCTTATACATCTAGAGAAATAAACTCTACTTGGGAGATGATGTTTACTGGCCCGCTCGCGATTATGAAATTCAGCTGGGGAATATAGCTATCGAGTTTTTGAATGACCCTGGCTGGGGAGATTACTTCCTGTTTTGGGAAAGCCGGCATCAATGCTTTTGAATACTTTTACTCTGTAGGGAGTGTATGTACTGATGATTATGCTTCAAAGCTGTCTCTGTCCCAATACCCGCTGGACAGAGTAACCGTCGAGTTTGACACTTCTCGTTTTTGCCCCTATTTCTGGAATTACGAGTAATTATCTTTTTGTTTCTTTATGTAAATATTTATGAGCAGCGATCATATTCAAATGCATATGTCAAGAATAAATCATTGGACGTTCTTGCAAAACAAAAGCAGAAAATAGAAAAAACTCAAAGTTTCTTGTGAAAATGATTTTATATTGATTTTTGAGGTTGGCCTGTAATAGGCATGTTCGTACAAGGAGGCTGACGCTCTAGTAAGAGAGCGTCGCCCTAATAGAAGCTATACAATTATATGTAAAAGAAAACAGCTATGTGAAACAATTACATTGAGTTCTAACTCTGCTATCGCCCTCATGTCTTCGAGCGTCTCATCACTTTTCTACTTGGTCGATGGTTGATTAGATTGATTGGGGCCGTCTGAGCTTGATAGTCGATATCGAAGTCTGGTCGCAAGGTGATCCAATGGGACATAGTGATACGCTTTATATCCCTAACTTTTTCCTGGAGTGCCCTTTCGGGTGTTTAGTCCACCGGGATACCCTTTTTTGCCCAAGCCGCCTTTTCAGGTTTTTGGCTTGCCGGGTGTATAGATTTTTCCATTTTCATCCCTTATTTTTGCCCGAACCGTTTTGGTTCGTTGGGAAGCCCTTATTTTTTCCTAGGCCAGTCATCCTAGTGGGTCTTTTAATCAGGCGTAGTATCTTTTCACTATGTTTGCATTGACAGGGTGAGGAAGGTCGTCACCGTCCATGGTGGTTAGAATCATAGCTCCACCTGAGAAAATGTTCTTAACCACAAATGGCCCTTCATATGTGGGATTCTATTTTCCCCTGGGATCACCTTGCGGCAGTATGATGCGCTTGATCACTAGATCCCCGACTTGATATTCTTGACGTCTGACTTTCTTGTTAAAAGCCTTGATCATTCGCTTTTGATACGTCTGACCATGACAGATAGCGGTAAGTCTCTTCTCGTCGATTAGATTGAGCTGATCAAGTCGAGTTTGGATCCATTCATCTTCATTCAAATCCGCATCCTTCATAATCCTGACACAAGGTATCTGGACTTTGATGGGTAGGACTGCCTCCATGCCATATACCAGATAGTAGGGTGTTGCCCCTGTCGATGTCCGTGCTGAGGTACGATATCCATGAAGAGCAAATGGTAGCATCTCATGCTAGTCTTTGTATGTCATCGTCAACTTCTGTACAATTTTCTTGATGTTCTTGTTAGCCACTTCAACAGCGCCATTCATCTTCGGTCGGTAGGGAGAAGAGTTATGATGTTGTATCTTGAACTGTTTACAGAGCTCGATGATCATGGTGTTGTTGAGATTCGTACCATTGTCAGTAATAATCCTCTCTGGCATGCCATACTGACATATCATATTATGTCCGATGAACCGCGCCACGACATTCTTGGTTACTGTAGCAAAAGAGGCCTCCTCAACCCACTTCGTGAAGTAATCAATGGCTACTAGGATGAAGCGATGTCTATTGGAAGCAGTAGGCCTGACATATATGATTATGTCGATGCCCCACATTGCAAAGGGCCATGGAGCTGTCAAGACGTTCAAGGGAACCGGAGGCACGTGGACCTTATCAGCGTAGATTTGACACTTATGGCAAGTTCGAGAGTGCTGATAACAATCGTCTTCCATAGTGGACCAATAATATCCTGCCCGTAGGATCTTCTTAGCCATGGTATGTCCAATAGAATGGTTTCCAAATGTACCTTCATGTAGATCTGTCATGATCCTCTCTTCTTCTCTCTTATCTACACACCGTAGTAATGTAGAGTCATGATTGCGCTTGTAAAGGATTCTGTTAATGAGGAAGAACTTCGCAACGAATCTTCTAAGAAACTTCTTATCATTGACAGATGCTCCTTCGGGATACTCTTGAGCCTCGAGATACCTTTTGACTTCGTGAAACCAGGGTTTGTCTGCCACCTCTTTGGTATCAATTTCACAGCAGTGTGCTGGTTCATCCGTCCTCTCAATGGTGATTTGAGGAGCTTTGTTGTCCCACCTAACTTTGAACATAGAAGACATGGTAGCTAGCGCGTCTGCTAACTGGTTTAAATCTACTACCCTAACTTTAAGTTTTGATGATAACAAAAGGCAAAGATATATTAATTGTATGATTCATGTAAGACATATATGCTACCTAAAATATTACATTCTGTTTTACAGAAACTCTGATGGGTATCAGCAAGAGAATATCATCATCAGCATCAGAAGATGAAATATCAACATCAGCATCAGAGGATGTTATATCAGATGCCAGAATCAGAAGATCAACATGTGCTTACGCTGAAGCTTGATGAACAGATCTGCGCGTAACAATCTGAATCTGATCAAGACAACAACAACTCATCAGCACCTAGCAGCGTCAGAATAAGCCAAAGCCAGAACACGCTTAAGTGGCAACGGTACTGTGCATTCAAGATACTTTATTATCAACAGCATTATTCCAGACAAAGATCTTCTCAATTTAGAAAGAATGTTATTGGCATTGAAACAGAATTAACTGACTCCAACGTACCATTTTCCAATGCTATATAAACAAGTCAGTGAAGATTGAATTGGCTAATGCTCTACAACTCTCTACACGCCTAAAGCTATTCATCATCATCCTCATTCACAGTTTGCTAAAACTCTCAAATTCTCTACTCAATTATTTTAGCACTCTAGTTCTCATAAGCTTAACGTGTGTAGTATCACAGTTGTGATAAACAGTTTTTGTAGAAAACATTCAACACACTTAGATTTCATTTATCTGTAAGAAAGTATTTCCTTGAGAAACCGGTTTGTGGTTTGACTCAAGAAGGCTTTAGCAGTTGTTAAAGCAGTTGTAATATTCAGTAGAATATAGTGGATTAAGACCTCGTTGGAGAGAGGCGAAATCACCTTGACGGGTGGACTGGAGTAGTTTGAGATTAAACGAACCAGGATAAAAATACCGTGTTGACTGCAATTGATTTCAAGTTTTTAAAATTCAACCCCCCTTCTTGTGTTTTTCACTTCTTCAATTGGCATCAGAGCGCCTGGTTCTGAGCTAAAACACTTAACCGTGTCAGTATAAGATCCAGCGTCAGAAAAACACAATGGCAGGAACATATCAACACACCAGCAATGACAACAATGAAGACTGAGATAGATTCAGCGGCAAACCTCCAGTCTTTGATGGAGAAAATTTTGATTACTGGAAAGACAGAATTGAAAGCTTCTTTTTGGCACATGATGCTGATCTGTGGGACATGGTGACAGATGGATACACGTACACAGTGAATGCAAGCGGTCAGAAGATTGGCACGAAAGCAATGTTTGATCAACAAAAGTGTGACTTCAAAAATCACCACATGGCCAAAACCATTCTTCTCAGCGCCATCTCTTACGCTGAATATGAAAAGATCTCTAACAGAGACACAACAAAGAACATGTTTGACTCACTCAGAATGACGCATGAAGGCAACATTCAGGTCAAAGAAACTAAAGCTCTTGCGCTCATTCAGAAGTATGAGGCATTCAAAATGGAAGAAAGTGAATCCATTGAAACAATGTTCTCAAGATTCCAAATTCTGGTGGCTGGTCTCAAGGTTCTGGACAAAGGATACTCTACTGCTGATCATGTCAAGAAGATCATCAGAAGCTTGCCAAAACAGTGAAGGCCAATGGTTACAGCGCTGAAGCTAGCTAAAGATCTCAACAAAATTTCTCTGGAGGAACTTATCAGCTCCCTCAGAAGTCACGAGATAGAGCTGGAAGCTGATGAACCTCAGAAGCAAGGTAAGCCTTTAGCATTAAAATCTAACAAAAAATCTGAGTCTAAAGTTTTGCAGGCAGTTGAAGAAACATCTGATGGATCCTCATCAAAAGAAGACGAACTTTCCCTCCTCTCCAGAAGAGTGAACCAACTATGGAAGCAGAGGCAAAGGAAGTTCAGGAATCCCAGAAGATCTGATCAGAATGAGTCCTCTTCCAGATACAGAAGGTCAGATTCTTCCTCTGGATACAGAAGATCTGAAGGCTTCTCAGGAAGCAGAAAGCCAAACACCAAGGACATCATCTGCTATGAATGCAATGAGCAAGGACACTACAAGAGTGACTGCCCAAAGCTTCAGAGGGAAAAGCCCAAAAAGAAGTTTGGAAGAGAAAAGAAGAAAAGTCTCATGGCTACATGGGATGACTCTGACTCGTCTGAAGCTGACTCCGAATCAGATGATGAGAGAGGAAACATAGCTCTCATGGCCAACATTTCAGAAGACAGTGAAGCTTCTGAATCAGACTCAGAATCAGACACTGAAGAGGTATTTCCTGACTTTGCAATTAATTTTACTAAGGCTGAACTTGCTGAAAGCCTTAACGAAATTCTGGAAAGGTACCAGCAGATTAGAGTTAAATTCAGAAACTTGAAAAGGAATCTTGAATCTGACTCTGATAAGACTGAGAGTCTTAAATTGGAAAATTCTGAGCTGAAAAATAAAATTTCAAAGTTAGAAAATGTTTTACAAAACTCTCAGAAGGAAACAATTTCTGAAACTCCCAGCAGCGCTGATGAGATCATCAAGGAGTATGATCATAGCCTTCAGAAGTTCCTTGCTAAAAGCATAGATAGAAGCAAAATGGCTTCAATGATCTATGGAGTTAGTAGAAACGGAAGAAAGGGAATAGGATACCAAGGTAAGGTTCCTACACCAAAGAATGCCATGGATTTAACTATTAAACACACTCCTCTGAACTCACATTTTGTGTATGGTCACACACATGATATTAAATATACTAGTAGCAAGTATTCTGTGAAACCAAAATTCAACCAGAGTTTTGGTAAATCTAACAAATCAGGACCCAAGAAAATATGGGTACCTAAGGATAAAATAATACATGTTGCAGATATCTTTAGCAGCAAATCAGAAACACCAGTCATGGTACCTGGACTCTGGCTGCTCGCGACACATGACGGGAAGAAGGCATATGTTCCAAAGCCTGGAACTTAAGCCTGGAGGACACGTTGGCTTTGGAGGCAATCAGAGGGGAAAGATCATTGGCTCTGGAACTGTAGGTAATGGAAATCTTCCCTCTATAAATAATGTTCTATTAGTAGATGGATTAATGCATAATCTGTTATCCATAAGTCAATTAAGTGATAACGGTTATGATATAATCTTTAATCAAAAATCATGTAAAGCTGTTAGTCAGAAAGATGGGACTATCCTATTTAATGGAAAGAGGAAAAACAACATTTATAAAATCAAACTTTCTGAACTGAAAAGTCAGAATGTAAAGTGTCTTATGTCTGTTAACAACGAGCAATGGATCTGGCACAGAAGATTGGGGCATGTTAGTATGAGAAGAATATCTCAGATTAACAAACTCAATCTGGTCAGAGGACTTCCTAATCTGAAGTTCAATTTAGATGCTCTGTGTGAAGCATGTCAGAAAGGCAAGTTTGCAAAACCTTCTTTCAAATCTAAAAATGCTGTTTCTACCTCTAAGCCATTAGAACTTCTACACATTGACTTATTTGGACCAGTTAAAACTGCTTCAGTCAGTGGCAAGAAGTATGGGTTAGTAATCGTAGATGACTATAGCAGATGGACATGGGTAAAGTTCTTAAGACACAAGGACGATTCACACTCTGTGTTTGTTACCTTCTGTAACCAAGTTCAGAATGAAAAGGATCTTAGAATCGTTAAAGTCAGAAGTGATCATGGTGGAGAGTTTGAAAACAAAGATTTTGAGTCATTCTTTAATGACAGAGGCATTCTGCATGACTTCTCTTATCCTAGAACTCCCCAACAAAATGGAGTTGTAGAACGAAAGAACAGAACATTGCAAGAAATGGTCAGAACCATGATCAATGAGACAAACGTTGCTAAGATCTTCTGGGCAGAGGCAATAAACACAGCGTGCTACATTCAGAATAGAATCTCAATAAGACATATTCTGGAAAAGACTCCATATGAATTGTGGAAGAACAGAAAGCCTAACATTTCATATTTTCATCCATTTGGATGTACTTGTTTTATGTTAAATACAAAAAATTATTTGAACAAGTTTGACTCTAAAGCACAGAAGTGTATTATGTTAGGATACTCTGAACGCTCAAGAGGGTACAAAGTATACAATACAGAAACACAGATTGTGGAAGAATCAATCAGTGTTCGTTTTGATGATAAGCTTGACTCTGAAAAGTCAAAGCAGAATGAAGTCTTTGTATGTATGGAAGTTGAATTCACAGGTTCTGAAGACAAGTCATCAGAAGCTCTCAACAACGACACTCCTTCAACATTAGAAAGAGGCACTGCGAGCAATCCAGCAACACCTGTTGATCAACCTCAGAAAAGACTACCCAGAAGCAGTTTGGATCACCCAGAAGAAACCATCTTAGGAAGAAAAGAAGATCCAATCAAAACAAGAGCCAGCTTCAGAAACTTTGAAGAATCCCTCATGGGACTTGTGTCTCTTATTGAACCGTTGTCTATTGATGAAGCACTTCTGGACAACGACTGGATTCTAGCAATGCAAGAAGAGCTGAATCAATTCACCAGAAATGACGTGTGGAATCTAGTTCCCAAACCAAAAGGATTCAACGTCATTGGAACAAAATGGGTGTTCAGAAACAAACTAAACGAACAAGGTGAAGTCATCAGAAACAAGGCACGACTGGTAGCACAAGGTTATAGTCAGCAAGAGGGGATAGACTATACATAAACCTTTGCCCCAGTCGCCAGGTTAGAATCTATCATACTTTTAATTTCGTTTGCTGTTAATAAAGGCATCACTCTGTATCATATGGATGTCAAGAGTGTATTCTTAAATGGTTATATAGAAGAAGAGGTTTATGTGCACCAACCCCCTGGTTTTGAAAGTACAAAAAATCCAGAATATGTTTTCAAACTAAAGAAGTCACTATATGGTCTGAAACAAGCTCCCAGAGCTTGGTATGAAAGACTAAGTAAATTTCTGTTAGAAAAAGAATTCACCAGAGGGAAGGTGGACACTACCTTATTCTGTAAGTCAGTTAAGAATGACATCTTAGTTTGTCAAATTTACATTGATGATATTATTTTTAGATCTACTAATCCTTCTCTTGGAAGAAAATTTGCTAAGTGTATGCAGGCAGAATTTGAGATGAGCCTCATGGGAGAACTGAAATTATTTCTGGGAATTCAGATCAATCAAAATCCAGAGGGAACTTACATTCATCAGAGAAAATATGTCAGAGAACTTCTGAAGAAATTTGACCTCTCAGAATGTAAGTCATCAAAGATTCCAATGCATCCCACGTGCATTCTGGAAAGAGAAGAGGTAAGCAAAAAGGTAGAACAGAAGGTCTACAGAGGTATGATTGGTTCTCTCCTTTATCTGACGGCTTCAAGGCCTGATATCTTATTCAGCGTATGTATTTGTGCTAGATTCCAATCAGATCCTAGAGAATCTCACTTAACAGCTGTTAAGCGAATTTTCAAGTATCTGAAAGGTACTACTAATCTGGGTCTATTTTATAGAAAATCTAGTGATTACAGCTTAGTAGGTTACTGCGATGCTGACTTTGCTGGAGACAGAGTAGAGCGTAAAAGTACTTCTGGAAGCTGCCAGTTTCTGGGAGAAAATCTGATATCTTGGTCCAGCAAAAGGCAATCCACAATTGCACTATCAACAGCAGAAGCTGAGTACATAGCAGCAGCTGGATGCAGCACACAAATGCTCTGGATGAAAAGTCAGCTTGAAGACTTCCAGATTTTTGAGAGTAACATCCCTATACTCTGTGACAATACTTCTGCCATTTGCTTAAGTAAAAATCCTATTTTGCATTCTAGGGCTAAGCATATAGAAATAAAACATCACTTCATTAGGGACTATATTCAGAAAGGAATTTTGAACTTAAAATTTATTGATACAGACCATCAATGGGCTGATGTCTTCACTAAACCACTTTCTGAAGATAGGTTCAACTTCATTCTGAAACATCTCAGCATGAAGCTCTGCCCAGAGTGAAAATGTTTTAATTTTATATATTAACCTTCAGAATGTGTTTTATTTTACTGTGAACTTCTGACCAATCTTTTTTCAGAAAGATAGACATGCAGATTATATCAGATTCTATTCTGAAAGATCTGAGCGTTTCAGCTCAAGGATAGATGTGCTGCTCACTAAATCAAACAAGTGTCATCCAATCATCAGCAAATCTCTGAAGCAGAACACGCGTGCACGCTTCTGAGAAGGAAAAACGCTGATTGGATGCATTGAGACACATGTCTGGTAACCGTTCCAAGTATCTTTCTCAAATCCCCCAAAATCAGCAAGCATTAAATGCGTGTAATTATGAGTTAAACTGTAATCATGAATTAATTCTCTCTCTTAAAACCGTTTACGTTTTCAAAACACTTTTTGAAATCTATTTAAGCACATTAACATCATTCATTAAATTTTTACTGTCTCTTACATTCATACAAATATTTTCCGCATTCTCACTTGTGTGTTCATCTCTCTCAAAAGAAACCCTTTTCTCAAAACTTTTTCTCAGAAAACTCTAGTGTGAACATGGCAACTTCTAGCACTGTTTCTGCAGGTTCTCAGAAGGAGGCTTCATCTGAACAATACCAAATTCCCTTCAGAACTCTACTTACACCAGTGAAGAACTTGGAAGTTCTGTCTGAACTAATCGTTGATTTCATCAGTCTGAAAGAAAATGGATTCGATTTGACAGAAGAAATTAGGGCACAAGGATGGGAGAGATACTTTGATAGGTTGGTGGGTCCAACGTTCCCTGTATTGGTCAAGGAATTCTGGATTCATGCGTCTTCATCAACACATCAAGTTACTTCCTATATCATGGGAAAGAAGATTGTGATCACTGAAGATCACATTGCAAGATTGATTGGATACACTGGTGGTGGTATCCGCTGTATCGACATGGCAGAAAGATGCTCAGATGCTGCTGTCATTGCAAGAGAGATTTTCACCCATGGGGTTCCCAGCAGCAAAATCAGAGATTTGAAGGATCAGCACAGAATATGGGCGAAGATTATTCTGGGGTGCTTCAATCACAGGAAGCCCACAAGCTCTCCTGATTATATAAACATAGATCAGCAGTTTCTGATCTATTTTATTAATCAGAAGGTAAAGATTAACTTGGCTCATCTTCTGTTTAATCACCTCAGGACCAACGTCAAGGAGACAAGAGAAGAAGAAAGGACAAAAAGGGATTGGATACCCTTTGGCAGGTTAATATCAGATATTCTAACGGAGAATAGGCTGATTGAACACCTTACAGAAGCACGGGAATTAAGTTCTATTGAACCTACTGTTGGCAAGCCTCTGAATGCCAAGAATCTGAAGAAAATGAAATTGATAGAGAATATCAAAAAGGAGCCCAGCGTCAATCCTCTTGCTGACATCACCAGCAGAAGAGTCCCTCTGGACGCCTTTCCAATATTCTCTGAGATTGACTCTAAACCAGTCATTATTCTCAGATACTTGATGCTTGCAAGGCTGATGGCACAAATCCCACTCTGAACATTAAAGATCTGCACCAGCAAACTCTAGAAGTTACTATGAAGAAGACGAAGAAGAGAAAGGCTACTTCAAAAGGACCATCCCAGCAGACCCCGAAGAAGAGAGGTAATCTATCTGCTGTTAATGTTTTAAATTCTTCTGCTATTCCAACATTTATTCCAACCCCAGCTTCATATGAACTCCCAATCCCCATACCAACCATTGATGACACCGAACCAAAGGCTGACCCTTCTGAGTCACTAACTCTCAGGAGATCCCGCACCAAATCCCAAAATCCAAAACCCACAACATCAACAGAATTAGAACTTGACAAAGTTCTTTCTGAAATTGATCAACGTTCTTCCGCTCCCCTCTAAGAAAATCCAAACACTCAACCACAAACTGCCCACTCACCTCAACCAGAACATCCACTCTCACCCATACCAGACATTCCACAACCTCCCTCTACACAACCAGAAACTCCACCTCCCTCTCCACAACCAGAACTTAATCCACCTTCACCTCAACCATCATCTCCACAACCTGAGTCTCAACACTCTGAGTCTCACCACTCTGAGGCTCAAACCCCTGAACCTCATTCTCCTCAATCCTCTGAACCTCAACCCTTGGCAATTCAACTGCCATGTAGTACAACTGTAAACATACCCCAACTGCCATCCTCACCAGAAACTACCCCTCCAAATACTCCAAACAGTCCAATAATCATTTCTGATTCTCCCACTCCATCTCCCAAACAAAATAAAGATGACCACAACAAGACCTTCATTAACCTCACAGTCCTTGACCGCCTTGCTGATCTTAAAAACAAAATAGCCATTCCCAAACCCAAACAACTAGATGTTGGTTCTGACATTTTGAATTTTGAAACAGGCTTGCAGAATTGGATTGCTTCTCTAAAGCAGGTTTGTCCTGGAATGATTGATCCTGCTGCTTCAGACCAACTCTGGACACATTTCAGAATGTGGGTACGCGCTGAAGCCCTCAAACTGCAAGACATAAACTATGAACAGGCTCAACAGAACTTCAGCAAACTGCTGAAAGAAGTTGAAGGTCCAGTCATGAGTCAGCTGCTGAAGGAGAAAGTGCTCTTTCTGGATAGTGAGCCATGGTCTGAAAAGCATCCAGCATCAACCGTTCAACCAACTGAAGATGTTAGTCAAGCAGAAGATGTTGCAGAAAGCTCTCAGAAGCATCCTGTTTCTGACGTCTCTCAAGCTGCTTTGGACAGGCAGACTCTTGAAGAGCTGAAGCAGAATGATATTTGTCTGCAGCAAAGAATGGATGAGAATGATCAAAAGATGAAGGAAAGGATGGATGTGCAAGATGGAAAGATTGATACAGTTGTCAGCATGGTGCATCAGCAGAAGGAAACTGCTGATCAGATTAAGAACATGCTAGAAGCTCTGTTCACACGCTTTCCACCCCAACCTTAGTTTTTCATTCATGATGTTTTCATTGTTTTCTTTCCATGTTTTTTGTACTCTCTTCTATGCTTTGAATTAAATATAACAGTTTTTCTGCACTGATCGTTTTAACTTTAATTACTTTCACCTTTTGATTGCTGACAAAAAGGGGGAGAAAAAGAATGATATTTTTCAATAACGGACTACTGAGACAAAAAGTCTCAAACATTCTAACACTCTGATATACTTGAATGTTTTTGTTTTGCATAAGCCTACAGGTACAAGAAGTTAATCATCTCTGATACACTGAAGCTCTGATGTTCTGATGTTCAAAGAAAGTCAATAAAGATCTGATCCTGAAGGACTCATGGAATTAAAAAGGGAAGTAATAAATTCAGGGGGAGTACCTCCGATCTAAACTCTGATATCTCTTTATCCCTTATCCTCTTATCTTTGATAACTTCCTATTTAATTCTGATACTATTTACTATTTGGTTATCTCTGATACTTTTTACGATGATTTTCAATTGAAAAAAATCTAGTTTTTGTCATCATCAAAAAGGGGGAGATTGTTAGAACAAAGTTTAAATCTACTACCCTAAGTTTAAGTTTTGATGATAACAAAATGCAAAGATATATTAATTGTATGATTCATGTAAGACATATATGCTACCTAAAAAATTACATTTTGTTTTACAGAAACTCTGATGGGTATCAGCAAGAGAATATCATCATCAGCATCAGAAGATGAAATATCAACATCAGCATCAGAGGATGTTATATCAGATGCCAGAATCAGAAGATCAACATGTGCTTACGCTGAAGCTTGATGAACAGATCTGCGCGTAACAATCTGAATCTGATCAAGACAACAACAACTCATCAGCACCTAGCAGCGTCAGAATAAGCCAAAGCCAGAACACGCTTAAGTGGCAACGATACTGTGCATTCAAGATACTTTATTATCAACAAAATTATTCCAGACAAAGATCTTCTCAATTTGGAAAGAATGTTATTGGCATTGAAACGGAATTAACTGACTCCAACGTACCATTTTCCAATGCTATATAAACAAGTCAGTGAAGATTGAATTGGCTAATGCTCTACAACTCTCTACACGCATAAAGCTATACATCATCATCCGCATTCACATTTTGCTAAAACTCTCAAATTCTCTACTCAATTATTTTAGCACTCTAGTTCTCATAAGCTTAACGTGTGTAGTATCACAGTTGTGATAAACAGTTTTTGTAGAAAACATTCAACACACTTAGATTTCATTTATCTGTAAGAAAGTATTTCCTTGAGAAACCGGTTTATGGTTTGACTCAAGAAGGCTTTAGCTGTTGTTAAAGAAGTTGTAATATTCAGTTGAATATAGTGGATTAAGACCTCGTTGGAGAGAGGCGAAATCACCTTGACGGGTGGACTGGAGTAGTTTGAGATCAAACGAACCAGGATAAAAATACCGTGTTGACTGCAATTGATTTCAAGTTTTTACAATTCAACCCCCCTTCTTGTGTTTTTCACTTCTTCAATATACACACCATAGTAATGTAGAGTCATGATTGCGCTTGTAAAGGATTCTGTTACTGAGGAAGAACTTCGCAGTGAATCTTCTAAGAAACTTCTTATCATTGACAGATGCTCCTTCGGGATACTCTTGTGCCTCGAGATACCTTTTGACTTCGTGAAACCAGGGTTTGTCTGCCACCTCTTTGGTATCAATTTCACAGCAGTGTGCTGGTTCATCCGTCCTCTCAATGGTGATTTGAGGAGCTTTGTTGTCCCACCTAACTTTGAACATAGAATACATGGTAGCTAGCGCGTCTGCTAACTGGTTCTCCTCTCGCGGGAAATGTTCAAAAGTTACCTCCTCAAAGTGTGGGAGCAATGTTAACACGTACTCTATGTATGGGATGATATTTGGATGCTTCGTATCCCATTCGCCTTTGATCTGACTTATTACCAAGGCTGAATCCCCGAAAACGTCCAAGAACTTGATCCTGAGGTCAATAGCAGCCTTGAGACCCATGATACAAGCTTCATTCTCCACCATATTGTTAGTGCAGTTGAAACATAGTCGAGCAGTGAAAGGAGTATGACAGCCCTCAGGAGATATAATTATTGCACCAATGTCATTACTGAGTGCGTTTGAAGCTCCGTCAAAAACCATAGTCCATCGGGATCCCTCTTCGGGTCCTTCATTCGGTCCAGGTTCTTCATAGTCATTCACCAGCATAATATTCTCATCCGGGAATTCAAAATTCATGGACTGGTAGTCATCCACGGCCTGATGAGCCAAATGATCAGCCAATACGCTCCCCTTGATTACTTTCTGGGTTGTATATCTTATATCATACTCGGCTAAGATCATCTGCCATCTTGCTATTCTTCCGGAGAGAGTAGGTTTCTCGAAGATGTATTTAATTGGATCCATCTTAGATATCAACAAAGTAGTGTGGGTCAACATATACTGTCTTAGTCGGCGAGCAGCCCATGCCAAAGCGCAACAAGTTTTCTCGAGCAGTGAGTATCGTGTCTCACAGTTGGTAAAATTTTTTCTAAGGTAGTATATTACGTGCTCTTTTCGACCAGACTCATCATGCTTCCCTAGAACACACCCCATTGAATTGTCTAGCACCGTTAAGTACAATATCAAAGGTCTTCCTTCAACCGGAGGCATCCGAATTGGCGGTTCTTGAAGGTATTCCCTGATTCTTTTGAAAGCCGTCTGGAATTCGTCATTCCACTTTACCACTTGATCTTTCTTCAGAAGCTTGAAGATGGGCTCACAAGTAGCAGTTAGATGTGAAATGAACCTGGCGATATAATTCAAGCATCCCAAAAAACCTCTAACTTCCTTCTCTGTACGGGGAGCTAGCATTTCTTGTATGGCCTTTACCTTCGCAGGATCTACTTGGATGCCTTTGTCGCTGACAATGAAACCCAGGAGTTTACCAGACCATACCCTGAAGGTGCACTTGTTCAGATTTAACCTCAGCTTGTATATCTTCAACCTGTCAAACAACTTTTATAGATGATCAAGGTGTTCTTCCTCAGCTTGAGACCTAGCTATCATGTCATCAACATAAACTTCGATCTCGTGGTGAATCATATCGTGGAAAAAAGCGACCATGGCGCGCTTATAAGTTGCCCCAGCATTCTTCATTCCAAAAGGCATCACCTTGTAGAAGAAGGTTCCCCACTGTGTGACGAAGGTTGTCTTCTCCATGTCTTCAGGAGCCATCTTGATCTGGTTATAGCCATAGAAACCATCCATGAAGGAGAAGATTTTGTGTTGCGCGATGTTGTCAACCAGAACATCGATGTGAGGAAGAGGGAAGTCATCCTTAGGGCTTTCCCTATTCAAATCTCTATAATCCACACACATCCATACCTTACCGTCCTTCTTAGGTACCAGAACAACGTTAGCAACCCACTGTGGATAGGAGGTGACAGCTAAGAACCCTATGTCAAACTACTTCATAACCTCTGCCTTGATCTTCTCTGACATTTCAGGGCACATACGACCAGGCGAATATCTCAATATAGTCGTGTAACATTTGTATCAACTATTGTTTGATCTTAACTTCCAGATTTGCGCCGATCTTGACTTCTTTTCTATCTATCTCCGTGCCCAGGTTTATTGTCTCAACTGGCTCTTCATGAGGCTGTATAGCCCTTTCTTCCTACTTTAATAGTCTAGCAAGTTCTCAAGGCACTTCACAATCATCCTCACCTTCGTATTCGGCTTGGTTGATCGGATTTTCGAAGTCATAACGGACAGTAGCAGAGCTGTTATCAATGGGATCCAGATTGGATATGGATCTGCAGTATGATACGTGAGTGTGTGTAAGAGCATAGATATTTTGATAAAATGAAAACATAAAAGAAAAACAGAGAGCGCAAAATTTGTGTGCAAAGAACGTCCAATGTTTTATTGATGATATATGAAATGACAAATAATATCCCTCACAAACAAAGCCAATGTGCCCCGGGAAAGACACGAGGATGTAGAGTTTAAATTGTTTATTACAAAATCGCAAAACAAGTAAGACAATTACTGCGGAATAAAAGAAAATGGTATAAAGTCCCTAGCCGTCCAGTTACTCGGTCAACTGTTGGAAGTTGGGTAGATCCAGCTGTCAATATCTGAGTCTTCCTCGCTGTCTTCAATGGCATAAATTCCTTGATTGCTGATGCGTATGGGAGGTTGTGATACAGTGGGAAGAACTGACTATTTTTGGAATGCTGGTTTGCGTTTTGCGTTTCTTTTCGCAAAATGTCGCGGTAAGCAAGAGTCGCCACTGACTTTTATTTTATCCAACAAGGAAAGGAAAAAAGCACAGAAAAATTCCTTTTTTCGAGATATTTCTGAGTACGGGGGGTAGATTTATAGAAAGGGAAGGTATTAGCACCCTTTCTTTCCGTAGTTATCTACGGGCTCTTAGGTACTTGCTCATCATTTTCAAAATTGATTTCTTTGTGCTTATGGGTTTTTGAAAAGTTTTTGTTTTAACTTCGATTTAACTCTCGCTTAAGAGTGTAATGAAGTGTTTTTGAAAACTTGTTTGTAAAAGTGTGTAAGTGTGGAAAAAAGTTTTGTTTTGGATGAGCAAGTATCTAAGAACTAATCTACCTACTCGAGAAAGGAATCGTTCTATGCTTATTTCCTTTAGACAATGCTATCCCACTATTAGTGAGTAGGTAGCATCGTCGTTGCAGTTTGAGGGTCAATTTGAAAGAGGGGCATACGGTCACTAAAGCAATGTTAGGACGTCTTAGCGGTAGCCCTAATATCTTAGATCTTTTGTTCGAGGAAACAATATCCGAGGCAACCATTTCGAGGAAACTTATGATCTTTTAGACAAGAGGACGACCTCTAAAACAACCTATACTTAATGACCGTGTACGAAGGCAACCAAGTGGGGTGTACCCTATGAGTGCGCATGTGCGAGTGTGTTGATTTCAGTTTTTTTTATCTTTGCACATGTTTAGGGTGATCTAATTTGATTTTAAGATTAAGCATTCATTCTTGTCATGCAAACCCTATTACCAAACATCTAGCAGTTGAATATTTGCGGAAATTAAAGGTGCGGAAATTAAACTAAATTATTACAAGGCGTCCGGTATTTACATCGCCAAAAGCAACCCTTTGAAAATAAAAAGCAGAAAAATAAATATCCTAATTAATTATTACAAACCGGGAGCAGATACATTAATTGAATAAAAAAAAATGAAGCGCGCGATGCGAAATTAATTCGAGTGCGAAATCAAGGTTTTGATCCTTTTAAAAGAAAATGTTTTTGTTGTTTTTTATTTTTAAGAAAATAAATTAAATCCTAAAATTAAATGCTAAGTTAATTATTAAATAAATTAATTAATGAAAAATAATTAATGACATATTTTTAGAGTTTTTGTTAATTTAGGAAAGAAAATAAAATAATTAAATTAGGGTTAAAACCTATTAAATTCTAATTAATTTTAAATATTTGCAAAATCAATTAAAGTTATCTAGAATTAAACCTAATTAATTAGTTAATATTTATTAATAAAAAATAAAGTTATGAAATTAAATTGGGTAAAAAGTATTTTTTGGTGATTTTTTGATAAAAAAGAAATTATGTTATTGGTTAGTAAATTAATTAAAGATAATAAAATAATTAAATAAAAAAACAAACAAAATATAAAAATTTAGAGAAATGGGCCTGATTTGGAGAGGTGTAGAAAACAATTTTCCTGGTCCAATTATGGAGATCTGTTAGACTTTATGTGATCCCATGCATGTGCGCTGACCTGCTTATGGTGTGCCTTCAATGCTTGGCTACCAGATCTGGCCATTTGGCCATCTGGCGCTTTGATGGTGAATTTCCATGGTGGAAATCTGGCTCACGCGTGCACATGATCACCTGAAAGAAATTGGAAAAATAACAAATGCTGGAGGCAGGGATCGAACCCCTGGCCTCCAGCCCCCTGAACGCCTTAAGGCCAACGTGGCTACCACTGGAGCGCTTATGTTTATTTGTTAAGGAAATACCAAACAATGATAATATAAAGAAAAAGCAATATAGTGGACAAAAATAAAAAAAGGCGCGCTGGTTTGAATGGTCAAATGGGGAAGCGACAACTCATCATCCCCTTCCTTGAACCGTAGATAAAAACCAAACGAGCTATACCCACGGACAGATGTCCGTCACTACAAGCCAGGCATCTCTAAAATCTTGTACAAGCCATGTAAATGAATTCCAGTACCATGGTTGAGTTCGTCATCTTCTGCTGATCACAAACATGCCCATTATTAGGGCTAATTGTTCCTGAAACAAAAAACCCCAAACACAAAAATGAAACCCTAGCAATGGTGGATCTCGTTACAGGTCATATAAATGTAATCAAGTAATACAAAAAGCTTGCAAATGATGTGTAGATTAAGATTATGCCATTAATTCAGATCAACCATGCTTAAATTTCAAAATACGAAATCAAGAACAGGGTGGATTTGTGAGGAACTTACAGCGCGTGTGAGGGTCTAAAAATGCCTGGTTTTGCTTGCTTTCGCTTATGGAGATTGCCATGAAGAGATTGAGACCAACACCAAGACTTGAAATTGCCTATAGACTTGATTTCAATCTCCCACTTTTTTGGTGTTTTTGCAAATTTTGTTCTTGCTCTCCAATTGATCTCCAACCCTGATTTTGGTCTGCCTCGCCTCCTTATGTATTATACAATACATTAGGGTTGATTTTGCTGTCCAAATCTCCCTCTATCAATGCCTTGATATTTGATTTGATCTTCCTTTACAACCTTCCAAATTTGGCTTGATTTGAATCTTTTTGTACACAACTTGCCTTGATTCGAGTTTCAATACCTTGCTAGCTGTGATTAAAGCCTGAAACAATCAAAAGATCCATTGTTATCAATGCTTTGGATTTTATTTTATTTGATTTAAATCAAATTAATTCAAATAAAAATCAAAACAATTAATAAAAATATGATATGGACACATGGCCAAGGCTAGAGCACGTGGGAAACAATTCCAACTCAAAACAAGTGAAAAAGAATGGGCCCATTTGGCAAAATTTGAAGTTTTATGGATAGTTGACTTTTGGCAATTTTGCAAAAAAGTCCAACTTCAACAATGCATAAATTCCTCAATTTTGAACTTTTGGATGTGTTTTTGGACTTTTTAGAAAGCTTGAGATGTCCTCTAATAATCCCTTTTTGTCTCATCTCATTTTGATATTCCATACTCAAGTTAGAAGCTTTGACAAAAAAGGTGTTTTGTTGACTTTCAAAAATGACCTATAATGTCCAAATTCATAACTTCTTGTATGGTTCATTTCTCATAAAGTATGAGAAAGTTATGGATTGTAAGTAATTGCATCCTATTAAAAATGAGCTTTGGATGGGTCATTTCTCATAAAGTATGAGAAAGTTATGCTTGGTCAAAGTTGAGTTGACTTTTCCTACAAAACCCTAATTTAGCAACTTTTGAATCTTGATGAATTTTGAGCAATCCTTAATGAATCATGATCAACCCATGATAAAATGATGAAATATACTTCAAAATGAGGATGTTGACCAAAAATCTTGAATTTGATTGTATGTGGGACACAGTTGACTTTTTCCCTAACATAGTCGACTTTTGGACCTTTGAGCAACTGATTGAGCAAACTTCCTCTGTAAGGCTTGAAACTTGACATGGATGTTCTTGAGAACATATTAGAACATTTGTGAGCACTTGGGGTCATTTGGACTCAAGGATATTGATGCAACACAAAACCCTAATTTGGGGTAGACTGCCTTAGGAGAGAGCTTGTCTGACCAACTCTTGGACTACTTTGAGCAACTTGGAGATTTTCCTGGAAATGTTTTGAGAAATATGGGAGGGCAAATTTTGGGGTACAACAGCTGCCCCTGTTCAATCTTCTTAAACCTGAGGATGCAGATTACCTTTCGTAATCCGAAGGTGGAAGAGGATTGAACACTAGAGTGCCCAGAAATTTGCACTCGCATGAAATGATAATTATCTTGTGATGTCGGGAATGGGCTTACAGATTCCATTTGGAGGAGTGTCAATCGCATAAGAGATTCCTTAGCGAGAGCTTGTATACCAGATGTTGAGGAAGATTCCGTTGGGGAACTCTGATCTTTGTTGAGAGAAACAAAAATTTAGGAGCTTCGTCGTCCGTCATTCTGCTGGTGAGTCGTCTCGGTTGATATTTAGGAACTTCAATCGTGCGTACTCAACTGAGGAAATATCTTTGTTGAGATTTAGAAACTTGCCAGTAATTCAACTGAGGTGCCGAGATTTAGGAACTTGTCCGTAATTCAACTGAGGCGTCGAGATTTAGGAACTTGCCCGTAATTCAACTGAGGTGTCTAGATTTAGGAACTTTCCCGTAATTCAACTAAGGTGTCAAGATTTAGGAACTTTACCGTAATTCAACTGAGGTGTCGAGATTTAGGAACTTGCCCGTAATTCAACTGAGGTGTCGAGATTTAGGAACCCGTCCGTAATTCAACTGAGGCATCGAGATTTAGGAACTCGTCCGTAATTCAACTGAGGTGTCGAGATTTAGAAACTCGTCCGTAATTCAACTGAGGTATCCAGATTTAGGAACTCATCCATAATTCAACTGAGGTGTCGAGATTTGCACTCGCATGAAATGATAATTATCTTGTGATGTCGGGAATGGGCTTACAGATTCCATTTGGAGGAGTGCCGATCGCATAAGAGATTCCTTAGCGAGAGCTTGTATACCGGATGTTGAGGAAGATTCCGTTGGGGAAGTCTGATCTTTGTTGAGAGAAACAGAAATTTAGGAGCTTCGTCGTCCGTCATTCTGCAGGTGAGTCGTCTCGGTTGATATTTAGGAACTTCAATCGTGCGCAATCAACTGAGGAAATATCTTTGTTAAGATTTGGAAACTTGCCAGTAATTCAACTGAGGTGCCGAGATTTAGGAACTTGTCCGTAATTCAACTGAGGCGTCGAGATTTAGGAACTTGCCCGTAATTCAACTGAGGTGTCGAGATTTAGGAACTTGCCCGTAATTCAACTGAGGTGTCGAGATTTAGGAACTTGCCCGTAATTCAACTGAGGTGTCGAGATTTAGGAACTTTCCCGTAATTCAACTGAGGTGTCGAGATTTAGGAACTTGCCCGTAATTCAACTGAGGTGTCGAGATTTATGAACCCGTCCGTAATTCAACTAAGGCATCGAGATTTAGGAACTCGTCCGTAATTCAACTGAGGTGTCGAGATTTAGGAACTCGTCCGTAATTCAACTGAGGTATCGAGATTTAGGAACTCGTCCGTAATTCAACTGAGGTGTCGAGATTTAGGAACCCGTCCGTAATTCAACTGAGGCATTGAGATTTAAGAACCCGTCCGTAATTCAACTGCTTTACTGAGATTTAGGAACTCGTCTGTAATTCAACTGTTTTGCTGAGATTTAGGAGCTTATCCGTTATTCAACTGCTTTGCTGAGATTTAGGAGCTTATCCGTAATTCAACTAAGATAAAAGTTCTATTGAGATTTAGGAAATTATTCGTAATTCAACAACTTCGCTGAGATTTAGGAACTTATCCGTAATTCAACTGAAATGAACGTTCTGTTGAGATTTAGGAACATCGTCCGTAATTTAACTAAGAAAATATCTGCTGAGATTTAGGAACTCGTCCGTAATTCAACTGAGGAAATAACTCTGTCGAGATTTAGGAACTTGTCTGTATTTAAACGGAGGAACACTTTTGTCGAGATTTAGGAACTTGCATGTACTTCAACTGAGAAAACATCTCTGCCGAGATTTAGGAACTCATCCGTAATTCAACTAGGGAAACATCTTCGTCGAGATTTAAGAACTCGCCTGTAATTCAACTGAGAAAACTTCTCTGCTGAGATTTAGGAACTTGTCTGTAATTCAACGAAGGAACACTTTTGTCGAGATTTAGGAACTCGCCTGTACTTAAACTGAGAAAACATCTCTGTTGAGACTTAAGAACTCGTCCGTAATTCAACTGGGGAAACATCTTCGTCGAGATTTAAGAATTCGCCTGTAATTCAACTGAGAAAACTTCTCTGCTGAGATTTAGGAACTTGTCTGTAATTCAACGGAGGAACACTTTTGTCGAGATTTAGGAACTCGCCTGTACTTCAACTGAGAAAACATCTCTGCTGAGATTCAAGAACTTGTCCGTAATTCGACCAGGGAAACATCTTCGTCGAGATTTAAGAACTTGCCCGTAATTCAACTGAGAAAACTTCTCTGCTGAGATTTAGGAACTCGTCTGTAATTCAACGGAGGAACATCTTTGTCGAGATTTAGGAACTTGCTCGTACTTCAAATGAGAAAAACATCTCTGCTGAGATTTAGGAACTCGTCCGTAATTCAATTGGGGGGAAACATCTTCGTCGAGATTTAAGAACTCGCCCGTAATTCAACTAAGAAAAGTTCTCTGCTGAGATTTAGGAACTCGCCTGTACTTCAACTGAGAAAACATCTCTGCCAAGATTTAGGAACTTGCCCGTACTTCAACTGAGAAAAACATCTCTGCTGAGATTTAAGAACTCGTTCGTAATTCGACTGAGGTAAAAAGCTTCAAAACTTTGAATTTTGTGAGAATTTAACCGCATCCTTCCTGAAAGGTAAGGGTTAGTTGTATGTAATGCATGATATGTATCAGGCAATGATGTTCTCAAAATAAATTAGATTGTGCTGTATGATGCGTATATGCATGTGTCATGATATATGGAAATGTAATGTTTTTAGCTGGGGGAAATAAATCCCGGATAACTGCTGGAGAAAAGAGCTGAATTCTTCATTTCCGCTAGGGACAGTGGATGAAGATGTTCGTGAGAATAAACCTACATGAGAGGATAGCTCCGTTTGGGAATAAACTGATGAGAGAATGACTTTGTGGGGAAGAGATGCCCTGCTGAAGGATTCCGTTGATAAATTTAGCTGGGGATGAATTACCGTTGCTGGTGATACTGAATCTTGTTGGGGATTCGATTCCTGTTTTGTGAAAGGGAAGAACTCCGCTGGGGATGATTTTCCAATAGCGACCTTACTGGGGATGGTCCTTTTAGACTCTATTGGGGATAATTCTTCAAACTCCACTGGGGATAATCTTTATAATCCGCTGAGGATGACAATACTTTTCAGTGTTGATGGTAGATAAACTCTACTTGGGGAGAATACTACTGATTCATTCACAGTTGCGAGTCTCAGCTGGGGCGAGCTATCACAACTACCTTTCTCTTACTCTGCGGGGAGTGGATGTTACTGGGACGCGGGCTGAGGATATGACAATGACTTTGCATCGAGACTTTTCTACCCCTATATCTGTGGGAGAAGGTGCCTGCAGAGGCCTTGTGGATCGAGTATTATTCTAACCTATGAGGTTCTTGGTAATTGTCGATTGAAATGACAAATCTTCTTCTGGTAGGTAAGTGACGAGATGACGGGACATAGTCGTACGCTTTAATCTCTAACTTTTTCCTGGACTGTCTTTTCAGATTTTCAGTCCACCGGGATACCCTTTCTTGCCCAAGCCGCCTTTTCAGGTTTTCGACTTGCCGGGTGTACAAATCTTTTTATTTTTATCCCTAATTTTGCCCGAACCTTTTTGGTTCGCTGAGATGCCCTTATTTTTGCCTAGGTGTGTCAACCTAGCGGGTCTTTGTTCATGCGCTGTATTTTCTGACCATGTCCACGCTCTCAGAGCGTATGGAGTTGTCACTGTCGGTAGTGTCGTGTTTCCATACTACCAGAAGATGTTCGTTTGATCATGCAAGATTCATTGCGGGAATCCACGTCTAATGCCCCAAGTGACTCAGATGGAGATTTGCCCCTAGCTATTTGGCATCTTTGAGAGATTCTCTGAATCTTGACTTGACTGCCCCAGATGATGGACAATGATCATGCCGTGCCCCTTGGTTGGAAGTGTTTTTCCACTTGAGGTGATCTTTTTTATTGAGAAGGTTTTTTGTTCACTAGATATTCGCCGTACTAATTTCTTTGATGTTTGAACAAATAGTCATATGCAAACAATGTTATTTTAAGAATGCAAAGCTTATGTTTGTCTTGAAGTTTTTGAAAATGCATTTTTTCAGTAAGATAGGAAAATTTTGTAAAATGTGACGTCAACTCAGGATTTACAGCAAGCCCTACAGGAGTCAGGATACCTTTTGTAACAGTATGCTTTCGAACTAACCCATGCTTTAGCTAGGACTTTTAAGGGTTATAACGTGGCCTGGTTCACAGTTTAAGAAACAAAGGATAAAGGCTCAAATTTTATTTGTACCCACCCGCTCTTCGTGATGTTCTTCGATCCTAAACTCAGCTAATTGTGCATTTAGATCCCGTTTGAGTCTTTGCTCTGATATTCCAGTGATGGTTCGGATACTGACAGTTTATTTTGAACAGACAGTCATTTTTTTTGTTGAGGGTTTGTAAGACCTCTTTCTTTTTGGTTTTAATATCCCTGTTTTTTGCCTGAACTGTTTCATTTTGTGATTACAGTCAGTGGGATGCCCCAGTTTTGTAAGTCTCCTTTATAGGTTTTGACTTAATGAGCTTTTATTTCTGAGAGATAATGACTGCCTGTCCTAATGATTATAAGGAACCATCACTATCTTTTATTTTGGAAGGACCTCTTTGATGCCATTCATTGTGCACCTGGATTAACTGAGAAAACTACCCTGCCCCAGGTTGTGATTAAGGGTTTTAATTCGTGTGAAACGAAAAACTCCAACTTCTTTGGCTCAAAGGGGTTGACTAGGGATTATCTTCCTTATAACTCCACTGTTTAGGATTTGAAACAACGCCTGTACATCGTCAGTGGGGTCTGTTCAAAAGCATACTGTAAGGATTTTTTATATCATTTTGTCATCCTCCCTCTAAAGGCTTAGAATTTTTTAATCGAGAGTTGAACATTACAAAAATGAAAGCAATTTAAATATAGTGAATACGAATGGATTGATTCAAAACATACATATGCAATGCATTGATAAAGTAACAAAGTTTGACATGAATAAATGTTCGAACAATCAAAAGAAAATTACAAATTGAAAATTCTAATGAACAAAAAAGTCTTCTCGTCTCAGGACTTGTCACTTCAAATGGTGAGCCTTGGAGGGATGGTAGAAGAACTCAGCCTGACCATCTTGTGTGAATTCCAATGCTCCTTCATCAATCAGGTTTTGAATTTTGTACTTCAACTTCCAACAGTTGTGAGTATCATGCCCCGGGCTGTTAGAATGGTATGCACACCTTGCATCAGGATTGTAGTTGGGTGAAGAAGTCTTAGGATTCGGATGAGGTCCAACCAATGTCACCAGGTTCAATCTCAACAGGTGTTGCAAAGCTTGGGACAGCGGCATGTTGAGCTTGGTAAACGGCCTCTGATTAACCTGTTGTTTATGACAAGGTCGTTATTGGACCGTGAGGTAGTAGCAATTTGGAGAGGTCCATTCTTCACCATACCAGACCCTTGTCTTCTTGGAGGCTGATAACTGACTTGGTCCCCGACCTCGACTCTTTTCTTCATACTTTTGTATCTATCTTGATGAAGCTGGTTGATAACGGTTCTCAGCTCTTCTTGTTCCCGAGCTAGGCCTTGGATAAGAGCCATCTGCCCCAGCATCTGGGTTTCCATGGCACCTAACTCAGCTTGCAGTTGTTCTAGCCGTTCGTCCTTATTGTCTTCAGGACTTTTCTTGACCAGGTTCATAGCGAGGAGTGCTTTCAACTCTTCCTGCCCCTTGGATAGGTTTAGGAATATTTCCCTGAATTGAGCTTCTTGAGTTTGAAGATCTCGGTTGTCTTGTTGGAGAGCCATTGCTGAAATAAACAGCGAGAACATGAGAGACCTGTACTGGGAGACCTGTTATGTAATGATATGTATGATATATGTATGCAATGTTTTCAAGGATCTCGCGGGATAAACAAAAGACTGTTAGAATTTGAATTTTGCAACTTGATTGAAGAAACTTCGTGTTATTAAGAATCCTTCTTCAAGAGTTAGGCTCACCATATCGAGTGGGTCATAGCCCCTGACTCAAGTTATCGTGTTTTGATCTCTAGACGACATTGGCTAGAGGAAAATAAATCCCCTTTACCCCTTGCTAGACGTTTGATTTACCATAACCGGCATCACAAACCTTTGAGATCCTTGAAATGGTTAAGGAAATGTTAAGGCATGATGTTATGATGTGTATGTATGCGTTTAAGCAAAAGTATGAGGTGTTGTAAGTAAACTCTGCAATAAATCCAAATTATTGGATAAGGACTGTAAACAAAACCTGCAAGGAACTCAAGTTGTCAGATAACAAGAAGGTGCAAGTAGTTCAAGTTTGAAGGCACACAAGTCACACAAACAGCCTTAAGTTTAGGCTTGCATGGGGTCTAGGTATTACCCTCTTGAAGTTCAGTTGGTTCAACCTATCCTAGTAATAGTAACCAGGTCCTAGAGGATCTCAATATCACTGACCACCCTCGATCGGTCATAATTCCAGTTTGGCAACCTTTTCTTGCAACCGGAATCATCGCGAGAGTTTGGTATCAATGACTCTTCTATGGCAAAGTTGGTCAATTATAGGTTCTAAGGTCAGTTGGTGCTCAATGACCCCTTAGAAGACCCATATTCTCCTTGTTCCACCACAAGGGATATCGGTACAAACTAAAGTGCCACACCAACGTAGCTACTGCTTCAACCGTATCAGTCTACGCCGTACAGTTCCCTCACAGTCTATTGCTACTTACCTAAAAGGTATCCCCAGATTCGGGTTAGGATCTATAGTAACTCCGATTCAAACCCACAAAGATAAATCATACAAATCAAGCAATTGAAAACATTATGATGAACTATTCTTAAGGTACACCCCACTTATTTATTCCCCAGCAGAGTCGCCAGTTCTGTGATACGGTGGGAAGAACTGACTGTTTTTGGAATGCTGGTTTGCGTTTTGCGTTTGTTTTTGCAAAATGTTGCGGTAAGCAAGAGTCGCCACCGACTTTTATTTTATCCAACAACGAAAGGAAAAAAGCACATAAAAATTCCTTTTTTCGAGATATTTCTGAGTACGGGGGGTAGATTTATAGAAAGGGAAGGTATTAGCACCCTTTTCTATCCGTAGTTATCTACGGGCTCTTAGGTACTTGCTCATCATTTTCAAAATTGCTTTCTTTGTGCTTGTGGGTTTTTGAAAAGTTTTTGTTTTAACTTCGATTTAACTCTCGCTTAAGAGTGTAATGAAGTGTTTTTGAAAACTTGTTTGTAAAAGTGTGTAAGTGTGGAAAAAGTTTTGTTTTGGATGAGCAAGTATCTAAGAACTAACCTACCTACTCGAGAAAGGAATCATTCTATGCTAATTTCCTTTAGACAATGCTATCCCACTATTAGTGAGTAGGTAGCACCGTCGTTGGAGTTTGAGGGTCAATTCGAAAGAGGGACATACGGTCACTAAAGCAATGTTAGGACGTCTTAGCGGTAACCCTAATGTCTTATATCTTTTGTTCGAGGCAACAATATCCGAGGCAACCATTTCGAGGCAACTTATGATCTTTTAGACAAGAGGACGACCTCTAAAACAACCTATACTTAATGACCGTGTACGAAGGCAACCAAGTGGGGTGTACCATATGAGTGCGCATGTGCGAGTGTGTTGATTTCAGTTTTTTTATCTTTGCACATGTTTAGGGTGATCTAATTTGATTTTAAGATTAAGCATTCATTCTTGTCATGCAAACCCTATTACCAAACATCTAGCAGTTGAATATTTGTGGAAATTAAAGGTGCGGAAATTAAACTAAATTATTACAAGGCGTCGGGTATTTACATCGCCAAAAGCAACCCTTTGAAAATAAAAAGCAGAAAAATAAATATCCTAATTAATTATTACAAACCGGGAGCATATACATTAATTAAATAAATAAAAATGAAGCGCGCGATGGGAAATTAATTCGAGTGTGAAATCAGGGTTTTTACCCTTTTAAAAGAAAATGTGTATGTTGTTTTTTATTTTTAAGAAAAGAAATTAAATCCTAAAATTAAATGCTAAGTTAATTATTAAATAAATTAATTAATGAAAAATAATTAATGACATATTTTTGTAGTTTTTGTTAATTTAGGAAAGAAAATAAAATAATTAAATTAGGGTTAAAACCTATTAAATTCTAATTAATTTTAAATATTTGCAAAATCAATTAAAGTTATCTAGAATTAAACCTAATTAATTAGTTAATATTATTAATAAAAAATAAAGTTCTGAAATTAAATTGGGTAAAAAGTATTTTTTGGTAATTTTTTGATAAAAAAGAAATTATGTTATTGGTTAGTAAATTAATTAAAGATAATAAAATAATTAAATAAAAAAACAAACAAAATATAAAAAGTTAGAGAAATGGGCTTGATTTGGAGAGGTGTAGAAAGCAATTTTCCTGGCCCAATTATGGAGATCTGTTGGACTTTTTGTGATCCCATGCATGTGCGTTGACCTGCTTATGGTGTGCCTTCAATGCTTGGCTACCAGATCTGGCCATTTGGCCATCTGGCGCTTTGATGGTGAATGTCCATGGTGGAAATCTGGCTCACGCGTGCACATGATCACCTGAAAGAAATTGGAAAAATAACAAATGTTGGAGGCAGGGATCGAACCCCTGGCCTCCAGCCCCCTGAACGCCTTAAGGCCAACGTGGCTACCACTGGAGCGCTTATGTTTATTTGTTAAGGAAATACCAAACAATGATAGTATAAAGAAAAAGCAATATAGTGGACAAAAATAAAAAAAAGGCGCGCTGGTTTGAATGGTCAAATGGGGAAGCGACAACTCATCATCCCCTTCCTTGAACCGTAGCTAAAAACCAAACGAGTTATACCCACGGACAGATGTCCGTCACTATAAGCCAGGCATCTCTAAAATCTTGTACATGCCATGTAAATGAATTCTAGTACCATGGTTGAGTTCGTCATCTTCTGCTGATCATAACCATGCCCATTATTAGGGCTAATTGTTCCTGAAACGAAAAACCCCAAAAACAAAAACGAAACCCTAGCAATGGTGGATCTCATTACAGGTCATATAAATGCCATCAAGTAATACAAAAAGCTTGCAAATGATGTGTAGATTAAGATTATTCCATTAATTCAGATCAACCATGCTTAAATTGCAAAATACGAAATCAAGAACAAGGCGGATTCGTGAGGGACTTACAGCGCGTGTGAGGGTCTGAAAATGCCTAGTTTTGCTTGCTTTCGCTTGTGGAGATTTCCAGGAAGAGATTGAGACCAACACCAAGCCTTGAAATTGCCTCTAGACTTGATTTCGATCTCACACTTTTTTGGTGTTTTTGAAAATTTTGTTCTTGCTCTCCAATTGATATCCAACCCTGATTTTGGTCTGCCTCGCCTCCTTATGTATTGTACAATACATTAGGGTTGATTTTGCTGTCCAAATTTTCCTCTATCAATGCCTTGATATTTGATTTGATCTTCCTTTACAACCTTCCAAATTTGGCTTGATTTGAATCTTTTTGTACACAACTTGCCTTGATTCGAGTTTCAATGCCTTGCTAGCTGTGATTAAAGCCTGAAACAATCAAAAGATCCATTGTTATCAATGCTTTGGATTTTATTTGATTTTATTTGATTTAAATCAAATTAATTCAAATAAAAATCAAAATAATTAATAAAAATATTATATGGCACATGGCCAAGGCTAGAGCACGTGGGTAACAATTCCAACTTAAAACAAGTGAAAAAGAATGGGCCCATTTGGCAAAATTTGAAGTTTTCGGGATAGTTGACTTTTGGCAATTTTGCAAAAGAGTCCAACTTCAACAATGCATAAATTCGTCTATTTTGAACTTTTGGAGGTGTTTTTGGACTTTTTAGAAAGCTTGAGATGTCCTATACTCAACCCTTTTGGTCTCATATCATTTTGATATTCCGTGCTCAAGTTAGAAGCCTTCACAAAAAAGGTGTTTTTGTTGACTTTCAAAAATGACCTATAATGTCCAAATTCATAACTTCTTGTGAGTGAATATTTTGATCTTGGGGTATGAATATGGATTGTAAGTAATTGCATCCTATTAAAAATGAGCTTTGGATGGGTCATTTCTCATAAAGTATGTGAAAGTTATGCTTGGTCAAAGTTGAGTTGACTTTTCCTATAAAACCCTAATTTAGCAACTTTTGAATCTTGATGAATTTTGAGCAATACTTGATGAATCATGATCAACCCTTGATAAAATGATGAAATATACTTCAAAATGAGGATGTTGACCAAAAATCTTGAAGTTTGATTGTATGTGGGCCACAATTGACTTTTGCCCTGGCATAGTCGACTTTTGGACCTTTGAGCAACTGACTGAGCAAACTTCCTCTGTAAGGCTTGAAACTTGACATGGATGATCTTGAGAAAATTTTAGGACATTGGTGAGCACTTGGGGTCATTTGGACTCAAGGATCTTAATGCAACACAAAACCCTAATTTGGGGTAGACTGCCTTAGGAGAGAGCTTGTCTGACCAACTCTTGGACTACTTTGAGCAACTTGGAGATTTTTCTGGAAATGTTTTGAGAAATATGGGGGGGGAAATTTTGGGGTACAACAGAGGTCCTCCAGCCCGAGCGCGTCAAATAGCCCTTTGAGCTTCTGAAGTAAAGCCTAAACCGAACTTGTTAGTTTTGTGTGTAAAATCAGGGAGTTGTCCCCAATTGGTATACCCACCTTCTTCAATCACTGCTCTGGTGTCTTTGAGGGAAGCCATCTTCAGAGGAGTTTTGTTGGTAGTAGTTTCCGCCAATGCCAAGATCTGGGGAACCTCCTCAAAGTTCTGGAAAGGAGTCTCTATGAATTCCTCGTCCATCTCTATGTACCTGAAGGAATTGAGGTGACTCACCATATACTCCTCCTCACCATGCACAGTGACAATCTTCCATTTTATTGGAAACTTTAGAATTTGGTGCATTGTAGAAGTAACAGCCCCAACTTCATGGATCCAAGGATGACCCAACAAACAAGAGTATGACGGTCGGATGTCCATTACATAGAAGGTGGACTCAAAGGTTTGAGAGCCTACTTTGAAAAGGATGTCCACCTCCCCATGCATCATTCTCTTTGACCCATCAAAAGCCCTTACCACAATATTACTAGGCTTTAAGGTCAAGCCCTCACAGCCCAACCGATCCAACACCTTCTTAGGCAGAACATTCAGCAAAGACCCAGTATCTACCAGCACATGAGCCATAGTGGTGCCCCTGCATTCGATCGAGACATGCAGAGCATCATTATGCTTCCTCCCTTTCGGTGTCAAGTCTACATCTGAAAAACCCAGCCCATTGTCAGCAGTCAGGCTGGCCACGCAATATTTGAATTGATCAGCTGAGGTCTCCTGCGGCACATGCGTAGTCCTAAGGAATGCGATCAAAGCCTTCGCATGGGCCTCAGAGCACAACAGCAGAGACAACATGGATATCTTTGAGGGGGTCTTCCCCAGCTACTCGACCACGTTGTAGTCGCTCTTTTTTATTATTTTCAGTATTTCCTCTATCTCTTGCTTAGAGGCTTCCATGACAATTTTTCTAGGTGCCTCCGTCCGAGAAGGCTCACCTATAACTTCTTTGCCTCGGGTACCCGATGACTCACCGGTAGGGGTAATAATTGGAGTAATAATAGGAGTAGTAGTAGGAACAGCAAATGGAAAAGCAACAGGCTTATTGACAGTCTTCGGGGGAATCTCGAGAGAGAAAACCCTTCCACTTCGGGTAACCTTGTTGGTCCCGACATTGTTACTGACATCAGGATCAGCGTCTTCATTCTTCAGATATTGTTTGATGCCATGATAGTATACATCGGCACCGTAATGCCAGGGGACAACTTTGTCCTAGGCATACGGGACATGACCAGGAAAGGTGTTTATCAGTGGAGAGACTCTTGGAGCAGGTGTAATCCTAACAGGTCTTTTCGAGGAGACCTTGGAAGGATTGGCAGAAATGGTTATAATAGCAACATCTTAAAATGGAAGAACGGGAATCAAAGTTTTCTCGAACAAAATTTATTTGTTGTCCATCAGACGCTGAACACCTGACTTTAGCAAATGGCAACCAGAGGGCAGAGATGAACACATGTGGCAACCTTCACCATAACCCGGAAATAAACCAGCAGACAACAAATTCTTCTTAACCATCATAAGAGGAGTAGAAATTTCATCCACTAAGGTCACAAATAGATCGGTATTAACAACATTAACTCCACGATTATGCTTAGGCATGGGAGCATTTATGACATTGGGCTTTTCCAGAGCATCAAACTCAATCTCCTTAGCCTCGATCAGATCCTGTACTTTATTTCTCAGAGCCCAGCAGTCATTGGTATCGTGGACAGGACTCTCAGAATGATAGGCACACCGAGAATTTGGATTATATCGGGGAGATGTGGTGTTCGGATACTTGGGAGCCTCTTTCAAGGTTGCCAAGTTGGATATCAGTAGATGGGGTATAACTTCAGCCAACGTCATGTTGATCTGGATAAACTGCCGTTATGGTCTTTCCGCCCTTTGTTGAATGTTGCATTGTGGAGCAACTGCAGGCCTAGGTATCATTATGACACTTACTGTCTGACAGTTTTCAGCTCTGCTTTGGCCTCTCGGACTATAAATGGCACTGGCTTCCTTCTTACCAGTAAAAGGCTTCTTTACCGAACTAGAAGAGGCATCCTTCTGTATTTTATCGCTCTGAATCCCAGCTTCTACTCTCTCCAGTTAGGATCAGTTCGGTGAAACCAGCTGACGAGCTTCCGATCAAATGATTAAAGAATGGACCAGATAGCGTCCCCAGAAACATATCGACCAACTCCCTATCAGACAATGGGGGTTGGACTCTTCCAGCCAAGTCTCTCCACTTTTGTGCATAGTCCTTAAAGCCTTCACTTGTACCCATGGACATACTTTAGAGTTGAGTACGAGTAGGAGCAAGGTAGGCGTTGTACTGATACTACTTATAAAAAGCAGCAGCCAGATCTTCCCAATTTCGGACACTGGCTCTCTCTAGTTGGTAGAACCATTCAAGCTGAGTCCCTGACAGACTGTCTTGAAAGAAATGAATCCAAAAATTTCTATCAGCGGTGTGGGGCTTGATCTTTCTGACGTAGGAACGGAGATGGAGTTTTGGGCAAGACACCCCATCGTACTTAGCAAAAATTGGAGCCTTGAACTTCTGTGGGATGACCACTCCCGACAACAATCCCAATTCTTCAAAATCCAACCCAGGTATCCTCTAGACCTCCATAGCACTCAGACGGTCTTCCAACTGCTTGTATCTATCCTCAGTAGGAGGATACTTCTCATCATTATAATTTGTATCATTGTCAGAAACTTCAGAACTGGGGTCCTTTTCCCTTGTCTCTTCTTCTTGATTTTCCCCTTCTTTGGATGAAGAGGTCAGATCCACTTGTTGCTTTAACGGCCCCCTGAACCTTCTGCCCATATTCAGAATACCAGCGACCTTCTTCTTTTTCTTCTTCTCCTTCAGGATGAGGGCCTTCAGATACTCCTGCCCTTTTGCAAAATTTATGAACATATGTTGGAAATGGGCATTTTGTGCCTGAAGATCCTTGATGCTTTGTTCAGAAGACATTTCTGCTGAAATAAACAGCGAAGAAGATGAGAAACCTGTTATGGTACCTGTTTATGTGATGCTATGAATGAGATGCGTATGCACTGATTTCAAGGATTCTTAAAGGCTCAGATTTGTTTAACCAAAAGAAACACACGCTAATTTAATAAGTTTGAATTGTTACAAAGAATGACTTTTAGGCTTACAATTAAACAAAACAAAACTTAAAGAAAAAAAGAAACTAGGTATACTAGGAGCGCATCCTCTTTGGCGTGATGTAGGAGTTTATGTTCCTTTCTTCATGAAGTAGCCTAGTGAGCTCTAGGACCTTCTTCTCGCTAGCATATAACTGAGCTTCAAACGTGTCCCGCTTCTCTTTGAGTTGAACCAAGGACTTTTGTAACTCTTCATGATCGGTTGGCATGTCAGGATGATGACCAAGTGAAGTAGTATCTCCTTCAATAGCTGGCTCCAGAGTTACTGGTAGGACAACAGGGTAAGGCATCATGAGACTTTGGGCGCAAGCTCGAACCCACCGGAGATAAGGCTCAAGAGGAATGGAATTCTTTTTCCCTAGCGTCTTGCTATCAACTTGATGTACCATTCCTCAAGCTCTTATGAGCCTTCTGCGGTATCCCTGAGCATCATTCTCAAAGTTGAAGGCAATTCATTGGTTACGCGTATCATGTGGGCCTTCTCTTCTCGCATAACCAAACTAACGCAAGGCCAAACAAGGGTTGGAAGTGATTCCTCCCCTAATTCCTAAGAGAGGTACATTAGGGAATTCACCACGGCGATCGATGATAGTAACATCTTCCGAGAATCGTGAACACCAATGGATGTTTGAATGCTTAAGGGACATCAGCCTACGAGACCATTTCAAACCCTGATCGTTCTTCAAAACAGACTTGGGTAGGTGCAAAATAAACCACCTAGCCAATAGAGGAGTGCAACACAGGAGGGTCCCCCTTCTCTTTAGAGTGCGAGCATGCAGAGAGTGTAGAATATCCCCGAGTAATGTAGGCACTGGATTATGAGACGGAAAAACCTTAATAGTGCTCATATCTACGAGTTGATCTGCATTAGGGAAAAGTACCGTCCTGTAAATGAGAAGTGCCAGCACCTCTTCGAAAGCTTGTAAATCTAAAGTATCCCAAATATGGTAAGCCTTCTCGAATAGAAACTTAACCGGAATTCCTTGGACATTCCCTCTAGTCTCCCAATTTGTCACTATGTCAGACCGTTGTAAGGACAGAGCTCTAGTAATCTCTTCAGGCTTTGGATGTTCTTCCGTACCGTTGAAAGGTAACTGGTCAAGAATAGGTACCCCCAATAACTGAGAAAATTCTTCCATAGTAGGTACTAGCTGGTAATCCGGGAAGGTGAAACAATGGTGCATAGGATTGAAGAACTGAAACAACCCTTTTAATAATTCTTCATCATGTTTTGCAGTGACCAAATTGAGCAACTGACCTTGCTTTCTAGTTAAATGAGAACTTTCAAGAACCCTTAATTCCAGGTCCTTTAGTTGGAGAGACACTTTCACAAGGTTGATTCTTATAGTGTTCCTATGGGCGGATGCCATGTCCTACAAAACAAAGCAAAAATGAGCCCTGGGAAATCCTTGAAATGGTTAGTCATGATATGCCATACTTATGATGTCATGATTATGTTAGAAAATCACAGGTATAGTAAACAACAAACAAGTCACACCAAGTACTTAGGTTTAAGGCATGCATGAGTTTTAAGGTTATACCCTCTTGAAGTTGGATTGGTTCAACCTATCCTATAAATAGTAACCGGGTTCTAAGGGATCTCAATATCACCGATGTTTCCCGCAGCTTCGTTCAATAGGCGATTGACTCGCAACCAAACAAAGCTCAAGAGTCAAACCTCAATAAGTGTAGCATCGAGTATATGTCGACCTTGGGAATACACCAAGGCCGGCCACCGTCCTACTGGCCAAGTTGTGCAGTTAAAGGTTCTAAGGTCAGTTTATGCTTCACGACACCACGCGAAGGCCCCGTAGTCTCCCTGATTGACTCAAGGGTTACTGGTACCAACCAAAGTGCCACATCAACGTAGCTACTGCTTCAACCGTGTCGGTATACCCCGCACAGTTCCCTCACAGTTTATTGCTACTTACCTAAAAGGTATGCCCCAGATCTGGGTGTAGCATCTATAGTAACCCAAATAATCCCTTAAAAGTAAAGCAATCAAGACAAGCAAGAGAAGCAATTAAATGACGTAGATCCTAAGGTATACCCCACTTATTAAACTCCCCAGCAGAGTCGCCAGTTCTATGATACGGTGGCAGAACCGACTGTTATACTGGTTTGCATTTTGTATTTGCAAATGTCGCGGTAAGCAAGAGTCGCCACCAACTTTTATTTCATCCAACAAAGGGAAAGGAAAAAGAACAGAAAAAACCTTTTTCGAGAATGTTTGAGTACGGGGGGTAGATTATAGAAAGGGAAGGTGTTAGCATCCTTTCTATCTGTGGTTTTCCATGGGCTCTTAGGTACTTTGCTCATTTTTAAAATTGCTTGTGCGTGCTTGTTTTTAAAAACAGTTTTACTTCGTGATAACCCTTGTATCAGTCCTCAAGAGTGTGACAAAGTTGTTTTGAAAAGTATTTTGAAAAGTGTTTGTGTGAAAAGTTTTGTTTGAGCAAGTACCTAGGAGCCAATCCAACTACTCGAAAAAAGTCTATTCGTTTTCCTTTAGACAATGCTATCCCATTATTTAGGAATAGGTAGCACCATCGTTGGAGTTTTAAGGGACGTTTGAAGGGACAAATACGATCACAAAAGCAATGTCAGAAAATTTTAGTAATCATCCTAAAGCCTTAAAGATCTTTTTCTGAGGCAACATCTGATTGGGTCATTTTAGATCTTTTGAGACTAGAGGACAACCACTAACATTTTCTATACTTCATGACCATTTACCGAAGGCAACCAAAGTGGAGTAAACCCTAGGAGTTAGCATGTGCAATTGTATTTTTTCAATTAATTATCTTTGCATAATTAGGGTTTTATACTATTTTAATTTCAATTCGTCTTTCGATACAATCCTATACATACATCTAAGCAGTTTATAGTTTGTGGAAATTAAAATGTGAGAAGTTAGAGTCCTAATTATTACATGGCTTTGGGCAGATACATAATTATTTTTGACTGAAAATAAAATGCGGAATTAAAACCCTATTTAAATCTATTACAAACTCGGAGCAGTTACAAATAATAATAAAAAAGGAAAATTAAAAGCGCGCGACAACTTAAATGCAAAAAATAATTAAACGACCTAAAAATCTAATTTGAGAAAATATTTATGTTGTTTTTGAGGAAAAATTAGGTTAAGTACAAAATTAAACCCTAATTCTAATTATTTTGAATTATAATAAAAAAGCATTAAATTACCTAAATTTAATTAATCTAATTAATTAATAAAAATATTTTTTGTGAAAAAATGAATTTGATTTTTTTATGATTTTTTTGATTAAATAAAAAAAACATAATTTTTTTTAGTTATTTAAAAAAGACATAATTAATAAATAATAAGAAAAAGAATTAAAATAAAAAAAGGTTAGCATTTGGGCCTGTATGATGAGCAAATGAGGGGTGTATTTCTGAATTTGTTAGGCCCATGCATACTGAGCCCATGCCTGCGCTAGATCCCATGCTGAGCGTGCTTGAAGGTCTACCATGAGGAATCATTGCTAGGAACGTTGGATCTAGATCAACAAAGATCTGAGGGCTGGATCTGAGGGAGCAAGATGGACGTTTGATCATGAGGTGCATGGGATCCTGCATAGAGTGTTAAGAAAATAAAGAAAATTATGCTGGGACCTAGGATCGAACCCAGGTCCTCCTACTCATTCCACGCTTGCCCTGTCCATCTGCGCTATGTGGTTTTGTTGTAATAATAATAAAATTAAATCATAATGTATGAAACAAAATGGATGGGCTGGAAAAACACGCGCGTAATTAAAATGGCCCAGTGGGAGGGTGACAAATCATCATCTTCTTCCCTGTCCATCATTTTAGGTTTCAAGCTTTTACCTACGGACAATACTCCATAGTTATAGCCCTGCAAGCTTCAAAAATCCACACAACGCTTGATAAATTAAAAGTGAGTACATGAATCAATTCGTCTTGATCCCACGAGCATCCTGGCATCCTTTTCTTGGCCTAATTTTACCTGTACATAGAATCCTTAAAACGACTTCTTAAACCCTAGCCATGGCAATTATCAAGATATACATCAAAACGCAAAATTAAATAAACCAAAACATTCCAAATGATGATACAAATACAATGCTATGCTTAAAAGTAGTTAATCACGCGTAAACTGTAAAATTAAAGTCAAGCTTATATGGGCAAACCGTGAGTTTACCAGGCGCAATTCTGGGCTTGAGGAGGCTTGCAATGGATCGTGCTAGCTTCAGGAGATTTCCAGGAAGCGATTGGAAGCCTTGGAATGTCTTGAATCACCCTCTATGCGAGAAAATGATCCACCACTTTTTTTCCAAAAATTGAGTTTTCTTTCTCTGTTTTCACGACTGCAAACTTTGTTCTCTTGCCTTGTTTTTGTTCATTATATGTAGTGTGATGAATTAGGGTAACAAAAACGACCCGAATCCTTTGGAATTATGGATATTGAATGTGATTTACTTGTTATATGATTTCTTTCAAAAACCATCCAAATCATGTTATTTTTGCCTCAATTTTCCTTGATTCGATTTGGCTTGATCAGGCCAGCTCAATTAGATTTGATTCTCATAGAAATCAGATCAAAAAAACAATCTTTAATATTTTTTGTCATTTATTTGATTTAATGTGATTTTTAATAAATCAAAATCAAAATAAAATCAATAAATAGAGAAAATAATATATGGCTGCTGATTTGGGTCATGGACCATGTCCCTAACAAGATACAATCCTGAAATGCTAGGTGCTTTTGACAAAAAATGCATTTTTGAGCACATTTGACTTTTGGAAATTTTCCAAAAATGGTCAACTTTGACATTGCATAACTCTTCCAATTTTAACCCTAGAGAGGTGTTCTTGGAATTTTTAGAAATCTTAGGATATCCCTTACAACCCTTCTGGTCTAATCTCAATTGAGTCTTCCATGTTCATGTAAGAAGCTTTGACCTAAAAGGTGTTTTTGTTGACTTTTCAAAAGGACCTATAATGTAGAAATTCATATCGTTTTATGAGTGAATTTTTGAACTTAAGGGATGAAGATGAGTTTTAGGAAATTGAATTCCCTTCAAATTTTGGTTGACTTTTCCTGAGAAACCCTAATTTTGCAACTTTTGAGTTTTGATGAATTAGGAGCATTCCTTGGGGAATCATGGTAAACCTTCGATAAAATGATGGATATCACTTCAAAATGTTGATGTTGACTAAAAACCTTGAAGTTTGACTGTATGTGGGCCACATTTGACTTTTGACCTAATACAGTTGATTTTCAAGTATCTGAGCAGCTGATTGAGCAAACTTCTTGTGCAAGGCTTGAAATTTGACATGGAGGGTCTTGAGAACATATTAGGACTATGGAAAAGATTTGAGGCCTTTGGAGTTCACCCATCTTGATGAAAATGGAAACCCTACTCTGAGGTTCATTGCTTTAGGAGAGAGTTTGTCTGGTCAACTCTTGGGCATCCTTGAGCAAGTTGAGGATCTCAATGAACATATGTTGATTAAAGTGGGAGGGACAATTTTGGGGTACAAAACTTCCTGTACATCTCTTTGTCTGGATGATTTGAGTTTCCCACTTGAGTTTATTTCTAAAAGGGTGTATTTTGGCTAACTATTTTACTCCAGTTTATTTCTGGTTTGAATTTATGATCCTCGGCAATATTATTACTTTGGATTTTCGCAAGCTTCGAGTTTTGGTTTGGGAATGTGCATTTATTTTACATGAGAAGACTTTATCCCCTCAGCAGGAATACATTGGAATTTCCCCAGGAAATCATATTTCTCTCCCCAAGAAGCTATATTGCTTTCCCCAGGAAGTCATCTTTATAATCCTTCACAACAACAAGTAGCTGACCTCTTTATTTGAGACAGCTTATATATTACCCTTTCCGGGAAGAATGCCTTGGTTAAAGAAGAAGTTGAGACCCGTTCTAGGTGAAACGCCATGATTTTGGGAAAACTTGTTATCTTTTTTCTATCCTCAGTGAACGTTGGTAGTTCATCATCAGTGAACGGCGGTGCCATGATATATTTTCTCTCTACCTACAGTGAAAGTTGGTAGGTCACCTTCAGTGAAAGTTGGTGATTGTCATCTTTTTACTACCCTCAGTGAACATTGGTAGTTCATCATCAGTGAAGAGCAGTGCTATGATATTTCTTTTCTCTCTACCTTCAGTGAAAGTTGGTAGGTCACCATCAGTGAAAGTTGGTGATTGTTATCTTTTTGCTACCCTCAGTGAATGTTGGTAGTTCATCGTCAGTGAATGGCGGTGCCATGATATATTTTCTCTCTACCTTTAGTGAAAGTTGGTAGGTCACCATCAGTGAAAGTTAGTGATTGTTATCTTTTTGCTACCCTCAGTGAATGTTGGTAGTTCATCGTTAGTGAACGGCGGTGCCATGATATATTTTCTCTCTACCTTCAGTGAAAGTTGGTAGGTCACCTTCAGTGAAAGTTTGTGATTGTTATCTTTTTGCTACCCTCATTGAACGTTGGTAGTTCATCATCAGGGAACGGCTGTGCTATGATATTTTCTCTTTCTACCTTCAGTGAAAGTTGGTAGGTCACCTTCAGTGAAAGTTGGTGATTATTATCTTTTTGTTGCCCTCAGTGAATGTTGGTAGTTCATCGTTATTGAACGGCGGTGCTATGATATTTTCTCTTTCCACCTTTAGTGAAAGTTGGTAGGTCACCATCAGTGAAAGTTGGTGATTGTTATCTTTTTGCTACCTTCAGTGAATGTTGGTAGTTCATTGTCAGTGAACGATGGTGCTATGATATTTCTTTTCCCTCTACCTTCAGTGAAAGTTGGTAGGTCAGCATCAGTGAAAGTTGGTGATTGTTATCTTTTTGCTACCCTCAGTAAACGTTGGTAGCTCACCGTCAGTGAACGTCAGTGTTGTTATTTCTTTCCTCTTTCTACCTACAGTGAACGTTGTTAGTTTCGCCTTCAGTAGAAGTTGGTGTATCCTTTGACTTTTTATCATCCTCTAAGTCAGGTCTTTTGATCCACCAGTAAGTTTTTTTCTTAGTCAGGTTTCTCTTTTGTTTCTTTATTTCCTTTGTTACATTCCCAGTGGTGTTTTGCGTCTCTTTGGTTTTGTTCATATGCATTCATGCTCATAAGCATTGCATGGCATCTTAGGGCAAAAAATAGGGTTTGTTTCATATTTAAGTATCTTTGATCGCGTCGACAGGAAGATTTCTAACCTTCGTATCTCCGGATAGAATAAACTTAAATAAGGGCAGCTGTTGTACCCCAATTTTTTCCATTAAGATCCCTTCATCATACCATATTGATTCAATTACAACAAGATCACATTAGGGTTCTTAGTTCCCCTCCCTACCTTTAGCTTTTCTCTCTGAGGAATCACCAAGCACCTTGACTTGTTTTCTTTTGTGATCATGAATATTTTGTCTTGATTTTTCCTTTTAATTAATAAAATTCAATGTTGGTTTGTCTTGCTTGTTACTAATGTAGGTAAAGGCACTGAGATTTAGAAAGTTGCTCCATGGGTTCATGAATTTATTTCCATGCCCTAGGCAATAAATATTGAGATGTCCAAACCTCACCATTGTAGTTGTTTTGGAAGGGATGGAATGAAAAGGTTTATTTTTGTTCACCACATTTCAAAGATATAAATATTGATCCAAAAGTGCAAGGGATTGATTGAAGAAGTTGTCATGGTTGGACAAGGTCTTGTTCCCAATGATCACAAGTGCATATTTCTCTCAATTCTCAAGAATATGGAAGTTTTTTTGGTGGCTATGAGTTCTCATTTTTATCCTCAACAACTTCTATTTACAAAGCAATTGTGTTGGTACAAGAAGTTTGTTCAAAATTGTCAAAGTTCCTCAAAGCATTTTCTTGATCTAGGAGCTAGTGTTTTGAACTTAAAAGAAGCATATCTTACTCATCTTTTGGTATTTTTGAGTGATTCCAAATAAATCCTTATGTTCAAAGGGTTATAAACAAATCACTTCAAAAGTTTCAAGGAGTTTTCATGTGGAAAAAACTTTATGATGAAGAAAGATTACAAGTCATCCAGATGAACCCCCATTTTCCCATGTGTAACTTAAAATGATCATAACTAGGTCAATTTATATCACCTTTATCCCACTCTTTTTCCATAATGATCTTGAGGATGTGAAGTTTGTGCCTTCTTTTATGTGCAAAGTGAGAAAATGGATGGAAGATTCCCTAAGGATACAAATGATTATAGGTCATTTCATGATTTTTTGCCAACTTCAACAATTCATAACTCTCTCAATATTTAGAGATTTTGAATGGTTAAAGTTTCAAAATTTCATTCAAGAGGTCTATTTCATGCCATCTTTTTTGGTCAAGAGCAAATTCCAAGTGGAAGGCCGTGTTTGGATGCAAAACATTATAGGTCACTTTTGAAGAAAAATTTGAAATATTTCTAAGTATGGAAAGTCAACCTTTTTTTCCCCAACTTTGACTCAATGCATTTTTCAGCTCAAACATCCATTTGGTTCCAGTCTTTTTCCATTGCAAAGCTTTTAATCTCATCTTTATAAAGCATCAAGAATCATGCCTTAAGATCCCTTGAGCTGAGAATGCCATTGGATTGAACTTGGTAACTTGGAACTGAAGTTTCTTCACAAGTCAGAATTTGAAATTCATGTTTTAGCCACTAAACATAAAATTAGCATGAGTTTGTGATCTAAACATGTTTAACCAAGTTGCCAAAGTGGATTAGAGCCTTAAAACGCAAGGATTGGATGAGTTTTGATGCAAATCATATCACACTTTGCTCGTGCATCAGGTTCACACGATTTCCCTCCAAACTTCATCATTTCACACGCTTGAACATTCCATTTGATTCCTTATAAATAAAGGGTCACCCCCATTCATTTCCTTAAGCTTTGAGAGCCAAAAATACTCTGTCAAAACCTCACGTAACTTCAAATTTTTGAAATTAGTTTCTGAGATTCCAGCCTTTTCTTCCCTAATTCTTTGCACATTCATCTTCCTTAAGCATCATACAAACTCTCCAGCACTTAAACCAAGCAAAACAAGCTATAATCCAAGTTACAGAACTCGAGTTTCAGAGCTTCTTTCTTGAATTTTGAAAAGGTAAAATTCTCCACCATTTGGATCCAAATAAAGCACTAACCTGTTCTACTCCTTCTCCTGATTCTAGTGCTTCTTACAATTTTTAAATCCATTGAGAATTGAGAGAGAAATCTCAAATTGAAGGTGCTCGCTATTTTTTGGATTTTTGATTCATATTTCTTTGTATACTTTATATAAATTTGGTGCGATGTTGGTGTTAGGACCGTCTTAAAGAGACGAATCCAATGATACTGGTCTGGGATCCTAATTTTTCCGTTTGAAAGATATCACAAAATCTCCATTGCAGGGTGGCTGGAGGTCGAAGACGATGACATGTCTCGTCTCAGCCAATGATAGCGTGCCAAACATTTTAATTTCATTGGTTTCCTTTTTTCTGATTCCCTGTGCATCTTACTAAGGTCCATATCAAGCACAGCGCGTCTGGTCCATTGGATTAGCTTACTAACGCGTTTTGACTATGATCTGATGGCCCATATCTTTTTGGTTTTATTTTATTTTCTGATTTTTATATTTTAATTGATTTAATTTTCAAAAGTTCATAACTCTTTTATTTTTTATCCAAAAAATTATGAAAAAATTCACAAAAATACTTTGAATTATTTCTGATCTCATGAATATTTTTTCATATTTTTATTTTGAAAATTGATATTTTTTTTATATTTTTGCATTGTTTGCTTTGTTTTGATTACCTTAAAAATAGTTTCTGACATTTCTTAATTCTAAAAAATTTCATAAATATCATTTTTCATATTTCTGACTTTTTGAAAATTTTATGGAATTTTATATTGATGTTTACTATTTTTGATCTATTTTCTATTTGTTTGAACAATTTTAATTAGTTTTAAAATAGTTTCTGACTTTTAAAAATTGCCTAAAATTTTATAAAAAATATTTGAGTCCTTTTCTGATTTTTCTATGGTCTTACTTAATTTTTCTTGATTAATTTGAATATAGTTGACATTTTTCTTTCTTATTTCCATTTTAAAACCTTTTTTAATGTATATATTAAATGCAATATTATTTTGTGATTATCTTCTGGCTGAACTTGGGTTGAATTTTGATCATAGAATTTATTAACATCATTGGATCCATGGTGTTGAGTCTAACTCCATAAAAATGGATGAATGATTTTAATAATAGTTTGATTAAATTTTAATTCAAATGTGGTTTGTATATTCTTTCCCACCCCTCTTCATCTTGTCCCTTTCTTATTGCACTAAGTGTTATTGGAGTATGATCTCTATATCATGTCTCAAAACAAATGGTGCATAGATTGCTATTGATTGACCTCAAAATAGGTGCGACTTCTATATAAGTCCACTTACGATTGCTTAACATAGCGCTAAATTTTGTCCCGATTCGAATAAATTATCATTCGTGGCCCAAACCTATGTTTGCAAGCCCAAATATGTTAATTTGATCCCATTGATCCAATAACCTTGAGATTCATTGTGTGGAGGCTTTGGTTCTACCAATCCTCTAATGGATCTACAAAACTATTGGTCAACGCGAATCAGTTAAACATCGTTGATCATTAAATGGTACTTTTGAGGATTCCAAATGGAGGATATACTTGGAAAAAAGTAAATGCAACTTGTTGTGAGGAGGCTTTGGTTCTACCAATCCTCTAATGAGTTCCAAATGCAAGTTTCAAGATGGTCATCCAACTAACCACTAATTATTAAATTATTTACTTTATACTTTTATTTTTATGCTTTATGTACCATTTACTTTAAGCATTACATTTCATGCCATTTTTATTTTGCTTACTTGAGCAATTATATTCTTGTTATTTTTATTTTGCTCACTTGAGATTTTCCTTTTTAAGACACATAATAATCAACATGAACTATAAAAGCTTAAATGATACTTGGACTATTTGGTTACTATCATTGGCATTTTGGAGTATTCGACTTCTTGGACTTAGGATTAGAAACCTTGGCCTATATTGGAGACCTTGTGACCTTAATTTATATTTTGTATGGAGTTCTTGAGGTTTACCTCAAGACATTGGGTTGTTTTTTTTGTTTTGTGTGAAGGTCATTGTGATTACTTTCTTTGTTTGTAATATGGAATTGACCCGTATACACCCGTTACTCTGCACAATTTTTGTGAAGACTTAATACACTTGAAGTTTAGTTCTCTCAAGAGGTCTAGTATCTTTGATTGCTTGGTTTCAATCCAAGGAATCGGAACTCTATCTTGACTCATAATGTCAAATATTTGCTTCTTGTTGGTTAGATGGTTCTTATCCCTAGATTTTACCTTATGCTTTAGGATAGTCCCTTCTTCTCATCCCATATTCTTTAATTTCAAAAATCTTCTCCCTCCTTTTGAAAAACTCTTCTTGTTCTTTTTTAAACTTGAACCACTTTCATAATAAACTTGGACTTAGGTCCATGCATTTTCAAAACATTTTTCATAAATAAACTTAACAATACCTTGACATTTTTTATGAGAAGACTAAAAGTCAATCAATCTCATTTCAAATCATTTTGTATTTTTTTACTTTCAAACATTTCTCAAAAGATTGGACTCTTGTCAATCCTTGTAGTGATGTAAACAACTATACTTCCACAATATGTAGTGAAGTGCGATATTTTCCACTTGGGTGTTGAGTGAGGCATTGTTGATTTTAAAATCCAAGCCATATCCTCCACTTGGAGATGATGCAAATTCTCCTTTCTCATGATCGTGGGTAGTTAGTATGTTTTCCACACGGATAATGACGATGATGTCTTATCTCTTAAAATCAACCAACACACTTGTGTTTTAAAATATTTAAAAGAGGAACTACATGTACCCTGATCCCCTAATGCACGAAAGGTGGTACGTAGGCACTAAAGGTTCGCAACCGCGGAGGGTGAAAAAACCATACAAATATATTTCTTTTCTCACCTCTACCATCCATTTTTATACAACATTTTATAGCCAAAATATATAGATTTTACAAAGAGGTTCCTGCGGAGTACCGTAGATATTTAGGGTGCTAATACCTTCCGTTAGCATAACCAACCCCCTTACCTAGAATCTTTCCCCCTCTTTTTTGGTTTACTCGCTCTTTTCCCATTCCTTTGGAAACAATAAAGCATGGTGGCGATTTTTATTTTTGATCTGTATAAGTCTAGTCAATCCAATGGCTTAGTCTTAAACATTTCTACCGCTACACCTAATACATCCAACGATAGGGCTACCTACCCACTAATAGTAGGATAACATTGTCTAAAGGATAAGAGGAAAAGAACGACCCTTTTCGAGTATAAAAGTAGATAACTGTTAGATGTTTTCTCAAAAAACATTTTGCACTTACACAAATACTACTTTTCAAAAGCAATTTTCAAAACATCTTCTTTGTTAACACTCTTGAGGACTGATACAAGAGTTAAACGCAAAGCAAATCGCCGCACTAAGGGATTTTCCAAACATTTTCAAAACACACAAAGCAAAAAGGTATTTCAAAACGAGCAAACCTCTAAGAGCCCATAGAAAACTATGGATGGAAAGGGTGCTAACACCTCCCCTTTCCATAATCTACCCCCCTTACTCAGAAAATTCTCGAAAAAGGAATTTTTCTGTTCCTTTCACCCTTTCCTTTGTTGGATAAAAGAAAAGTCGATGGCGACTCTTGCTTACCACAACATTTGCAAACACAAATGCAAAACCAGTATTAAACAGTCAATTTTTCCACCGTATCACAAAACCAGTATTAAACAATAGGAAGATGTTTGAAGTCCAAGAAATTAAGCCATTGACCTAAAACTTCAAGTTTGCTCAATGCTTAATTCTTGAAAATTCCCAAATTTTGGCAAGCCATAACTTGCTCAATTTTTATCTCATGATGATGATATTGGACTTTTTGGAAATCCCAAGATGTCTAATTTAATCCCTCATTTGATCAATTTTGCATTTGACAATTTTTTCTTGATGTAAATGGTCTTGACAAAATGTGCCTTTTGTTGACTTTCTAAAAATGACCTGTAATGTATAAGCTTGTATCTTTAAAATGGTGCATTTCTTTGACTTTAGGGATGAAGAGAGGTTATAGGGAATTAGATTCTCTTAAAAATGAGCTTTGGTTGGAAAAAATGGATGAAGTATCAGAAATTTATGCCTGGTCAAAGTTTGGTTGACTTTTCCTATAGAAACCCTAATTAACAATTCTTGACTTTTGATGAAATAGGAGAATTTCTTTAGCGATCATGACCAACCCTTGATCAAATGATGGATATCACTTCAAAATGTAGATGTTGACCAAAAACCTGGAAGTTTGACTATATATAGACCATAGTTGACTTTTGACCTAGTACAGTTGATTTTCAAGCATTTGAGCAATTGATTGGACAAACTTGTAGTGCAAGGTATGAAATTTGTCATGGATAATATTGAAGACATATTAGGACCGTGGAATACATTTGAGACCTTTGGAGCTCACACATCTTGGTGAAAAATGAAACCCTAGTTGGAAGGCCAACGCTTAGGAGGTGAATTTGTCTGATCAATTCTTGGTCAACCTTGAGCAATTGAGGAACTCTAGGAGTATATCTTGTGTGAAAATAGGAGGGAAAATTTTGGGGTACAACATCTGCCCCTGTTCAATCTTCTTAAACCCGAGGATTTAGATTGGCTTGTCTTCCTTTCGTGATCTGAAGGTGGAAGATGATTGAACACTAGAGTGCCTAGAAATTTGCACTCGCATGAAGTAATACTGATGGTTGATGACGTCTAGAACGGGCCTACAGATGCCATTTGGAGAAGATGACTGAAATTCATCGGAGATGGGCTTAAAGACGCCATCCATAGAATATGATGGGGAGTCATTGGAGATGGGCTTAAAGATTCCATCCAAAGTAGATGCTGACTTTATAAGAGGTCTCTTTTTGGGGATTCCTTTTCCTGTTGTCTGAGGAGGAGTCCACCGAGGGATGTTGATTTCTGTTGTTTTCCTGTTTGAGGAAAACTCTGTGGGGAATAGAGTCTAGGAACTTCAGTTGTCCATGGCTCTACTGAGGGGTTATCTCTGGATTAGATAGTTGAAAGTTTGTTGTTTTCTGGTTGAAATCCAAGCTTCACAGTAATTTACTAGGGAGAATGAAATTAACTGCTATCTGGAAATGTAATAGAAGAAACCTGTGTAGGGTAGTTTCAGGATGAGTTTCGATAAGACTTCATCTAGAAGTGTATGAGAAGGAACCTGGGTAGGGCTATTTTAGGAGATATATGATAGGGGGCCTGGGTAGGGAAGCTTCAGGATGCGTCCAGGTAAAACTCCACCTAGAAATTGTAAGAAGGAACCTGGGTAGGGTACCTCAGGATGAGTCAGTGTAAAATTGCATCTGGAAATTATGAGAAGGAACCTGGGTAGGGTTTCCTCAAGATGAGTCCGTGTAAAACTGCATCTGGAAATTCAAGAGAAGGATCTTGGATAGGGTTGCCTCAGGATGAGTCAGTGTAAAACTACATTTAGAGATTGTGAGAAGGAACCTGGGTAGGGTTGCTTCAGGATGAGTCCGTGTAAAACTGCATCTGGAAATTCAAGAGAAGGAACCTGGGTAGGGTTGCTTCAGGATGAGTTCGTGTAAAACTCCATCTGGAAATTCAAGAGAAGGAACCTGGGTAGGGTTGCCTCGTGATGAATGTCATTTAAAGCCCTTGAGTGATTCAGATGGAGATCTACCCATGGTTATTCAGCATTTTTAGAGAGATTCTTTGCATATTGGCTCGACAGCCCCAGATTAATTAGACACCATGTCATGCCCCTAGGTTATGAAAGGCTTGTTATTGGGAATTTTTTTTCCGTCTGAGGTGATTCTGTCCATTGAGGGGGTCTTCCTTCACTGAATATTCGTTGTGTGAATTTCTCTGCCATTTGAACAATTAACCATATGCAAACAATGTCATTTAAAGAATACAAAGCTTATGTCAGTCTTGAAATTTTTTGAAAATGCATTTTTTGTAGTAAAACAAAAATTTGCAAGAATGTGATATCAACTTATGATTTATAGCAAACCTTACAGGAGTCGGGATACCTTTGTAACAGTATGCTCACGAACTAACCCATGCTTCAACTAGGACTTTTAAGGGTTGTAACGTGGCCTAGTTCACAGTTTAAGAAACAAAGGATAAAGGCTCAAAACTTATTTGTACCCACCCATTCTTCGTGATGTTCTTCAGTGTTATGCTCAGTTAATTATGCATTTCGAATCCCAGTTCAGTTCTGGAATGTTGGCCCCGATATTCCGGTGATGGTTCAGAAATTGAACGTTTGTTTGAGAAGGAAGTCATTTTTGTGACCTTTTCTTTTTGTTGAGGATTTGTAGGACCTCTTTCTTTCTTTTTTGATTTTGCTATCCCTGTCTTTTGCCTGAACTGTTTCTTTTGTGATTACAGCCAGCGGGATGCCCCAGTTTTTTCTTAAATCTCCTTCATAGGTTTTGACTTAATGGGCTTTTAGTTTGAGAGATAATGACTGCCTGTTCTTAATGATTATGTGGAACCATCATAATCTTTTGAAGATCATCTTCTACACTATTAGTCGTGTATGAAGGGAAAGCTTGCGACTGAATGCACATCTGAATTAACTACGAAAACTACCCTGCCTTGGGTTATGATTAAGGGTTTTAATTTGTGTGAAAATAAAACTCCTACTTCTTAGGCTCAAAGGGGTTGACTAGGGATTATCTTCCTTATAACTCCACTATTTAGGATTTGAAACAATGCCTGTACATTGTCAGCAGGGTCTATTCAAAAGCATATTGTACAGATTGTGGTATCTTTCTCGTCATCCTCCCTCTAAAGGCTTAGAGATTTTAGTCAAGAGTTAAATATCACGAAATAGAAGTAAGAAAGCAGTTTAAGCATAATGAAAACAAATTAATTGAAGACAAACATGTGCAATGCATTAATGAAATAACAAAGTTTGACATGACAATAATTATTTGAGCAAACAAAGAAAATACAACTTGAGAATTCAAATGAATAAAAATGCTCTCAATCCTGGCCATGATTTGGCATGGGAGAAGTGATCACGTTGGGAGTCTCAGGAGGGCCGAACTCAATCTCCTTGGCATTAATCATATTTTGAATCTTGTATTTTAGTTCCCAAATATCGTTATATCGTGCCCAGGGCTGCCATAATGATAGGCACACCTTGCATAATGATTGTAGTTAGGAGAAGAAGTCTTAGGGTTTGGATGAGGTCTTATCAATGTAATCAAATTTATCCTCAACATATGTTGTAATGCTTGAGACAGCGGCGTATTGATCTTGGTAAACTGTCTCTTAGGTTCATCTTGCCTTTGCCGATTACCTCGTTGTTGTGGTTGTTGCACGCGTGCCGAATTAGAGACAAGCACTGCCCCTACAGATTGGTGGTAGTCTGCCTTATTATGACCCTTCTGGCCATACATATCATTGACTTCCCTCTTACCAGTAAATGGCTTCTTCTCAGCATTAAAAGATACAGCCATCGGGATCTTCCCACTCTTAATACCACTTTCGATCCTTTCTCCAGTCAGAACCATCTCTGTGAACCCGGATGAGGAACTCCTAATCAACAGATTAAAGAACGGGCCTGTCAGAGTGGCCATAAAAATGTCTACCATTTCCCGATCATTCAGAGGAGGTTGTACCCTGCCAGCTAGATCCCTCCATTTCTGGGCATATTCCTTGAAGCCTTCGCTGGAACCCATAAACATGCTTTGAAGTTGTGTACGAGTTGGAGCAAGGTCAGCATTGTATTGGCACTGCTTGTAGAAAACAGCAGCCAAGTCTTCCTAGGTATGAATGTCTGTTCTTTCTAGCTGATATAACCACTCCAGTTGCGTGCCAACAAAAATTTCTTGGAAGAAATGGACCCATAACTTCTGGCCAGCAGTGTGAGGCTGGATCTTCCTGACATAGGACCTTAAGTGCAACTTAGGGAAGGAGACACCGTCATAATTAGAAAATGTGGTAACCTTGAACTTTGGTGGGATGACCACTCCAGGAACCATCCCTAACACTTCAAAGTCCAAGCCAGGTACCTGCTGAATCTCCATAGCATTGAGACGATCCTCCAGCTGTTTGTATTTATCTTCAGTAGGATGATATTTTTCCTCAGAGTAATGAGCTTCTTCTTCATCAGCCTCGGGGTTGTCGACTTCTTCATGATTATTCCCTTCGTTTGATGGAGTTGTGAGATCTAGAGCTCGTTTAACCGGTCCTCTGAGTCTTCTTCCCATATTCAAGATTCCAGTTGGTTTCTTTGACTTCTTCTTCTTCTCTTTGATGACGAGAGCTTTCAGTTCTTCCTGCCCCTGGGCCTAAGCCATGAACATTTGTTAGAACTGAGTGTTTTGAGCTTGAAGGTCTTTTACTGTTTGTTCAAGGGCCATTTCTTTTGTTGAAATAAACAGCGAAAAGATGAGAAACCTATACTGGAAGACCTGCTATGAAATGGCATGCATGCAATGTTTTCATGGATCTCGCGGGGTAAACAAGAAAATGTCAGAAGTTGAAATTTTCCGATTTTATTGAAGAACTTCATATCGTTGAATGTCCTTCGACAAGAGTCAAGCTCACCATATCAAGTGGGTCATAGCTCCTGACTCAATTTGTTGGGTTTTGATCTTTTGACGGCATTGGCTAGAGGAAAATAAATCCCCTTGCCCCTTGCTAGACGTCTGATTTATCATAACCTGCATCACAAACCCTTGAGATCCTTGAAATGGTTAAGGAAATGTTGAGGCATGACGTTATGATTTGTATGTTATGCGTTAAGAAAAAGTGTAAGGTGATGAAGACAGGTGAGTCTAAGAAGTCCAGGTTACTGGATAATGACTGTAAACAAATCCTGCAAGGAGATCATGTTGTTAGATAAAAACGCTGAAAGTAGCTCAAGTTGAAAGCAAACAAATCACCCAAGCAGCCTTAGGTTTAGGCTTGCATGGGGTTTGCAGGTAAGTACCCTCTTGAAATTTAGTTGGCTCAACCTGATCTAGTAATAGTAACCGGGTTCTAAGGGATCTCAATATCACTGATCTTTCCAACAAGTTTCATTCTGATCGACAACTGAATTGCCACCAAAAAAAACTCGGTAGTCAAATCTCAATGAGTGTAGTATCAAGTATCAACCAACTTGGGACTACACCAAAGACGGCTATCTCAATACTTATTAATGGCCAAGTTGGCCAATTAAAGGTTCTAAGGCCAGTTGATTCTTTATGACACCACGCAGCGGCCCCGTATTCTCCTTGATTACTCAAGGGCTACTGGTACCAACCAAATTGTCACATCAACATAGCTATCACTTCAACCGTGTCGGTATACCCCACACAGTTTCCATAATCTATTGCTATTTACCTAAAAGGTGCCCCAGATCTGGGTGTAGGATCTATAGTAACCCAAACAAAGCCCTCAAAAGTAAAGCAATCAAAGCATACAAAACAGTTAAATAATGGACTAATTCTAAGGTAACCCCACTATTTGTATTCCCCAGCAGAGTCGCCAGTTCTGTGATACGGTGGAAGAACCGACTGTTAATACTCGTTTTGCATTTTGTATTTGCAAATTTTGCGGTAAGCAAGAGTCGCCATCGACTTTTCTTTTATCCAAATTAAGGAAAGGGTGAAAAGAAAAGAAAAATACCTTTTCAAGAGTTTTCTGAGTAAGGGGGTAGATTATGGAAAGGGAAGGTGTTAGCACCCTTTCCATCCATAGTTATCTACGGGCTCTTAGATTCTAGCTCATGTTTTGAAAATTTCTTGTGCTTTGTGATTTTGAAAAGTATTTGAAAATGCCGTAGTGCAGCGATTAGCTTTGCGTTAACTCTTATATCAGTCTTCAAGAGTGTTGACAAAGCGAATGTTTTTTAAAGTTGTTTTTGAAAGGTGTAAGTGTAAAAAGAGTTTGTTTTGAGCAAGCATCTAACAACTATCTACTTGTACTCAAAAATGTAGTTCTTTTCCTCCATATCCTTTAGACAGTGTTATCCTACTATTAGTGAGTAGGTAGCCCTATCATTGGATGTATTAGGGACATTCGAAAGGGACGTTACAGTCACGAAGGCAACTTGTGGAGACGCTTTAGTAATTTTGTTTAGGAACTATATCATTTATTGAGAAGGCAACTGTAGGGTCATCGAGGAACTATGATCTTTTGATTTATGGATCTTTGCTAAAGCGTTCCTGCCTCATGAATGTTTTATTTCTGAAGGCAGGCAAAGTGAGGTGCCCTAGAGGTGTATATGTGCAAGTGTGTTATGTTCAGTTATTCTTGTCTTTTTGTTAAGTTTACTAACGTTTGATTTCAGTTTTTCATACACACCTAGTTACTAGCAGTTAATATATATATATATATAAATGTAAAGTGCGAAGATAAAACCCTACACTATTACATGGCTTCAGGGAGGGGGTTTACAATGTACAAAAATTGGGGGAAGAAAAAAAATAAAGAAAGCGGTAAAAATCTTAATTAGTTTATTACATCCAGTATACATGTACCATAATGAATAGAAATTGTAAAAATAAATAATGCGCGCGGAAGTTGAAAATATGTCTAACAACCTAGTAAGAAAATCTTTTTGCTTATTTTTTTATTTAAGTAAATAACCTAAAAATCTATTTAGAAAATAAAATTAATCAAGGAAAATAGTCTAAATTCTTTTTTAGTTTTTTATTATTGAAAGAAAATAATTAAACATAAATTAAGTCTTAAGTTCTAATTTATTTTTAATTAAAGAAAAATAGTTAAAATAGTTATTAATTAATTCACAAAATTAATTTAATTAAAAAAAGTAAAACTATATTTTTTGTGATTTTATTATTATATTATACTGATTAAATAAATGAAGAAAACAAATTAAAATAAAATAAAAATATAAAACAAAGTGACAAAAACACTGCGAAATGGGCCAGGATAATTTGAAATTAGGGGTGCTGAAATTGAATTTTGCTAGGCTCAAGTGAATGTTAAAACCATGCCACGCTGGATCAGGTGAGATGAGGCCTTGAGGCAGCATGGTGGATCTCAAATTGAAGCCTTTAGATCTAGACCCCTTATGATTTGAAGGCTAGATCTGATGGTGTTTGGTACACTTCTGGCTATGTAATGCATCGAATCTGCATGAAACAATTTAGAAAATATAAAAATGGAGCATACTGAGGCGTTTTATGATGTACCAGGGCTTGGTAATGATTGCAAAAGCTCCAGGGAGCCTCCAAGAATGTATTTGGATCTTTTGTCTGGACTGAGGAAGGCTGGAACCTAAAATGCGAATTTTACAACTTTGATAATTTTTGCAAAATTTGTAGAGATTTTCCAGGCTGTATCTCATGTGTCTTGAAGATTGCTTATGTGTCCTTTATATATAGAGGAGGGAGAGGACAAGAGAACAAAGGTAATAACAACCATAAACACGTGTTTTTAAAGCCAAGAATGATGTTTTGTAACTTTGCCAAAGACATGGAATCTTGTCCCTTTTGAATTTGAATGAATATGGACATTTCTTGAGCGAAATTTTATGGGCCTAGGTTGTCCAAAATATCAACCCAAAGCTAAAATCCCATTTCCAATTATTTTATACATTTTATTTTATATTTATTTGAAATAAATTAAAATAAATATGAATAAAATAGTTAGCAAATGCAAGGCATGGCAATAAAATTTTTAGAGGTTCTCTATAGGCTTAGGAAGATGTTTGAAGTCTGAGAAATTAAGCCATTGACCTAAAACTTCAAGTTTGCTCAATACATAATTCTTGAAAATTCCCAAATTTTCCCAACTTGGGAAAGCCATAACTTGCTCAATTTATATCTCATGATGATGATCTCTTACTTTTTGGAAATCCCAAGATGTCTACTTCAATCCCTTGTTTGATTAATTTTGAATTTGAAGATTTTATCTTAACGTAAATGGTCTTGACAAAAAGTGACTTTTGTTAACTTTCTAAAAATGACTTGTAATATATAAGCTTGTATCTTTCAAATGGTACATTTCTTGGACTTGAGGGCTGAAGAGAAGTTGTAGGTAATTGGATTCTATTTAAAATGAGCTTTGGTTGGGAAAAAATGGATGAAGTATGAGAAAGTTATGCCTAGTCAAAGTTTGGTTGACTTTTCGTATATAAACCCTAATTAGCAATTCTTGACTTTTGATGAATTAGGAGCATTTCTTGAGGGATCATGATCAACCCTTGATCAAATGATGGATATCACTTCAAAATGTTTATGTTGACCAAAAATCTTGAAGTTTGACAGTATATAGACCATAGTTGACTTTTGACCTAGTATCGTTGATTTTCAAGCATTTGAGCAATTGACTGAGCAAACTTGTAGTGCAAGGTATGAAATTTGCAATGGATAATCTTGAAGACATATTAGGACCATGGTAGACACTTGAGACCTTTGGAGCTCACACATCTTGGTGAAAAATGAAACCCTAGTTGGAAGGCCAATGCTTAGGAGGAGAATTTGTCTGATCAATTCTTGGTTAACCTTGAGCAATTGAGGAACTCTAGGATTATGACTTGTGTGAAAATGGGAGGGAAAATTTTGGGGTACAATATCTGCCCATGTTCAATCTTCTTAAACCTAAGGATTTAGATTAGCTTGTCTGCCTTTAGTGATCTGAAGGTGGAAGATGATTGAACACTAGAGTGCCCAGAAATTTGCACTCGCATGAAGTAATACTGATGGTTGATGACGTTGGGAATGGGCTTACAGATTCCATTTGGAGAATATGACTGAAATTCGTCGGAGATGGGCTGAAATACGCTATCTAGAGAATATGATAGAAATTCGTCGGAGATGGGCTTAAAAATGCCACCCACGGTAATTGTTGACTTCATAAGAGGTCTCTTTGTGGGGAGTCTTGTTCCTGTTGTCTGAGGAGGAGTTCACTGGGGGATGTTGATTTCTGTTGTTTTCCTGTTTGAGGAAAACTATGTGGGGAATAGAGTCTAGGAACTTCAGTTGTCCATGGCTCTACTGAGGGGTTATCTCTGGATTGGAGAGATGAAAGTTTGTTGTTTTCTGGTTGAAATCCAGGCTTCGCGGTAATTTGCTAGGTAGAATGAAATTAACTACTATCTGGAAATGTATCAGAAGAAACCTGTGTAGGGCTGTTTCAGGATGAGTCCGAGTAAGACTTCATCTGGAAGTGTATGAGAAGGAACCTGGGTAGGGTTGGTTTAGGAGATATATGAGAGGGAGCCTAGGTAGGGAAGCTTCAGGATGAGTCTTGGTAAAACTGCATCTGGAAATTGTAAAAAGGAACTTAGGTAGGGTTGGCTCAGGATGAGTCCGTGTAAAACTGCATCTGGAAATTGTGGGAAGGAACCTGGGTATGGTTGTCTCAGGATGAGTCCGTGTAAAAATTCATCTGGAAATTCAAGAGAAGGATCCTGGGTAGGGTTGCCTCAAGATGAGTCCGTGTGAAACTGAATTTGGATATTATGAGAAGGAACCTGGGTAGGGTTGCTTTAGGATGAGTCCGTGTAAAACTGCATCTAGAAATTCAAGTGAAGGAACCTGGGTTAGGTTGCCTCAGGATGAGTCCGTGTAAAACTGCATCTAGAAATTCAAGAGAAGGAACCTGGGTAGGGTTACCTCAGGATGAGTCTGTGTAAACCTGCATCTGGAAATTCAACAGAAGGAACCTGGGTAAGGTTTCCTCAGGATGAGTCAGTGTAAAATTGCATTTGGAGATGGTGAGAAGGAACCTGGTTAGGGTTGCTTCAGGATGAGTCCGTGTAAAAATGCATCTGGAAATTCAAGAGAAGGAACCTGGGTAGGGTTGCCTCATGATGAGTCCGTGTAAAACTGCATCTGGAGATTGTGAGAAGGAACCTCGGTAGGGTTGCTTCAGGATGAGTCCGTGTAAAATATTAGAAGGAGGGAGAAGGAACCCGTGTAAGATTGCTTTATGAAGAGCCCGTATAAAGCTATATTTGGAAGTTAGAAGAAACCCGTGTAAGATTTCTTCATGAAGAGCCCATATAAAGCTGTATTTAGAAGTCAGAAGAAACCCGTGTAAGATTACTTCATGATGATCCCGTGTAAAGTTGTATTTGGAAGTCAGAAGAAACCCGTGTAAGATTTCTTCATGTTGTGCTCGTGTAAAGCTGTATTTGGAAGTCAGAAGAAACCCGTGTAAGATTGCTTTATAATGAGCCCGTGTAAAACTATATTTGGTCGCACAGATAATTAGTCTATTTTGTTTCAGGAGCTAATCCTGGACCTGTTGAAAATTTTTGATGATAAATATTTGTTGATTGATCTTTCTTTAAAAGGTAAAGCGTTAGCTGTATGCAATGTCATAATGTATGAAATGTATTGTGTAATGGTGTTCTCAAAATAAATGAGACTTAGATGTATGCATTTGTACTGTAGATGCTATGATGTTTGTAGAATGATGTATGAATGCAATATGTGAATGTATTAGTTGTTCTATTGCAGCGCTCTTGAATTAGAGAAAATAAATCCCTGATTGCAGTTGGTGATGAAAAATGTAGGTCTTCAGATTTTGTTGAAGTTGAACTGCTTGGAGATGATCTTTCGTTGTTAGAGAAATAAACTCTATTGGAGAAGGAAAGCTCTGTGCACTGCTTGAGGATTTTTGAAATCCTATTGGGGAATCCTGAGAAGTTTGACGACTTTATTGGGGAAAACCTGATGTCAGAGCAATAGTTGGAAATTCCTGTTCTGCCGGGGATACAAGAACACCTGACATAACTAGGTTGTAAGCTGAGGATATGGCGGTGACTTTTTAGTAAGATGCCCCTGCCTCTGTACCTACTGGAGAAAGTACCTGCGGAGACTTTGTGGATGGTTTGCGTGTTATCCTAACTGCTGGGGTGCTTGGTAAATGCTGATCAGGATGATAAGTCTTCTACTGATAACCAAATTACAAGATGAGGGGACATAGTCGTACGTTTTTAATCCTTAACTTTTGCCTGGACAAGACTTTCGGGTTTTCAATCCACCGGGATACCCTTTTCTGCTCAAGCCGCCTTTTTTCAGGTTTTCGACTAGCCGGGTGTACAATTTTTTTGTATATACCCCTAATTTTTTCCCGAACTCTTTTGGTTCACCTGGATGCCCTTAATTTTTCCTAGGCCTATCAACCTAGCGGGTATTTTTCATGCGTAGCATTTTCAGACTATTTTCGCGCTCATAGGATGTGGAGAGTTGTGAAAGTCTATGACAATAAGTGTTATAGAAATTCCATAAAATGTTTATGTGACCGCATGTTCCCTTTCATACATGAGAGCCTGTGTAGGGCTGCTTCAGGATGAATCTGGTGCACTTGATGTTTGATCAAGTTTTTGATAGTCTTGAATTTCCTAGGTATTTTTTCTAAGAACTGTCATGGAAGGATTCAAACACATGATACTGACACCATCTGATACTACTGGAACAGACAAGCAATTTGGTGGTACCAAAGATTCAAATTTAACAGTGATTTTCTGCTGGAATCCCCGATCAATGTAACAGCCCCCGAGTGATTCAGATGGAGATCTGCCCCTGGCTATTCAGCATTTTTTGAGAGATTCTTTGCATATTGGCTTGAATGCCCCAGATTAATTAGACACCATGTCATTCCCCTTTATTATTAAAGGCTTGTTATTGGGAATTTTTTTTCCGTCTGAGGTGATTCTGTCCATTGAGGGGGTCTTCGTTCACTGAATATTCGTTATGTGAATTTCTCTGCCATTTGAATAATTAACCATATGCAAACAATGTCATTTAACTAATGCAAAGCTTATGTCAGTCTTGAAATTTTTTGAAAATGCGTTTTTGTAGTAAAACAAAATTTGCAAGAATGTTATATCAACTCATGATTTATAGAAAACCTTACAGGAGTCATGATACCTTTGTAACAGTATGCTCTCGAACTAACCCATGCTTCAGCTAGGCATTTTAAGGGTTGTAGCGTGGCCTAGTTCACGGTTTAAGAAACAAAGGATAAAGGCTCAAAATTTATTTGTACCCACCCGTTCTTCATGATGTTCTTCAGTCCTATGCTTAGTTAATTATGCATTTCGAATCCCAGTTCAGTTCTGGAATGTTGGCCCCGATATTCCGGTGATGGTTCATAAATTAACGTTTGTTTGAGAAGGAAGTCATTTTTGTGACCTTTTCTTTTTGTTGAGGATTTATAGGACCTCTTTATTTTTTAATTTTGCTATCCCTGTCTTTTGCCTGAACTGTTTCTTTTGTAATTACAGCCAGTGAGATGCCCTAGTTTTTTCTTAAGTCTCCTTCATAGGTTTTGACTTAATGGGATTTTATTTTGAGAGATAATGACTTCCTTTTCTTAATGATTATGTGGAACCATCACCATATTTTAGAGAGCATCTATTACACTATTTGTCGTGTATGAAGGGAAAGCTTGCGACTGAATGCACATCTGAATTAACGGAGAAAACTACCCTTCCCCAGGTTATGATTAAGGGTTTTAATTTGTGTAAAAATAAAACTCCTACTTCTTAGGCTCAAAGGGGTTGACTAGGTATTATCTTTCTTATAACTCCACTATTTAGGATTTTAAACAACGCCTGTACATCGTCAGAGGGGTCTGTTCAAAAGCATACTGTAGAGATTATGGTATCGTTCTCGTCATCCTCCTTCTAAAGGCTTAGAGCTTTTAATCAAGAGTAGAATATCACAAAAAGGAAGTAAGAAAGCAGTTTAAGCATAATGAAAACAAATTAATTCAAGATAAGCATGTGCAATGCATTAATGAAATAACAAAGTTTGACATGATAATAATTGTTTGAACAAACAAAGAAAATACAACTTGAGAATTCAAATGAACAAAACTACTCTCAATCTTGGCCATGATTTGGCATGGGAGCAGTGATCACGTTGGGAGTCTCAGGAGGGTCGAACTCAATCTCCTTGACATGAATCAAATTTTGAATCTTGTATTTCAGTGCCCAACAATCGTTAGTATCGTGCCCAAGACTTCCAGAATGATAGGCACACTTTGCATCAGGATTGTCGTTAGGAGAAGAAGTCTTAGGGTTTGGATGAGGTCCTTTCAACATAATCAAATTCATCATCAACATATGTTGTAATGCTTGAGACAACATCGTGTTGATCTTCGTAAACTGTCTCTTAGGCTCATCTTGCCTTCGTCGATTACCCCGTTGTTGTGGTCATTGCATGCGTGGCGAATTAGAGACCAGCACTGCCCCTACATATTGGTGGTAGTCTGCCTTATTATGACCCTTCTGGCCATACACAACATTGGCATCCCTCTTACTAGTAAATGGCTTCTTCTCAACATTAGAAGATGCAGCTATCGGGATCTTCCCACTCTTGATACCACTTTAGATCCTTTCTCCAGTCAGAACCATCTCTGTGAACCCGGATGAGGAACTCCCAATTAGCAGATTAAAGAACAGGCCTGACAGAGTGCCCATGAACATGTCTACCATTTCTCGGTCATTCAAAGGAGGTTGTACCCTGCCAGCTAGATCCATCCATTTCTGGGCATATTCCTTGAAGCCTTCTCTAGAACCCATAAACATGCCTTGAAGTTGTGTACGAGTTAGAGCGAGGTTAGCATTGTATTGGTACTGCTTGTAGAAAGCAGCAGCCAAGTCTTCACAAGTATGAATGTCTGTTCTTTCTAGCTGATAGAACCACTCCAGTTGCTTGCCAGCTAAACTTTCTTGGAAGAAATAGACCCATAACTTCCGGTCAGCAGTGTGAGGCTGGATCTTCCTGACATAGGACCTTAAGTGCAACTTAGGGCAGGAGACACTATCATACTTAGAAAATGTGGGAAACTTGAACTTTGGTGGGATGACCACTCCAGGAACCAGTCCTAACTCTTCAAAGTCCAAGCTAGATACCTGTTGAATCTCCATAGCATTGAGACGATCCTCCAGCTGTTTGTATTTAACATCAGCATGAGGATATTGTTCCTCAGAGTAATCTTCTTCTTCTTCATCAGCCTCAGGGTTGTTCACTTCTTCATGATTATCCCCTTTGTTTGATGGAGTTGTGAGATCTAGAGCTCGTTTAATCGGTCCTCTGAGTCTTCTTCCCATATTCAAGATGCCCGCCAGTTTCTTTGCCTTCTTCTTCTTCTATTTGATGACGAGAGCTTTCAGTTCTTTATGCCCCTGGGCCAAAGCCATGAACATTTGTTGGAACTGAGTATTTTGATCTTGAAGGTCTTTTACTGTTTGTTCAAGGGCCATTTCTTTTGCTGAAATAAACAATGAAGTGATAAGAAACCTGTACTGGAAGACCTGTTATGAAATGGCATGCATGTAATGTTTTCAAGGATCTCGCGGGGTAAACACGAAAATGTCAGAAGTTGAAGTTTGAAGCTTTGATTGAAGAACTTCGTATCGTTGAGTGTCCTTCTATGAGAGTCAAGCTCACCATATGAAATGGGTCTTAGACCCTGACTCAAGTTGTTGAGTTTTGATCTTTTGACAGCATTGGCTAGAGGAAAATAAATCCCCTTGCCCCTTGCTAGACGTCTGATATATCATAACCTGCATCACAGACCCTTGAAATGGTTAAGGAAATGTCGTGGCATGATGTTATGATGTGTATGATATGCTTTAAGCAAAAGTGTAAGTTGATGAAGACAAGTCAGCCTAAGCAGTCAAAGTTACTAGATAATGACTGTAAACAAATCCTGCAAGGAGATCATGTTATTAGATAAAAACCCTGCAAGTAGCTTAAGTTGAAAGCAAAGAAATCACACAAGCAGCCTTAGGTTTAGGCTTGCATGGGGTTTGTAGGTAAGTACCCTCTTGAAATTTAGTTGGCTAAACATGTCCTAGTAATAGTAACCGGGTTCTAAGAGATCTCAATATCACTGATCTTTCCCACAAGTTTCATTCTGATCGACAACTAACTTGCCACCAAACAAAACTAGGGAGTCAAATCTCAATGAGTGTAGTATCGAGTATCAACTGACATAGGACTACACCAAAGACGGATATCTCACAACTTTCTAATGGCCAAGTTGTTCAATTAAAGGTTCTACGGTCAGTTGATGCTTCACGACACCATGCAGCGACCCCGTATTCTCCTTGACTACTCAAAGGTTACCAGTACCAACCAAAGTGTCTCATCAATGTAGCTATCGCTTCAACTATGTTGGTATACCCCGCACAGTTTCCACGATCTATTGCTACTTACCTAAAAGGTACCCCAGATTCAGGTGTAGGATCCATAGTAATAACCCAAACAAACCCTCCAAGGATAAAGCATACAAAGCAAGCAATTAAAAGAAGTTTAAAATTAAATAACTCTAAGGTAACCCCACTTTTTTTATATTATCCCCGGTAGAGTCGCCAGTTCTGTGATACAGTGGAAGAACCGACTGTTAATACTGGTTTTGTGTTTTTGTTTGCAAATTTTGTGGAAAGCAATAGTCACCACTAACTTTTCTTTTATCCAACAAAGGAAAGGCTGAAAAGAATAGAAAAAGACCTTTTCGAGAATTTTCTGAGTAAGGGGGTAGATTATGGAAAAGGAAGGTGTTAGCACCCTTTCCGTCCATAGTTTTCTAAGGGCTCTTAGAGGTTTTCTCATTTTGAAATACCTTTGTGCTTTGTGTGTTTGAAAATGTTTTGAGAATGCCTTAGTGGGGAGATTTTCTTTGACTTTAACTCTTGTATCAGTCCTAAAGAGTGTTAACAAAGCAGATGTTTTGAATATTGCTTTTAAAAAGTAGTATTTGTGTAAGTGCAAAATGTTTTTTGAGAAAACTTCTAACAACTATCTACTTTTATACTCGAAAAGGGTCGTTCTTTTCCTCCAATCCTTTAGACATTGCTATCATACTATTAGTGAGTAGGTAGCCCTATCGTTGGATGTATTAGGGACATTCGTAAGGGACGTTACAGTCATGAAGGAAACTTGTGGAGACACTTTAGCAATTTTGTTTAGGGACTAGATCATTTACTAATAAGGTAATTGTAGGGTCATCGATGGACTATGATCTTTTGATTTATGGGTCTTTGCTAAAGCGTTCCTGCCTCATGACTGTTTTATTTCTGAAGGAAACCAAAGTGGGGTACCCTAGAGGTGTATATGTGCACGTGTGTTATGTTTAGTTATTTTTTGTCTTTTTGTTAAGTTTGCTAATGTTTGATTTTAGTCTTTTCATACACGCCTAGTTACTAGCAGTTAATATATACAGAAATGTAAAATGCGAAGATAAAACCCTACGCTATTACATGGCTCCAGGTAAGGGGTTTACAATGTACAAAAATTGGGGGAAGAAAAAAAAGCCGTAAAAATCCTAATTATTTTATTACATCCAGTATACAGGTACAATAATGAATAGAAATTACAAAAATAAATAATGTGCGCGGAAGTTGAAAATACGTCTAAAAACCTAGTAAGAAAATCTTTTTGTTTATTTTTTGATTTAAGAAAGTAAATAACCTAAAAATCTATTTAGAAAATAAAATCAAGTAAATTAAGCCATTGACCTAAAACTTCAAGTTTGCTCAATGCATAATTCTTGAAAATTCCCAAATTTTCCCAACTCGCGCAAGCCATAACTTGCTCAATGTTTATATCATGATGATTATCTTAGACTTTTTGGAAATCCCAAGATGTCTAATTCAATCCCTCTTTTGATAAATTTTGCATTTGAAGATTTTATCTTGATGTAAATGGTCTTGACAAAAAGTGCCTTTTGTTGACTTTCTAAAAATGACTTGTAATGTATAAGCTTGTATATTTCAAATGGTGCATTTCTTGGACTTGAGGGCTAGAGAGAAGTTGTAGGGAATCGTATTCTATTCAAAATGAGCTTTGGTTGTGAAAAAATGGATGAATTATGAGAACGTTATGCCTGGTCAAAGTTTGGTTGACTTTTCCTATAGAAACCCTAATTAGCAATTCTTGACTTTTGATGAATTAGGAGCATTTCTTGAGGGATCATGATCAATCCTTGATCAAATGATGGATATCACTTCAAAATGTTTTTGTTGACCAAAAATCTTGAAGTTTGACTGTATATAGACCAGAGTTGACTTTTGACCTAGTACAATTGATTTTCAAGCATTTGAGAAATTGACTGAGCAAACTTGTAGTGCAAGGTATGAAATTTGTCACGGATAATGTTGAAGACATATTAGGACCATGGAAGACATTTGAGACCTTTGGAGATCACACATCTTGGTTAAAAATGAAACCCTAGTTGGAAGGCCACTGCTTAGGATGAGAATTTGTCTGATCAATTTTTGGTCAACCTTGAGCAATTGAGGACCTCTAGGAGTATGTCTTGTGTGAAAATGGGAGGGAAATTTTTTGGGTACAATAGGTACCATCAGGCATACCATGATGAAGAGATTATCAATAGTTGTGGTAGTTTCCCCAATGTACCTCTTCTTGGTGCAAAGGGAGGAATTAACTACAATCCTATTCTTGCACGACGACAACTTGGATATCCGATGAGGGATAAGCCAAATAGTATTCATCTGAGTGGTTTCTTTCTTAGAGAGGAAGAGAATCATAAGGAAGCTAAGGAGCATATTGCAAAGGCTTGGCGTCATAATCACAAGAAGAGTAGAAAGGACTTGGGACCTAGAGGGGTTGTTTCTTTGGAGCCTTATCTTCAGTGGGTACCAGCAAGGGCAATTCAGTTGAAGATGCCATAGTCCCGTGAAGCACCTATGCCTAATATGTTTTTGAAGACTACTCCTCCGCTTTTATATGATGTTGAAGAATAAGTATCAGACTTTAGAGATATCCTACCAAGCAGACTTGAAGGAGAAAGATGACTTGATTGAGATCCTCGAGAATCATGCTGTAGAGATGATGGAAAAGCAAGAGGATTTATTTTCCTCTAGCACTCAGTCAGGACTTAGTCATTCACTTCCCAACTCTAGTGGTTGGAAGGTGGTTGCAGACAGGTATGCAGAAGAAAACAAGCAGCCGAAGGCTCAGATTGCTGGACTCACAAGAAAGCGTCAGCGTGTAAATTGATCTTCACCAGCTTTGCTTTCTTAGGGTTTTAGATTATATCGTCTTTTGTACTTGGGATTGTTGAAACTTGTACAAAAAAGTTGTAATCCATTTTGAAGTTATTATAATGAGATTTTTCAGTATTTCAAATGTGTTAGTACTTTAATATTTACAAAATTGTCCATAATTATTTTATTCCCTTGAATTATTAATAAAATAAATCATGTGCATTGTATATCATGCATCATCTGGTACATATTTCTTGCAGATCTTTTCATACCCAGGTATCTTACTGAATTTCTCAGCTTCATTCAGCAAGCTGTCTCACCAGTATAATACTTGAGCTAATTCCAAGAAGAAAATGGAGAATCTTGAACAGGAAAATCGTGAGATGTGCAACGAGGTTACTGCTCTGAAGGCTGGTATGGATAATTTAACTTCCTTGATGGAATCACTGGTGCCGGCTCAGAATCAGCCACCACTTGCTCAACCTCAACAAACAACATTTGCTTCTGAAGGTCCGTCAGTTCCCGTTTCTGTTGCCCCAGTTACTATTGCTCAGAATCGTATGCCTCGGGGTTGTCCATGGGGAATGCCTAAAAACTTCACGCCAAAAGGTTTTATTCTTGACACTCAAGCTGCTCCAATTGTTCAAACTGCTGCTACTCCTGCACCTCCTGTGGTGCATATTACTCCTACTACTAGAAATGAGATCCACTATGTTGCACCTCCTTTAGTGAATTCTATGTCATTTGTTAATGATGAAGTTTATCATCCTATTCCTTAACCATGTGAAATCTTAGGCATCTATAATTGAATAGACGATTTTCAGGATCAGTTTAATAAGATGCAGAAAGAGATGAAGGCCCTCCGAGGAAAAGAACTGTTTGGGAAGAATGTGAACGATCTGTGTTTGGTTCCAAATGTGAAAATACCTGCAATGTTCAAATTACCAGAATTCGAGAAATACAAGGGCAATACCTGTCCTCGTGCTCACCTTGTGATGTATGTGAGAAGGATGTCTACTCACACTGATGATCAATGTCTGTTAATCCACTTTTTCCAAGACAGTTTGACTGGTGCTGCATTGAAGTGGTGCATGAGCTTGGATAGCGCCAATGTTCATACTTTCAATGAACTGGGTGAAGCGTTTATTAGAAAGTACAAGTATAATGTGGACATGGTGACTGACCATGATCAACTCAGGGCAATGGTCCAGAGAGACAAGGAGTCGTTTAAGGAATATGCACAGAGATAGCGTGAAGTAGACGCCCAGGTGATTCCTCTAATGGAAGAAAAAGAGATGATGAAGATTTTCCTGAAGACTCTAGGTGACTTCTACTATAAAAGAATGGTGGCGAGTTCACCAAGTGATTTTACCGAAATGGTGATCATGGGCGTTCGTTTGGAAGAAGCTGTAAGAGAGGGCCATTTGACAAGAGGTGAAAATTCTGGTATTACGAAGAAACCATCATACAGGTTTGCTAAGAAGAAAGAAGGAGATACAAATGCTATTATTAAAGAGAGAAGGGTTAATCCTCCTAGAAGTAATCATCAACACCACCAACAGGTTTCTTCGATAACTCCAATTGTGAATGTGGCTCCGACCATAGTTGCTTATCAAAGACCATCCACTCAGAGAAATCAGGGACAAAATCAGAAGAGAGAGGATTTTGACTCTATCCCCATGAGTTATGAAGAGTTACTTCCGACATTGGTTTAGAAAAAAATGATTAAGACAAGGCCACCGCCTGCAATACCATCACTTTTTCCTTGGTATTATAAGGCATATCAGACATGCGCTTTCCATCAGGGAGCACCAGGGCATCATGTTTACAACTGCTATCCTTTAAAATGTGAAGTACAAAAGTTGGTGAGATCTGGCCTTTTATCCTTTAAAGATGTTGGCCCTAACGTGAAAGATAATCCTTTGCCAAAGCATGGAGGAACAAATGCGGTAAACATGGTTGCTGGTTGTCCAGGGGACTTCTGGATTTTTGATATTAACCTGGTTAGAGGAGACTTGGTAAAAATGCATGCTGGCCTCTGCGAGTTTAGTTACTATACGCATGACCATGTTGGTTGTGGTATTTACAGTATATATATACAGGGGTGTGATAAGATAAAAGCTGATCTTTAGGAAATGATGGACGAATATCTCATTCATATAATCAAGCCTAGGGAAGAGTATGAGGATGATGTGAATATGGTCTTTGGATGTCTTGGAGAATTCTGTATTTTTGACGTGGATCATATGAATGATGATTTGGTGCAGTTGCACGCTACCATCTGTCATATGGATGGTCAAGAAGAACACCATTATGGGTTTTGCTGAATCTGCTGCAGAGATTCTCGTGGTTGTTCCATTGTGAGAAGGGGTGTTCAGTTGTTATTGGATAATGGTACTATCAATGTTTCAGAAAAGAGAGATGATTACATTGGGATTAATTTGATTGAAGATTGCTTGGATAAGACTGTGTCAAATAATGAGTATGCTTCTGAAGATGAGGTCTTTTCCTCTGATGAAGATATGTTCTCCAGCAATGATTTGTGATGTCCAAGTATTCTGAAGAAGGGGTGAATGTTATTATTCCGTGTTTCAGTGTTCCCACCCCTATTGAGATTGAATATCATAGCAAGCCAGCTGTTTCTCCAGTGGTGATTTGCTTGTCGGGTCTTGTTCCTTAAGAATCAGACAAGGTCGTGCCATACAAATACAATGTTACAATCTTGGAGGATGGTGTGGAAATTCCCATCCAACCTTTGAATGATGTCAAGAATAGTTTTGAGGCCAAACGAGTAACCCGCAATGGCCGTGTTTTTGCACCTGTCATTCGAGGGAGTGTTAATGCTAATAAAAAGATCGCTGAAAGTGTTGAACCCAAGAAAGCAGTGGGAGAATCCAGTGGTACTACTCTGGAAAAAGATGTGGATAATATATTGAAGATTATCAACACGAGTGACTACAAGATCGTAGATCAATTGTTGCAAACTCCATCAAAGATATCTGTAGCGATAAAAAATGTAGCGGGGTAAATCGGAGATCGAATTATTGATTAATTCGTCTCACAAAAGCAAGAGTCGCCACCGCGCTTTATTGTTTCCAAAGGAAAAGGGAAAAGAGCGAAATAAAACCCTAAATATGCAATGTAAATAATAATAAAAATACAAAGCGTTTTAGAAAAGAGATCTTATGGTTCGGGGGTTGGTTATACAATGGGAAGGTATTAGCACCCAATGTATCTATAGTACTCTATAGGAACCTTTTGAAATATCTGTTTATTTAAAAATTGATTGCTTGATTAAAAATAAATTATTTTGGCCGAAAAGGGACGCAGACGGGTTTTTTTGAATGCGACGACCTAACGTCGAAGTTTTTGCTTAAAGGGCATAAATTTTGAAGAGGTTGAATACTTGAGGAAAAATTATCCTAAGTTTTAATGAAATGCGAAAGTTCGCGCAGTTAGACTTGAGGACATGAAGTCAACAAATTTACTGTTTTTCCTTTGGATTTAAACATAAACAGAATAAACAAATAAATATGGAATAAATAAACAGACAAAATAAGCGGATAATGATTAAATAACGATAATTTAAATGATAGACTAAATGATGCGAATAATGCATTTTTATGATTTTTTGTTTAATATTAACGAAAAGAAAGTATTTTTTAATTTTTTACACATTTTTTGATATGGATAAAAAGCAAGAGAATTATTTAACGAAGACATAATGTTTTTTAGTTTTAAGTTTTATTTTATATATTTTGATATTAATATTAATAAAACAAGAAAATGAATTAATAAAATATTTTTTAAGTTTTCTATTTTTATGTGTTTTAAAGTTTTTGTTTAATAACGACGTAAGAGGAGAATTAATTAGAAAAAAATAAAGCGTCTACATTCTTAAATTCTATTTTTTTATGTATATGAAAATAAAGTACTTATTTAAAAGATTAAGAGGTTCTAAATTAAATTGAAAGTTATTAATTTACCCTAATGAAATAAAATTAAAACTCCTAAATTAAATCCCAAGTTTAAACTAAAAAGGTCAAACTAATTAAAAATTACCTAGTTAGATATATCTCTTGTTTTTTATTATACTTACTAATTAACTAACATCATAATAATTCTAAAAAGATTAGAGAAAGTAAAATAAAATAAAAAAAAAGAAAAAGTGTATCAAATAAAAAAAGACAAGTAAAATATATATGGGCTATGGATCCAGTGGCCCACGCAGAACTAAAATGGGGAGTGCTGCATACAAAAACGTTGGGCTTAGGGGTGGCAAGGTCCATCAGTTTTATAATTCGTTTTAGGGTTAATTGTTGTTTTAGCATAATTGAGATTAGGGTTCTGTGTGGTGTAGAACGGCGCCCATCTCTCTTCTTCGTCTTCGCGTCTTCTTCTCCATGCTTTTGCTTCTGAGTCCCTGAGTTTGCTTTCTAACTCCTTGCCATGGCCACCCGCTCTCACTGTCTTCTTCCCTCTAGCCAAACGAAAAAAAGGAGGGCTACGGATTTACGGTAAAATACGTTATTCGTTAGGTTTCGTTATATCTTGCATGCATTGATTTTGATTACGTTTGATTCTGATCCTGTTTTGATTTTGATTCTTATTATTTGTTGGAGGTACTATGGAAGTAAAAAAAATGGAAAGGGGATCGTTACCTAGGCGGAGACGGAGGAGGGACAGTCGGGAGCGAAGGAGGCCAGGCGGCGAGGAGAGGAGGCGCGTCGCGAGCTTGCTTCGGTGGCCGGTACTTTATATGGTTTCCTTCTTCTTCTTGCTGGTTACCTTAGCTTTGATCTTTCTCTTCTTCTTTTGCCTTGGTACTGTATTTTTTATGTTGCCTTGAACGTTTTCTTATCTTCTCCTTCACTGTGATGATGTTGAACTGCTCTTTCTTCTTCTCGCTACTGTCGCTTATTGCTAGCCTGTGATGCCTATGATGATATACGTATGAGGCTTTGTGTTGTATGCTTTTGAATGCTTGAATGCTGCCGTTGAAATGTTGTTTTAACCAGCTTCTCTCTTCCTCTTTCTCACCTTGGTGCTGTATGATTTAAATGGCCAATGATGGTAACTCTGAGGCCTTGCTTATGTTTCCTTCGAAGTTGGTTTTGGCTGGATCGTTTCAGGTTTGGCCTAGCTTGGCTTCAGCAGGTTTTAGATTGATGATGTTCATGGCTCGGGCAATAAGTTTGATAAGTTTTGGGTATACTGGTTATGTTGGTTTTACGCAGGTTGATGGAAACAGGGGCATAGGTTTTTTGTTGTTAGGCCATATTGGTTTGTATGGTTTAGACTGGTTTTGTGTTGGTTGGACAGTAGAGGGGATGGTTCTTTGTTTAGGCCATGTTGTGAAATGGTTTGAAAATGGTTAAGGTTGTGAAATTGTTTTGTGATATATGGCTTTGACAGGCTTATGGTGATGTTGGCTTGAGAGCTCAATCAGTTTTTTGGTGAGGTTTAGGCCATATTGGTTTTTATGGTGTTAACAGTGGGAATGGTTATGCAGGTTCTGCTGGTTTTTGTATATTTTCTTCTTGACAACCATTTTTTCTAAGTGTTTTTCAAGGCTTGGAGATTGATGGATTCTGATATGTGATTTTTTTTGTTATGTTATAACAGTCTTCTCTTCCTTTGTTTACGTTACAGGCTGGAGATTTGAAATATTTTCACCCTCTTCCTGGCATTCTGCACCATACTGTTACATCTAATTTGTTTCTATTCCTATTTTATATTTTTACTTTCTACTGGCTATATTACTGTAGTTTGTCTTGTATCTCTTCCTGCCTAAGCCAAACCTGTAAAACCACACTTCCTCCTCTCTTTTTCTCTCTCAGTACAGTTTTGACAATAAAATGATATGCTGTACTATTTTCTGAAATTGCAAAAGGCTGGAATATGATGAAAAAAAGGAATGTTACATTGCTTGCATATTGGTTAAACTGCATATTTGACTTGCTTACTGCATGGCACAGTGGGTTTACGTTGGAATTTTGTTTGCTTGCATATGCTGTTGAGATTATGCAGGGACTTTGTATGCTGTGCATATTTTGAAAAAATGCATTGGATTTTAAAAAATGCAATTAATTTGAAAGATGCAATTTCTTTGACAAAAGTGAATTTGTGCATTCATTTATAAAAATTCCTCTCTTTTTTGTGAACCGGGAGAAATCCCGTGATTTGCAAAAAAGGGTAAACTGATTCCGGCCATTGCTTTTAATGATGAACATTAAATAATTTTGCTTTTAATTATTTGTTCAAATCTAATTTCTTTTAATTTTTGCAGGTAACATCAAGCGAGCAAACAAAAAGCATTGGATCAGAAGATTTAGAATTAGGAATATTAGATTAATTTTTTTTATTTCATTTTAACTTTGTAAAATTATTATTGTAATTTTGTTGTAATAAATACAATATTTACACAATAATTGTACAATTAGAAAAAATGAATAAAAATCCAATATTCGCCAATTAATTTCTTCCTTCTCTAATTATTTATTTTATCGTTTACAATTCTTTAATCGTATAATAATTGAAAACGAATTTCAACTACCTACATTCAGAATAATAAACAGATAAATAAATAATTATCATTGATCAATTAATAGTCTCAATTATTTAATTCATTATCCATAACTTTCTAAATTATAATAATTAAAATAGAATTTCAATTATTTAACTTAGAATGACAAATGATTAAATAATCATTATTGACCAATTAATAAACTTTTCCGAATATTTATTATATTATTCATAAATCTTTAAATTATGTAATAACTGAGAATGAATTCCAGTTATTTAAATTTAAGATAGTGAGTAATAAATAAATACTGTCTGCACAATTAATGCGCCACTTCTCTAATGTTTATTTTATTATCTATACATCTTTAAATTACATAATAATCGAAAACAAATTCCAATTATTTAAATTTAAGATAATAAATAATTAATAAACATTATTTTAGCACGAATCGATTAAATGATTTAGTGTTCAACATAAATAGCTCTCGGCCTGAAAAAAGTTATGAATTTTAAAATCAATGGATCAAAACACTTGTAATGTAATGATGCAGGTAGGAGATGATATCTTAGGTCAAAATTTGGGGTACAACAATATCTATTCTAGCCTTGTTAATGAACTTTTTTGCCCACATGGAATCTTTGTTAAGAGTATTGGATCAAGCTTTCATGGATTGTGATATGCCTTTGGACCAATTTAGTAGTGTGGTAGGGAATATTACATTCTGTAATAACCTGAGTTTATATGATGACGAGTTGTCCGATGAAGGAAGGAATCATAATCTGGCTCTCCATATCTCCATGAACTGTAAGAACGATTCATTGTCAAATGTGCTGATTGACAATGAATCTGCTTTAAATGTCATACCGAGGAGTACGCTTATGAAGCCGGAGGATCAAGGAGCTTCCATGCGCCCGAGTTGCATAATTGTAAAAGCTTTCGATGGATCGAGGAAGTCAATCATCGGGGAAGTAGATTTTTCTATTCATATATACCCGCATTTATTTCAGATTACTTTCCAGGTTATTGACATTGTGCCTGCTTACAGCTGTTTACTGGGACGGCCGTGGATACATGAGGCAAGGGTTGTCATTTCGACTTTACACCAGAAGCTGAAGTTTGTGCGTGAAGGAAAGGTGGTCATCATAAATGGAGAACAAGCATTGCTAATATCTCATTTATCCTCTTCTAGTGTTATGGAAGCGGATGAAGCTGTTGTTGGAACCCAATTCCAAGCTTTATCCATTGATAATATAAGGGGAAATGAGAATTCTATAGCTTCATTTAAAGATGCTCAATAGATACTATGTAATGGCCCTAGTAAAGTACGGGGGGAGATTTTTGATCCACCTGTAAACAGGAATAGAGATGGTTTGGGATTCTCTATGAAGAATAATAAAGGTAAGAACGTGAAGCCAAAGTATGCTTTGGGGAAATATCAGTATATTTTTCATAGCAGAGGTTATATTCATCCAACTGATCTTGGGATCAACCCTATTATGGAGGATGAAGCAGAGCAAAGAATGTCGAACTATGTGATGCATGGAGTTAGAATCCAAAATTGGATCACCATTGATGTTCCCTCTTTCATTCATGTCTCAAAGTAATTTGTTTTTTTTGTTAATCTTTTCAAAAATCTTTCACTCTGCCCAAGGTGAAAGTTGATATTTTATGAACTTATCTGTTTGTTTTGATCTTTAAAATCAATAATAAAAGTTCTCTTTGATTCCCAAATTGTGTCTTTACTTTCTGCTTTTTCTTGGAAAATGGTAATCAGAAAAAACCTTTAAAAATAAATAATAATTGTAATCTTCATAATCACTTGCTATGTGTGTCAGTTTCTAAAAGCAATCATAAATCATATGTGCAGATTAATTAAAAAACCCGTTGAATACAATGACCCTGCACCCTCTCCCAACTTTGAATATCCCATGTATGGGGCCAAATGAGGAGAATATGATGAGATTCCAAAAGAGGTTTCAAGGTTGCTTGAGCGTGAGGAAAGTGCATTTCAGCCATATAAAGAGCCGTTGGAGACAATCAATTTGGGTTCAGAGGAAGATCCGAAGGAAGTCAACATTGGAGCATTGATGCATCCTGACATGAAGAGCAGGTTAATTGAACTGTTGAAAGAGTATATGGATATATTTGCTTGGTCATACCAAGACATGCCTGGTTTAGATACGGATATTGTGGAACATCATTTGCCGTTAAAGCCAAAACGGTCGTGAATCAAGCAGAAATTGCAAAGAACTCACCCTGATATGGAAGTGAAAATTAAAGAAGAAGTTTTAAAGCAGATTAATGCCGGTTTTCTTGTGACATCAGTGTACCCTCGGTGGATTTCCAATATTGTCCCAGTATCGAAGAAAGACAGAAAAGTTCGCATGTGCGTAGATTATAGATATTTAAACAAAGCTAGTCCAAAAGATGATTTTCCTTTACCACATATTGATATGTTGGTTGATAGTACATCAAAATTCAAAGTATTCTCGTTCATGGACGGATTTTCCAGATATAATCAAATTAGAATGGCTCTCGAGGACATGGAAAAAACAACGTTTATCACATCCTGGGGAACATTCTGTTCCAGAGTGATGCCTCTCGGGTTGAAGAACGCTGGTGCAACGTACCAGAGAGCTATGACAACCCTATTCCATAATCTGTTGCACAATGAAATTGAGGTATATGTTGATGATATGATTTCTAAGTCCCAGACTGAATAAGGGCATATAGGAGATTTATTGAAATTGTTTCAGCGTTTGAGGAAGTATCGTCTTCGCTTGAGTCCAAATAAGTGTACCTTCGGTGTTTGATAATGGAAATTGTTAGGTTTAATTGTCATCCAAAAAGGAATTTAAGTTGACCCTAATAAAGTCAAAGAAATTCAAGAAATTCCAGCGCCAAGAACTGAAAAGCAAGTTAGACGCTTCCTTGGGCGTTTGAATTATATTTCCCGATTAAACTCCCACATGACTGCAACATGTGAGTCAATCTTTAAGTTGTTAAAGAAAGATCAAGGTTATCTGTGGACAGATGAATTCCAAAGGGAATTTGAAAGTATTAAAGAGTATCTTCTTGAACCTCCTATCTTGCTCCCTCCGGTTGAAGGAAGACCATTGATTATGTATCTGACAGTGTTAGATAATTCTATGGGTTATATTTTGGGACAACAAGATGAAACATGGAAGAAGGAACATGTCATTTATTATCTCAGCAAAAAGTTTACTGACTATGAGTTATGGTATTCTATGCTGGAAAAGACATGTTGTGCTTTGGCCTGGAAGGCAAAGCGATTGCGGCAATATATGTTGAATCATACTACTTGGTTGATTTCAAAAGTGGATCCAATTAAGTACATTTTTGAAAAGTTTGCTCTTACTGGGAGAATTACCCGTTGGCAGATGTTGTTATCTGAATATGATATTGAATACCATTCCCAAAAGGCTATAAAAGCAATGTGTTGGCGGATTATCTTGCTCACCAACTAGTGGAGGATTATCATTATGTTAAATATGATTTCCCTGATGAGGATGTTATGTTTCTAAAAGCAAAAGACTGTGATGAACCGTTATCCGAGAAAGGTCCTGATCCTGAATCCTGGTGGGGCATGGTGTTTGATGGAATTGTGAATGCTTATGGAAAATGAATTGGTGTTATGATTATCACTCCTCATGAATCGCATATACCTTTTACTGCAAGGTTGGCATTTGATTGCACCAATAACATGGCAGAGTATGAAGCTTGTATCATGGGTCTCGAGGAAGCTATTGATCTCATAATCAAAATTCTAGATGTATATTGTGATTCAACTTTGGTAATAAACCAAATTAAAGGGGAATGCGATACTCATCACCCGGGCTTGATTCCCTACAAAGATTATTCTAGAAGATTATTAGCCTTCTTTAATAAAGTTGAATTCCATCATATTACTAGAGATGAAAATCAGATGGCAGATGCTATGGCAACTTTGGCTTCTATGTATCAAGTGAATACTTGGAATGATGTACCTCAGATTACAGTACGACGTCTGGACAAGCCGGCTCGTGTGTTTACAACAGAGGGAGTATCAAATGAAAAACCTTGGTATTATGATATCAATCGTTTTCTCCAAACTCAGGAATACCCGATTGGTGCATCGAACAAGGATAGAAAGACATTGAGAAGGTTGTCAGGAAGCTTTTTCCTCAGTAAAGATGTGCTATACAAAATAAATTATGGCATGGTCTTGCTCAAATGCATGGATAGACACCAAGCAGACATGTTGATGCATGAGACCCATGATGGTTCCTTTGGTACTCATGCAAATGGACATTCGATGGTAAATAAGATGCTTAGGGTAGGTTACTTTTGGCTGACAATAGAATCTGACTGTTACAAATTTGCAAAGAAGTGCCATAAGTTCTAGATTTATGCTGACAAAATTCATGTGCCTATGACACTTCTCAATGTTATTTCTTCCTCGTGACCTTTCTCTATGTGGGGTATTGACAGGATTGGAATGATTGAACCCAAGGCGTCAAATGGACACCATTTCATTTTGGTAGCAATTGATTACTTCACCAAATGGGTTGAAGCAGCTTCGTATGCTAATGTTACTAAGCAAGTGGTAGTGCGCTTCATCAAGAACAATCTTATATGTCGGTATGGTGTGCCAAGCAGAATTATCACTGACAACGGCTTGAATCTAAATAATAAGATGATGATAGAACTTTGTGAAGAATTCAAGATTGTCCATCACAGTTCATCTCCTTACAGGCCAAAGTTGAATGGGGCTGTTGAAGCTCCTAATGAAAATATCAATAAGATCATCCAGAAGATGGTTGTTACTTATAAAGATTGGCATGAGATGATCCCTTTTTCTTTGCACGGGTATCGTACATTCGTCCTCACTTCAATAGGGGCAACCCCGTTATCCCTTATGTATGGTATGGAAGCAGTACTCCCGATCGAGGTTGAGATTCCCTCTTTACGCTTGATAATGGAAACCATGTTGTCAGAGGATGAATGGGTTCAGAACAGGTTTGACCAATTAAATTTGATTGAAGAGAAGAGAATGACGGCCTTGTGCCATGGCCAGTTATACCAGAAGAGAATGAAGAAAGCTTTTGATAAAAAGGTCAAGCCTAGTGTATTCAGAGAAGGCGACCTCGTGCTCAGGAAGATCATGTCTTTTAACACTGATTCTAGGGGCAAGTGGACTCCCAATTTTGAAGGGCCATATGTTATTAAGAAAGCCTTGTCTGGCGGTACACTGATTCATGAAACTATGGATGGTGAGTAGGTCCCACGTCCTTTTAATGTTGATGTAGTAAAGAAATAATTCTCCTAAAGAAATAAAAGAACAACTCGATAAGTCGAAAACCCAAAAGGGAGACTTAGGCAAAAAAGAGCATCTCGGTAGGCTGAAAACCCAAAAGGGCGGTCTAGGAAAAAATTAGAGACATAAACAAAATAAATCTTCCCTTTAGGTTGAAAACCTGCAAGGGTAACTTAGGAAAAAGTTAGGGATTTCTTGGAAAGTAACTGCATCAAATAAGACTTGATCATTGAAGCAACAATCTTCTAGGATCCTCACCATACTTCAACAGAAGTCGCTGCTCAGGAATTCAAAGTTGTTAGGGAGAATAGTGGTCATTTTATTTCAATTTATAGTTTCCAATATATATTACCATTTTCCAAACTTTGTAATCATCTATGGAGTCTCGCCATTCGCAGACTACCATTTTATTAATAAAGTTTGAGCTTTTATCCAATTCTTTGCAATTCTTATTTTATTCTGCTTATAAAGACTCCATTTATTATTGATAATAATTTTCAAAATAAAAATATTAAATAATAAAATTGTGTTTTTGAAAAGAATTTACAAATTACTTTTTACTTTAGATTTTGTGACACAAGAAAAACAAAAAATGGTGGTTCCAAGGATGGACGAACTCATAAACTTTGGAAGTTTGTTTTCCCAGGAAGGTTCTCTCACATAGTTAGAGGTGATACCAATTGGCATACGGTGCGGTTTTGGGCTTGTGATCCAATTTTCTCTAGTCATGTCTTGGTTCATTTTGGTTTCGGGTTTCCATGGTTTAAAGCCTCTATTCCAGATTCCCCAGCAACTAGACAAGGGCAGTTTCTTTTTTAAGAAGTGTTAAGACAGTTGTCAACTTTGTGGGTTTTCTTTCGCCAAGTGCTGGGTTTGATTTAAAATCCCCATACTTTTGATTTCTTGTTTTATTATTTGACTTCTTAAAATCCCCAATTGAAGCTGAGATATTGTTTCTGGCTGGAAGTTTTTATCCCCATGTGGTTTCATAATTTCTCCCTAGGGAAGTTTGTGTAATCATCACTCTTGGTATTGAAAAATATATTTTGAGCTCCTCTAGATCATGTGGTGTTGTACTCCCCAATGAAGTCGGCACGAGATCCCCAGTTGATATCTTGACGATGTGGTTTTTATATTCCCTAGAGAAGTCAGTATTATAATCTCCAGTGGAAATATAGACGCCGAAACTTGGTTTTCCCCATTGAAGTCTGTGATATTCCCCGATGAAGCCTGTGGGAGGATGTTATATCCTGTATTTGCACTGATTTTATTACCTTTGAATTATGTTTTTTCCCAGAGAATTTAATCCATGGAATAGGAATTTGTTTCCTCAGGTGGTGCTTAATTTCTCATAAATCTTAATTCTGGATGTGATTTAGCTGAGTGTTGACTTTACCCAAGTTTGGTTTTGTCTGTTTCTCCCCAGTATGGTGTGATAGTTTCGTTAGCATATACATAATAACATTTATACATACATCATGCATAGCTGAATTAAAATTAATTGATCATTTGCATTTATTAATTTTTATTGGCATATACCCTATTTGCATAGTTGTGTCACCCTCTTTTCAATAGTTTGTCAACTTTAAGCAGAAAGTGTTTATTCTTTCAATTTCCCCATTGAGTTATCCCTCGTGGAAGCTTTTTGCTTTAGCCTTCCTATTCAGTTCTTTATCTGGATGGAACGTGGTCCCCTTTTGAGTTTATTTCTCATTAGGTGCTTCCTTGGTCGTCTGGTTCACTCCGATTTATTTCTGGTTTGGATATATGGTTCCCGGCAACATTATTATTTTGATTTCTGCAGGCGTTGAGCCTTGGTTTGAGAATATGCATTTATTTTGCACGTGAAGATTTTATCTCCTCAACAAGAATATATTGGCATTCCCCTAGGAAACCATATTTCTTTCCCCAAGAGGTCATTATTACAACTCCTTCTCATAACATCAAGTGGCGATCTATTTATTTGAGCAACTTGTACCTCTCTAGTAAGTTTGTTAGTTCCTGGAGAAGATTCGAGATTTTGTTACTCCAATGAATGGTAGTCTCGTCATTATGGGAGGTAGTTCATTGTTGATATTTGTTACTCCAATTAATTGTAGTCTCATCATTATGGGATATAGTTCATTGTTGAGATCTTTTTCCAATGGATGGTAGTCTCATCATTATGGGAGATAGTTCATTGTCGAGGTTTTACTCCAATGAAGGGTAGTCTCGTCATTATGGGATATAATCCATTATTGAGATTTGTTACTCCAATGAATGGTAGTCTCGTCATTATGGGAGATAACTCATTATTGAGATTTGTTACTGCAATGAATGGTAGTCTCTTCATTATGGGAGATAGTTTATTGTTGAGATTTGTTACTCTAATGAATGGTAGTCTCGTCATTATGGGAGATAGTTTGTTGTTGAGATATTTTTCTGATGGATAGTAGTTGTTAGTTGATAGGACGTATCTAGAAGGGGGGGGGGTGTTGAATAAATACCTTGATTTTTAAAATTAGTTTTTAAGAAAAACTTGAGGCGTAGTGAAAGCTACCCGGATACAATCGTCTAAAACGATCCTCTATTGAAAAGACCGGATATGCGAAAAACCAAATGGAATGAATTAATGAGAATTATTAACACTTAACTCAATTATAATTGATCACTTATACTCTTTAACTATTGTCAATTACTTCTAATGAAATATTAATAAGAAAATACACAAATTTGCACTTTTAGACTTTTATCAAACACTTGGTGTGATTAATTTCATCAAGTTAAATCTACCTTAATTTATAGTGTTGAAATAAATTATAGAAATCACAGTGATTACTATAGTTTTTAGTAACAATTTTATTGCACTACTGTAATACGGTGGGAGAACTGACTTGGTTGTTTTGCGTTTGATCGTAATTGTAGCGGATTGCAAGAGTCGCCACCGACTTTTCTTTTATCCAATAAGGAAAGGGTGAAAAGAATAGGAAAGACGTTTGAGATGTTTTCTTGAGTTTGGGGGGTAGATTATGAAAAGGGAAGGTGTTAGCACCCTTTTCATCCATAGTTATCTATGGGCTCTTAATTTCTTGCTAGATCATTTTTTCTTTGTGTAAAATGTGCTTTGTGATGTGAGTTTGAAAATATTTTGAAAACACCTTTGTTGCGGCAAACTTTGTAATGATTCTCGTCTCTATAAGAATGCATACAAAGTGTTGGTTTTGAGAATAGTTCAAAGAGATGTTTGTTTTTTTGAAAGATGTTTTTAAAAGTGTAAGTGTGGAAATGGTTTTAGTTTAAGAGCAAGCCACTACTAGCGTCCTACCCACTCAAAAGGTCTATGTTCTTTTCCTCCTCCTTTAGACGTTGCTATCTTACCATTGATTTGGTAAGAAGCCCCATCGTCGGATGTGAAGGGACAGGCTTGGGTTAATTTTATAGTCATAGAAAGAAACTTATGAGACGTTTTAATAATTTTAATAAGGGACTAGATCATTTACCGAAGGCAACATCGAGGGACATCGAGGGACTACGATCTTTTTATCGAGGGTCTTTGCTAAAACGCCCATATTCGAGGGACATGCCTATTTTCTGAGGCAACAAGTGAGATTAGCCTAAAGGTGTATGTATGTGAATATTGTGTTTGATTGCATGCATTTTTGTCTTTGAAATTAGGGTTTTCTAACAGTTGATTTTATCTTGCCATACACACCCTAAGTTACTAGAATTTTATATGAAAGCGATAAATTGCGGGAAGTAAATTTACTATGCTATTACATCATTTGGGGATGGGGTGTACAAATTTACAAATGGAGATTTGCAAGAAATTAAATCCTAATCATCTATTATAACCATATTGAAACTTTAATAATGTACAATAATTGAAAGGAATATAATGTACAAGACATGAATGAAAAGAAAATGAATTTTGTTTTGATTTTGTTAAGGAAATTTGATTAAGTTAAAGAAAAGAAAATAAATAAGGAAATTGTGATCGGTGGATCTGGAACTGACTGTTTAACGCTGGTTCTTGAAATGTCGCGGAAGCAAGAGTCGCCACCGTCTTTTATTTTCTCCAAATGGAAAGGAAAAAAGCACAGAAAAATTCCTTATAGAGATTGCTCTCGGTTCGGGAGGTAGATTATAGAAAGGGAAGGTGTTAGCACCCTTTCTATCCATGGTTATCCATGGGCTCTTAGATACTTGCTCATTGTGTTTTCAAAATGGTTTGTTTGCTTTTCGATGTGGGTTTTAAAAAGTTTCTTTGAAAATTTCAGTTCGACTCTTGTATCGGTCCTCAAGAGTGTTTGAAAAATGCTTTCGAAAGCTTTTTGAAAATGTGTTGGTGTGAAAAGTATTTTTGATTTGTTTTTTTTTGAATTAGAGCAAGTATCCACGAGTCGTCTACCTACCCTAAGGAATTCGTCTGTGTAAATGTCCTTTAAAATAGTGCCATCCCACCATTGAGAGGTAGGTAGCACCACCGTTGGAGGTGTTCGGGTCAATTCGAGGTTCGGGACATGGTGATCACCAGAGCAATGGGAAGACACCTTAGAAGCTACCCTCATGCCAGGTTCCCGGATCATGAGGACTTACTAAGACATCCTCTACTCGACGATCACCTTTCGAGGCAAGGCAACAGTGAGGCGTACCCTAGGGGTGGTGTGTGATTTGTGTGTCAGATTCATTTATTTTTGTCTTGTCATGTCATTGGTGATCTAACGTTTGTTTTTATTTTGTCCATACATTCTTTCATGCCATTATTTAACAGTTAAAAATATTGCGGGAAAGTAAAAATTCTAAGCTATTACAAAAGGCGCGGGTCCACATTGCCAAAATTTCTCGAACCCGATTTGACACAAAAATAAAGGAAGTAAAGAAAATAAAGAATTAAAAGTGCGACAGGTTAATTACATGGCTTCGGGAGAGATACATCAAATATTAAACGACATAAAATAAATATGCGAATAAGGATTAAGAACGAGGGCGTTGGACCCTTTTTGCAAAATTAAATTAAACGATGAATTAATTAAGATTAAAAAGAAAAGAAATTGTTTTTGGTGTTTTATGATTTTTTTTGGATTTTTATGAAAAAAGAATTAATTAAGATAAATGCTAACCCTAATTCTAGTTATTTTAATTTATTAAAAAAAGAAGATTAAAGTTTTACCCTAAAATTAAACATAATTATTTATATGCAATTTAATTATAAAAATAAATATTTAATTATTTAATTATTATGGGAGAAAAAGAAAAAAGGATAAAAAGTTAATATGAACCCTAATTCTATGTTTTTTAGATTTTTATTTAAAGAATTAAAATTAAAACCTAATTTAAAACTAAATTTAATTATATGCAATTTAATTACAAAGATACTTAAAATAAAATATTTATCATTTTTTCATCTTTTTCTAATTTTTATGTGTTTTTTATATTTTATGAAAATAATAAATTAATTAAACAAATAATAATTAAAAGAAAATAGAATTAATAAAAAAAATAACATGGCAAACCTAGGGGGGTATCAGTCCCCAAAGTGGAGGTGAAAGTTTAGTGATCTGGCCCAAGATTCTGAGGCCTTTTTGACCTTTTCATGCAACGCGTGGAGTGGTTGACTGCAGGGCACCATGTTCTCCAATTCATGGCCTTTGATCTGATGCTCTGGGACACGTGGACGCCTGATTCTGAAGGCGTATGATGTATCTTCATTGTTGACACTGCACAGGAATTTTGGTTGAAAAATAATATGGAGATTGTGAAGACCTGGGGCTCGAACCCAGGTCATTAACATTACCAGCCTACACGTATGCCACTAAGCCACTTCGTTCATCTGTAAATTAATATAATAAACAAATATAATAAAACAAACGCATTAATGTTTGGTTTTTTCGCGCGAACTTTTAAACCAGCCAATCATTGATGGCCACGCATCTTCTTCTTCCTCGTTCCTGAAACATAAACACATTAGGCAACATTTTTTCAAGCGTTCTTTTAGGCATGTTTTGGGAAAATAACGAATAGCCCTGTGATGCTCATAAATTGAGCGCGAGGGTCTCAAACTCTTCGTCCAAGTATGCTGAGCATGTTCATGGCACTGTGGTTCTCCAATTTTTCCTTATTTTAAAACCCCTAATTTGAAATCCTGTAAACCCTAAAACACGACTATGGCATCTTTTCACACAGTGCATAATAATTCAATCAAATCACATGGTTAGCTTTACAACACATCACTGATCATGAATCTATAAACAAAATGCCATGAATGTGCGTAAATTGTAAGGCACGATTATGAAAAAAAGTAAGAAAATTTGGACTTCTGTACAATGATTCTAAGGGTTATGATTGATGTTTTTGATCCAGGAAGATTGCTTGAGGTCCTTGGAAGGCAATAGGATGAGTCTCGTGGCTTGAAACGACCTGCAAACCTGTTTTCAAAATATGAGTTTTCAAAGAAAATTTCAAGTTTTGTTTTCTATGTTCTTGCGCAGCTTAGGGGTTTTTCTCATTAGGTTTGTGATCAGGCTTAAGTATAGAATGAATTAGGTCAAAGAAAACAATCCAAATCTTTTGCATTCATGGTTTTTGAGATTTGATTTTCAAGCATTAGTTTTTCAATCTTTTTCATGCACTTTTTGTACAAATCATATCCAATCAATTCCAATTCTTCCATATCTGATCATGCACGTTTTATTGAGTATATTTCATGCACAAAAAGATTTTATTTCATTGGTTTTATATTTTTCATGTATTTAATTGATTTAAATGAATTATTATTAATAAAAATTCAAATAAATAAATAAATAATGAAGAAATACTTCCCTTTGGGCCAAGTGGTCGTGCACATGCTTGGAATAATGAATTATGGAAGAAAACTAGGCCCATTAGCAATTTTAGGCCATTTGAATCAATGTTGACTTTTCAAAATATCCAAATATTTCCCAACTTCCACAAGGCATAACTTGCTCAATTTTTAAGCTTTGCTCATGTTCGTGGACATTTTGGAAAGTTCTTTGAGTCCTCTAACCAATGTCTTTGGTCCCATGTCATTTTAATTTACCAATCTCAAGTTATGGCCTTTGACTTAAAGTCCCTTTTTGTTGACTTTTGAAAATGACCTATAATGTTGAAATTGATAACTTTTTGTGAGAGCATTTCTTGTACTTGAAGTATGAAGATGAGTTGTAGGAAATGTCTTTCTCTTCAAAATGAGCTTTGGATGGAATTTTTCTGATAATCCATGTGAAAGTTATGCCCTGGTCAATTTACTGTTGACTTTTTCAACTGTCCAAATAAGGAAATTTTTGCATCTTGATGATTTTTGAGCCAAGCTTTGAGAATCATGATCAAGCATTGATCAAATGATGTTTGTGGCTTCAAAATGAGATGTTGACCAAAAATTTGAACTTTTGACTGCCAAATGACCATTTTACCCCTACAGTTGACTGTAGTGTAATTAGGGTTTTGACTGTGCAATTTTGTGCTGAAAGCCTTGAAACTTGATGTGAGGATGCTTGACCATATTTGTAGGCATGTGGGACTTGATTGGACCTTTGGAAACTTCATTTTCTTGATCAGAACCAAAACCCTAATTTTGACTGTTTAGGAAACTCTTGATTGTGCAACCCTTAGGGAGATTTGAAGCTTGACTTGGCAATTTCTTGAAGAATATGGGAGGGCAAATTTTGGGGTACAACAGAAATGTTTTTGGTCTTTTTCATTATAAGAAGTTAAATAAAATAAACTAAATAATTTAAATATTTTTTTGGTGTTTTTGTGTAGAAAACAGTTTTTGTGTTATAAAAACAATTTTTGTGTAGAAAACAATTTTTGTGTTTTAAAATAGTTTTTGTGTAGAAAATAGTTTTTGTGTTTGGGCACAGGGCCTGTTTATTGGTTAGTAAACAACGGGTATAAAATTGTCGAAGCCCAACTGTGGAGGCCCGGGTGTACTTCCTGCAAACAAGACAAAGTCACAGAATATGAAAAATAAGCAAAAGGTCTCGCTAGGGCTTGAACCCAGGACCTTTTACATGGCAAGGCTTTTAGCGCGCGCTATTTGTACCACTAGGGTGGTATGTTTCATCCTTTGGTTATACAACTTGCACTAAATATAAAATGAACTTAGTTCTAGATGTTTAAACATGGCTTCATCATCTTCCTTCGAGTGCATGGATACATAACTCTAATGTTAAGCTTCGAAAAGCTTCATTCCTCAGCCAATCGAAAGATGTAAAAACCTTCCTAAAATTTGAATATAAATCTAACCATGTAACTTTCGAAAGTTATGGGTCAAAGGTTAGCAATGAAATACCAAAACTAAGATCTAACTAGTCAGAGATGAACTTTTTAGTGTGCAAGCAATGACAATCGAAACTATGGACATGGTCAGCTTCTTAGACATGATATCTACATTTTTCCTTCACAAAGTATATACAAATGATATTTGAATGAAGAGTTCTAAGTTTTAGAAAACTTACCTCTTGGAGTGAGTCTTGAGGGACTTCGACGGAACCTCCAGGAACGGTTTGATGAAGGATTAAGCCTGCTTCTATCTCCCTTGAGCTAGTGGGATCACTACCTTGCTTAAAAAAGTCCTTGAATCTAAGGTTGGTATATGGAAGTTAGGAGTGAATCGAAGGGCTCACTAACTTCCTTGAATGGATATTTTGAAGGCTTTGGGAGTGTTCCAAGGCTAGTATATGGAAGCTAGGGGGTAAATCGAAAGGCTGATATATGGAAGTTTGGGGGTGAATCGAAAGACTAACTAACGTATGAAGGGATTTGAGATTTTTGTGTGTGGAGTCAGGATGTGCCAAGTTTTATGCTTAGCTTTATGTTTGTGTGCAGGTTCTGAGTTGTTGAGAGCCTTGGGAGTGTTTGAGGATTTTTTTAAACACAAGAAGAGTCTCATTGTGATTTGCAAAGGGTCTCTATATTTATACATAAAAGGTTTGGGAAATTAGAGTAACTAGATTTGTAAGATAAAAAAATATGGTTTGGTTGAAAATGAAAAAAATCAATTTAAATGAATTTTCATGGTTCCCAAGCTCAAGTACATGCGGGGCCTGATGTTTGTTGGGTGCAGGATATTTGGCTCATGCTTTTGATGTTGCTTGTGTTCAGATAAAATTAGGCTGGGAGCTCAAGAAGATGACTTTGTGATTAAAGTAATCTTTATGAAAATAGATATGTAGCTTTTTTCCATTTCATCCAAAAATGGTATAATCTAGTGGATAAAGCTTCAAATCTTTGTGTAATGCATCACAAATTTATGTAAGCTTCTGATTATGTAAAGATTTAGAAGCAACATAGCCTAACAAGTGAGATTTGGAGGATAAGGTTATGAGATTCGATCAATGTTCTTCAAAGCAGATTGCTCGAAGGGTTTAGAGTTGGATTCGAAGTATGTTGCTTCGAAGGAAACCAATGCCGCAATCAAAGCTTGTGGATTAAACATGCTCGAAGGAGGCCAAATTCCCAATCGAAGCTTGTGAACCAAGCTTGCATCGATGGAAGCCAAATGCTCAATCGAAGCTTGTGAACCAAGATTTCTCGAAGGAGGCCAAATGCCTAATCGAAGCTTGTGGATTTAACTTGTTCGAAGGAGGCCAAATGCTCAATCGAAGCTTGTGAACCAAGCTTGACCGAAGGAAGCCAAATGCCCAATCGAAGCTTGTGAACCAAAGCTTGCTCTAAGGAGGCCAAATGCCCAATCGAAGCTTGTGAACCCAAGATTGCTCGAAGGAGGCCAAATGCCCAATCGAAGCTTGTGAACCAAGCTTGCTCGAAGGCAGCCAAATGCCCAATCGAAGCATATTAACCAAAGCTTGCTCGAAGGAGGCCAAATGCCGAATTGTAGCTTGTGAACCAAAGCTTGCTCGAAGGAGCCCAAATGCTCAATCGAAGCCTCTGAACCAAGCTTGCTCGAAGGAGGCCAGATGCCAAATCGAAGCTTAGGAATCAAGCTTGCTCGAAGGAAGCTAAATGCCCAATCAAAGCTTATGGATCGAAGCAAACTTGATCTTCTTAAATTTTATGCTTGAGAGCCCAATATGATCCATGGAAACTACACGGGGCATTAAAATTCCAATTTTACTTGTGCAAATTCAAACTCTAGTTTTGAGTCATCAGTTTTAAAGAAGTATCTTAAGTTGATCAAACCTTGTGCAGTCTAGAATCAATAGAGATCTTGTGAGAAAATCTTTGAGAAATTTAGAGGGAAACTTTTGGGGTACAACAACTACAAATCAGGGCAATTGGAACCACAAGAACAAATTTTTAGATTATTTCAAATAAACGGTAAAGAGCGAGAAAGAAAAACCACACGCGATTTGTTAAGGAAGTTCCCCCAATCGTTCTCGCGTGGGGTACATCTGCCCCTAATTCTAGAATTTAGAATTAGGATAGTTGCTATTATGATTGCAAATTTTATACAAGAGATGGAAAATAGTCACCACAATTCAAACCCAATATGTTGAATTGAAAACTAAGCTCCTCTCTTCGCTTGATTCGATTTGAATCAAGTATGTTATCAATCTTCGATGAACCTCCAGTTGTAGCTACCTTATTGAGAACCCAAACCATTTCTCAAAACCTCTACTCGGATGATTTGATTGCAAGATGATGACCCTAATTTTTCCTTCAAAATCCTGCGATTGTAGCTACCTTGTTTAGTGAATCCACAGATCCTCAATCCCTTAAGAACAACTGAATTTGATGAAGCAAAGAATTGTAAAAAAACCCTCAAATTTTATTCAAGAAAAATCCATAATTAATCAACCCGAACAAGATCGCAATCTTCTACTTCGGACGTTGTCAACACACTCTCCGCACCTTAATCGACAAACATTATTATGTGTAGTTGTCAATGTGTAGCGGTAGAAATGTTTAAGACTAAGCCATTGGATTGACTAGACTTATACAGATCAAAAATAAAAATCACCATCGCGCTTTATCATTTTCAAAAGAATGGGAAAAGAGCGAGTAACCCAAAAAGAGGGGGAAAGATTCAATGTAAGGGGTTGGTTATGCAAAGGGAAGATATTAGTACCCTAAATATCTACGGTACTCCGCAGGAACCTCTTTGTAAAATCTTTATATTTTGGCTATAAAATGTTATATGTAAAATAGATGGTGGAGGTGAGAAACAAAATATTTTTTATGATTTTTTGCACCCGCCGCGGTTGCGAACCTTTAGTGCCTACGTACCACCTTTCGTGCAATAGGGGATCAGGGTACACGTAGTTCACCTTTTAAAAGATTTTAAAACACAAGTATGTTGGTTAATTTTATGGGATAAGACATCATCGTCATTGTCCGTGTGGAAAACATACTTACTACCCAAAATCATGAGAAAAGAGAATTTGCATCATCTCAAAGTGGAGGATATGGCTTGGATTTTAAAATCAACAATGCCTCACTCAACACCCAAGTGGAAAATATCTATCTTCACTATATATTGTAGAAGTATAGTTGTTTGCATCACTACAAGGATTGACAAAAGTCCAATCTTTTGAGAAAAAGTTTTAAAATAAAAGCCAAAGTGGCAAAATAGTTTGAAATAAGATTGATTGACTTTTAGTCTTCTTATAAAATATTGTCAAGGTATTATTAAATTGATTGGAGTTTATTTATGAAAAATGTTTTGAAAATGCATGGGCATAAGTCCAAGTTTATTATGAAAGTGGTTCAAGTTTAAAAACAAGAAGAGTTTTCAAAAGGAGGGAGAAGATTTTTGAAATTAAAGAAGATGGGAGGAGATGAGAGACTATCCTAAACATAAGGTAAAAGCTAAGGATAAGAACCATCTAACCAACAAGAAGCCAATACTTGGCATTATGAGTCAAAATAGAATTTCCATTCTCTAGATTGAAACCAAACAAGCAAAGATACTAGATCTCTTGAGAGAACCAAACTTCAAATGTATTAGGTCTTCACAAAAATTGGGCAGAGTAACAGTTATATACAGGTGAATTTCAAATTACAAACAAAGTATGTAATCACAATAACCTGCACATAAAACAAACAAACAACCCAATGTCTTGAAGTAAACCTCAAGAACTCTAGACAAAATATCAATTAAGATCACAAGGTCTCCAACATAGGCCAAGGTTTCTAATCCTAAGTCCAAGAAGTCCAATACTCCATAATGCCAAGGATAGTAACCAAATAGTCCAAATATCATTAAAGCTTTTTATGGTTCATGTTGATTATTAGGTGTCTTAAAAAAATAAAAGCTCAAGTGAGGAAAATAAAAATAACAAGAATATAAATGCTCAAGTGAGCAAAATAAAAACGGCATGAAATGTAATGCTTAAAGTAAATGGTACATAAAGCATAAAAATAAAATCATAAAGTAAAAACAATTTAATAATTATTGGTTAGTTGGATGACCATCTTGAAACTTGCATTTCGAACTCATTAGAGGATTGGTAGAACCAAATCCTCCACACAATAAGTTTCATTTTCTTTTTGTCAAGTATATCATCCATTTGGAATCCTCAAAAGTACCATTTAATGATCAATGATGTTTAAGTGATCCACGTTGACCAAAAGTGTTGTAGATCCATTAGAGGATTGGTAGAACCAAAGCCTCCACACAATGAATCTCAAGGTTATTGGATCAAAGAGATCAAATCAACATACTTAAGCTTGAAAACATAGGTTTTGGCCATGTATGATCATTTATTCGAATCAGGACAAAATTTAGCGCTATGTTAAGCAATCAAAAGTGGACTTATATAGAAGTCGCACCTATTTTGAGGCCGGTCAATAGCAATTTATGCACCATTTGTTTTGAGACATGATATAAAGATCATGCTCCAATAACACTTAGTGCAATAAGAAAGGGATAAGGTGAACATGGGTGGAAAAGAATATACAAACCATATTTGAATTAAAATTTAATCAAACTATTATTAAAATCATTCATCCATTTTTGTGGAGTTAGATTCAACACCATGGATCCAATGATGTTAATAAAGTTCATGATAAAAAATTCAAACCAAGATCAGCTAGAAAATAATCACAAAATAATATTGCATTTAATATATATATATATATATATATATATATATATATATATATATATATATATATATATATATATATATATATATATATATATATATATATATATATATATATATATATATATATATATATATATATATATATATAATACAAAGGGTTTTAAAATGTTTAAAAATAGAAATAAAAGATAAAAATATCAACCATGTTCAAATTAATTAAGAAATATTAAGTAAGACTATAGAAAAATCAGAAATGAACTAGAATAATTTTATAAATTTTTTTGTATTTTTTTAAAGTCTGAAACTATTTTTAAAAATTAAAAGAAATGAGTAAAATAAACCAAAAATGATAAAAAAAATAACAAAGTCAGAAATAAAAAATAAATGAGGTCACCAATATTTGTCACAATATCATTGGATCATTCCATAATTTTTTCAGAATTTAAAAATGCATAAAAGTATTTTTAAACATTTAAAACAAATCAAATAAAGTGAAAATTTATAAAAAAATATCAAAACACAAAATAAAATTGTGAAAAAATAAAAATTAGAAAGAGAAAAATCAAATATATTTTTCATAATTTTTTCTAGATTTTTTAAACTAAAAATGAATTTTCTTTGATTTTTTGAAGTTTAAAGCAATTAAATATAAAAATCAGAAATAAAATATAAAGTCAAAAATATGTGGACCATTGGATAAGAGTCAAAACGCGTTAATAATCAAATCCAAGGGATCTAGCGTGTTGTGCATATCATGGTCATTACTAAATATCACATCGGATCCAACGTTTTTAAAATAAAACAACTTAAAATGTGGCGCGTTGGATGGAGTCCGGCTCACAAAAGTAATCAGATCCAAGGGCTCCTGAGGCACACACATGGTAAGGCAAGCATATTATATCCATTTCAAAAAAAATAATGTGTCTTCATGTCATTGGTTGAAGACATACATGTCATCATCTTCAACATTCAGCCATCCCCAAACTGAATCCTTCAAACTGTAAAATTAGCAAACCAGACTGGTACCATTAGATTCGTCTCTTCAAGATGATTCTAATGGTACTATCACGCCAAATTTATATAAATTATGCAAGGCTGTATTTGAAGAAAACTAGAAAAAAAACGAGCACGGAAATCTGGGATATCTCACTCAATTCTCAATGAAATTGCAAACCATAAAGAGCACGAGAATCAGAAGAATACAAGGAGTAGATTAGTCTTTTATTTGAATCAATTTGGCCAAGAAATCTACCTGAACGAAGTAGTGAGAAGTTACTTTGAAACTGGACTTCTACAGATCAATATAGGTCACAATTCTTGAAGGTAATTGTATGGTTAGCTTCAGGGAAGATCAAGGAAGGTGAATTGATAGAAAAATTGGATTGAAAAAGACTTGAACACTGATTTCGAAATTGTAGAAAAATGAGTTATGGAGCAAGTTTGGCAGGGTGATTTTGGTTTTTCAAGCTTGAGGGAATGAATGAGGGATGACCCTCTATTTATAGGGAATCAAATGGAATGTTCAAGCGTGTGAAATGATGAAGTTTGGAGGGAAATCGTGTGAAGTTGCAAACAAGAAAAGTGTGACTTCTATATTGATCAAAACTCATCAAAAACGCGCGTTTTGCTATGCTAATCACTTCTGGAAGTTGACTAAACATGTTTAGAAGAAAAAACGCGCAGAAACAATGTGTTTAGAAGCTAAATCAAGGATTTCAAATTCTGACTTTTGAAGAAACTTCAGTTTCAAGTTACCAATTTCAAAACAATGGCATTCTCAGCTCAAGGGGTCTTAGGGCATGATTCTTAATGCTTTAGAAAGATGAGATTATAAGCTTTGCAATGGTAAAAGAATGGAATCAAATGGATGTTTGAGCTTAAAGTTGCAATGAGTCAAAGTTGGGAAAACGAAGTTGACTTTCCACACTTAGAAATATTTCAAGTTTTTTCTTCAAAAGTGACCTATAATGTTTTGCATCCAAACATGGCCTTCCACTTGGAATTTTCTCTTGACCAAAAAAGATGGCATGAAATAGACCTCTTTAATGACATTTTGAAACTTGAAAAATTCAAAATATCCAAAAATTGAGAGAGTTATGAATTGTTGAAGTTGGCAAAAAATCATGAAATGACCTATAATCATTTGTATCCTTAGGGCATCTTCCATCCATTTTCCAACATTTCATATAAAAGAAGGAATGGAGTTCACATCCTCAGGATCATTGTGGAAAAAGAGTGGGCTCAAGGTGATAAAAATTGACCAAGTTATGATCATTTGAAGTCACACATGAGAAATTGGGGGTTCATCTAGAGGACTTGTAATCTTTCTTCATCATCAAGCTTCTTACACATGAAAACTCCTTGAAACTTTTGAAGTGATTTATTAATAACCCTTTGGAGAGAAGGATGTCTTTGTAATCACTCAAAAATACTAAAAGATGAGCAAGATATACTTCTTTGAAGTTTAAAACCCTAGCTCTTAGATCAAGAAAATGCTTTGAGGAACTTTGACAATTTTGAACAACCTTCTTGTACCATCACTTTTGCTTTGTAAATAGAAGTTGTTGAGGATTATAATGTGAACTCATAGCCACCAAAAAAACTTCCATATCTTGAGAATTTAGAGAAATATGCACTTGTGACTAATGGGAACAAAGCCTTGTCCAAACATGACAACTTCTTCAATCAACCCCTTGTACCTTTGAATCAATCTTGATAACTTTGAAATCTGGTGAACCAAGATAAACCTTGCCATGCCATTTATTCCAAATTAACTTCAATGGTGAGGTTTGAACTTCTCAAGCTTTATTAACCAGGACATGGAAATAAACTCATGAACCCATGGATCAACTTGCTAAGCCACATTGCCTCTACCTACATTATTAACAAGTAAGACAAACCAACATTACATTTTATAAATTAAAAGGAAAGTAAAAAAAAATGCATGATCACAAAAGAAAAACAAGTCAAGGCGCTTGGTGATTCCTAAAAGAGCAAAGCTAAAGATTGGGAGGAGAACCAAAAGCCCTAATGTGACCTTGTTGTGATTGAATCAATATGGTATGATGAAGGGATCTTAGGGGGGAAAATTGGGGTACAACATAATGGATGAGTGAGAGGTTGAAGATGATGAGTACCTTGTGTATATATTTCACTTTTCTTGTCAAAAACCAAATGATATAACCAAACAATTATATATATGTTATATAAGGTAAAGACCCAAACTAACAAACTGAAAAACAGTTTTTACGAGGGAACGGTCGACCTATGTAAGAGGGGACTTGACCTGATAATTACCGTAAGTTCCATATGACAGTGTATACAAGCCATGTGTTGACCTATGAAAAATGGTGAATCGACCTGATCATTCCCGAAAGTGCCATATGACAGTGTTCACGATCCATGCGTCGACCTATGCAGAAGGGTGACTCGACCTGAGCAATCCCGAAGGTTCCATATAAAAGAGTGCAAGATCCCTACATCAACCGCTCCAAGGATATGCGTTGACTCATAATGCTTAAACATTGCTTCCAGGATGAGTCGACCAAAGGAGGATCTTTTAATCATGCCTCGACCTGAGCTTTCTTTGAGTCGACTATCAGCATATAGATTTCGAAAAATGCCAATTCTTGAAGACTTCTCTTGTTGCTTTGTCCATCAAATCATCTAGCAACATTTCCAACATATAGTGGAAATTTTGACATCATTGAAACCCTTATTTAAGGAACCTTTCCCTCACATACTCCCCCTTTTTTATGATGGCAAAACTTGTCCTTAACACCACTTATCGGAATGTTAATCTTGGAGATTTCTCCCCTATCTTTGTGCACCCTTTTATTTCGTATTGGCTTTCATATCATCTGTTCTTGACTTCCACATGCTTCGCCCCATTTGAAAACATGAAAAAGAGTCAAAGCAACGGGTTAAAATAACAACAATCAATATAAGTAAGGTTAGATCATTTTCTACTTTGGCAACCAATAACTCTAACAAGCAATCACATAAAGAGATGTTAGAGAAAGGCATAGAAAATAAATAGACACATATCATATAGTGTTGTTACAAACTGGTGTTCAAAGGAGGACAAACACAAAGTAAGTCATCATCCAAAAATGATTGAGCGATAAATACTAGCTAAAGTTCATGAATTTTGCAGAAAAAAATCAATTTTGCACATATTCATGAATTTTAAGACACAATGAAACATAAATAACCACCTAAGTATAGATCACACATCACAAAGATTGAAAAGCACTTATCACAAGGAATTAAGAATTTTCAAGTTTACTGAATTGAGTTATCAAGAATAGAGTTAGAGTTAGAATCATATTACCTATATGATGCAAAATGATAATTTTCCCTCACAAGTAACTTCATACAAGAGTGTAGATAATTCGTGAGAGTGCAAGTATAAATAAGAGTAATGCAACTAATGTGGTTGCATCCTATCCGAAATATCTAAAATACCAAGTTCCCTACGGATGTGGAAGAAAGGCTCGGTCGTAAGAGGTTTTATGAAAATATCTACAAGTTGATTTGTGCTATCAACATGCTCAAATACGAAGTCACCTTTTTCTACATGATGCCTAAGGAAGTGATGCCTAATCTCAATATGTTTGGTGCGTGAATGTAAAACTGGGTTTTTGTTTAGGTTTATGGCACTAGCGTTGTCACAATATATCGGAATATGATCCATTTTGACATCAAAATCAAGTTATTGTTATTTTAGCCACAAAATTTGGGCACAACAATTACCGGTTGTGATATATTGCGCCTCGGTAGTTGACAAAGCAACGGTAACTTGTTTCTTGCTATGCCAAATTATTAAGGAATTTGAAAAGAAATGACACAAACCACTAGTACTTTTCCTATCTAACTTGCAACTGACAAAGTCGGAATCAGAATAACCAACAAAAGAGAAATGACAACCCTTAGAGAACCATAACCCATAGTTAGTCGTACCACAAAGATACCTAAGTATGCGCTTAACGACTTTTAAATGTGACTCCTTGGGGTATGATTGATACCTATAACACATACATACAATAAACATAATGTCGGAATGAGAAGCGGTAAGGTAAAGAACGGAACCGATCATACCTCTATACCTTTTTACATCAACCAGCTTACCATGTTTGTCACAATCAAGATTAACGATGGTACGCATTAGAGTGTCAATGACTTTTTATTTAGCCATGTCAAAGCGATTTAACAGTTCTTGACAATACTTGGTTTTACTCACAAAAGTCCCTTCCCCGAGTTGATTAATTTGAAGCCCAAGAAAGTACTTTAATTTAACCAACATACTCATTTCAAATTCTCCCTGCATCAACTTAAAAAACTCCTTGACCAAAGATGTATTAGTAGAACCAAATATAATATCATCTATATAAACTTGTACTAAAATTGAATGTTTTCCTTGGCACTTAACTAAAATAGTTGTATCGATCTTTCCTCTTGATAATCCTTGTTCTACCAAAAACTTGCTAAGTCGTTCATACCAAGCCCTAGGGGCTTGTTTGAGACCATATAAAGCACGTTTTAATTTGTAAACATGGTTAGGATACTCAAAATTTTCAAATCCGGGAGGTTGAGATACATACACCTCTTCATTAATATAGCCATTTAGAAAAGCACTCTTAACATCCATTTGATATAACTTTAAGTTTTGTGAACATGCAAAAGCAAGAAAAAGGCGTATAGTCTCAAGTCGGGCGACTGGTGCAAAACTATCCTCATACTCGATGCCCTCCTCTTAGTTATACCCTTGAGCAACAAGGTGGGCCTTGTTGCGAGTTATTATTTCGTTTCCGTCCAATTTGTTCCTAAACACCCATTTAGTGCCGATTACACGATGTTCTCGCGGAGGAGGGACAAGATCCAAAATCTCATTTCTCTTTAATTGGTTCAGCTCATCATGCATAGCTAAAAACCAATGTTCATCGAGTAAAGCGTCTTTGGAGTTTTTAGGCTCAAATTGTGAGACGAAAGAAAAATGATAACATAAGTTACTTATCTTGGACAGTGTAGTGACTCCTTTTGTGATATCTCCGAGGATATTGTCGATGGGATGATCCTTGATAGATTTCCATTCCAATGGGAGATCATTTTTATTGCTGTTATTATCCGGATCTTTTTCTTTAATAAATTCACATTACAATGGGGAATTATTTTCACCGCTTTCAACATCCAGATCTTTAAGTATACTTTTCGAAGATACACCTGCACCATCAAATACAATACCTTTTCCGACTAATCTCAGACAAGATTCATCAAAAGATACACGCACGGATTCCTCAACAATTTGTATCCTTTTGTTAAATACTCTATAAGATTTACTATATTGAGAGTATCGGAGAAAGATACCTTCATCTGCTTTTGAATCAAACTTACCAAGATTTTCTTTTCCATTATTCAACACAAAACATTTACATCTGAAAATGTGAAGGTATGAAATATTAGGCTTTCTTCCTTTTAGTATTTCATAAGGAGTTTTGTTTAGAATTAGATGAATTAGGATCCTATTCAAAACATAACAAGCCACACTTATGGCATCAGCTAAACAATACTTAGGAAGGGAATGTTCATTGATCATAGTTCTTCCGAGTTCTTCTAAAAGACGGTTTTTGCATTCCGCTACTCCATTTTGTTATGGAGTGTGTAGTGCGGAAAAATTATTATCAATGCCAAGTTTTTCACAAAATTCCTCAAAGAGATGGTTTTAAAATTTACCTCCGTGACCGCTTCGGATTGTAACAATTTTAGTGTTTAAGTTGTTTTGGAACATCTTAGCAAAATTTTCAAACGTCGAAAAAGTTTCACTTTTTCTAGCTAAGAAAATTGTCCAACAAAATCTAGATAAATCATCTACTATAACAAAACCATAATAATTACCACCTAGACTTTTTATTCTAGATGGTCCAAAAAGATCCATGTGGAGAATTTCTAGTGGTTTAGTTGTAGAGATAATAATTTTAGATTTAAAAGAATCTTTTGTTTGTTTACCCATCTGACATGCATCACATAAGTGATCTTTAGAAAATTTTATTTTGGGAAATCCAACAACTAGATATTTTGATGCAATTTTGTTTAGCAAGTAAAAATTGACATATGCTAATCGCCTATGCTAAAGCCATGAGTCTTCACTCATTGAGACAAGATATTTAACACCGGTCAAAGATACTTCATTCAAGTCAAGAATATATACATTATTAACCCTCAAGCCATTAAACACAAGTTCCTTATTACTATTTTAAATTAAGAAACAATCTTTTTAAAAAGAAACTTTATATCCTTTGTCGCATAATTGACTAATACTAATGATATTGTGTTTAAGACCCTCAACTAAAAGGACATCTGAGATAGTAGTAGAAGAGGGATTACCTACACTATCTTTTTCGAGTATATCTCCCTTGTTGTTATCACCATAGGTTACAAAGCCCTTCTTCTTAGCCACAAAGTCAAAGAATAGGGAAATGTCACCTGTCATATGTCTTGAGCACCCACTGTCGAGAAACCATCTTTTGTCCGTAGTCTCAAGACATTCCACCTATAAAATCAAACAAGGGAAATAGGTACCCAAATTTTATTGGTTCCTTGTGTGAGAGTGAAACATGGGTTGCCTTTGGGAGACCATTTGAAAATTCCTTTAGATACCAAAGTTCTTCTAAATTGACATTTTTTAATGGTGTGTCCCTCCTTGCAACAATAAAGACAAGATGAGTCTTGATAGGAGTTAGTTTTGATTGATTGATCTCTTATATGATAAGAATATTTTCGATAGGGATTAATCATGCTTTTTCTAAAGTTTGAAAGATCAATAGCAAATGTAATTATGGGTTGTAAGGCCTTGTTTAATTTGGCTTTAAGAACTTTGGTCTGTTTTTCCAAATGTGACAAGTTTCACAACCATGCCAATTTTTCCAAGAGGTCTTGTCAATTTCATCATTGTCTTTGATACTCTCTATCATTTAAGCCTTGAGAGTTTCCAACTCCTTTTTAGATTTGGTAACTTTAAGCTCAAGGTATTTGAAAATATTTTTATTTGAGGCTAAGCGTTTGAAAGCTTCCTTAGCCTCATGATGTAGAGTATCAAATGCATTTTGTAATTCAATATAACACATTTCATCAACATGATCATATTTAGACTGACTTACATTCTTTTTCTTTTTGTGATGCGCTGTAAGACACAAGTTTTCTTTTTCTTCTTCATCACTAGAGTCATTTTTTCTTGATGAATCACTATCACTATCCCAAGCAATGTAAGCTCTTCTAGCTTTGTTCGGCTTCTTTTGAAACTTGTTTCTTACTTTGTCTTTATTAAACAAGGGACAATCTGGTTTATAATGACTGGGTTTCTCACAATTGTAACAAGATCCCTTTGACTTAGCTCTCTTGCTTTCAAAATTTTTGTTTGGCTTAGCTTTCCTTTTGTAGTCAACGAGATTCTTGTCCGAATGATGAATTTCATTCCTTCGAAGATATCTATTATACTTCCTTACGAATAATCCCAAATATTCATCCGGACTATCATATCCATCACTTGAGTCACTTCCACATGAATCTATGGTGTAAGACTTGGAACTTGAATCCCTTAATGCGATGGACTTCTTCTCTGTGTCCCTCAACTTTTCTTTCTTATCTTTATTTTCGTGCTTATTAAGATTTGTGAGCTCTTGCTTATGTTCTGGAAGTTTTCCAAATAGTGTTGTATGATCCAATGTAGTTAGATCATTGGCTTCCTTGATAGACATGACCTTAGGTTTCCATTACCTGTTAAGACATCTCAAAATCTTGTTAATAGCAACAACATTGGAAGTAATATAACCAAGTGTGTGTAAGCGATTTATTATGTGAGAAAATATCTTTTGCATGTCCACAATGGTTTCACCATGCTTCATGTGAAAGAGATCTAACTCTTGAGTTAAAGTGTTAATCCTTGCTAGTTTGACATTGTTTGTACCCTCATGGGTAACTTGTAAGGCATCCCACATTGCCTTAGCGGTAGCACAATGCGAGATACGAAAGTATTCATCAACTCCAAGAGCTGATATGAGCATATTTTTAGCTTTCCAGTCATAAGCATATTTTTTCTCATCTTTTTCATCCCATTATGCTTCGGTTTGGGTACAACGGCACTCACATTGTTTAACATAGTTATGGCCATAGGACCTTCTTCTATGAATTTCAAAAAATTTCTATCAACAAAATTGATATGCACACGCATACAATCTTTCCAATAGATATAGTTTTCACCGGTGAAAATAGGCGCTCTATTGTACGCCCCTTTTGGATCGTTTTCCATTGTCTAAAGAGTTATATGTGAAGCACTAGATGTACCAGTGCTCTGATACAACTTGTTAGATGATAGGACATATCTAGAAGGGGGGGGGGGGGTTGAATAGATACCTTGATTTTTAAAATCAGTTTTTAAGAAAAGCTTGAAGCATAGTGAAAGCTACTCAGATACACTCGTCTAAAATGATCCACTATTGAAAATACCTGATATGCGAAAAACTGAATGGAATAAATCAATGAGAATTATTAACACTTAACTCAATTATATTTGATCACTTATACTCTTTAACTATTGTCAATTACTTCCAATGAAATGTTGAGAAGAAAATACACAAATTTTCACTTTTGGACTTTTATCGAACACTAGGTGTGCTTAATCTCACCAAGTTCAATCTACCTTAATTTGTAGTTTTGAAATCAATTATAGCAATCAAAGTGATTACTATAGTTTTTAGTAACAATTTTATTGCACTACAAATCAGGACAATTGGAACCACAAGAGCAAATTTTCGAATTATTTCAAATAAATTGTAAAGAGCGAGAAAGAAAAACGACACACGATTTGTTAAGGTAGTACCCCTTGTCGTCCTCGCGTGGGGTATGTCTGCCCCTAATTCTAGAATTTAGAATTAGGATAGTTGCTATTATGATTTCAAAGTTTATACAAGAGATAGAAAATAATCACCATAATTCAAACCCAATATGTTGAATTGAAAACTAAGCTCCTCTCTTCCCTTGATTCGATTTGAATCAAGGATGTCATAAATATTCAATAAACCTCCGGTTGTAGCTACCTTGTTGAGAACCCAAACTGTTTATCAAGCCCTCTGCTCGGTTGATTTGATTGCAAGATGATGACCCAATTCTTCCTTCAAAATCCTCTGATTGTAGCTACCTTGTTGAGTGAACCCACAGTTCCTCAATCCATTAAGCACAACTAAATTTGATGAAGCAAAGAATTGTCAAAAACCCCCAAATCCCAATAATCTTGGAGGAAAAAGCTCTCAGATTTTATTCAAGAAAACCCATAATTACTCAGCCCAAATAAGATCGCAATCTTCTACTTCGGACATTGTCAACACATGCTCCGCACCTTGGACAACAAAAAATATTATGTGTAGTTGTCAATGGATGAGTGAGAGGTTGAAGATGATGAGTACCTTGTGTATCTATTTCACTTTTCTTGTTAAAAACCAAATGATATAACCAAACAAGTATATATATATATATATATATATATATATATATATATATATATATATATATATATATATATATATATATATATATATATATATATATATATATATATATATATATATATATATATATATATATATATATATATATGTTATCTAAGGTAAAGACCCAAACTAACAGACTAAAAAATAATTTTTACGAGCGAACGGTCGACCTATGAAAGAGGGGACTCGACCTGAGCATTCCCGTAAGTGCCATATGACAGTGTATACAAGCCATGTGTCGACCTATGCAAAAGGGTGACTCGACATGAGCATTCCCAAAAGTACCATATGATAGTGTTCACGATCCATGCGTCGACCTATGCAGAAGGGTGACTCGACCTGAGCATTCCCGAAGGTGCCACATAACAGAGTGCAAGATCCATGCGTCGACCGCTCCAGGGGTATGCATCGACTCATAGTTCTTAAACATTGCTTCCAGGATGAGTCGACCAAAGGAGAAACTTTTAATCATGCGTCGACCTGAGATTTCTTTGAGTCGACTCACAACATATAGATTTCCAAAGATGCCAATTCTTGAAGACTTTTCTTACTGCTTTGTCCACCAAATCATCTAGCAACATTTCCAACATATAGTGGAAAGTTTTGACATCATTGAAACCCTTATTGAAGGAACCTTTCCCTCATAATAGTATCTTCATTGTGGGATATAGTTCGACGTTGAGATTCACATTGCTTTGAAGAAGTTTGTTCGTTTCTAGTCATAAGTACTGATGCAAAACAGTTGTTACCACCTCTAATATTGATGTTTGTTTGTATTATCTTACCACGTCTCCCCCCCCCCCAGTGGGTCGACATTAACTTTTTTTCTATCTTCTCTGAGAGTGGATAGTTTGCAGTTATCTATTGATCACGGTTATCCTTTATTTTCTCTCCTCAATGTCTGAGTTGATGTTACTTTGTCTCCTCCTTGGGCTTTACCCCAATAGAGTCGAGTCCTCTATTTACCAGTGATTTATTTTCCTGGTCTAATATTCTTTTGAGCTTTTATTTTCTATATCCCTAGTGGTGTATTGTATCACCCTTGAATATGTTTATTTGAATGCATAATCATAAACATTGCATGGGATCTTAGGGCCAAAAATAGGGTTTGTTTTATATTTAAGTATCTTCATTCGCGTCGACACGAAGATTTTAACCTTCATATCTCCGGATAGAAGACACTTAAATAAGGGCAGCTATTGTACCTCAATGTTTTCCCCTAAGATCCCTCTATCATCTCACGTAAACTCAACCACAACAAGATCACACTAGGGTTTAGTTCTTCTCCCTATCTTTAGGTTTTCTCGTGGGGAATCGCCAAGCACCTTAATTTATATATTGTGATCATATATGTTTTGTATTAATTAACTTTTAACTAATAAAGACAATGAATGTTTGCCTTAATTGATGATATTATAGGTGAGAGCACAACACATTCCATCAAGTTGATCTTTAGGTTCATGAGTTTATTTCCATGCCTTCTTCAAAAAAGCTTCATTGAGATTCGAGCTTCATCATTGAAGATACTTTGAAGTAATACCATGACAAGGTATACTTTGATTAATCATGCCTCAATTTTTCAAAGAAAGTCAAAGGATGCAAGAGTTTATTGAAGAAGTTTGACCTAATTGAACAAGTTCTTGATTTCTTGATCACAAATACATAATTCCCTCAATTCTTAATATTTGGGAGTGGTTATGGTTGTTATGGCTTCTAATTATCATCCTCAACAACTTATATTCACATGACAAAACTATTTTGTAGGATCAATCGCTTACCACGACGCTAAAAGCAATTACTTGTAGTCAAGGTGCAACTTTATTTCCATATAGTACGGCCATTTTCAGGGGCTGCACCTAGATTACTAAGCGCCCATGAGTGGGATGTTAAGCCCTTCGGATCCCTAAGGTTGACGCTGGATATTTTAATCCAACAATCTCCCCCCCCCCAGTGTCAGCTGGGGGGATTCGAACCCATGACCATGCTCTGATACCACTTGTAGGATCAAGCGCTTACCACTGCGCTAAAAGCAATTGCTTGTAGTCAAGGTGCAACTTTATTTCCATATAATACGAGCATTTTCAGGGGCTGCACCTAGATTACTAAGCGCCCATGGGTGGGATGTTAAGCCCTTAGAATCCCTAAGGTTAACGCTAGATATTTTAATCCAACATATTTGTGCAAGAACGTTTGCCAAAATTGAAATGGGTTTCCAAGGCATTTTGGTGCTCTATGAGCTAGGGTTTTGAACTTCTAAGGGCGATATCTTGCTAATCTTTTGGTATTTTGGAGTGATTCTAAAGACATGCTTTTCTTTAAAGGGTTATCAACAAATCATTTCAAAATTTTCAAGAAGATTTGATGTGGAAGATGCCTAATGATGAAGAAAGATTACAAGTCCTCTAGATATGCCATAAAATTCCCTTATGTGATGTCAAAAGACCATAACTTGGTCAATTTTTATCTCCTTGAGCCTATTCTTTTTACAAAACAATATTAAGGATGTGAAATTTAACTCTTCTTTTATGTGCAAATCTTGAAAATGGATGGAAGATTCCCTAAGGATGCAAAAAATTATAGGTCATCTTATGAATTTTCACCAATTTGGCAAGACCATAACTTTTTCATTACTTGGTATTTTTGAGTGATTCAAGTTTCAAAATGCTCTTTAGGAATTCTAATTCAAGCTAGAATCATTAATCAAATCAAGATTTTGGAGGAAGGCCTTGTTTGGAATCAAAACATTATAGGTCATTTTTTAAGAGAAAACTTGAAATTTTTCTAAGTATAAAAGTCAACATCTTTTTCTCAACTTTGGCTCATCACAACTTTTGGATCAAGCATCCATTTGATTTAATTCCTTTCACATTTTAAATTTAGTGACCCCATCTTTCTAAAGCTTGAAGAATCATGCCCTAAGACCCCTTGAGCCGTGAATACCATTGTTTCAAAGTGGGTACCTTGGAACTGAAGTTTCACTTCAAGTCATATCACAATTTTTTATAATGTGGCTTCTAATCATCAAATTACCATGCATTTTTCACTTAAGCAGGATCAACAAAGATAATTGAATTATTTAGAGTGACAAAATGAATCAATTAGATTAGTTTTGATGCACATGAGAGCATACTTTTCTCGTGTACACAGGTGTGCACAAATTCATTTGAATTTGCATCGTTCACCCCTCCTCTTGATCCCATTCGCTTCTCCTATAAATACAGGCTCTATTACACTTATTTTCGCAAGCTTGAAGAGCCAAAATCACTCTATTGAATTCCCTCCATAACACCCTTTTCTGAGATTTAGAATTCCCTGAAGCTAACAGAAGAAGAATCATTCCTTGAGGTGTCCGAAATCGTGCTAACCAAGTCCATTTACATATCAACTTCATCTAACATCGTTCAGGTAGTTTAAGGCACAAAATCTTCTAACTCAAATTACTGGAATGGTCTATGATGTTCACTGATGCTTGCTATTAACTTAATTTTGATGAAACAATGCATTTGATGCTTCTGATTTTCAATTTCAACAGTTTCAAACATCTCTGGTTTTTTCCAAATCGATTACGTTATGCTTTATATAAATATTTCGCGAGCATATGATTGCGATAATTTCAAGTAGACAAATCTAATGGTACCACTATGAATATGTAAATTTACAGATTTAAGGATTTGAGATTTTCCCTATTTGCAGGAGACTGGAGGTTGAAGAAGACCTACATGTCGTTATTCAACCAATGACATTAGGCCAATTGTTTTATTTTCATTGGTTGGATTTTATTGTGATACATGCACGTGCTCTGCCTTGGGTCCATGATGCTCGCTCACCTCCGATACCTTAGATTTTCCAGCGTATATTAGTAATAAAGATCCAACGCGCGTGGTTTTTTCTGATTTATTTTATTTTACAAAATTATTTTTTAAATTCCTTTTATCTTTAAAAATTCATAACTCTTTTATTTTTTATCCAAAAATTATAAAACAAATATACAAAAATACTTTGAATTATTTCTGATTTTGTGAATATTTTTCATATTTTTATTTTAATGTTTGATATTTTTCACAATTTTGTTTTGTTTGCTTTATTTTAATTGTTTTAAAAATACTTTTTCACTTTTTTAAATTCTGATCTTTTTTATATAAATCATATTTCTTATTTTTGACCTTTTGAAATTTTTCTAGAGTTTTATTTTGACTTATATTATTTTTTTATCTTTTTTTTCACTCATTTGATTAATTTTAATTACTTTAAAAATACTTTTCTGATTTAAAAAATTACCAAAAAACTTTTAAAAATATTTGAGATAATTTCTTATTTTTCTACGGTCTCTTTTAATTTTTATTTGATATTTCGAATATAGTTTTCTATTTTCTCTTTTATTTTCATTTTAAAAACATGATAAAAATCATTTTTCTTTTTCATTTTTATTCATTAAATGCATTTTTATTTTTGTACATATTCTGACTATTTGTGTTTTGATAATGGACTTCATTAATATCATTGGATCTTGGGTGTTGAGTTTAACTCCACCAAAATGGATGAATGATTTTAATGTTAGTTTGATTAAATTTTTATTTCAAATATATCCCTTCCCTCTTCGTCTTATCTCTTTCTCATTGTACTACATGTTGTTAGAGGGTGATCTACATATCATCTCTCCAAACATATGGCACATAGATTGCTATTGACCGGCCTCAAAATAGGTGCGACTTCTATATAAGTCCACTTACGATTACTTAACATAATGCTAAATTTTGTCCTGATTCGTGGCCCAAACCCTAGTTTACAAGCCTAATGATGTTTAATTTGAAAAATTTGATCCAATAACCTTGAGAATCATTGTTAGGAGGCTTTGGTCTTATCAATTCTCTAATGAATCTTCATAATCTTTGGTATAAGTGGATCATTTAAACATTATTGATCATATGTTGTTACATTGAGAACTTGAAATGAATGATATACTTGACAAAAAACAAATGAAATTTGTTTTGTTGAGAGGCTTTGATTTTATCAATATTATAATGGGTTTTCAAATGTAAGTTTCAATATGGTCATTCAACTAACCTTTAATTACTAATTCATTAACATTTGAATTTTACTTTATGCCCTTTTATTTTGTGCTTTTATTTTATGCCTTTACTTTATGCACCATTTTATTTTAGCATTTACATTTCATGCTATTTTCATCTTTGTTTACTTGAGTATTTACTTTTATGTCATTTTTATTTTACTCACTTGAGCTTCTCATTTCTTTTTAAAGATGCCTAATAATCAACTTGAACCATAAAAAACTTTAATGTTACTTGGAATATTTGGTTACTATCCTTGGTATCATGGAATGATGGACTTATTGGATTTAGGATTAGAGACCTTGACTTACCTTGAGACCTTGTGGATTTCATTGATATTTTGTCTGGAGTTATTGGGGTTTACCCCAAGACATTGGGTTGTTTGTTTTCTGTGTGCAAGTTATTCTGATTACATGTTTTGCCTATGATTGGGAATTCATCTGTATACAACCATTACTCTGTCTAATTTTTATGAAGACTTAATGTATTTGGAGTTTGATTCTCAAGAGGTTATATTTCCCTTGCTTGTTTGGTTTCAATCCAAAGAATGAGAATTCTATATTGACTCATTATGTTAAGTGTTGGCTTCTTGTTGGTTAGACGGTTTTTTTCTCTAGCTTTTACCTTTATGCTTTAGGATATCCCCTTCACCTCCTCCCACTTTCTTTAATTTCAAAAATCTCCTCCCTCCTTTGAAAATTCTTCTTGTTTTTAAACTTGAACAACTTTCATATTAAACTTGGACTTAGGTCCATGCCCTTTTCAAAAATATTTTCTTAATCAAACTCTAAACAACTTAATAATACTTTGACAATTTTTGCGAGAAGACTAAAAGTCAATCAATCTCATTCAAACCACTTTGCCACTTTGGCTTTTTACTGTCAATTTTTCTCAAAAGATTAGACATTGTCAATGTTTGTAGTGATGCGAGCTACTATACTTCAACGATATATAGTGGAGTGAGATATTTTCCATTTGGGTGTTGAGTGAGGCTTTGTTGATTTTAAAATCCAAACCATATCCTCCACTTTGAGATGATGCAAATTCTCCTTTCTCATAATCGTGGGTAGTAAGTATGTTCTTCCACTCGGATAAGACGATGATGTATCGTCTCTTAAAATTAACCAACACACTTGTGTTTTAAAATTTTTAAATGTGAACTACGAGTACCCTGATCCCCTATTACACGAAAGGTGGTACGTAGGCACTAAAGGTTCGCAACCTCGGCGGGTAAAAAAATTATAAAAAATATACTCCTTTTCTCATCCCCACAATCTGTTTTTTTATATATAACACTCATAGCCAAAATACACAAATTTTCAAAGAGGTTCCTGTGGAGTACCGTAGATGTTTAGGGTGCTAATACCTTCCCTTTGCATAACCAACCCCCGAACTTAGATTCTCTCCCCCCTTTTTTGGGTTATTCGTTCTTTTCTCATTCCTCTGGAAACAATAAAGTGTGGTGGCGATTTTTATTTTGATATGTGCGAGTCAAGTTAATCCAATGGCTTAGTTTCAACATTTCTACCGCTACATCTGCCATGCTCTACCCCTTTGCCAATGAAGGTTTCCTGGATTGGTGGAAATCGTGCTTTACCTTTCGGAGTAGCCTTTGATGATTCGTAACCCAAACCAAAACAGTTCTTCTTCTCAGATATTTCAAGGAGTTTTTCCCAGCCTTTTGAGTCACCATTCTCTATTGATGTTTGTAAATCTCTCCACAAAGTTGCAGTCCGTTTCTTGATTTTTTTTCCACTGGTAAGGTCACCATTGAAGAAACCTCCAAGACTTGAAATGGCATGGCTATGCAATCTTCGTCAGCACTGATATGCCTGTAGGACTCAATGTTACTCACAAAGATGTCCTCTTCTCCATCGATTATGAACAATCTTTCCTCAACAAAGAACTTCAGTTTCTGATGTAAAGTTGAAGTTATTGTCCCTGCTGCATAAATCCAAGGTCGTCAGAGTAAACATGTATATGTTAGTTCTATATCAATGACTTGAAAGATGATATAGAACATGTGTGGACCGATCTTGACAGGAAGGTCTACTTCTTTGAATATTGTACTTTGAGAGTCATCGAAAGCTTTTTTTGTTGTAGAACTCGATCTTATTACAATATCGTCTAGTGTTAGCCTTAATAGACTAGATTTTGGTAACATATTGAGGGCATAACCAATATCGGTAAGCACCCTAGATAAGCTTGTAGTACCTATCTGAATCGAGATGTGTAGCGCTTTGTTATGAGCTTGGCCTTGTGGAGGTAACTCACTGTCATTGAAACCTATATAGGACCTAGACGTCAAGTTTTCTACGATATTATAAAATTGGTTCACCGTAATCTCTTCTGCAACATGAGCAGAACTTAAAAATTTCATCAGTGAATCTCGATGCACCTGTGAATTGATGAGAAACGAGAGTATTGAAATTTTAGTTGGGGTTTGGTGAAGCTGATCCACCATCCTATAGTCTCTTCTCTTAATTATTTTCAAAAATTTGTGTGCCTCTTGATTAGTAAAGTTTTTGTTTGAAGGCTCTTGATTTGCCTCCACCATTTGTTTTCCTTTTTCTTTTGATAACATGTCATTTCTATTCTTCACCATATTATCATTCTTCTTTGGTGGTTCAGATCTGAACACTCGGCCACTACGAGTCATACTCCTTGTCCCTGCTATATTTGAGATTGCAGGTCCTTGACTTGATGACGACTCATATTCTTGTTTCAAGCCATTGATGTATACTGTCGAATCATAACTCCATGGTACTGCTTTGTCAATTTTGTAAGGGGTAGGAGATGGCCCCCTAATTATCATTGTAGTCTTTGGAACTACTGGTATCCTGAGAGTTTGCTTTATTATTGTACTTTCTGTTGAACTTCCCCACAGGATCACACAAGTATTTTATTATGGTTTTGCCTTTGGCAAGGAATCACCAATGGCTTCTTTGTACCTCATTCGACTACTGCTACATATTCACCTTTAGGGTATGGTCCGAATTTGACTATCCACTGGTCCACGAATTATTGTAGTGTCCTTTCGAAAGCTTCATTATGCTCCAAAAGGAACCCACATTCCAACAGATATTTATTCAACAGATTTATCAGAGCCTTTACTTGTCTGGCTGCCCCACAGTCAGTGACTATTTCGATCGAATTTATTTCTTTTCCACCATGCGAAGGCATGAGGTTTGACTTTATTTTTGGTTTCTCAAAAGTAATGTCCTGGGAGTCTAACAAATCATGATCTTTGTGTTTGAAAGCCCATCATTGATCTATAGTATGTGTGATCGGTGGGAATGAGAACTGACTGTTTTGGAATGCTGGTTCGCGTTTTGTGTTTGTTTTCGCAAAATGTCGCGGTAAGAAAGAGTCACCACCGTCTTTTATTTTATCCAACAAGGAAAGGACAAAAGCACAGAAAAAATCCATTTTGAGATATTTCTCGGGTTCGGGAGGTAGATTATAGAAAGGGAAGGTGTTAGCACCCTTTCTATCCGTGGTTATCCACGGGCTCTTAGGTACTTGCTCATTGAGTTTTCAAAAGTTTTCTTTTCTTTGTGTTTGTGGGTTTGAAAGAGTTTTTTTTGTTTTGAAAGGGGTGTAAGTGCGAAAAGTTTTGTTTTGTTTTAAAAAGGAGCAAGTACTTAAGAACCATCTACCTACTCGAAAAAGGAATTAAACTGTGCTAATGTCCTTTAGACAATGTTATCCCACTATTGAGGAGTAGGTAGTACCGTCGTTGGAGTTTTCGGGTTAATTCGATTAAGGGACGTGTGGTCACTAAAGCAATGTTAGGATGCCTTAGCGGTAACCCTAATATCCTAGATCATTTTTCCGAGGCAACCGTTTCGAGGCAACTATGATCTTTGGACAAGAGGGCGACCTCTAAAACTTCCTATACTCAATGACCACGTTCGAGGCAACCAAGTGAGGTGTACCCTAAGAGTGGCATGTGCGAGTGTGTTATTTTTCAGTTATATTATCTTTGTATATGTTATGGTGAGCTACTGTTGATTTTAGGTTAAAGATTAATCTTGTCATGCATTGCCTATTTATCAAACATCTAACAGTTAATATTGTGCGGAAATTAAATTGCGGGAAATTAAATCTAAGCTATTACAAGGCGTCAGGTATTTACATCGCCAAAGACAAACCCTTTAAAATTAAATTGTGGAAAGTAAATAAAAACGAAAAATAAAAATCCTAATTTAAAAACTATTACATACTCAAAGCACTTACATTATTGAAATATGGATCAAAAATAATACGCGCGCGAGAAAATTAAATCGGAGTGTCTTAGGGTTTTGACCCTTTTTTTATTAAAGAAAGCATGTTTTTTATTATTTTTGAATTTTAATGGAAGTTAGATCTAAGTTAATTAATTAAAAAAAATATATTTTTGGATTTTTTATATTTAAGGAAATAAAATAACATTGATTAAAAATATTAACAAAACCTAATATTCTAAATTGATTTTAGTTTATTGCAAAATATGTTAAAATTATACCTAATTAAAAAGAACTAAATTGATTAAATTATTTATTTACAAAAATAATGAAATTAATAAAAAAATAATATTTTTAGGTTTTCTAATTTTATGAAAAAAAAAGTTAATTGGTTAATTTTTAATTAAGAATAATAAAATAAAATAAATAAATAAAGAAAATGTTAAAAGAAAAGAAATAACCAAAGGGGGGTTTGGGCCTGAATCTGGGTGTATGTTTGGCAATTTCCAGGCCCAAAAGCGTTCAGCCTGCTTGACTTTTGGAATCCAATGTGTGTCTTTGACCAGGGAGTATGATGAGCGTGCAACCTGGGCCCCTGGATCTGATCTGAAATCCATCTGGCAAGTGGATCTTTGAGGAGCATGATGGACCATCTTTTGAGAATTGCATAGGAATACCTGAAGAAAAATCAAATAAAGTGTTTTGGGGGACCTGGGATTCGAACCCAGGTCCCAAGAGGTTTTGCCACGCCTCTCTCACCAACTCAACTACGCTGCATATTTGTTATTAGATTAGACACTGATTATTATATGTAAAATAAAACGCTAAGCCTGAAATAAAAAAAAAACGCGCTAATAATTTGAACCAGCCAATGGAAGCAAGCCACGTTATTATCTTCTCCAACAAATCCCTGGTTCGTTTACCTGCGGATTTTTATCCGCAGGAAAGTTCGTAGCTTGCTTCCAAAATTCACCCTAGGCCATGGAAACACAATCTAAGAGCACCAATACGTTCGTCTCTTCCTCCTGGTTATCCCTATACCCATCATTAGCATTGATTTTGCCTGTATTGAAAAGTCCTAAAAAAAAGAACAAGAACCCTAGGCTCGGGCATTACAGTACAGGCCATGAAAATCAAATTAAATAATGCAGAATTGTTAGAATTTGAACGTTAAGCGTGATGGTGCAAGTAAATTGGCAAAAAGATGCAAGAAAAATGATTTACGATGCCATGTTCAGAGCCATATTCAAGGATACTTACAGTGTGTTTCAGATGGTCTCAAGGCCTGGTTTTGGTTGCTTTTGCTTCACAGGATGTCAGGCAAGGGAGTAGTGTTGTGATCTTGCTTTGAAAACGCCTCCAAACAAGAATTCGATCTCCACTTTTTTCAAAGTTTTTTTCAATTCTGAGTTGGCCGTTTTTGCAGTCCTTAGGGCGTATTCTTGATATGCTTGGCTTGTGTGTACATAAAGGAATAAATTAGGTTAACCACTTGGGCTTGAATCCATAGGAATTGAATATTGGAGATTTTATTTTGATCACCATTATCATGTTTCCAAATATATGCCAAATCTGATTTTTTTATGCATGAAAAGCCTTGATACGAATTTTATTTGATAAATCATGATAATTGAAAGCTGCAACGACCACCAAAATCTCATTACATCAATTATTAGATTTTATTTGATTTAATATTGATTTAAAATGAATTAAATCAATAAAAATTAAATAAAATAGAAAAATAAATGAATGGCCATGAAATTAAAGATGGGACACGTGTGTGGCATGATAAGACCATATCGAGTGGAAAAAAGTAGGCCCTTTTGTCATAAATTGGAGTTTTGAGGATAGTTGACTTTTGGCAATTTTGGAAAAATGCCCAACTTCAACAATGCATAACTTCTTCAATTTTGAACTTTTGGAGGTGTTCTTGGACTTTTTAGAAACCTTGAGATGTCCTATCACCAACCCTTTTGGTATCATCTCATTTTGATATTTTATGCTCATGTTATAAGCTTTGACAAAAAAGGTTTTTTTGTTGACTTTCAAAAATGACCTATAATGTCCAAATTTGTAACTTCTTGTGAGTGCATTTATTGATCTTGGGGTGTGAATATGGATTTTAGGAAATTGCATCGTCTTCAAAATGAGCTTTGGATGGGTCATTTGTAATAAAGTATGAGAAAGTTATGCTTGGTCAAAGTTGAGTTGACTTTTCCTATAAAACCCTAATTTAGGAACTTTTGAATCTTGATGAATCTTGAGCAATCCTTGATGAATCATGATCAACCCTTGATCAAATGATTAATTATCCTCCAAAATGAGAATGTTGACAAAAAATATTAAGGTTTGACTGTATTTGGGACACAGTTGACTTTTGCCCTAGCATAGTCAATTTTTGGACTTCTTGAGCAATTGATTGACCAAACTTTCTCCGCAAGGCTTGAAATTTGACATGGATGAACTTGAGAACATATTAGGACATTCGGGAGAACTTGGGGTCATTTGTATGTGAGGACCTTGATGCAACACAAAACCCTAATTTTGAATTGACTGCCTTAGGAGGTGATTTGACTGTCCAACCCTTGAGCCAACTAGAGCAACTTGGAGATTATTCTTGACATGTCTTGAGAAATATGGGAGGGCAAATTTTTGGGTACAAAAGTTGCCCCTGTTCAATCTTCTTAAACCTGAGGATATAGATTGGCGTTCGGGCCTTTCGTGATCCGAAGGTTGAAGATGATTGAACACTAGAGTGCCTAGAAATTTGCACTCGCATGAAGTAGTATTAGCCTTGTGATGTTGGGAATGGGCTTACAGATGCCATTTGGAGGAGTGTCGATCGCGTAAGAGATTCCTTAGCGAGAGTTTGTATACCTGTTGTTGAGAGAGATTTCGTTGAGGAATGTTGTTCTTAGGAGAAGTAGAACTTTAGGAGCTTCGGTCGTCCGTTATTCTACTGGGGAATCATCTCTGTTGAAGAGATGAGAATGAACTACTATCTGGTCGTAATCCAGGCTTCATAGTGATAAGACCGACTACTATCTGGTCGTAATCCAGGATTTTCAGTGACTTACTGAGCAGATGAGATTAAACTTGCTATCCGGTCGTAATCCAGGCTTTGCAATACCTCACTTCTTATCTGGTCGAAATCCAGGCTTCAGAATAAATCAAGTGGTTATTCGGTCGCCTCCGGGCTTCAATCTTGAATTTAGGGCACACTAATATCCGGCCGACTCCGGGCTTCTTAATAATTGTACATGTAAACTACTATTTGGTCGGAATCCAAGCTTCACAGTGCCTTGTACCACTATCTGGTCGTAATCCAGGCTTCAGAACAAATCAAGTGATTATCCGGCCGCATCCGGGCTTCCCTTTGATTGTTGGGTTTACTAGTATCCGGTCGAATCCGGGCTTCATAGCAACTGGCTGGGTAAACTGTTATCTGGTCGTAATCCAAGCTTCACAGTGTCCCTTAACGCTTATCTGGTTGCAATCCAGGCTTCATGATGTATCATACCACTATCTGGTCGAAATCCAGGCTTCGTAGTACTCTTGGTTGCTACCTGGTCGTAACCCAGTCTTCACAACATCTTCTATCATTATCTGGTCGTAATCCAGGCTTCATGATGTATCATACCACTATCTGGTCTAAATTCAGGCTCCGTAGTACTCTTGGTTGCTATCTGGTCGTAACCCAGTCTTCACAACATCTTCTATCATTATTTGGTCGTAATCCAGGCTTCATGATGTATCATACCACTATCTGGTCGAAATCCAGGCTTCGTAGTACTCTTGGTTGCTATCTGGTCGTAACCCAGTCTTCACAACATCTTCTATCATTATCTGGTCGTAATCCAGTCTTCATGGTCTTGTATCTCTTTCTGGTCGTAATCCAGGCTTCATAATAACTTGTTGAGCTGTTATCCGGTCGTAATCCGGGATTCACGGCTCACTGGGGAATAAACTACTATCCGGTCGTTCTCCGGGCTTCATAGCTTTCTTTTGAGATGATGTCACTATCTGGTCGTAATCCAGGCTTTGTGGTAGTCTGATATTGTTATTCAGTCGTAATTCGGGCTTCACAATATGCTGTAGAAATCAAGATACTATCCTGTCGTATCTGGGCTTCATAACTTGAATTTTGATTGTATTTTTCCTGAAATGGAAGGGTTAGTTGTATCTAATGCATGATATGTATCAGGCAATGATGTTCTCAAAATAAATGAGATTGTATGGCATGATGCGTATATGCATGTATCATGATGTATGGACATGTAATGTCTTAGCTGGGGAAAATAAATCCCGAAGCTGCTGGAGAATAGAGTTGAATTCTTCGTTTCCGCTGGGGATGGTGAACGAAGGTGATTGTGAGGATAAACCTGCAGGAGAAAAGAACTCCGTTGGGGAATAAACTGATGAAGAGATTACTCCGAGGGGAATTACTCTGTGGGGAAGAGATGTTCTGCTGAAGATTTTAACGATAACTCCGTTGGGGATTCCGCTGATAAGCTCTGTTGGGGATTTTAATGATGAACTCCGCTGGGGATGGATTACCGTTGCTGGTGATACAGAATCGGTTGAGGATTGAACTCCTGTTTAGGGAAAGAAATAATTTCGCTGGGGATGATCTTTCAGTTGCAACTTGCTGAGGATAACCCAGTTAGACTATTGTGAGGATAACCTTCTGAATTTGGCTGGGGAGATTTATTTGCACTCTGCAGGGGATAAGCTTCCAGAATCTACTGGAAAAGATGATTCAACTCTGTTGGGAAAGCTTTTTTAGATTGCACTGGGGAAATGGATCCACTGGGGTATCTTGTATTCCGCCGGGGAACATTCTTATACTCTTTTGAGGAATATTAAGATTGCTGGGGGTATTCTTATACTTGCTGGGGAATGTCTTTATACTCCGTTGGAGAATATTAAGACCTTTTGGGGATACCACACCTTTTTAGGGCTGATGGTAGACTAACTCTGCTTGGGGGAGAGTATTGATGATTCGTTCAACTGCAAGTCTTAGCTGGGAGAGCGGAGCTACCGTTACTGTATTGCTCTGCGGGGAGTGAAGGTATTGCAGCCATCTTCTTCAGCTGAACCTACCTTGGTACCAGGTAGACAAAGTAACTACACAGTTTGGACATTTCTTATGCCCCTGTTTCTGATATTACCAGTAATTCATCCTTTGTTTCGCATGTAAATATTTATGATCAGCAATTAATGTCAAATGCATATATAAAAAATGAACCTTTGGACGTTCTTTGCAAAAAAACCCAGGTAAAGGAAAAACAATTTGAAATTTGTATGAAAATGAATTTGTATTGATTTTTGAAGTTTTCCTGTATATATGCGTTTTTGTACAACAGGCTGACGTCCTAGTAAGAGTATGCCGTTGAACAAATAGAATTTATACAATTTGTGAAAAGAAAACAAAACAGCTATGTGAACAATCCCACTGGGTTCCAACTCTGCTATTGCCTTTATGTCCTCGAGCATCTCATCACTTTTGCTACTGGTTGAAGATGATTCTGATTGATTAGTGCCGTCCGAGCTTGATAGTCGGTACCGAAGTCTGGATATGAGGTGATCCAATGAGACATAGTATTACTCTTTAATCCCTAACTTTTTCCTGGACCGCCCTTTCGGGTTTTCAGTCCACCAGGATACCCATTTTTTCCCAAGCCGCCTTTTCAGGTTTTCGACTTGCCGGGTGTACAGATTTTTTTATTTTCATCCCTTATTTTTGCCCGAACCCTTTTGGTTCGCCGGGAAGCCCTTATTTTTGCCTAGGCCAGTCAACCTAGCGGGTCTTTGATTATGCGTAGTATCTTTTCACTATGTCCGCATTGACGGGGTGAGGAAGGTCGTCACCATCCATGGTGGTTAAAATCATAGCTCCTCTTGAGAAAATGTTCTTAAACACAAACGGCCCTTCGTAAGTAGGGTTCCATTTGCCCCTGGGATCACCTTGAGGTAAGATAATGCACTTGATTACCAGGTCCCCAACTTGATACTCTTGTCGTCTAACTTTCTTGTTAAATGCCTTGATCATTCGTTTTTGGTATGTCTGACCATGACAAATAGCAGTAAGTCTTTTTTCGTCGATTAGGTTCATTTGATCAAGCCGGGTCTGAATCCATTCATCTTCACTCAAACCTGCATCCTTCATGATCCGAAGAGAGGGTATCTGAACTTCAATAGGCAGGACTGCCTCCATGCCATAAACCAAGGAATAGGGTGTTTCCCCTGTTGACGTCCGTGCTGAGGTACGGTACCCATGAACAGCAAATGGTAACATCTCATGCCAGTCTTTGTATGTCACTGTCATCTTCTGCACAATCTTCTTAATGTTCTTATTCGCTGCGTCGACATCCCCATTCATCTTCGGCCAGTAGGGAGAAGAGTTATGATGCTGTATCTTGAATTGCTCGCAGAGCTCAGTGATCATCTTGTTGTTGAGATTGGTACCATTGTCCATAATGATCCTCTCTGGTACACCGTATTGACGAATCAGATTGTGTCAAATGAACCGTGCCACGACGTTCTTGGTTATGATAACAAAGGAAGCTGCTTCAACCCACTTCGTAAAGTAATCAATAGCTACCAGGATGAAACGATGCTCGTTAGATGCCGTAGGTTTGATCTCGCCGATCATATCAATGCCCCACATTGAAAAAGGCTAAGGTGTCGTTAAAATGTTCAGAGGAACTAGAGGTATGTGCACCTTATCAGCATAGACCTGGCACTTGTGACATGTCCGAGAATGCTGATAAAAGTCAACTTCCATTGTGGACCAGTAGTATCCTGCCCGGAGGATTTTCTTTGTCTTGGTATGTCCACTGGAATGAGTTCCTAAGGTACCTTCATGTAAATCTTCCATGATCCTTCCTGCTTCATTTTTATCCACACAACGTAGTAAGGTCGAATCATGGTTACGCTTTTAAAGAATGCCATTGCTGATGAAGAACTTCGCCACGAACCTCCTCAGAAACTTCTTGTCATTAACAGATGCACCCTCGGGATATTCTTGAGCTTCAAGATACCTCTTCACCTCATTATACCAGGGCTTTCCTGTTACTTCTTCAGTCTCAAAATCACAACAATGTGCAAGTTCGTCCAATCTTTCAATGATAATCCGGGGAGCCTCGTTGTCCCAATTGACTTTGAACATAGAAGACATTGTAGCCAGCGCGTCCGCCAACTGATTCTCCTCTTTAGGGAAGTGTTCAAAGGTTATCTCCTTGAAATGGGGAAGCAATGTCAACACGTACTCCTTGTAAGGAATAAGATTTGGGTGTTTCGTATCCCACTCGCCTTTGATCTGACTGATCACGAGAGCGGAATCTCCAAAGACACTCAGAAACTTAATCCTTAGGTCAATTGCAGCTGGAAGACCCATGATGCACGCTTCAAACTCCTCCATGTTATTGGTGCAGTTGAAACATAGTCGGGCGGTAAATGGAGTATGAGAGCCTTTAGGAGATATGATCACGGCACCAATGCCATTACCCAAAGCGTTCGAAGCTCCATCAAAGTACATAGACCATCGGGATCCCTCCTCAGGTCCTTCATCCGGTCCAGGTGTCTCACAATCAGTTACCAACATGATATTCTCGTCCGAGAATTCATAGTTCATAGACTGGTAATCATCCACTGCCTGATGTGCCAAATGGTCTGCCAACACACTTCCCTTGATAGCCTTTTGGGTTGTATATTGGATGTCATACTCAGTCAAGATCATCTGCCATCTCGCTATTCTTCCGCACAAGGCAGGCTTTTCGAAGATATACTTGATTGGATCCATCTTTGATATCAACAAGGTAGTGTGATTCAGCATATACTGTCTCAGCCGGCGAGCAACCCATGCCAAAGCGCAGCAAGTTTTCTCAAGCAATGAGTATCGGGTCTCACAGTCGGTAAACTTTTTGCTAAGGTAATAAATAGAATGCTCTTTTCGGCCAGACTCGTCATGCTGACCCAGCACACACCCCATTGAGTTGTCAAGTACTGTCAAGTATAAGATCAGAGGTCTCCCTTCAACTGGTGGCATGAGGATGGGTGGCTCTTGGAGATACTCTTTGATTCTTTCAAAAGCGGCCTGGCATTCATCATTCCAACGTACTACTTGATCTTTCTTCAGCAGTTTGAAGATTGGTTCACAAGTACCAGTCAGGTGTGAGATGAATCGGGCAATGTAGTTCAATCTTCCAAGGAAACCTCTGACTTCTTTCTCTGTCCTGGGAGCTGGCATCTCTTGTATAGCTTTCACCTTGGCAGGGTCCACTTGAATACCTTTGTCGCTCACGACGAAACCCAGCAGCTTACCAGACCTCACCCCGAAGGTGAATTTGTTCGGGTTCAACCTTAACTTGTACAACTTCAACCTATCAAAAAGCTTCTATAGATGGTCAAGGTGTTCTTCCTCAGTCTGGGACCTTGCAATCATATCGTCGACGTATACTTCAATCTCATGATGGATCATGTCATGAAACAAAGCAACCATGGCACGCTGATACGTTGCCCCAACGTTCTTCAGTCCAAAAGGCATGACCTTGTAGCAAAAGGTACCCCACTGAGTAACAAAGGTGGTCTTCTCCATGACTTCGGGAGCCATTTTTATCTGATTATAACCGGAGAACCCATCCATAAAGGAGAATACCTTGTGCTGAGCGGTGTTGTCTACCAGGACGTCAATATGAGGTAGAGGGAAGTCATCCTTAGGGCTCACTCTGTTCAAATCCCTATAATCAACACACATTCTGACCTTACCATCTTTCTTTGGCACGGGAACCACATTGGCAACCCACTGAAGGTAAGAAGTCACTGCTAGAAAACCGGCGTCAAATTGTTTCATAACTTCATCCTTGATTTTCTCAGACATCTCTGGGCGCATACGGTGAACCTTCTGTTTCACTGGAGGATTGTCTTCCTTGGTAGGCAGGCAATGAACCACAATGTCGGTATCCAATCCAGACATATCTTTGTAAGACCAAGAAAAGATCTCAATGTAGTCATGCAGCATCTGAATCAACCGCTGTTTCAAACTAAGCTCCAGATTTGCATCGATCTTGACTTCCTTTTTGTCTGTCTCAGTACCCAGATTCATTGTTTCCACCAACTCTTCATGTGGCTGAATGGCCCTCTCTTCTTGGAGTAGCAGTCTTGCAAGTTCACCAGGCACTTCGCAATCATCTTCACCTTCGTCTTCGGCTAGGTTGATCGGATTTTCGAAGTCATAACTGGAAGTAGCAGATTCGTTACCAGCGAGATCCAGAGTGGATGTGGACCTGTATACGTGAGTGTGTGTAAAATAGTTGTTTTGCAATATATAATAAAGAAAGACAAGGAGCGCAAGATTTGAAATGCAAGAACGCCCAATGCTTTTATTAATGATATATGAAAATGACACACAAAAGCCCTCACAAATGAAGCCATAGTGCCCCAGGTAAGACACCGGGCCATAAAGTTTCAAAACATTGTCTATTACAAATTCGAAACAAAAAGTTTCATTACTGGGTGATAACTGAAACGAGCATAGAATCCTTCGCTGTCCAGTTTCTTAATCCACCGTTGGTCGTAGGGTAGATCCAACTGTCGATATCAAACTCTTCATCATCATCATCCCTGATAGCATTTACCCCTGCCTCTTGTTTAGGCTTCTCTGGTGCTCTGAACTCAATCTCCTTTGCATCGATCAAGTCTTGTACCTTATTCTTCAAAGGCCAACAATCATCCGTGTTATGCCCCGGGCTATTGGAGTGATAAGCGCAGCGGGCGTTAGGGTTATACCTTGGTGACGTTGTATTTGAATTCTTTGGGGCTTCCCTTAGAGTCACCAGATTAGTCTTCAACAACTGTGGCAGAATCTGAGATAAGGTCATGCTGAGACGAGTGAACTTTCTCTTAGGTCTCTCGTCCTTTTGTTGATTGTTGTACTGAGGGGCACCGGCAAGTTTTGAAATAACAACCGCATTGATAGCTTGGCGGTGTTCAGATCTATCCTGTCTTCTTGCACTGTAGACAACACCGGACTCTTTCTTAAACGGCTTCTTCTCGGTGCTCGATGAGGCACCCTTCTGTATCTTCCCGGCCTTAATACCAGCTTCAATCCTCTCACCAGTCAAAATAAGATCTGTAAACCCAGATGAAGATCTTCCAATCAGATGGTTAAAGAATGGACCAGACAGGGTCCCCAAAAACATGTCAACAAGTTCACGATCAGCCAAAGGTGGTTGCACCCTTCCGGCAAGGTCTCTCCACTTCTGCGCATACTCTTTAAATCCTTCACTCGTTCCTATTGACATAACCCAGAGTTGGGTACGTGTAGGAGCGAGGTCGGATTTGTACCGATACTGCCTATAGAATGCAGTAGCCAAATCTTCCCAGCTGCGGATACTGGCTCCGTCCAACTGATAGAACCACTCAAGCTGAGTCCTTGAGAGACTGTCTTGAAAGAAATGGATCCATAAGTTCTTATCAGCAGTGTAAGGCTGGATCTTCCTCACATATGACCGAAGGTGCAACTTCGGACAGGAAACTCCGTCATACTTGGCAAAGGATGGTGCCTTGAATTTATGGGGAATCACCACCCCATATGATAGACCTAGATCTCCGAAGTTCATACCGGGCACCTTCTGGATTTCCATAGCGTTCAAACGGTCCTCCAGCTGTTTGTACTTATCCTTAGCAGGAGGATACTGTTCTTCATCGTAGTCTGTCTCGTTGTCGGAGACCATAGGGCTAGGATCCCGCCTTTCTTGTGGACTATCTTTCCCTCCAGATGAGGTGGTCAAATCAATTTCATTCTGCAGCCCGTTTCCAAACCTGCGTCCAGTATTGAACAGGATGGTCCTCTTCTTCTTCTTCTTTTTCTCCTTCAGAATCAAGGTCTTCAGGTCCTGCTGACCCTTGGCTAGATTCATGAACAACTCTTGAAATTGGGCATTCTGGGCCTGGAGGGCCTTGATGGCTTGCTCAGTTGAAGGTTCAGTAGACATGATGATCGCTGAAATAAACAGCGAAGAAGATAAGAGACCTATAAAGGGTACATGTTTATGAAGTGTATGGGATGAAATGCGTATGATTTATGATTTCAAAGACAATCGGGATTAAAATTTGTAAACAAGAAAAGAAACACACTTTATTAGATTTAAACTTCAAAATTTAAATTGTTCAACAAACTGCCCTTAGGCATAACAAGAATGGAAACACTGAAAAGTAAATAAAAACTGTAAAATAAATCATCCAAGGTCCATCAATGCTCCCATGGTCTCTTCTTCTCAGTACAGACATAATCATTCAGGATCCGCTCGTTCTCCAGTTTCCTAGTCAGCTTCTGGATCTTCTACTCTTGTTCATTGAACTTCTCTCGGTAGGAATCCCGTTCATCCCACAATTGCATCCAAGACCTCTTCAGTGCCCTAATGTCAGTGGGCATATAAGGATGGAGAATGGTTGGAAGAAGCCCTTCTTCATTAGCAACTTCAAGAGTGACAGGCCGGACAACTTCATATGGCATACCTAGCTTTTGGGCACGGATGCGGACCCATCTGAGATATGGCTCCATTGGCAGAGAAGTATTTGGATCCAACTCATGTGGATCAGATTGGTGAACTCTGTCCCAAGCCTTTATGAATCTACGACGCAACTCGTCGCTATCTCCCTGAAAATCAAAGATGATATGAGGCATTAACATCTCATGAGGCCCTTCTCTTCTGGCTCTTCCAAACTGACGGAGAGCTAAGCATGGGTTGTAAGAAATCCCTCCATGGGTTCCGATCAATGGAACATTAGGATACTCTCCACAGCGATCAATGACAGTCACCTTATCCATACCTTTGAGAGTCCAGATAATGTCATTATTAGAAAGAGACATCACCCTATAAGCCCAGCCCATTCCTTCTTTGTTCTTTAGCACTGACTTGAGGAGGTGCGAAATAAACCACCTCGACAATAAAGGAGTAGAGCACATCAAGGTTCCCCGCTTTCGGGCAGTACGAGCATAGAGCTGATGAAGGATGTCACCCAAGAGAATGGGTATCGGGTTCTGAGAGATGAAGATCTTTATAGCATTCACATCAACAAAAGTGTCAGGATTCGGAAACAATACCAAGCCATAAATCAAAAGAGCCAGAATATCCTCAAAGTCCTTAAAGTCTAGGCTATCCCAGAAGTAGTTAGCCTTGCCAACCAAGAACTTAGTCAGAAAACCCTTAGCTCCACTTCTAGTCTCCCAATTAGCCATTACCTCCTCTTTGGTCAAGTGAAGGGCTGCAGCAATCTCTTCAGGCCTAAGAGTCTTTTCCCAACAAGTAAACGGGGTCTGCTCCAAAACAGAGATACCGAGCAACTCAGAGAACTCTTCTAGGGTAGGAACCAACTGATAGTCTTGAAAAGCGAAGCAATGGTACAGCGGATCATATAACTGGACCAAGACACTCATCATTTGTTCGTCCAATTTGGAGGTGACCAAACTGAGAAGAGAGCCATGCCTCCTGATGAAGGAAGTAGTGTCTGGCATCCTGACAACCAAGTCTTTAAGCAAGGTAGGGACTTGGAAAAAGTTGATCCGGATAGTATTCTTACGCATGGGTATCATGATGACCTACAAAACAGAGCAAAGATGAAACCCTCTTGTCTTTGAAATAGGTTAGTCCTTATGCAAGATGTATGCAATGCTATGATGTCATGATGTCATGATAAAGGCACACCACAAGTATCCACAAAAGGAAAACATGGTAAAGGCACACAAGTCACACTGAGATCCCTTAGATTTCAGGCTGGCATGGAGCTTAGGTACTACCCTCTTTCAGTTCAGTTGGTTTAAACCTGTCCTAAAAATAGTAACCGGGTTCTAGAGGATCTCAATATCACTGACTACCCTCAATCGGTCATAATTCCAGTTTAGCAACCTTTTCTTGCGGCCGGAATCATCGCGAGAGTTTAGTCTCAATGAGTGTAGCATACTGCTACTGTTCTATGGCCAAGTTGGTCAATTTAAGGTTTTAAGGTCAGTTGGTGATTAATGACCCCTTAGAAGACCCATATTCTCCTCGTTCCAACACAAGGGATATCGGTACAGACTAAAGTGCCACACCAACGTAGCTACTGCTTCATCCGTATCGGTCTACGCCGTACAGATCCCTCACATTTTATTGCTACTTACCTAAAGGGTATCCCCAGATCCGAGTTAGGATCTATAGAACTCTGATACAAGCCCACAAAGTTAAAGCATACAAAGCATACAATTGAAAACATAATGATCTAATCCTAAGGTACACCTCACTTATAATATTCCCCAGCAGAGTCGCCAGTTCTATGATCGGTGGGAATGAGAACTGACTGTTTTGGAATGCTGGTTCGCGTTTTGCGTTTGTTTTCACAAAATGTCGCGGTAAGCAAGAGTCGCCACCGTCTTTTATTTTATCCAACAAGGAAAGGACAAAAGCACAGAAAAATTCCTTTTTGAGATATTTCTCGGGTTTGGGAGGTAGATTATAGAAAGGGAAGGTGTTAGCACCCTTTCTATCCGTGGTTATCCACGGGCTCTTAGGTACTTGCTCATTGTGTTTTCAAAAGTTTGCTTTTATTTGTGTTTGTGGGTTTGAAAGAGTTTTTTTGTTTTGAAAGGGGTGTAAGTGCGAAAAGTTTTGTTTTGTTTTAAAAAGGAGCAAGTACTTAAGAACCATCTACCTACTCGAAAAAGGAATTAAACTGTGCTAATGTCCTTTAGACAATGCTATCCCACTATTGAGGAGTAGGTAGCACCGTCGTTGGAGTTTTCGGGTCAATTCGATTAAGGGACGTGTGGTCAATAAAGCAATGTTAGGACGCCTTAGCGATAACTCTAATATCCTAGATCATTTTTCCGAGGCAACCGTTTCGAGATCAATATGATCTTTGGACAAGAGGGCGACCTCTAAAACTTCCTATACTCAATGACCATGTTCGAGGCAACCAAGTGAGGTGTACCCTAAGAGTGGCATGTGTGAGTGTGTTATTTTTCAGTTATATTATCTTTGTATATGTTATGGTGAGCTACTGTTGATTTTAGGTTAAAGATTAATCTTGTCATGCATTGCCTATTTATCAAACATCTAACAGTTAATATTGTGCGGAAATTAAATTGCGGGAAATTAAATCTAAGCTATTACAAGGCGTCAGGTATTTACATCGCCAAAGACAAACCCTTTAAAATTAAATTGCGGAAAGTAAATAAAAATGATAAATAAAAATCCTAATTTAAAAACTATTACATACTCGAAGCACTTACATTATTGAAATATGGATCAAAAATAATACGCGCGCGAGAAAATTAAATCGGAGTGTCTTAGGGTTTTGACCCTTTTTTTATTAAAGAAAGCATGTTTTTTATTATTTTTGAATTTTAATGGAAGTTAGATCAAGTTAATTAATTAAAAAATATATATATTTTTGGATTTTTTATATTTAAGGAAATAAAATAACATTGATTAAAAATATTAACAAAACCTAATATTCTAAATTGATTTTAGTTTATTGAAAAATATGTTAAAATTATACCTAATTAAAAAGAACTAAATTGATTAAATTATTTATTTACAAAAATAATGAAATTAATAAAAAAATAATATTTTTAGGTTTTCTAATTTGGTTAATTTTTAATTAAGAATAATAAAATAAAATAAATAAATAAAGAAAATGTTAAAAGAAAAGAAATAACCAAAGGGTGGTTTGGGCCTGAATCTGGGTGTATGTTTGGCAATTTCCAGGCCCAAAAGCGTTCAGCCTGCTTGACTTTTGGAATCCAATGTGTGTCTTTGACCAGGGAGTATGATGAGCGTGCAATCTGGGCCCCTGGATCTGATCTGAAATCCATCTGGCAAGTGGATCTTTGAGGAGCATGATGGACCATCTTTTGAGAATTGCATAGGAATACCTGAAGAAAAATCAAATAAAGTGTTTTGGGGGACCTGGGATTCGAACCCAGGTCCCAAGGGGTTTTGCCACGCCTCTCTCACCAACTCAACTATGCTGCATATTTGTTATTAGATTAGACACTGATTATTATATGTAAAATAAAACGCTAAGCCTAAAATAAAATAAAAATGCGCTAATAATTTGAACCAGCCAATGGAAGAAAACCACGTTATCATATTCTCCAACTAATCCCTGGTTCGTTTACCTGCGGATTTTTATCCGCAGGAAAGTTCGTAGCTTGCTTCCAAAATTCACCCTAGGCCATGGAAACGAAATCTAAGAGCACCAATACGTTCGTCTCTTCCTCCTGGTTATCCCTATACCCATCATTACCATTGATTTTGCCTGTATCGAAAAGGCCTAAAAAACAAGAACAAGAACCCTAGGCTCGGGAATTACAGTACAGGCCATGAAAATCAAATTAAATAATGCAGAATTGTTAGAATTTGAATGTTAAGCGTGATGGTGCAAGTAAATTGGCAAAAAGATGCAAGAAAAATGATTTATGATGCCATGTTCAGAGCCATATTCAAGGATACTTACAGCGTGTTTCAGATGGTCTCAAGGCCTGGTTTTGGTTGCTTTTGCTTCACAGGATGTCAGGCAAGGGAGTAGTGTTGAGATCTTTCTTTGAAAACGCCTCCAAACAAGAATTCGATCTCCACTTTTTTCAAAGTTCTTTTCAATTCTGAGTTGGCCGTTTTTTCAGTCCTTAGGGCGTATTCTTGCTATGCTTGTCTTGTGTGTACATAAAGGAATTAATTAGGTTAATCACTTGGGCTTGAATCCATAGGAATTGAATATTGGAGATTTGATTTTGATCACCATTATCAAGTTTCCAAATATATGCCAAATCTGATTTTTTTTATGCATGAAAAGCCTTGATACGAATTTGATTTGATGAATCATGATAATTGAAAGTTGCAATGACTACAAGAATCTCATTACATCAATTTTTAGATTTTATTTGATTTAATATTGATTTAAAATGAATTAAATCAATAAAAATTAAATAAAATAGAAAAATAAATGAATGGCCATGAAATTAACGATGGGACACGTGTGTGGCATGATAAGACCATATCAAGTGGAAAAAAGTAGGCCCTTTTGTCAAAAATTGGAGTTTTAAGGATAGTTGACTTTTGGCAATTTTGGAAAAATTCCCAACTTCAACAATGCATAACTTCTTCAATTTTGAACTTTTGGAGGTTTTCTTGGACTTTTTAAAATCCTTGAGATGTCCTGTAACCAACCATTTTGGTCTCATCTCATTTTTATATTCCATGCTCAAGTTATAATCTTTGACAAAAAAGGTGTTTTTGTTGACTTTCAAAAATGACCTATAATGTCCAAATTTGTAACTTCTTGCGAGTGCATTTATTCATCTTGGGGTGTGAATATGGATTGTAGGAAATTTCATCCTCTTCAAAATGAGCTTTGGATGGGTCATTTCTCATAAAGTATGAGAAAGTTATGCTTGGTCAAAGTTGAGTTGACGTTTCCTGCAAAACCCTAATTTAGCAACTTTAGAATCTTGATGAATCTTGAGAAATCCTTGATGAATCATGATAAAACCTTGATAAAATGATGAATTATCCTTCAAAATGAGAATATTGACAAAAAATCTTGAGGTTTGACTGTATTTGGGACACAGTTGACTTTTGCCCTAGCACAATCGATTTTTGGACTTCTTGAGCAATTGACTGACCAAACTTTCTCTGCAAGGCTTGAAATTTGACATGGATGAACTTGAGAACATATTAGGACATTGGGGAGCACTTGGGGTCATTTGTATGTGAGGACCTTGATGCAACACAAAACCCTAATTTTGAATTGACTGCCTTAGGAGGTGATTTGACTGTCCAACCCTTGAGCCAACTTGAGCAACTTGGAGATTATTCTTGACATGTCTTAAGAAATATGGGAGGGAAAATTTTGGGGTACAACAGTATGCCCCAGAGAATTGGCACAATATTCCCATTTGGTATTGACATTATATTTTGGTGGAAGTGGCCCAACTGGAGGAGCTAAAGGTTTTAGCTCTACCAAAGATGCCTTGATCAAGTGTTGCAACAGTTGACTGGGTGACATAGGGAATGGATCCAACTTTCTTGACGGCCTTTCTAACTCGTTATGTTGTTGTCCCTACGGGATTATTAACGGCTGTTGTTCTCTTGGTTGTGAAGCCAACACATTAACTTCTCCCTCCTTCCTTTTTATGAAGTTAGGGCTGGTCTTTTTGCATTGTAAGGGACATTTGATGACCCCCCTTGAATCTTTCCATTTTTTATTCTGGTTTCAATCCTTTCTCCAATAGTTACTAGGTTAGAAAATGTTGAAGAGATGCTTCCTACCATCTTTTCATAGTATACCCCTTGCAAGGTTCCCATGAACATGTCGACTGGCTATTTCTCCAGAAGTGGTGGTTGTACACGGGATGCCATCTCTCTCCACCTTTGAGCATACTCCTTGAAGGACTCCTCTTTCTTCGGAGACAAATTATGGAGTTGTATGCGGGTAGGCACTATGTCCAAATTGTATTTATATTGTTTCAAGAAAGCATTAGCAAGATCTTCCCATGTGTGGATGTGCATTCTTTCAAACTGCATGTACCAATCCAGATATTCCCCACTCAAACTGTCTTGAAAGCAATGAATCATTAGTTTATGGTCTTGAGCATAAGCATGCATCTTCTGACAATACATGTGCAGATGATTCCTAGGACAAGTGAGACTTTTGTATCTTCCAAAGTCAGGTACTTTAAATTTTGGTGGGATTACTACGTCTGGGACAAGACCAATTTCGAGGCCATCGACATCGAAAGCATCGTATGCCTCTACAACTTTCAACCTTTCCTCTAAGGCTTTAAACTGATTCAGCACTAGTGGATTCTCAGGAGTATTGGTCATTTTTTGAGGTTCCTGATTGACATCCTCCAAGTCGTGATCTCCATATTGTAAGTCTAAATAATTATTAGTGTTGTTAATTGGAATTTTTAGGGTATGATATGCCTCTACCTTTGGTAGAGGTGGGACAAAACCTTCAGATTCTTGTCTTGTCTCATGCTTAGCCATGGCAGACTTTTGTGGCCTCGTCTCTGGTCCTCTCCTTAATTGGTGACTGCTTGATGCACCAATGGTATGGGTTATTTCCTCAAAGGCTACCCTTGGAATTTTTTCTTTCCCGTCGATGATGTTCTTCAAGGATAAAAGAACTTGACTTATATCCACTTTAAAAGCTTCTTGATTTTCTAAAATTTGTTCCATTGCTATTAGCTGGTGAGCTCTTGTTTGATTCAGTGGCCAGGGAGGTGGCGGTTTTCTTCTACCAGTGGTTCAACTGGAGAAGATTTTGAAAAATGAGTTTTTGAGTTGTGAATTTATGAGATGCAGATGTTTTATGAATGTATGAATATGCATGAACAATGCTATGAATTATGTTTTGAATGTCTTATTCATTTGGGTATACATATATATATATATATATATATATATATATATATATATATATATATATATATATATATATATATATATATATATATATATATATATATATATTCTTTTTATATTATATTTTTTCCAGGTTTCACTTTTTCATTGGTGAGTATCTGGAAAACGAATACGCAAATAGAATAAGAAACACAATGCTTTTATTGAAGGTAATAATTGTCTTTTAAAGAGAATATAATTCAGATATTGAAAGATATTACAATTCTAAAACAATAAACTTTCTGAAAGAAAATAATCAAAGGGAAACAGTCTTCTAGGCATGCTTGCGGATGTCTGCTCTGAAGCGGTCGACCATTGTTCTGCAAAGCTTGAGGAAGTTATCAATGTCTTTTGGGAGAGGGACCATCACACTTTCTACGTCTCTCAAACTCTTAGGGGTTTCTTCAGTGAGATTGTTGGATAAGATGTCGAGTTTCTCATGCTTGTCCTTGTAGTATTGGTACTCCCGGTAGAGGTTGGGAATTATCTTGTGGTTATCCCTTTCAGCTTGGACGATCTTTGCATACCGATCCTCCCAATACATCTTTTCATCCCTAATCTCCGTATAAAGTCTCCGTTGTCTCAGGAAATATTTTCGGAGGACTTCTAGCTTAAGGCATAGTTTCTCGTACTGTTCAGTTTTCTGGGAAAGAAGTCTTTCTACTCACATCCTCGCAAGGTGTTCCTTATCTCTGATTTTTGTCTATCTTGAAGTTTGGTGGTAAAATACTTCATTTGTTCTTCTTAATCTAGAGAGGCCTGTGCCCAGCTTTGGATTTGGGCCCCTTAGATCTTCCTCCAGTACCTTCTTTTCTTGCACGACCTTTTCATACCATCTGGTTAACTTTCCAATTTCACTAGCTGCATCTTAAAACCTCTGGTTATGGGAATCCAAATTAAAAGTAGCACTCAGCAACCCTTCAGTCGAACGTTTCCTTTTTAGGATCTTCTTTTTGAATGCCTCGCGGTCTCTTTGAATCTGTTGGTCTTTTGATTCGAGTATACACTGCATTTTTCTTTTTTCTTTGGTTAAATTGAGGAGGTTGAACTCTAGTTCTTCTTTCTTCCTCTGAGCCTGTTTCAAGGATTTCTTCAGATCATTTATTTCTTCCAAATACATAGGAGGAGCTACTGGGACCTCTGGCTTGTATTCAGGGTCTATGTCAAAAGGAAACTTAATGATTTGTACCCTGTCCAAAACCCATATAGTGTAAGGTTCTTTTTCCACAACGTTCTTCTTTTCAGCTTTTCTTTTGTTAACCCTGCCCTAGGCCCGACTAATTTTGTTGAGCATCTCTCGGTCGTTTTTACCCTTATCATGAACGATTAATTGTTGAAGTTGTTCGTCAGAGTGTTTATCTTCCAAGGGATACCCTAGTTATTGAAGGGCCAAGGTAGGGTTGTAATTAATGCAACCTTGTGATCTGATCAATGGAACATTAGGAAATCCCCGCAATTGAAAAAAATATCGCTAATGTGTAGCTTCCCTGTATACCATAATACAAAACTAGCAGTAAGAGACCTTAATTTCGGAGGCCACTCATACCTCGTCATTCGGGATCATGTAATCTTCCTTTTAAAGGTCAGTCATAAACCAGGAATACACCAATGGAATACAGCAACTTAGAGTACCTCTTCTTTTTTTGTCCGTGTATGAATTGTGTAATAGATGTCAGCAAGCATAACGGGAGTTGGATCTATATTTAAATTTTTTGTACACAAGAACACACTAATAGCTGCAGGGTCAATATAGTCTATAGTTTGTGGAAACAAGATAACATCAAATATGATCAGCCCTAGACAATCAACACAAGACTCCCATTCCTTGTTATTAGTCAGATCAAGAGCCTTAGTTTCTAAGTAACATCTCTTAATTCCTCGTATGTCTCCCTCTTTTTTTTAATTAAGAGAAAATTCAGGATACAGGATTTTGAAGCCTTCTGCCATTATTTTGATGACGATGGTTTGTCTGATACGCACGTAAACCTTCTCTTTAGAAAAATTCAAAATTCTATCCAATTCTTCCAAAGTTGGCGCCAGCTTGAAATCTTGAAAGGCGAAACATCCCAGCGGTGGGTCGAAAAACTGAATTAGAGCGAAAACATCATCCAACTGTACTTCTACTTTGGTCAAGTCCAAAATATCCCCATAGCGACAAGTGAATGTTTTTAGATCCCTTTCAGATAATCTTTCTTTTACAACCTTTATTTTTGTTACATCTGGTTTGATAGCATTGATGTGGACGAGTTGCTTTCCTTTAGTATTCATTTTCAGGTACTCACCAAAAACCTATGATTATATATATATATATATATATATATATATATATATATATATATATATATATATATATATATATATATATATATATATATATATATATATATATATATATATATATATATATAATAACCTTGTGAATAAGACAAACAAAAGAGAACAGAGAATAATGAATATATGAAATGTAAAGATGTATGGATGCATGAATATAGGGCTAAATGACGTGATTTGATGGATAGTACCCCTAGAAGGTAGGCTCTTAGCTTGGGATATTCTACCCTCCCTGTAAGGTGGCTTCCTGAAGGGTGTCATGAATAACACTAGAGGGAAAGGCACAAGAGCCTCCCTTAAGCGGAGCCTCTTTGCATACTGAAACTTTCATCTCTAAGTCCTAAAAGGTCTCATCATAAGATTTTGGTTAAGGGTTGTGCAAAGTGTCATAGGTGTCATCCCAAAGTCCTACTTCCCAAGAGGATGTCTCTTGAGAGGTATTCCTTTTGCGGAATTCCACCGACTCTAGGGGAAGTCGTCACATAAACTCATATGAATGATATATCCCCTTGGCTAATAGACGAGCCTTCTTTCTAAGGGTTTTTGAAAATATTTTTTGCAAAAAATTAAATCCCGCCACAGATATGATAACATGATAAGAATAAAAATGAATAAAATAAATAAATAGATAATTAAACAAATATAAAAACCCAAAAAAATAAAAAAACCCTAAAACCAAAATGTAAGGCTCATAACCTACGTTTGAGTCCCCAGTAGAGTCGCCAACTATTGTAACTGGTTTTTAAATTAGAGTCGCCACCTTTAATTTTTATCCTAAAAGAAGGGAGTATAAAGGAATAACCCTAAAATTTAGAGATTCTATATTCTTGACTCGGTTCTAGACGAGGGGAAGGTGTTAGGCACCCCTTATCTACCTTGTTTACAAGGATACTAGGTTTAGAAGCGCGTTTTAAGAAATAGGTTTTTAAGTTTTATTAGGGGAACTCGCCACGATTTTAATTGTATGCCTATGTATCCTCTTAGGAGGAATCAGAGTCTCATTTCGTAGTTCGCAGTTGGTTTGTGTTTTTTATGGGTTGCAATGATATTCGCATTTTCTGCATGTTTAGTCTAGGTGTCATGAATAGCGGAGATTGTTAGACTAAATGTGTAGTTGATTCGAATGTATTCACAATCCTTTTCGAAAGTTGTTTATCGAATTAATTTTATTGAAGAAAATAAGTTGTAGTTGGTCAAATATTTTTTAATATATTAATTATTGAAAATATTCTATTTAAATTTGTGATAAAAAATAAAATTTAATGCAATAAATAAAATAATATTTTAATGAGTTGGAAAATAATATTTATGAGATAATAATAATGATAATAAAAATAATATTAAATGTATTAAATATGTATTTAAAAAAATATAATAAAAAACATAATAAATAAATATATATATATATATAAAATTATACAAAAAAATAAAATAAAAAATAAAAACGCAAGGGGGTGTGAAATAAATTGAGGTAGTAAAATGGCGGGATGCTAAAAACATGGGCCTAAATTCAGAAATTGAAATCAGGCCCTAAAGACGAATGGGGTGCAGGTTTAGATTATATAGTAAATTAGGGGGGGTGTCTCGAGCCAGGGCCCAAGTCCAGATTTTGGACTTGATCCATTTTGGCCTGGGGGTGTATTTTGCAAGCATCGGTAAAAATAAAATAACAAGAAGGGGGTTGCGTTAGTATTGGGATTGGCTCAGTGGGTGCTTGGGAGGAGTCAGTATAGACTACGTGTGGGAAGGTATAAGGCGATACGGTAGGAACGCACATTTTTAATCACTTTTTAGGGATCGTACAGACATAAGATGGGGTGAATGATAGGTGATACATGGTGGCATACATAGGATCTCTTAATACAATATATTTTTCTTTTGTAAAACGATTTTCATTTTTTTTTATTCTTTTCTCTCTCTTTCCGTCTTCATCCTTGTTTTCTCTTTCCTCTAACTCAAACAACATCAAACCCTAACCCAACCCTCAACAGTGGAGGCGTCATTTTCTTCCTTCTCCCTAGTACAACAACATCAACCTATAACCCAATAACCCCAAACCCCAAATCTACAAGAAAAAATGCAACCATAACATACCCTAAAAGCTAAGAGTTTACCTCAGTCGTATTCCTTTTTGTTCGCTTCCCATCCGAATTCTTTTTGGCTAACCCCTCATCTCTATTTTGCAGGTTACAACGATGGGAGTGATGGCGATAGCTGAGAATTTGAAGACGACGGCGGACGAATAGTTAGGGTTTCAGACTGGTTGTTTTAGGCCTGCCTGGTTGTTGTAGGCTGCGTAACAAAATTCATCCCTCTTATTTTTTACTCCTAATTGACCAAATAGTTGTTAAATTATACAATTAATACTGATTAAAAATAATAAAACAATTATTTTCAAAACTATGAAAAAAAACTATAATGGGCCTATTAGTTTCAGCTACGATTTTTGAAGCCTTTTTTTTGTTGACAATTCTTTTAAATAAAAACAGAAATCCATTATACTATTTTAATTAAAACCAAATTAATATAATTGATAAAACTAATGTTAATAATAGTGATATTGATAAAAATAATGTTATAACAATAATAATAACAACAATTTCAATAATATTTAAAACAAACCAGAAAAATTGACGGGCCGTCTTATTGGGCTTTAGAAGAAAAATATAATGCCTTATTAAAACCTAAATGGGCTTATTGTTTTATATTTCAAACAAATAAATTGTTTTAAAAAAAACTTGCAATGGGCCTCCCTATTGGGTTTTAATAAAAGAATGAATTGTTTTGTACACCCTTTTCAAAAGGAAAGAAATCTTAATGGGCCTTAAAAAAACATATTGCTTCATACATTCTTCCAACCCTATTCAAAAACTTTAAAAGGGCTTTATTAAAGACAAGATTTATTCACACTTCTTTTAAAGCAAAAAACCTCCCTTGAGATGAACTCCTATCTAAAAACCTAATGGACCATCAGATGTTGATGGTCCATTTTAAATCTACACACCCCTTTTCTATATTTTACTTCTTCCCATAGAAGCAAAAATTAGATAATACGATTTATTAAAAAGGAACCTAAACATAATTATAAGGGTAGGGAAAACTTGGGGTATGACAGCTGCCACTATTTAATCATCTTTCGATTGAATGATGCAAGAGTACGTAGGTCTCGCACGTTTGATTGGAAGTTTATTAAATATTGGAAAACCCCCAAAATTTGTTCGAGAGTTTGTAAGGACACACTGTATAATGTTCCCATAAGTGCGAAGAATAAGTACAGATGATGATGTATCATCTTACCTGCATTTGAACTAGAGTGTATTTGACTTAGATATGATGACACAGATAACTCGTCAGTATCTAAGAGATCATGGATTTTTCATATTTATCCGAACCTAGGAGGTAAATGATACAAGTTTGAAAATTTGACTTACTAAGGCTTAAGGACTAATATAGCAAGTTTGATTTGATTTGATTTTGTTTATTCATTACAACCTAGGGGATGAATAAAACAAATCCCGATAACCGCATCGTTGCATGGAGACTAAGGAAATGGAAAGAGTTTGATAATAACATCGTTGTATGGAGGCTGACGCAATGGGTCGAATTTGCAGATTTCACAACATTACTGCAAGGAGCCTGGCACAATGAGCTATATCTCAAAGAAGAAAACATATTGCTGCATGGAGACTGACGCAATGAGTTGTATCGCGAAAAAGTTTGATAATAACATCGTTGTATGGAGACTGACGCAATAGATTATATTGTAGATAAGGAAACACATTAATGTGTGGAGACTGACACAATGGTTTAAACTGTAGATTTCGTACATTGCCGCGTGAATCCTGACGTAATAAACTATATCGCAGAGGAAGGAATACACTGCTACACGGAGACTGAGGCAATGGATTATATCATATAAAAAGCTTGATGACAACATTGCTGCATGGAGACTAATGCAATGGAAATAGTTCGATAATAACATCACTGCATGGAGACTGACGCGTTGGGTTGAATTGTAGATTTTACACATTGCTGCATGGAGCCTGACACAATGAGTTGTATTGCAAAGAAGTGAACATATTATTGCATGGAGACTGACACAATGAGTTGAATTGTAGAGGATTTCATACATTGTTGCATGGAGCCTGACGCAATGGAGAAAGTTTGATAATAACATTACTTAATGGAGACTGATGCAATGGATTATATCACAAAGTAGAAAACACATTGTTGCATGGAGCCTAACACAATGAGTTAAATTGTCGATTTCGCACATTACTGCATGGATCCTGACACAATGAGCTATATTGCAAAGAAGTAAAACACATTGATACATGGAGTCTGATGCAATGAGTCGTAATGTAGAGGAAGTTATTTTGATGATCCAAATCTTAGATAACTAAACCAGAGATTGAGATTGGATTTTTACCAGTTGTGCTTGTCTTTAACCAAGGTAACAAAGTGATGGAGGGCCCTAAGATATTGGCTCTGCCCAAAGTGAGTTTCAAGGAATGCCATGTGTGATGTATATGCATGATGTCTTAGATCAATATGGAACCCGTTGTGTGTATGCAGTGAGCGTGCGTATGCCCCAAATATTTTCATATGTGCAAAATGTGTGTATATGCCTCAAAATGTTATGAAAAAATGTTTTTGTGGGTATTCTCTCCTTTTAAACCATTGGTTTTAAGTTACCAACTCCCCGACGTTGCGTGTTGCATTGTCGTAGTATCTTTGAATTGATTTGAACATGATGGAAAGTATCAGTAAGATCCTGATGTTTGTATTGTAGGCGTAGGCGTAAACATAGGCGCAGACGTAGGCATAGTTGTGGAAATAAGCGTAGATGTGGATGCAGACGTGGATTTTATTTCGCTTTTTTCTAACCAAAATGATTTTTGATGTTTTATCAAGTTCTTTTATTTGTCAAATCCCCAAAATTATTTCAATGCAATGTTCAAAAGAAATAATCGTAGTATTTTGTAAACAAGTCTGGAAAGGAAAAACATAATTCGCAAGATGGAAAAAGTGAATGTTTTATTGACGTGCCTCTGAATAGGCGCGAGTACAAGATGCAATTCCTTAAAGAGGTAATTATAGAAAAAATTTAAAACTATAAATGGAAATGAAAATGATAATTTCTACTGCTATTTCCACAATGTCATTTTGATAGATTCAAATCTTCTTTGCTTCTGAGTTGAATGATTTGGATCCATCTCTTTCTTTGTGGTTTGTGGTTGCAGTTCTTAGATTGCAATATTTTTGTTCTTTATTTCTTTTGGATAAGATCCCTAATTTTTTCCTTAATCGCCCTTTCAGGTTTTCAATCCATTGGGATAAATTTTGTTTATGTCCCTAAATTTTTCTTGGATCGCCCTTTTGAGAGAGTAATTGCGAAAAAGGAGACATGAGATCCCTCACTCCGTGGAGGCCCCTTTGACTGTAGTATTTGTTTATCGAGCAAACGAGAAGACATTGTTGCTTTCGACCTAGGAGCCCGAGAAGATGAGAATCCGTAGAACCCTTAACCCATCTTGGCCTTTTAGGTGTACTATAAAGACTATAACAGAGCAATTTGGAAGTAGTTGTCATGTGATGCTGCACTCAGATGAGTTTTTCCTAAGAATATTGATAATTACCGAGCTAATCAGGACGTTCGTAATATCCGAAGGAAGAATGTAGAGTGTGGGTTTCCTTAGAACCTTGTTCGAAAAGTGATAAACCATTAGTCTTTACCTTGTGGGTAGTACCTTTGACTTCATGCTCGTGATGCTGAACCTATTAACCCCCCATGTTTTTGATCTTTTGTGTGATTGTTGCATCATTAAGCATTCATGCACCCATGAGCATTCTTTAAACAATTTTTCAAGGAACTTAAGCTTGACTTTTACAAATATCTCAAGTACTCTTTTGACCATGAATTTTGGAAGGATAAAGACTCGAAAGTACAGTTTCAAGGACCCTAAGATAAAGGAACTGATGAGTTTGATTCCCGAGATTGAGAGTCCTACGGATTTCCGGAAGAAGTATGAAGCCATTGTGACTCTTATGATGCTAAATATAAAGGAGGCTATTCTTCTACATTGGTCTAGTTCTATGATCTGGTGTTTCACTTTTCCTGATTATCAACTGATGCCCATATTGGAGGAGTATTCTTATTTACTTGGTTTACCCATTACTGATTATGTTCCATTCACTGACTTAGAAGGAGAGCCCAAATCTCATGAGATTTCCACCATAACTCACTTGAGGAAGTCTGAGATTGAGGCTAACGTTACAACCAAAGGAGGAATCAGGGGTTTACCTACTCAGTTTCTATTGGAAAAAAGCTTGTTACTTCGTCGGGATGAAGAGTACAACTGCTTTTGAGGCTATCTTTACTTTGCTTTCCTATGGGTTGTTCTTGTTTCCTGACATCGACAAATTTGTGGATGTTAATTCCATTAGGATCTTTCTGATTGGGAATCTCGTCCTAACGCTTCTAGAAGATACTTATTATTCGATTTATCTTTGGAATTTCTATCAGGAAGGGATGATCATTTGTTGCACACTGTTGTTATATCATTGGTTTATTTCTCAATTACCTCAGTTAGCTTCTTTTTGGGATATCAAGAAGGAACCACTTTGGGCACCAAAGATTATTGCTCTCATTCATTCTGACATTGATTAGTATCATCAAGCTTATTATGGTGTGAAGATTATTGATAGTTATGGTGTTTTTCCCAATGTGCCTTTTCTTGGTACAAAGGGAGGAATTAATTACAATCCTGTTCTTGCACACCGCCGACTTGGATATCCAATGAGAGACAAGCCAAACAACATTCATCTAAGTGGTTTCTTTCCTAAAGAAAGAGAAGATCAAAAGGCATCTAAGGAAGAGATTGAAAAGGCTTGGCACCATATTCATAGAAAGGGTAGAAAAGATTTGGGACCAAGAGGAGATGTTTCCTTAGAGCCTCATCTCCGTTCGGGAAAAGCAAGGGCAATTCAGTTAAAGATGCCTTATTCTCGTGATGAACCTATATCTGACATGTTTATGTGGACTACTCCTCCTCTCTTAGACGATGTGGAAGAACTTCAACTTTCCTTAGTTAGGATGCGGAAAGAGAAGGAATCATAGAAGAACAAGTACCATACTTTGAAGGTGTCCCACTCAACAAAATTGAAAGAGGAGGATGACTTGATTGAGATTCTTGAGAGTCATGCTGTGGAGATGATGGAGAAGCAAGAGGATGTATTTTCCTATAGAACTCAGCCAAGTCCCGGTCACCCATTTTCTGATTCTGGTGGATGAAAAGAAGTTGCCGACAAGTATGTGCAAAAGAACAAGAAGTTGAAGGCTCAGATTGCAAGACTCAACGGAAATCGTCAGTGTGTGGAGATATCTTCATCAGCTTTGGCTCCTTAGGATTTTTAAATTCTATCTTTATTATTTTGAACTTATGATTATTAAAACTTGTACTGAAAGTTGTAATCCATTCCAAAGTTATTATTAAAATGAGATTTTTCAGTATTTCCAAATGTGTTAGTTCCTTAATAATTGAAATTGTTTATAATTCTTTGAGTTCCTTGAATAAACACAATAAATCATACGCATTGCATAACATGCATCATTTTACCCATATTTTTTCATTCCTACCTTTCACAGGTGTCATACTTATTTCTCTGCTTCGTTCAGTCAGCAAGTTGTCTCATTGCTACAATACTCAGGCTAATTCTAGAAAGAAGATGGAAAACCTTGAACAAGAGAATTGTGAGCTGCACGAAGAAGTTACTGCTTTGAGAGATGGTATGAACAACCTAAAATCTTTGGTAGAATCGTTTGTGGATGCTCAGAATCAGCCACCACCTCCTTCTCCTCTGTCTCCTCATGCTACTCAACCACAGCAGTTGATCGTTATTTTAGAGGTTATGTCAGTTCCCATCTCTGTTACTTCAGTTACTGCTACTCAATACTGTATGCCTTACAGTTACCCATGGGGAATGCTTGAGAATTTCATGCCAGGAGGTTACAATCCTACTACTAAAGTTGCTCCATTTGTTAAAACTATTGCACCTCATACAGTGAATGTTATGCCTATTATTTACGATGAAGTTTATCATCATGCACTTTCACTCACCGAGTGAAAGTTTAGGCTTTTATAACCGAATGAATGACTTTTAGGATCAATTCCATGAAATGCATAAATAAGTGAAGACCCTTCAAGGGAAAGAGTTATTAAGACAGAATGTCAGTGACCTTTGCTTGGTTCCAAATGTGAAAGTGCCTGCAAAATTTAAGGTGCCGGAATTTGAGAAGTACAAGGGAAACTCTTGTCCCAGTGACCATCTGGTGATGTATATCAGAAGGATTTCCACTCATACTGATGACCAATGTTTTTTATTCATTTCTTCTAGGATAGTTTAACTGGTGTTGCCTTGAAATGGTATATGGGATTGGACAGTAGCAACATCCGCACATTCAATGATTTGGGTGAAGCTTTTGTTAAGAAGTATAACTACAACATGTTTATGGCGCCTGACCGTGACCAATTGAGAGTAATGGCTCAGAAAGATAAGGAGTCATTTAAAGAGTATGTGCAACGTTGGCGCGAAGTTGCTGCCCAAGTTGTACCCCTTGTTAGAACAAGATTTGGTTCTGCAATATTATCTTTGATTTTTGATGATAACAAATGAGTATGTTTGTGTGAACAGTTTTATTGTACTATTGTTTGTTATTGTTGAGTACTTAACAAACAGGTTCTACTTCTAATGGATGGTGTGTCCAAGACATTAGAAGAGAATTAATTCCCCTTCTACGCTACACAAGTTCTATTTAATAGTAGCAAGACACTCGAGAAGGCTCTGAAGTGTAAGCTCTGATGTTTGTCTAAAGAAACCAGTCAGAAGATCTAAAGACAAAAGTTCTTACTTACATCCAGATGCTAAAGACTCAAGCTCCTAAAGACAATGCATTCTAAGGAAATAATCAAAAGATCTGAAGACTCAAGTATTTACTACATCCAGATGCTGAAGACTCAAGTTTCTAAAGATAGTTTGTTCTAAAGAAACAAAGTTAGAAGATCTGAAGACAAAGTTTCTACTGAAGTCCAGATGCTAAAAACTTAGTTTCTAAAAGACAACTTGTTTCAAAGAAAACAAAGTTAAATGGTCAGAAGACATTATTTTTACTGAAGTCCAAATGCTGAAGACTTTGTGTTTCTAAAGACCCAAGGTTCTAAAGAAAATGATTCTTAAAGAACCAAGTACTAAAGATTCTAAAGATGAAAGGTCTGAAGATTCCAAAGACTTGAAGGTCTAAAAATCCAAGGTTATCTACAACTGGTTCTCAAGACCAAGTGTTGAAGCCTCTAAAGACGCAGCTCTTAAGACTCTGAAGACTTAAAGCTCTTCTGATCCAAGGATCTCTAAAACGGGTTCTCATGATCAAGTGCTGAAGACTATGAAGACGCAATTCTGAAGACTCTGAAAACTTGAAGTTCTAAAGAACTTATGATATGTTCCCTCTTCTAAACTCATACTTAGAATATCACTATAGTACACAATATGAAAAATCCTTATTCCACTACCTCTCCACTAACTTGAATTGTGGAAGAGAAAAGGACGTATCAGTATTATTTGTAACGACTCTTTTTCAAATAGACAACGGCTCTATTTTTCTTGACTATATAAGAAAATAATCATGTGTTACAAGTCGCGAAGTTGTTGGTGTTCAATGCTAAAAAGTAAGCTGTCATTATTGGAACACAACCAAAATGTTATCAACTACTATAAAAACAACAAGAACAATTATTATCAAAATGATTCTTCAATCATGTTGATACTGATTACAATGAAATCATTCATTCAAAATGTATTTAATTTCATATGCTGCACAAAGCTTGCTAAGCCACAAAAGATAATGAAGATGATCATGAAAGCTCCAATTACAAATCCATAACACAAATGTTGTGCTATAAAGTGATCATAGAAGAAAATGGAACAAGGGTTATTGTCCAGAATGTTCTAAAGTGAATCAAGATAAAGAAGTTCTTCTCTTTACCACATCAAGATTAACATTTCTTTCAAAAGCTTATGAAGAAGAAGTCTCCAGTGATTCAAGTGCTTCGGGTTGTTGTCCATGAAGAAGCTACTTGAATAAAATAAGATCACACATCAAGATATAATACAATGTAATATTTTTAGTGTGTATTAGGTTCTTCTGATGTACTTAATTTTTTTTACATCCAGCTTGTGTAGAAGCATTATTATTGTAAACAAATGTAATTCAAACAATTGTTTGATGATTCCTTGAGAGACTCGGTTGAGTCAGGATTCTTAAGAAGACTTTGGCTGCGGCCATTGTAGATGAAATCCTGGTATTGGATTCTATTGGGTCAATGGTAGTCATGTTTTAAAGGGGACTGAGTGAAGGTCAGCATTGTGAGATCATTGATGGATATCATTGGAAGGAAATTCTGGTAGGAGATTCTGAGGGATCAGATTCTATTGGGTCAATGAACATTATATCCAGTCTAGATCACTGAATGTGTCATTGCATGTTAGTCACCAGAGGTTTCCCGTGTGATTGTAATCAAATTGGTTATAATGGATTAAGTCCCCGAGTTCAAAGCAAAATCACCTTCGAAGGGTGGATTGGACTAGCATGAGGGTTTCTCAAGTGAACCAGGATATATCGCGTGTTATTTACTTTTGCTTATGCTTTAGAGTTTATGTTTTCTTAACTTAATTAGATGCATTACTTAGAAGTAACACTCAGAAGCATTGTTCAATGAATAATGATTAGAAGCGAAAGTTATTCAAGAAAGGAAAACCCAATTCAAACCCCCTTTATTGCATTTTCATTACACCTTCAGTTGGTATCAGAACCCAGTTATGTTAATGATGGATATCAAACACCTAACCATTTCATATAAAGATCCGGATGTTTTGTGAAGAAATATTCTAAGGTGATAGTTATTCAATTTTCAATTATTGTCTAAAATTTGAAAATTAAAGAACAAGCTAACAAGAAAAGATTCATTAGATAAGACGTTATATTTGTTGAATTCTTTTGATTAAGTTTCTTGAGAGTATGAGATGTTTTCAAGAAACATATTAGTTTACCCTTTACTTTCTCATAAGATCTCATTAGGAATATTTTCAAAATATAAAATACGGTCGTATTTCGATACATAAGAACTTCATGCTAAAGTTGTCAATTCAAGAAGACAAAAGATCTTATGCAGAAGATCTAAACATTGGTTCTATTGAAGGAGGTTTTGCAGAAGACCAGACACTGCTGAGGAAAAAATGCTCATTGACTCACCAGAAGTATGATCTAACTCTAAATAAGTTAGCTCATCATTGGAAGAAAAAGATTTTTAGTCAAAATCGTCAAAGTTTGATGGTATTTATATTAGAACCGATTTTGCAATTTGTTCAAGGAATCAAAAAATTCAAAAGAAGATAGGAAATGATAGTTAATTATATCTAGCACATAGCTTCTCGGAAGTTCATTAAATATTCACCTTCTGAAAATAAGCTTATGTTCAAAAGAAGTTTTAAAAACATATGGATGTTTTGATAATAAAATATCAGAATATTTGTGCTCTGAGGATTCTCTCAAGAAGTCATACGGGTGATTCTAAAAAGAAGAATGAAGAGATCATCTGAAGAGAAGACTGATCCTCGCTCTCAGATTAGAGAATAGAGTTTAGAAGAAGGTTATTCTTCTCAAATCAGAAAACTAAGAATACTAAAAGAAATAAGAGGAATCAATATGAAGATAATTCAGAACCTCTAAAAGACCTCTATGAAGAAAGCATAAGAAGAAAGAAGTTGATCAGAACCTGTATCTAAGATAAAGCTAAAGTTAAAGACAGATGGAAGTTCTTCAAGGACATGACAATCCTGATAAGAAGATTTATTTGGGACAAGCTAAAGTAAAATTTAAAATGTAGCACCCTCAGATAAAAGAATCTGGTCAAAGATGTGTGAAAAGATTGCAAATTTGACTATAACGTTCATTGAACCCAAGGAGAAGATTCAAGATGATAAAGATTTAGAAGATCCTTCTTCTGATGGTGTTTATTGTCCTTCTAATCAACCCCAACCAAGTAAGAACATAATCACATCCTCTCATCCTGAAGTTCTCATTCTTGGAAGTAAAGATGCTCCAATTAGAACAAGATCAACACACAAACCTTCTGATGAAAGTCTTATGGGTTTAGTTTCTTTAATAGAACCTACATCTATTAAGGAAGCCCTTCTAGATAAGGATTAGGTTCTGGCTATAGAAGAAGAACCGGACCAATTCTCAAAGAATGATGTATGAGATCTTGTTCAGAAACCTAAAGGTGTCCACGTCATTGGAACCAGATGGGTGTTCAGAAACAAGCTTAATGAGAAGGGTGAAGCTGTCAAAAATAAAGCACAACTGGTTGCACAAGGTTATAGTCAACAAGAAGGAATAGATTATACAGAAACCTTTGCACCAGTCTCTAGGTTAGAAGCTATTCAGTTGTTAGTTTCTTTTTCTATAAATCATAACATCATCCTTTATCAGATGAATGTTAAGAGTGCATTTCTGAATGATTATATTTAAGAAGGAGTGTATGTCAAATAGCCTCCTGGGTTTGAACACTCTGGGAAATCAGACTTTCTTTTCAAACTAAAGAAATCTCTTTATGGCTTGAAACTAGCTCCTAGAGCTTGGTATAACAGATTAAGCAATTTTCTTTAGAAAATAAGTTTACTAGAGGAAAGGTTCACATTTCACTCTTCTGTAAAACATTCAAAAATGACATTATAATTGTTCAAATTTATGTTGATGATATTATTTTTTATTCTTCTAATCCATCCCTCTGCGAGGAGTTCTCTAAGTTAATGCATGCTGAATTTGAAATGAGCATGATGGGAGAATTGAAGTTCTTTATGGGAATTCAGATTGATCAAAAACCAAAGGCTACTTACATTCATCAAAGTAAGTACACCAAAGAACTTCTAAAGAAATTCAATATGACAGACTGCACAGTAGCAAATACTCCAATGCATCCAACATGTATTCTAGGGAAAGAAGAGGTAAGTGGAAAGGTATGTCAGAAGCTCTATCATGGTATGATAGGCTCTCTTCTGTATCTGACTGCATCTAGACATGATATTTTATTTAGTGTCAATCTTTACGCTAGATTCCAATCTGATCCTAGGGAATCTCATTTAACTGATGTTAAGAGGATTCTAAGGTATCTAAAATTAACACCTAACCTTGGCTTGGTGTATGAGAAAACATTAGTGTATTCTCTTTCTGGTTTTTGTGATGCAAAATACGCTGAAGATCGGCTAGAGAAGAAGAGTACTTCTGGAAACTATCAGTTTATTGGCAAGAATTTGATCTCATGGTCATGCAAGAGGTAATAGACAATTTCTCTTTCAACAACAGAAGTAGAGTACATTTCAGCAGCACTATGTAGTACTCAGATGTTATGAATGAAGAATCAACTATAAGATTATCAGATTTAAGAGAGTAACATCCCTATCTTCTGTGACAATACCACTGCTATTTGCTTAATACTTAGGTATTATAAATTCATTAAAGTGTGAAATAAAACAGTCATGCATGTGTCTCCAGAGCATAGGTTAGGTTTCAGATCCTTGGTGGTTATCAGTTACTTTATTCACGTGTGTAATACGGTGGGAGAACTGACTTGGTTTTTTGCGTTTTATCGCAAATGTTACGTATAGCAAGAGTCGCCACCGACTTTTCTTTTATCCAATAAAGAAAAGGGTGAAAAGAACATGGAAAGACCTTTTGATAATTTGCTTGAGTTTGGGGGGTACGTTATGAAAAGGGAAGGTGTTAGCACACTTTTCATCCATAATTATCTATAGGCTCTTAATTGCTAGTTCGCTTTTAAATGCTTTTGTGAATGTGTGTTTGAAAGATGTCTTGAAGATGTTTTGAAAGTGGTGATTTTGCAATGATTATTGTATCATTGAGAATGTATACAAAATGTTTGTTTTTGGAAATATTTTTAAAACTCCTTAGTGCGGCAATTTTGCATTGATTCTTGTATCATTGAGAATGTATACAAAATGTTTGTTTGAAAATAGAGTGTTTAAAAAGATGTTTGTTTTTGAAAGTGTGAGGTGTGAAAATGCTTTTAGTTTTTAAGCAAGCAATTACGAGAAATATACCTACTCAAAAAGTCGTTGTTCTTTTCCTCCTCCTTTAGATAGTTCTTGTCTACCATTAGTTAGTAGGAATCCATATCATTGGATGCGAGGGACATGCGTGGGTCATCGTACAATCATAGAAGGCAACTTGTAAGATGTTTTAGTAATTGTCGTAAGGGACTAAGATTTTTTATCGAAGGCAACATCGAAGGGTCATTGAGGGGCTACAATATTTTAATCGAGGGTCTTTTCTAGAACATCCCACATTCGAGGGACATGACTGTTTATATCTGAGGCAACAAGTGTGGGTCACCCTAGAGGTGCATGTGTGCAAAGTGTTTAGATTTCAAGTATTTTATCTTTGAATTAGGGTTTTCTAATGTTTGATTTTTTATCTTGTCATTCAAACCCTAATTACTAACAATAATAAGGAAAATAGTATATTGCGGAATTTAAATGTCCTACGCTATTACAACGCTTTGGGAATGAGGGGGTACAAGTTTGTGAATAGGGGGAAGAAAGCAATAAACCTAGTTATCTATTACAAACCATTGAATGTGAATAAAATGCACAAAAAGTAAAGAGGAAGAAAGAATTTGTTTTTTAGGGTTTTTTGATGGAAAAGATTTGATAATTAATCCTAATTAAACTAATTAATTTTAAATTGAAAGAGAAACTAACTAATAGTTAACAAAAACAAAAATCTAAGTTAATTGAATAAAACCTAAGTCTAATTAAATTGTCTAGAAAGTAATTTTTGTTAATATTAATTTGGAAAGAAAAATGTTTTATAATAAAAAGGAGTAATAAATTCTAATTTTATTAAAAAAAATGAAAAAAAAGTTTAAATTAAAATTTTTCAGAATTAATTTATTTAAGAAAATATATTTTTGTATTTTTGTTTAAAATAAAAATAAGTAAAGAAAAAATAAGAAAAAATAAAAAATTGAGTCAGGGTGTTAAAAAAGTAAAATGGAGGTTAAGAATTAGCAAAAAAAGGCCCAAGTATGTTTTTTTGTTTGAAACAGAAAGAAAATAAAAATAGAAAATGGGTCTGTGTTGTTTTAGTAAAAGAGGTGTATGAATGTAGCAAAAATGTCAAGGCCCAGAAACAAAAGTTCAGCGCCTATGAGATCCAGTGTGGCCAGCCTTTTAGAGTGCATCATGGTCCTACTCACGTGGAGCGTTGGATCTGGTTGCTTGGCTGATCTGATGGTGTTGTTATGAAGCCCATGGTAGGCGCGCGTGGCTGGTATGCATAGAATCTGAAATAAGAAATTATGTAAAAAACAAAAGGGTGGTACCGTTGGGGCTCAAACCCAGGTCCCTATACACAAATGCCTTAGCGCACGCTTCTCTCCACTGGGGTGGCTGTTTTATCCAGTAGTAAAACAAGTTGCAATAAACTTAAAATAAACTTGATCCTGACTGTACTTCATCCCTAACCTCGTTCCAATCACCATTGTCACATTTTTGAATTTTCAAACTTGCTCGTTTCTCAATCATTTTGAAAAATGTAAACATGAAAGTTGTTCCATTTTTCACCAGGAATTCAACCATATAAATTTCATAAGCTATAAATCAAAGATGAATGAGAATTTTGTTGGTACCAAATTAAAACCTAATTTTTTCCAGAAAGTTCAACTTCAAAATTCACATCACTTAGGACACATAAATGAAAACTAAATGCATGGTTAGCTTCAGGGAAATGATGTCTACATTTTTCATTCACAAAGTAACCATTAAGGATGCTTGTATAGAGATTTCAAATTTGAGAAAAGTTACATCAAGATTGCAAATCGTGTTTGGAGTTTGAGCACTCCTAGAAGTGTTGTGATGATATAGATAGCTTCACTGAACTCCTAGGAAGCTATTGCAATGCTTACTTTGAGTTGAAAGTGCTTGAATCTTTCTGGAGAAGTCAAGTTGCAGGTTTGAGTTTTTGGAAATGGAGGATGGTGAAAATGGTGTTACAGTTGTGTAGCAAGGTATTGGATAGTTTCTAAGTGAGGTATGGAAGCTTTGTGATTGATTTAGAGTGAAAACGCATGAGTGAATTGTAAATTTGAAGTCCAAGGTTAGAAATGACAAGTTATGGAGGTTTTGATGCAAATTCTGGTTTGATGGAGTATGAGGGGGTTAGAGGGCTCTTGAACTCGTGTGTTAGCTTGCAAATACTTCTGTATTTATAGAGGAAAGGTTTTGAAGGCTCTAGTGAATAGAAATAAAAGATCACATGTTATGGTTATGTGAATTGATTTTGAAGCAATCTTGAAAATTATGGTTTCAATGCATAGTACAAGGGCTTGTAGGGTGGTTGACAGGCTTGTAGATGGTTGCTTCTTGCTTTTAAATGTTTTGGAATCAGAAGCAACAATGTATGGTCTCAAGGAGAGTTGACATTGTGATTAAAGTCACTTTTCCAAAATGGAAGTGTGAACTTTGTTCCATTAATGGCAAAAGCACTTGGACAATGAATCAAATGCTTGGACAATGGCTTAGTTAATTGTGTAAACATTTAATTACTGAGTGATTTGCAAGTTTGAAGGCCTGCAAAGCAATATTATGCAGCATGCTTGAAGATTGGATCATAAGGTTCATCATAAAATGGCCTAAAATTCATGTTTGTGGTGCCATCTTCTTCTCTTCGAAACTTATAGGTCATGCATGATCTCTTCAAGTTATTGGACATTTTGGAAAGATTGAAACATTGTCTACCACCTTAATGTTGACCAATTTGGCTAAATCAACTTGGAACTTGATGAAAACTGACAAAGAAGTTAGGACAAAAATCTGCCTATTCTTGTTGAAAATTTCACTGTGTTTATACAAAAATGTCATGACTTCATGAGCCTATATCCTCAAATCTAAGCATATTTTGGACATCAACCCTAAATAACAAATTTGTAGAATTCATAAATATCTATAGCTTTCATGTTGAAAGTTTTCCTTGAATCATCTTGCATCTTGGTGAAAAATTGTCATGAAGTAGTGAAATTATCAAGGTAAAAAACACTTAGAATTTTTCTAAGTATTGAAAATCATGAATTTTGTTGACTTTTGTTGACTTTCTTGATTCTTTATGATAAAGTTTGATATTTTTTAATTTCTTGATGAATCTTGATCTTTGAAATTCAATGTTGACCAAAAAGTCAAAGTTTGACTTTTTTGTGTTAGTTGACTTTTCATAAGTTGATCTAACTTCAACTATTAACTACTTGATCTTTAGATATGTTTTGAGTTATGAAATTAGGTCAATATGTTGTGTTTGAGTCCTTGAGATCATGCTTCAAGCCATTAGGTCATGTACTAGGTCAAAAACCAATGATCAGTCATTCTCAGTCAAAACCCTAATTTTGACAATTTTGCCCTTTTGATGATTTGAATGCTTTTCTTGAGGAATTGTGATCAACCCTTGATCAATTAATAAGTATCACTTAAAAATGTTGATGTTGGCCAAAAATCATGAATTTTGACTATATGTTAACCACAATTGACTTTTTACCCAATACAGTTTATTTGCATTTATTTGAGCAATTGACTGAGCAAATTTGTGGTGCAAGACTTGAAACTTGGTATGAGAATTCCTGAAGACCTATAATGAACCAAGAAAGTAACTTGAGGTATTAAAAGTCAAATTATCCTTTAGAAAACTAAAACCCTAATTTGAACCCAGTTCTTAGGAGGTGAGCTTGTCTGATCAACTCTTGAGGATCCTTGAGCATTTTGAGAACTTTTTTTTAGAACTATCTTGAAGAAAAGGGAAGGAAAATTTTGGGGTACAACAACGTGTTAGAAGATAATTGTTTAAAGTTATGAACAATTTTATATATCCTCATAAATGAAATCAATTATTCTTTTTTCCTTTCCCATACATCTATGTGTCCTAGTCTAATCTAGATACTCATAACCTGATTCAAAGATATCAACTATCACTCATTTATCTCTTTTATCGCGTCTTAGGAGTTATTGCTGCTCTTCTGACCTTCTTCAGCCATTTCATAGAGTCTCCTAAGATTTATTACCTTACATAAGGAAAATCATTTCTCTTGTCAAGTCACATCTTCTTGTTTCTTTTTATACACCATGTCTGCCCTCTAACTCTCCTAACAAGCAATCTCCAACAATTGGTAACAATTACCTTCTACTTCATTCTCTCTCTTGTTCATCATGACTTCAAAAAATTCTCATGAAAATGATGATCGCTTGGAAGTTATCATTGAAAGACATCCGAGACTCTTCGGTGCGAGTCCGAAATTCCATATCAGAATTCATGCTCAAAACTGGAATCACTATCTCTCTTTACTCAAAGGACCCATTTATCCGAATATTTTAATGATTTTCTGTAAAATGCTTCCATCAATTACAGTGGTACTGCAATCTGTTCAAACATCTATGGTGAGGATGTTTCCTTCATTGTTCAATGCATTGCTGAAATATTCATTTGTCCTCGAGTGGGTATCATGATCGATCGTGTCTCTCTCGATAGAATCCCTGATGGTCAAATTAATTCCATCTTAAATTCATCCTTTGAGTTTTCCTATACTAATCCTGAGAGTCTCAAGCCTTTTGCCAAAGATTGGTTTCTCTTTATCCTGACAAATATTTGTCCTCGTGAAACTAACAAAAACGTCCTAAACAAGGAGGATAAGACTCAAATTTTTTGTCTGATCAACAATGTTCCGATCAACTTTACTCAAGTGATCCTCAATCATCTTAAGAGGTCTATCACTTATTCTGAAAATTTGAACAAAACCTTTATTCCCTATGGAAGACTCCTGTCAGAAGTTTTTGTTCAAAATGACATTGTGATAATCCTTCGAAGGATTCCTGATGGTCCTAGTGATGCTCTGCATCAAGAGGAGCGTGAGACATTTGATGATCAATGGTTCCCATATGCTGTATTTTGTAATTTGTTTAATCATATCATTAATGCATCTCTTTATGATTAGCACATATTGTTACTTTTGTTAACTTTTAACGTTTTTCATGAATAATTATCTTTTTGATGATGTCAAAAAGGGGGAAAAGCATAATAATTTTGATGAACCTAAAAGAAATGTAAAAACTCATATAATGATAAAATGGTATAAAATGTGCATTTACCGCTAACACATGTCTATTTGTTTGTTAATTAACCAAGGAACTCTGAACAAGTTCTCTAGGAATTCCAAGACAAGTCAAAAAGAAAGAACTGATTGTTAATATAATCTAAGATATATACTCTATGAACATATATTCAAGTATCAGATAGACCCAATACTGTTCGGAAGTTGAGAACTTTCTGAAAGTTAAAGTTATCTTGATTTTGTATAATACTATTCAGAAGATGTAAAATGTCTAAGAATGTGATATTCAGAGCATAAGAATCAAAAGCAGAAGCAGATGCCTCCCATCAAAGACTTCTAAGGATTCAAAATCTGAATCAAGACTTCTAAGGATTCAAAATCTGATCTATTGCAACCAGGGGCATTTCACCCAGAAGGTTCACACTCAGGATATTTGATCCTCACCCAGTTTGTGACTCAGAGGGAGTTTCTCATATGAAGGATAAGTATTCCTTAACCTTCTTATTTCACTAATTATGATTATGTACAAAATTGTATCATAAAAAATAAATAGTTTTGTAATCATCATAAAGAGGAAGGTTGTTAGAACAAGATTTGGTTCTGCAATATTATCTATGAGTTTTGATGATAACAAATGAGTATGTTTGTGTGAACAATTTTTTTGTACTAATGTTTGTTATTATTGAGTACTTAACAAACAGGTTCATCTTTTGATGGATGGTGTGACCAAGATATTAGAAGAGAATTGATTCCGCTTCTACACTACACAAGTTGTGTTGAATAGATGCAAGACACTTTAGAAGGCTCTAAAGTGTAAAATCTGATGTTTGTCTAAAGAAACCAGTTAGAAGATCTGAAGACATAAGTTTCTACTTACGTCCAGATGCTAAAGACTTAAACTTCTAAAGATAACATGTTCTAAGGAAACAATCAAAAGATCTTAAAACTCAAGTATCTACTACGTCCAGAAGCTGAAGACTCAAGTTTCTAAAGACAATGTGTTCCAAAGAAACAAAGTTAGAAGATCTGAAGACAAAGTTTCTACTGAAGTCCAGATGCTAAAAACTTAGTTTCTAAAAGACAACTTGTTTCAAAGAAAACAAAGTTAAAAGGTATGAAGACATCATTTTTACTAAAGTCCAGATGCTGAAGACTATGTGTTTCTAAAGACCTAAGGTTCTAAATAAAAGGATTCTTAAAGAACCAAGTGCTAAAGATTCTAAAGACGGAAGGTCTTAAGATTCCAAAGACTTGAAGTTCTAAAAATCCAAGGTTATCTACAACGGGTTCTCAAGGCCAACTGTTGAAGACTCTAAAGACGCATCTCTTAAGACTATGAAGACTTGAAGCTCTTATGATCCAAGGCTCTCTACAACGGGTTTTCATGACCAAGTGTTGAAGACTCTAAAGACGTAGTTCTAAAGACTCTAAAGACTTGAAGTTCTGAAGACCTTATGTTATGTTCCCGCTTCTAAACTCATGCTAGCAGAAGCCTCTGAAGTGCATAAGGAAAGAATATAACGGTAACATGGTACAATAGTACATAGTATGGAAAAGCCTTATTCCACTACCTCTACACTAACTTAAATTGTTGAAGAGAAAGGGACGTAGCAGTACTATTTGTAATGACTCTTTTTCAAATAACCAACGACTCTATTTTGCTTGGCTATATAAGAAAAGAATCGTGTGTTGCAAGTCGCGAAGTTGCTGGTGTTCAATGCTAAACTGAAAGTTGTCATTATTGAAACACAACCAAAAAGTTATCAACCACTATAACAATAACAAGAAAAACTGTTATCAAAATGATTTTTCAAACCATGTTGGTATTGATTACAATGAAATCATTGATTCACGATGTGCTTAATTTCATATGTTGCACAAAGCTTGCTAAGCCACAGAAGATAATGAAGATGATCATGAAAGCTCCAGTTACAAATCCACAACATAAATGTTGTGCTCTAAAGTGATCATAGAAGAAAATTGAACAATGGTTGTTGTCCAGAATGTTCTAAAGTGAAACAAGATGAAGAAGTTATTATCTTTACCACATCAAGATCAACGACGCTATCAGAAGCTTATGAAGAAGAAGACTTCAGCAATTCAAGTGCTTTGAGCTGTTGTCCGTAAAGAAGCTACTTGAAGAAAAGAAGACCACACATCAAGCTATAATACAATGTTATATTTTTAGTGTGTATTAGGTTCTTTTGATGTACTTAATTCTGTTTACATCAAACTTTGTAGAAGCATTATTATTGTAGACAAAAGTAATTCAAACAGGTGTTTGATGATTCCTTAAGAGTCTCGGTTGAGCCAGGATTCTCAAGAAGATTTTGGCTGCGATCATCGTAGATGAAATCTCAGTAGTGAATTCTATTGGGTCAATGGTAGTCATATTTTAAAGGGGACTGAGTGAAGGCCAGCCTTGTTAGACCACTGATGGATATCATTGGAAGGAAATCCTAGTAGGAGATTCTGAGGGATAAGATTTTATTGGGTCAATGATTGTTATATCCATTCTGGACCATTTAACGTGTCATTCGATGTTAGTCATCGGCGGTCACCCGTGCGATTATAATCAGATTGGTTATAGTGGATTAAGTCATTGAGTTCAAGGAAAAATCACCTTGGAAGGATGAATTGGACTAGCTTGGGGGTTTCTCAAGTGAACTAGGATATATCGCATGTTCTTTACTTTTGCTTATGCTTTATAGTTTATGTTTTCTTAACTTAATTAGAAGCATTACTTAGAAGTAACACTCAGAAGCATTGTTCAATGAATAATGCTTAGAAGCGAAAGTTATTCAAGAGAGGAAAATCCAATTCAACCCCCCTTTCTTGAATTTTCTTCACACCTTCAACCCCGATGGGAGAGTAAGAAATTACTAAGGTCTTCCTAAAAACCCATGGTTCATTTTACTATGAAAGAATGGTTACAAGTGTACCAAGTGATTTCTCTGAGATGGTAAGTATGGGTGTCCGTCTAGAGGAAGATGTCAGGGAAGGACGATTGTCAAAAGACGATGGTTCTAGTGGAACAAAGAAGGGAGAAGTGAATGTTGTTGTTGAAGAAAGAAGGGTTAGGCATCCGAGAAGACATCATCAGCATCAATGATAGGTTACTTCAGTAACTTTGGTCGTCAATATGGCTCTGAGTGATGTCTCCTATCAGAGAGAAACCTAACAAAGTAATCAAGGGAAAGGTCAGAGGAGGGAAGCTTTTGATCCTATTCCGATGAGTTATACATAATTATTTTCGGCTTTGATTCAGAAGAATCTGGTGCATACTAGGCCTACCCCTATTATACCTTCAACTTTGCCATGATATTATAAATCTAATCAGACTTGTGCTTTCCATCAAGGAGACCCTGAGCAGAGCATTAAAAACTATAATCCATTGAAGTCTGAAGTACAAAATATGGTAAGATCTGGTCTCTTATCTTTTAAAGACATTGGTCCAAACATGAAGGATAATCCATTACCCAAACATGTAGGTGGAAGTCCTGTAAATATTGTCGCTGGTTGTTTTGGGGATTTCAGGATTTTTGATATCAACCTGGTTAGAGGTGATTTAGTGAAGATGCATGCCAATATCTATGAGTTTAGCTATTATACACACGACGATGCCGCTTGTAGTGTCTGCCGTACAGACATTTATGGATGTGATAAGGTGAGAGGTGATCTCCAAGAGATGATAGATGAAGGTCTTATCCACATAATTCGACCAAGAACTGAATATGAAAAAGAGGTGAATACGGTTTATGGTTGTCCCTAGGAATTCCAGATTTTTTATGTAAACTATATGGATGATGATCTGGTACAACTACAAGCCACGTTTTGTCACATGGATGGCCAGGAGGTACATCATCATGAGTCCTGTCAGATCTGTTGTAGAGATTCTCGTGGTTGATCTGTTGTAAGAAGAGGTGTTCAATTTTTGTTAGATAAAGGTACTATCAGAGTCATAGGAAATAGATATGATTATGATGGAATTAACATGATTAAAGACTACCCTGTTGGAGCCATGTATGACGATGAGTATGTTTTTGTTGATGAGTTATTCTCTTATGATAAAGATATGTTTTTTGATAATGATTCTGCAGTTCTTGAGTATTCTGAAGAAGCAGGGGTGGATGTCATTGTGCAACATTTTGGTATTCCTGCTCCTATAGAGATTGCGTATCACAGCAAACCTGTTGTTGCTCACGTAGTTATTTGTCTTCCCGGTCCTATCTCATATGAATCAGATAAAGATGTGTCTTATAAGTAAAATGAAACTATCCAAGAAGACGGTGTGGAATTTCCTATCCAACCTTTGTCCCATGTTGAGAATATTGCTGAAGCAAGTTGGGTAACTCGTTGTGGTTGTGTCATTGCCCCTACCTTTTGAGGAGATGTTAATTCTGGTAAGAAGGTTGTTGAGAATTCTGAAACTAAAAATGGTATGAGAATCTAGGGGAGCCGCCTTGGAAAACGATGTTGATGTTCTGTTGAAAATCATCAAGATGAGTGATTACAAGATTGTGGATCAGTTGTTGCAAACTCCATCTAATATTTCCATTTTATCCTTGTTGAAAAACTCCTCTGCTCATCGGGAATCTCTGATAAAGGTTTGGATCAAGCTTTTATTGAAAGGTATGTGTCTCTAGATCAGTTCAACAATGTTGTGGGGAATATCACATCTTGTAACAATCTGAGTTTTTATGATGAGGATTTGCCTGATGAAGGGAAAAACTATAACCTGGATCTGCATATATATATGAATTATAGTAATGACTCTTTGTCCAACATTCTGATAGACAATGGATCTTCTTTAAATGTCATACCAAGAAGTACTCTCATAAAACTCAAATACCAGGGAACTCCTATGCGTCCTAGTGGCATTATAGTAAAAGATTTTGATGGTTTGAGAAAATCTGTCATTGGAGAGGTGGATTTACCTATTCACATAGGTCCTACTTATTGTAAATCACCTTTCAGGTTATGGATATTTTCCCAGCCTATAGCTGTTTATTGGGACGACCATGGATCCATGAAGCAGGAGTTGTTACTTAAACCTTGCATCAAAAACTGAAATTTGTCCATGAAGGAAAGGTAGTTATTGTGAAAGGTGAGCAAGCTCTGTTGATATCTCATTTGTCTTCTTTTATAATTGTATAAGTTGATGAAGCCGCTGTTGGAACTCAGTTCCAAGCTTTGTTTATTGATGATATAAGGAAGAATGAAGATTCTATCATTACATTTAAGGATGCACAATAGGTAGCATAGAAGGGCCCTAGCAAGGTGTGGGGGCAGGTTATTAATCCACCTATGAACAAGAATGGGATTGGTATGGGTTTCCCCATTAAGAATGAAGTTGTGAAGCCGAAGTACGTTTTGAGTAAATATCAAGACATCTTTCACATTGCAGGATATCTTCATCAGACTACTCCAAATATTAACGCTATTCTCGAAGATAAGCCAGAGCAAGAGATGTCGAACTTTGCGAAACATGGAGTGAGAATCCATAATTGGATCACAGTTGATGTTCCTTCTTGCATTCACATTTCAAAGTAATTTGTTTTTGTTTGTATTTTCAAAAGTCTTTCACTCTGCCCAAGGTGAAAGTGGTGTTGTATGGGCGTGTCTTTTTTTTTTGAATTTTAAAATCATTAATAAAAGTTGTTTTTGATTTCTAAACCATGTCTTCATTCTTTGTTTTTCATGGAAAATGGTAATCAGGAAAAAAAAACCTTTCAAAATAAATAATAACTGTAAATAAATCTGCATAATCACTTGTTACATGTGTCAGTTTCTAAAATAAATCATAAATCATATGTGCAGATTAATTAAAAAAAAACCTTTGAATGCAATGACCTTGAACCCTCTCCCAACTTTGAATATCCTGTGTATATGGATGAAGAAGAATAATACGATGAAATCCCAGAAGAGGTTTCAAGGTTTCTTGAGCGTGAGGAAAATATCATTCAGCTGTACAAAGAGTCGTTGGAGACGATTAACTTGGGTTCAGAGGAATATCCAAAAGAAATCAAGACTGGAGCACTGCTTCATCTTGACGTGAAGAGAAAGTTAATTGAGTTGCTGAAAGAGTATGTGGATATCTTCGCTTGGTCTTACCAAGACATGCCGTGTTTAGATAATCATATTGTGGAACATTATTTGCCGTTAAAGCAAGAATGTTCACAAATCAAGCTGAAGATGTGAGGAACTCATCCTGACATGGAAGTGAAGATTAAAGAAGAAGTTTTGAAGCATGTTCCTGCTGGTTTTCTTCTGACATCAGTGTACCCTCAGTGGATTGCCAATATTGTTCCAGTACCAAAGAAATACGGAAAAGTTCGCACGTGCATTGATTATAGAGATTTAAATAAAGCAAGTCCAAAAGATGATTTCCCATTGCTACATATTGATATGTTGGTTGATTGCACAAAACAATTAAAAGTGTTCTAATTCATGGACGGATTTTCCGGATACAATCAAATTAGGATGGCTCTTGAGGACATGAAAAAACAATGTATATCACACCCTAGGGAATATTCTGTTACAGAGTGATGCCTTTCGAGTTGAAGAATGCTGGTGCAACGTACCAGAGGGATATGACAACCCTATTCCATGATCTAATGCATAAGGAAATAGTAATATATGTTGATGATATGATCGCCAAGTCTCAGACTGAGGAAAGGAATATGGAAGACTTGCTAAATATGTTTCAGCATTTGAGGAAGTATCGTCCCCGCTTGAATCCAAATAAGTGTACTTTTGGTGTTCGTTCAGGAAAGTTTCTAGGTTTCATTGTCTTCCAAAAAATAATTGAAGTTCATTCTGATAAAGTTAAGGCAATTCAAGAAATTCCTGCACCAAGTACTAAAAAGCAAGTTAGAGGCTTCCTTGGACGATTAAATTACATTTCTAGATTTATTTCCCATATGAATGCAACATGTGAACCAATCTTCAAGTTGTTAAAGAAAGATCAAGGTTGTGTATGGAAGGATGATTGCCAAAGGGCATTTGAGAGAATTAAAGAGTATTTGCTTGAGCCTCCTATCTTGCTCCCTCATGTTGAAGAAAGACCATTGATTATGTATCTGACTATGTTGGATAACTCCATGAGCTGTATTTTGGGACAAAAAAATGAAACATAAAGAAAAGAATATGCCAATAATTATTTGAGCAAGAAGTTCACTGACTATGAGTTACAATATTCTATACTAGAAAAAACATGTTTTGCTTTGGCCTGGGAAAAAAAGAGATTGCGGTAATATATGTTGAATCACACTACTCGGTTGATTTCCAAAATGGATCCAATTGAGTACATTTTTGAATAGCCTACTCTTACTGGAAGAATTGCCCGTTGGCAGATGCTGTTGTCTGAATATGATATTGAATACCTCAGAAGGCTATTAAAGGTAGTGTGTTGGCAGAGTACCTTGCTCACCAACCGGTTGATGATTATCAGTATGTTAAATATGATTTCCTTGATAAGGATGTGATGTATTTGAAAGTTAAAGATTATGATGAAACTTTGCTTGAGGAAGATCCTGATCCTGAATCCCGGTGGGGTATGGTATTTGATGGAGCTGTAAATGCTTATGGAAAAGGAATTAGTGACGTGATTATCACTCCCCATGGGTCACATAACCCTTTTAATGCAAGGTTGACGTTTGATTGTACCAATAACATTGTGGAGTATGAAGCTTGTATCATGGGTATTGAAGAGGCTATATATCTCAGAATCAAAATTCTTGATGTATATGGTGATTCAGCTTTGGTAATAAATCAAATCAAAGGAGAATGGGAGACTCGTCACATTGGCTTTATTCCCTACAAAGAATATTCAAGAATATTATTACATTTCTTCAATAAAGTTAAATTCCATCATATTCCCAGAGATAAGAGTCAGATGGAAAAGGCTTTAGCCATTTTGGCTTCTATGTACCAAGTGAATACTTGGACTGATGTACCTCAGATTACAGTTTGACGTATTGATAGACCAGCTCATGTGTTTTTTACAGAGGGGAAGTCAGATGAAAAACCTTGGTATTATGATATCAAGCACTTTCTCCAGACTCGGGAACATCTGGTTGGGGCGTCAAATAAATATAGGAAGACATTGAGAAGCTTGACATGTAGCTTTTTCCTTAACTAATATGTGTTATACAAGAGAAATTATGACATGGTCTTGCTCAGGTGCATGGATAGACACAAAGTAGACATGTTGATGCATGAGATCCATGAAGGTTCCTTTGGTACCCATTCCAATGGACATTCGATGGCAAAGAAGATGCTTAGGGCAGCTTACTATTGACTAACAATGGAATCTGACTGTTAAAAATTTGCAAATAAGTGCCATAAATATCATATTTATGCTGACAAGATTCATGTTCCTCCATTGCTTCTCAATTTTATTTCTTCCCCATGGCCTTTTTCTATGTGGGGTATTGATATGATTGGAATGATTGAACCCAAGGCGTCTAATGGACATCGTTTCATCTTAGTGGCAATTGACTACTTCACCAAGTGGCTAGAAGCATCTTCTTATGCTAATTTCACCAAGAAGGTGGTAGTACGCTCTATCAAGAACAATCTTATATGTCGGAATGGTGTGCCAAGTAGGATTATCACTGATAACGACTCAAATTTGAATAATAAGATGATGTCAGAACTTTGTGAAGAATTCAAGATTATCCATCACAATTAATCTCCTTACTAACCTAAGATGAATGAGGCTATTGAAGCTGCTAATAAAAACATTAAGAAGATCATCCAGAAGATGGTTGTTACCTATAAGAATTTGCATGATATTCTCCCTTTTTTCTTTACGTGGGTATCTTACATCCGTCCGCACTTCAACAGGGGAAACCCTATTCTCTCTTGTGTATGTTATGGAAGCAGTGCTCCCCGTTGAGGTTAAGATTCCCTCTTTGTGTGTATTAATGGAAACCAAGTTGTCAAAGGCTGAATGGGTCCAAAACAAGTTTGACCAATTGAATTTAATTGAAGAAAAGAGAATGACGGCCTTGTGTCATGGTTAGTTATATCAGAAAAGAATGAAGAATGCTTTTGATAAGAAGGTCAAGCTTCATACATTCAGAGAAGGAGACCTCGTGCTCAGAAAGATCATGTCTTTTAACGTTGATTCTAGGGGCAAGTTGACTCCTAATTATGAAGGCCCGTATGTTGTCATGAAAGACTTCTCTAGCGATGCATTGGTTCTTGAAACTATGCATGGTGAAGAGTTCCCACGTCCCATGAATGCTGACGCAGTCAAGAATTACTTCACCTAAAGAAATAAAATAACAACTCGCTAAGTTGAAAACCTGAAAGGGAGGCTTAGGAAAAAAGTGCGTCTCAGTAGGCTGAAAACCCGAAAGGGCGGTCTAGGAAAAAGTTAGAGATATAAACAAAATAAATTTTCTCGGTAGGTTGAAAATATGAAATGACAACCTAGGAAAAAGTTAGGGATTCCCTGCCAAGTAACTGCGTTAGAAAGGACTTGATCATTGAAGCAACAATCTTCTCAAATTCTCATCACACTTCAACTGAAGCCTATGCTCAAGAGTTCAAAATTGTTAGGGAGAATAGTGGTCATTGTATTTCAATGTACCTTTTCCATGTATTTACCACTTTCCAAAACTTTGTAATCATCCATGGAGTCACGCCATTTGCGGAATACCATCTTATTTATAAAGTTGGAGCCTTTTATCCAATTCTTTGTAGTTCTTAATTTATTCTGTTTACAAAAATTTCATTTATTAATGTTAGTAATTTTCAAAACAAAAAGACTTAATAATAATAACATGTTTTTGAAAATAATTTGCAAATTACTTTTTACTTTAATTTTGTGTGTTGTACCCCAAAATTTTCCCTCTCTTTTCTCAAAACATTTCTCACCAAAGATCTCAAATGCTCAAGGGTTTGATCAGACAAGCTCACCTCCTAAGCACTTAGCCTCCAAATTAGGGTTTTGGTTTACTCAATTACAATTGGACTTTTGATGCCTCAAGTGACTTTCATGGTTAATTATAGGTCTTCAAAATTTCTCATACCAAGTTTCAACCCTTGCATCACGAATTTGCTAAGTCAATTGCTTAGATGACTGAAAATTAGTTATATTTCGTAAAAAGTCAGTTTTGGTCAATATACAGTCAAACTTCATGATTTTTGGCAAACATCAACATTTTGAGGTTATATTTATCAATTTATCAAGGTTTTATCACAATGCCTCAAGAAAAGCACTTAAATCACCAAAGGGCCAAATTGTCAAAATTAGGGTTTTGACTAAGAATGACTGATCGGTGATTTTTGACCTAGTACATGACCTAATGGTTTGAAGCATAATCTCAAGGACTCAAACACAACATTTTGACCTAATTTCATGGCTCAAATCATTTCTCAAGATAAATGGATTGATAGTTGGAGTTTGATCAACTGATGAAAAGTCAACTAATACACAAAAAAGTCAAACTTTGACTTTTTGATCAACATTGAATTTCAAAGATCAAAATTCATCAAGACATTCAAAAATATAAAACTTGGTCAACAATAATCAAGAAAATGAAGAAATTCCACAAAAAAGTCAAAGTTTTCAATACTTAGAAAAATTCTAATTGTTTTTATCCTTGAAAATTTCACTACTTCATGACAATTTTTCACCAAGATGCAAGATGATTTAAGGAAAACTTTCTACATGAAAGTTGTAGATATTGATGAATTCTACAACTTTTTCCCATAGAGTTGATGTCCAAAAATGCTTAGATTTGAAGATATAGGCTCATGATGTCATGACATTTTTCATAAAACACTTAGTGAAATTTTCAACAAGTTTAGGAAGATTTTTGACCTAACTTCTTGACCAATTTATACCTATCTCCAAGATGATTCAGCAAAAGTGGTCAACTTGAAGGTTGTAGAGAATGTTTCAAGCTTTCCAAAATGTCCCATAACTTAAAGAGATCATGCTTGAGCTAGCAGAATCGAAGAGAAGAAGTTGGACATTCATTCTTGAATTACAATGCATTTTCATGAAGAACACATAACTAAATCTCAAACTATGCTGCATGATCTTGCTTTGAGAGCCTCTTGACTTGCAAATCTATCCATAATCAGACTTTTACAGAACTAATTGAGCTATGATACAAGAGCTTGAGCCATTGTCCAAGTGGTCATTCCATTTAAGGAACAAAGTTCACATTTCCATTTTGAAAAAGTCACTTTAATCATAATGTCAACTCTCCTTGAGCCCATACATTATTACTTCTGACTCCAAAACATTTCAAAGTAAGAAGCAAAATATCGACAACCTTTTAACTACCCTACAAGCTCTTGTACTTCACAATGAAACCATGAATTTCAACTTTGCTTCAAAAACAAGTTTCAATACCATAACATGTGATCTTTTGTTTCTGATTCCTTCAAGCTTCCAAACCTCTTGCCTATAAATATAGAGGTTATATGCAACCTAAGACATGATTTTACAAGCCTTGTGATACCGTGATACTCCCTGAAGCTCAGAACTTTCACCAAAATATCCATTGTTGCAATTTTTGGAAAAAAACACCAATCTCACAATTCACTCGTGCATTTTCCCTCTAAATCATTCTCAAAGTTTCCATACTTCATTTAGAACTCATCCCCATCCATGTTTAAGCACTATAAAATAATCTTCCTCATCTTCTAAACTCAAAATTAGAATCATGTACATTGACTTCTCCAGCACAATTCAGGCACTTTCAAAACAAAGAAAGACTTGCATTAGCTTCCTAGGAGTCAAGTGATGTTATCCTGATCATCACCACGCTTCTAGGGTTGCCCAAACTCCATACACGATTTCCCGTTTTGAGGTAAGTTTTCTCAACTTTGAACTCTCTCTACAAGCATCATTAATGGTTACTTTGGAATAAAAAATGTAGACATCATAGCCCTGAAGCTAACCATGCCCTTAGTTTTCATATATGTTGCCTGAGTGATGCGAATTTTGATTTTGAACTTTATGGAAAAAAATTAGGTTTTATTTGGTATTGTTGTACCCCGAAATTTTCCCTCCCATATTTCTCAAAACATTGCAAGAAAGATCCTCAAGTTGCTCAAGGTAGTCCAATGGTTGGCCAGACAAGCTCTCTCCTAAGGCAGTCTATCTCAAATTAGGGTTTCATGTTGCATCAAGATAATTGAGTCCAAGTGGTCCCAAATTATCAACAGTGTCCTAATATGTTCTCAAGATCATCCATGTCAAGTTTCAAGCCTTGCAGAGGAAGTTTGCTCAGTCAATTGCTCAAAAGGCCCAAAAATCAATTGTGCTAGGGCAAAAGTCAATTGTGACCCACATATAGTCAAACTTCAAGATTTTTTTGTCAACATTATCATTTTGAATTATATTTCATCATTTGATCAAGGGTTGATCATGATTCATCAAGGATTGCTCACAATTCATCAAGATTCAAAAGTTGCTAAATTAGGGTTTTGTAGGAAAAGTCAACTCAACTTTGACCAAACATAACTTTCTCATTCTTTATGAGAAATGACCCATACAAAGCTCATTTTGAATAGGATTCAATTCCCTACAATCTATCTTCAGCTCCCAAGTCCAAAATATGCACTCACAAGAAGTTATGAATTTGGACAAATATTTATCAAAAAATCACAAAAAAATATTTTTATGCACAAATAAATTTAGAATTTTATTTTTCATTAATAAATATTAATTAATTTAATTAGGTTAATTTTAGATAACTTTCATTTATTTTGTAAATAATTTAAAATCAATTAGAATAGCTAGGTTTTAACACTAATTCAATTATTTTATTTTCTTTCTTAAATTAACAAAACTCCAAAAAATATGTCACTTAATTATTTTTCGTTTATTAACTTCATAAATAATTAATTTAGCATTTAATTTTAGGAATTAATTTATTTTCTTAAAAAAATAAAAAAAACAACAAAAAAACATTTTCTTTTAATTAAAAGGGTCAAAACCCTAGTTCTCGCATTCGATCTAATTTCTCGCGCGCTTTATTTTTTATTCAATTATTGCATCTGCTCCCCGTTTGTAATAATTAAATTAGGACATTTATTTATTTTTTCCGCTTTTAAATTTCAAAGGGGTTTGTTTTTGGCGATGTAAATACCCGACACCTTGTAATAGTTTAGTTTAAATACCACATTTTAATTTCTGCAAATATTCAACTGCTAGATGTTTGATAATAGGGTTTGCATGACAAGAATGAATGTTTTAATTTAAAACGGTTAGATCACCCTTAATTGTGCAAAGATAAAAATAACTGAAATCAACACATTCGCACATGCGCACTCCTAGGGTACACACTCCACTTGGTTGCCTTCGTAAAAGGTCATTGAGTATAGGTTGTTTTAGAGGTCGTCCTCTTGTCTAAAAGATCATAGTTGCCTCGGATATCGTTTCATCGAATAAATGATCTAAGACATTAGGGTTACCGCTAAGACAATCTAACGTTGCTTTAGTGACTGTATGTCCCTCTTTCGAATTGACCCTCAAACTCCAACGACGATGCTACCTACTCATTAATAGTAGGATGGTGTTGTCTAAAGGAAACAAACATAGAAAGATTCCTTTTTCGAGTAGGTAGATTAGTTCTTAGATACTTGCTCATCCAAAACAAAATTTTCACATTTACACTCCTTTACAACCAAAGTTTTCAAAAACACTTCATTACACTCTTGAAGACAGAAGCAAGAGTTAAATCGAAGTTAAAACAAAAACTTTTCAAAGCCCACAAACACAAAGAAAACAATTTTGAAAATGATGAGCAAGTATCTAAGAGCCCATAGATAACTACAGATAGAAAGGGTGCTAATACCTACCCTTTCTATAATCTACCCCCCGTACTCAGAAATATCTCGAAAAAGGAATTTTTCTGTGCTTTTTTCCTTTCCTTGTTGGAGAAAATAAAATTTGGCGGCGACTCTTGCTTACCGCGACATTTTGCGAAAACAAACACAAAATGCGAACCAGCATTCCAAAAACAGTCAGTTCTTCCCACCGTATCACATAACTGGCGACTCTGCTGGGGATTCATAAGTGGGGTGTACCTTAGGAATAGTTCATATTGTTTTCAATTGCTTGATTTGTTTGCTTTATTTTTGTAGATTTGAATTGGAGTTACTATAGATCCTAACCCGGATCTGGGGATACCTTTTAGGTAAGTAGCAATAGACTGTGAGGGAACTGTACAACGTAGACCGATACGGTTGAAGCAGTAGCTACGTTGGTGTGGAACTTTAGTTTGTACCGATATCCCTTGTGGTGGAACAAGGAGAATATGGGGCTGCTAAGGGGTTATTAAGCACCAACTGACCTTAGAACATATAATTGACCAACTTGGCCATAGAAAAGTAGCAGTATGCTACACACATTGAGACCAAACTCTCGCGATGATTCCGGCCGCAAGAAAAGGTTGCTAAACTGGAATTATGACCGATCGAGGGTGGTCGGTGATATTGAGATCCTCTAGAACCTGGTTACTATTTCTAGGACAGGTTAAACCAACTAAACTGAAAGAGGGTAATACCTAAACTCCATGCCAGCCTAAAGTCTAAGGGCTATTGTGTGACTTGTTTGCCCTTACCATGTTTGCTATCTGTGAATACTTATGATGTGTTTCTATCATGACATCATGCATCATGACATTGCATGCATATTTCATTGGACTAACCATTTCAAAGACCGAGGGGATTCATCTTTGTTCTGTTTTGCAGATCATGGCATCTATGCGTAGAAACACTATTTGCATCAGCTTCGTACAAATCCCTGCTCAACTTAGAGAGTTGGTTTCTAAAGTTCCAGATACTTCCTCCTTTATCAGAAGTCATGGTCACCTCCTCAGTCTAGTCACATCCAAGATGGATGAACAAATGATGAGTGTCTTGTTCCAGTTCTTTGACCCATTGTACCACTGCTTCACCTTTTCGGACTATCAGTTTGTCCCTACTTTGGAGGAGTTCTCTGATCTACCCGGCATTTCTATTCTTGAGCAGACGCCATTTACAGGTTGGGAGATAGCTCTTAGGCCAGAGGATGTTTCTACAGCCCTAAATCTGACAAAGGCTGATGTAATGTCTAACTGGGAGACTCGGAGTGGGACAAAAGGCTTCTTGGCTAAGTTCTTGATTGATCAGGCTCAACAGTTTTGAGACAGTTTGGACTTTCAAGCATTTGAAGACATCCTGGCTCTTCTCATATATGGCTTGGTTTTGTTCCCTAATTCAGATTCTTTTGTCGACGTGAATGCAGTGAAGATTTTCATGTCTCGTAATCCGGTGCCCACTCTCTTAGGTGACATTCTGCATGCTCTTTATGCCCGTACTCCTCGGAAACGGGGAACCCTTATGTGTTATGCACCATTGCTGGCGAGGTGGTTTATTTCTCACCTCCCCAAATCTGTTTTGAAGAACAAGGAAGGCATGGGTTGGGCCTACAGAATTATGTCCCTTGCTCACACGGACATCATCTGGAGTACTAAAGACATGGAAGACGTAGCAGTTATTGATCGCTGTGGGGAATACCCCAATGTTCCACTACTTGGAATTAGAGGGGGGATTACCTATAATCCTTGTTTGGCCTTACGACATTTTGGGCGAGCTAGGAGGGACGGACCTCATGAGTTACTGCTTCTAGACATTGTCTTTGACTTCATGGGGGATATTGAGGGATATCGCCGCAGATTCATACGAGCTTGGAACAGGGTGCACATGTCTGATCCACATGAGCTAGGGATGAAGACCTCTCTTCCGATGGAACCATATCTCCGGTGGGTTCGAGCCCGTGCTGAAAAACTAGGGATGCCATACGAAGTTGTCTTACCGGTAATTGTTGAGAGTACTGATGAAGAAGGGGTTCCTCATACTGTCCTTCATCCATTCATGCCTACTGACATTGGGGCATTAAAAAGGTCTTGGATCCAGTTGAGGGAAGAACGGGATACTTACAGAGAGAAGTATCATGAGTAGGAACGGAAGATCCTGAAGCTTACAAGGCAGTTGGAGAATGAGAAGGTCCTCAACGATTATGTTAGCACCAACGGAAAACGACCATGGGAGCGCTGATGTCTTTTGTTATTTCTAGTTTTGATTTACTTTTCAGTATTCCTTTTGTAACGCCTTAAAGGAATTTGTTAAACATTGTTTCAAGTTTTTATCTAATAAAGGGTGTTTCATTTTGGTTTACGAATTTGAATCCATAAAGTCTTTGAAATCATATCATACGCATTCCATTCCCATGCACCTCATTACAAGTACCCTTACAGGTTTCTCATCTTTTTCGTTGTTTATTTCAGCGTATCATGTCTTCTGAAACGTCAACTGATCAAGCCATCAAGGCTCTGCAAGCTCAGAACGCTCAGTTCCAGGAAATGTTCATGAACTTGGCCAAGGGGCAGAAAGATCTGAAGACTCTTATCTTGAAGGATAAGAAGAAGAAGAAGAAGAAGACGGTCCTCCTGAACATGGGTCACAGGTTTGGGAACAGGTTGCGGGAAGAAGTTGATTTGTCCCACTCATCTGGAGGGGGAGAGAACCAAGAAGAAAGGAGGGCTCCTAGCCCTGTGGTTTCTGACAATGAAACTGACTTTGATGAAGACCAGTATCCTCCTGCCGAGGACAGGTATAAGCAACTTTAAGACCGGTTGAGCGCAATGGAGGTCCAGAAAGTTCCTGGTCTGGACTTCGTAGATTTGGGTTTGGCATCTGGGGTGGTGATTCCCCATAAGTTCAAAGTGCCTGTCTTTGCTAAGTACGACGGGGTCTCCTGTCCGAAGTTACACCTCTGCTCTTATGTTAGAAAGATTCAACCATATACCGCTGACAGGAACCTCTGGATTCATTTCCTTCAAGATAGTCTTTTAGGGACTCAACTTGAGTGGTTCTATCATCTAGAAGGAGCTAACGTCCGTAATTGGGAGGACCTTGCTGCTGCTTTTTACAAGCAGTACCAATATAATACCGACCTCGCTCCCACGCGTACCCAACTTCAGGGTATGTCTATGGGTGCAAGCGAAGGTTTTAAAGATTATGCTCAGAAATGGAGAGATCTCGCTGGTAGATTCCAACCCCCTCTGGCTGACAGGGAGTTGGTGGATATGTTTCTGGGGACCTTATCTGGTCCGTATTTCAACCATTTGATTGGAAGTTCATCGTCTGTGTTCACCGAATTAATAATGATTGGAGAGATAGTTGAAGCCGGTATCAAGAGCGAAAAAATACAGAAAGGTGCTTCGTCAAGTACCGAGAAGAAGCCTTTTAAGAAGGAGTCAAGTGCAGTTTACAGCTCTAGGAGCCATAACCGATCTGAGCGCCACCAAGCGGTTAATGCGATGGTTATATCAAGACCTGTTGTTGCCCCTCAACGCACCAATCAGCCAAGAACAGAGAGGCCGCAAAGACGGTTTACTCGGCTCAACATGACTTTATCTCAAATTTTGCCGCAGTTGCTAAAGACCAACTTGGTGATTCCGAGGGAGGCCCCAAAGAATCCCAACACCACATCGCCGCTATACAATCCCAACGCTCGTTGTGCTTATCACTCTGATAGCCTAGGGCATGATACCAATAACTGCTGGGCCTTGAAGAGTAAGGTTCAATATTTGATTGATGCTAAAGAGATCGAGTTTGAAGCGCTGAAGAAGCCTAATGTCATAACGGCACCTATGCCCAAACATGACGCAGGAGTGAATGCTATTGGGGATGACGAAGAGGAGTTTGACATTGACAACTGAATTTACCCGACTACCGACGGTGGATTGAGCAATTGGACAGCTAAGGATTCTATGCCCGTTTCTTTTATCACCCAGTAATGAGACTTTTGTTTTTGTAACAGACAATTTTTAAACTTTGCGGCCTGGTGCCTTACCCGAGACACCGTGGCTTTGTTTGAGGGCTTTATATGTGTCATTTCCATATATCATTAATAAAAGCATTGGACGTTTTCTTGCATTACAAATTTTGCGCTCCTTGTTTTTCTTTTTTATCTTGCAAAACAGTTATTTTACACAAACTCACATATACAGGTCTACATCCACTCTGGATCCCACTGATAACGACTCTGCTACTGCCAGTTATGACTTTGAAAGTCCAATCAACCAAGCCGAGGACGAAGGTGAGGATGATTGTGAAGTGCCTAGTAAACTTGCTAGACTGTTACTTCAGGAAGAGAGGGCCATACAGTCGCATGAAGAGCCAGTGGAAACAGTAAATATGGGTACATAGGTAGACAAGAAAGAGGTCAAGATTGGTGCAAATCTGAAGTCTAGTGTTAACCAACGGTTGATTCAGATGTTGCGTGACTATGTTGAGATCTTTGCCTGGTCTTATGAAGATATGCCTGGTTTGGATACTGATATCGTGGTTCACCGCTTGCCTACCAAGGAAGATTGTCCTCCAGTAAAACAGAAAGTCCGTCGAATTCGCCCAGAGATGTCTGAGAAAATCAAGGCTGAAGTTATGAAACGGTTTGATGCCGGTTTTCTAGCAGTTATTTCTTACCCGCAGTGGGTTGCTAAGGTGGTTCCAGTGCCGAAGAAAGATGGTAAGGTTCGGATGTGCGTTGACTATAGGGATCTGAACAGGGCAAGCCCCAAGGATGATTTCCCTCTGCCTCATATCGACGTTCTGGTTGACAACACCGCACAACACAAGGTCTTCTCCTTTATGGATGGTTTCTCTGGTTACAATCAGATTAAAATGGCTCCCGAAGATATGGAGAAGACAACCTTTGTTACTCAATGGGGAAACTTTTGCTACAAGGTCATGCCTTTCGGATTGAAGAATGCTGGGGCAACGTATCAGCGCGCCATGGTCTCTTTGTTCCACGACATGATCCATCATGAGATTGAGGTATACGTTGACGACATGATTGCAAGATCCCAGACTGAAGGGGAACACCTTGACCATCTTCAGAAGCTATTTGATAGGTTGAAGTTGTACAGAGTAAGGTTAAACCCGAACAAGTGCACCTTCAGGGTGAGATCTGGTAAGCTGCTTGGTTTCGTCGTAAGTGATAAAGGTATTCAAGTGGACCCTGCAAAGGTGAAGGCTATCCAGGAAATGCCAGCTCCCCGAACAGAAAAAGAAGTCAGAGGCTTTTTGGGAAGGTTGAATTACATTGTCTGATTCATCTCGCACCTGACTGCTACTTGTGAGCCAATCTTCAAGTTACTGAAGAAAGATCAAGTGGTAAGATGGAATGATGAATGTCAGGCCGCTTTCGAAAGGATCAAATAATATCTCCAAGATCCACCTATTCTGATGCATCCAGTTGAAGGGAGACCTTTGATCTTATACTTGAGAGTACTCGACAATTCAATGGGGTGTGTGCTGGGGCAGCATGACGAGTCTGGCCGAAAAGAGCATGCTATTTATTTCCTTAGCAAAAAGTTTACCGACTGCGAGACCCGATACTCGTTGCTTGAGAAAACTTGCTGCACTTTGGCCCGACTACGGACGAGTTCCTAAATCTCAGCAGAGTTGTTTCCTCGGTTGAATTACGGACAAGTTCCTAAATCTCGACATATATGTTTAACTCAATTGATTTACAGACAAGTTCCTAAATCTCAGTAAAGTAGTTGAATTACGGACAAGTTCGTAAATCTCAACAAAGTAGTTAAATTACGGACAAGTTCCTAAATCTCAGCAAAGCAGTTGAATTACTGACAAGTTCCTAAATCTCGGCGAAGCAGTTGAATTATGGACAAGTTCCTAAATCTCAACAAAGCAGTTGAATTACGGATAAGTTCCTAAATCTCGGCAAAGCAGTTGAATTATGGACAAGTTCCTAAATCTCAGCAAAGTAGTTGAATTACGGACAAGTTCCTAAATCTCGGCAAAGCAGTTGAATTACGGATAAGTTCCTAAATCTAAGCAAAGTAGTTGAATTACGGACAAGTTCCTAAATCTCAGCAAAGTAGTTGAATTACGGACAAGTTCCTAAATCTCAGCAAAGCAGTTGAATTACTGACAAGTTCCTAAATCTCGGCGAAGCAGTTGAATTACGGACAAGTTCCTAAAAATCAGCAAAGTAGTTGAATTACGGATAAGTTCCTAAATCTCGGCAAAGCAGTTGAATTATGGACAAGTTCCTAAATATCAGCAAAGTAGTTGAATTACGGACAAGTTCCTAAATCTCGGCAAAGCAGTTGAATTACGGACAAGTTCCTAAATCTAAGCAAATTAGTTGAATTACGGACAAGTTCCTAAATCTCGGCGAAGCAGTTGAATTACAAACAAGTTCCTAAATCTCAGCAAAGCAGTTGAATTACGGACAAGTTCCTAAATCTCAGCAAAGTAGTTGAATTACGGAAAAGTTCCTAAATCTCAGCAAAGCAGTTGAATTACAGACAAGTTCCTAAATCTCGGCAAAACAGTTGAATTATGGACAAGTTCCTAAATCTCAGCAAAGCAGTTAAATTACGGACAAGTTCCTAAATCTCGGCAAAGAAGTTGAATTACGGACCAGTTCCTAAATCTCAGCAAAGTAGTTGAATTACGGACAAGTTCCTAAATCTCAGCAAAGTGGTTGAATTACAGACAAGTTCCTAAATCTCAGCAAAGATATTTTCTTAGTTGAATTACGGACGAGTTCCTAAATCTCAGCAAAGTTGTTTCCTCAGTTGAGTACAGACGATTGAAGTTCCTAAATATCAATAGAGATGATTCCTCAGTTGAGTACGGACGACCAAAGTTCCTAAATATCAACAAATACGACTCACCAGCAGAATAACGGACGACTGAACTCCTGAAATTCTACTTCTCTCAATAGAGATCAGACTTCCCTAGCAGAATCTTCCTCGAGAACAGGTATACAAGCTCTCGCTAAGGAATCTCTTATGCGATCGACACTCCTTCAGATGGCATCTTTAAGCCTATCCTCCCGTCAGCAATCTCCAAATGGCATCTGTAAGCCCATTCCCGACATCACAAGTCAACTACCACTTCATGCGAGTGCAAATTTCTGGGCACTCTAGTGTTCAATCCTCTTCCACCTTCGTATCACAAAAGGCACGAAAGCCAATCTACATCCCCGGGTTTAAGAATATTAAACAGGGGCAGCTGTTGTACCCCAAAATTTGCCCTCCCATATTTCTCAAAACATTGCAAGAAAGATCCTCAAGTTGCTCAAGGTAGTCAAAGGGTTGGCCAAACAAGCTCTCTCCTAAGGCAGTCTATCTCAAATTAGGATTTCATGTTGCATCAAGATACTTGAGTCCAAGTGGTCCCAAATGCTACATTGTCCTAATATTTTCTCAACATCATCCATGTCAAGTTTCAAGCCTTGGAGAGGAAGTTTGCTCAGTCAATTGCTTAAAAGGCCCAAAAATCGACTGTGTTAGGGCAAAAGACAACTATGACCCACATACAGTCAAACTTCAATATTTTTTGTAAAAATTCTCATTTTGAAGTATATTTCATCATTTGATCAAGGGTTGATCATGATTCATCAAGGATTGCTCACAATTCATCAAGATTCAAAAGTTGCTAAATTAGGGTTTTGTAGGAAAAGTCAACTCAACTTTGACCAAGCATAACTTTCTCATACTTTATGAGAAATGAACCATCCAAAGCTCATTTTGAAGAGGATGAAATTACCTACAATCTATCTTCATCTCCCAAGTCCAAAATATACACTCACAAGAAGTTATGAATTTGGACATTATAGGTCATTTTGAAAAGTCAACAAAAACAACTTTTTTGTCAAAGCTTCATACATGAGCATGGAATATCAAAATGAGATTAGACAAAAAGGTTTGATTAAGGGACATCTCAAGATTTATAAAAAGTCCAAGAACACCTCCAAAGGTTCAAAATTGAGGAAGTTATGCATTGTTGAAGTTGACCTTTTATGCAAAATTGCCAAAAGTCAACTATCCCCAAAACTTCAAATTTTGCCAAATGGGCCCATTCTTTTTCACTTGTTTTGAGTTGGAATCATAGCCCACGTGCTCTAGCCCTTTCCACTTGTCTATATCATATTTTTATTAATTATTTTGATTTTGATTTGAATTAATTTGATTTAAATCGAAATCAATCAAATAAAAATCCAAAGCATTGATAACAAGGGATTTTGTGATGATTTCAGGTCTTAAATCATAGCTAGCAATCATCAAATTCGCATCAAGCCATATGTGTACCAAGAGATTGGATTTGAACTAATTTTGGAAAGCTTTAAAGAAACAAATCAAATTAAATCAAAAAGGATTAAAGGAGGGAGATTTGGATCAATTATGGACTTGGATTCATTCTTTGTTACATAAGGAGTGCGGCCAGACCTAAAAGAGGGTTGAAAATCAAGCATAGGCCAAGAACAAAATTGGCAAAAAGAAGCAAAAAGTGTGAGATCAAAATCCCACTTAGAGGTGTCCTCAAGGCTCGATACCTCTCCCAATCGTTTCCTGGCAGTCTCCACAACCTAAAGCAATCGAGACCAATCGTTTTCAAGCCCTCTAGTGCGTTGTAAGGCCGTCACAGTATCACCCTTTTCTTGAATTCTAAAAGTTTCGTTCTTGCATTCATAGTGTAAAACAATTGCATATTCTTGATCACCGTGATGTTTGCAAACTTTTTACAATAACCAATTTCATTTATATGGACTGAATCGAAACTCACCATTGTTAGGTTTTCAAGCTTTGATTTAGGGATTTTTGTTTCAGGGATAATTAGCCTTCATAATGGGCATGGTTGTGATCAGGAGAGTGAGACGAACCCAACCATGGCGTTGGATTCCATTTAGGTGGCCTGTAGAGGATTTTTGAAATGCACAGACCTGTAGCAACAGACTCTGTCCGTAGGTATAGGTGGTATAATTTTTAGCCACGGTCCCAGAACGGGGATGAAGGAGTGTCACTCCTCCATTCGTCCATTCAAACATTGGCGCATTTTTTCTGATTTTTGTCCACTAGTATTTGTTTTTTTGTATTTTATTATTATCTTTTAATATTATAACAAACAACAACAAGTGATCCAGTGGCAAGCATGGCATGGAATTCCCCTTGGGGCCTGGGTTTGAATCCTAGGTCCCCCTATTTTCTCTATATTATTTTCTTACAGGAAATCCAGTACACGCTTAAGCTTGATGACCATCATACACTCTCACTATCCAACGCGCCAGATGGCCAGATGGCCAGATCTGGTGGCCACCATTGAAGGAACACCATAGACCAAGTCAATGCACATGCATGGGATCAGAAAAGTCAAATCGGATCAGCATCATTGGGCCAGCATTCTTGCTATTCACACCCCAATTTCAGGCCCATTCTCTACCTTTTTTATATTTTGTTTATTTTCATTTAATTATTTTTAATTAATTACTAACCAATAATTAATTTTCTTTTTTATCAAAAAATCACAAAAAAATATTTTTATGCCCAAATAAATTTAGAATTTTATTTTTCATTAATAAATATTAATTAATTTAATTAGGTTAATTTTAGATAACTTTCATTTATTTTGTAAATAATTAAAAATCAATTAGAATAGCTAGGTTTTAACACTAATTTAATTATTTTATTTTCTTTCTTAAATTAACAAAACTCCAAAAAATATGTCACTTAATTATTTTTCATTTATTAATTTAATAACTAATTAATTTAGCATTTAATTTTAGGAATTCATTTCTTTTCTTAAAAAAACAAAAAAAAACAACAAAAAAACATTTTCTTTTAATTAAAAGGGTCAAAACCCTAGTTCTCGCATTCGATCTAATTTCTCGCGCGCTTTATTTTTTATTCAATTATTGTATCTTCTTCCGACTTGTAATAATTAAATTAGGACATTTATTTATTTTTTCCGCTTTTAAATTTCAAAGGGGTTTGTTTTTGGCGATGTAAATACCCGACGCCTTGTAATAGTTTAGTTTAAATTCCGCATTTTAATTTCTGCAAATATTCAACTGCTAGATGTTTGATAATAGGGTTTGCAAGACAAGAATGAATGTCTGAATTTAAAACGGTTAGATCACCCTTAATTGTGCAAAGATAAAAATAACTGAAATCAACACATTCGCACATGCGCATTCCTAGGGTACACACTCCACTTGGTTGCCTTTGTAAATGGTCATTGAGTATTGGTTGTTTTAGAGGTCGTCCTCTTGTCTAAAAGATCATAGTTTCCTCAGAAAGGTTGCCTCGGATATCGTTGCCTAGAATAAATGATCTAAGACATTAGGGTTACTGCTTAGACAATCTAACGTTGCTTTAGTGACTGTATGTCCCTCTTTCGAATTGACCCTCAAACTCTAACGATGATGCTACCTACTCATTAATAGTAGGATAGTGTTGTCTAAAGGAAACAAATATAGAATGATTCCTTTTTCGAGTAGGTAGATTAGTTCTTAGATACTTGCTCATCCAAAACAAATTTTTTACATTTACACTCCTTTACAAACAAAGTTTTCAAAAACACTTCATTACACTCTTGAAGACAGAAGCAAGAGTTAAATTGAAGTTAAAACAAAAACTTTTCAAAGCCCACAAACACAAAGAAAACAATTTTGAAAATGATGAGCAAGTATCTAAGAGCCCGTAGATAACTACGGATAGAAAGGGTGCTAATACCTTCCCTTTCTATAATCTACCCCCCGTACTCAGAAATATCTCGAAAAAGGAATTTTTCTGTGCTTTTTTCCTTTCCTTGTTGGATAAAATAAAAGTCGGTGGCGACTCTTGCTTACCGCGACATTTTGCGGAAAAAAATGCAAAACGCGAACCAACATTCCAAAAACAGTCAGCTATTCCCACCGTATCACAGGTACCAACAGAAATTAATGTTCATCTTTGATTTATAGTTTAAGTTGTTTACATGGTTGAATTCGTATTGAAAAATGGAGCAAGTTTCATGTTTATATATTTGCAAATGGTTAAGAAATAAGCAAGATCAGAAATTTGAAAATGCAACAAAGGAGGCTGGCACGAGGAAGAAGATGAAGTTGTAATTAGGACTGAGTTTATTTTAAATTTAGTGCAAGTTGCATTGCTACCAGATGTAACAACCACCCCAGTGGCACAACGTGCGCGTATTAGGAATTCATACGCCTGGTCATGGGTTCGAGCCAGGCGCGAGACATTTTATTATTTTCATGTTTGTTTCATACTAATCAGGTGGAAACAAGCTAAGAGCGTGCATTGTGTCCCTCTCCTCTACACCATTTGATCATTGGGAAACTAGATCCAACACACCACATGAGTAGGTCCATGATACATCACAATAAGCCAACAACATGAGATCCAAACAGGCGTTGGGCTTAGAGCTTGAGCCTCATTCTATTTTTGTTTTTGCTGAGTCTCATCACCCTTTTTACTAAAGGCAGTGTAGGCCCACATCATTTCTTTTTTCTGATTTCAAACAAAAACATTTTGGGCCTAACTCTTTTGCTATTTTTACCCCCCGTTTTACCTTTCAACACCCAGCCCATAAATTTTTTATATTTTTATTTTTATTCATCTATTTATTCATTTTATTAAAACCAAAAAATACAAAAACATATATTTTATTAAATAATTAAATTTAAACATTTTATTTTAGTTTTGTTAAATTAAGTTTTATTAGTTCTTTTACATTATAGAATATTTTCTTAATTAACATTAACAAAAATTATTTTCTAAACAAATTATTAGACTTAAGTTTATTTTCTTCTTAAAATTCAATTAACTTAGATTTTAATTTTTGTTAAATAATTTATTAATTTCTTTTGTAAATAAGTTTAATTTGTTTAATTAGGTTAATTACTATAAAACCTTTTCTTGTCTATCAAGAACCCTAAAATACAATTTCTCATTCATCTTTACATTTGTGTACATTCTGTTATTATTCATGATCAATGGTTTGTAATAATAATTAGGGCTTTGTTGCTTTTCTCCCCCTACTCACAAAATTGTACCCCCCCCCATTCCCAAAGCGTTGTAAAAGCGTAGGTCATTTAAATTCTGTAATTTATCTATTTCCTTATTATTGCTAGTAATTAGGGTTTGCATGACAAGACTAAAATAAAGCCATAGAAAACCCTAATTCAAGATAATATACTTGAAAACAAAACACTTTGCACACATGCACCTCTAGGGTATCCCACACTTGTTGCCTCAAATATAAACAGTCATGTTCCTCGAACGTGAGATGTTTTAGCAAAGACCCTCGATTAAAAGATCGTAGTCCCTCGATGACCCTTTAATGTTGCCTTCAATAAATGATCTTAGTCCCTTTCGACAATTTCTAAAACATCTTACAAGTTGCCTTCTATGACTGTACGATGACCCATGCTCATCCCTCACATCCAATGATATGGCTCTCTACCAGCCAATGGTAAAGTAGCACTATCTAAAGGAGGAGGAAAAAAACAAAGACTTTTTGAGTAGGTAGATTGCTCATAATTTCTTTCTCACAAACAAAATCATTTCCATACCTCACACTTTCAAAACAAACATTTTTTATACATTCTCAACGATACGAGAATAATTACAAAATTTCCTTACATTGGCATTTTCAAACATCTTTCCAAACATTTCCTTTTCAACAAATATTTTTAAACCAAACACTTTGTATACATTCTGAACGATACGAGAATCATTTCATTTTAAAACTTACACAAAATATTTCCAAACTTAGGCGTTTTCAAAATACTTTCAAACTTACACAAACACAAAGCATTTTAAAGTGATCAAGCAATTAAGAGCCGGTAGATAACTACAGATGAAAAGGGTGTTAACACCTTCCCTTTTCATAACCTACCCCCTGAACTCAAGAAAAATTCTCAAAAGGTATTTCCTATTCTTTTCACCCTTTCCTTTATTAGATAAAAGAAAAGTCGATGGAGACTCTTACTATCTGCAACATTTGTGATAAAATGCAAAACACCCAAGTCAGTTCTCCCACCGTATAACAGAATTGGTGACTCTGCTGGGGAAGAGACTAAACTAAAAGTGTGGTTATCTTAAGAGCTAGATCACCTTTATTTGCTTTGCTTGTTTTCCTTATTTGCTTTATATTTGTGGGTTATGCTTGGGTTTATTTCTTGTATAGATCCTATACCCGGATCTGAGCATATTAGGTAAGTAGCAATAGATCATTGGGATTATGCGGCGTAATACCGAAATAGTTGAAGTGATGGCTACGTTAGTGTGACACATTTGTTGGTACCAGTGTCCCTTGAGTACAATCAAGGAGAATAAGGGGCCCCTGTATGGTGTCATGAAGCACTAACTGACCCTAGAACCTTAGTTGAACAACTTGGCCATTAGAAAGTATTGAGATAGTTGGCTTTGGTGCAAGACTAAAGTTGGTTGATACTCGATACTACATTCATTGAGATCAGACTTCTGGGATATTTTGGCTGTAGTTTGGATGCTTGAGCTAAAATAATGCCCAATGAAGAAAGATCGGTGATATTGAGATTCCTTAGAACCTAGTTACTTTTGTTAGAACAGGTTGAACTAACTAAACTTCAAGAGGGTATTTACCTACAAACCCCATGCAAGCCTAAACCTAAGGACTTGTATGCTTTGTTTGTGTATGATTATTTATTCATAAACATCATGACATCATGCGATAGGATTTTCACTAACCATTTCAAGGACCTAGAGATTTATCTTTGTTCTGTTTTGTAGGATATCGCTTCCACTGACAGAAATACCATCTGAATCAAATTCGTAAGGGTGCCTCCCCAACTCAAAGAGTTAGCATTAAGGGTTCATGAAAATTCTCCGTTCACCAAAAGATATGGCCAACTTCTCAATCTGGTTACCTCAAGCTTTGAAGAAGACATGATGAGGGTGCTCTTTCAATTCTTTGACCCTGTACATCATTGTTTTACCTTCCCCGACTATCAACTAGTACCCACAATGGAATAATTCTCTCAACTATTGGGGGTACTAGTCCTTGATCAAATACCATTCACCGGTTTAGAGGAAACTCCAAATCCTGAAGTTATTGCTAAAGCCTTACAGTCGAAGAGTTATGACATTGTAGCTAATTGGGAGATAAGAAGTGGGGTCGAAGGCTTTTTGGCTAAATTCCTGGTAGAGAAGGCTCGTTTGTTTTTGGATGCTTTGGATTTACAAGCCTTCTAAGAAGTCTTGGTTCTTCTAATCTATGGTTTGGTGCTTTTTCTTAACCCTGACCAACTCATAGATGTGAATACTGTCAAAATTTTCTTTACTTGTAACCCCATGCATACTTTGCTTGGAGACATTCTACATTGCCTTCACACTCGTACCATGAGGAAGAAAGGAGCTCTTATGTGTTTCATACCATTGATGTCTAGTTGGTTTATTTCGCACCTCCCCCGACCAGTATTGAAGAATGAGAAAGGCTTGAGGTGGTCTCAAAGGATGATGTCGCTCTTTCATTCGGATATCCATTGGTGCTCTCGATCTCAAGAGGACATTACTATTATTGATCGTTGTAGGGAGTTCCCTAATGTTCCACTCTTGGGCATTAGGGGAGGTATTACTTACAGCCCTTCTCTAGCTCTACGACAATTTGGCTATGCATGAAGAGATGGTCCCTACGATGCACTCATTCAAGGTATTATTTTATACTACGAGAATGATGTTAAAAGTTATCATCAAAGGTTCGTGCATGCTTGGGGCATGGTAAGCAAGATTGATAGCAAGACTTTGGGGAATAATAATTCCATCCCACTTGAGCCTTATCTCAAATAGGTGTGATCTCGTGCTCAAAATCTCATGATGCGATATCCTGCTATCCTACCAATAGTTGTGGAGCATGTTGCTAAGGGGGATATTCCTTATACCATCCTTCATCCTGACATGCCTACAAACTTCGAGGAATTGCAGAAATCATGGATTCAACTCAAGGGGGAATGAGACACCTTTGAACCTCGATTCTACGCAAGCGTTAAGAAAGTGTTAGAGCTCACAAGGAAACTTCATGAGGAGAAAAGCCTGAATGCATACATTGCACCAAAGAGGAAGTGTCCGTGAGAGACTTGAGTCTTTTGTTTTAGAAGTCTATTTTGTTGTCTTTTGACACCCTTTTTGCTTTTTCATTCTAAGCCCAAGGGGAAGTTGTAATCTTGAATTTATTAATACAATTGTTGTGTTTGTTTCCTTTTTTGCTATCAAATTTAAATCTCTTGAGGTTCTTGAAAACATTGCATCCATATAGCATGCATCATATCATAAGTAGGTTTTCTGATACATGTTTACTCATCTTTTTACTGTTTATTTCAGTTTAAGATGGCTCTAGAGAAAACCGTCAAGGATCTGCAAACTCAACACGCATAGTTCTAAGAGACTCTCCTCAACCTAGCCAAAGGTCAGCAAGAAATGATGGCACTCCTTTCCACCAAAAAGAAGACCAAGAAGCGGGCTGTTATTCTCAACATGGGAAGAAGGTTCAAGGGGCCTTCCCGACTAGTTCAAATAGAAGAGGCTTCTTCTGAGGATGAAGACAATCAAGAAGAGGAAGTTAGAAGCACCAGGGCTGGGGGTGGAAATAACCAGATTACTGAGGACGAAGACTATTCCGAAGAGCAGTATCCACTGGCAGATGAGAAATACAAACAGTTGGAAGACCGACTTAAGGTTGTAGAGATCCAAATAGTGCCTAGTTTGGACTTTGGAGACTTGGGTCTGGTCCCTGAGGTGGTCATTCCCTATAAATTCAAGGTCACTATCTTTGCCAAGTATGATGGGGTCTCCTATCCAAAGATGCATCTGAGGTCTTGTGTCTGCAAGATTCAGCCACTCACCGTCGATAGGAAGTTATGGGTTCACTTATTCCAATAGAGCTTATCCGGGACACATTTTGAATGGTTCTATCAACTAGAATGGACTAATATCCACACATGGAAGGATCTGGCTGCTGCCTTCTATAGACAATACCAATATAATGTTGATCTTGCACCAACTCGCGTGCAATTACAAAATATGACTATGGGATCGAGCGAAGGCTTTAAGGAGTATGCTCAAAAATGGAGGGACCTGGATGAAAAAGTGCAACCCCCATTGTCTGACCGAGAGTTGGTGGACATGTTCATGGGCACCTTGACGGGTCCATTCTCTAATTTGTTGATTGGGAGTTCTTCGTTAGGGCTTACTGAGATGATTATGACTGGTGAACAAGTTGAAAGTTGAATCAAAAGCAGGAAGATTCAGATGTCTGCATCCTCTAGTACTATGGAGAAACCATTCATTAGAAAGAAAGCGACTAATTTTGTTTATGGACAAAGGAGCCGTGTCAGGAACGATCGTCATCAGTCAGAGCTGTATTGATTTCAAATCCAACCCCAGTTCAACGACCATAACAATCCAACAATCAACAAATGCCATATTCCCCAAGAAGGCAACTCACTAGGATTAACATGCCACTGTCTCAAGCTCTACAACATCTGTTGAAGGCAGATTTGGTAACACTGTGAGATCCTCCTCCAAATCCAAATACTGCTTCTCCCAAATATAATCCAAACGTGAAATGCACCTATCATTCAAATGGTCCTGACCATGATACCAACAACTGTTGGGTGTTGAAGAACAAGATCCAAGATTTGATTGATAACAAGGTGATCGAGTTTGACCCTCTACAAACCCCTAATGTCATTACTGCTCCCATGCCCAGTCATGGTAAAGGTTTCAATTCCATTGACGATGTCTCCTTTGTCTCCACCATTCGTGATTTGACTACTCCCTTATTGGTGGTTAAGAAGAATCTGTTAAGAGCCGGTTTGTTTCCTGGCTGCCTTGAAGATTGTTACCATTGTGCTTCCCAAACCAATTGTTGTATGTGGCTCAAGAAAGGTATTCAACGCCTGATTGATAGCCATGAAATTTTGTTTGAGAACACTCCGTCTGTGAAGAGTTTTCCTGAAAGTAATTTCCAAAAGTTGAGACTTAAATATATCTCTATAACACCATTTCCAATACTCCTATTAGGATCACCTATAAAGGCCCTATAAGGATTCCTACTGAGCCAAGAGTGGCTCCCTTGATTATCACTACACCGGGGCCATACCATTATTCATATGACAAAGTTGTCCCTTGGAACTATGGGGCAGAAGTTTATTATCACGGTGTCAAGAAAGAGCCATGGATTACTGGAAATGAAGAGCCTGAAATTACAAACATTGCTGGAACTAGTAAGGTCACTAGGACATGAAGGATCTTCTCTCTGGAGATCTCTCCCCCAACAATTACTACAACACTTGTTCGTATTCCTGCTGCTAGACCAATTGTTGATACCCGAGGTAAAGAGAAAGTTATTGAGCCTGCCCTGACGGAGGCACCCTCAAAAGATGTTACAATTGAAGACCCTTCAAGACAAGAGATGGAATAAATTCTGAAGATCATCTGAAAAAGTGACTACAAAATAGTTGAACAACTAGGGCAGACACCCTCAAAGATATCCATGTTGTCCTTGTTGTTATTCTCTGAAGCATATGCCCAAGCTTTGTTGAAATTCCTGAAGAATGCCCATGTACCACAAGAGACCACTGCTGATCAATTTGAGAATTGTGTTGCATGCCTAACTGCTGATAATGGCTTGGGATTTTATGATGTAGATTTAAATCCAGCAAGGAAGAATTACAACAAGGCTCTCCACATCTCTATTGAATGCAAAGGCACCACTCTAGCGCATATGTTAGTAGATACTCAATCCTCCCTCAATGTTTTACCCAAAGGTGCTTTAGATAGGCTGAACTTTGAAGGGCTGGTGCTGAAACCCAGTGATATCGTGGTAAGAGCCTTTAATGGGTCAAAGAGGATGGTCCATGGAGTGGTTGATCTCCTGATCAAGGTGGGATATCAAGTATTCAATTCAAGCTTTTATGTAATGGATATTCACCCAGCCTATTCATGCTTTCTCGGACGCCCATGGATGATCAAATGCTGAAGTACCCAGTGAGAGGGAAGGTTATCACAGTATATGGAGAGGAAGAATATAGGGTCAGTGATTTTAATTCTTTCAAATATGTTGAAATGGATGGAGAATTCATTGAAACCCCCTGTCAAGCATTTGAAGTAATCCCTCCAACGATTGTTGTTGCTAAAGTTATGCCTGCTATTGCTAAGGTCACACCAAGAATGGCCTCTCTGAAGGATGCTCGGACTATTTTAGAAGATGGAGGTTGCACTATCTGGGGAAAACTTCCTGATATCCCCTACAAATCCAACAAATTTGGGTTGGGTTTTACTTCAAAGGCTCTGAAAGAGGTTCACCTACTCGTGCTGGTGGACCACCTCTCTGTATTAGAAACAATGAAGTCAATGCACTGGAAGACACTGATAGTGATGTTGACTTAGACGACTGGATATTCCCAACTTCTGATGGTGGACTCAACAACAGGATGTCTAAAGACTTCGTCTCAATCTCCTTTATCCAGGAGTAATTGCTATTTCCTATTTTTATTGCTTTAATAAGTTTGTCTGTATAATTTCCTTTAAAACAATGACTTTAAACCATGTGCCTTGCCCGGGGCACAATGACCCATTTGTTAAGGGTTTGTCATTTCATATATCATATCATCATTTAATGAAAATATTGGACGATTTTGCATTCAAATTTTGTGCTCTTTGTCTTTCTTTTACTTTACTGCATTTTCAAATAAACCATGTGACCTTACATGCACACACACACATTTGCAGATCCACGTCCACTCTGGATCTCATTGACAACAATTCTTCTATCGTCGTTCATGACTTAGAAAATCCAATCTATCAAGCCTAAGATGAAGGTGAAGAAGATTTTGAGATACCTGGAGAACTCACCAGAATCATGATACAAGAAGAAAAGACTATCCAACAGCACGAAGAACCGGTTGAAGTGATAAACTTGGGTACTGAGGCAGATAAGAAATAAGTCAAGGTCGACGCCAACATGGAAGACAATGTCAAGAGAAGATTGGTTTAGATGTTTCATGACTATGTTGAGGTATTCTCTTGGTCATATAAAGACATGCTAGGGCTCGATACTAATATTGTGGTTCATCGACTGCCAATGAAAGAAGGTTGTTCTTTGATCAAACAAAAGCTTCGTTTTATGCGCCCTGATGTGTTTGATAAAATCAAGGCTAAGCTAATGAAACAGTTCTATGCATGTTTCTTGGCAGTGACGTCGTATCCATAATGGGCTGAAAATGTTGTTCTAGTGTCGAAGAAAGACAATAAGGTCCATATATGTGTAGACTACAGGGATTTAAATAGGGCAATCCCCAAAGACGACTTTTCACTACCGCATATTGATGTCTTAGTTGACAACACTGCTCAACACAAGGTGTTCTCCTTCATGGATGACATCTCCGGGTACAACAAAATCAAAATGGCGCCTGAGGACATGGAGAAAACTACTTTTGTCACACAGTGGGGCACCTTCTGTTATAAGGTCATGCCTTTTAGGCTGAAGAACGCAGGCGCAACTTATCAACGGGCTATGGTGGCTCTATTTCATGAAATGATTCATCATGAGATAGAAGTCTATGTTGATGACATGATAGCGAGATCCCAAAATGAGAAAAAGAACCTTGATCATCTGCACAAGTTGTTTAAGAGGTTGAATAATTACAAGTTAAGGTTGAATCCCAACAAATGCATCTTCAGTGTGAGGTCTTTGAAGCTCTTATGCTTCATCGTTACTGGAAAAGGTATTAAGGTCGATCCTGCCAAAGTTAAAGCTATCCAAGAAATGCCAGCTCCTCGTACTGAGAAGGAGGTCAGAGGTTTTCTAGGACAACTAAACTACATTTCCCGGTTCATCTCTCACCTGACTGCTACTTGTGAGCCACTCTTCAAGCTGCTGAAGAAAGATCAAGTGGTAAGATGGAATGATGACTGTCAAATAGCTTTTGACAAAATCAAGGATTACTTGCAAGAACCTCCAATCCTGATGCCACCAGTTGAAGGAATACCTATGATCATGTACTTAACTGTGTTAGAGAATTCAATGGGGTGTGTGCTGGGGCAGCATGACAAGTCTGGTCGAAAAGAGCATGCAATATACTACCTTAGCAAAAAGTTTACCAACTATGAAACAAGATATTCACTGCTCGAGAAAACTTGCTACGCTTTGGCATGGGCTTCTTAGCGACTAAGACAATATATGTTGACTCATACCACTTTACTGATCTCTAAGATGGATCCCATCAAGTACATCTTTGAGAAGTCAGCTTTCTCCAGAAGAATAGCCCGATGGAAAATGATCTTAACTGAGTATGACATCTAGTACATTACAGAAAAAGCAACCAAAGGAAGTGTACTAGCAGATCATTTGGCACATCAAGCTGTAGATGACTACCAATCTATGAACTTTGAATTCCCGGACGAGAATATCATACTAGTAATAGATTGTGAAGTACCTGGACTGTATGAAGGACCTAAACAAGGATCCCGATCGAATATGGTATTTGACGGAGCTTCCAACGCACTGGGTAATGGAATAGGTGATGTGATCATTTCCTTTGAAGGTTGCCATACGCCTTTCACTGCCAGACTTTGCTTCAACTGTACCAACAATATGGCTGAATACGAAGCGTGCATCTTAGGTCTCAAGGCTGCTATTGACCTAAGAAACAAATTCTTAAGTGTATATGGATACTCAGGTTTGGTGATCAGTTAAGTTAAAGGGGAGTGGGATACAAAAAATCCAAATCCTATCCCTTATAAAGAACTTGTGCTAACCTTGATCCCGTACTTTGAAGAGGTTGCCTTTGAACACATTCCGAGAGAAGAAAATCAGTTGGAAAATGACTTAACTACCATGTCTTCTATGTTCAAGGTCAGAAGGGACAACGAAGCTCCCCGAATTATTGTCGAAACATTTGACGAACCAGCACACTGCTATGATATTAACACTGATGGTGTAAAGGAGAAGCCTTGGTTTCATGAGGTGAAAAGATATCTCGAAGCTCAAGAGTATCCTGAAGGGGCGTCAGTCAACAACAAGAAATTCCTGCGGAGGTTCTCAGCCAAGTTCTTCCTGAGCAATGGGATCTTATACAAGCACAACCATGATTCAATTATGCTCTGTTGTATGGAAAAGAAGGAAGTAGAGAAGATCATGGGGGATATGCATGAAGGTATCTTTGGAACTCACTCCAATGGACATACTATGGCCAAGAAGATTCTGAAAGCTGGTTATTGTTGGTCGATCATGGAAACTGATTGTCACCACCACTCGAGGACTTGCCATAAGTGCCAAATTTATGCTGATAAGTTTCATGTGCCTCCAGTCCCCTTGAATTTCATGACTTCTCCTTGGACATTTGCAATATGGGGCATTGAAATTATCGGAGAAATCAAGCCTACTGCCTCTAATGGACATCCTTTCATTCTTGTCGCCATTGACTACTTTACCAAGTGGGTTGAAGCAGCTTCATTTGCCTCAGTTACCAATAATTTCATGGCCCGGTTCATCAAGCATAACCTCATATATCGATACGGTATCCCTGAGAGGATCATCACTGATAATGGTACCAACCTCAACAATGCCATTATCACTGAACTCTGCATGCAGTTCAAGATCAGGCATTACAATTCTTCTCCATACAGACCTAAGATGAATGGCACAGTGGAAGCTGCTAACAAGAATATAAAGAAGATTATGCAAGAGATGGAGGTGACCTACAAAGACTGGCAAGAGATACTACCATTTTCTCTCTATGGCTATCGTACTTCAGCGCGAACATCAACTGGGGAAACCCCTTTCTCTTTGGTCTATGGCATGGAAGTTGTCTTACTGTCGAAGTTCAAATCCCTTCTCTAAGGATTATGAAAGAAGAAGATTTAGATGAAGACGAATGGATTCAGACTAGGTTGGATCAATTGAATTTGGTTGACGAAAAGAGGCTGGCGGCTATTTATGACGGTCAGATGTACCAGAAATGCATGATCAAAGCTTTCAAAAAGAAGATCAAGCATCAGGTATACTAGACTGGTGACTCGGTAATAAAGCACATCATTCTTCCATAAGGCGATCCCAGGGGAAAACGGAATCCCACTTACGAAGGGCCATTTATTGTTAAGAAATTATTCTAGGGCGGTGCTATGATGCTAACCACTATGAATGGCGAAGATTTCCCGCACCCTCTGAATGCAGACATAGTCAAAAAATACTACGCATAAGAATGGCCCTTTAGGTTGACATACCTAGGCAAAAACAAGGGCATCCTGGCGAACCAAAAGGGTTCAGGCAAAAATAAGGGATATATACAAAAGATTGTACACCCGGCAAGTCGAAAACCTGAAAGGGCGGCTTGGGCAAAAAAGGGTATCCTGGTGGACTGAAAACCCGAGAGGGCAGTCCAGGAAAAAATTAGGGATTAAAGCGTACAACTATGTCCTGTTGGATCACTTACAGCCAACTTTATTACCAAGGTCAAAAGTTCAAATAGTTCAATCAACTTCTTCCAATGGGAAAGGACGACATGTTCGAAGACATACAAGCAATAACAGAGTTGGAACCCAATGAGATCACTTTTCACATGGCTATATATATATATATATATATATATATATATATATATATATATATATATATATATATATATATATATATATATATATATATATATATATATATATATATATATATATATATATATATATATATATATATATATATATATATATATATATATATATATATATATATATATATATATATATATATATATATATATATATATATATATATATATATATATATATATATATATATATATATATATATATATATTTGTTTTCACTTTGTACTCTTTCATTTTAGGACGACTTCCTCTTACAAGGATTTTCGTCTCTTTGTACAAACTCGCCTGTTTATAGGCAAATTATCAATACAAATATACTTTAAAGTCCAAAATTTTTGTTTTTTTTGTTTTGCTTGCAAAAATGTCCAATGACTAAAATTGAATGAGCATATGTATATGAACATGATTAACTGTTAACAAATATATGCATAAGAACAGAACTAAACATTTACTCAAAACTCTAGGAGTTGGGATGACACTCAAGCTATCCATAAATCCCCATAGAATCCCTTTCATAAGGTTATCCCCAGTGAAGTCGCCAGAGCCACCTCTATAAGATTATCCCCATAGAATAGTCTTCACAAATAAGGGTACATTCCCCATAATCTCCCTGGCAGATCACTCCAACAAATAAAGGAATATAATCTCCTCCCCGTTAAATCTCCCCACGGAGTCCCAATCAGTAAAATTCATGGAAATTCTCTTCCCCAACTGAGTTTGTTCCTCCAAAACTAAAGAAAGAGACCCTACATAGTTTCTTCTCTTCAGCAAATTCAATTTCCCCAAGAGAGTTATTTTCCTCAGTAGAGCACTTCTCCATCAACAAGGGTTTATTTCTCTAACAATCTACAAATTTTCCAGCTCGAATCTATTTCTCAGACTACTACAAATCATTGACAAAATTCCTCTCCCCAGTGAAGTCATCACTATCCTTAGAAAATTGTTGTAAAACCTAGAACTCGGCCAGATACCAGTTAATTCTATTCTCCCCGAATGAGTCGGAAGTTAAACAATCTCTTTTATCCCCAGTCATATAAGAAATAAATTCCCCAGTAAAGCAACGGACGACCAAAATTTCTAAACTCTACTCCCCAAATAGAAATCAATACATCCCCTGCAGATTTTCCTCGAACAAGTAACCAGGAATCCCCCGCGGAAGCATCCTTGACAAGATTGAAGATACATCTACTCTTTATCCCCAACAATAGTCAAGGATTCATTTCCCAAGACAAATACACTTCAAAAACATTACACATTCATTCATCATAACATATGCATATGAAACACATATAGTACAATCTCATTTATTTTGAGAACATCATTACACAATGCATTTCATACATCATGACATTGCATATAACTAACTCTTTACCTTTTCAGGAAAGATCAATCAATAGACGAATATCATCGGCAATTTTCAAACAGTTCTAGATTAACTCCTGAAACAGGACGAGGCGAATATCTACATGATGAACAGACATCTGTCGGTTCAGTTTAAATCGACCAAAGATTTATTTTGATACTTTTCGAATATACACTTTTTTTGGTTCAGTTTAGATCAACTAAAGGTTTATTCTGATTCTTTTCCAATTAAATACAACACAAACATCTACTGGTTCAGTTTAAATCAACCAAAGATTTATTCTGATATTTTTCCAGTAGACACTTTTTCTGGTTCAGTTTGAATCAACTAAAGATTTATTCTGATTCTTTTCCAGTTAAAGACAACACAAGACATCTGCTGGTTCAGTTTAAATCAACCAAAGATTTATTTCTGATACTTTTTCAAGTAGACACTTTTTCTGGTTCAGTTTAGATTGACTAAAGGTTTACTCTGATTCTTTTCCAGTTAAAGACAACAAAGACATATGTTGGTTCAGTTTAAATCGACCAAAGATTTATTCTGACACTTTTCCAGTAGATACTTTTTCTGGTCCAACTTAAATCGAATAAATATTTATTCTGATTCTTTTCCAGCTAAAGATAACGCAGACATCTTCTGGTTCAGTTTAAATCGACCAAAGATTTATTCTGATGCTTCTCTCAGTAGACCTTTTCTGGCTTAGATTAAATCGATTAAAGATTTATTCTAATTATTTTCCAGTTAAAAATGAAACAAGACATTTGTTGGCTCAGATTAAATTGACCAAATATTTGTTCTGATACTTCTCTCAGTAGACCTTTTTCTGGCTCAGATTAAATCGGCCAAAGATTTATTCTGATATTTCTCTTAGTTAAGGATTTAAAGACCTCTGTTGGCTCAGATTAAACCGACCAAAGATTTATTCTAATGCTTCTCTCAGTAGACCCTTTTTTGACTCAGATTGAATCGACCAAAGATTTATTCTGATACTTCTTCAAGATACAGTTGAGCGTAGACTCATTCTGATACTTCTATCAACAATTACCTCTGGATGGAATCTATAAGCCCATCTCCAACGATTCTCCATCACCTCTCCAAATGGCATATTTTAAGCCCATTCCCGACATAATCAACAAACAGTTTTACTTCATGCACAAATGAGTGCAAATTTCTGGACACTTAAGTGTTCAATCATCTTCCACCTTCAAGTCACGAATGGCAGACAAGCCAATCTAACTCTTCTGGTTTAATAAGATTGAACAGGGGCAATTTTTGTACCCCAAAATTTACCCCATCCTTTCTCAAAACATTTCTCACCAAAGATCTCAAATGCTCAAGGGTTCTCAAGGGTTTGATCAGAGAAGCACACCCCTTAAGCACTGAGCCTCCAAATTAGGGTTTTGGTTTTCTCAAGGACAATTGGACTTTTGATGCATCAAGTTACTTCCATGGTTCATTGTAGGTCTTCAAAATTTCTCATACCAAGTTTCAAGCCTTGCATCACAAATTTTCTCAGTCAATTTCTCAGATGACTGAAAATTAGTTGTATTGGGTGAAAAGTAAATTGTGATCAATATACAGTCAATCTTCATGATTTTTGGCCAACATAAACATTTTGAGGTTATATTTATCAATTGATCAATGTTTGATCACGATGCCTCAAGAAAAGGACTCAAATCATCAAAGGAGCAAAATTATCAAAATTAGGGTTTTGACTAAGAATGACTGATCAGTGATTTTTGACCTAGTAAATGACCTAATGGTTTGAAGCATAATATCAAGGAATAAAAAAACATTTTGACCTAATTTCATAGCTCAAATCATTTCTCAAGATCAATGGATTGATAGTTGAAGTTTGATCAACTGATAAAAAGTCAACTAATATAAAAATAGTCAAACTTTGACTTTTTGATCAACATTGAATTTCAAAGATCAAAATTCATAAATACATTCAAAAATATCAAACTTGGTCAACAATAATCAAGAAAGTCAAGAAATTCCACAAAAAAGTCAAAGTTTTCAATACTTAGAAAAATTCTAAGTGTTTTTAACCTTGAAAATTTCACTACTTCATGACATTTTTTTACCAAGATGCAAGATGATTCAAGGAAAACTTTCAAAGTGAAATTTTTAGATCTTTATGAATTCTACAACTTATCCCCTTAGGGTTGATGTCCAAAAAATGCTTAGATTTGAAGATATAGGCTCATGAAGTCATGACATTTTTCATAAAACACTTAGTGAAATTTTCAACAAGTTTAGGCAGATTTTTTACCTAATTTCTTGACCAATTTTCACCTAGCTCCAAGATGATTCAGAAAAAACGGTCAACTTGAGGTTGTAGACAATGTTTCAAGCTTTCCAAAATGTCCAAGAACTTGAAGAGATCATGCTTAAGCTAGGAGAATCGAAGAGAAGAAGTTGGGCATTCATTCTTGAATTACAAGACATTTTCATGAAGAACACATAACCAAATCTCAAACTATGCTGCATGATCTTGCTTTGCAGGCCTCTTGACTTGTGAATCTATCCATAATAAGAGGTTTACACAACTAATTTAGTTATGACCCAAGAGCTTGAGCCATTGTCCAAGTGATCATTCCATTTAAGGACAAAGTTCACATTTCCATTTTGAAAAAGTGAATTTAATGACAATGTCAACTCTCCTTAAGCCCATACATTGTTTCTTCTGACTCCAAAACATTTCAAATCAAGAAGAAACATATCTACAACATGTTAACCATCCTACAAGCTCTTGTACTTCACATTGAAACCATGAATTTCAACTTTGCTTCAAAAACAAGTTTCAATACCATAACATGCGATCTCTTGTTTCTGATTCCTTCAAGCTTCCAAACATCTTGCCTATAAATAGAGAGGTTATATGCAACCTAAGACACGGTTTTACAAGCCTTGAGATACCTTGAAACTCCCTCAAACTCAGAACTTGCACAAAAATATCCATTGTTGTCATTTCTGGCCAAAAACTCCAATCTCATAATTCACTCGTGCATTTTCCTTCTAAATCATTCTCAAAGCTTTCCTACTTCATTTAGAACTCATCCCCTTCCATGTTTCAGCACTATAATATCATCTTCATCATCTTCCAAACTCAAAAACAGAATTCTGCACATTGACTTCTCCAGTAAGATTCAGACACTTTTATCACAAAGTAAGACTTGCATTAGCTTCCTATGAGTCCAATGAAGCTATCCAGATCATCACCACGATTCCAGGATTGCTCAAACTCCATACACGATTTTCAATTTTTAGGTAAGTTTTCTCAACTTTGAACTCTCTCTACAAGCATCAATAATGGTTACTTTTTGAACAAAAAATGTAGACATCATAGCCCTGAAGCTAACCATGCCCTTAGTTTTCATTTATGTTGCCTGAGTGATGCAAATTTTGAGTTTGAACTTTCAGAAAAAATTAGGTTTTATTTGGTACTAACATAAATTAATGTTCATCTTTGATTTATAGTTTAAGTTGTTTACATGGTTGACTTCACATTGAAAAATGGAGTAAGTTTGATGTTTATAATTTTGCAAATGGTTGAGAAATGAGCTTGATCAGAAATTTGAAAATGAAACAATGGAGGCTGATGCGAGGAAGAAGATGAAGTTGTAATTAGGATTGAGTTTATTTTAAATTTAGTGCAAGTAGCATTACTACCAGATGTAACAGCCACCCTAGTGGCAGAGCGTGTGTGTATAAGGCATCCCTACGCCTAGTCATGGGTTCGAGCCAGGCGTGGGACATTTTGTTATTTTCATGTTTGTTTCATACTAATCAGGTGCAAGCAAGCTAAGAGCGCGTATTGTGTTCCTCTCCTTTACACCATCAGATCATTGGGAAAATGCATCCAATGCACCACATGAGTAGGTCCATGATACATCACAATAAGTCAGCAACATGAGATCAAAACAGGCGCTGGGCTCAGAGCTTAGGCCTCATTCTGTTTTTTTTTGCTGAGTCTCACCACCCTTTTTACTAAAGGCAACGCGGGCCCACATCATTTCTTTTTTCTTATTTCAAACAAAAACATTTTGGGCCTAACTCTTTTGTTACTTTTACCCCCCTTTTACCTTTCAACACCCAACCCATATATTTTTTATATTTTTATTTTTATTTATCTATTTATTCGTTTTACAAAAAATACAAAACATATATTTTATTAAATAATTTAATTTAAGCATTTTATTTTATTTTTGTTAAATTAAGTTTTATTATTTCTTGTACATTATAGAATATTTTCTTAATTAACATTACCAAGATTTATTTTCTAAACAAATTATTAGACTTAGGTTTTTTTCTTCTTAAAATTCAATTAACTTAGATTTTAAGTGTTGTTAAATAACTAATTAATTTCTATTGTAATAAAAATTAATTAGTTTAATTAGATCAATTATTATAAAATCTTTTTTTGTCTATCAAGAACCCTAAAAAATAATTTCTCATCCATCTTTACATTTTTGTACATTCTATTATTATTCCTGATCAATGGTTTGTAGTAGTAATTAAGGCTTTGTTGCTTTTCTCCCCCTATTCACAAAATTGTACCCCCATTCCCAAAGCGTTGTAATAGCGTAGGACATTTAAATTCCATAATTTATCATTTTCCTTATTATATCTAGTAATTAGGGTTTGCATGACAAGACTAAAATCAAACCATAGAAAACCCTAATTCAAGATAATATACTTGAAAACAAAACACTTTGCACACATGCACCTCTAGGTTAACCCACGATGTTGCCTCAGATATAAACAATAATGTCCCTCGAACGTGAGATGTTTTAGCAAAGACCCTCGATTAAACTATTGTAGTCCTTAGATGACCCTTCAATGTTTCCTTTAATAAATGATCTTATCCCCTTACGACAATTGTTAAAACATATTACAAGTTACCTTCTATGATTGTGCAATGACCCACACCCGTCCCTCATATCCAATGATATGGCTCTCTACCAACCAATGGTAAAGTAGAACTATCTAAAGGAGTAGGAAAATAAAAAGACTTTTTTAGTAGGTAGATTGCTCGTAATTGCCTTTTCACAAAAAAAATCATTTCCACACCTCATACTTTCAAAATATCTTTCAAAACAAACATTTTATATACATTCTAAACGATACGAGAATCATTACAAAATTACCTTACATTGGCATTTTCAAACATCCTTCCAAACATTTCCTTTTCAACAAAATATTTTAAAAACCAACATTTTGTATACATTCATAACGATACGAGAATCATTTCAATGTTTGCCAAACTTAGGAGTTTTCAAAATATTTTCAAACTTACACAAACACAAAGCATTTTAAAGTGATCAAGCAATTAAGATCATGTAGATAACCACAGATGAAAAGGGTGCTAACACCTTCCCTTTTCATAACCTACCCCACAAACTCAAGAAAAATTCTCAAAAGGTCTTTCCTGTTCTTTTCACCCTTTCCTTTATTGGATACAAGAAAAGTCGATGGTGACTCTTTCCATCCGCAACATTTATGATAAAACATAAAAAACCTAAGTCAATTCTCCCACCATATATCATTGTGATTCAAGTGGGACAAAATTAGTGGTTCCAAGGATGGCCAAACTCCGATGTTTTGAAAAGGTTCCCCAAGAAGTATCCTGGGTTACTCTTGCTGATACGCGCATAGTCTACATGTGATTGTTTTCTTGGATAGTTAGATTTCATACCAACTGATAGACGGTGTGGTGTTGGGTTTGTGATCCCATTTTCCCCAATTAAGTCTTGGTTCAGTTTTTCTCCAAGTTGTTAATACGGTTTTGGGTTTGGGTAGTTTGATATCTTTATCCCATATTCCCCAGTAAGGTCTTGATGCAGATTTCTCTAGATAAGTGTGATTCTTTCCCCATCTAGGTTATGATCAAGCGGAGAATGTAAAGTTAGGAAGCCTTTTCTCATCTGATGGGTTTCTTTCTCCCTTTGTGTGTTGATAGTTGATGTAGAATCTCTTGCATAAAATTGCTCTCTTCAGTTATGACATTGTTGTTGTTGTGTGCTCCCCAGGTTCCCAGACAAAAGCAGTAACGTTTTCTAAGAAGTGTTGAGACAACTGTCAACTTTTTGGGTTTTCTCTCTCCAAGTGTTGACTTTGATTTAAAATCCCCATAATTTTTACTTCTTGCTATGGTGTTAACTTCTTAACTTCTCTGGATGAGCTGAAGATTATGCTTCCCTCTAAAGTTATTGTCCCCGTGAAGTTTTGTAAAATTCCCCAGAGAAGTTTGTGCAATGATTACTCTTGATACTGAAGAATGTATTTGGACTCCCCTCGGCATGCGTGGTTTCTTCTTCCCTAGTGAAGTCAACAAGGAATCCCCAGTTGAAGTCTAGATGATGTGGCATTATCTTCCCTAGCGAAGTCTGGAGGAGGGTGTTATATCCTTGCAACTGTATTGGTTTATTACTATCATATTTTGTTTTAATTATTCTTTAAACCATATTTCTTCCAAGTGAAGTTAATCCTTGAAGTAGGACTTTGTTTCCTCAGTTGGTGCTTACTCTCTTATGGAATCTTCATCTTGGATGTGATTTAGCTGAGTGTTTTCCTTACCCAAGTTAGTTTTTTCTAGTTATCCTCAGTGCAGTATGTCTGTTTTATCAGCATATACATGAGAACATTCATACATTCATACATTTATACATTCATACATACATCATGAATAGTTGAATTAAAATTCATTGCTCATTTGCATTCATTGATGTTTTTATTGGCATATTATCCTCTTTGTATAGTTATGTCATCCTCTCTCCAATAGAGTGTCAACTTTAAGCAGAAAGTGTATATACTTTTAACTTACCGACTGAGTTATCCCTCGTGGAAGAATTTTGCTTTAGCCTTCCTACCCAGTTTATTATCTGGATGGAATTTGATCCCTATTTGAGTTGATTCCTTATTGGATGGTGTGTTGAATGATTGTTTCACTCTGGTTTGTTCCAAGTTTGAATTTTTGGTCCCTATAGAAATATTATTTTGATCCATATAGGCTGTGATCCTTGGATTGAGAACGTGCATTTATTTTGCACGTGAAGACTTTATCCCCTCAGCAAGAATGCGTTGGTATTTTCCCACGAAATCAAGATTCATTTCTCGACAGTGTTATCACAATCCTTTTCATAACAACAAGTGGCGGTCTCTTTACTTGAGCAACATGTACTTCCCCAGTAAGTTTGTTAACACCAGAGAAATGTTTTTACTCCGACCAATGGTGGTCTCTTTGTAATGGGAGATAGTTTGGTTTTGAGGACATATTTACTCTGATGGATAATAATCTCTTTGTTATGGGAGATAGTTTGTTGTTAAGGACTTACTCCGTCGGATGGTAGTATCTTTTTTATGGGAGATAATTTGTTTTTGATATTCATTTTACTTCTACGGATGGTGGTCTCTTCGTTATGCGAGATAGTTTGTTATTAAGGATATATTTACTCCGATGGATGGTAGTCTCTTCATTATGGGAGATAGTTTATTGTTTAGGTTTTACTTCGATGGATGGTAGTCTCTTCGTTATGGGAGATAGTTCGTTGTTGAGATTCATTTTACTTCGACGAATGGTGGTCTCTTCATTATGGGATATTTTTTGTTGTTAAGGATATATTTACTGTGATGGATGGTAGTCTCTTTGTTATGAGAGATAGTTCTTTGTTGACGTTTTACTCTGAGGGATGGTAGTCTCTTTTTTATGGGAGATAGTTCATTGATGAGATTCATTTTACTCTGACGGATGGTGGTCTCTTTGTTATGGGAGATAGTTCGTTGTTGAGGATATATTTACTCCGATGGATGGTAGTCTCTTTGTTATGGGAGATAGTTCGTTGATGAGGTTTTACTCCGATGGGTAGTAGTCTCTTTGTTATGGGAGATAGTTCATTGTTGGGATTCATTTTACACCAATAGATGGTGGTCTCTTCGTTATGGGAGATTATTCATTATTGAGGATATATTTACTCCGATGGATGGTAGTATCTTTGTTATGGGAGATAGTTCTTTGTTGAGGCTTTACTCCGATGGATGGTAGTCTCTTTGTTATGGGAGATAGTTCGTTGTTGAGATTCATTTTACTCCGATGGATGGTGGTCTCTTAATTATGGGATATAGTTCATTATTGAAGATATATTTACTCCAATGGATGGTAGTCTCTTTGTTATAGGAGATAGTTTGTTGATGAGGTTTTACTCCGATGGATATTAGTCTCTTCGTTATGGGAGATAATTCATTGTTGAGATTCATTTTACTCCGATGGACGATGGTCTCTTCGTTATGGGAGATAGTTATTTGTTGAGGATATATGTACTCTGATGGATGGTATTGTTAGATGATGTGATCGATCTAGAAGGGGGGGTTGAATAGATCGTTTTAAAAAATTATTTGTGCTTTTTAAAATTGTTTTTTAGAAATATATATGAAATCTCCCAGAATCTCCAATCGTCTAAACGATCCTCTATTGAAAAGATCAGATATGCGTAACCGTATGGGATAGGATGACAAAGTAAAAATCAATACGTTTTACTCAATTGGTCAATCACTTAAACATCCTCAATGAGTATGAATTACTTCCAATGAGTTGATTAAGATAAAGCTAAACACAATGAATAATTTGTGGATGAATCAATTTGTCAAAGCCTTATGTGCAAAGCACCTTAGGTTTGATTTTACTATATTGTAGCGTTGAGTTTTCTTAGGTATCAATCAAACAGATTGTTACCAATGTTATGAAATGATCTTAACACACCACAATTTCAGTACAAGAAAATTCGACAATTTAATTCCCACAAAATATAGTAGTCTAGTATGGAAGTAAAGAAAAAGAAGAAGAATACACGATTTGTTAAGGCAATTCCCCTTGTCATCCTCGCATAGGTTACGTCTTCCCCCCAATTCTAGAATCTAGAATTGAGATATTTTATATTAAGATGCAAATGTTACAAGAGAAGAGATAGTTCACAATATAAATAAACTAATGTTGTTGATGTAACAATCTTTTTCCCTTTCCTTGGTTTGAGACAAACCAAATGCCAAATTCTTCGAACAAACCTCCGGTTATCGCTACTTGATTTGCACAAACTCTTGTTATGCAATACTTTCACTCGGATGATTTAGATCGCAAGAAATTTGACCCCAAATCTTCCTTCACAATCCTCCGGTTACCACTACTTAATTAAGAAAACCCACCATTTCTTAATCCTTTCACTCGGATGAATTTGATGAAGCAATCACTTAGGCAAAAAAACCCGCACCAATTGGAATCTTGGAGGAGAAAATCCAAACGATTTTATTCGAGAACAACCCATAATTGCTCAACACAAATCTGAATTGAATCTTTCATTTGAATGTTATCACCACAACACTTTTCTTGAATCAACAACCATGATTATGTATAGATGTTGATTTTTGAGAAGAGATGATGAAGATGATGAGCACTATGTGTATTTTTAACTAGTTCTTGTTCACTACTCAAAAGGAATCAAAAATATGTTTATATGTGTTAGTAACACAAATAATATTTGAGAAAGAAAGAAAATACGACAAATAAAATTTTGAGTATGTTAAGTGAGCGGTCGACCGCTCTATAGGCTTGGGTTGGTGCAACACAACCCGCACCTAGGAGATGATCCAAACAACTTGAATGCATCGACTGCACCAGGGGGTTGCATCGATGCAACCTTCAATTTTCTTGACCATCAGGTTGAGTCGACCAAGGGGTCGGTGCAACATAACCTGGGAGAAACACAAAGCTTTGAGTCGACCGGAGCTAGTTTGCATTGACACATGCTTCATTTTTCTTTCCAAAAAGGTGATTTTCATCCAAACTTGCATCCCATACTTTTTCCCAAGTATATTTTATGTAGAACACATGTCATTGAGGATAGGAGAGGTTTTGACATCATGAAAACATGAATCTTTCCCTCACATACTCCCCATTTTTGATGATGGAAAAACATACACAATATTGTCAAATCAAAAATACAGCAAATGACATAAGAAGAAGGAACTCTCCCTGAGTTTGTGCACATCATCAGAACTCAAAAGGTGTTAGTCTATCTCACTCTCATAGCACTTCTCCCCCTTTGACAACATCAAAAAGAGAAAAGAATTTGATTAATAGTAGCAATTAAAAGTAGATTAGAGATCATAAGTTTGCACCTTAACGCACTAAAGACCATTCACATAAAATGAAAAATAGAGCAAATGAGATAATTAAACAATCATCACAAAGTACTATATATACCAAATGACAAATAAACTTAAACAAACACAAAGTAGGTTTAAGGAAAGCAAATAAAGTTAGGAAGAACATGACAAAATTGTAGCAAGATGAAATTTAAGCTAAAAAAAAGACACAAAGCAGGTTCAATTTTCATTGTCTTAGTCTTGGGTTGAAGGACCTTGTTGAGGAGGATGCTGAAAGTGTTGCATGAAGGTGGATTGGAAGGAGGCTAAGTTGTCATCTTGTGTTTGAATCATGTCATTCAAGGTTGAATATCTTTGAGCTTGGACAACTGAGTAAGAAGGAAAGTTTTCACTTTGGACCTTGATAATATTGTAGAGGTTAAAGATTCGTTCATTTTGGAGAGAAGCATAATCATATTGCTGGATTTTCATCCTTTCCAGTTGAGCTAACACACTAGAGTTGTCACTTTGAGCAGCAGGAGTATCCTCATCCATATCTTCAAAATTTTCATCACTTTCTTCTTCTCCACTCCCAATATGAGTTTCCTCATCCTCTTCACCATTACTGTTTTGGAATTGTACACGGTTACTTCTTACGATGTGTTTGTATGTTTGCCTTTGGGAATCCCACAAAAAACCCATTAAGGTGAGTGATTTATTGTAGAATTCATACCCAAACTCATGCAAAAGATATCGGGCACACGAATACTTTCTCTGTTGATAATTCGTTGGATAAATGATGGGTAGCATAGTGCAGTCCCTCTCTCAGACTTGTGTAGATTGAAGATCCTTCTAGCAAAGTAGTATGGCCAATGAATCTTGATCTTGTTATTAAGTACATACATGAGCTGAACCTTTGGCTTGTCCATACGAGAGTAACCACCCTTTTTGGGTTGAATGATGTGGCAAAAGATCCAAAACAAAATCCTATCAAAAGGAGCTCGGGCACCTGTGGTCACAGACATGGGAAATAGATCACTGTTCACAATCCGCTCAGTGTAGGGTTTCTTGAGCATAAACATCAAAGCAGTCTAAAATTCATATCCAGGAGCAACATTAGAGTCAGAAAATTTAATTGAATCAGAGTTAACAGGGCACATCTCAACCAAATCTTTCCAAACATAAGAACTCATCATATAATTTTTATTATTCATCATATACCTAAACTCAAAATCCTCAAAATTTCCTTGGACACCCGCAAAAAATATCCTAACCAGATCTTAATTATACTTATCCTTACATTCAAGAAAGTTGTGAAGTTTCTGAAATCTAATAAGATCAATGAGCTCAGGATGGTGTAAATGACCCAAATTTGTCATTTCCAAAAAAAAATTGCTTATTAACCTTTCTCTTTCCAAACTTAGCTTCATAAGATTCAACTATATCATCAGAGAGAAGAGAAAGAGCATTTACCGGAGATTCGGAAGGAGCATTGGAGGAACTACCTCTGAGGGTTCTCTTCTTTGCAACCCTAGATGTGGCCATGATGAAGTTTTCTTGAAGAGTTTGGAGTATAGAGAATTTCATTTTTGGTTTAGAGGAGTTTAGGGTTTGTGGGGTTTGGAAGAAATAAGGATAATTGACTTAACACAAACCACACATCATACAAATAAAATTCTTAAAATTCGCGAGATACGTCGACTAAACCAGGTCATATATATATATATATATATATATATATATATATATATATATATATATATATATATATATATATATATATATATATATATATATATATATATATATATATATATATATATATATATATATATATATATATATATATATATATATATATATATATATATATATATATATATGATCAAGAAGGGGAAATAGATAGGATGGATATTACCTTCATGAAGATTGATGAGAGCTTTCACTAAAACTATCAATAAATACATCAAACATTAAGGGAATATATGCAATAAAATAAGGAGCATGCAACTTAATTAAGTTGCAACCTATCCGAGATATCGAGAACACCAAGTTCCCTACAGATTAGAAAGAAGGGTTCCGTAGCGAATGGTTTAGTAAAAATTTCGGCAAGTTGATTTTTGCTATCAACATACTCGGAAATGACATAACCCTTTTCCACATGATCCATTAGGAAATGATGCCTAATCTCAATATGTTTTGTTCGAGAGGGCAAAATCAGATTTTTGGTTAGGTTGATGCCACTTGTATTGTCACAAAAAATAGGAATGCGATCAAGTCGGACATTGAAGTCGAGAAATTGTTATTTGAGCCACAATAGTTTGGCACAACAAATATCGGATGCAATGTGTTCCGCTTTGGCGGTTGACAAAGCAACAAAAACTTTCTTTTTGCTATGCCAACTGACCAAAGAATTTGAAAAGAAATGACAAGTACCGTTAGTTCTTTTCCTATCTGATTTGCACCCGGCAAGTCGGAATAGGAATAGCCAACCAAAGAACAATCACTACCCTTGGAGAACCAAAGTCCATACTTAGTTGTACCACTAAGATACCTATGTATGCGCTTTACGGCTTTTAAATGTGACTCCTTAGGACATGATTGAAATCGAGCACACATGCAAACACTAAACATGATATCTGGACGACAAGTCGTAAGATAGAGAAGAGAACCAATCATACCTCTATACTTTTTTATATCAACGGGTTTACCATTTTCATCTTGGTCTAAGTTCACGGCCATATGCATAGGATTATTGATTGCTTTTGAGTGTGTCATGTCGAATCGCTTGAGTAGGTCAAGGAAATATTTCGTTTGGCTCAAGAATGTCCCTTCATTTAGTTGCTTGATTTGAAGTCTAAGGAAGTAGTTTAACTCCCCCATCATGCTCATCTTTAATTCTCCCTGCATCCAGCTTAGATAATTCCTTGACCAACGATATGTTAGAAGAACAAAAAATAATGTCATCTACATATACTTGAACTAAAATAGAATGTTTTCCTTCATGCTTAATAAAAAGGGTTGTGTCAACCTTTCCTCTTGAGAATCCTTGATCTAGTAAGAATTTGATAAGACGTTTGTACCAAGCCCTAGGGGCTTGTTTAAGACCGTATAACGCATGCTTAAGTTTGTAAACATAGTTAGATTTCTCAAATTTCTCAAAACTGGGAGGTTGAGACACATAAACCTCTTCATTAATGTATCCATTTAAGAAAGCACTCCTTACATCCATTTGAAATAATTTGAAGTTTTGTGAGCATGCTTATGCAAGCAAAAGGCGTATAGCCTCGAGTCGAGCCACCGGAGCATAAGTTTCCTCATAATCAATGCCTTCCTCTTTGGTATATCCTTGGGCAACAAGACGAGCCTTGTTGTGAGTTTTTATTCCGTTTTTTTCTAGTTTGTTCCTAAATACCAATTTAGTTCCAATAACTCGATGATCTTGCGGAGGAGGGACAAGGTCCCAAACCTCATTTCTTTTAAACTGATTTAGTTCCTCTTGCATAGCTAAAGACCAATGTTCATCGAGTAAGGCGTCTTTGGATTTTTTAGGCTCAATTTGAGAGACGAAATCAAAATGATAACAAAAGTTACTTATCTTAGAGCGACTGGTGACTCCCTTTGATATATCTCCTAGGATGTTGTTGATGGGATTATCCTTAGAGGTTTTCCATTCCAAAGGAAGATCATTTCTATTACTTGGATGATCTTCCCCTCTTTCTTTGGATACTTGATCCAACTCTTCTTCAATGTTAGTAGATTCCGAGTCCTTTTCTTTGGGATCTTTTAGTATGCTTTTCGAAGATACACCTGCACCATCATGAACACTACCCTTTCCGACTAATTTCGGATCAGATTCATCAAAAGAAACATGCACAGACTCTTCAACAATATGTAGCCTTTATTAAATACTCTATAATCTTTACTTGTTTGAGACTATCCGAGAAAGATACCTTCGTCGGCTTTTGAGTCAAATTTACCTAGATTCTCCTTACCATTATTTAACACAAAGCATTTACATTCGAAAACGTGAAGACGAGAAATATTTGGTTTTCCTTTTAAAAGTTCATAGGGAGTTTTGTTTTAAATAGGAAGTATTAGAACTCTATTTAAAACATAACATGCCGTTCTAACGGTATCAGCCCGAAAGTATTTTGGAAGATGGTGTTCATTGATCATAGTACTTCTGAGTTCTTCTAAAACACGGTTTTTACGTTCCACCACTCTATTTTGTTGCGGAGTATGTGGGGCGGAAAAATTATGATTAATGCCATATTTTTCAAAAATTTATCAAAGAGATCATTCTCAAATTCACCACCGCGATCGCTTTGAATAATAACTATGCTAATGTTAAATTTGTTTTGAGAAATCTTGGCAAACTTTTCAAATTCCAGAAATGTGTCACTTTTATTTGCTAAGAAAATTGTCCAACAAAATCTAGAGTAGTCATCTACAATAACAAATCCATAGTAGTTACCACCTAGACTTTTAATTCTAGATGGTCCAAAAAGGTCCATATGGAGAAGTTCAAGAGGTCTCGTTGTAGAAACAATGTTTTTAGATTTAAACGAGATTCTTATTTGCTTCCCCATTTGGCAAGCATCACTTAAGTGATCCTTGGATAATTTTAGTTTGGGTAAGCCGACTAATAAATGTTTTGAGACAATTTTATTTAACAAATCAAAATTCAAGTGAGCTAGACGTCTATGCCAAAGCCATGAGTCCTCACTTAAAGTGACTAGACATTTAGCTCTGGTTAAGGATACATTATTCAAGTCAAACATTTATACATTGTTTTCCCTCAAGCCTTTGAACACATCATCTTTCTTATCATTGTGTTCAATTATGCAACAATCTTTTGAAAAAGAGGCATTGTATCCGTTGTCGCATAACTGACTAATGCTAATAAGATTGTGTTTAAGACCATCAACTAATAGGACATGAGAGATAGTAGTAGAAGAGGGATTACCTACACTACCTTTACTGAGTATTTCTCCCTTGTTATTGTCGCCATAGGTGAAAAATCCTTTCTTTTTGCCACAATGTCAAAAAATAGGGAGATGCCGCCCGTCATATGTCTTGAGCATCCACTATCGAGAAACCATCTTTTCTCTGTAGTCTCAAGACATTCCACATTCATTTTATTCTTTTGATGAGATGTGAGACAAAGGTTGATAGTTTCTTCTTTGTCACTAGTGTCACTTTTTCTTGAAGCTTCATTATCACTATCCCAAGCAATGTATGCTCTTCTACCTTTGTTAGGTCTCTTTTGGAATTTGTCTTTTCCTTTGTCTTTCTTGAGAAATGGGAATCCGGTTTGTAGTGACCGGGTTTTCCGCAGTTGAAACATGATCCTCTTGATTTATATTTCTTACCTTCATCTTATCTTGAAGGTTTTGACTGGCTTCTATAATTGATGAGATTTTTGTCCGAGTGTTGGACTTTATTCTTTCGGATATATCTATGATATATTCTCATAAACAACCCCATGTCTTCACTTGAACTTTCATCATCATCACTAGAATCACTCACACATGAGTTATTGGTGGAGGACTTTGAGCTTGAAGCTTTTAATGCAATATACTTCTTTTTCGTGTGTTTTAGTCTTTCTTTCTTTTCCTTTTTCTCGTGCTTGTTGAGATATATGAGCTCTTGCTCATGCTCTTGAAGCTTCCCAAACAATGTTGTTATGTTAAGTGTAGCTAGATTGTTGGCTTCCATGATTGTTGTAACTTTAGGTTGCCATTCCCTATTAAGACATCTCAAAATTTTGTTAGTTGCAACAACATTGGGAGTAACATGATTAAGAGTGTGTAAGCGATTGATTATATGAGAAAATCTCTTTTGCATATCTGCAATGGTTTCACCATGCTTCATGTGAAAGAGATCAAACTCTTGAGTTAATATATTGATTCTAGCAAGTTTAACATCATTTGTCCCCTCATGGGTAACTTTTAGAGCATCCCACATTGCCTTAGCAGTAGCACAATGTGAAACTCTAAAATACTCATCAACACCTAAAGATGCAATAAGCATATTTCTACCTTTCCAATCATAGCTATACTTTTTCTCGTCTTCCTCATCCTATAGTGCTTCCGATTTGGGTATGGTGATGTTATCCTTATTGGTCATAGTTATTTGTATAGGACCATCCTCGATAACTTTCCATATCTTTCTATTAACAGAGTTAATATACACTCGCATACAATCTTTCCAATAGCTATAGTTTTCACCGGTGAAAATAGGATCTCTCTTATAAGCCCATTTTGGATTGTTCTCCATATTATACAAAGTAATATGCGAAGCACTAGATAAATTGGTGCTCGTGATACCACTTGTTAGACGTTCTGATAGATCTAGAAGGGGGTTGAATAGATCATTTTAAAAAATTATTTGCGCTTTTTAAAATTGTTTTTCAGAAATGTATGCGAAAGTTCCCGGAATCTCCAATAGTCTAAACGATCCTCTATTGAAAAGATCGGATATGTGTAACCGTATGAGATATGATGACAAAGTAAGAATCAATATGTTTTACTTAATTGGTCAATCACTTAAACATCCTCAATGATTATGAATTACTTCCAATGAGTTGATTAAGATAAAGCTAAACACAATGAATAATTTGTGGATGGATCAATTTGTCAAGCATCTTATGTGCAAAGCACCTTATGTGCAAAGCACCTTAGGTTTCATTTTACTAAATTGTAGCAGTGAGTTTTCTTAGGTATCAATCAAACGGATTGTTACCAATGATGTGAAATAATCTCAACACACCACAATTTCAGTATAAGCAAATTCTACAATTTAATTCCCACAAATTATAGTAGTCAAGTATGGAAGTAAAGAAAAAGAAGAAGAACACACGATTTGTTAAGGCAGTTCCCCTTTTCGTCCTCGCGTAGGGTACGTCTTCCCCTAATTCTAGAATCTAGAATTGAGATATTTGATATTAAGATGCAAATGTTACAAGAGAAGATATAGTTCACAATACAAACAAATCAATGTTGCTGATGTAACATTATTCTTCCCTTTCCCTGGTTTTATCCAAACCAAATGCCAAATTCTTCGAACAAACCTCCGGTTACCACTACTTGATTTGCACGAACTCTTATTCTGCAATACTTTCACTCAGCTGATTTCGATCACAAGAAATTTGACCCCAAATCTCCCATCACAATCCTCTGGTTACCGCTACTTGATTAAGCAAACCCACCATTTCTTAATCCATTCACTCGGCTGAATTCGATGAAGAAAAGAATTGTGAAAAAAAACCCACACAAATCGGAATCTTGGAGGATAAAATCCAAATGATTTTACTCAAGAACAACCCACAATTGCTCAACCCAAATCTGAATTGAATCTTTGATTTGAATGTTATCACCATAACACTTTTCTTGAATCAATAACCATGATTATGTCTAGATGTTGATTTTTGAGAAGAGAGGATGAAGATGATGAGCACTATGTGTATCTTTCATTAGTTCTTGTTCACTACTCAAAAGGAATTAAAACTATATTTATATTAGTTAGTAAAACAAATAATATTTGAGAAATAAAATAAGACAAAAAAATTTTGAGTATGTTAAGTGAGCGGTCAACCGCTCTAAAGGCTTGGGTCGGTGCAACACAACCCGTGCCTAGGAGATTAGCCAAATAGCTTGAATGCGTCGACCGCACTAGGGGGTTGTGTCGACGTAGCCTTCAATTTTCTTGACCATCAGGTTGAGTCGACCAAGGGGTCGGTGTAACACAACCCGGGAGAAGCACAAAGCTTTCAGTCGACCGGAGCTAGTTTGCGTTAATGCATACTTCATTTTTCTTGCCAAAAAGGTTATTTTCATCCAAGCTTGCATCCCATACTTTGTCCCAAGTATATTTTATGTAGCACACATGTCATTGAGGATAGGAGAAGTTTTGACATCATGAAAACATGAATCTTTCCCTCATAGGTATTATCTTTGTTATGGGAGATAGTTCATTGAAATCTTACTATGCATTTGGTTTCTTTAATCATGATTTATGGTTTGCCTATTTATATTCATCCCCAATGTCGTGTTGTTCCCCAACGATTTATTTTCCTTGTCGAACTCTCTTTTTGGTCTGTTGGTTTTATTTTTTGCTTCCCCGGTGGTGTTCTGTGTCACCTTTGGAGTTGGTCGTCTTCATTCATAATCATAAGCATTGCATGGCATCTTAGGGCCAAAAATAGGGTTTGTTTTGTATTTAAGTATCTTCAATCGCGTCGAGACAAATAGTTTAACCTTCATATCTCTAGATAGAAGACACTGAAATAAGGGCAGCTGTTATACCCCAATTTGTGCCCCTAAGATCTCTCATCATCTCATATTATCAATCCATCAAGATCACACATTAGGGTTGGTTCTCCCTTCTACTTCATCCTTTCTTTAAGGTTGCTCTTGACGGATCACCAAACACCTTGAATTGTATATATTGTGCATGTTTTTTTTAGGTGGATTAATTTTTAACTAACATCAAAGTATGTATATATGTTTCTTTGGATGTTCATATTTTTGGTGATGACACAACTGCATCCATTTCACCATCTAACCTGTAGTTTTAAGGGATGATCCTTAATCAAATGATTCTTCCATGGATTCTGTTGTACCCCAAAATTTTCCCTCTCATTTTTCAAGGCATTTCTTACAAAGGATTCTCAAGGTTCAAGCTTGCACAAGTACATTGGGATTTTCCAGTACCAAGATTAAAAGGAAAATGTCAAAAGGGGAGATAATAGATAAAAATAATATTTTGAAAGATTTGGAGAAAAGCAAGTGTTTTTCGTTTAAGCTCTTTCGATTGGCCTTTTGGCCTCTTTCGATGCAAGCCTGATTTGCACCCTTCGATTGAGCGTGGGCTTCTAGAACGCTGGATTGGATTCACAAAGCTCAAAGCCTCTTGTAGCCTTCTTTGATTCCAAGGCCAAAAGCCTACCTTTTGGCATCCTTCGATCTGCATGTTTTGCCTCTTATGTGCCTCTTTCGAATATGGATATTTTAGCCTCCTGCACGCACCTTTCGTTTGGGCATGTGGTTCCTTCAGTACAAGCTACTAGTAACACCCTTCGTTTGGACACATGAATCCCCCAGCACAAGGTTTTAGTGAAACCTTTCGCTTGGGCATTTGACTCCATTCATGCTTACTTCGTTTAGGCACATGAATTCTTCAGTACAAGCTACTGGTCACACCTTTCGTTTGGGCATGTTGGTTCCCTTCATGCAAGCTTCATTTGAGAATAAATATTTTGCATGTTGGCATGAAGCCACAAGGCAGGGACCCCCTATGTACACTCCTCCGTTTGGCCACTTGGAACTTTGCGCAGGCAAGCCTTTGACTGGACAGAACCACCTTCACAAAGTTTCCTTACATCCTGTGTCCCCTTCGAATCAGCATCTTTCGAACCCTACTATGGGCATCCCATTCGAAGGACATTCTTGACGGTCCATTCGAAGGATTTACAAGCCCACTTTAACGCATGTTTTTGGTGACCCATCCAAGGGTCACACTTTTGGCTCCTTCGAAGGATGCACAAAAGTGACTCAATCGAAAGGCACTTGTTAGTGGAAAATCAAATAGTTTGTTTGGAGAAGAGTTTGTTCGAAGAAAGGTCAAAACGAAAGGGTAAAATGTTCAAAGATGTCTACTGCCAAGTTCAGGCCTGGTACACTGGCCAAAACTGTTGCACAGCAGTCCTGAAGCAATGTCCTCTTCTTACACCAAAATAGCATAGAAGGCATTTTCTCTCGAAAGCTATAAGGAACAAATTACTCAATTCGTTCAAAACTTTTGTTTTCCCTCCAAAAGCTTCACGCAACCTTGCCTATAAATAAGAGGCCTCACAACACATCTAAGAGAGGACTTTTAGGGCCAGAGGAACGAATCTCCAAAATTTTCTCAAACACAACAAAATTCTCAAACACTCAAACACTTGCGAAAGAAAAAACCCAGGATCTAACACTTACCTCTTTCGATTCAAGAAGGAACACCACACCTGTTTCTTTCATTCGAATTCAGGAGCATTTAGTTCAGCCACTTCAAGGTCCACACACCCTCCAGCCTCTAGCAAGGTAAGTTGTTCCAAACCTTGAGCTTTTCGTTTCTTGTATAACATGTGAATAAGCTTTTCTTTCGTTTCAAGCATGTACTTATCATTGTTCTTTTCACTTCCACCCTTTTAACATGTTTTAAGAGTTAACCCTTTCGTTTTGCTTCTTGTTAATCTAAACATGCATTAATTATTAAAACTGGTTGTAAGGCAATGCTAGCATTGCCTTAGGCCATGTTGCTATTTAACATCTCAAATGAAGGACAACAAGAAACGGGAAGTAGAGAATGAAGCCTCTGGCTTCCATATTAACTTCAAGGTCAAACAAAAGAGGCAACCGGAAGACATGCCTACATTGATCCCAGGCACAGACGAAAAGCATGTCTACACTGAGCTATAGCCCCAATCGAAAGGCATGCCTACACTGTTTCCATCCCCCAGTCGAAGGAGGCAGATGGGAAAATTGAAGGGCATGACTTCACTGACTCTAGGTCCAAATCAAAGAGAGCCATAAAGTGCAGAATCGAAGGGTTTTCTGCCTCAATCGAAAGAACTTCATTTTTCTTGATTTTATCTTATTTTTGCCTTTATATTTTCATGCAATTCAATATGGTTGTAATAGTGTAGGATTTTATCTTTCTGTATTTTATTACTTTTGTAGCTTGCTAGTAAAATAGGGAATGTATGGCAAGATAAAAACAACAAGTAGACAACCCCTAATCAAAGACTAAATGTATGCAAATCAAACACACCATTCGTACATTCACCCTTAGATTAATCTCACTTGTTGCCTCAGAAAAATAGTCATGTCCCTCAAATATGGGCGTTTTAGCAAAGACCCTCGATAAAAGATCGTAGTCCCTCGATGACCCTCAATGTTGCCTTCGGTAAATGATCTAGTCCCTAAACGACATTGCTAAAATGTCCCATAGGTTTCTTTCTATGACTATACAAACGTCCCACGCCCGTCCCTTCACATCCAACGACGGGGCTTCTTACCAAATCAATGGTAAGATAGAAATATCCAAAGGAGGAGGAAAAGAACGGTTAAGACCTTTTGAGTAGGTAGGTTGCTCCTAGTTGCTCGCTTGCTCACAACAAAAACATTTTATACACCAACACTCTCATTTTGAAACATTTCCAAAAGACAAACACTTTGTACGCATTCTTATAGAAACGAGAGCCATTACAAAGACACCTTTTCAAAATCACTTTCAAAAACACTTCTTTGAACTATTTTCCGAACAACACTTTCTACGTGTTCTAATAGAGATGAGAACCATTACAGAGACGTTTTCAAAATACTTTCAAAACCCACACCACAAGCAAATTTTCAAACAAAAGCAAGTGATCTAGCTAACAACTAAGAGCCCGTAGATAACTACGGATGAAAAGGGTGCTAATACCTTCCCTTTTCATAACCTACCCCCCCGAACTCAAGAAACATTCTCTAAAGGTCTTTCCTGTTGTTTTCAGCCTTTCCTTATTGGATAAAAGAAAAGTCGGTGGCAACTCTTGTTATCCTCAACAATTGCGATCAAACGCAAAACTCCCTAGTAGTTCTCCCATCGTGTTACAGAACTGGACTCTGCTGGGGAAGTATTTCTTAAAAGTCGGGCTACCTTAGGGCTAGATCACCTTTAGTTGGTTTTATTTGTTTGACTTGCTTGCTTTACATTACCGTTCCTTGTTTGGGTTTGTTTTGATCACCTACCCAGATCTAGGGCACCTTTTTAGGTAAGTAGCAATAAGTTGTGGAAATTGTGCGGGGTATACTGACATGGTCTAAGAAATAGCTACGTCAGTGTCACACATTTGTTGGTACCGGTAGCCCTTGAGTAGTCAAGGATAATACGGGGTTGCTGTGTGGTGTCATGGAGAACTAACTGACTTTAGAAACTTACTTGAATAACTTGGCCATTAGGAAGTAGTGAGGTAGCCGACTTTGGTACAGTCTGAAGTTGGTTTATACTCGATACTATGCTCATTGAGATCAGACTTTCGGGATATTTCGATCGCCAATAAAGAGGCTTACGTTGAAACAATGCCCGATGAAGAAAGATCGGTGATATTGAGATCCCCTAGAACCCGGTTACTATTACTAGGACAGGTTGAGCCAAGTAAACTTCAAGAGGGTACTTACCTATAAACTCCATCCAAGCCTAAACCTAAGGACTTGTTTGCTTTGTATGTATATGACTATTTGTACATAACAACTTGCTTTCTTTGCATACTTGTAACTAACATCATGACATCATACTATAGCATTTTAAATAGCCATTTCAAGGATCTCAAGGGCCTTTGATGCAGGGTCACGTGGGATCATACGTCTATCAAGGGGCAAGAGGATTTATTTTCCTCTAACCAAACCCCGTCAAAGACCAAAGTAAAACAACTTGAGTCAGGGGCTACGACACACTTGACATGGTGAGCTTAATTCTCATGGAAGGACATCCACCGATACGAAGTTCTCCAATCAAAGCGGTTGATCAAAATTAAACTTCTAACACCTTCTTGTGTTTACCCCGCGAGATCCTTGAAAACATGCATCCATATATCATGCATCATATCATGACAGGCTTTTCCACACAGGTCTCCTTATCTTCTTACTGTTTATTTTAGCAAGAGATGGCCCTAGAACATACCATCAAGAGAATTCAGATTCAAAATGCTTAACTTCAAGAGATGTTCTTAAACCTATCCAAGGGACAAGAAGAGGTGAAGGCGCTCCTCACCAGGGGCATGATCATGGGAAATCCTGGGGACGACATAGATGACCAATTGGAGCGGCTACGGACCGAGATAGCCATAATGAAGGTCCAAATGATGGGGCAACTGGTGGGCCAGATTCCTCTCATCCAAACCTTAGCTCATGGACAAGAAGAGCTAAGGATCCTCGTCAATAAACTTCATCAAGACAGTGGCAACCGGATGAAACAAACCATCGAGATTGGGGATCAAGTCACCATTCAGCCTCCCATGGGACAATGGGCCGGTTTAGTGGAGAGTAGACCGTTCCAAATTGCTGCCACGTCTCGAGTCCAACAACAACCTTGCCAACAACAACAAGGGAATCAGCACAAGGAGGTCGCACCTAAGAGACAATTTACCAGGATCGGCATGTCTCTAGCTCAGGTTCTACAACACATGTTAAAGGCAGAGCTAGTTACACTAAAGGCTCCTCCCAGGAATCCTAACACTGCTTCTCCTAGTTACCATCTCAAGGAGAGATGTGCATACCATTCTGATAGTCCTGGGCATGATACGAATGGTTGATGGGCTTTGAAGAACAAGATACAAGACCTGGTCGACAAAGGAGCATTGTAATTTACACAAGATAGTCAATTGGAGCTTTTCTATCACTCCTCAAGGGCATCCACATGAAGCGACGATCTGGGCGAGGAAATTTTCTATTTGTTTGAATTCTCAGTTGTAATTTCTTTGTTTGCTTAAACACTTATCTTTATGTCAGAATTTGGTTACTCTCATTAGTGCATTAAATATGTTTGTCTTCAATCAATCCATTCATTTTCATTATATTTAAACTATGGTTTTTACTCCCTTTATGATATTAAACTCTTGCTAAAAGTTACAAGCCTTTAGAGGGAGGATGACGAAAATGATACCACAGTCTCATACAATATGCTTTTGGATAGACCATGCTGACGATGTACAGACGTTCTTTCAATTCCTAAACACTGGAGTTATAAGGAGGATAATCCCTATTCAACCCCTTCGAGCCAAAGAATTAGAAGTCTCCTTTTTACACAAATTGAAACCTTTAATCAAAACCTGGGGCAGGGTGGTCTCTCAGTGAATTCAAATGCGCGTTCAGTCGCAAACTTTCACTTCGTATACAACGAATGACATAAAAAACATTCCTCTAGAATCAAAAGACGGTGATGGTTCCCTACCAAATAGGCAGTCATTATCTCTCAAGAGAAAAGCCCACTAAGTCAAAACCTACGAAGGAGACTTAAGAAAAAATTGGGGCATCCCGCTGACTATAATCTCAAAAACAAGAACAGTCAGGCAAAATCAGGGATAATAAATCAAAAGAGGTCATTACAAATCCTTAACAACATGGAAAATATGGAAAAATGACTGCCTTCTAACAAACTTAACTTGTCTGAACCATCACCAAAACGTCATTCCAGACTCAATTGGAGTTCAACAGCATAATTAACTAAGTTTAGGACTGAAGAACATCACGAAGAACGAGAGGGTACAAATACACTTTGAGCCTTATCCTTTGTTTCTTAAACCATGAACCAGGCCATGATACAATCTTTCAAAGTCCTAATTGAAGCATGGGTTAGCTCGAAAGCATACTGTTACAAAAGGTATCATGACTCCTGTAAGGCTTTACTCCAAACCCTAAGTTGAATTTTATTACAAAAATTTTTTATCTGTTAAAACACATTTTCAAAACTTCAAGACAATCATAAAATTTCTATTATTTTGAATATCGCTGTTTGCATATATATATTTGTTTAACAACAGAGAAATTCACACGACGAACATCCAGCAAATAAAAAACTATTTCAACGAACAAAGTCACTTCAAATAGGATGACACTTCCAATGACAAATCTCCTATAAACAAGGGGGTACGACATGATCATTATCTAGCACATCCGGGGGAAGTCAAGTCGAGTTTCAAGAAATCTCTCAAGAAATGTTGAATAACCAGGGGCATGTCTGTATCCGAGTCACTTGGGGCATTGAATTTGAACTCCAACAAAGGGTTGTATACAGTCAAGCAAACAATTCCTAGAAATAATACAAACACTTGCTACTAGGGGCAGTGACAAATCTCCCACAAAGTCCTTTTCATAGGATGATCCCCAGCCAGAGTTTCAATATCTGAAAACTTCTTCCCAACTGAGTTGATCTCAAGAACCTTCGAGGAGCTCTACCAAAAGGAAACACCTCTCCAACAGACTGACGACAGGGTTTATTTCCCCAACAAACTATCGATTCCCCAACTTGAATTTTCCTCTCAGACTATCACAAATCAAGGGACCAAAACAACTCTTCCCCAGTAGAATTTCCTACAATCCCCAGTAAGCTGCTGCAAAACCTGGGAGACAACCAAATAACAGTTAACTCCTTTATCCCCAACAAGTTGCTAGTTCCCTTTCTCTTCCATCAAGAGATAACTCTCTAGTAGAGTAACAGACAACTGAGACTCCTAAACTCTTTTCCCCAAGCGAAAATCAACGTCCTCCACAAATATTTCTTCTCAAGCAGAGTCAACTTCCCCAGTGGAGTTCTCCTCAATCAATAAAATAGGAGTCCCCATCGGAAACATTCTAAAGCAAGGTTTGAAGATGTGCATGCACTTCATTCCCAACAACCATCTGAAATTCAGCTTCCTAAAGCTCCGTAGCACTTGTCAAGGATTTATTTTCCAAAGACAAAATTACATTCCAACAACATTTCATGCATACAGCATAATCTCATTTATGCCATGCATTTCATCCATCATGACATTGCCTATAACTAATCCTTTACCTTTTCAGGAAAAGATCAATAGATAAATGTCATTAATTATCTGTAAACTTCTCCAAGAAAAAATCATGCTTGGTTTTCTTCATCATCTTTTGGAGTAGAAATCGTCCAGGATTCCTTCATTATCCACTGAGGTAGTAATCTTCCCAGATTCCTTCATCATCTTTTGGAGTAGCAATCATCCAAGATTCCTTCATCATCTGCTGAGGTAGTAATTGTCCAAGATTCCTTCATTATCCACTGAGGTAGTAATCGTCCCAAATTCCTTCATCATCTTTTGGAGTAGCAATCGTCCCATATTCCTTCATCATCTTTTGGAGTAGAAATCGTCCAAGATTCCTTCATTTTCCACTGAGGTAGTAATCGTCCCAGATTCCTTCATCATCTTTTGGAATAGAAATCGTCTAAGATTCCTTCATCATCTTATGAGGTAGTAATCGTCCCAGATTCCTTCATCATCTTTTGGTGTAGAAATCATCCCAGATCCCTTCATCATCTTTTGGAGTAGTAATTGTCCAAGATTCCTTCATTATCCACTGAGGTAGTAGTCGTCCCAGATTCCTTCATTATCTTTTAGAGTAGCAATCATCTTAGATTCCTTCATTATCTGTTGAGGTAGTAATCATCCAAGATTCTTTCATTATTTGTTGAGGTAGTAATCGTCTCAGATTTCCTTCATCATCCACTGAGGTAGTAATCATCCAAGATTCCTTCATTATTTGTTGAGGTAGTAATCGTCGCAGATTCCTTCATCAGCCATTGAGGTAGTAATCGTCCTAGATTCCTTCATCATTTGTTGAGGTAGTAATCATCCAAGGTTCCTTCATTACCGTTTGGAGTAGTAATCGTCCAGGATTACTTCATCATCTATCACAATCAAGCTTCATACTTACAGATTAATACCTAAAAAAAGACAGGACAATTATCTATGAATAAATTGATCGTAGATCAATTCCCGAAACAAGACAGGGTGACCATCTACATGATAAACACTTCCTTTAGACCTCTACTGGTTCAGTTTAAATCTCTCAATGATTTATCCTGATTCTTTCCCGTAGACATTTTCACTGGTTCAGATAAATCGCCCCAAGATTTATTCTGATTCTTTCCAGTCAGAGAATATTCAAGACCTTTGTTGGTTCAGTTTAAATCTCTTAATGGTTTATCCTAATTCTTTCTGGTAGACATTCCCTCTAGTTCAGATAAATCGCCCCGAGATTTATTCTGATTCTTTCCAGACCTCTGCTGGTTCAGTTTAAATCTCTCATCGGTTTATCCTGATTCTTTCTGGTAGACATTCCCTCTGGTTTAGATAAATCGCCCCAAGATTTATTCTGATTCTTTCTAGACCTCTGCTGGTTCAGCTTAAATCTCTCAAGGGTTTATCATGATTCTTTCTGGTAGACATTCTCTCTGGTTCAGGCAAATCGCCCCAAGATTTGTTTTGATTCTTTCTAGACCTCTGCTGGTTCAGTTTAAATCTCTCAATGGTGTATCCTGATTCTTTCCCGTAGACATTTTCTCTGGTTCAGATAAATCGCTCCAAGATTTGTTCTGATTCTTTCCAGACCTCTATTGGTTCATTTTATATCTCTCAATGGTTTATCCTGATGCTTTCCCGTAGACACTTTCTCTGGTTCAGTTAAATCGCTCCAAGATTTATTATGATTCTTTTCTAGTTGAAGTCAAATTTAGACTTAGTCTAATTTCTGTCAACAATCACTCTTGGATGGCATCTGTAAGGCCATCTCCGAAAACTCTCCATCATATTTCTAAATGGCATCTTTAAGCCCATTCCTTGCACAATCAGCCACCACAACATCGAGTGCAAATTTTTGGGCACTCTAGTGTTCAATCATTTTTCACCTTCAATTCATGAATGGCAGACTCACCAATCTAACTCTTCAGGTTTAAGAAGATTGAATAGGGGCAGTTGTTGTACCCCAAAATTTTCCCTCTCATTTTTCAAGGCATTTCTTACAAAGGATTCTCAAGGTTCAAGCTTGCACAAGTACATTGGGATTTTCCAGTACCAAGATTAAAAGGAAACTGTCTAAAAGGGAGAAAAAAGATAAAATTAATATTTTGACAAATTTGGAGAAAAATAAGTGTTTTCGTTTCAGCTCTTTCGATTGGCCTTTTGGCCTCTTTCGATGCAAGCCTGGCTTGCACCCTTCGACTGAGCGTTGGCTTCTAGCACGCTGGCTTGGATTCACAAGGCACAGAGCCTCTTATAGCCTTCTTTGATTCCAAGGACAAAAGGATCTCTTTTGGCGTCCTTCGGTCTGCATGTTTTGCCTCCTATGTGCCTCTTTCGAATATGGATATTTTGGCCTCCTGTATGCACCTTTTGTTTGGGCATGTGGTTCCTTCAGTACAAGCTACTAGTCACACCCTTCGTTTGGACACATGAATCCTCCAGCATAAGATTTTGGTCAAACCTTTTTCTTGGGCATTTGACTCCATTCATGCTTGCTTCGTTTGGGCACATGAATTCTTCAGTACAAGCTACTGGTCACACCTTTCGTTTGGGAATGTTGGTTCCCTTCATGCAAGCTTCATTTGAGCATAGATCTTTTGCATGTTGGCATGAAGTCACAAGGCATGGACCCCCTATGTACACTCCTTCGTTTGGCCACTTGGAACTTTGTGCAGGCAAGCGTTTGACTGGACAGAACCACCTTCACAAAGTTTCCTTACATCTCGTGTCCCCTTCGAATCAGCATCTTTCAAATCCAACTTTGGGCATCCCATTTGAAGGACATGCTTGAAGGTCCATTTGAAGGATTTACAAGCCCACTTTAAGGCATGTTTTTGGTGACCCATCCAAGGGTCACACTTTTGGCTCCTTCGAAGGATGCACAAAAGTGACTCAATCGAATGGCACTTGTTAGAGGAAAATCAAATAGTTTTGTTTGGAGAAGAGTCTGGTCGAAGAAAGGTCAAAATAAAAGGGTAAAATGTTCAAAGATGTCTATTGCCAAGTTCAGGCCTGGTACACTGGCCAAAACTGTTGCACAGCAGTCCTGAAGCACTGCCCCCTTCTTACACCAAAATAGCATACAAGGCACTGTCTCTCGAAAGCTACAAGGAGCAGATTACTCAATTTGTTCAAACCTTTTTTTTTCCTCCAAAAGCTTCAGAAAGCCTTTCCTATAAATAAGAGGCCTCACAACACATCTAATAGAGGACTTTTTGGGGGCCAGAGGAACAAATCTCCAAAAGTTTCTCAAACACAACAAAATTCTCAAACACTTGTGAAAGAAAAAACCCAGAATCTAACACTTACCTCTTTCGATTCAAAAACGGACACCACACCTGTTTCTTTCCTTCGAATCCAGGAGCATTTAGTTCAGCCACTTGAAGGTCCAACACACCCTCCATCCTCCAACAAGGTAAGTTATGCCAAACCTTGATCTTTTCGTTTCTTGTATAACATGTGAATAAGCTTTTCTTTCGTTTCAAGCATGTACATATCATTGTTCTTTTTGTTTCCACCATTTTAACATGTTTTTAGAGCTAACCCTTTCGTTTTGATTCTTGTTTAGCTAAACATGCATTAAGTATTAAAACTGGTTGTAAGGCAGTGCTAGCATGGCCTTAGGCCATGTTGCTATTTAACATCTCAAACGAAGGACAACGGGAAACAAGAAGTAGAGAACGAAGCCTCTGGCTTCCATATTAACTTCCAGATCAAACGAAAGAGGCAACAAGAAGACATGCCTACACTGATCCCAGGCCAAGATGAAAAGCATGTCTACACTGACCTGCGGGCCCAATAGAAAGGCATGCCTACACTGTTTCCAGCCCCCAATCAAAGAGGCAGAAGGTAAAATCGAAGGGCATGACTTCACTGACTCCAGGTCCAAATCGAAGAGATCCAGAAAGTGCAAAATCGAAGGATTTTCTGCCTAAATCGAAAGACCTTCATTTTTCTTGCTTTTATCTTATTTTTGCCTTTATATTTTCATGCAATTAATTATGCTTGTAATATTGTAGGATTTTATCTTTCTGTATTTTATTACTTTTGTATGCTTGCTAGTAAAATAGGGAATGTATGGCAAGATAAATACAACAAGTAGACAACCCCTAATCAAAGACTAAATTTCTGAAAATCAAACACACGATTCACACATGCACCCTTAGGGTAATCTCACTTGTTGCCTCGAAAAAATAGTCATGTCCCTCGAATATGGGCGTTTTAGCAAAGACCCTCGATAAAAGATCGTAGTCCCTCAATGACCATCAATGTTTCCTTCGGTAAACGATCTAGTCCCTAAACGACATTGCCAAAATGTCCCATAGGTTGCTTTCTATAACTATACAAACGTCCCACGCCCGTCCCTTCACATCCAACGATGGGGCTTGTTACTAAATCAATGGTAAGATAACAACATCCAAAGGATGAGGAAAATAACGTTTAAGACCTTTTGAGTAGCTAGGTTGGTCCTAGTTTCTCGCTTTCTCACAACAAAAACATTTTATACACCAACACTCTCATTTTGAAATATTTCCAAAAGACAAACACTTTGTACGCGTTCTTATAGAAATGAGAGCCATTAGAAAGACACCTTTTCAAAATCACTTTCAAAAACACATCCCACAAACACCTCTTTGAACTATTTTCCAAACAACACTTTATACGCATTCTTATAGAGACGAGAACCATTACAAAGACGTTTTCAATATACTTTCAAAACCCACACCACAAGTAAATTTTCAAACAAAAGCAAGTGATCTAACAAGAAACTAAGAGCCCGTAGATAACTACGGATGAAAAGGGTTCTAATACCTTCCCTTTTCATAACCTACCCCCCTTAATTCAAGAAACATTCTCTAAAGGTCTTTCTGTTCTTTTCAGCTTTTCCTTATTTGATAAAAGAAAAGTCAGTGGCGACTCTTGCTATCCGCAACAATTGTGATCAAACACAAAACAACCAAGTCAGTTCTGCCATCGTGTTACAGATTCTAAGAGCTTAAGCTTAAAGGCTATGTCTATGATATCAAAGTTTTTGGGTCAAAGAGGTCTCTCACTTTATTTAGGTCAAGTTTTCATCAAGAAGATTCTTAGGTCCATGTGTTTATTTCCATGCCCTCTTCAATAAATTTCATTGAGACTTAAGCTCCATATTTGAGTGTTCTTCAAGATAACATCATTTTAAGGTCTAATGTGATTTATCATGCGCTATTTTTCAAATAAGATCAAAATTATTCAAGGTTTATTCAACAAGTTTGACCTAATTGAGCAAGTGCTTGATGCAGTGATCACAAGTGCATAATTCTCTCAAATTTCAATATTTTTAGTTGGTTCTTTTTGATATGGATTATTATCACCATCTATAACAACTTCTCTTCACATAACAAGATCCAATTGTGCAAGGAAAGTCATCAAAAAATGAAGGGGTTACAAGTTATTTTGACACTCTCTGAGCTAGGGTTTGTTGACTTCCAAGGACCATATCTTGCTGATTTTTTTATATTTTTGATTGATTCCAAATCCACGATTCTCTTTAAAGGGTCCTTAACAAGTTCACTTTAAGGGTTTAAGGTTAATTTTGAGTGGAAGATCACTGATGGTTGAAGACCATTACAAGTCCCTTTGAAAAGCCTTTGAATCTTAGGGTTTAATTTCAAAGGATCACAACATGATCATCTTTTTCCCCTTGAGCTCATTATTTTTATAAAGTAATCTAGAGGATGTCTACTATAACTTTGGTTCAATATGCAAGGCCTTTAAATGATTGGAAGGTTGTTTAAGAATTTAAAAGATTGTAGGTCTTTTTAGAATTTCTCCAAATTTGTTCATCATCTTCCAAAGACTATAACTATTTCGATTTTTATGATTTTTGAGTGATCTCAATTTCACAATTCAATGCAAGAGGTATAATTCATTTCATCTTCAAGGATCAAAATCAAAATTTGAGTGGAAAGGCTTTTAAGTTTACAAGACATTATAGGCCATTTTGAAGCTCAACACTTCGAAATTTTCCTAAGCACAAAGTACCAGTGTGTTTTTCCTAATTTCAAACTTGAATAACTCTTTTTTCCAAGTATCCAAATGTTATCTTTATTTGCATATTGTGAAGTTTGTTGTGAGATATTTCTATTGCAAAAAGAATGAGATCATAAAACCTCTTAATTTTTCAGATATGCCATCTTCAACCAATGACAAGGGGCCACTTACTTTTTCAAATATGTTTAAAAAATAAATGATTCAATGGTTTATTCACAAATGTCCATATCATGCACAGCGCGTCTGATCCTTTGGATTAGCTTACAAACATTTTTTGACTTTGATCCAGTGGTCTACAATTTTTTACCTTTATTTTCATTTTCTGATTTTTCTATTTAATTGTTTTAAACTTCAAAATTTCATAAAAAAATTATTTCAACTTCTAAAATTGTGAAAAAATTATCAAAAATAATTTTCATTTTTCTCTTACTAATTTTTATTTTTTCACAATTTTTTTTGTTGTGATTTGATATTTTTTTATGATTTTTCACTTTATTTGATTTGTTTTAAATTTTTAAAAACACTTTTTGGTCATTTTAAATTCTGAAAAAAATTATGAAAGGATCCAATGACCTCTTGAAAAATATTGGTGAACTCATTTTATTTTAATTTTTTATTTTACTATATTCAAAAATTTTGTCTTATTTTGCTTAATTCTTTATATTTTAGAAAATAATTTCTGACTTAAAAAAATTTTATAAAAAAATTGTCAACACTTGTTGACTCATGTTTGACCTCTGATATTTTTTAGAAATTTTATTTGGTGCTGTAATACATGTTGTATATTTGACCAATTATTTCCTTTTTATAAATCATTTAAATTTTATTTTTATATTAAATATATTTTATTCTTTTTTTGATATGTCCTGATTTGGAGGCCCTTGATTGTTATTTTTGGATAAGTTCCTCAACCTCATTGGATCTTGGGTGTTGATAGGATGAAAAACCAAATCCACTAAAATGGATGAATGATGTTGATTATATTTGAATTCCTAATTTCATCTGATACATTGGGTATACTATCATTCCCCTCCTTCTTCATCTTATCCCTTTCTTATTTATACTTGTGTTACATGTTTCTTGGAGAATGATTTGCATATCATTTCTCTAACATGTTCGATACATAGATTGCTATTGACCGACCTCAAAATAGGTGTGGCTTCTACATAAGTCCACTTACAATTGCTTAACATAGCGCTAAATTTGTCCCAATTCAAAAAATGATCATTCGTGTCAACCAATGATAAGACACCATTTATTTTTTCAAATCTATTTAAAAATAAATGATTCAGTGGTTTATTCATTATTGTCCATATCATGCACAACACATTTCATCCTTTGAATTAGCTTACTAACACGTTTTGACATTGATCCAGTGGTCTTCATTTTTTTAGCTTCATTTTTATTTTCTGCTTTTTCTATTTAATTGTTTTAAACTTCAAAATTTCATAAAAATTCATTTCAACTTCTAAAATTGTAAAAAAATTATCAAAAATACCTTTAATTTTTCTCTTTCCGAATTTTATTTTTTCACAATTTTATTTTGTGATTTGATATTTTTTTATGATTTTTCACTTTATTTTATATGTTTTAATTGTTTAAAAATACTTTTTGGTCATTTTAAATTCTGGAAAAAATTATGGAAGGATCCAATGACCTCTTGACAAATATTGGTGACCTCGTTTATTTTTTTATTTTTTATTTTACTAATTTTCACAAATTTTGGCTTACTTTTCTTATTTATTTATATTTTAAAAATTAGTTTCTGACTTTAAAAAATTCTAAAAAAATTTGTCAACACTTGTTGACTCATGTTTGACCTCTGATATTTTTTTAGGATTTTTATTTGATGTTTTATTACATGTGTATTTGACCAATGATTTCCTTTTTATAAATTATTTAAATTTGTTTTTATATTAAATACATTTTATTATTTTTTGATTTGTCTTGATTTGGAGGCACTTGAGTGTTATTTTCGGATAAGTTCCTCAACCTTATTGGATCTTGGGTGTTGATAGGTTGAAAAACCAAATCCACCAAAATGGATGAATGATGTTGATGATATTTGAATTCCTAATTTCATCTGATACATTGGTTATACTATCATTCCCCTCCTTCTTCATCTTATCCCTTTTCTTGTTTATACTTGTGCTACATGTTTCTTGGAGAATGATCTACATATCATTTCTCTAACATGTTTGGTACATAGATTGCTATTGATCGGCCTCAAAATAGGTGTGGCTTCTACATAAGTCCATTTATGATTGCTTAACATAGCGCTAAATTTTTCCCGATTCAAAAAATGATCATTTATGGCCCAAACCTATGTTTACAAACCCAAGTATGTTTAATTTGAAACCTTGGATCCAAATAACTTTGAAGTCCATTGTTATGAGGCTTTGATTCTATCAATCCTCTAATGAACTTCATGAATTTTGGTCTAAGTGGATCCTTTGAACATCATTGATCACATGTGTTTGTTTTGAGCACTTGAAGTGAATGATATACTTCACAAAAAGCAATTGATAATTGTTATTAAGAGACTTTGATTTTATAAATCTTCTAATGAGTTTTAAAAAGAAAGCTTCAAGATGGTCATTCAACTAATCTTTTGTACTTGACTTCTAACTTCTAATTCACTGACAATTAACTTCACTTTATGCCTTTATTTTGTGCCATTACTTTTATGTACCATTTATTTTAGCATTTACATCTCATATTATTTTCCTTTTGTTCACTTGAGCATTTATCTTTATGTCATTTTATCTTTACTCATTTGAGCTTTTATTTTCTTTTGGAGACACTTATTAATCAACTTGAACATTAAAAAATTTAAGGTTACTTGGACTATCTGGTTACAATCCTTAGCATTGTGGAGTTGTGGATCTCTCGGACTTAGGATTAGAAGTCTTGATTCTTGGGGACCTCGTTGCTCTGTTGTTATTCTGTCTATTGTTTTCGGGGTTAACTCCAATGCATTAGGTTGATTTTCTTTGTTTGCAGGTTATTCTTATTTTATATTTTGTCTGTGATTGAGAATTTCTCTATATATAGCTGTTACTCTGCCCCATTTTTGTGAATACTTAATTCATCTGAAGCTTGGTGTTCCTCAGAGTTTTAGTATTTTTGCTTGCTTGGTTTTAATTTAAAGGAGGGGAATTCTATATTGAACTCCTCATGTCAAGTGTTAGCTTCTTGTTGGTTAGATCGTTCTTTTCCTGGGCCTTTACATTGTGTATTTAGGATAATCCCTTCATCTCCTCATATCTTCTTTAATTTCAAAAATCTTCTCCCTCCTTTTCAAAAACTCCTCTTATTTTCTAACTTGAATCGCTTTTATAATAAACTTGGACTTAGGTCCATGTGACTTTGCAGATTAGCTTGGTTGGCACGATTTGAGCATCATTCCTATCATTTCTCATCATCATTCACTTCCTTATAAATAGAGGATGCTATTCCATTCATTTTCTCAAGCTTTGATAGCTATAATCACCTTGCCAAGATCTCACACGAACTGTTGAGCTTGAATTTCAATTTCTCATTTCCTCACCTTAATTCATAAAAAACACCACTCAATTATCTTCCTTTATACTCATTGAAGCTAACCAGGCCATTAGCAAGAAGAATCGTGCATATAATCGAGTTACAGAAGTTCAGTTGCAAAGCCAATTTCTTGAACTTCGTTCAGGTAGAATTCTCCTCCATTTCACTTCAAATAAGTTTCTAAGATGTAATCTCTTTTTCTCTGAAGCTCATGCTTCTTCTGGTTTCCATTTTCATGGCGAATTGATCATTTAATTTCAAAATTCATTTTCACTTTTTCTTCTGTTTTTTCCAAATCGACTGAGCTACAAGTTATATAAGTTTTTTGCAAGGGTACAGTTGTCTTCGTCTTAATGAGACCAATCGAATGACACTGGAATGGACCTCCAATTTTTTCATTTGCGAAACCTACAACTCACGTGTGACTGGAAGATGCAGACGACCGGCATGCCATCTTTAACCAATGACAAGGCGCCACTTGTTTTTTCAAATCTGTTTAAAAAATAAATGATTTGGTGGTTTATTCACTAATGTCTATATCATGCACAGCGCGACTGATTCTTTGGATTAGCTTACTAACACGTTTTGACATTGATCCAGTGGTCTACATTTTTTTAGCTTCATTTTTTTCTTCTGATTTTTCTATTTAATTGGTTTAAACTTTAAAATTTCATAAAAAAATTCATTTCAGCTTCTAAAATTGTGAAAACATTTTCAAAAATACTTTTGATTTTTATCTTTTTGATTTTAATTTTTTCATAATTTTATTTTTTGATTTGATATTTTTTATGATTTTTCACTTTATTTGATTTATTTTAATTATTTAAAAATACATTTTGGTCATTTTAAATTCTGGTAAAAATTATGGAAGGATCAAATGAGCTCTTGACAAATATAGGTGACATCATTTAATTTTTATTTTTATTTTATATTTTTAACAAATTTTTGGCTTATTTTTCTTATTTTAAAAAATAGTTTCTGACTTTAAAAAATTCTAAAAAATTTTGTCAACACTTGTTGACTCATGTTTGAACTATGATATTTTTTTTAGGAATTTTATTATGTCTTTTAATACATGTTGTGTATTTTACCAATTAATTCCTTTTTATAAATTATTTAAATTTTGTTTTAATATTAAATACATTTTATTATTGTAATACGGTGGGAGATCTGACTTGGTTTTGTGTTTTATTGCAAATGTTACGATAGCAAGAGTCGCCACCGAATTTTCTTTTATCCAATAAGGAAAGGGTGAAAAGAATAGGAAACCTTCGAGATTTTCTTGAGTTCGGGAGGTAGGTTATGAAAAGGGAAGGTATTAGCACCCTTTTCATCCGTAGTTATCTACAGGCTCTTAATCGCTTAGCTGACTTTGTTTGAAATGCTTTGTGTTCGTGTATCTGAAAATATTTTGAAAAAATGCCTAAGTGCAGTAACTTTGTAATGATTCTTGTATCGATTAAGAATGCGTACAAAGTGTTTGTTTTTTTTTAAAACATTTCATAAAAAAAGTGTCTTGTGAAAAAGATGTATGTTTTTGGGAGGAAGCGATTACGAGCAATCTACCTACTCAAAAGTCTTTCGTGTTATTCTCTTCCTCCTTTAGATAAGGCTATCATACCATTAGTTAGTAGAAAGCCCTATCGTTGGATGTGAAGGGACAGACGTAGGGTCGTCGTTATGGTCATAGAAAGAAACATAAAGGGATACCTTAGCAATTCAAAGGGACTGTCATCATATATTTGTAGGCAACATCGAGCGTAAAGATCATTTCTCGTAGGCAACTCGAGGGACATCGCGGGACTATGATCTTTATGATGATTTTAACCGATGGTCTTTGCTAAGGGTATCCCTATATTCGAAGGACATGACCACCTTTATTCGAAGGCAACAAGTGAGGTTACCCTAGAGGTGAGTGTGCGAAAAGTGATTCAATTCAGTTATTTTATCTTGATTAGAGTTATCTAGCGTTTTGTTTAAGATCTTTCCATACATGCCTAGTTACTATACATTAATAAGAAAAGCGGTAAATTGCGAAAAGTAAAGGTGCAGAAAGTAAACCTAAACTATTACAGGGCTTCGGGAGTGGGGATACAAAACCATAAAACTTGGGAAAATGTAAACCCTAATGAACTATTACATACTATAGCAGATACATAATTGGGAAAAAACTAATGCGAAAGTAATAAAGCGCGCGTAGCGGTAAAAGGAGAAAATCTTATGATAAAAAACTTTTGATAATCTACCTAAAGTCTAATTGATTAAAAAAAAGAATTGATTAATTAGCAAAACCCTAAATTCTAGGTCAATTTTAAATTAATTGAGAAAACCTAAAAATTCAAATTAGGGTTGATTAAATAAAACCTAAATTTAAATTGATTAAACTAAAAAAACCTAAAATTAAATTAATTAAATTTAAGAAACCATAAAATTAAATTAACCTAAAATTAAATTATTTGAGTTTATTGAAAAAAAGGTTTTATGTTAGGGTTTATTAAAAAAAAATTGAAAGAAAATGTTTTGTAAAAGATTAAAGGAAGAAAAGAGTGAGAAACATAGAGAATAACCAAAAGAGTAGGGGTGGGTGTTGAACCGACGCCTCAAGCATTCTCCACGCCTAGCATACCACTAGGCCAAGTGTTGGTTGGTGTCAAGATATCAGGTTCAATGGATTATATAATAAACCTGCAAAAATAATGAAAATATGAAAAATTTGGCAAAACCGGGGATCGAACCCGTGACCTGGGAGAAGAGTGACTTAGCGCGCGCGTTCCTACCACTGGGGTGACTATACATCCGTTTATAAAATTGAATCAATTAATATATAATATATAAATAAATATATTGACTGGAGAGGTGCCGGAGCCCTAGCTCCAGTCGTCTTCTCCAGCGACTTGTTTCTTTCAAATCCTACAAAACCAAAGCGTTAATGATCCAAAAATGTCATACTCCCCTAAAACAAAAGCTAGGAATCTAATGGGATTATTTTTGTAAGCTAAAACGCAAGGGTTCAAGAGCTATGATGAAAACACACGAAATCTATGCTAGCATGGTGGTTTATGATTCAATATGCATGAGACCTTCATGACTATTCTAACCTGCACTATCAAAACTCATAAACACATTAGGGATGTTAGTACATGTTAAAGCAAACAAAAATTCAAGATATGAATGTCATGAACATTATGAAATCAGAGATGTCATGCAAGGATATTTCATGTGTTCTTGACCATCCAATTTGGTCCACACTTACTCTATAGGCTTGCTGGAAGAGAATGGAGTGGATATTTTACAGTGAAAAGGGTTTGGCACAAGAGTTTCAAGATTTAGGGTTCTTGAGAAAAGTTTGGAATTTTTTGCAAATTTGTGAGGCAAGGTTTTTCGTGTGGCCTTGTATGAGAAGTGTTGAGATTATATAGGGGAAATTAGGACAAAGTCATGTGGGCTTGGACCATGTAGAAGGAGATATAATTTTATCTTATTTATTTTTCATTATTTAATGAATAAATCAAAAAATAATTAAAATAATTAAAATTAAAATATGTCATAGGGTGTAAGAATGAATTCTGATGTGTATGAGGGTATAATGCACGTTTGAACTCGTAAACCATGGCCCAATGGTCCAAAATATTAAGCTTGCTCAATTTAAACTTCATGCATTTGCTCAAAATTCCCCAACTTGTAATGGTCATACCTCACTCAATTTTTATCTTTTGAAGGTGATCTTTGACTTTCTGGAAAGCTAAATATGTCCTCTACAACCTCTATATTGATCATTTTTTATTTTGAAGATTTATCTTGACGTAATTTGCCTTGACAAAAGTGTCTTTTTGTTGACTTTTAAATGACATGTAATGTATTGGCTTATATCTCTAAAATGATGCATTTTTTGGTCTTGAGCTTAGAGAGAGAAAGTTGTAGAGAATTTAATTCCCATAAAATAAGCTTTGGTTGTGGGAAAGATGATGAAGCATGTGGAAGTTATGCTTGGTCAAAGTTCAGTTGACTTCTCATAAGAAAACCCTAATTTGGCAAATTTTGACTTTTGATGATTTTAGGACTTTTCTTGAGGAATCATGATCAAACCTTGATCAAATGATGAATGTGGCTTCAAAAAATTGATGTTGACCAAAGATCTTGAAGTTTGACAGTATGTTGACTTTTTATCCAATATAGTTGATTTTCAGTCATCTAAGCCATTGACTGGGCAAATTGGTGATGCAAGGCTTAAAAATTGGTATGAGCATCCTTGGGGGAATATGAAGAACCATGAAAACCACTTGTGACCTTGGAAACCCAATCTTCCTTGAGAAACATAAAACCCTAGTTGTGGACCCATTGCTTAGGAGGAGAATTTGTCTGATCAGTTCTTCAGCAACCTTGAGCATTTGAGAACCCTAGGAGAATGTCTTGAAAAAAATGGGAGGGAAAATTTTGAGGTACAACAATTATTTTTGGATTTGTCCTTATTTGGAGGCACTTGAGTGTTATTTTGCGACAAGTTCCTCAACCCCATTGGATCTTGGGTGTTGATAGGTTGAAAAACCAAATCCACCAAAATGCATGAATGATATTGATGATATTTGAAACCCTAATTTCATCTAATACATTGGTTATACTATCATTCCCCTCCTTCTTCATCTTATACCTTTATTATTTCTACTTGTGCTACATGTTTCTTGGAGAATGATCTACATATCATTTCTCTAACATGTTTGGTACATAGATTGTTATTAACCAGCCTCAAAATCGGTGTGGCTTCTACATAAATCCACTTACGGCTGCTTAACATAGCGCTTAATTTGTACTGATTCGAAAAATGATCATTTGTGGCTCAAACCTATGTTGGCAAGCCCAATTATGTTTAATTTGAAACCTTGGATCCAATAACTTTGAAGTTCATTATTATGAGGTTTTGATTATATCAATCCTCTAATGAACTTCATGAATTTTGGTCTAAGTGAATAAGTTGAACATTGTTGATCATATGTGGTTGCATTGGGAACTAGAAATGAATGATATACTTGACAAAAAGCTATTGAAACTTTTTGTTGAGAGGCTTTGTGTGATACAGTGGGAGAACTGGCTTAAAGGTTTTGCGTTTTATCGCAAATGTTGCCGTTAGCAAGAGTCGCCACCGAATTTTCTTTTATCCGAAAAGGAAAGGTGAAAAAGCACAAGAAAGACCTTTGAGATTATTTCTTGAGTTCGGGGGGTAGATTATAAAAATGGAAGGTATTAGCACCCTTTTCGTCCATGGTTTTCCATGGGCTCTTAGTTACTTGCTAGATCACTTTCTTTTGTTGTTTGAAATTGTGCTTTGTGCGGTTTTTTGAAAGTATTTTGTAAAGAGGCCATTGTTTAGGCAATATTTGTAATGATTCTCATTCGTAAGAATGTATACAAAGATGTTTGGTATTTTGAAAAAAATTTCAATTTTGTAACATGTTTGAAAGTGTATGTGATTGTTTTTGAAAATAGCAAGGATGCTTGTTTTGAAATGGAGCAAGTAATTAGGAGCAATCTACCTACTCAAATGTCTTTCTTGTTCATGTTCTTTTCCTTTGAAATTGTTGTCTTACCATTGATTTTGGTAAGCAACCCTATCTTTGGATGTAAATGGGACGCACGTGGGTCATCGTATAACCATGATTAGCAATGTTGAAAGGTATCTTAGCATTCTTTTTGAGGGACTAAGATCATTTGTAAGGCAACTTAGATAGCGTCATCGAGGGACTATGATCTTGTATTTTTGCTTGTTTTTGCCAAGATACCTCACATGCGTAATATGGCCATTTATGAGGCAACCAAGTGGATTTTACCCTAGGGGTGCTTGTGTGCAAATGCATTGTTTTCATGCTTGATTAAGTCTTGAATTAGAGTTTGCTATTTATTGGTTTTAAGTATTTCCATACAAACCCTAATTACTAGCAATTGTCTATAAAGCGATAAATTGCAGAATTTAAAGTTACTACGCTATTACAACATTTGTGGGAGGGGGTGTAAAAATTACAAATGGGGATTGCAAGAAATTAAAACCCTAATTAGTCTATTACAACCAAATTGAATTTATACAAGAATTGAAATAAATAATGTACAAGATGAATTAAATATGCAAGAAGGTAAATGTGAAGAAAATAGATATTTTGTTTGATGCTTTATGAAAAGGAATTTTACCTTAACCTAATAAAATAAAGAAAGTAATTTATTAAGTTTGAAATTATTGAGAAAATATTTTAGATGAAAACCCTAATTCTATTAATTAATCAAAAGAAAACAAGTTTAAGAAAAGTATTTTTTAGCATTTTATATCTTGAAAATAATTATAGCATTATAAAATATTTTTAGTCTTTTTGGTATTAAAATAATATATTTTAATTGGTGTAAAAGAAGATAAATAATATCCTAGTTTTAATTAAATTTACAAGAATAATTAACAAAATAAATAAAGTGTGATCAAGTATATTTTTGTGAGAAAAAATAAATAAGCTAAGTTAAAATATAAATCTACTATTTTTTGTATTTCATGATTTTTTAGTATTTCAAAAAATATATTTAAGAAAATAAAATGAAAATAAAATGAAAAATAAAATAAATGGGACAGGTGTGTCAAAAGCCTGCAGGGGGGTTAGTAAGCTAAAAAATAAAACAAAAACTAAGCCCAAAAGGCCCAGCGCCTATTTGCTGGAAAAAAAAGAAAAAATGACCAAAGATGTAAAATAAATGCAAAAAGGCAACACTGAGGTTCGAACCCATGACCTCTACCAATAACGCGCGCTACCTTACCACTGGGGTGGCTGTACATCCGTTAATATAACTGAAACAATAATTACATAACACAAAACGCGCCCTGATTACACTTCATCTTAAACCTCCAGCCAAAGGACCTGTATCTTCTTCATCTCTCAACAAAAATGAAAAGTTCAAACATGAAAGTTGTGGCATTTTTTTCCACGAATCCAACCATATAAACAACTCAAGCTAACAATCAAAGATGAATGAGAATTTTTCTAGCCCTAATTCAAAACCTAAAAAATTTAGAAAACTTCAATCCTAAAATTCTCTAAGCTCAGGCCATATAAATTTAAACTATGGATATGTACAACTTCGTGGCAATGGTATCTACATTTTATCTTCACAAACCAAACTCAAATGATGCTTGTATGAAGAGATAGAAGTTTGTAAACTGACCTCTTGCAGTTGAAGTCGTGTATGGAGTTTGAGTAACCTTTGTGATGGCCTGATGATTTCTGTAGCTTGCCTGGACCTCCTTGAATGTGTTGCAACTCATACTTTGCTTTGAGGGTGACTGGAACTCCCTACTTAAGTCAAGTTGCAAGCTTCAGTTTTGAAAATGGTGGATGATGATGGAAGAGTTACAATTAGGAAATGAGGGCCTGGATCACTTTGATATGATGTATGGAAGGTGTTTGGATGATTAGTTTTCAAAATGCACGAGTGGAAATGAAGATGGTGAGTTTTTTGCTCAAAACTATCAAGTTTGGGTAGTTCTGTGCAGCAAGGTGCTTGGGAGTGTTTTAGAGCTTGTGAAAACATGTGTTGTGCTGAAATTGACTTGTTAATATGTATGGAAAAGATTTTTAGCACAAAATCACTCCACGCTTCTGAGTTATAGGGTTATGGCTCTGTAACTTGCTTTTGAAGAAAAGTGAAATGACAAATCTCAAGTATTATACAAGCATGTCCTGAGCTTCTTCTGGCCTTAGACACATTGCTTTTGGTTTATAGAGGGTGTGTGTGCAGAAAGAACAAGTTAGAAGCTCAAGACAAGTTGACTTTGTGATTAAAGCAACTTTTCAAGAATGGAATGGTAACTTTCTTCCTAAAATGGCAAATTGGCTTGGACAATGCTTGCAACACTTGGATAATAGCTCAAAAGAAAGTGTGATATTCTGATTATGGAGACATCTTAAGGTTTAGAAGCCTGCAAAACAAGATTGTGCAGCATAGGTTTGAAATTGAATTCTTGTTCATCACAAAATGCCTTGTAATTCAAGTGATAAAACACCAACTTCATCTCTTCGATTCTCACTACTCAAGAATGATCTCAAGGATTTATTTGACATTTTGGAAATATTGCAATGTGCTCTACAACCCATCTTTGAATTGCTTTTGAATATTCCCCTTGGAACTATATGAAAAAGTGCCATGAAGTTGAGTCAAAATCATGACGAAATTAGGGCAAATTTTCACTAAGTGTTTAGTTTCCTGATCCTATGTTCTTGAAATTATAACTTGTGATCCAAGCACTTTTGGATGAAGTTGTGTTAAGAAAAGTTGTTGATTTCATGGAGATCTACAAATTTTATGTTCGAAGTTTCTCTTGAATCATCTTGCATCATGGTGAAAATTTGGCTCAAAGTTATGAAAAAATAAGAAATTTTCCATACTTAGAAAATTTTCGAAGTTAAGAAATTTTAACATTTCAAGATGAAATTTTGAATTCTTGATTTCTTGATGAAAAAGTTTCATATTTTTACATGTTTTGATGAATTATGATCTTTGGTACTTGAATTTGACCAAAAAGTCAAAGTTTGACTTTTCAGTATACAGTTGACTTTTGATACGTTGACTGCAAAATTCATCTGTCAACCCAATGGATTTGCAATGTTTTGAACCATGTAATTGATTCAATATGATGCAATTGGACTCTTGAGATCATTCCTTAAACCAATTGACCATTTACTAGGTCAAAAAACCAGAAATTGCCCTTTCCTAGTCAAAACCCTAATTTTGACCATTTTGCCCTTTTGGGGATTTGATCAAATTTCTTGAGGAATTATGGTCCATACTTCATCAAATTATACATATGGGTTTAAAATGTTGATATGGATAAAAAATTATGGGGTTTGGCTGTAAATTGGCCATGTTTGATTTTTTTCTGCAATACTGTTGATTTTTAGGTCAACTTTTCAATTGATTGATCAAAAATGTGATCCAAGGCTTGAAACTTGACATGAGTAATCTTGGGGGTCCATAATGGTCCATTAAAGTCATATGAAGAATTGATAGTTCAAAAATCCTTGTGCAAACTTAAACCCTGATTTTGGGCATTAGTGCCTAAGGAGGTGTCTTGAGTTGATCAAACCCTAGTGCAGTCTTGAGCCCCAGGAGATCTTATGAGAAAATTCTTGATAAGTGAGAGGGCAAATTTTGGGGTACAACAGCTGCCCGTGTTCAATCTTCTTAATCCTGAAGAGTTAGATTGGCGAGTTTCGCCATTCGTGACTCGAAGGTGGAAGATGATTGGACACTAGAGTGCCCAGAAATTTGCACTCGGTGATGTGATGGTTAAGGGAATGAGCTTAAAGATACCATTTGGAGAGGTGATAGAAAGTTGTAGGAGACAGGCTTAAAGATTCCATCCAAAAGTGATTGTTTGTATTGTAATTTGTAAGTTGAAAGAATAAGTATCATAATGGCGTCCGTGTCTGTAGCGTATCTGAACTGCATCTTGGAGCTATTTTTAATGAGTATCAAAATGGCATATGTGTCTAGAGCATATCTGAACTGTATCTGAAAGTTGAATATGAATGAGTATCAGAATGGCATCAGTGTCTGGAGCGTATCTGAACTGTATCTGAGAGTTGAATCTGAATGAGTATCAGAATGGCATCCGTGTCTGGAGCGTATCTGAACTGTATCTGCAAACTCTGAACATTGTTAATGGTAGCTGTTAACCTTATCCTGAAAAGGGTAAAATGTTATCTAAAATGGAAAGTCATGTTGTATGAAATGTATGATATAATGCATTCGTTTTATCAATGTTTATGATATATGGATGCAATGTATGCGTATGTGAGCTAGTCTATACGCTGTTTGTTGGATTGGGGAAAATAAATCCCTGAATGTTGCTGAGGATATGTAAGTTTTCATGTCTTGAAGTCGGAGTGTTGATAAATTTCCGTTTAGAGAAATAGACTCTGTTGTAATGGAATTGCATGTACTGCTTGAAAAATCTGTTTGGGGAGTCTGGGGAAATTGGATGATTTCTACCGGGGATTGATAATTGGAAGCTTTGTTCCGCTGGGGATTAAACTGTACACTATGGGGGATTTTTATGGAGAATAACTTAGAGAGATATCCCTACCTCTTAAATCCATCAGTAATTGTCTTTTATTTAGTTTATTTGTAAACAGTAATTATGCTCAAATGCATATGTTCAACAATGAATCATTGGACGTTTTTGTAAACAAGACACAAGCGTAACGAAAAAACAGATAGTTTTTGCACTTTCAAGGAGATATCATTCTATTGACTTTGAGTAAGGATTTTTGTAAAATGATAAAAACATTTTAGTAAGAGAATGCCATCGTAAAAAATGAAAATTTTGATGCAAAGAAAAGATAGCTATGTGTAATAATCCCATGGGGTTCCCATTCCGCTATAGCCTTCGTATCTCTGAGCATCTTGTCTATTTGTTGCCTTGTATGAAGATGATTGAATTGATCAAAACCTCTAAGTTTGCAGGTTGTCTGTAAGGTGATCCAACGGGACATAGTCATACGCTTTAATTCCCTAACTTTTTCCTGGACCGCCCTTTTGGGTATTCAGTCCACCAGGATACCCTTTTTTGCCCAAGTCGCCCTTTCGGGTTTTCAACTTGCCGGGTGTACAAATTTTTTGTTTTTATCCCTAATTTTTCCCGAACCCTTTTTTTGGTTCGCCGGGATGCCCTTGTTTTTCCTAGGTGTGTCAACCTAGCGGGTCTCTTAAGCGTAGTATCTTTTGACTATGTCTCCGTTCGCATGGTGTGGCAGGTCGTCACCATCAATGGTGGTCAAGATCATTGCTCCACCTAAGAATGTGTTTTTGATTATAAATGGTCCTTCGTAGGTAGGAGTACATTTTCCCCTGGGATCACCTTGCGGAAGTATGATACGTTTGATCACCAGATCTCCAACTTGATACACTTGGCGTCTGACCTTTTTGTTGAAAGCCTTGATCATCTGTTTTTGATACATTTGACCATGGCAAACAACAGTAAGCCTTTTCTCATCAATCAAGTTTAGTTGATCAAGTCGGGTCTGGATCCAATCTTCTTCATTCAACCCTGCATCCTTCATAATTCTTAGAGAGGGGATCTGAACCTCAATAGGCAAGACAACTTCCATGCCGTATACCAAAGAATAGGGTGTGGCCCCGATCGATGTGCGAGCTGTAGTACGATACCCGTGGAGAGAGAATGGTAGAATTTCATGCCAGTCTTTGTATGTGACTGTCATTTTCTGTATGATCTTTTTGATGTTCTTATTTACGGCTTCGACATCACCATTCATCTTCGGCCGGTAATGGGAAGAATTGTGATACTGGATCTTGAACTGTTCGCACAGGGAGGTGATTATAGTATTGTTCAGGTTTGTACCATTGTCTGTAATGATCCTCTATGGGATACTGTAACGACAGATGAGATTTTGCTTGATGAACCGGGCGACAACATTCTTGGTCACGGAAGCGAAAGAGGCTGCATCCACCCACTTTGTAAAATAGTCAATGGCCACCAAGATGAAGCGGTGTTCATTAGAGGCTATTGGCTTGATTTCCCCAAGAATATCAATTCCCCACATATCAAAGGGCCAATGAGTCGTCAAGACATTCAGAGGAACCAGAGGTACATGCACCTTGTCAGTGTAAATCTAACACTTGTGGCTAGTTCGAGAGTGTTGGTAGCAATCTGCCTCCATGGTAGACCAGTAATAGCCTGCCCGTAGGATTTCCTTTGCCATCGTATTCCTACTAGAATGGGTTCCAAAATTTCCTTCGTGTAACTCGGCCATGATCCTTTCAGCTTCAACTTTGTCTACGCATCGAAGTAACACGGAGTCATGGTTGCATTTGTAAAGAATTCCATTACTAAGGAAGAATTTAGCAGAGAATCTCCTTAAGAACTTCTTGTCATTTACTGAAGCTCCTTCTGGATATTCTTGAGCCTTGAGATACCTCTTGACTTCATGAAACCAAGGCTGGTCCACTACTTCTTCAGTATTAATCTCGTGACAGTGTGTTGGTTCATCCATTCGTTCAATGGTGATCTGGGGAGCCTCGTTACCGCATTTAAGTTTAAACATGGATGAAATTGTGGCTAGTGCGTCTGCTAGCTGATATTCTTATCGCGGGAAATGCTCGAAGGTAATCTTCTCAAAACATGGGAGCAATGTCAAAACATGTTCTTTGTAAGGGATAAGGTTAGGGTGTTTGGTGTCCCATTCCCCTTTGATATGGATAATAACCAAAGCTAAATCTCTAAATACATTCAAAGATTTGATCCCCAAGTCTATGGCAGCTTTGAGACCAAAGATGCATGCTTCGTATTCTGCCATGTTATTTGTAAAATTGAAGCAGAGTCTTCCCGTAAAAGGAGTATGACATCCTTCAGGAGATATGAGTACATCACCAATACCATTGACGAGTGTGTTAGATGCCCCATCGAAAACCAGAGTCCATAGGGATCCTTGTTCAGGTTCGTCATATGGTCTTAATTCTTCATAATTGTTTACCATCATGATGTCTTCATCCGGGAATTCGAACTTCATGGATTGGTAGTCTTCCACAGCTTGGTGAACAAGGTGATCAGCTAGTACATTATCCTTTATTTCTTTCTAGGTAGTATACTATATGTCATATTCGGTCAGGATCATCTGCCATCTCTCTATTCTCCCAGAGAGAGCAGGTTTCTCGAAGATGTATTTTATCAGATCCATTTTAGATATCAATAGGGTATTATGAGTCAGCATATATTGTCTTAGCCGACAAGCAGCCCATGCCAGAGCGTAGCAAGTTTTCTCGAACAGTGAATATCTTATTTCACATTCGGTAAACTTTTTGCTCAGGTAATAAATAGCGTGCTCTTTTTGGCCATACTCGTCATGCTGCCCCATCACACATCCCATTGAATTTTCTAAAATAGTTAGATACATGATCAATGGTCTTCCCTCGACTGGTGGCATTAAAATAGGAGGTTCTTACAGGTATTCTTTGATCTTGTCAAAAGTAGTTTGGCATTCATCGGTCCATTTGACTACTTGATCTTTCTTCAATAGTTTGAAGATTGGCTCACAAGTAGCTGTCAGGTGAGAGATGAATCTGAAAATGTAGTTTAAATGTCCCAAGAATCCTCTGACTTCCTTCTCAGTACGAGGAGCAAGCATCTCTTGTATCACTTTTACCTTGACAGGATCTACTTTAATACCCTTGTTGCTGACGACAAAGCCTAGGAGTTTACCAGACCTTACTCCAAACGTGCATTTATTTGGGTTCAACCTCATCTTGTACTTCTTTAGCCTCTCAAACAGTTTCTATAAATAATCAAGATGCTCTTCTTCTATTTGAGATCTAGCTATCATGTCGTCCACATAGACCTCTATTTCATGATGTATCATGTCGTGAAATAGAGTTACCATGGCGCGCTGATAGGTTTCTCCAACATTCTTTAGTCTGAATGGCATAACCTTGTAGCAGAATGTTCCCCATTGTATGACAAATGTTGTCTTCTCCATGTCTTCAGGCGCCATTTTTGATTTGGTTGTAGCCTGAGAAACCGTCCATGAAAGAAAACACTTTGTGATGTGCCGTATTGTCAACTAGAATGTCAATATGGGGAAGTGGGAAATCATCTTTAGGGATCTCCATATTCAAATCTCTGTAGTCCACGCACATTCGTACCTTTCCGTCTTTCTTGGGCACTGGAACAACATTGGCAACCCATTACGGATAGGAGGTGACAACCAAGAATCTAGCGTTAAATTGTTTTATGACTTCTACTTTAATCTTCTCTGACATATCCGGTCGCATTCGACGGACCTTTTATTTTACTGGTGGAAAATCGTCTTTTGTAGGCAGACGATGTACCACAATATCTGCATCAAGTCCTAGCATGTCTTCATACGACCAGGCAAAGACCTCAACATTCTCGTGTAGAAACTTAATTAGACGCTTATTGACACTCGATTCTATACTGGCACCCACTTTGACCTCTCTTTTATCGTCTTCGGTACCCAGGTTGATTGTGTCCACGGGTTCCTCGTGAGGCTGAATGGTTCTCTCTTCTTGCAGTAGTAATCTGGAAAGTTCCCCTGGTACTTCACAATCTTCCTCACCTTCGTCTTTGGCCTGGTAGATTAGATTTTCAGAGTCACAAAAAGCCATAGCAGAACCGTTATCCATGGGATCCCGAATGGATGTAGACCTGCATTGTGAGTGTGAGTGTGTGTAAGGGTATAGCTATCTTTGAAAAAAAGAAAAACAATGAGCGCAAAGTTTGTATGCAAAATGTTCATGATTCATTGATGTCATATGGAAATGAGATAATAACCCTTACAAATGGACCATTGTGCCTCGGGTAAGATACAAGGCTTTAAGAGTTTGAATTGTTTTAATATTACAGATCCAACAAAATGTAAAGACAAATTACTGTGGGATAAAAGTGATCGGGACCAAAATCTCTAGCCTCCCAATTGTTGAGCCCTCCACTGACAGTTGGGATGATCCAATCCTCTAGGTTGAAGCCATATTCAACATCCTCTACCGCGTTGACTTCACGGTTGCTAATCTTCAAGGGTGGTCCTCCAGCACGAGCGCGACATACAGCCTTTTGAGCACTTGAAGTGAAACCTAGTCCAAATTTGTCAGATTTGTATGGGATATCTGGGAGTTGTCCCCAAATAGTGCACCCGCCTTCTTCTATCACTGCCTTTGCATCCTTCAAAGATGACATCCTGAGTGGAGGCCTTGTCATCTCGGGAATAGCCTTGGTCACTTCCACATCTTGTGGGACTTCTTCAAAGTGTTGACATGGAGTTTCAATAAATTCACCATCTAATTCCACATATCTTAAGGAATTGAGATGGTTGATCATATACTCTTCTTCTCCATGAACGATGATAATATTCCCTTGAATCAGATATTTTAGCATTTGGTGCAACGTAGAAGTAACAGCTCCAACATTGTGGATCCATGGTCGACCTAGCAAGCAGAAGTATGAAGGGAGGATATCCATTACATAAAAAGTTTAATCAAACGTTTGGGTCCCAACCTTTATCGGGATATCCACTTCCCCATGTACCATCCTTTTTGAGCCGTTAAAGGCCCTTACTACTATGTTACTTGGCTTCAATGTGAATCCCTCACAGTCAAGCCTATCAAGAGATTTTTTAGGCAATACATTCAGAGATGAGCCAGTGTCCACCAAAACGTGAGCCAAGGTTGTGCGCCTACATTCAACTGAGACGTACAATGCCTCATTATGCTTCCTTCCTCTTTGCGTTAAATCAGCATCCTAAAAACCTAGACCATTATCCGCAGTCAATCTGGCTACACAGTCTTGGAATTGATCGGCAGATGTCTCTTGGGGTACATGGGCAGTTTCCAGGAATTTTACCAAAGCTTTTGCATGCGCCTCGGAACATAGTAGTAAAGCCAGCATTAAATTTTAGATGGGGTTTGCCCCATTTGTTCAACTACATCGTAGTCGCTTCTTTTTATGATCTTCAGAATTTCCTTCATCTCTTTCCGGGAGGTCTCAGGGATAGCCAATGACTGAGCCTTCGTCCGGACAGGCTCAATCAGAATACTTTCAATAGAGGACAATTGGTTTATGAGTACAAACAGAAGTGACAGCCTTCATCACAGCCCGGGAAAACACCGACATTCAACAGGTTCACTTTAATAGTCAGGAGTGGGGTCATAAGTTCATCAACTGAAGTAACAAACATGTCTTATTAAATGGCGTTGGTATTATGGCCATGTTTGGGCATAGGGGAAGAAATGAAATTTGGCTTTTCGGGCGCATCGAATTCAATCTCTTTGGCTTTAATGAGGTCTTGTACTTTGTTCTTTAGAGCCCAACAGTTATTAGTGTCGTGGCCGGGACTTTCAGAGTGGTATGCACAGCGGGCATTGGGATGATAATGAGGAGATGTTGTGTTAGGGTTCTTTGGAGCTTCTTTCAAAGTCACCAGGTTGGATCTTAATAGATGTGGCAATACTTGTGATAGGGTCATGTTAGTTCTGGTGAACTGTCTGACTGGTCTTTTCATCATTGGTTGGTTGTTTCTTTGTTGATCAAGCGTAGGTTTAGGAATCATAACAGCCCCCACCATTGGACGGCGTTCGGCCCTATTTTGGTTTCTCTAAGGATAAACAACAACCACTTCTTTCTTTTCGATAAATGGCTTTATTATAGCATCAGAGGATGTATCTTTTTTAATCTTTCCACTTTTTATTCCGGCTTCTACCCTTTCTCTGGTCAATATCAGTTCAGTAAAACCTGCCGATGAACTCCCAATTAAGTGATTGAAGAAAGGACCAGCTAAGGTGCCCAAGAACATGTTATCTAACTCTCTTTCAGATAAAGGAGGTTGGACTCTCCCAGACAAGTCCCTCCATTTTTGCGCATGGTCCTTGAAACCTTCATTGGAAACCATGGCCACACTTTGGAGTTGAGTACGGGTAGACGCAAGATCAGCATTGTATTGGTATTGTTTGTAAAAGGCTGCGACAAGATCTTCCCAGTTATGAATGTTGGCTCTTTCTAACTGATAAAACTAATTAAGTTGAGTTCCAAACAGACTGTCTTGGAAGAAGTGTACCCATAAGTCTTTGTCAGCGGTATGGGGATGGATTTTCCTCACATAGGACCGAAGATGCATTTTAGGGCATGAAACTCCGTCATATTTAGCGAACACAGATGCTTTGAATTTAGGAGGAATGACAATCCCCGATACTAAACCCAATTCCTCAAAGTCCAAGCCATGCACTTTTTGGATTTCCATTGCACTCAACCGCTCTTCGAGATGTTTATACTTGTCATCAACTGGAGGATAGGATATCCATTCCACTCAACCTCTTTTCCTCATTGTGCGAGTGTGAAAAGAGTGTAGGATATCCCCTAGAAAAGTAGGCATCGGGTTACGTGATATGAAGATTTTGACGGTGTTTACGTCTATGAGTTGGTCATGATTTGGAAACAAAACCATCCCATAGATGAGGAGAGCCACAATTTCCTCAAAAGCTTGCAGGTTCAAAGAATTCCAACAGTTTTGGGCTTTCTCAAACAGGAACTTTGCTAGGAAACCTTTGACACCACTCCTTGTTTCCCAATGAGTTGTGACATCAGATGAGTGCAAGTGTAGAGCTTGAGAAATCTCTTCTGGCTTTGGGTCTCTTTCCGTACCGTTGAAAGGTAGTTGATTGAGAATGGGAATCCTCAAGAGTCGGGAGAATTCTTCCAAAGTAGGCACAAGCTGATAGTCAGGAAATGTGAAGCAATGGTGTAAAGGATTAAAGAACTGAAAAAGAACTTTCATCATGTCCTCATTTGTGTTAGAGGTGACCAAGTTGAGTAGGCGACCATATCTCTCGGTGAATGGAGAGTTTTCTGGAATCCTTAAAGCTAGCTCCTTAAGTTGTGGAGGGATCCTTAAAAGATTGACTTGAATAGTTTTCCTGCGAAGTGAATCCATATCGTACAAAACAAAGATGAATCCCAAAAATCCTTGAAATGGTTAGTGAATGTATATGATGTTCATGATGTTCATGATGTTATGTACAAGTATGTATATATAAAAAAAGCAAACAAATCCTTAGGTTTAGGCTTGCATGGAGTTTTATAGGTAAGTACCCTCTTGAAGTTTAGTTGGCTCAAACCTGTCCTAGTAATAGTAACCGGGTTCTAAGGAGCTCAATATCACAGGTTTGCTTCCTCGGTCATTGTTTCAGCATAAGCCTCTTTAATGGCGACCAAAATATCCCAAGAAACCAAACCTCAATGAGTATAGTATCGAGTATCTACCAACTTTGGACTGCACCAAAGCCGATCATCTCACTACGTCCTAAAGGCCAAGTTGGTCAAGTAAAGGTTCTAAAAGTTTATTAGTGCTTCATGACATCACTCAGCAGCCCCGTATTCTCCTTGATTAACTCAAGGGTTACCTATACCCACAAATATGTCGCACTAACGTAGATATTTCTTAGACCATGTCGGTATACCCTTCACAGTTTCCACAACGTATTACTACTTACCTATAAGGTATCCCAAATCCGGGTAGAGGATTCAAATCCAAACAAAGAACCATAATGTAAAGCATACAAGTCAAACAATAAAAGCAAGTAAATGTGACCTAACCCTAAGGTAACCCCACTTTTAGAATTTTCCTTAGCAGATTCGCCAGTTCTGTGATACGGTGGGAGAACTGACTTGAAGGTTTTGCGTTTTATCGCAAATGTTGTGGTTAGCAAGAGTCGCCACTGGCTTTTCTTTTATCCAAAAAGGAAAGGTGAAAAAGCACAGGAAAGACCTTTGAGATTATTTCTTGAAATTCGGGGGGTAGATTATGAAAAGGGAAGGCATTAGAACCCTTTTCATCCATGGTTTTCCATGGGCTCTTAGTTACTTGCTAGATCACTTGCTTTTGTTGTTTAAAATTGTTCTTTGTGCGGTTTTTTGAAAGTATTTTGTAAAGAGGCCATTGTTTAGGCAATCTTTGTGATGATTCTCGTTCGTAAGAATGTATACAAAGATGTTTGGTCTTTTGAAAATGTTTTCAATTTTGTAAGATGTTTGAAAGTGTATGTGATTGTTTTCGAAAATAGCAAGGATGCTTGTTTTGAAATGGAGCAAGTAATTAGGAGAAATCTACCTACTCAAATGTCTTTCTTGTTCATGTTCTTTTCCTTTGACATTGTTGTCTTACCATTGATTTTGGTAAGCAACCCTATCTTTGGATGTAAACGGGACGGGCGTGGGTCATCGTATAACCATGATTAGCAATGTTACAAGGTATCTTAGCATTTTTTTGAGGGACTAAGATCATTTGTAAGGCAACTTAGATAGCGTCATCGAGGGACTATGATCTTGTATTTTTGCTTGTTTTTGCCAAGATACCTCACATGCGTAATATGACCATTTATAAGGCAACCAAGTGGATTTTACCCTATGGGTGCTTGTGTGCAAATGTATTATTTTCATGCTTGATTAAGTCTTGAATTATGGTTTGCTATTTATTGGTTTTAAGTCTTTCCATACAAAACCTAATTACTAGCAATTGTCTATAAAGCGATAAATTGCGGAATTTAAAGTTGCTACACTATTACAGCATTTGTGGGAGGGGTGTACAAATTACAAATGGGGATTGCAAGAAATTAAAACTCTAATTAGTCTATTACAACAAAATTGAATTTATACAAGAAATGAAATAAATAATGTACAAGATGAATTAAATATGCAAGAAGGTAAATGTGAAGAAAATAGATATTTTGTTTGATGCTTTATCAAAAGGAATTTTACCTTAACCTAATAAAATAAAGAAAATAATTTATTAAATTTGAAATTATTGAGAAAATATTTTAGAAGAAAACCCTAATTCTATTAATTAATCAAAAGAAAACAAGTTTAAGAAAAGTATTTTTTAGCATTTTATATCTTGAAAATAATTATAGCATTATAAAATATTTATAGTCTTTTTGGTATTAAAATAATATATTTTTAATTGGTGTAAAAGAAGATAAATAATATCCTAGTTTTAATTAAATTTACAAGAATAATTAACAAAATAAATAAAGTGTGGTCAAGTATATTTTTGTGAGAAAAAATAAATAAACTAAGTTAAAATATAAATCTACTATTTTTTGTATTTCATGATTTTTTAGTATTTCAAAAAATATATTTAAGAAAATAAAATGAAAAAAAAAATGAAAAATAAAATAAATAGGCCAGGGGTGTCAAAAGCTGGAGTCGTGTATGGAGTTTGAGCAACCTTTATGATGGCCTGATGATTTCTGTAGCTTGCCTGAACCTCCTCGAATGTGTTCCAACTCCTACTTTGCTTTGAGGATGAGTGGAACTCCCTACTCATGTCAAGTTGCAAGCTTCAGTTTTGAAAATGGTGGATGATGATGGAAGAGTTACAGTTAGGAAATGAGGGCCTGGATCACTTTGATATGATGTCTGGAAGGTATTTGGATGATTAGTTTTCAAAACGCACGAGTGGAAATGAAGATGGTGAGTTTTTTGCTCAAAACGGTCAAGTTTGGGCAATTCTGTGCAACAAGGTGCTTGGGAGTGTTTTAGAGCTTGTGAAAATGTGTGTTGTGCTGCAATTGACTTGTTAATATGTATGGAAAAGATTTTTAGCACAAAATCAATCCAGGCTTCTGAGTTATAGGGTTATGACTCTATAACTTGCTTTTGAAGAAAAGTGAAATGATAGATCCCAAGTATTGTACAAGCATGTCCTGAGCTTCTTCAGGCCTTAGACACCTTGGTTTTGGTTTATAGGGGTTGTGTGTGCAGAAAGAACAAGTTAGAAGCTCGAGACAAGTTGACTTTGTGATTAAAGCAACTTTTCAAGAATGGAATGGTAACTTTCTTCCTAAAATGGCAAATTGGCTTGGACAATGCTTGGAACACTTGGATAATAGCTCAAAAGCAAGTGTAATGTTATGATTATGGAGAGATATTGAGTTTTACAAGCCTGCAAAACAAGATTGTGCAGCATAGGTTTGAAATTGAATTCTTGTTCATCACAAAATGCCTTGTAATTCAAGTGACAAAACACCAACTTCATCTCTTCGATTCTCACTACTCAAAAATGATCTCAAGGAGTTCTAGGACATTTTGGAAAGCTTGCAATGTACTCTACAACCCATATTTGAATTGTTTTTGAATATTTCCATTGGAAATATATGAAAAAGTTCCATGAATTTGAATCAAAATCCTGACAAATTAGGGCAAAATTTCACTAAGTGTTTGGTTTCATGATCCTATGTTCTAGAAATTATAACTTGATATCCAAGCACTTTTGGAAGAAGTTGTGTGAAGAAATGTTGTGGATTTCATGGATATATACAACTTTTATGTTGGAAGTTTCTCTTGAATCATCTTGCATCATGGTGAAAATTTGGCTCAAAGTTATGAAAAAATAAGAAATTTTCCATACTTAGAAAAATTTCTAAGTTAAGAAATTTTAACATTTCAAGATGAAATCTTGAATTCTTGATTTCTTGATGAACAAGTTTCATATTTTGACAATTTTTGATGAATTGTGATCTTTGGTACTTGAATTTGACCAAAAAGTCAAAGTTTGACTTTTCAGTATATAGTTGACTTTTGATCAGTTGACTGCAAAATTCATCTGTCAACCCAATAGATTTGAAAAATTTTGAACCATGTCATTAAGTAAAAATGATGCAATTTGGACTCTTTAGATCATTCCTTGAAACAAATTGACCATTTTCTAGGTCAAAAAACTAGAAATTGCCCTTTCCCAATCAAAACCCTAATTTTGACCATTTTGCCCTTTTGGGGATTTGATCAAATTTCTTGAGGAATTGTGGTCCATACTTGATCAAGTGATACATATGGGTTTAAAATGTTGATGTGGATAAAAAATTATGGGGTTTGACTGTAAATTGGCCATGGTTGGCTTTTTCCCCAATATTGTTGATTTTTAGGTTAACTTTTCAATTGATTGATCAAAAGTGTAATCCAAGGCTTGAAACTTGACATGAGTAATCTTTGGGGTCCATAATGGTCCATGAAAGTCATATGAAGCATTGATAGTTAAAAAATCCTTGTGCAAACTCAAACCCAAATTTTGGTCATTAGTGTCTATGGAGGTGTCTTGAGCTGATCAAACCCTAGTGCAGTCTTGAGCCCAAGGAGATCTTGTGAGAAAATTCTTGATAAGTGAGAGGGCAAATTTTGGGGTACAACACTTTGATTTTATCAATCTTCTAATGAGTTTTCAAAATCTAGCTTCAAGATGGTCATTCAACTAACCTGTTGTACTTGACTTCTAACTTCTAATTCACTAACAATTAACTTTACTTTATGCCTTTAATTTGATGTACCATTTATTTTAGCATTTACATCTCATTCTATTTTCCTTTTGTTCAATTAAGCATTTATCTTTATGTCATTTTATCTTTACTCATTTGAGATTTTATTTTCTTTCGAAGACAATGAATAATCAACTTATATATTAAAAAATTTAAGGTTACTTGGACTACCTGGTTACTATACTTAACATTGTGGAGTTGTGAGTCTCTCGGACTTAGGATTAGAAGCCTTTATACTTGGGGACCTTGTTGCTCTGTTGGTATTCTGTCTGAAGTTCTTGGGATTTACTCCAAGGCATTGGGTTCATTTTCTTTGTGTGCAGGTTATTCTGATTTTATGTTTTATCAGTGATTGAGAATTCCTCTCTATACGGTCGTTACTCTGCCAGATTTTTGTGAAAACTTAATTCATCTGAAGCTTCATGTTCTTTAGAGGTTTAGTATTTTTGCTTTCTTGGTTTTAATCTAAAGGATGGGAATTCTATATTGACTTCCTCATGTCAAGTGTTGGATTCTTGTTGGTTAGATCGTTCATTTCCTTGGCTTTTACTTTGTGTACTTAGGATAGTCCCTCCATCTCCTCCTGTCTTCTTTAATTTCAAAAATCGTCTCCCTCCTTTTCAAAAAATCTTCTTGTTTTCTAACTTGAACTGCTTTCATAATAAACATGGACTTAGGTCCATGCGACCTTAGGGATTAGCTTGGTTTGTACGATTTGAGAATAATTAGTCTCATTTCTCATCATCATTCACTTCCCTATAAATAAAGGATGTTATTCCATTCATTTCCTCAACCTTTGATATCCAGAATCACCTTGCCAAGATCCCACACGAACTCTTGAGCTTGAATTTCAATTTCTTATTTCCTCACCTTGATTCCCAGAAAACTCCATTCAATTAGCTTCCTTGACACTCATTGAAGCTAACCAGACCTTTAGCAAAAGGAATCGTGCACAGAATCAAGTTACAAAAGTTTAGTTATAGAGCCAAGTTGTTGAACTTCGTTCAGGTAGAATTATCCAACATTTCACTTCAAATAAATTGTTAAAATGTAGTCTCTTCTTCTCTGAAGCTCGTGCTTCTTCTGGTTTCCATTTTCATTATGAGTTGATAATTTAATTTCAAAACTCGTTTACATTTTTTCTTTTGGTTTTTTCCAAATCGACTAAGCTACAAAATTTCAAATATCTTTAAAAAATAAATGATTCGGTGGTTTATTCACTAATATCCATATCATATACAACGCATCTGATCCTTTGGATTAGCTTACTAAAGTGTTTTTACATTGATCTAGTGGTCTACATTTTTTTAGCTTTATTTTTATTTTTTGATTTTTTTCTATTTAATGGTTTTAGACTTCAAAATTTCATAAAAAGTTCATTTCAACTTCTAAAATTGTGAAGAAATTATCAAAAATACTTTTGATTTTTCTCTTTCTGATTTTTATATTTTCACAATTTATTTTGTCATTTGATATTTTTTATTATTATTTTTCACTTTATTTTATATGTTTTAATTGTTTAAAAATAATTTTTGGTCATTTTATTTTGTGGAAAAAATTATGGAAGGATCCAATGGCCTCTTGACAAGTATTGGTGGCCTCATTGAATTTTTATTTTTTATATTACTATTTATCATAAATTTTGACTTATTTTTCTTATTTCTTTATATTTTCAAAAATAGTTTCTGACTTAAAAAAACTCTAAATAATTTTGTCAACACTTGTTGACTTATTTTTGACATCTGATATTTTTTTAGGATTTTTATTTTGTGTTTTAATACATGTTGTGTATTTTACCAATTATTTCCTTTTTCTAAATCATTTAAATTTTGTTTTTATATTAAATATATTTTCTTATTTTTTGATTTGTCCGGATTTGGAGGTACTTGAGTGTTATTTTGAGACAAGTTCCTCAACCTCATTGGATCTTCGGTGTTGAAGGTTAAAAAACCAAATTCACCAAAATGGATGAATGATGTTGGTGACATTTGAATTCCTAATTTCATATGATACATTGGTTATACTATCATTCCCCTCACTCTTCATCTTATCCCTTTCTGGTTTCTACTTGTGCTACATGTTTCTAGGAGAATGTTCTACATATCATTTTTCTAACATGTTTGGTACATAGATTCATATTGACCGACCTCAAAATAGGTGTGACTTCTACATAAGTCCACTTACAATTGCTTAACATAGCGCTAAATTTGTCCCGATTCGAAAAATGATCATTCGTGGCCCAAACATATGTTTGCAAGCCCAAGTATGTTTCATTTGAAACCTTGGATCCAAATAACTTTGAAGTTCATTGTTATGAGACTTTGATTCTATCAATCCTCTAATGAACTTCATGAATTTTGGTCTAAGTGGATCATTTGAACATCGTTGATCATATGTGGTTGTTTTTAGCACTTGAAATGAATGATATACTTGACAAAAAGAAATTGAAACTTGTTATTGAGAGGCTTTGATTTTATCAATATTCTAATAAGTTTTCAAAATCAAGCTTCAAGATAGTCATTCAAATAACCTTTTGTACTTCACTTCTAACTTCTAATTCACTAACAATTAACCTTACTTTATTCCTTTATTTTATGCCTTTACTTTTATGTACCATTTATTTTAGCATTTACATCTCATGATATTTTCCTTTTGTTCACTTGAGAATTTCTCTTTATGTCATTTTATCTTTACTCATTTGAGCTTTTATTTTCTCTTGAAGACACTTAATAATAAACTTGAATATTAAAAACTTTAAGGTAACTTGGACTATCTGGTTACTATCCTTAGCATTATGGAGTTGTGGATCTCTCGTACTTAGGATTAGAAGCCTTGATAATTGGGGATGTTGTTGCTCTGTTGTTACTCTGTTTGGAGTTCTTGGGGTTTACTCCAAGGCATTGGGTTTATTTTCTTTATATGCAGGTTATTCTGATTCTATGTTTTGTTGGTGATTGAGAATTCCTCTGTATACAGCCGTTACTCTGCCCAAATTTTGTGAAGACTTAATTCATCTGAACCTTGGAGTTACTTAGAGGTTTAGTTTTTTTGCTTGCTTGGTTTTAATCCTAAGGATGAGAATTCTACATTGACTTCCTCATGTCAAGTGTTGACTTCTTGTTGGTTAGATCGTTCTTTTCCTTTGCTTTTACTTTGTGTACTTAGGATAGTCCATTCATCTCCTCCTATCGTCTTTAATTTCAAAAATCTTCTCCCTCATTTTCAAAAACTCTTCTTGTTTTCTAACTCGTACCACTTTCATAATAAAATTGGACTTAGGTCCATGTGACCCTGCAGATTAGATTGGTTTGCATGATTTAAGCATCATTGCTCTCATTTATCATTATCATTCACTTTCCTATAAATAAGGGATTTTATTCCATTCATTTCCTCAATCTTTGATAACTAGAATCACCTTTCCAAGATCCCACACGAACTCTTGAGCTTGAATTTCAATTTCTCATTTCCTCACCTTAAGTCACAGAAAACTCCACACAGTTAGCTCCCTTGACACTCATTGAAGCTAACCAGACCATTAACAAGAAGAATCATGCACATAATTGAGTTAAAGAAGTTCAGTTTCAAAGATAAGTCGTTGAACTCGTTCAGGTATAATTCCCCCCCATTTCACTTCAAATAAATTGATAAGATGTAGTCTCTTCTTCTCTGAAGCTCATGGTTCTTCGCGTTTCCATTTTCATGGTGAATTGATCATTTAATATCAAAACTCATTTTCACTTTTTCTTCTGGTTTTTCTAAATCGACTGAGCTAAAAATTATATAAATTTTTTGCAAGGGTACAATTGTCTTCATCTTGATGAGACGAATCGAATGGCACCGGTATGAACCTCTAATTTTTCCATTTGCGAAACCTACAACTCGTGTGTGGCAGGAGGTTGAAGACGGCCAGCGTGTCATCTTCAACTAATGAAAAGGCGCCGCTTGTTTTTTCAAATCTGTTTAAAAAAATAAATGATTTAGTGGTTTATTCGCTAATGTCCATATCATGCACATCGCGTCTGATCCTTTGGATTAGCTTACTAACACATTTTGACATTGATACAGTGGCCTACATTTTTTTAGCTTTATTTTTATTTTCTAATTTTTCTATTTAATGGTTTTAAATTTCAAAATTTCATAAAAAATTTATTTCAACTTCTAAAATTGTGAAAAAATTATCAAAAATACTTTATTTTTTTCTCTTTCTTATTTTTATTTTTTCACAATTTTATTTTGTGATTTGATATTTTTTTATGATTTTTCACTTTATTTGATTTGTTTCTATTGTTTAAAAATACTTTTTTGTCATTTTAAATTATGGAAAAAACTATGGAAGGATCCAATGAGCTCTTGACAAATATTGGTGACCTCATTTAATTTTTATGTTACTATTTTCACAAATTTTGCCTTATTTTGCTTATTTCTATATATTTTAAAAATGGTTTCTGACTTTAAAAACTTCTAAAACAATTTGTCAACACATGTTGACTCATGTTTGACCTCTGATATTTTTTTGGGGATATTTATTTGGTGTTTTAATACATGTTATGTAGTTTACCAAGTTTCTCCTTTTTATAAATCATTTAAATTTTGTTTTTTTATTAAGTACATTTTATTATTTTTTGATTTGTCCTGATTCCAAGCACTTGAGTGTTATTTTGGGACAAGTTCCTCAACCTCATTGAATCTTGGGTGTTGATAGATTGAAAAACCAGATCCACCAAAATGGATGAATGATTTTGATGATATTTGAAACCCTATTTTGATCTGATACATTGGTTATACTATCATTCCCCTCCTTCTTCATCTTATCGCTTTCTCATTTCTACTTGTGCTACATGTTTCCTGGAGAATGATCTACATATCACTTCTCTAACATGTTTAGTACATAGATTGTTATTGACCAGCCTCAAAATAGGTGTGGCTTCTACATAAGTCCACTTACGATTGCTTAACATAACGCTAAATATGCGCCGATTTAAAAAATGATCATTCGTGGCCCAAACCTATGTTTATAAGCCCAAGTATGTTTAATTTAAAACCTTGGATCCAATAACTTTGAAGTCCATTGTTATAGCACGTTGATTTTATTAATCCTCTAATGAACTTCATGAATTTTTGTCTAAGTGAATCATTTGAACTTCGTTGATCATATGTGGTTTTTTTGAGCACTTCAAATGAATGATATACTTGACAAAAAGCAATTGAAACTTATTGTTGAGAGAATTTGATTTTATCAATCTTCTAATGAGTTTTCAAAATCAAGCTTCAAGTTGGTCACTCAACTAACCTTCTGTTCTTGACTTATAACTTCTAATTCACTAACAATTAACTTTACTTTATGCCTTTATTTTGTTCCATTACTTTTATGTACCATTTATTTTAGCATTTACATCTCATGCAATTATCCTTTTATTCACTTGAGCATTTATCTTTATGTCATTTTATCTTTACTCATTTGAGCTTTTATTTTCTTTTGAAGACACTTAATAATCAACTTGAATATTAAAAAATTTAAGGTTACTTGGACTATCTGGTTATTATCCTTAGCATTATGGAGTTGTGGATCTCTCGGGGTTTACTCCAAGGCATTGGGATGATTTTTTTTTGTCTGCGGGCTATTCTGATTTTTTTGCTTTGTCTGTGATTGATAGTTCCTTTGTATACAACCGTTACTCTACCCAGTTTTTGTGAATACTGAATTCATCTGAAGCTTGGTGTTCCTCATAAGTTTAGTATTTTTGCTTTCTTGGTTTTAATCCAAAGGATGTGAATTCTACATTGACTTCCTCATGTCAAGTGTTGGCTTCTTGTTTGTTAGATTGTTCTTTTCCTTGGCTTTTACTTTGTGTACTTAGGATAGTCTCTTTATCTCCTCATATCTTCTTTAATTTTAAAAATCTTCTCCCTCATTTTCAAAAACTCTTCTTATTTTCTAACTTGAACCGCTTTCATAATAAACTTGGAATTAGGTCCATGCGACCTTGCGGATTAGCTTGGTTTGCACGATTTAAGCATCATTCCTAAAATTTCTCATCATCATTCACTTCCCTGTAAATAGAGGATGCTATTCCATTCATTTCCTCAAGCTTTGATAGCCAGAATCACCCTCCAAGATCCCACACGAACTCTTGAGCTTTAATTTCAAGTTCTCGTTTCCTCACCTTTATTCACAAAAAAATCCATTTAGTTAGCTTCCTTGTCACTCATTGAAGCTAACCAGACCATTAGCAAGAAGAATCATGCATAGAATTGAGTTACAGGTGTTCAATTGCAGATCTAAGTTGTTGAACTTTGTTCAGGCTGAATTCTCCACCATTTCACTTCAAATAAATTGCTAAAATGTAGTCTCTTGTTCGTTGTAGCTCATGATTCTTCTGGTTTCCATTTTCATGGGGAATTGATCATTTAATTTAAAAATTCGTTTTCACTTTTTCTTCTGGTTTTTTCCAAATCGACGGAGCTACAGTTTATATAAATTTTTCGCGAGGGTACAATTATCTTCGTCTTGATGAGACGAATCGAATAACACCGGTCTGGACCTTTAATCCATTTGTGAAACCTATAACTTGCCCGTGGCTGGAGGTTTAAGATGAACAACATGTCATCTTCAACCAATGACAAGGCACCACTTGTTTTTTCAAATAAGTTTCAAAAATAAATGATTCGGTGGTTTATTCACTAATGTCCATATCATATGCGTCGTGTCTGATCCTTTGGATTAACTTACTAACGCATTTTCACATTGATCCAGTGGTCTACATTTTTTAGCTTTATTTTTATTTTCTGATTTTTATTTTTAATTGTTTTAAACTTCAAATTTTCAAAAAAAAAATCATTTCATCTTCTAAAATTGTGAAAAAATTATCAAAAATACTTTTGATATTCCTCTTCATGATTTTTATTCTTTCACAATTTTATTTTGTGATTTGATATTTTTTATGATTTTTCACTTTTTTTGATTTGTTTTAATTGTTTAAAAATACTTTTTGGCCATTTTTAATTCTGGAAAAAATTATGGAAGGATCTAATGACCTCTTAACAAATATTGGTGACCTCATCTAATTTTTATTTTTGATGTTACTATTTTTTACAAATTTTGACTTATTTTTCTTATTTCTTTATATTTTAAAAAATAGTTTGAGTTAAAATTTCAAAAAAAAATTGTCAACACTTATTAATTCATGTTTGACCTCTGATATTTTTTTAGGATTTTCATATGGTGTTTTAATACATGTTGTGTATTTTACCAATTATTTCTTTTTTATAAATCATTTAAATTTTTTATATATTAATTACATTTTATTATTTTTTGATTTGTCCTGATTTGGAGGCACTTAAGTGTTATTTTGGGACAAGTTCCTCAACCTCATTGGATCTTGGGTGTTGATAGGTTGGAAAATCAAATCCTCCAAAATGGATGAATGATGTTGATGATATTTAAATTCCTAATTTCATCTGATACATTGGTTATACTATCATTCCCCTCCTTCTTCATCTTATCCCTTTCTTATTTATACTTGTGCTACATGTTTCTTAGAGAATGATCTACATATCTTTTTTTCTAACATGTAGTCCCTTCTTCTGTAAAGCTCATGCTTCTCTGGTTTCCATTCTCATGTCGAATTGATCATTTAATTTTAAAAATCGTTTTCACTTTTTCATCTGGTTTATTCAAATCTACCGTGCTACTGTTTATATAAATTTTTCGCGAGGGTACAATTGTCTTCATCTTGATGAGACAAATCGAATGGCACCGATCTTGACCTCTAATTTTTCTATTTGTGAAACCTGCAACTCACGCATGGCTGGAGGTTAAAGACGACTTGCATGACATCTTCAACCAATGACAAGGCGCCACTTGTTTTTTCAAATCTGTTTATAAAATAAATTATTCGGTGGTTTATTCACTAATGTCCATATCATGCATATCGCGTCTGATCCTTTGAATTAGCTTACTAACGCATTTTGACATTGATCCAGTGGTCTACATTTTTTTAGCTTTATTTTTATTTTATGATTTTTTTCTATTTAATTGTTTTAAACTTCAAAATTTCATAAAAAATTCATTCAACTTTTAAAATTGTTAAAAAATTGTCAAAAATACTTTTGATTTTTCTGTTTCTGATTTTTATTTTTTCACAATTTTATTTTGTGATTTTATATTTTTTTATGATTTTTCACTTTAGTTGATTTGTTTTAATTATTTAAAAATATTTTTTGGTCATTTTAAATTCTGGAAAAAATTATGGAAGGATCTAATGACCTCTTGACAAATATTGGTGACCTCACTTAATTTTTATTTTTGATTTTACTATTTTTCAAATTTTGGCTTATTTTTCTTATTTTTTTTATATTTTAAAAATAGATTCTGACTTTAAAAAATTCTAAAATTTTTTGTCAACACTTGGTTACTCATGTTTGACCTCTTATACTTTTTCATGATTTTTATTTGGTGTTTTAATACATTTTGTGTATTTTACCAATTATTTCCTAATTATAAATTATTTAAAATTTGTTTTTATTTTAAATACATTTTATTATTTTTTTGATTTGTCCTGATTTGGAGGCACTTGAGTGTTATTTTGGCACACGTTCCTCAACCTCATAGGATATTGGGTGTTGATAGGTTGAAAAACCAAATCCACCAAAATAGATGAATGATATTGATGATGAAATTCTGGTATCAGATATGTGATGTCGAATGAGATGTCACAACAAAAATATTTGTTTACAAGTAAAGAGCAATAAAATCAAAAGCAATAAAAACACAAGAGATTATTCACCCAGTTCAGTGTACAACAACACCTACTCTGGGGGCTACCAAGCCAGGGAAAAGTCCACTAAATAGTATCAATTCATAGACCCTCAGTAAACAACCAGTTTACGATCTAATCACTTAATCACTACTCGTGCTATACTTCTACCTAAGACTCACCTAGATATAAGGACCTCCTTAAATCACTTATAGTGAAGAAACAACCGAATTAATAAGTTTAAAAACTTCAATCAATCAATGCTTAAAATCTTATAAATGATACATAATTAACAACACAGGTATTCAATCAATACTAGAGTGTTTGACAATTAAAAGACTTAGACTTTTTAAAACATAAAGAAAGTATTCTTCTTCAAAAGTTGCAATAGTTTGAATAAGGAAGCAAGTCCTTATATATGTGCAGCTGTGGGCTTGGGCTTTAAAATCAAATATTCAATTCTTTTGAATATTTCCATAAAAACAGGTCAAGATAAAATCCATGCATTTTGAAAAATATTCCTCCATATTTTTCGCTTCCTGTGAGTTACAAATCTTGAATTATGGAGCGCTAGAAAACAGGAAACATAAAAACAAATACTGATGTTGGATGAGATCAGTTCAAGAGGCGGATGTCAAGACATCTGCTTTGACATCATTCAAAATAGTTTGCTACAAATGTCAAGACATTTAGAAAAACATTGACAACTCATTGTTTTACCAAAATTGCTGCCAACAAACACTTACAAACTCTCCCTTTGGAAAATTTTGGCTAAAACATTATTAGAGCATATTAATAGAGCATTATCAGAGCAGCAACATAAGCAAAGCAATTAAAACATAAACTCGGTTAGCAGTTAGCTGTTAGCAAAGGAGGATGTCAAAACATATTCTGAGACATGAGGCTCCCCCTCAAGTATTGAGCTCCCCCTCAATCAACAGTCAGTGTTATTGAGCTCCCCCTCAATCAATGGTCAGTGGATAGTCAGTGGTCAGTGGTTAGTCACTCACTTACTCACTTTCTCTCCCCCTTTTTAGTCATAATATGCCAAATAAACGGATGCATTCAAGAGTGTATCAGTAATTTAGGTACATACCATAGAAATCAAATGTCAAGCACATGCAAGTGCTAAAAGGAAACCAATGGATCATATAAATAAACATCAATTAGTCTAACTATCATCAGGACCAGTTGACTTGTCTGAGCCAGAACTTTCTTCCTCCCTAGAGTCTTCACTTTCAGAGTTTACTGTATCATCAAGGTTGTTGTCCTTCTGCAGGTCCTTGATCGTCTTTTCAAAGGTTAGCTTCCTTATTGAGCTAGCTCTGATCACATCATCCAACTCTTTGCAGGCTTCTCTTAATTCTTTGATCATATCATCCTTGGTGGAGGTCTTTTCAGCAGGTGCATATGTTAAAACAATGTCTGGGACATGTTTTCCTGAAAAGAGCTTAAAATGAAAGGTCAAGGACGACTCCCTCTTGCACACTACATCATTTGAAATTAGGATTCTAGGATGCTGATTAAGGATAATTCCACAGGAGGGAAGGAAAAGCAATTGGCATCTTAATGGCACAAGTTCCTGCATGTTTAATGGTATGATCAAAGATATAAGTCCCATAATCCAAATGTTTCTGGTTTCCAATAGCATAAATGAACTTTCCTAATCCAATGGAGACGGTTGAAGTATGATTAGTGCGGAAGTTTGTTTTTCATGGGCCACTCACTTACTTGATTAGCAGTGATGGCTTTGCACACTTGATTATATGTAACTTCCAACTCATAGAAGACATCTTCAGACCTATCTAAAAATATATTTATGTTGGCAGGAGAAAATTCTACACACTTGCCTCTAACAAAAACCTTTCTATACTCCTTACTTTTATGGTCAACACAATCAACAGGAATATTGACAATAAACTCCTTAACAATAGTTTCATAGCAATTGGAAAACTTGGTAGTAATTTTCATCAGTCCAGCATAAGATATCAGCTCCATGATTTCTTTGTAATCTAGAGCACCAACTCCCAATTCTCTCTCCAGGGAAATCCTTCTTTGATACACATACTTCCACTTTTCAACATTCCCAACAGAATGGAAGGAGATGTTGTCAAGTGGGGAATCAGAAACCATAACAGAAACCTTCTTGCTTTTAGACTTTTTGATAGTAGTGATGTCCTGAACTTCTTGCTCGACATCATAGTCTGAGTCAACTTCTTCAACAACCACAGCTTTCTTCTTACTCTCGGATCATTTTACAGCATCCTCATCATCATCTATGAAGCTAACAAGTCTAGATTTTCTTTTGCTAGAGGGAGGAACCACTTTACTTCCTGGCTTTGGGGGTCCATACATTATTTTCTTCTTGGTTGTTTTGGTAGGGGCGTGACACTTGCATCCTTCACTTTCCTGGATTTTATCCTTCTTGCAATCCCAGGTACCACATTGGTAATGAGCTCATTGTTAGACAACTCTTCTACATTGACTACATTCTCAACATTGTGTCCTTCTCCATCTTTGGAGGCAGTAGCATCTTGCTCAACATTTTCCTCGGCATCTTATTCAACATTTTCTTCTTCTGTCCTATTGTCAGTAGCAGTAGAAAAATCTCCTTTATCATCTTTGGATTTATTAGGAGGTGATGATCTAGGTTTCTTGACCTTTTTCTCAAGCCGAGGGATTGTTGATAGAGGAGTAACATTAAGTACTATGTCAAGGAAAAGATTTTCATTAGTAGATTTTGAGGAAGACGATGTGTGATGTTGAGACATGTTTGAAATTTTTTGAGAAAAGAGATAAAGAATGGAAAGGGTCCTTTTTCTATGGAGGAGAATAAAGAGTTTATGAAAGTAGAGAGATGAATTTTCGTAGCGTGTGGGAAACACTTTGAGGCAGTCTTGTAATGATTGCTTTTAAAATTTAATTTGTTTGAAACACAAATAATACAATATAACTTTAATGATATTCCCACACACTTTTTATTTCTATAAACCCTCATATAAATAGATCCCTAATTTTCCTCTTAATTTCTCAAATTGATTAGCATCCAAAGCCTTTATGAAGATGTTAGCCAGTTGCAATTCTGTGGCTACATGTTCTAAGGCAACAATCTTTTCTTCAACAAGCTCTCTTATGAAGTGATGACAGATGTCAATATGCTTGGTCCTGCTGTGTTGAATGAGATTCTTTGATATGTTTATGGTACTTAAATTGTCACAAAATAAGGTCATGACATCTTGTTTGACATTGTATTCTGTTAACATTTGGTTCATCCAAACCAATTGAGAACAACTGCTTCCTGCAGCAATATACTCAACCTCAGCAGTGGATAGAGACACACAATTTTGCTTCTTGCTGAACTATGATATGAGATTATTTCCCAGAAAGAAGCATCCTCCTGATGTACTTTTTCTATCATCAGCACTTCCTGCCCAATCAGCATCACAAAAACCTGTTAAGGCAGAGTTTGATCCATGATAGTACATCATACCATAGTCACTTGTCCCATTCACATATTTAAGAATCCTCTTCACATGGTTTGCATGGCTAAATTTAGGATCAACTTGATATCTTGCACACACACCTACAACAAAAGGCAATGTCTGGTCTGCTAGCCGTGAGATATAGAAGACTGCCTATCATGCTTCTGTAGAGACTTTGATCTACACTTACTCCTTTTTCATCTTTAGTTAACTTCATATGTGTGGGAGCAGGGGTTCTTCTCTGACTGGCATTCTCCATCCCAAAATTCTCTACTATATTCTTGGGATACTATCTCTGAGATAAAAATATGGAATCTTCCATTTGTTTAACTTGCATACCAAGAAAATAGGTTAATTCACCAACAAGACTCATCCCAAATTCACACTGCATTTTCTTGACAAAATGTTGAACCATCTCATTTGACATCCCACCAAATACAATATCATCAACATAAATTTGAGAAATCATAATATTCCTTTCTTCTTCTTTGATAAAGAGGATTTTGGCTATGCCACCTTTCCTATATCCATTCTCCCCAAGAAATTTTTTCAGTCTCTCATACCAAGCTCTTGGAGCTTGCTTCAATCTATACAGAGCTTTCTTTAGTTTGTAGACATGTTTAGGAAAACTTGGATCAACAAATCCCTTTGGTTATTCCACATAGACTTCTTCATTCAGATAGACATTTAAGAAGGCACTCTTTACATCCATTTGAAACAATTTAAATTTCAGTATGCATGCAACTCCCAATAGTAGTCTAATGGATTCAAGTCTGGCCACATGAGCAAAGGTTTCATCAAAGTCTACCCCTTCAATTTGAGTGTATCCTTGTGCAACTAACCTTTCCTTGTTTCTAGTGACCTCCCCTTTTTCATCAGATTTATTCTTGTATAACCATTTAGTGTCAATCACATGTGTCCCTTCAGGTCTTGGAACCAGATCCCAAACTTCATTCCTACTGAATTGTTCTAGCTCCTCTTGCATAACATTAATCCAAAACTCGTCAGTTAGGGCCTCTTTCACATTATTAGGCTCAATTTTTTATACAAATCAAGAGTTTAAAATCCCTTCTCTTGATCTGGTAGTAACTCCTTTGTTTAGATCTCTTATGATAAGCTCCTTAGGATGATCTTTATGAGTTCTAATTGAAGGTCCTTTATTGAGGTGACTAGGCTAGGGATCTTCTTGAGGAGGATTAGAATTAATACTTGTGTCAGTTGATTCAGTTGGACTATCAGGCAAATATGTTCCAACGTCTTCTGAGACATCTTCTTCAACAGTCCATCCTCTATCATCAATAGTAACATTTATTGATTACATCATAACTTTGGTTCTGGAGTTAAAAACTATGTAAGCTCTGTTGTTTATAGAGTAACCCAGGAATATTCCTTTATCACTCTTGGGATCCATCTTCTTCCTTTGTTCACGATCAGCTAAGATGTAACATTTACTTCTAAAAAGATGAAAGTATTTAACAGTTGGTTTTCTTCCCCTCCATATTTCATACAAAGCAGCTGATGTGTCTTTCCTTAGAGTGACTCTGTTATGGATATAGCACACGGTATTCATTACTTCAGCCCAAAAATGGTAGGGTAGCTTCGTAGCATGAATCATGGCTCTGGAAGATTCTTGGAGAGTTCTATTCTTGCGTTCTACAATCCCATTCTGTTGAGGAGTAATGGGAGAATTGAATTCATGGCTGATTCCTCCAGAGGATCAAAACTCAACAAATTTGTTGTTCTCAAATTCCTTTCCATGACCACTTCTGATTCTTATGACATGGCTTTCCTTTTCCCTTTGAAGTTTTTGACAAATATCTTTGAACCCTTCAAAAGTTTTTGATTTTTCTCTAATAAAGCTTATCCATGTGTATCTGGAAAAGTCATCTACAATAACATAGGCATACTTCTTACCACCAAGACTTTCAACCGGCATAGATCCCATCAAATCCATGTGAAGAAGTTCTAAAACTTTTTTATGTAGTAAGATTTTGAATCTTTTGATGTGACATCTTAGTCTACTTTCCAATTTGGCAGCCACCACATACCCTTCCTTCTTCTATTTTGAGCTTAGGAATCCCTCTCACTGCTTCTTCAAATATAATTCTTTTCATACCTTTTAGATGCAAGTGCCCCCATTTTTGATGCCATAGTTTAACTTCATTATCTTTGGCTAAAACACATGTTGAGGAGAGGTTCACTTCTTGAGGAACCCATAGATAACAATTGTCTTTAGATCTGATCCCTTTCATAATAACTTCATTCTTTTCATTGCACACAAGACATTCTTCCTTGGTGAAGTTAACTTTGAATCCTTGATCACATAATTGGCTTATACTTATCAGGTTAGTTTTCATCCCTTTAACAAGTAACACATTATCAATCTTAGGGACTCTTGAACAGTCAAGCTTGCCAACACCTTTGATTTCACCTTTTGCCCCACCACCAAAAGTCACATAACTGGTGGAATGAGATTTGACATCCACCAACAGATTTTTGACACCTGTCATATGTCTAGAACAACCACTGTCAAAGTACCAGTCATCTTTGGTTGATACTCTGAGAGAGGTGTGAACAATAAAACTACCAATATTGGACTTGGGAACCCACTGTTTCTTCTTTTTACTATTTTGGGGAATCTTATCAGTTTTGGGAAAAGAAGTATTTTTAGGATACCCATACAACTTGAAACAGAAGGGCCTTATATTTCCAAGCCTTCCACAGTGATAACGTCTCCAAGGCTGGGGACTCTCTCTAGTGTGATTAAGTTTTTTCTTCCCGTGATGTTTGCCATGATGTCCTTTCTTCACATGAGGTTTTCCAAGATGTCTTTTCTTACCATGATGTTTGCCCACATGTTGAAACATTTGATTCGACATCTTTGGTTTAGGCTTGGCATGAGTGGAAACAGATGAGGGCTCTTCTGGGTTAGGTTCCTTTTTCTCATTGAAACCTAGACCACTATTGTCTCCCGTTACTCTTCCTTCTTGGAGAATTTCAGCTAATGTGTCAGACCTATTATTCAGCATCTTGAGAGATTAGACCATTCTATCAAGATTTGAATTTAGAGAAGATACTTCACTTTCCAGGTCCGAAATAGTTTTGAGATGCTCTTCCCATTCCTCCTTCAGCTGAGTTATGAGGGCTTTCTGTTTCTCCCCTTCAAGACATACTTCTGCACTTCTAAGACATAATTCTTTATATGAAGTAGCTAACTCATCAAAGGTTAATTCCCCATCACTAGACTCTTTATCAGATACATATTTTCTTGTTAATGCTTTAACATAGTTGGAAGATTCTTCAAGGTCACTCTATGAGTCCTCTTCATACCAAGTAACAAATAGATTCTTTTTTTGTTTCTTAAGATACGTAGGACATTCATCTCTAATTTGACAAAAGGATTCACATTCATGACATTGTACTCCCTTCCCTTGAGTGGATTTTTCTTCAGCCCTTTTTCTTCCAAACTCATTTGACTTATGGATGTCAGATGATATGTTCTTGACGTTTAATCTTTGGTTTCTATCCATTCTTTTATCACTTTGTTAAACTGTCTTCTAAGTATAGATAAGGCATTTGATATTCCTCCATCTGTATCCAAATCACAGTCTTCCTCTTCATCTTCAGTATTTGATACAAAGGTTTTGCTTTTGTACTTCTTTTCAGATCTTTCATTGATGCTTAATTCAAATTTCAGGAGGGATCCAACAAGTTCATCCACTTTCATTTTGTAAATGTCTTGAGCTTCTTCTATAGCAGTCACTTTCATATCAAATCTCTTGGGAAGAGACCTGAGCATATTTCTCACCAATTTGTCTTCAGGTATTTTCTCTCCTAAAGCACTGGAGGCATTACAAATTTCAAGAATGTTCATATGGAACTCATTTATACTTTCATCATCCTTCATTCTCAAATTCTCAAATTTTGTGGTGAGCAACTAAAGTCTTGACATCTTAACTTTGGATGTGCCTTCAGGAGTAGATTGAAGAATTCCCCATGCATCCTTATCTACTTCATATGTATTCACTAATCATAAAATGTTTTTGTCAATTCCATTGAATATAGCATTCAAGGCTTTATAATTTCCAATAGCAATTTCATCTTCTTCTTTAGACCAATATTCCTCTGCTTTTAACACAGAAGTAGGTTCTCCATTTTCTCCCAATTTGACAGGGTGTTTCCATCCTTTTAAAATAGCTTTCTAATCCCTGCTGTCCAAAGACTTTAAAAAGGCAACCAAACATGGTTTTCAGTAGTCATAATTACTTCCATCCAGAATGGGTGGTCTGTTCACAAATCCTCCTTCCTTGTCCATAGTACCAGAAATTATCTTCCATGGATCTCACCTAGATAAAGAGTAGGATGCCTGCTCTGATACCAATTGAAATTCTGGTATTAGATATGTGATGTCGAATGACATGTCATGACACAAATATCTGCTTACAAGTAAAGAAAAGTATAATCAAAAGCAGTAAAAACACAAGAGATTGGTCACCTAGTTCAGTGTACAACAACACCTACTCTGGGGGCTACCAAGCCAGGGACAAGTCCACTAGAGAGTATCAATTCATTGACCCTTAGTAAACAACCAGTTTACGATCTAATCACTTAATCACTACTCGTGTTATACTTCTACCTAAGACTCACCTAGGTATGAGGCCCCCCTAAAATCCCTTCAATCACTTACAGCGAAGAAACAACAGAATTAATAAGTTTAAAAACTTCAATCATTAAATGCTTAATAGCTTAAGAATGATACACAATTAACAACCCAAATAACAACACAAGTATTCAATCAATACTAGAGTGTTTGACAATTAAAAGACTTAGACTTTTTAAAACAGAAAGAAAGTATTCTTCTTCAAAAGTTGCAGTAGTTTGAATAAGGAAGCAAGTCTTTATATATGTGCAGCTGTGCGCTTGGGCTTTAAAACCAAATATTCAATTCTTTTGAATATTTCCATAAAAACAGGTCAAGATAAAATCCGTGAATTTTGAAAAATATTCCTCCATATTTTTCGTTGCCTGTGAGTTACAAATCTTGAATTATGGAGCGTTGGAAAACAGGAAACAAAAAAACAAATACTGATGTTGGATGAGATCAGTTCAGGAGGCAGATGTCAAGACATCTACTTTGATATCATTCAAAACAATTTACTACAAATTTCAATACATTTAGCAAAACATTAACAACTCATTGTTTTAAGAAAATTGCTGCCAACGAACACTTACAGATGATATTTGAAACCCTAATTTCATCTGATACATTGGTTATACTACCATTACCCTTCTTTTTCATCTTATCCCTTTCTTATTTCTACTTGTGCTACATGTTTCTTGGAGAATGATCTACATATCATTTCTCTAAGATGTTTTATACATAGATTGCTATTAACCGGCCTCAAAGTAGGTGTGGCTTATACGTAAGTCCACTTACGATTGCTTAACATAGCACTAAATTTGTCCCAGTTCAAAAAATGATCATTTGTGGCCCAAACCTATGATTTCAAGCCCAAGTATGTTTAATTTGAAACCTTGGATCCAATAACTTTGAAGTTCATTGTTATGAGGCTTTGATTCAATCAATCCTCTAATGAACTAAATGAATTTTGGTGTAAGTGAATCATTTGAACATCGTTGATCATATGTAGTTGTATTGAGCACTTGAAATGAATGATATACTTGAAAAAAAGCAATTGAAACGTGTTGTTGAGAAGCTTTGATTTTACAAACCTTATAATGAGTTTGCAAAACAAAGCTTAAAGATGGTCATTCAACTAAACTTTTGTACTTGACTTATAACTTCTAATTAACTAACATTTAACTTTACTTTATGCCTTTATTTTGTGCCTTTACTTCTATGTACCATTTATTTTAGCATTTACATCTCATCTTTATGCCTTTATTTTGTCCCTTTATCTTAACTCATTTGAGATTTTATTTTCTTTTGAAGACACTTAATAATCAACTTGAACATTAAAAACTTTAAGGTTACTTGGACTATCTGGTTACTATCCTTAGCATTGTATAGTTGTGGATCTCTTGGACTTAGGATTAGAAGGCTTGATACTTGGAGACCTTGTTGCTCTATTGTTATTATGTCTGAAGTTATTGGGGCTTACTATAAGACATTGGGTTTATTTTCTTTGTGTGCAGGTTACTCTGATTTTATGCTTTGTATGTGATTAAGAATTCCTCTATGAATACTTAATTCATCTGAAGATTGGTGTTCCTTAGAGGATTAGTATTTTTGCTTGCTTGGTTTTAATCCAAAGGATGAGAATTCTACATTGACTTTATCATGTCAAGTGTTGGCTTATTATTAGTTAGATTGTTCTTTCCCTTGGCTTTTACTTTGTGTACTTAGGATAGTCCCTTCATCTCCTCATATCTTCTTTAATTAAAAAAATCGTCTCCCCCCTTTTCAAAAACTCTTCTTATTTTCTAACTTGAACCACTTTCATAATAAACTTGGACTTTGGTCCATGTGTTTTCAAATATCTTTTCTTGATAAAACTTTAATCAATTAAATTGTACTTTGAAATCTTTCTAAAGACTAAAAGTCATTAACCTCGTTCAAACCATTTTGCCACTTTGGATTTTTACTTTAAACTTTTCTCAAAAGACTAGACTCTTATCGATTCTTGTAGTGATGAGAGCTATCATACTTCTATGATATGTAGTGAAGTGAGATATTTTCCACTTGGGTGTTGAGTGAGGCTTTGTTGATTTTAAAATCCAAGCTATATCTTCCACTTTGAGATGATGTGAATTCTCCTTTCTCATAATCGTGGGTAGTAAGTATGTTTTTCACTCGGATATGATGATGACATCTCTTCTCTTAAAATTAACCAACACACATGTGTTTTAAAACTTTTGAGGTGAACTACAAGTACCCTGATCCCCTATTGCACGAAAGGTGGTATGTAGGCACTAAAGGTTCGCAACTGCGACGGGTACAAAATTGTAAAAAATACTTCTTTTCTCATATCCACCATCTATTTGCGTACACATATTTTATAGCCAAAGTACATACATTTTCAAATAGGTTCCTGCGGAGTACCGTAGATGTTTAGGGTGCTAATACCTTCCCTTTGCATAACCAACCCCCGTACCTAGATTCTCCCCCTCTCTTTTGGGTTTAATCGCTCTTTTCCTATTTCCTTGGAAACAATAAAGCGCGGTTGCAATTTTTATTTTATTTGTACGAGTTAAGTCAATTCAATGGCTTAGTCTCAACATTTCTACCACTACACTTTGATTTCTCCATTAAACCCATCACCAAATCTTACAAATCTTGCGGGATGAGGCCTAATATTCACCAATAACTTCTGAACTCCTGTCATGTACCTAGAGCACCCACTTTCAAAATACCAGTCTTCTCCATTTGAGTCTCTTAAAGAAGTATGAGAAATAAATTTTATATATCCCTATTTTTAACATTTCTTTTTTGCTCATTTGATCAGCTTTAGACTGAACTGAAGATTTTTTTATCTCCATACATGTTATAACAAAAGGGACTTATATGACTATGCTCACCACAAATAATGGCATATCCAAATTGATGATTGAAATCTGGATAATGTTTTATAATGTCTGCTAGGATGTTGTAACATGTGGTTGAACATGTTTATCATTCTCTTCCTTTTAGGAGAAAAAGACTCTTCTTCAGATACTCTTCTTTGTTTCTTATGAGATTGATAATCAAATTCAGTATCTTCTTCCACTCTCACCATATCATCTTTACTTTTCATCTTCTTCAAGGAATCTGACATGTTATTGAGCTTGAAATTTAAGAGAGTTATCTCACTTTGAAGATGTGAAACATAACATAAAAGATTCTTCTTTTAATTATCCAATTCAACTATTAGCTTCCTTTATTCTTCAACTGTTTGAAGACTTTCTTCACACATATACCAAGTGTTGTACCCCAAAATTTGCCCTCTCATTTTTCTCAGGTTTACTCCCCATTCAATCCCAAGCTGTGAATTACAAATTTTTCATGAAGATCATTCACAAGGGCAAAATGGTCATTTATATACTGAGAAGTCAAACTTTGACTTTTGGATCAAAATCAAATCTCAAAAATCATATTTTCATCAAGACATGGTGGAATATGAAGTTTGTTTCATTAAGAAATTCAAAAGTCAAATTTACTATGGAAAAGCCAAAATTTCTAAATACTTGGTATTTTTCTAAGTATTTAAGAAAAATGACCATTTCAGAACTTCTGACCATATTATCACCATAACACCCAGCAAATTCTGGACACTCTCAAGGAAGAGTTTGGTCAGAACTTCTGGGCCAATGTTCACAAAGGTTCAGTCAGAGTTTGCCAGGGTAATGCAAAAAAGGTTAAGAAGCGTGCTGCAAGCTTTCTAGAAATTATGAAAGCTCCTTCAGAACATGATGGAGCCAGAAGATACAAATATCAGAGGATGGATGCTACGCTGAAGCAGAACTTCTGATCCAGAACAAAGCTTTGGTGTAGAGTATCATGTTGCAGGATTTCTGGTTGTGACAAGTCTCATCATCATTTAATGCTCATTTAATGCTCACAACCACCTTCTGAGTCTTTATCCAAAGGATCTTCACCACGTGTACCTCTACTGTCTTGGGATAGCAACTCTGCTTTTGCTTTTCCTTAATTCCTGCTGACAGCCACCATGCTTGCTTCAAAAAACAAGGCAGCGCCTCAGCACATGAAGGCTATTTCAATGCTCTGGTCAGAACTTGACCAAATCCCAAAACCTTGCTTATATAACTTGCTGCAGACCTATAACCAACATCTAGCTCAGCCTACGCCTGCATCTCATGATTACACTAAACTAGCATACGAAAACTGTGATGAAAAAGAAAAGGAACAGGATGCCAAAACAGGTTCAAATCCCACTTGCTTTTCCCCCCTAAATCACAGCAAAAATCATCTATAAATACTTGGTTCCATCACACGTTCAAGGGGGATGGCTTTTGAAGAGAGAGATTGGCCAAAAAGAGAGAAAAGGAAGTTGTGAAACCTTCATAAAAATCCAGATCTCTCATACATAAAAAACCCTTTGTTCTTTCCTTTGAACAAAAGAATACAACCGTTGTTCTGTCACCCTTGCTGACTCAGAACATCCAAAGGCAGCCACTCAAAGCTCCAAACATGTTCCAGGTAAGTCGTTCTGACCTTGCTTGTTTTTCATTATGAGCATCATTAACATGTAAATATCATAGTACTAATGTTGTACGTATCATTGTATGAATAGAAAAACTATGGATCAGAACTTCTAGAATAATGCTAGGCTCAGACTTATGATTGGAACTTCTAGGATTTTCTCACTGTTTAAGCATGCAGAACTTCTGAGTTCTCTTCACTGTTTTAACACACAGAACTTCCATGATTTTTCTCACTGTTAACACACACTGAACTTCCGATGTTCACCCACTGGCTCAGCACAATACATAATTTCTGATGTTCACCCAAAATCTTAGCACAACACAGAACTTATGAGTTCTCCTTACATGTTAAATACATTGAACTGCTGACATTTGCTCATTGTTTTAGTGTAATACAGAACTTCTGACTTTTGGTTCACTGGCTGCATACCACCCAAAACCTCTGTGTTTGTCCTCTAACATTTCTTGCAGGACCTCAGAGTTTACCCATTCAGAACTTCTGATGCCCACTGACGTCTCCTGCTGAGTCACAACACTCTTTGCTTCAGAACTTCTGATCCTAGTTGTTCTTCTTGCAGCAACACGTTTTTTTTTCTATTTGGCATTTATTTTTCCTTTTCATCATTTTAATATTAACATAAAAAACATAAAAACATTTTCCTTTTAACTTATTTCCTTTAGACAAAAAAAAAACATCTTTTAAAACAAATCCATTTCTTTCTTATGTTATGCATTTCAATGTGGTTGTAATAATAACTCAGGACTTATTTTTACTTGCAATCCCCATTCGTACATATGTACCCCCATCCCCTAAATATTGTAATAGCGTAGAATTTCATTTTCCGCAATTTACTGTTTTCCTTATACTCTATAGTAATTAGGCGTGTATGGCAAGATAAAACCAACAAGTAGACCACCAAAAATCAAAGACAAATGCATGCAATCAAACACACTATGCACACATGCACCCTTAGGGTAATCCCACTTGTTGCCTAAAAATGGCCATGTTATGCACGTGGGAGGTCTTAGCATAAACGATTGAAATATAAGATCATAGTCCCTCGATGACACTATCAAAGTTGCCTTTCAAAATGATCTTAGTCCCTAAAGGAAAAATGCTAAGTCATCTCACAACATTGCTATCATGGTCAATATGATGACCCGCGCCTGTTCCGTTTAACATCCAAATACAAGGTTGTTTACCAAATACAATGGTAAAACAACACTGTCAAAAGGGTTTAAAACGTATATGAGAGATCTTTGAGTAAAATAGGGTAGACAACTCTTAGTTACTTAATTTGCAAAACATCCTTGCTATTTTCAAACACACTTCACAACACAATTTCAAAACATTTCCAAAAAACAAACTTTCAAACATTGAAATATCTTTTCAGAAGACAAACACCTTTGTATATATTCAAACAAGAATCATTACAAAGGTTGCTTAGACAAGGCCTCTTTTTCAAAGCATTTTCAAAAACCACACACAAAACACCATTTCAAACAATTGAAAAGCAAAAGCAAGTGATCTAAACAAGTAACTAAGAGCCCATGCATAACCATGGATGAAAAGGGTGCTAGCACCTTCCCTTTTCATAATCTACCCCCCGAACCCAAGAAAACATCTCAAAGGTCTTTCATGTGCTTTTTGACCTTTCCTTTGGATAAAATAAAAAGTCGGTGGTGACTCTTGCTAAACCGCACAATTGCAAACACAAACGCAAAACCTCAAGTCAGTTCTCCCATCGTATCACACCAAGTATCCTTGTAGGATACTGATATGTGGTTTTTACACAGTTATTTACCATTGTTTTCAATCATCCTTCTTTTTATCGTCGAGTGTTTTATTTCATTTGGCACTTTTTATACGTTGGTTTTGTGTTTTAACGTTTTCAGGTTCAAAGGAATAAATCGGGACAAATCGATGCTAAACTCGGAGTTTCAGAAGAAATGCAAAAATCACATTTCAAGAGGCCTAACACGTGTGCCGTGTTGCCCAACATGGGCCGTGTCAAGAGGAAGGCTATGGCACATTAAAAACCATGGGATGTTAAGGGTGCAACACAGGTAGCCGTGTTGCCTAACACGGGCCATGTTGAAACCCCTGGGTCTTGAATTTGATAATTAAAAGTTGGAGGGACAACACGGGAGGCCGTGTTGCCCAACACGACCCGTGCTTACCCGCGACGCTGATTTCTGATTTTTTTCTCTCGCTATTTTTCCCATTTGTTAAGTTGTGGGGGCGTTTTGGGTACTTCCAACCTACCTAAATGGGTTTTTTTCTATTTATAGGATTTTCCATGATGATTTAAAGGACTTTTTGCCACACGTAGAATTCAGACGATTGAAGATTGAAGCCTATGCAAGTTTTAGAGAACGAAGACCTTTCATGAGTGGAAGCAATTGAAGATCAAAGTTCACCATAAATTTTTAATTTATATCTTTATTGTTATTGAAATTACTTTGAACAATATGAGTAGCTAAATCCCCCAATGCTAGGGGGATGTCCTTGATTTAAATCTGTAATGACTTTGAATTTCTGATTTTATCAATTCCTTGGTTTTTATTATTCAATTTAATCGTGCAATGTTTTTATGCTTTCCTGATCGGACCAATTATGACGGATTTATGGTTAATAACTAGATGGACCGTAGTTGTTAAGGTTTTTGTATGATTAGAATATAATAGATCTCACCTAGGACTAGGGATACCCTATAGTTACCGGTTAACTCTTGATAAAATAAAGGCTTGATTTCATCATAACTCTCTAAGGACTTAGGATTTAGGATGAATGTTCAAAGGTTTTCCCACTAAGGACTTAGGGGAAAATAATTTAAATGCCTGGTAATTGGTATTATGAACTTGTTGAAGAAATCAGGATTCAAGGTTGTTACAGGGAAAATTACACGCCACAATGAGGCATGTTACTCATACTATTGAAAAGCCATAATTTACATTTTACTTATTTTTAATTACTGTTAAGTGACAATTACCAAACCAAAACCCCAAATTTAGTTTTTTGTTTAATGGAACCACAAACTGAACTCGGTACTTTTGTGCAGTCCTTGAGATCGATAATTTGAGATTTTGCATTATTACTACATTGGTGAATTAGTACACTTACTAATTTACCGATCAAGTTTTTGGCAGCGTTGTCATGGACTACCAAATTGTCAAGTTCAATTTTAGTTCAATTACAATTTTGTTGCTGTGAGACTAAAATTTTATTTTCTTTTATTACTCGTTTGTTTCTAGCCTTTGTATGCGAGGAAAGCCCTCAGCTAAATTTCTTTTTTACACAAAAATTGAAAGAACTTTTCACGAAAGGCGCATACAAGCTCGATTGGCTAGACTAGAATCGGAAGAAGAAGTTACCTCAGATCACTCAGGTTCAGAATCAGAACCCGAAACTATGGGGGAAAATACACCACCACCATAGAGACTTCTTGGGGACTATGGAGGAGCAAATGCTCTAGCAGGTCGGTTGACTATTGTGAATCAACTGGCTACTGTGAAAAAAATTTAGTTGCACCCTTCAACAATCCGACAACTTGAGAACAGATCTTTCACCGAAAAGATTAATGAAGATGTCAATAAACAATTGCAGAGATTCCTCACCATGAGTACTACTTTGAAGATTGAGGGGAACTCTGAAGAAGCTAAAAAATTAAGAATGTTTCCATTCAGGCTTTCTGAAGATGCTAAGGAGTGGCCTTACTCATTACCTTCTGGGAATATTACTACTTGGGAAGAGATGGAGAAAACTTTTCTTAACGATGTTTACATTCGCAAAAGATATGATATTGTGAATTTTAAAAAGAAAGAAGGAGAATCACTTGGTGATGCTTACAAGAGGTTCAAGAGGTTATTGGTAACTTGTCCAACTTACAGTAGGATCAAACTGAGCAAATGCAGATGTTTGTGAATGACCTCTGAATGAAGACAAAGCAGCTTATTGAAACCGCAACCGGTGACTCATCAAACTTTACTACAACCACTTGTGTAAATAAGATTATTGAAGCCATTGCTGCAAATGAGTATCTGGAGCTATATGACAGGGTTGTGAGTAAACCAAAGGGGGTAATTAATGTGAAGTTAGAAGTGAACAAGCAATTGAAAATTGAAGAGGCAATTATTGTAGAAGTGCAGAAAAAGCTGAAAGCAATGAATATGGGTAGTCAACAGGTAGCTCAATAGGTACAAAAGGTTATTTGTGAAATTTGTAGTGGAACACTCTTTACTATGCAGTGTCTTGCAACTCCACAACAAATTGAGGAGATAAAATTTTTGAAGCAGAATAACCCATACTCTAACACCTATAATCCTAGATGGAGGAATCATCCTAACTTCTCCTGGAAAGATAAGAAGCTACAAGCTCCTCCGAAGGAAGAGTGGAAGGTAGCTATTGAAAAGATGGCTGCTCACACCTCTCAATTTCAAAAAGAGACAAGGAGCAATCACATGAACGCCACATTTGCAATCAAAAATTTGGAAGTTCAAATGCGACATATTGCACAACAAGTAGCTCTACAATCCTAAGGAAATCAGAAAAATCATGAGAATGTTAATGTTGTTGCAACAAGGAGTTAGAAAGATGCTGAAGAAAAAGAAGATGAGGTAAAATTTGATGATAGTATCATAGAAGTAGATTTGGAAGTGAGAGAGAACAAGAAAAAACAGGAAGAAGTGGTATCACCTGTGAAGCTAGCTGAAGAGAAGACTAAACCAGTGATTAAGTTATGATATGCCTCTTGAGTGGAAAAGAAGGACAAAAAAGAGAAAGAGTTTGATAAATTTGTCAAATGGTTTAAAAAGCCAGAGATTAACATACCGTTCTTTGAAGCACTCGAGAAAATTCCCTTGTACCAAAAATTCATGAAGGAGGTACTATAAAAAAAGAGACCAACAAAAGATGGAAACATACCCGTTAATGAGAAATTATGAGAAATCGCGCTCGAGAGAAAAATTCTTATCAAGCTGAAGGATCCGGAGTCAGTTGCAATAATATGCACAATAAAAGATAGAAAATTCGAGATGGTTTTAATTGATTCTGGTTCTAGTGTGAGCTTAATGCACCGGCCTATTTTCAAAAAGCTCGGTATTGAAAAGATAAGTGGAAGTGGAACAAATTAAAATTTATTGATCACACCATCAAGTAGTCATACAGGATATCAGAAGATGTATTGGTGGAAATTGAAAATTTTGTATTTCCCGTTGATTTCTAGATCATGGATATCCTTGAAGATGAAGGGACTTCTATCATTCTTGGTCGACCATTTATGCTGACTAGTCGGTGCAATTTTGATATCGAGACATGTAGTCTGACATCAAAATCATTTGATGAAGAGATAACCTTGAAAGTGTTAGAGATCAAGAAGCATGGTGCCGGTGGAAAGAAAATATATTCAATTGGAATGATCAAAGTAGAAGGAGAAAGAAAAATTTCAAAATCACTCCCGGAAAATGTCTCAGGCATAATCTCTCAACTCGCATCAATAAAAATTCCCAACTTAAGTCAAGAAGTCAAAAGGAGAAAGAAGAAGGAACACCAAAGTGAGAAGATGGAAGTGACTTGAAGAACAAAGTGGGTAATACTTTTGATCTGAATGAGTTATGCGTTGCGGAAAGGACAAGCAACAAGGTGTGGAAGAGGAACTACCCCCCATAAGGGGATGAATCTTTGATCCATACGATGTTAAATGAAGTGCTTCGTGGGAGTCAACCCACATCTTTAATAACTTAGTTTTTCTTTTTGTGTTTGTTTCATTTTGTCTGTAGGTAACAAAAAGGGAGCCTTACTGGTGAAAGCTAAGAGGAAGAAACTGGTGTTGCATTACGCTCGGTGAGTGACCTTCCTCGAGCTTATTAGGAAACATTGGGGTCAATTTTTAGTTCAGGTTGGGGGGGGGGGGTTTACTGCTTTTCTTTTTAAGTTATTTGTTGGTTTTATGATAATTGTTGTGTAAATCCACGAGTTGAAGTCCTTCCCAAATTTTGACCGGAATTTTTGTTTTGTTTTGCTCAAGAGCTTGTATTTCATAGAGATCAGGAATAGAATATAGAGACAAAGGGATGGTTGTTTAAGGGTAGGAAGTTCAGAATTACATGACAGGGATACAAGTCTAACGTGTAGATTGGTACCATAGTGCTTTATTTCTGAGAAGTACTCCTTCAGTAGTTTATCAATATAATTTGGCATAATATAGATTCACATGCATGTATGATTGGTTGAGAAATAAATAAAACAGACACCAAATGATGAAAAGGCAGTAAAAGGAAATTGGCTCGCTAAGTTGGGTATCCCTCACCCGGTTGTTCAGCCCAAAGGGGGTTCATCCCCAAACACCGTCCAAAAGGACAATATATAAACTAAAAAGTTTTAAAAATTTCATCTGAATTTAAAGAGGAGCAAAAGCTGCTTATTTGGGGCCTCAAAAAATCTTCTTGATTAGTCTTGTGGGTGTGATGATCATCAAAAAATTTCATTGCCTTAATTTGACTGTCCGAATGAAAAAGGAGGAAAGTCGAAAAAAGACTTAAGTATAAAGCATAGTTAGAGAGGTATCTGAATAGTGTTGGAATAAGATTTGGTTCTGCAATATTATCTATAAGTTTTGATGATAACAAATGAGTATATTTGTATGAATAATTTTGATAGTCTAATGTTTGTTATTTTTGAGTATTTAACAAACAGGTTCTGCTTTTGATGGATTACATGGCCAAGACATTAGAAGAGAATTAGTTCCGCTTATGCGCTACACAAGTTCGGATGAACAATATCAAGACACACCTGAAGACTCTGAAGTGTAGGCTCTGATATGAAGTCTAAAGAAACCAAGTATAAGATTTGAAGACAGAAGTTCTACAGAAGTCCAGATGCTAAAGACTCGTGTTTCTGAAGACAACATGTTCTAAAGAAACCAGTCAAAAAATCTGAAGACAAAAGTTCTACTGAAGTCCAGATGTTAAAGACTCATGTTTCTAAAGACATAGTGTTCTAAAGAAACCAGTCAGAAGATGTGAAGACAAAAGTTTCTACTGAAGTTATGATTCTAAAGACTCATGTTTCTGAAGACAAAGGGTTCTCAAGACAAAGTGCTGAAGATTCTGAAGACGAAGTTCTGAAGACTTGATGTTTTTAATACCCAAGGTTCTAGAAAAGGTTCTCAATACCAAGTGTTGAAGACTATGAAGACAAAGTTCTGAAGACTCTGAAGACTTGAAGTTCTGATGACCTTAGTGTTATGTTCCCTCTTCTAAGATAACATTAACATGGTACAGTAGTACATGGTACAATCAAAACATTTCAATCCACTACCATGAAGAATGGACGCGTCACAATATCCTTCCCCCCACGTGATTCAAGCCGCCAAAGATTCTGGAAATCCCAAGAGTACCCCTCAACAGATATATTATTTTATTGGCTATATAAAGGGCTTGAAGACTAAGAGAAAAATATGTGAATTCACGCCAATTCACATTATAAAGAGATTGTTCATGCACTTTCATATTTCTCTAGTCTATGTTCTAAAATTACTACTTACATATCCACTTGTGTAGAAGCATAATTTCTTGTAAACAAAATTTGTTCAAACAATTGTTTAATATTCCTTAAGGGACTAGTTAGGTCAGTATCCTTAAGAAGTCTAGGAGTTTTGTGTCTTAGAGTTTGTTGTTAGTCACTTGTGGGTAGCTTGTGCATTGTAATAATCAATTTGATTATTGTTTGATTTTCCTAAAGGGACCAGTTAGGTCAGTATCCTTAAGAAGTCTAGGACTTGTGCATCTTAAAGGTTGTAACATTAGTCACTTGTAGTTAGCTTGTCCATTGTAATAATCTATGTGATTATTGGATTAAGACCTTGTTGAGAAATGCGAAATCACCTTGGTGGGTGGACTAGACTAGCATGATAGTTTTCAAGTGAACAAGTATAAAATACTTGGTTCTTTACTTCCTGTTCTTAATTATTGTTATTATCAAGAGTGGGGAAAGCATATTTTATTTAAAGGGATTATTTTTAAGAATTTTTTTTTGATTTAAAAGCCAATTCAAACCCTCCTTTATTGTGTTTTTTACACCTTCAGTTGGTATCAAAGCTCTGGTTCTGAGGTGATAAAAAGTTTGCATTTTTATCAACACTTAACAGTGTCCAGTATCGATCCAAATTGTGTGAAAAGCCAATGGCTACACATGTTGCTACCAATGTTGAAAATAGGGATAATGATAGAGACCATTATAGTGAAAAACCTCCTATGTTTGATGGAGAGAAGTTTGACTATTGGAAGGATAGAATCAAAAGTTACTTTCTGGCATATGACTTGGATCTATGGGATTTGGTAGTTGATGGCTACACTCACCCAGTAAATGTTAAGGGTCAGAAGATTGCAAGAAGTGCAATGACAGATGCTCAGAAGTTAATTTACAAGAATAATTACAAAGAGAGAACCAATATGCTTAGTGATATTTCCTTTAATGAATATGTAAAGATCACTGATAAAGAAACTGAAAAAGGAATTTTTGATTCTCTTCAGATGACACATGAAGGTAATGTTCAAGTAAAGGACACATAGGCTCTTGCCTTAATCCATAAATATGAGGCTTTCAAGATGGCAGATGATGAATTTGTGGAAACTATGTTTTCAAGATTTCATACTCTTGTTGCAAGACTCAAAGTTCAGAATAAAGGTTACTCTATTGCAAATCATGTTAAGAAGATTATCAGAAATCTTCCTATCAAATGGATACCCATGGTAACTTCTTTAAAATTGGCAAAGCATCTGAATAACACGAGTCTTGAGGAATTGATCAGTTTTTTAAGAAGTAAATTGATAGAACTTAAGGAAGATGAACCTCAGAAGAAAGTCAAATTTGTGGATTTGAGGTCTAAGTCTGGAAAGACAAAGGCTTTCTAAGAACAAGAAGAATCAAGTGGGTTTGGAGCAGACTTAGATGAAGATGAACTCTCTTTGATATCCAAAAGGATCAATCAAATCTACAAGCACAAATAAAGAAAGTTCAGAGGACAAAGAAGAGTGAACGGGAGAGGTGAATCTACTTCTGGTCAGAAGAATGCTTTTGGAAAAGGAGTTATCTGTTATGAATGCAAGGAGCCTGGACATTATAAGAATGAATTCCAAAAGCTCAAGAAACCTAAGAAGGCTTGCAAAGTAAAGAAAGGTCTCATGGCAACATGGGATGGTTCAGAATCAGGAGATGAATATTCTGATGAAGAGCATGCCAATGCAGCATTCATGGAAAAGACTAGTACGAGTGAAGCAGCATCAAAAGACGAACTAACACTTGATGATGAGTCAGACTCTGATGATGACCAAGAGGTACTTTCTTCCTTATCTCGTTCTGAACTTGAAAAACACAACCTTGAAAAAGAGTTTTGTAGTTACTTCTGAGAACTCTACTAAAGATAAGCAAAATCTTTCTGATTTAAGTGAAAAATTATTTGTTTTACAAAAATCAAACATTGCTTTGAAAAGTAACGTTTTTAGATTAGAATAGGAGATTATATCTAGCACATATGTTACTGACGAAGTAATCTGGTATGATAGAGCTTTTCAACACTTCCTAGCTAGAAGCATAATGTTTTACCCCAAAATTTTCCCTCTCATTTATCAAGACTTTTCTCACAAGATTCCTTTGACTCAAGACTGGATTAGGGTTAGTCAGCTCAAGACATCTCATCTTGCACTGATAACCCAAAATTAGGGTTTGAGTTTGCACAAGTATTTTTGGACTATCAATGCTTCATATGACTTTCAAACATCATTATGGATCCCTAAGATCACTCAGGACAAGTTTCAAGCCTTGAACCACATTTTTGATCAGTCAGTTGACCTAAAAATCAATTGTATTGGGGAAAAAGTCAACCATGGCCAATTTACAGTCAAACTTCATAATTTTTGATCCACATCAACATTTTAAACTTATATGTATCATTTGATCATGTTTGGACCATAATTACTCAAGAAATTTGATCAAATCACCAAAAGGGCAAAATGGTCAAAATCGGGGTTTTGATTGAGGAAGGGCAATTTCTGATTTTTTTTTACCTAGAAAATGACCAATTGAGTTAAGGAATGATTTCAAGGATTCAGTTAAATCATCTTGACCTTATTACATAGCTCAAAACATTTCAATTTCATTGGATTGACAGATGAAATTTGCAATCAACTGATCAAAAGTCAATTGTACACTAAAAAGTCAAACTTTGACTTTTTGGTCAAAATCAAGTGCCAAGGGTCATAATTCATCAAAACATGTCAAAATGTGAAACTTGTTCATCAAGAAATCCAAGTTTGAAGATTAGGGTTTGAATTTGAAATTTTTCTTAACTTAGAAAATTTTCTAAGTATAGAAAATTTCTTATTTTCCCTCAACTTTAGGCCACTTTTTCACCATGATGCATAATGATTCAAAGAAAGTTCCCAACATTAAAGTTGTAGACCTCCATGAAGTCTACAACTTTTCTTCTCACACTTTTACCTAAAGATGCTTGGATCTCAAGATATAAATTTATGAATATATGGTCATGAACAAAGTAACTTAGTGAAATTTTGCCCTAATTTAGGCAGGTTTTGGACCCAACTTCATGGCAACTTTTCTCCTAGTTCCAAGAGGTATCTCAAAATGAATTTCAAAGATGAGTTATATAGAACATTGAAAGCTTTCAAAAATTTCCAAGAACTCCTCAAGATCATTTTTGAGTAGGGAGAATCGAAGAGATGAAGTTGGCAATTTCTCACTTTTTGTCCAAGCCATTTCATGAAGAACAAAGTTGCAATCAGTACCTATGCTGCCTAATCCATGATTTATAGGTCCCAAAATTGTTCCACACTCCTTAATTAAATTCTTACTTAGTTGACAAAGCTTTGATCCATACCTTACAACCATTATCCAACTTGCAATTCCATTTATGGCAAAAAGTGAGCATTGCCATTTTGAAAAAGATCAACTTTTGCCACTTTGCAAATCTTGAGCATTGAACCTGTCCCCTTGGCACATACAAGTCTCACAGGTATAAGGCAATTTGTACAAGCTGATACCAACCCTAAGGGAGCAAGTACAAGCATGGCAAGCATTGTCCCTTCACTTTACTTCAAATGCAAGAAAAGTTGCAAAAAGGCTAGAACAGGCACAACTGTTAGAGGGTTAACATGAAACCAATTCCATACTAATATACAAACATTATACAACACAAGACATGATTAGTTGAGTCCTGAAACACTCCCAAGCAGAAAAACACCAAAAATCTGTCCAAACTTGCAGTTTTGGCATAAGCATACCCATCTTCCTTTTGGCTCGTGCGTTACAAGTCTTGATCATTAAAACATCTTACCTACTTGATATCAAACCAATCCAGACCATCATCCCTGTTCTGTAATCACTTTTTCATCATTTTCCATTATTTCTTTCCAAGCTTGCAGTTTTACTTGGCCAAGGAGCTTCAGGCACTCTCAGAGCAAAGCAAGGTTTGGAATACGTTCAGGGAAGTTCAAGGAAGCTCAAGCAAGCATCAGGCCTCCATCAAACTCACTCCATTTCCATCCATGATTCCAACTGAAGGAGGTAAAATCTCAAACTCTATCTCCTTGTACAGGCAACCATAGGCCACGATTTATGAATAAAAAATGTAGTCCTCATCACAACGAAACTGTACATATATTTATCTTGCATTGATTTTACTTGAGTTGAGAGAATTTAGAACTTAAAATTTCCGAAAATATTAGGTTTAAATTTAGGGCTGTTAAAATTCTGTTTTATCTTTGATAGTTAGCTTACATAACTTATATGGTTGGAATCGTGAATTCAAGCACTACAATTTTCATGTTATGAGTTTTCATTTTCATGGAAGTATGAGAGAGTTACAGGATATCTGGCCAAGCTTGAGGAAGAAGATGAAGTACAGGGCAAGGACTTGTTTTGGGTTATATTATTTTTGTTTTCCTTAAGACAATGGATGTATAGCCACCCCAGTGGCAAATAGCGCGCTGGTGAGACCCATGTCCTGGGTTCAAACCTGAGCGCTACTTTTGTGTTTTTCACATTTTTTCCCTTTTCCATTTTGCCATTTTTGCAGGTTGGGCTTAGTCTTTTGTGCCAGGATTTTTTTCTAACATTACTACCAATCTGCTACATCACCTCCTTGCCAGCTTTTTATATTTTTATTATTTTTATTTTATTTATCTTATTTTCATTTATATATATATATATATATATATATATATATATATATATATATATATATATATATATATATATATATATATATATATATATATATATATTAAATATTTCTTTAATGCATAAAAATCCCAAAAAAATGTAAATTTCATAATATTACATTTTATTTTATTTTAGTTTATTTTTCACATAAAAATATATTTTATTTTAATAGATATCACATATTTTCTTAATAAATTTGTAAAATATAGTTAAAACATATTTAGTTTAATTTATTTTTCATTTCATACTTATAAATACTTATTTTTGCATATATAAAATTTTTATATTTTTTATACAATATTATTTATTATTTTAATACAAAAAACACATAAAAATAGTAATTAGGGTTAAACCCCTTTTAAAAATTAATTCCTTTTCCTTATATTTTTAGGTTTAGATGAAAATTTCTTTTACATAAAAAAAAGGGACACAAAAAATCTTTTCTTACATATACATTGTATTGTATTTTTAAATATTGTATAATATTTATTCTAATTCGTACAAATTCGATTTGGTTGTAATAATTTATTTAGGTTTATATTTTTGTAAAATCCCCATTCAAATTTGTACTCCCCCATCCCATAAATTGTTGTAACAGCTTAGAAATATTTACATTACGCAATTTATCGCTTTATATGCCATGATTAGTAATTAGGGTTTGTATGACAAGATCAAAACAAAGCAAAATAGAAAACCATAAAATACAAGACAAAATCAAAGCATGAAAATGATACACTTGCACACAAGCACCCCTAGGGTTTCTCCACTTGGTTTCCTAAAACAAAAATGGCCATATTACGCATGCGAAGTATCTTGGCAAAAGAAAACAAAAAAAATAAAGATCATAGTCCCTCGATGACGCTATTCAAAAGTTGCCTTACAAAATGATCTTGGTCCCTCAAAAAACTAAGATACTTTGCAAACATTGCTAATCATGGTTATACAATGACCCACGCTCGTCCCGTTTACATCCAAAGATAGGGTTGCTTACCAAATCAATGGTAAGACAACAATGTCAAAGGAATAGAAAATGTACAAGAAAGACATTTGAGTAGGTAGTTTGCTCTTAATTACTTTATCTATTTTCAAATAACTATCCTTGCTATTTTCCAAAACAAACACACACATTTCAAAAACATCTTACAATCATTGAAAACATTTTCAAAAGACAAACATCTTTGTATACATTCTTACAAACGAGAATCATTACAAAGATTGCCTAAACAAATGGCCTCTTTTATAAAATAATTTCAAAACCACACCAAACACAATGTCAAACAAACAAAAGTAAGTGATCTAAGCAAGTAACTAAGAGCCCATGGAAAACCATGGATGAAAAGGGTGCTAATACCTTCCCTTTTCATAATCTACCCCCCAAACTCAAGAAAACATCTCAAAGGTATTTCCTGTGCTTTTTCACCTTTCCTTTTGGATAAAAGAAAAGTCGGTGGCGACTCTTGCTAACCACAACATTTGCGATAAAACGTAAAACCCTCAAGTTAGTTCTCCCACCGTATCACACATAAATATAAGCAAAATGGCTTCAATGATCTATGGAGTTAGCAGAAACGTAAGTAGAGGCTTGGGGTACTCAAGACGATGAAAAATAATTGATGAGACTCTGAGTGTCAAACCAAAACCTCTTTCTGAACATTTCGTGCTTGCTGGCACATAATTGAAATGTCTAGAACCAGAAGTTTCTGATTCCATTGCAGCACAACCACAGACACAGACACATAAGGAAACTTTTAAGCCTAAATATCATGCACAAATTCCACTTGATTATCATGTTGCAGAAGATTCCAAAGGGGTCTGAACCTTTAGAACTTCTAACAAGAGAGGACCCAGAAAATGGAAACCCAAGGATCAGATAATATATATTGCATATGTTCTTGATGGTGCAACTGAAACACAAATCATGGCACTTGGACAGTGGATGCTCGCAAAACATGATGGGCGAAAGGTATATGTTCCAAGATTTAAAACTTAAGTCTGAAGGCAATGTTGGTTTTGGAGGCAACCAGAAGGGGAATATCATTGGCCTTGAAACTAAATCAACGGTGCTACTATCAGAACAACATAAGCTTCTAAATCTTATGAAGAAATGATTCTAGGTTTTGATGTCCTTGGTTGAGCCAACTCACTTTGATGAAGTTCTTATGAATAAGGACTAAACTCTAAAAATGATTGACGAATCAGCTGAAAGATTATCAGACTTATGAGAGTAACATTTCTATTTTCTTTAATTATATTGTCATCAGAAGATGTTTCGGTCAGAAATGTCTCTGATCATATGGAAACCTTTCTGGCTTTCCAAATACTGAGGATATCAAATATGTCACTTAGTTAGATGTAACGATTATTGGTTGTAACCTTGGGTTATTCCTAATTATCACACGCTACCTAAGCTAGACCATGAGTAGTACAATTGTTTCTTGGAAGTGATTTATCATGATTAAATTCATTAATTACTCCTCATTATTATGTTTTATTTTTAATTTAATTTTATCTTTCCTAAAACACTTTATACAATTCCACACATGACCTCACTTCACTTCCCACACTTGTTAGAAACCCTAAACCCTTTTCTCTTAACTGTTCATCAAGATTTCTCTTTGTTCATAATATTCATCAATGCTCTTCATCAAGATCATCAGCTTCGTCAACAACCTTCATTATCTTCAACACTTCAACATGATGAATGCTCAACAACAAGAGGTTGTTCAGTTTTCTAAAGAAATGGAACAAGCCCTAAATCCTTCTAGGCCATCTTCTTCAAATATTCCAACCAGTTATTCTTCCCCTCTGGTAAATGGTTCATTTTCTCTATCAGTTATTAAACAACACCACATAACACATAAATTTATTCAAGTTCACTGTAATCTGAAACCACATGAGTTAAATGTTCTTCGTGAATATATGGTGGATTTTAATAACCTTTCTGCAAATGGTGCAAACATAATTGCTGACTTGAATGCTCAAGGATGGGAGCACTTCTTCATGCGTATTCATGATCCTATTTATAATTCTTTGGTTAAGGATTTCTGGATTCAAGCGGATTGTGACAATCTACATGTAGTTGCTCATGTGTTGGGTCTAAAAATTGTCATTACTGAAAAATCTATTGTTGATATTCTGGGCATGCAACGTCTAGAAGGTAAACGAATTTATAAGATGCATAAGAAATATATATATATATATATATATATATATATATATATATATATATATATATATATATATATATATATATATATATATATATATATATATATATATATATATATATATATATATATATATATATATATATATATATATATATATATATATATATATATATAGGATACGATCAACAAAGCCATCTTCAATAAATACTCTCCTGAGAAAGCTGAGTATAAGAGTAAAGATTTCCATGCTAAACTCAGAATTTGGCATAAAATTATCCTGAATTGTATCAACCCCAGACCTCCGTCCAATTCTTTTGACTATTTTAACGTTAATCAGAAGTACATGTTTTACTATTTGATGGCCCATCAAAATATGTGTCTTCCAGCTCTTCTATTTTATTATTTGAGAGATATAAAGACTAGAACCACTAATGATTCCAAGAGGAAGGTTTCAAACTATATTCCTTTTAGACGTCTCATCACTAACATCCCGGTAGAAAGTGGCTTGGTGAAAACTTTGGTTGAAGAAGCTAAGTTTATAGAGGACATGGCTTCTAGTCTTGGATTCAATGGACAGACTCTAAAGAATATGAGGCTCATAGTGGAAGTCATTGCTAAACCTCTACTTGTTCCCTCTGAAAGCATCAGAATCTCAAGAATTCATGTGAATAACTACCCTTTATTTACCAAGGGAGATAACATGTCTAGCATTTATATTTACATCAGGATGATGTAAGCAGAAGGATATGATATGTCCAGTTTAAACTATTCTAATTTACCTCCTGCTCAAGAGTATGCCGACTCTTCCAGAGGTAAAAGGAAGAAGAGTTCAGAAGCTTCTGAATCTGGAAAGAAGAAGAAGAAGTCTGGAACTTCTAATACTGTGACTCAATCTGCTTATCCAGAAACAACAATCTCATCCATTCCAACCACCATCACACAAACATCATCTTTTACATCCTTTTTTGTTCCACCACTCACCATCACCACTTCTGTTTCTGTTCCTGTTACAAATATCTCAATTGTATCTGATATTGTTTCAACAACAATTCCTTTCACTTCAAATGTTTCTGCTTCACCATAAACCACTACCATTTTTGAATCTCAACCTGCCACAACCACACTCCCTTCAATAACTCAAGCACCTTCTTCAATCACCATTCCATCTCTCACCACACCCATTTCATCGGAACATGTTCTTACATTCACCCCAACCATCATTACTTCCATTTATGAAACTACACCACCACCACTAGTTACTCAATCATTATTTGATTTTTTCCTTTTTCAACCTAGCTCCAATCCACATTGACTCACCCATTATTCACTCTGATCCTCGTTCTCCTTTTGATCATGAAATGCCTGAAAGGACCATTCCTGACCATTTTGAAATCCCCATTACCGAACCATTCAGTTTTTCTGAAATCATTTTTGTTGACCAATAATCCTCTGAACCATAACCATCTAAACTCAAATTCTAAGCCAACCTCTTATGAACTCACTTTAATTATTTATGAAAAGCTTATTCCAAAAACCTTGGATGCATGCATTAATTTTTTTAGAAATGAGGGTAGAAAGAAGATTGAAAAGCTAAGAGAAGAAGGAAGCTCAAGCCCTAAGCCCCAGAATCTGGATGATTCCTGGAAGTTGTTTCAGAAGTGGATGTCTTATGAGTTTGCAAGGCTGAATACCTTCTTTGAAGCATCCAAAATTGTTGTTGTTCAGACGATGACAAAAAGAGAGGAAAGAATCATAGTCTTCCAACTCATTTCTAAGAAACAAAGAGAAGAAGAAGCTAGAGAGATAAAAAGAGGTAGAGGAAGCCAGACTTAAAGCTCAAGAGGCAGAAGAAGCCAGAAAAGCTGAAGAAGTCAACTTGGATAAAGAGACAGAAGAAACTCATGAAGCAAGACAAGATGTTGTAGTGGTATCTTCTTTTGATCATGTCATTGCGCGTTGGAAAACGAAATTGGTGAGATTAGAGGAGAACAATAGGGTTTCAGAGAAAGCATCATTTAAAAAAAGGCTGTTAATAAGAATGTTCAGAGTATGCTAAAGTTGATTCTTGACAAGATATCTGCTTCAACACCTCCTGCATCTAAACTTTAGGCTCTTAGGCTTTTATTTTACCTTTTGCTTCTGAACCTTAGAACTCTTGATTCTTATGTTTTTCTTCTAATATTTTCTTTTCTTACTTATGATCTTCTAATTCTTAATGAAGTTTATTTTAACTTATCACTTCTTATTTTCTTTTATTTATTCTATTTTTGTGTTTTTTCACACATAATTACCTTTTTGATTATGACAAAAAGGGGGAGTAAATAACTGAAAGTAATATTTTGATTCTGATAATCAAATTCTAGAAAATTTCTCTAAAAAGAGCTACTTACATTCTAAACCAGTTAAACTTCTGTTTCTGTTAGAATTGTTTTCTTTTCAGGAATTATGAACTCTAATTAAAGTCAAGATCTGAAAGTATTAAACAAGGCTTTTGTCTAACTTTTGGATTCAGACTCTGAGAAGTTCTTAAGTTCATAATTAGACTATTCATAACCAGGATCTGAATTAAGAATTTGGAATCTGCCTTTGTTAGGCTAGAGGTTCAAGATCTCAATTGGCATGATGGGTATCAAGACTCTCAAGATCTCAATATTTGATCTATTGGAACCAAGCGGAGTTCTACTCAAATGGTTCAGAATCAGGATATTTGACCTTCATCAAGTTTTTGAGTTAGGGGGAGTTTCATAAAACGGATAAGTATTCCTTACTGTAATACGGTGGGAGAACTGACTTGGGTGTTTTTGCGTTTGATCGCAATTGTTGCAGATAATAAGAGTCGCCACCGACTTTTCTTTTATCCAACAAAGGAAAGGTTGAAAAGAATAGGAAATACCTTTAGAGATATTTTCTTGAGTTCGGGGGTAGGTTATGAAAAGGGAAGGTATAAACACCCTTTTCATCTGTAGTTATCTACGGGCTCTTAGTTGCTTGCTAGATCACTTGATTTGTTTGAAAATGTGCTTGTGGTGTGAGTTTGAAAACATTTTGAAAACGTCTTTGTAATGATTCTCGTCTCTATAAGAATGCATACAAAGTGTTGGTTTTGAAAATAGTTCAAAGAGATGTTTTTTGTAGAAGATGTTTTTGAAAGTGATTTTTAAAAATGCCTTTATAATGATTCTCGTCTCTATAAGAATGCGTACAAAGAGCTTTGACTTTTGAAAATGATTCAATTGAAAGTGTTGGTGTGTAAATGGTTTTTTGTTGTGAGCAAGCAAGCAACTACGAGTGTCCTACCTACTCAAAAGGTCTAATGTTCTTTTCCTCCTCCTTTAGATGTTTCTATCTTACCATTGATTGATAAGAAGCCCCATCGTTGGATGTGAAGGGACGGGCGTGGGTCGTTTGTATAGTCATAGAAGGCAACCTATGAGACGTTTTAGTAATTTTGTATAGGGACTAGATCGTTTATAGAATGCAACATCGAGGTAATCGAGGGACTACGATCTTTTATTGAGGATCTTTGCTAAAACTCCCATATTCGAGGGACATGACTATTTTCCGAGGCAACAAGTGAGATTACCCTAGAGGTGCATGTATTCAAAGTGTGTTTGATTGCATGAATTTTTGTCTTTGATTTTTTGGGTTATCTACTTGTTGGTTTTATCTTGCTATACATCTTAATTACTAACATTTGTATAAAGCAATAAAAATACATAAAATAAATATCCTACACTATTACAACCATATTTAATAGCAAGAAAATATAAAGACAAAAAAAATAAAAGAAGGGAACATAAGTTTTTCGACCCAAGAAGAATGCACCCTTCGATTCTGCTCTTCTTGGCTTCTTTTGATTTTGGTCTAGCAGTCAGCGTGAGATGTAGCCTTCGATTCATCCTTTTGGTTGCTTCTTTCGATTGGGCATGGAATCAATATTAACATGCCTTTCAATTACGTCCTTTTTATGCTTCTTTCGATTGGCCTGGAAGTCAGCCCGTGAGTGTACACTCTTCATTTCAAACTCCTTGCTGCCTCCTTCGATTGCAGGGATGCAAAGCTCCCAAGTTGAGATTCAAAAGGCTTCAATGTTTAACTAATCGAAGGATACCAAAACCTGTCTAAAACATGAAAATGAAACTAACATATGTAACTTTTGAAAGCTACAAGCCAGGGGTTAGTACAAGATTATTGGGCACCAAGATCCAAAGTCTAACTAGTCAGGTTTGAGATTTTCAACATACAGGCAGTGAGGATTGAAAGTTAGGGCATGTTCAAACTTCCTAGGTGGGATATCTATATTTTCGTTTTACTTATATGTACAATTGATATTTAAATGAAAAAAGTTCCAAGTTTATAGGAAACTTACCTCTTGAGGTGCTTAATCGAAGGAGTTATAGGTGACTTCCTTGGTGGTGGATGGAGCTTCGTTGGGACCTTTCTGAAACTAGTTTAGTTGCTGCTTTGTTTGGGCATTCACTGAATCAAAGGAGAGTGTGATAGAGGTGAGTGAATCAAAGGTTATTATATAATCAGTCTAGGAAGTGAATCAAAAGACTATTATGTTACAATTAGGGAATGAATCAAAGGTTGGTTATCGGGCAACTAGGGTGTGAATCGAAGGGTTCACTAATGCATGAAGGGATCTAAGACTTTTAGAGTTTAAATGTTTGAGAATGTTTGAGAATGTTTGAGATTGTTTTAGAGTTTTGAGAATTTAATAATTTTCTCAAAATAAGAGTTTTTTCAGCTACCAGCGGCCCCTAAGATATGTGATGGAAGCTCTTATTTATAGATGAGTTTGGCTTATGTTTGGGAGGGAAAACAAAAGAAATTTGAACAAATTGGGTATATTGTTCTTGTAGTCTTCGAGGTGCAGTTTTTATATGCCAATTTGGTGCATGTATGGCAGCAGCATGGCAGGACTACTTTGTAGCAGTTTTGGAGGGTTGTGGCCAGTGCAATAGGCTTGTACTTGGAAACACATAGGACTCTGGCCAGCAAGAATCTTTGAATATTTCAACCTTTCGTTTTAACTTCATAAGTCCAACCTTCGACCAGGTCCTTTCTTTAGACAACAATATTTGTTTCCAAACAATATGTGTCTTTCGAATGGGCCATTTTTGTGCATCCTTTGACGGGGCCAAACATATGCCCCTTGAATGGGCCACCAAAATATGTCCTTCGAATGGGACATCCAGGTATGTCTGGAATGTCCTTCGAATTTTCCACCATAGTGTAGAAAATATGCGTGTCGAAAAAAACTTTCCAAGGGAGATACTGCCCAATCGAAGCTAGCGTTAAAATTGTTAATGCTTTGTGGGCGCTAGCATAGGTGTTGCCCGTGTGAATCGAAGCTAGTTGAAGACAGGTGTTGCCCTGTTGAAGCTTGCAGCAAGTTGTTTCAAAGGGAGACTTTTCCTAATCAGAGCTAGAATGAAGATATACAATGCCCTGTGGGTGCTAATATGAATCCAGTGAATGCTAGTCATAGGGAAGCTTTTGCCTTGAGCACGCTATCATGGTGAGATCCCCCTTGCTTTGTGAATCGAAGCTTGCAAGAAAGAGACCATTTCTCAATCGAAGGCTACATACAGATAACCATTACTTTTATGAATTGAAGCAAGCATGTCAGGGACCAACGCTCAATCGAAGGGTGTATTTAGGAGACTAAATGCCCAATTGAAGTTTTCATATAGGTAACCATTGCATTATGAATCAAGCAAACATGTAAGGTCAATGGTGCAATCTAAGGATGTATGTAGGGAACCTAAATGCCCAAACGAGGCTTGCATGCAGGAAGTCCCTACTTGGTGAATCAAAGGAAACCTTCAGAAGGCCATTGCCTTTTGAATCGAATGAAGCTTTCAGAAGGTCATTTCCTTCTGAATCAAAGGATGCTAGTAAAAGGCCACTTCCTTTTGAATCGAAGGAAACTGTTTCAAAGGGAAACCAAACCCAGTCGATGCTAACATGGAGGATAAAGTTCAGTCGAAGTTAAGCACCAATCGAAGCAAGCTCATTTTTCTTCAATTTTGTCAAAAAAAAGTCAAATTTATCTACTTTGCTCTTTCAATAGTTTCCTCCTTGACCTGATTCTTGGAAATCCAATATGATCCACGGAAACTTGAGCTGATCAAGCCTTGTGCAGTTTTGGCCCAGTAGAAATCTTGTGAGGAAATTCTTGAAAAATTGAGAGGGAAAATTTTGGGGTACAACAGCTGCCCCTGGTCAATCTTCATAAACCTGAAGAGTTAGATTGGCGATTCCTCCATTCGTGACCTGAAGGTGGAAGATGATTGAACACTAGAGTGCCCAGAAATTTGCACTCGATGATGTGGCGGTTGATTGTGTAGGGAATGGGCTTAAAGATACCATTTGGAAAGATAATGTAGAGTTGTCCGAGGTGGTCTTATAGATGCCATCTAAAGGTGATTGTTGACAGAAATAAGACTAAGTCAGAGTTTTACTATATCTTGAAGATGCTTTTCAGAATGAAGTGCTGAAGGGGAAATGCGTTTCAGAACTCCTCTGAAGGAAATGTTCGCCAGAACTCAGTCTCTGGGGAAAATGCTTTTCAGGATTCTGTATCTGAAGGGGAAATGCTTTTCAGAATGAAGCGCTGAAGAAGATGTTTTTCATAATGAAGTGTTGAAGGGGAAATGTGTTTCAAAACTCCTCTGAAGGAAATGTTCATCATATAGATGGTCGTCCAATCTTGTTTCGGGGATTGATCTACAATTAACCGTTCACAGATATTTATCCTGTCTTGTTTTAGGTATTAATTTGGAACTTGTTTTTGTTGGTTGTTGAGATAGTTGTCCTGTCTGGTTTTAGACATTAATCTCTGACCTCTTTTGAAAGAAAGATAGTTTCCCCGACTTGTTTTAGGAGTTAATCTTCAATCAATTCATGTAGATAGTTGTCCTATCTGGTTTCAGGTATTAATCTATAATCAGTCGCTCACATATAGCTTTCCTGTCTAGTTTCAGGTATTAATCTAGAATTTTCTGAAAGTTGTTTACGACATTCATCTGTTGACCTTTCCTGAAAAGGTAAAGAATTAGTTTCTTGCAATATCATGATGCATGAAGTGCGAATGATGCTTTCAAAATAAATGAGATTGTGATATATGCATTCATGCTGTATATGCTATGAAACCTATAAAATGGTGTATGAATGCAATGTATGAATATGTCAGTCGTTCTATTGCAGTGTTGTTAAATTAGGGAAAATAAATCCCTGGTTGTAGCTGGAGATAAAGAATGTAGGTCTTCAGATTTTGTTTGAAGTTGAAATGCTGAGAGACGGGTTTCCATTATTAGAGAAATAAACTTTGTTGGGGAAGGGAAACTATGTGCGTTGTTTAGGGATTTCGTGAAATCTTGTTGTGGAGTCCTGAGAAGCTTGGCAACTTCACTGGGGTATTTTTGGAGCAGTAATTGGAAATTTTGCTCTGCGGGGGATATGAAAATACCTGACACCATTAGGCTGCATACTGAGAATATGGCAGTGACCTTGTAGCAGGATGTCTCTGCCTCTGTACCTGTTGGAGAAGGTACATGCTGGAGAAAATATCTACGGGGATTTTGCAGATGGCCTTTAGACATTGTCATGTTTATTTAAGCCATTAGTAACTGTCTTTCATTTTTTTTTTCTTTTTTTGTGCGTATATTTGTAAGCAGTAATCACATTCAAATGCATATGTTCAAAAATAATCACTGGACGTTTTTGCAAACAAAACAGGAAAATAAAAACAAATAGTTTTGCATTTTCAAAGGAATAACTTTGTATTAACTTGAATAAGCATTTTTGTACAAGGAGACGAACATCCCTATAAGGGAATGCCATCGTAAGAATAAAACTTTACAAAATAGTATACAAAGAAAACAACTATGTAAAATAAGCCCATTGGGTTCCCATTCTTCTATTGCTTTTAGGTCTTCGAGCGTCTCATCCCTTTGCTGCTAGTCCGAAGCTGATTGGATTGATTAATACCGTTTGAGTTTGACAGTGGATACTAAAGATTGGTTGTAAGGTGATCATACGGGACATGGTTATATGCTTTAAATATCTAACTTTTTCCTGGACCTCCCTTTCGGGTTTTCGGTCCACCGGGATATCCTTTTTTGCCCAAGCCGCCTTTTCAGGATTTCGACTTGTCGAGTGTACATATTTTTTGGTGTATATCCATAATTTTTGCCCGAACCCTTTTGGTTCGCCGAGATGCCCTAATTATTTCCTAGGCCATTCGACTTGGAAGGTCTTTGTTCATGCTTAGTATCTTTTAACTATGTCCGCATTTACAGGGTGCGGAAGGTTGTCACCGTCCATAGTGGTTAAGATCATGGCTCCACCAGAAAATATGTTCTTGATCACAAATGGCCCTTCGTACGTGGGAGTCCATTATCCCATGGGATCATCTTGCGGCAGGATAATGCGCTTGATTATTAGGTCACCAGCCTGATATACCTGACGTCTGACCTTCTTGTTAAAAGCTTTAATCATACGTTTTTGGTACATATGACCATGGCGAACAGCGGTAAGCTTCTTCTTGTCTATCAGGTTTAATTGGTCAAGTCGAGTCTGAACCAATTCATCTTCATTCAAACCCGCATCCTTCATGATTCTCAAGGAAGGGATCTGGACTTCTATGGGTAGGACAACTTCTATACCGTACACTAGAGAGAAAGGAGTTGCCCCTGTTGAGGTGCGCACCGTGGTATGGTAACCATGAAGAGCAAATGATAACATCTCATGCCAGTCTTTATATGTCACCATCATTTTCTGGATGATCTTCTTGATATTTTTATTAGCATCTTCTATAGCGCCATTCATCTTCGATCGGTAAGGGGAAGAGTTATGATGCTGGATCTTGAATTGCATGCAGATCTCGGTGATCATAGTATTATTGAGATTGGTACCATTATTTGTAATGATTATTTCTGGGATACCATACCGACAGATAAGGTTTTGTCTGATGAATCGGGCCACAAAGTTCTTGGAAACAGAAGCAAAAGAGGCTGCCTCGACCCACTTTTTGAAGTAGTCAATGGTGAAGAGGATGAAATGGTGCCCATTAGAAGTTGTGGGTCTGATCTCTCCAATCATATCGATTCCCCACATTGCAAATGGCCAGGGAGCAGTCAAGACGTTCAGAAGAACCAGTGGCACATGTACTTTATCAACATAGATCTGGCATTTATGAGAAGTTCGCGAATGCTGATAACAGTCTGCTTCTATAGTGGACCAATAGTATCTTGCCCGTAGGATCTTTTTAGCCATCGTGTGCCCATTATAATGGGTGCCAAAGGTACCTTCGTGCAAATCAGCCATAATCCTTCCTGCCTCACTCTTGTCTACGCACCAAAGCAAGGTAGAGTCGTGGCTGCGCTTGTAAAGGATTCCGTTATTGAGAAAGAACTTGGCAGAGAACCTTCTTAGGAACTTGTTATCATTGACTGAAGCTCCCTCAAGAGGCTTCGAGATATCTTTTAACTTCATGGAACCAAGGTTTGTCCACTACTTCTTCAAAATCAATCTCATGACAGTATGCTGGTTCGTCCATCCTCTCAATGGTAATCTGAGGATCCTCATAATCCCACCTGATTTTGAACATGGATGACATAGTAGCTAGCGCGTCCGCTAGTTGATTTTCCTCTCGTGGAAAATGCTCAAAGGTAATTTCTTCAAAATGTGGGATCAGTGTCTTCACATGCTCTTTGTAAGGGATGAGATTAGGATGCTTCGTGCCCCATTCTCCTTTGATTTGACTGATTACTAAGGCCGAGTCTCCAAATACACCTAAGGATTTGATCTTCAAATCTATAGCAGCTTTGAGACCCATAATGCATGCTTCATATTCAGCCATATTGTTGGTACAATTGAAACACAACCTGGCAGTGAAAGGAGTATGACAGCCTTCGGGGGATATGATCACAGCGCCGATGCCATTGTCGAGTGCTTTGGAATCTCCATCAAAAACCATAGTCCATCGGGATCCTTGTTCAGGTCCGTCATATGGTCTAAGTTCTTCACAATCATTCACTAACATGATGTCTTCGTCAGTGAATTCAAAATTTATGGATTGATAGTCATCCACAGCCTGATGAGCTAAATGATCAACTATTACACTTCCTTTTATTGTTTTTTGGGTAGTGTATTGAATGTCGTATTCGGTCAGGACCATTTGCCATCTTGCTATTCTTTCAGAAAGAGCGGGCTTCGCGAATATGTATTTAATAGGATCCATCTTAGATATCAATAAGGTAGTGTGAGTCAGCATATACTATCTTAACCGGCGAGAAGATGCCACAGCGTAGCAAGATTTCTTGAGCAGTGAATATCTTGTTTCACAGTTGGTAAATTTTTTGCTCAGGTAGTATATTGCATGCTCTTTTCAGCCAGACTCGTCATGCTACCCCAACACACCCCATTGAATTTTCTAATACTGTTAAGTACATGATCAGAGGTATCCCTTCAATTGGCGACATTAAAATTGGAGGATCTTGAAGGTACTCCTTGATTTTGTCAAAGGCAGCCTGGAAGTCATCATTCCACTTCACCACTTGATCTTTCTTCAGTAATTTGAAGATTGGCTCACAAGTAGCTATTAGATGGGAAATTAATCTCGCAATGTAGTTTAGACGTCCCAGGAATCCCCTAACCTCCTTCTCAGTGCGGGGGGTTGACATTTCTTGTATGGATTTTACCTTTGCAAGGTCTACTTAAATACCTTTGCCGCTGACATCGAAGCCTAAGAGCTTACCGGATCTTACTCCAAAGGTGCATTAATTCGGGTTCAACCTTAGTTTGTATTTCTTCAGTCTTTCAATAGCTTCTGCAGGTGGTCAAGGTGTTCCTCTTCAGTTTGAGATCTGGCTATCATATCATCCACGTAGATCTATATCTCGTGATGGATCATATCGTGAAACAAAGCTACCATGGCACACTGATAGGTTTCCCAGGTGTTCTTCAGCCCAAATGGCATAACTTTGTAATAGAAAGTGCCCACTGTGTGACGAAGGTCTTTTTCTCCATGTCCTCAGGTGCCATTTTGATCTGATTGTATCCGGAGAAACCATCCATGAAGGAGAATACCTTATGTTATGCGGTGTTGTCAACCAGAACATCAATGTGGGGAAGCGGAAAGTCATCCTTGGGACTTTCCCTATTCAGGTCTCTACAATCCACACACATACGTACCTTACTGTCCTTATTAGGTACCGAAACAACGTTGGCAACCCATTATGGATAAGAGGTGACAACTAAGAAACCATTATTGAACTGTTTCATGACTTCAACCTTGATCTTTTCTGACATCTCATGCCATATGCGATGAACCTTCTGTTTCACTAGAGGACAATCCTCTTTTGTCGGGAGGCGATGAACCATAATATCAGTGTGAACTCCTAGCATGTCTTCGTATGACCAGGAAAAGACCTCAACATAGTCATGTAACATCTGTATTAACCGTTCCTTGACACCATGCTCCAAATCAGCATGTACCTTGACTTCTTTCTTGTCCTCTTCAGTACCCAAGTTAACTGTCTCAACCGACTCTTCATGAGGTTGTATTTCCCTTTCTTCATGTTGTAACAGTCTTGCAAGTTCTCCTGGTACTTCATAATATTCTTCACCTTTGTCCTCGGCTTAGTAGATCGGATTTTCAAAGTCATAATGGGCAATAGCAGAATCATTATCAATGGGATCCAGAATGGATGTGGATCTGTAGTTTGATATGTGGGTGTGTGTGAGAGCACAACTGTATATTTAAAGAAGCGGAAAAGAAAAACAAAGAGCGTAAAATTTTTATGCAAAGTTTTATTAATGACATATGAAAATGGAGTAATGACCCTCACAAAATAGACCATTGTGCCTCGGGTAAGACACAAGGCTTTAAAGTTTCAATTGTTCAAATATTACATATCCTCAAAAACAAAAAGACAAATTACTCTTGAATAAAAGTAATGGGCACAAAATCTTTGGCCTCCCAATTCTTGAGTCCACAGCTGATGGTTGGGAAGATCCATTTGTCCAGGTCATAATCACTATCATTGTCTTCCAGAGCATTGACTCCCTGGTTGTTGATCCGTAAAAGTGGCCCCCCGACGCGAGCACGACGAATAGCTCTTTGGGCTCCTTCTTTGACTACTGCCTTGGCATCCTTCAGAGAAGCCATCTTCAGTGGAGGTCTGCTAATCTTCGGGAGCTTGGAAGCAGTTTTGGTTACAGCAACGGTCTGTGGAACCTCTTCAAAGTTCTGACAGGGGGTCTCAATGAACTTTTCATCCATTTCGACATACCTGAAAGAGTTCGGGTGACTCACCATGTATTCTTCCTCCCCATGGATTATGATAATTTTCCCATTGACTGGATACTTCAGCATCTGATGCAGGGTAAAAGTAACAACACCAGCCCCGTGGATCCAAAGTCGACCCAATAAACAAGAATAAGACGGGAAGATGTCCATCACATAGAAAGTGGAACTAAAAGTTTGAGTACCAACCTTGATAGGGATGTCCACCTCCCCGTGCACCATTCTTTTAGAACCATCGAAGGCCATCACCACAATGTTACTAGGCTTTAGTGTGAGTCCTTCTCTATCCAACCTGTCTAGAGCATTCTTGGGCAAGACATTCAGCAATGAAAATGTATCCACCAGAACGTGAGCTAGGGTAGTGCCTCTACACTCGATGGAGGCATGTAGGGAATCATTGTATTTCCTTCCCTTCGGAGTTAAATCAGTGTAAAAAAAACCATTCCATTATCAGCAGTCAGGCTGGCTACACGATTCTCGAATTGATCAGCGGAGGTCTCTTGAGGCACATGGGCAGACTTTAGGAATTTTACTAAAGCCTTAACATGGGCTTCAGAGCACAAAAGTAAGGCTAGCATTGAGATTTTTGAAGGGGTCTGCCCCAAATATTCTACGACATTATAATCACTCTTCTTGATTATCTTTAATATATCTTCCATCTCCTTTTTAGAAGCCCCAGGAATGGCTTCTGGATGCGCCTTCATCTGGACAGGCTCAACCATTACCTCCTTGCCCCGTGTCTCAGCCGACTCAGTAGTAGGGATAATAGCATGACTAACAGTAGGAGTAACAATGGGAATACTGACATGAGAAGCAATAGGAATAATCACAGGAATATCAAAAGTTTTTGGAGAGATCTCGGGAGATAAAACTCTTCCGCTTCTCGTAATTTTACTGGTCCTGACGATATTTTCGACATCAAGATCGGTATCTTCAGCAACTTTGTCTTCAATAGCCAACATGCCTTGCTTGACGCCATGGTAATAGACGCCAGCCCCATAATTCCATGGAATAACTTTATCCGAGGAATATGGTATTGGCCCCAGCATGGTGGTGATCAAGGGAGCAAACTTGGGAACAGATGTAATCCTGACGGGTCTTTTGGTGGAGACCCTGGGAGGATTGTCATAAATGGTGATTATCGAGACATCTTCACAACAACTTCTTGTAATGGGAAATTTTTCTAACAGAATTTCTTTGTTAACCATCAGGCGTTGGACACTTATTTTTAACAACAAACAACCATCTAGTAGAGACATACATAAGTGGCAACCTTCACCACATCCCAGAAATAAACCGGCTCGCAATAGATTCTCTTTAACAGTCAAAAGAGGAGTAGTTAATTCATCCACGAAGAAAACAAAACGGTCATCATCAATAGCATTGACACCTTGGCCATGTTTGGGCATTGGCGCTGTTATTACATTAGGTGTCTATGGAAGGTCAAACTCAATCTCTTTCTCCTCAATAAGGTCTTGCATTTTATTTTTCAGAGCCCAACAATCGTTTGTATCATGCCCCAGGCTCTCAGAATGATTGTCGCATCGAGCGTTTGGGTTGTAGCGGGGAGATGCAATATTGGGATTCCTGGGAGCTTCCTGTAGAGTCACCAGATTGGACTTCAACAGGTGTGGCAATACTTGGGATAAGGTCATGTTGATTCGGGTGAACTGTCTTATGGGTGCATCCAGCCTGCGTTGATTGTTTCGTTGTTAAGTTGATACAGGATTGGAGATCATAACATCCCCTACCATCGGACGACGTTCAGTTTTGTTTTGATTTCTCTGGCCATAAGCAACATTGACCTCCTTCTTTCCAGTGAAGGGTTTCTTCATCATACTTAAGGATGCATCCCTCTGAATCATTCCACTCTTAATACCAGCTTCTACCCACTCACTAGTTAAGATTAGCTCAGTAAACCCAACCAAAGAGCTTCTAATCAGATGATTGAAGAATGGAACAGACAAAGTGCCCAAGAACATATCCACCAACTCTCTATCAGATAGAGGGGGATGGACTCTTCCCGCGAGATCCCTCCATTTCTGGGCATAATTTTTGAAACCTTCACCAGAACCTATAGCCGTACTTTGCAGTTGTGTACGAGTTTGATCGAGGTCAGCATTATACTGGTATTGCTTGTAAAAAGCAGCATCCAAATCTTCCCAATTGCAAATATTAATTCCTTCCAACTGATAGAACCATTCTAATTGCGTCTCCGACAAACTTTCCTGGAAGAAATGTACCCACAGATTACTATCAGTAATGTGGGGTTGAATCTTCCTGACATATGACCTTAAATGCAACTTAGAACAGGAGACACCGTCGTACTTAGCAAATGTGGGGACCTTGAATTTCTGCGGGATGACCACCCCTGAGACTAGTCCTAGCTCTTCAAAATCCATCCCGGGTACCCTCTGGATCTCCATAGCATTGAGGCGATCCTCCAGCTATTTGTATTTATCATCAGCAAGAGGATACTGTTCTTCAGAGTAGTCAGATTCATCTTCCTCAGACTCTGGGTTGTCATTTCCTTCCTTGTTCTTTTCTTTTTGATATTCTCCTTCACCCTACGAGGTTGCGAAATCTAGAGCTCGCTTGGCCGGTCCTCTGAACCTTCTTCCCAAATTCAAAACACCGGTTGGTTTCTTTGCCTTCTTTGTCTTCTTCTTGATGATGAGGGCTTTCAAATCTTCTTGCCCCTTGGCCAGCGCCAAGAACATCTGCTGAAATTGAGTGTTTTGTGCTTGAAGGTCCTTAACGGTCAGTTCAAGAGCCATTTCTTTTTTTGTTTGGTCGCTGAAATAAACAGCAAAAAGATAAGAAAACTATCTTGAAGTACCTGCTTAATGTAATGGTATGCATGATAATGTTTATGCAATGTTTCTAAGGATTTTTAAAATTTAAACTTTCTTAGACAAAAAGAGAACAAACGTTAATTATATTAATAAGTTCAAATTGATTACAACCACACCTCTTGGCCTTACAATGGAAGAAATAAACACAAAATAAACTCCTAATACAAAAAGGTCGAGTGCATCCTCTTTGGCATAATGTAGGTGTTCAAACTTCGCTCTTCATGAAGCTGTCTGGTAAGTTCCAAAACCTTCTTTTCACTCACGTAGAATTGGGCTTCAAAGGTGTCTCGCTCTTCCTTCAGCTGGATCCAAGCTCTTTGCAAATCTTCAAGAGAAGTAGGCATGGTAGGATGAAGGATAGTATACGAAACATCTCCTTCAATAATCGGCTCCATGATGATAGGTAAAATGGCAGGATATGGCATACCGAGATTTTGAGTATGAGTTTGTACCACTTAAGATGAGTCTCCAATGAATGGAATTCTTATGCCCCAATGTCTTACTATCCACTTTGTTTACCATTCTCCAAGCTCGTATGAACCTTTGATGGTAGCCTTGGTCGTCGCCCTCATAGTCGAATACCAAACCTTGGATGAGTGTATCATGTAAGGACCATCTCTTCGTGCATACCCAAATTACCGTAATGCAAGAGAAGGGTTATAGATGGTACCTCCACTAATGCCTAAGAGTGGGACATTAGGGAATTCCCCATAATGGTCAATGATGGTAGTGTCCTCCAGGGGTGGAGAACACCAACGAATGTCAGAGTGTGTGAGTGACATCATCTTTTGAGGCCATGTCAAGCCTTGCTTGTTCTTCATAGTTGATCGAGATAGGTGTGAAGTAAACCACCTAGAGATTAAGGTAATGCAACACAAAAGAGTACCTCTTTTCTTCATGGTGCGAGTGTGTAAGCAATGTAAAATGTCTCCAAGCAAAGTAGGTATAGGGTTACGTGAGAGGAAAACCTTGATGGCATTCACATCTATGAATTGGTCTGGATTGTGAAATAGAACCCAACCATGGATTAGGAGGGCCAAGACATCTTCAAAAGCTTGAAAAACCATATCCTCCCAGAATGAACGAGCCTTCTCCAACAGAAACTTGGCTAGGAAACCCTTAACTCCACTTCTTGTTTCCCAATTTGTTATAATGTCGGCTCTCTTCAAATGCAAGGCTTCGGTAATGACTCCATGCTTTGGAGTCTCCTCTAAACCAGTGAATGGAATTTGATCAAGCACGGGCACTCCTAACAGTTGAGATAAATATTCTAATGTAGGCACCAACTGATAGTCAGGAAAGGTGAAGCAGTGGTGCATGGGATCAAAGAATTGGAAGAGTATACACATCATTTCTTCTTGGAAATTTGAGGTAGCCAAGATGAGAAATCGACCATATTTCTTGGTGAAAGGAGAATCTCCATGCACCCTTGCTGCTAATTATTGGAGTTAAGGGTGTGTTTTCACGAAGCTGACTCGGATGGTATTCCTTTGAATGGGATTCATGGCCTACAAAACAAAGAAAAGATAAATTCATAAATCCTTGAAATGGTTAGTGATAATGCTTATGATGTTATGATATTTATGACGTTATGTACATTTGAACAAAGCAAACAAACCATATACACACAAAGCAGACAAGTCCTTAGGTTTAGGCTTGCAATGGGGTTTATTAGTAAGTACCCCCTTGAAGTTTAGTTGGCTTAAACTGTCCTAGAAAGTAAACAGGTTCTAGAGGATCTCAATATCACTGTCCTTTCTTTTGGGCATTTTCTCAGCATAATCAATCTTTTATTACGGTCGAGATATCCAAAAAGTCTGATCTCAATGAGTGTAGTATCGATTATCAACCAATTTTCAGCTTTCCACCGAAACCGGCTATCTCACTACTTCCTAACAGCCAAGTTGTTCAAATAAGGTTCTAAGGTTAGTTAGTGCTTCATGACACTGCTCAGCGGCCCCGTATTCTCCTCGATTCAACACAAGGGATACCGGTACCAACAAATGCGTCACACTAACATAGCCATTGCTTCAACCATATCGGTCTATGCCGTACAGTTTCCACAATCTATTGCTACTTACCTAAAAGGTGCCCCAGATCTGGGTGGAGGGTCAAAAACAAAGCCCAAACAAGGAACCATAATGTAATGCATGCGAGTCAAACAAGGAAAGAAAGTAAAGGTGATCTAGCCCTAAGGTAACCCCACTTTTAACGGTCCCCAGCAGAGTCGACAGTTCTGTAATACAATGGGAGAACTGGCTTGGATGTTTTTGCGTTTGATCACAATTTTTGCAGATAGCAAGAGTCGCCACTGACTTTTCTTTTATCCAACAAAGGAAAGGTTGAAAAGAACAGGAAAGACCTTTAGAGATGTTTTCTTGAGTTTGGGGGGTAGGTTATGAAAAGGGAAGGTATAAGCACCTTTTTCATCCATAGTTATCTACGGGCTCTTAGTTGCTTGCTAGATCACTTGCTTTGTTTCAAAATGTGCTTGTGGTGTGGGTTTGAAAACATTTTGAAAACGTTTTTGTAATGATTCGCGTCTCTATAAGAATGCGTACAAAGTGTTGGTTTTGAAAATAGTTCAAAGAGATGTTTGTAGAAGATGTTTTTGAAAGTGATTTTTAAAAGTGCCTTTGTAATGATTCCCGTCTCTATAAGAATGCGTACAAAGAGCTTTGACTTTTGAAAATGCTTTAATTGAAAGTGTTTATGTGTAAATGGTTTTTTGTTGTGAGCAAGCAAGCAACTACGAGTGTCCTACCTACTCAATAGGTCTAATGTTCTTTTCCTCCTCCGTTAGATGTTGATATCTTACCATTGATTGATAAGAATCTCCATCGTTGGATGTGAAGGGACCGACGTGGGTCGTTTGTATAGTCATAGAAGGCAACCTATGAGACATTTTAGAAATTTTGTATAGGGACTAGATCGTTTACCGAAGGCAACATCAAGGGTCATCGAGGGACTACGATCTTTTATTGAGGGTCTTTGCTAAAACGCTCATATTCGAGGAACATGACTATTTTCCGAGGAAACAAGTGAGATTACCTAGATGTGCATGTGTGCAAAGTGTGTTTGATTGCATGCATTTTTGTCTTTGATTTTTTGGGTTGTCCACTTGTTGGTTTTATCTTTCCATGCATCCTAATTACTAACATTTGTATAAAGCAATAAAAATGCAGAAAATAAATATCCTACACTAATACAACCATATTGAATGGCAAGAAAATATAAAGACAAAAAAAATAAAAGAAGGGATCATAAGTTTTGCGACCCAAGCAGAATGCACCCTTTGATTCTTCTCTTCTTGGCTTCTTTCGATTTGGGTTTAGCAGTCATCGTGAGATGCAGCCTTCGATTCATCCTTCTGGCTGCTTCTTTTGATTGAGCTTGGAATCATTATTAACATGCCTTTCGATTATGTCATTTTTCTGCTTCTTTTGATTGGCCTGGAAGTCAGCGTGAGTGTACACTCTTCGTTTCAAACTCCTTGTTGTCTCCTTCGATTGCAGGGATGTAAAGCTCCCAAGTCGAGATTCGAATAACTTCAATGTTTAGCCAATGGAAGGATACAGAAAACCTATCTAAAACTTGAAAATGAAACTAACATATGTAACTTTCAAAAGCTACAAGCCAGGGGTTAATACAATATTATTGGGCACCAAAATACAAAGTCTAACTAGTCAGAGTTGAGATTTTCAACATACAGGCAGTGAGGATCGAAAGTTAGGGCTTGGTCAAACTTCCTAGATGGGATATCTACATTTTCCTTTTACTTATATGTACAAATGATATTTAAATGAAAAAATTTCCAAGTTTAGAATAAATTTACCTCTTGAGGTGCTTAATCGAAGGAGCTGTAGGTGACATCCTTAGTGGTGGATGGAGCTTCGCTGGGACCTTTCTGAAACTAGTTCAGTTGCTGCTTTGTTTAGGCATTCACTAAATCGAAAGGGAGTGTGTGATAGTGGTGAGTGAATTCAAGGTTATTATATAATCAGACTAGGAAGTGAATCAAAAGACTATTATGTTACAGTTAGGGAATGAATCAAAGGTTTGTTATCTGGCAACTGTGGTGTGAATCGAAGGGTTCACTAATGCATGAAGGGATCTAAGAGTTTTAGAGTTTGAATGTTTGAGAATGTTTGAGAGTGTTTGAGAGTTTTGAGAATTTAATAATTTTCTCACAACAAGAGTTTTTTCAGCTACCAGCGTCCCCTAAGATGTGTGATGGAAGCTCTTATTTATAGATGAGTTTGGCTGATGTTTGGGAGGGAAAACAAAAGAAATTCGAACAAATTAGGTATGTTGTTCTTATAGTCTTCGAGGTGTAGTTTTTATATGCCAATTTGGTGCAAGTATGGGAGCAGCGTGGCAGGACTGCTTTGTAGTAGTTTTGGAGTGATATGGCCAGTGCAGCAGGCTTGTACTTTGCAGCACATAGGACTCTGGCCAGCAAGCATCCTTGGATATTTCAACCTTTCATTTTAACTTCGTAAGTCTAACCTTCGACCAGGTCCGTTCTTTAGACAACAATATTTGTTTCCAAACAGTATGTGTCTTTCGAATGGGCCCTTTTTGTGCATCCTTCGAAGAGGCCAAATGTATGCCCCTTGAATGGGCACCAAAATATGTCCTTCGATGAGACATCTAGGTATGTCTAGAAAGTCCTTCAAATGTGCCACCAAAGTGTAGAAACTATGCATGTCGAAACAAACTTTCCAAGGGAGATACTACCCAATCGAAGCTAGCGTGAAAATAGTTAATGCTTTGTGCACATTTGCATAGGCGTTGCCACTGTGAATCAAAGCTAGTTGAAGACAGGCGTTGCCCTGTTGAAGCTTGTAGCAAGTTGTTTCAAAGGGAGACTTTTCCCATTCAAAGCTAGCATGAAGATAGCCAATGCCCTGTGGGTGCTAATATGAATCCAGTTAATGCTATTCATAAGGAAGCTTTTGCCTTGTGCACGCTAGCATGGTGAGATCCCCCTTGCTTTGTGAATCGAATCATGCAAGAAAGAGGCCATTGCTCAATCGAAGGCTGCATACAGATAGCCATTACTTTTTTGAATCGAAGCAAGCATGTTAGGGACCAACACTGAATCGAAGGGTGTATTTAGGATACAAAATTCCCAATTGAAGTTTGCATGCAGGTAACCATTTCATTATGAATCAAGCAAACATGTAAGGTCAATGGTGCAATCAAAGGATGTATGCAGGGAACTTAAATGCCCAAACGAGGCTTACATGCAGGAAGTCCCTACTTGGTGAATCGAAGCAAACCTTCAGAAGGTCATTGCCTTCTGAATCGAATGAAGCTTTCAGAAGGTCATTTCCTTCTGAATCAAAGGAAGCTAGTAAAAGGTCATTTCCTTTTGAATCGAATGGAACTGTTTCAAAGGGAATCCAAACCCAGTCGATGCTAACATGGAGGAGAAAGTTTAGTCGAAGTTAAGAACCTATCGTAGCAAGCTCATTTTTCTTCAATTTTGGAAGAAAAAGTCAAATTTATCTGCTTTTCTCTTTCAATAGTTTCCTCCTTAACCTGATGCTTGGAAATCCAATATGACCCATGGCAACTTGAGTTGATCAAGCCTTGTGCAGTTTTGGCCCAATAGAAATCTTGTGAGGAAATTCTTGAAAAATTGAGAGGGAAAATTTTGGGGTACAACACTTACCTTTCTTATTTTACTCTTTCTGATTACGTACAAAATTGTGTCATTAAAATACATAGTTTTGTCATCATTAAAAAGGGGGAGATTGTTAGAACAAGATTTGGTTCTACAATATTATCTGAGTTTTGATGATAACAAATGAGTATGTTTGTATAAATAATTTTGATACTCTAATGTTTTTCATTTTTGAGTATTTAACAAACAGGTTATGCTTCTGAAGGATGACATGGCCAAGACATTAAAAGAGAATTAGTTCTGCTTCTGCGCTACACAAGTTTTGATGAACAATAGCAAGACACTCTAGAAGACTTTGAAATGCAGGCTCTAATATGAAGTCTAAAGAAACCAATCAGAAGATATAAAGACAGAAGTTCTATTGAAGTCTAGATGCTAAAGACTCATGTTTATGAAGACAACTTGTTCTAAAGAAACCAGTCAGAAGATCTGAAGACAGAAGTTCTACTGAAGTCCAGATGCTAAAGACTCATGTTTCTAAAGACAATGTGTTCTAAAGAAATCAGTCAGAAGATATAAATACAAATGTTTATACTAAAAGTCCAGATGATTAAGATTTATGTTTCTGAAGACAAAGGGTTCTCAAGACCAAGTGTTGAAGATTCTTAAGACGATGTTCTGAAGACTCTGAAGACTTAAAGTTCTGAAGACCCAAGGTTCTAGAAAAGGTTCTCAAGAACAAGTTCTAAAGACTCTGAAGACACGGTTCTGAAGGCTCTGAAGACTTTAAGTTCTGATGACCTTAGTTTTATCTTCTCTCTTCTAAGCTCATGCCCATAGAAGCCTCTAAAGTACAGAAGGAAAGAAGATATTGTTAACGTGGTACAATAGTACATGATACAATCAAAACATTTCATTCCACTACCATGAAGGACGAACGCGTCAGATGATCAAGTTCCCCACGTGATTCAAGCCACCAAAGATTTTGGAAATACCTAAAGTACCCCTCAATGGATATATTATTTTATTGGCTATATAAAAGGCTTGAAGACCAAGAGAAAAAGCTGCAAATTCACGACAATTTACATTCTAAAGAGATTGTTCATACACTTTCTTATTTCTCTAGTCTATGTTCTAAAATTATTGTTTACATATCCACTTGTGTAGAAGCATAATTTCTTGTAAATAAAATTTGTTCCAACAATTGTTTGATTTTCCTTAAAGGACCATTTAGTTCAATATCCTTAAGAAGTCTAGGACTTGTGCATCTTAGAGGTTGTTTTTAGTCACTTGCGGGTAGCTTGTGCCTTGTACTAATTAGTTTTATTATTGTTTGTTTTTCCTTAAGGGACCAATTAGGTCAATATCGTTAAGAAGTCTAGGACTTGTGCGTCTTAGAGGTTGTAACGTTAGTTACTTGCAATTAGTTTATGCATTGTAATAATCTGTGTGATTATTGGATTAAGACCTTGTTGAGAAAGGCGAAATCACCTTGGTGGGGGGACTAGACTAGCTTGATAGTTTTCACGTGAACTAGTATACACATACCTTGTTCTTTACTTCTTGTTCTTAATTATTGTTATTATCAAGAGTGGGGAAAACGCATTTTATTTAAAGGGATTATTTGTAAAGAAAAGTTTTTTATTTAAGACCCAACTCAAACCCCCTCTTTCTTGTGTTTTTCACACCTTAAAAGAGGAAGCTCGAGATTTAAAGGTTCTTACACTTACTCTTCGCGTCATGTGAACATCAGACAAACTGCCTTTTGATCAATTTGAACGGATGTCTCACGTATAAGTATCAGACTACTGTGATTTTCATGAGTTCTTGTAATAGTTGCTTGAGGTCAAGCAATGGTCTAATTTTGGGGGAGTTTGATCGGTGTTTTTTAAACATTTATTTACCATTGTTTTCAGTTATCCTTTCTTTTTATCGTCGAGTGTTTTATTTCATTTTTTCACTTTTTATGTGTTGGTTTTGTGTTTTAATGTTTTCAAGTTCAAGGGAATAAATCAGGACAAATCAGTGTAAAACTCGAAGTTTCAGAAGAAATGCAAAAATCACATTTTAGGAGGCCTGACACATGTGGTTGTGTTACCCAACATGGGTCGTGTCAAGAGGAAGGCTATGGCGCATTGAAAACTATGGGATGTCATAAGTGAAACACGGGTAACCATGTTGCCCAACACAGGTCATGTTGAAACCCCTGGGACTTGAATTTGATAATTAAAAGTTTGAGGGCCAACATGGGTGGTCGGGTTGCCCAACACGGGCCGTGTTGGCCTGCGATGCTGATATATGATTTTTCCCTCTTTTTTGCCCATTGTTAAGTTGTCGGGGCGTTTTGGGTACTTCCAACAGACCTAAATGATTTTTTATATTTAGAGGAGTTTCCACGATGATTTGAAGGACCTTTTTTCCTTACAAAGAATTCAGACAATTGAGGATTGAAGCCTATGCAAGTTTTGGAGAATAAAGACCTTTCATGAGCAGAAGAAATTAAAGATCAAAGTTCACCATCAATTTGTAATGTCTATCTTTATTGTTATTGAAATTACTTTGAACAATACGAGTAACTAAACCCCCAATTCCAGGGGGTGTCCCTAATTTAAATCTATAATGACTTTGAATTTCTGATTTTATCAATTCCATGGTTTTTATTACTCAATTTAATCTTGCAACATTTTTATTCTTTTCTAATCGGACCAATTAGGACTGATTTACGGGTAACAACCAGTTGGATCGCAGTTGTTAAGGTTTTTTTACGATTAGACTATAGTATATATTACCTAGGACTAGGGATACCATATAGTTACTGGTTAATTCTTGATAAAATAAAGGATTGATTTCATCATAACTCTCTAAGGACTTAGGATTTAGGATGAATGTTCAAACGTTTTCCCACTATGGACTTAGGGGAAAATAACCTAAATGGCTGGTAATTGGTATTATGAACTTGTTGAAGAAGTCATGATTCAAGGTTGTTACAGGGCAAATTACACATCACACCCTGACATGTTACTCATACTTGTGAAATTCCATAATTTACATTCTGCTTAGTTTTAATTACTGTTAAGTTACAATTTCCAAACCAAAACCCCAAATTTAGTTTTTTTTAATTGAACCACATATTGAATTGTCCTTGAGATCGATATTTTGGGATTTCCCATTATTACTACATTGATGAATTAGTAAACTTGATAATTTACCAATCAGATACATCAAGGTCTTCATAGAGAACAATATCATCATAAGATTCCACTTCATCTCACCATCTTCTAGAAAGAGCCACCACAAGTTTTGCAGATTCATTGTTAGCCTCATCTTCTGACTCATCATCATCAGACCAAGACATAATGAAGCCCTTTTTCTGCCTCTTGAGAAACGTGGGATATTCCGGTTTAATGTGACCAAAACCATCACACTCATATCATTGAATGCCTTTGCTTTTATTCATCTTTTTTGTAAGAACAAGAAGTGTTTCTAAATCTATCCTTAATATTTTGATGATAAATTTACATGTTATCTTAGAGAACAATTGTATACATGAATGGTTTTGTTCTAGTGTGTAGCTGCTGCTATAAAGTTCTGACTCTGATATCAAGGCATGTGATGTCATCAGGTTCTGAACATACACTACTGGAAGAAAACATGTGGTTATGTGTTACAGTTAAAGTCAAGATTCGAAATTCATCTTCTGCAACTTGTCTAAGGAACGTTAATACAAGATGTTCTAAGCGTGACTTTATGGTTAAGCTTCTGAGGCCTTCTAAAGCTTTTCTTCTATGAGTTACAAGTTCTGAAGATTCTGAAGATGAGGTTATGTTGAACAAGTTCTAATGATCTGAAGAAAAGAAAGTGCTTACAACCAAGTGCTGAAGACTCTAAAGACAAGGTTCTGATAGGACAAGTTCTGAAGAATCCAAAACTTAGGTTCTTAGACTTAAGAGTGAATCTTCTAAGACAGGATTCAATGTTAAAACATTCAAATATCTGAAGCCTTTGATGAAAAGAAGAAGTTCAAAATGGTTAATGTGTTATGTTTTACAAAAAGGTACATAAAGTGTCTGTGACCTCTACCCTCTAGGGTGGCATAAGGAAAATACTCTAAACTGTATTGTCAACCACTCTCATTGGGACCGTTGGAAACAAATAGTTGGATTTACAACTATCTTTCTTTACTTAATGGATCTCTATTTACAAGCTTAAAAGAAAAACATTATTCAGAGAAAAGGTGGAAAGCTATAATTGATCAATGACATGATACATAAAATATTATTTTATACCGTCTAAACTCTTACACCATATTCTATCCGTTGGGAACTAACCGTTGGTGCAGGTAAAGACTTTTCTATCCTCATAATGCATATCTTTCAAGGCTATAAAATAAGATTGAAGATTTGAAGAAAGTTGTTGTTGGCCATCAAGCTAAATTGTTGTGGATGCTGAGATGTCAAAGCTGCAATGATAAACATTATGAAGACCACTACACAGAAGAGAGAAAAGAAAAGAAAGAAGAAGAAGAAGATTTCAACAAGATATAATTCAATTATAATTATATACATCATGGATGAAATAGAAGAAACAATGAATTATTGCTCGTAGCTTGCTCAATAAAGAAGAACATTCTACAAGATGCTAACCAATTATCATCATATACACCATGGTAGATCTCAGAAGAAGCAAGGATTTATTGTTCGGAACTTGCTCAAAAAGATGAAGAAGAAGAACACTACAAGATAATACTCAAACTTATGATCATATACATATTTGTAGAACATTGTAATGAACATAAGAGTTGTTGCTTGTATTTTGTTTTAGTTCGAATCTATTCATGTACATTATTTTAACACTTGAGTTGTTACTCATAAAAGTGTTAAACAATATGTGCTTAGAACACTTGTGTAATCTTCTTAAAAGAAATCATGTAAACACGAGAAACCTTATCAACTGTTGTTAATTGTTTCCTTGAGAGACTTGGTGAAGGTCAGATCTCAAGAAGATATTGGTTGTGGTCATTATAGGAAATCCTGATAGAAATCTTAAGTGATCAGATTCTATTGGGTCAATGGTAGTCATATCTCAAAGGAGACCTAGTGAAGGTCAGACTCTTGTGTGATCACTAATGGATATCATTGTGAAGAAATCCCTATAGATGATCTTGAGGGATCTGATTCTATTGGCTCAATGATTATTATACCAGTTAAATTGGATCACTGAATAGATCATTGAAAGGTTCCTTGAGTGATCTTGTGTAGGTCTGATCTCAAGAAGACAATGGCTCAATCGTTGCGGAAAACCCTCATAGGAGATCTTAAGTGATTATATTCTATTAGGTCAATGAAAACTATATTTGTTAAATTGGATCACTGAATGTGTCATTGTTGGTTAGTCACCGAATGTTACCCGTGCAGTTGTAATTAATTTGGTTATAGTGGATTAAGTCCTTGGATAAGGCGAAATCATCCTTGAGGTTTCGGACAAGAGTAGCCTAGTTAACGACGAACCTAGATAAATTACTTGTGTCCTTTTGTATTCATTTTATTTATCACTATTATCATTTGATTGCTTAAAATTTCTAAAGGGGAATGTTTTCTATGAACACAATTCACCCCCCCCCCCCCCCCACTTGTGTTTTCTCTACCTTAAAATAGTATTAGAGCCCGACTCTGTTATTGATTCAAGAATCAAACACTTAATCGTGTAGAGAGATCCAGTAACATAAAATTCTACGACTGCTTGTTACTCAAATGATAGAAATATTTTATGATTCAAAACCCGTTATGTAGAGGATTAAAAACTCTAGGCAAGAATCAGAAATATGAAGATATAATCCATGAAACAAGTTTTCAGGATTCTGAAGGCTCAAGTACCTGATGGAAAATGGAATTATCTTCTCAAACAAAAGAAGCTCCCAATCAGAAGAAAAGGTCAACAATCAGCACTCCAGATCATCAACTAAAGTTGTCATCTAAGCAACAACACTGCAAGTTGTAATGGATCTAATCAACTTCATCTCAGGAATATCCATCAAGAATTATAAGAAGGCAAAAGCTTCTTAAATATGCACTGTGTTGTGCCCCAAAATTTTCCCTCTCATTTCTCAAGTAATCTCTCATAAGATCTCCCTTGATTCGACATTGCACAAGGGTTGATCAGCTCAAGACACCTCCTTAAGCACTGGTGACTGAAAATTAGGGTTTGGGTTTGCACAATGACAAATGGAATTTTAATGCCCCATATGAATTTCATGCATCTTTTTTGACTCTCAAGAATGCTCATGTTAAGTTTCAAGTCTTGGATCACATTTTTGCTCAGTCAATTGATCAGTTGACCAAAAATCAATGATATTGGGGAAAAAGTCAACTGTGGTCAATTTACAGTCAAACTTCATAATTTTTTATCTATATCAACATTATGAACTCATATATGTCATTTGATCAAGTTTTGATCACAATTCCTCAAGAAATTTGACCAGATCATCAAAAGGGCAAAATGGTCAAAATTAAGGTTTTGACTGAGAAGGTTCAATTTCTGATTTTTCCCCTAGCAAATGATTGATTGGTTTAAGTCATGATCTCAAGGTTTTAAATGCTTCAATTTGAACTAATGTCATGGCTCAAAACATCTCTCAAGATTGATTGATTCACAGATGAATTTCAGTCAACTAATGAAAAGTCAATTGTACACTGAAAAGTCAAACTTTGACTTTTTGGTCAAAATCAAGTGTCAAAGATCATAATTCATCAAAACATGTCAAAATGTGAAAATTTTTCATCAAGAAATCAAAAAGTCAAGATTTCATTTTGAAAACTCAAAATTTCTAAACTTAGAAATTTTTCTAAGTGTTGGAAAATTCATATTTTTTCACAACTTTGAGCCAAATTTTCACCATGATGCAAGATGATTCAAAGGAAACTTCCAACATGAAAGTTGTAGATCTCAATGATATCTAAAACATTTTAGAAAACATGTTCATGATTTTAAGAAGACATGTTCATGAAACTTGGAAACTTAGTGAAATTTTTCCCTAGTTTAGGCAAGATTTTGACCTAACTTCATGACAATTTTTTACATGGTTCCAAGATGAATTTTCATAAATGTCCAACATATAGTTTGTATAGGATGTTACAAGCTTTCCAAAATGTACAAGAACTCATTGATATCATGCTTGAGCAAGGAGAATCGAAGGCAAGAAATCAGGGTTTCATTCTTGAATTACAAGTCATTTTTTGATGAACACATAACTCAATTTCAATGTTAGGCTGCATAATCTTGCTTTGTAGGCCTTATAACTTGTGTATCTATCCATATATAATGGATCACACAAACTTTTGAGCTATAATCCAAGTGGTTTAAGCTTTATCCAATTCACATTGCCATTTTGGGAAGAAAGTGAAGAATATCGTTCTTGAAAAGCAAGCTTTATGCACAAAGTCAATTCTTGATCCTCTAATTTGTTCCCTCTGATCACTCTCCATCTACAAAGTTAGAAGCAAACTTGTTTAAATCATAACCACTCTACATTAGCAAGTACACAAGGCATTGAAACTTGGATTTCTAAAAAAATCACATGTTGAGTTTAAACATTTATTTTTGAATTCTGATCAACAACAAGTCTCCAAACTTGTTGCTTATAAATAGAGTCACTATTTGTGAGATAACACACGAGAATTAACACCGTGAAACACTCCGAAACTCCCTCAAGCCAGAAATTTCACACAAACTCCATTGTTGTACAATTTTTGACCTTGAACTTGAAACTCTCAATTCCCTCGTGCGTTTTCCTTCCCAATCATTCCTAAAGCTCTTATACATTAAATATAACCCATCCATGACCCTGTTTCATAACTGTAACACCATTTACCATAACCTCCATAACCAAAAAATAGAGTCTGCACATTGACTTCTCCAAGCCATTCCAGCCATCCATTGCTCAAACTAATCATTGCATTAGCTTCTTGTGAACTTAAGGAAGCTAAACTGATCATTGCAGCACCTTGAATCAAGCTCAAACTCATTTCACGATTTTCATTTTTGAGGTACATTTTCTGAACTTCTATCTCTTTATACAAGCCTCATTTGATTCTGATTTGTGAAGATAAAATGTAGATATTATTGCCTTGAAGCTGTACATGTTCATAGTTTTCATTTATATTGTTTAAGCTTAGAGAATTGTAGGTTTAAATCTATGAAAAAAGTTAGGTCAGGATTTGGTACTTTTAGAAATTTATGCTCATCTTTGAGAATTAGCTTAAGTTATTTACATATTTAGAATCGTGATGAAATTTCTAACAAGTTTATTGTTGGAAGTTTTGTGAATGGATGAGAAATGAGTGAGTTACAGGAACCATGACTGGAGGTTGAAGATGAAGTTCATTTATGGAACTTGTTTTGTATTATGTATTTATTATTTCAGTTAAGTTAACGGATGTACAGCGACCCCAGTGGCAAAGATAGCGTGCGTTGGTGTTCGAGGTCATGGGTTCAACATCAAGCGCTACCTTTTGTTTTGTTTTTCAGCATTTCTCTCTTTATTTTTGTTTCAAATAGATGCGTTGGGCCTCCAAAGAGTTGGGCTTTGCCTTTTTGCTGCTTCTAACCCACTGCCTTACTTTTGCACACTTAGCCTAACTTTATTTTATTTATTTCATTTTTATTTATTTCTTTTCTTATTTTATTTTATTTTATTTCAGTTTTATTTTATTATTTTTAATTTATTACTATTATTATTATTTTTATTATTAAAAAAATATAAAAATATTTTTATTTATTATTTACACTTATATATTTTATTTTCTTTATAAAACAAAAAGGATAAAAAACATTTTCTTAAACAAATTAATTTATTTTTTTCTTAAATAATTAATATTTAGACTTAGGTTTCATTATTATTTTATTTTCTTTTAAGTTAAAATTAACTTAGAACTTAGGTCTTTTAATTAATTTAATTTCCATTTTATTTTCATTAATTTAAAACCTTTTCATAAAAAACCCTAAAAATACTTTTTTTAACTTAATTTCTTTCTTAATTAGTTTAGGTTTAAGTTTTGTTTAAAATTTAATTAATCCTTTTTTTTAATTAGGTTAAAACCCTTTCACAAAAACCAAATAAAAATCATTTCTTTTTTTCCCTTTACATTTGTACATTATATTTTCAATTCTTGTACGATATTCAATATGGTTGTAATAGTTAATTAGGTTTAATTTTCTTGCAATTCCCATTTGTAAATTTGTATACCCCCTCCCCCAATGATGTAATAGCTTAGTATTTTTTTACTTTCCGCAATTTATCGCTTTATATAAATGCTAGTAATTAGGGTTTGTATGGCAAGACTAAAACCAACAATTAGCATACCCTAATTCAAGATAAACAATGCATGTAAATCAAACACATTTTCACACTTGCACCCTTATGGTAATTCCACTTTTTTACCTTACAAAAATGGCCATGTTATGCATGTGAGATATCTTAGCAAAAACAAATAAAAAATACAAGATCATAGTCCCTCGATGATGCTATCAATGTTGCCTTTCAAAATGATCTTTGTCCCTCAAAGAGAAATGCTAAGATATCTCACAACATTACTACCATGGTTATACAATGACCCACACCCGTTCCTTTACATCCAAAGATAAGGCTTCTTACTAAATCAATGGTAAAATAGCAATATCAAAGGAAAAGAAGAAATGAACTAATACTTTTGAGTAGGTAGATTATTCCTAGTTTCTTGCTCATTTTCAAATCAAACATCCATGCTTATTTTCAAAACAAACACCAACACTTTCAAAACACTTCCAAAACATTTTCCAAACATGAAATATTTTCAAAAGCTCAACACTTAGTATACGTTCTTACGAACGAGAACCATTACAATGTTTGCCTAAACGAAGGCACCTTTTCAAAATACTTTCAAAAACCACACAAAGCACATTTTCAAGCAAAAGCAAGTGATCTAGCAAGCAACTAAGATCCCATAGATAACTATGGATGAAAAGGATACTAATACCTCCCCTTTTGATAATCTACCCCCCGAACTCAAGAAATAATCTCAAAGGTCTTTCCTGTTATTTTCAGCCTTTCCTTTTGGATAAAAGAAAAGTCGGTGGCGACTCTTTCTAACCGCAACATTTGTGATAAAACGTAAAACACCCAAGTCAGTTCTCCCACCGTATCACAGAACTGGCGACTCTGCTGGGGAAATCTTAAAAGTGGGGTTACCTTAGGGCTAGATCATCTTTATTTGCTTTCATTGTTTGATTTGTTTGCTTTACATTTGGTTCCTTGTTTGGGCTTATTTTAAATCCTCTACCCGGATTTGGGATACCTTATAGGTACATAGCAATACGTTATGGAAACTATGCAGGGTATACCGACATGGTCTAAGAAATATCTATGTTAGTGTACACATTTGTGGGTACCGGTATCCCTTGAGTAGTCAAGGAGAATACGAGGCCGCTGAGTGGTGTCATGAAGCACTAACTGACTTTTAGAACCTTTACTTGACCAACTTGGCCATTAGGACATAGTGAGATAACCGGCTTTGGTGCAATCCAAAGTTGGTTGATACTCGATACTACACTCATTGAGATTTGACTTCTCCGGATATTTCGGTCGCTGTAACAGAGGCTTGTGCTGAAACAATGCCCGAGAAGACAGATCAGTGATATTGAGATCCCTTAGAACCCGATTACTATTTCTAGGACAGGTTTGAGCCAACTAAACTTCAAGAGGGTACTAACCTATAAGACTCCATGCAAGCCTAAGCCTAAGGACTTGTTTGCCTTGTTTGTATATACTTACTTGCACATGACATCATAAATAGCATAACATCATACTCATTCTCACTAACCATTTCAAGGATTTTTGGGATTTATCTTTGTTCTATTTTGTAGGACATCGTATATATCCGCAGGAATACTATCCAAGTCAATCTCGTAAGAATTCCTCCTCAAATCAAAGAGTTAGCATCAAGGGTTCCTGAGAATTCTTCATTCACTGAAAGACATGGTCGCCTCCTAAACATGGTTACCTCCAACACTGATGAAGATATGATGAAGGTGTTATTCCAATTCTTTGATCCTCTACACCATTGCTTCACTTTTCCTGATTATCAACTTGTGCCAACTCTAGAAGAATTCTCTCAACTCTTGAGGATTTCCATTCTCAATCAACTACCCTTTAACGGTACGGAAAGAGATCCAAAACCTGAAGACTTTTCCCAAGCACTACACTTTCAACAATTTGATATCACAACTAATTGGGAAACAAGGAGTGGTGTCAAAGGTTTCTTAGCCAAGTTCTTATTTGAGAAAGCTCAAGATCGTTGGAACTCTTTAGACTTACAAGCTTTTGAAGAAATATTGGCCCTTCTCGTCTATGGGATGGTTTTGTTTCCAAACCCTGACCAACTCATAGATGTAAACACTGTTAAAATATTCATGTCTCGCAATCCAGTGCCTACTTTGTTGGGAGATATCCTACATTCTTTTCATTCTTGCACTATGAGGAAGAGAGGGATCCTCATGTGTTGCACTCCTCTCTTGGAAAGATGGTTTATTTCGCATCTTCCCTTGTCTGTGTTGAAGAACAAGCAAGGTTTGAGGGGGTCCCATGGGTTGACGATGCTCAGAAATTCAGATGTTCATTAGTGTGCCCGATCCTTGGAGAATGTTACCATTGTGTTGTACCCCAAATTTTGACCTAAGATACCATCTCCCGTCTGCATCATTCGCATTGCAAGGGTTTTGACCTATTTTTATCAAATTTTCAAAGCAGTGTAAAAATTCATAACTTTTTCGAGTCGGGAGCTGTTTATTCGTTGAACGCCAAATTTATTAACTGATCAAGACTTAAATGACGTTTATTAATTATTTATTATCTTAAATTTAAATAATTGAAATCTATTTTCAATTGTTATATAATTTAAAGACTTATGAATAATGAAATAAACATTTGAGGATGGGTTTATTAATTGGTCAACAATGATTATTTAATTCTTTATCATTCTAAGTTAAATAATTAAAATTATATTTTTAATTATTATAATTTAGAATATTACGAATAATGAATTAAATAATTGAAATTGTTAATTGGTCAATGATGTTTATTTATTTGTTTATCATTCTGAATTTTAATAATTGGATTTGATTTTCAGTTATTATATAATTTAAAGAATTATAAACAATAGATAAATAATTGGAAAGAAAAAGAATTAATTGGGAAATAACAGAATTTTATTCACTTTATTCTATTTATTACAATTGTCATTTAAATATTGTGTTATTACAAAATATTTATAATGGCAATTACATAAATGCTTAAGGTAAAATAAAAAGCTATTTTACTAAATTCTAAATCTTCATCTTCTATCCAATTGCTCATTTGATTTCTTTTTTTACCTGCAAACAATTAAAAGAAAAGTCAGAATTGAATAAATAATTAAAAGCAAAAATAAATTTAATGTTCATCATTAAAAGCAATGGCTGGAATCAGTTTACCCTTTTTTGCAAATCACGGGATTTCTCCCGGTTCACAAAAAAAAGGAGGAATTTTTATTTCATAAATGAATGCACAATTTTGAAATATGCACAAATTCATTTTTATTTTTCAAAACTAAATATGCATAATTTCTTTGTCACAATGTATATTTCAAATTATACACAACATGCAAATACAGCATATGCCATTTTCCCACAAGCAATGCAACGTAAACCTATGCAACTTAAGAAGAAGCCAAATAACTTAGGCTCCCATGCAAGACAAAAAGAGAATATGCAGTTTCAAAACAATGTGCAAGCAAATACTTCCTCATTCATCATATTCCAGCCTTTTGCAATTTCAGAACAGCAGTACAATATATCATTTTTATATATCAAATGTACCCATGAGAGAGAAGAGAGAAAGAAATTGGTTTTGCAGGTTTTGGTTTAGGCAGAAGGAATTATAAGACAAAGCTACTGCAGTATCACAGTAAAAGGAGAAGCACAAGAGTAGAATACAAACAAAACTGCTGTAACAGTATGATGCAGAAGGCCAAGAAGATGGTAAAAATATTCAAATCTCCAGCCTGTAACGTAAACAAAGGAGGCAATGGTTATAACATATTGGAATCACTTCAAAAAATATATCAATCAATCTCCAAGCCTTAGAAAAAACTCAGAAGAAAAAAACTGCTGTCAACAAGAGAAATACAAACGAGTAAGAACCCACATAACCTGCCATAACCATATCAAACCTTATGTCCAAACACTAAAAACCAATACCATCCTGTCCCAAAACCAGTTAAGCCATTAACCAGCATAAAACCAAACTCATAAACCAAGAATACACAATCTGCACAAACCTGCATTTACCAAACCTGCATACTGCTAAACCGTTAACCTGTCTTAAACCAAAAACCAGTATACCATTTCAAAATCAAAATCTTATGGCATAAGAATCATATAACCTGTTTCCAAGACAGCAAAGCCATAAACCAGCCATACACGCTTAAAAAACCAAAACCACGCATCAAACAATATGGTCTAAACCTCAGAAAACCTGATTGAGCCACCAAAGCCAATATAACCATTTCAAAACCAAAACCTTATGGCCAAACACAAAAATCAGTAGGAATCTACTGTCATGAGCCAAACCTGTATCACCAAAACCAAAACCAACGACCAAATACCCAAACCTCAGATCGTGTCATCATAGGCAACAAAAAGTATACAGAAGCATAGTTGAGAAGAAGAGAAAAGCATCAATACTGGTCAAACCGTTTCAACATGTTTAGGCAATCAAAAACCTCAAAGCAACAATAGCATCAAGGCAACACAACATCATAGGCAACATAAATTCAGGCAACGAAAATCACAAACGCAAAGAGGCAACAGGATCGCAGTAAGAAGAAGAGAAAGCTAGTCAAAAAAGTTTTTTTTCAACAATAGCAGTACCAAAGTCAGAAAGAAGAAGGAAGCTAAATACGAAATACCGGCCACCGAAGCAAGCTCACGATGCAACCCCCTTCCTCGCCTCGGCCTCCTACGCTCATCCAACCTCCTCCTCCGTCTCCGAAGGTAACCCGTTTCTTTCTCTTCCTTTCAGACCTCAAATAGCATTAAAAGATCGAAGTAAGAATCAAATATAATCAGAATCAACACATGTAAAAAATGTAACAACTTTAACAAATCAGAAAGCATTTTTTTTGTACCGTGAGTTCATCGTTGGCCTTAGCTTGTGTTGGAGGGAAGAGAAGTTTGGAATGCTGGTGGCCTTTGGGCAAGGGAAGACTCGGGCGTTGTCATGAAAGCATGGAGAAGAAGACGCGAAGACGAAGAAGAGAGATGAGCGCCGTTCTGCACGAACCAAACCCTAATCCCTTTTACGAACTAAACATGTTTAACCCCTAAGAACAAGATTGTGAGCAAATGGGCCTTGACTCTGCTTCCTGCTTTAAGCCCAACGTGCTGCTTGTGCACCCCCCCCCCCTTTCTATCAATTTCTTTCTTTCTTTTTAGGATTTTAGTATTTTAATAATTAGTAATTCAATCAAATAGGCATAGTTTAATTAAGCATTTTTAATAATTAATTTTATTAGTTCAACTTTTGGGAATTAATTTGATAATTTTAAATATTCCCTTTTAATTAGAGTTAGGTTAATAACCTTTTAAGTTTTAATTAATTTAGTTATTTAATAATTCTAAAATAATAATAACCTTTTATATTAATATCAAAAACATAAAAATAGAAACATAAAAACTTAAAAAAACCTTTTATTCCCCTTAATTAATTCTCTTTGCCTTCATCCATATAAAAATATGTAAAAAATGAAGAAACAATTAAAACACTCTCTTTTTACTAATATTAATCAAAAATACAAAAAATGCATTATATCATTTAGTCTATCATTTAATTATTGTTACTTAATCATGATCCGCATAATTTTTCTGTTTATTTATTTCATATTTATTTGTTTATTCCATTTACGTTTAAATCCAAAGGAAAAACGATAAATTTGTTGACTTCATGTCCTCAAGTCTAATCGCGTGAATATTGGCATTTTTCATTAAAACTTAGGATAATTTGCCTTCAAGTATTCAATCTTTTCAAAATTTATGCCCTTTTAAACAAAAACTTCGACGTTAGGTCGTCGCATCTTCAAAAACCTACCCGTATCCCTTTTCGGCCAAAACGATTTATTTTTATCAAGCAATCGAATTTTAAATAAACAGATATTTCAAAAGGTTCCTATAGAGTACTATAGATGCATTGGGTGCTAATACCTTCCCATTGTATAACCAACCCCCGAACCATAAGATCTCTTTTCAAAACGCTTTGTATTTTTATTATTATTTACATTGCATATTTAGGGTTTTATTTCGCTCTTTTCCCTTTTCCTTTGGAAACAATAAAGCGCGGTGGCGACTCTTGCTTTTGCGAGACGAATTAATCAATAATTCGATCTACGATTTACCCCGCTACATTTTTTATCGCTACAGAATTGGCGACTCTGCTGGGGACAGATTGACCTCTTGCTGGTCCATCCCTAAGTGGGTTAAGCCTAATTTGTCTTATCTGTTTTATTATTATTTGTTTTGTTTGATTATGTGTTTAAATTGGGGTTGTTTGGGTTTTTTGCAAAGGACGAATCCTATACCCGGATTAAGTAACACTTAAGGAATAGGACGGGCGGTATAGTCATGTTAACTTTGAGGGAGTAATCCCGAAGAAGGAGGCATGAGATCCCCCACTCAATGGAAGTCCCTCTTGAACTTAATATTTGTTTACCGAGTAATCAGGAAGACATTATTATTTTCGACCTAGGAGCCCGAGAAGTTGAGGACCGTAGAACCCTAACCCATCTTGGCCTTTTTAGGTGTAGCGCGGAGACTATAACGGAGTAATTCGGAAGTAGTTGTTACGCGATGCTACGCTCGGACGAGTTTCTCTTGAGAATATTGCTAATTATTGAGTAATCAAGACGTTGGTAATATCCGAAGGAGGAATATAGACTCTGGGAACTCTTAGAACCATGTCTTACAGGTGTGATTGAACCATTAGTACATACCTTTGGGTGGGCTTTACCCTCGACTCCATGCTGAACGTTGAACCTTTGAACACCATGTTTGCAAGCTTGTGTGTAACTGTTGCATTATCATTCATTCATGCATTCACCAACATCTTTGTAAAAAACTTGTTTTTCAAGGAACTTCGGAATGATTTTTGCAGACATCTTAGGTTATTATGGAACTTGGAAGGAGAAATACTCGAAGCTTTAGTTTCAAGGAGCCTGAGATTGAAGAACTGAAGAGTTTGATTCCGAAGATCGAGAGTCCGACGGATTTTCAGAAGAAATATGGGTCTATCGTACCGCTCATGAAGCGCAAGATGAAGGAAGGCATCCTCAACATGTTAGTTCAGTTCTATGATCCCTTGTACCGATGTTTCACCTTTCCGGATTACCAGTTGATGCCCACTTTAGAGGAGTACTCTTATATTCTTGGTTTGCCAATTGCCGACCATGTTCCCTTCTCTGGATTAGAAGAAGAGCCCAAATCTCACGAGATAGCAGCTATCACCCACTTAAAGAAGTCAGAGGTAGAGGAGAACATGACTACGAAAGGGGGAATCCGGGGTTTGCCGGCGCAGTTTTTGTTGAAGAAAGCTCGCCATTTTGCTGAGACAAAGGATACTGTTGCCTTCGAAGACGTGTTTGCTTTACTCGCATATGGTCTTTTCTTATTCCCTAACGTTGATAAGTTTGTGGATATCAACGCCATCAGAATTTTCCTGATTGGAAATCCGGTCCCTACGCTGCTAGGGGATACATATTACTCCATCCACCTGCAAAACTCTTATCAAGGAGGGATGATTATTTGTTGTGTACCGTTGCTGTATCAGTGGTACGTCTCGCATCTACCTGGGTTTGATGCTTTCTGGGATCTCGAGAAGGAACCGCGTTGGGCGCCAAAGATTATGGCTCTCACTCATTTCGACATTGACTGGTATAATCGAGTTTACCACAACGTGGAGATCATTGATAGCTGTGGTGCTTTTCCTAACGTACCTCTTCTCGGTACGAGGGGTGGAATCAACTACAACCCTGTTCTAGCGCGCCGTCAATTCGGGTACTCGATGAGAGATAAACCAAACAACATCCACGTGAGTGGTTTCTTTCTTCAGGAAGGACAAGATCATCAGGCTGCTAAGAAGGAGATCGAAGGAGCTTGGCGCCACATCCACCGGAAAGGGACAGATATGCTAGGACATAGAGGTGCCGTTTCTTTGGAGCCTTACCTGCAGTGGGTCCGTGCTAGGGCCTGTGCTCTCAAGATGCCCTATAAACTTGAGAAGCCTTTATTCCCTGCCATTGCACCATCATCTGTTGTTATCCCTATCACAGATATAGGAGAATATCAAGGAAATCTGGCTAGGATGAAGTCCGAGAGGGATGCTTGGAAGGAAAAGTACCATATGTCTGAGTATGAGAATCGAGTCCTGACTCGACAGTTAAAAGAGAAGGAGGAGTTGCTGCTTATTCAAGACGGCCGGTTCGTTGACCACGATTAGAAGCTTCGTCAGAAGGATGCCTTGCTGAAGAAGTATGCGAGTGAAAGGAAGAGAAGAAGGGAAGGTTCGGTAAGTGTGGCTCTCGTTCCTAATCCGCAGGAAGAAATCATTGATTGACTGATAGCTGAGAAGAAAGTGATGGAAGACATTTATGAAGAAAAGATCAGGAAGCTCAGGTTACAACTGGTGTTTGGTCCTTCATCTGAGGATTCCGAGTGACCTTTAGCTTTTAGTTTGTTTTATTGATGTCATTTTGTAAAACTATGTAAAAGGGCTTCATGCTCCGAAGTTGTAATTTATTGTTTTATTATGGGTTTCATGCCCCAAAGTTGTAATTTATTGCTTTATTTTAGATTTCATGTTGTAGAATTGTAACTTATCACTTCATTATGGATTCCACGTTTCGAAGTTGTAATTTATTGCTTTCATTATTGGATTTGTTATCCCAAAGTTGTAATTTACTATTTTGATATTCCAAATTGTAAGTTGTAATTTATCGCTTTCGATTAATGGATTGAGTTTTTGTTGTTCCAAATTCCTTTACCATTGATGTATGCAAAATTATCAAAGTTCCTTGAAAAAACTTTTAAAATGAGTCATCATTTGCATCGCCATCATGCATCATTCCACATTCCACTTCACGTGTTTTCTAGAGTCTCATCCTTGTTCTTTTTCCACCGAAGGTTGTCAAGCTGTCTCACCGATAAGACACTCGGGCCAATCGTCAAAAGAAAATGGAAGATTTGGAACAGGAAAATCATGAGCTTCGTGGGGAAGTCGCTACACTTCGTGTCGAGATGGAAAAGTTAACTGCGTTAGTAGAAAGTTTGGTGGCTGTTCAGAATCAGCCATCGACTACAGCTGCCGAGATTCAGACTTCAACTCCATTGGTTTCCGAGATTGTCACAGTTCCTGCCTCCGTGACTCAAATCAACTCTCCGTTTCAACATCAGATGCCGAAAGGTTTTCCGTGGGGAATGCCTTACAACTTTGTGCTAGAGGGGTATCAGCCTGCCGTACAACCTTTATTTCAACCTGCGTTGTCTCTTCCTCAACCAGAGATAACTGCCATGCCGCCAGTAATTCCGTCTGTAACACCTTTTCCGCAACCGATTATGACGACCGTTGCTCCTGTGGTCCACTCCGTGCCTTACTTGAATGAACCTATTTATCCTGCCGAGCCTGCTGAAAGTTTGGGTCTCTTTGATAGAATGGAAGAATTTCAGGATCAGTTCCAGGAAATGCAGAAGGAGCTTAGAGCATTGAAAGGGAAGGATTTGTTTGGGAAGAATACGCATGACCTTTGTTTAGTTCTGAACGTCAAGATTCCAGCAAAATTCAAAGTGCCAGACTTTGAGAGATATAAAGGTGATTCGTGTCCTAGAAGTCATTTGACAATGTACGTGAGGAAGATGTCTACGTACTCCGACGATCATGACTTGTTGATTCATTATTTTCAAGATAGTTTGACGGGTGCTGCTCTAAAGTGGTATATGGGTTTAGACAGTATTCGGATCCGTAACTTTAACGATCTTAGTGAAGCCTTTGTCCATCAGTACAAGTACAACGTTGACATGGCGCCGGACCGGGATCAACTCCGGGCGATGTCACAGAGAGACCGGGAATCTTTTAAGGAGTACGCCCAGAGGTGGCGTGAAATTGCTGCTCAAATCTATCCACCTCTGGAGGAGAAGGAGATGACCAAGATATTTTTGAAGACTTTAGGGTCCTTTTACTATGAAAGAATGATAGCCAACGCACCCAGTGACTTCACCGAAATGGTAAGCATGGGCATGCGATTAGAGGAAGGGATTCGCGAAGGGCGTTTGGTTAAAGAAGGGAGTCCGTCTAGCAGTGCGAAGAAGTTTGGAAGTGTGTTCCCGAAAAGAAAAGAGCAGGATGTTAGCGCTTTGTTTCCAGGTAGGCCTAGGAGAGGTTACTCTCACGTTGCGGCAGTCACTCCGGCTGTCCGCCCAACTTTGATGACCCCAGCTCATCAAACTCCACCAACCCAACAACGGCCTTTTCAGCAGCAGCCTCGACAACAGGCTTATCCATTCAACAATCAGAACCGTTCACCCAGAAAACCGCAGTTCGATGCTATTCCTATGACTTACACTGAATTGTTCCCTGCTCTTATCAGAAAGAATCTCATCACGACAAAGCCTCCTCCTATCGCACCGAACAGTGCTTCTCCGTGGTACAAGGCGGATCAGTTTTGTGAATATCATCAAGGGTCGCCGGGGCATAACCTTGAGAATTGCTTTGCTCTGAAGGCGTACGTACAAAGATTAATTAAGAATGGTATCTTGTCTTTCAAGGATGTTAATCCAAATGTTAGAGATAATCCTTTGCCTCGACATGGGGCAGCTTCAGTGAATATGGTGGAAGGTTGTCCGGGGAAGTTTCGAGTTTTTCAAGTTGAACACATAAGAGAGTCGTTGGTCAGGTTACATCAGAGTTTGAGAAGACTTACCTTTGTTAGGCACCAGCATGATTATGATGTTTGTGAATTTTGTTCAAGAGAGGATGATTGTCCCATTGTGAAGGAGGATATTCAGAAGTTGCTAGATCAGAGAGTCATCACTATTACCTATGACCGAAATCCGGAGGATGAAGTGAATGTTATCATACCACAATTTAATTTTCCTAAATCAGTAGAGATTGCTTACAATAGTCAGACTGCGCCTGTTGATCCTTTGATTATTTACCCACCTGGCCCTGTGCCTTACAGCTCAGACCAAGCTGTACCGTATAAGTATAATGCCACAATGATTGAGAATGGGGTAGAAGTCCCCATACCAACAAGACCGTCTTTTGTTAACATTGCTGATGTAAGTAGGGTTATGAGAAGTGGACGTGTTTTTGCAGCAATACCTTTGAAGAGACCAGAAGTTCAAATTAGGAGGCCCATACCGGCGTAGATTCCAGTAAGAAATGTTGAACCAAGGGTTGAGATAGGCCGATCCAGTGAACCTATCCCTCACCCTGAGGATGATGAGATCCTGAAGCTTATCAAGAGAAGTGAATATAAGATTGTGGACCAACTTTTGCAAACACCTTCCAAGATTTCCTTGCTTTATTTATTGAGAGATTCTGGTGCGCATAGAGAAGCCTTGATGAAGGTCTTGGACCAGGCGTTCGTGGACCATGATGTGACGGTTGACCAGTTCGATGGAATTGTGGGAAATATAACTTCGTGTAACAATCTTGGTTTCAGTGATGAAGAACTCTCGGAGGAGGGGAGAAATCATAATATGGCTTTGCACATCTCAGTAAGTTGTGGAAACGATACCTTATCAAGTGTGTTGGTGGATACAGGTTCGTCGTTGAATGTGATGCCCAAGACTACGTTATCTCGGCTCTCCTATCCAGGTGCTCCTATGAGACCCAGTGGAGTAATTGTTAAGGCGTTTGATGGCTCTAGGAATACAGTTATTGGTGAAGTGGATCTTCCTATAGTGATTGGTCCCCATACTTTTCAAATCACTTTCCAAGTGATGGATATCCGTGCTGCCTACAGCTGTTTATTGGGTCGTCCCTGGATCCATGATGCAGGGGCAGTCACCTCTACGCTTCATCAGAGACTAAAGTTTGTAAGGCATGGGAAGTTAGTGATGATTGGGGGGGAGCAAGCTATGGTGGTAAGCCATTTATCATCATTTTCTTTTATTGATGCGGACGAGGATGTTGGAACCCAGTTCCAAGGTCTTTCTGTTGCTAAGAGTACATTAAAGAAGCAAGGGGCATCCATCTCTTCTTTTGAGGATGCACGGCGAGTGGTGGAAAGTGGTTCGGCCAAAGGATGGGGCCAGGTGTTGACGTTACCCGAGAACAAGTCTGGGGAAGGTCTAGGTTTTCATCCAGTATCTGCAAGGGTCAAGAAAGAGGTGGTTGTTCGTCCGATTCAAGAGGTTTTCCGAAGTGCAGGGTTTGTACATCCTGAGGTTGATGCTATCATAGATAATGATTCCGAGGAGGATTTGCCCGTGTTTGTGACGCCTGGATTGGCTTGCCAAAACTGGATAGCTGTTGATGTTCCTGTGGTTATGCACATTTCCGAGTAATGTTTTGTTTATTTTCCTTTGAAAAAATTCGCTCTGCCCAAGGCGAAACGTATTTTGTGTCGGGCTATGAAAAATAATTCCTTTTGCTCTGCCCAAGGCAAAAGAGAGATGTATGGGCTCTTTGGTTCAAGTATTTCCCTTTAATGAATAAAAATGTTATTTTGTCCACTACTGTTTTATTTTTCACTTTTTCGGGGAAATAGTAATGAAAATTAATTAATAACCTTTTGTTTTATTTGCACAAATCGATTTCTAAAATAAAGCATAATCATATGTGCAGATTAATCCATGACTTAACCATCGAAAACAATGATCCTATGCCCTCTCCCAACTTTGAATTCCATGTGTTCAGAGCCGAAGAAGAGGATGATGAAGAGATTCCTGTTGAGATTTCCCGTTTGCTTGAGCATGATGAGAGGGTAATTCAACCATTTGAAGAACCTTTAGAGTTGGTCAACTTGGGTGATGAAGAAGATAGAAAGGAAGTCAAAGTCGGAGCATTGCTTATCCCGGAAGTTAAAGAGAAAATGTTGGAGCTTCTCAAGGAGTATGTTGATGTGTTTGCTTGGTCCTACCAAGATATGCCAGGTTTGGACAACGACATTGTGGAGCATCGTTTACCGCTGAGACCTGAATGTCCGCCGATCAAGCAGAAGTTGAGAAGGACTCGTCCCGACATGGCTGACAAGATCAAAGAGGAGGTTCAGAAGCAGATCAACGCAAGTTTCCTTGTTACATCGGTCTATCCTCAGTGGTTAGCCAACATAGTGCCTGTTGCAAAGAAAGATGGAAAAGTTCGGATGTGTGTAGACTACAGAGATCTGAATAGAGCTAGTCCGAAGGATGACTTCCCATTACCTCATATTGACGTATTGGTCGACAGTACTGCCAAGTTCAAAGTCTTTTCTTTCATGGATGGTTTCTCTGGTTACAATCAAATCAAGATGGCACCGGAAGATATGGAGAAGACCGCTTTCATTACACCTTGGGGGACTTTCTGTTATCGGGTTATGCCGTTTGGTCTGAGGAATGCTGGCGCAACATACCAAAGAGCCATGACTGCTTTGTTCCATGACATGATGCATAAGGAGATTGAAGTGTATGTGGACGACATGATTGCCAAATTGCAGACTGAGGAAGATCATTTGGAACATTTGTTGAAGTTATTCCAGCGTTTGAGGAAGTATAAACTCCGTTTGAATCCCAACAAGTGCACTTTTGGCGTTCGTTCTGGAAGACTTCTGGGTTTCATTGTCAGTCAGAAAGGTATCGAAGTAGATCCTGATAAAGTCAAAGCTATTCGGGAAATGCCCGCACCCAAGACGGAAAAACAAGTAAGAGGATTCCTTGGGAGACTAAACTACATTTCTAGGTTTATATCTCATATGACTGCTACCTGTGGGCCGATTTTCAAGCTTCTCAGAAAGAACCAAGGATGTGTGTGGACAGAAGATTGTCAGAGAGCTTTCGACAGCATCAAAGAATATTTGCTTGAACCTCCCATTTTGATTCCTCCGGTGGAAGGAAGACCTTTGATTATGTACCTGACTATATTGGAAGACTCCATGGGATGTGTGCTTGGTCAGCAAGATGAGACTGGTAGGAAGGAACATGCTGTATATTATTTGAGTAAGAAATTCATAGACTGTGAGTCTCGATACTCATTGCTTGAGAAAACCTGTTGTGCTTTAGCTTGGGCTGCTCGCCGTCTGCGCCAGTATATGATTAACCACACCACTTGGTTGATCTCCAAAATGGACCCGATCAAGTATATCTTTGAGAAGCCCGCCTTATCTGGAAGGATAGCCTGTTGGCAGATGTTGTTATCCGAATATGACATTGAGTATCACACTCAGAAAGCGATCAAAGGAAGTATTTTAGCCGATCATTTGGCTCACCAACCAATTGACGATTATCAATCCGTCAAGTTTGATTTCCCAGATGAAGATGTTATGTACTTGAAAGCTAAAGATTGTGAAGAGCCGTTTCCTGAAGAAGGACCTGATCCTGAATCCCGTTGGGGTTTGATATTCGACGGAGCTGTGAATTCCTATGGAAATGGAATTGGGGCAATCATCGTCACTCCCCGAGGTACTCATATCCCGTTCACGGCGAGATTGAAGTTTGACTGCACGAACAACATGGCGGAGTATGAGGCATGTATTATGGGTCTCGAAGAAGCAGTGGATCTAAGGATTAAGATTCTTAATATTTACGGAGATTCGGCATTAGTGATTAATCAAATCAAAGGAGAGTGGGAGACTCGTCATCCTGGTTTGATCCCTTACAGAGACTATGCTAGAAGGTTGTTAACTTTCTTCAACAAAGTAGAATTACATCATATCCCTAGAGATGAGAACCAAATGGCTGATGCTTTGGCTACTTTGTCTTCAATGTTTCAAGTGAATGGTTGGAACGATGTGCCTACAATCCGGGTTATGCGCCTCGATAGACCTGCTCATGTGTTCTCAATAGAAGAGGTCACCGACGACAAACCGTGGTTCCATGACATTAAACGTGTTCTTCAAACTCAAGAGTACCCGCCTGGGGCATCCAGTAAAGATAAGAAGACGTTGAGAAGATTAGCAAGCAGTTTCTTCCTCAATGAAGAAGTTTTGTATAAGAGGAATTATGACATGGTCTTGCTCAGATGTGTGGACAGACGTGAAGCAGAAATGCTGATGCAAGAAGTGCATGAAGGATCCTTTGGCACTCATGCAAATGGACATGCAATGGCTAGAAAGATGTTGAGAGCTGGTTACTATTGGATGACCATGGAATCTGATTGCTGCAAGTATGTGAAGAAATGTCATAAATGCCAGATTTATGCGGACAAGATGCACGTGCCGCCGACCCTCCTCAATGTTATTTCTTCACCTTGGCCTTTCTCTATGTGGGGCATTGATATGATTGGGATGATCGAACCCAAGGCTTCAAATGGTCATCGGTTCATCTTGGTAGCGATCGATTATTTTACTAAATGGGTGGAAGCAGCATCTTATGCTAATGTAACCAGACAGGTGGTAGTTAGATTTATCAAGAATCAGATCATTTGTCGATACGGTATCCCGAGCAAGATCATCACTGATAATGGTTCGAATTTGAATAACAAGATGATGAGAGAGCTTTGTGAAGAGTTCAAGATCGAACATCATAATTCTTCTCCTTACAGACCGAAGATGAATGGAGCTGTTGAAGCTGCTAACAAGAATATCAAGAAGATTGTCCAGAAGATGGTGGTGACTTATAAGGATTGGCATGAAATGCTTCCGTTTGCTTTACACGGGTACCGTACTTCAGTTCGAACTTCAACAGGCGCGACCCCATTTTCCCTAGTTTATGGTATGGAAGCAGTACTCCCCATGGAGGTTGAGATTCCGTCTTTGAGAGTGTTGATGGAAACCAAACTTTCTGAGGCTGAATGGTGTCAAAGTAGGTATGATCAGTTGAATTTAATCGAAGAAAAGAGATTGACAGCTTTGTGTCACGGTCAATTGTATCAGCAGAGAATGAAGAAGGCTTTTGATAAGAAGGTTCGACCACGCGAGTTCAGAGAAGGTGACCTTGTGCTCAAGAAGATATTATCTTTCCAACCTGATTCTAGGGGAAAGTGGGCTCCGAATTATGAAGGACCGTATGTTGTTAAGAAAGTTTTCTCTTGAGGTGCCATGATTCTCACCAATATGGACGGTGAAGATCTTCCGCGTCCCATGAATGCCGATGCAGTAAAGAAGTATTTCGCTTAGGAAAGTTCTTGGTCATCCCGGCCGTGGCATCTGAGTACATTTTGGAATTCAAAATTGCTAGGGAGAATAGTGATCATTGTTTTGTGTAACCTTTTATTTCATGTACTATTTCCCACATTTTTGTAAATCGTTGGGGTCGCGTTGTTAGCAAACTACCATCTTATTAATGAAATTGGAGCATTTACCTTCTGTGGGCAAAATTTTAATTTTTACGGCAATATTTGAAACAAGGTATTTAAAATATTCTTATTTTCTAAAAAAAAGTGTCGTGAATAACGAAAGGAATGTTAACAGTCGTTCCGAAGATGGTCAAGCCATGAAATGTAAAATACAGTAATTTATACTTGCGTGATGAACCTGTTTTCTTTCGAATCGTCATAAAGTGTTGGCCATGTGCACGCTTGGTTATAGTGGTGCTAAGTTGGTGACTCCCCGGGTGTTCCAGTTAAGTGTTGTTTTGGCTACCTTTGTTTGGAGATTTTGAAGTGCGGCACACTTCGTCTCATGCCAGTGGTTTATTGGTATTGTAAGTTTGGATTTGAATACTTTTCTCCTCAAAAGACTTGAGCCTTGTAGCGTTACGCTCCGACATTGCTTTGTGTTTCCAGTTCCGGGTATATTCCGTCATTTCAAGATTGGCCGAGTATCTATTTTGCTGTGACAGCATATGATCTTCAAGATATTCCATCTGTCTGTTTTGTCAGCATAACATTCATTTACTCATTTACACTCATATCAGCATGCATACCACGTTTGCCGTTGATTTTGGGTCGTGCTTCGTTTATTCGAACAACGTACATTTTTGTCCTTCCAAGTAGAAGGTTAGCTTAGGCAGAAAATATGCTTCCTTTCTAAATTCCCCAACTGAGCTAATCCTCGTGGATGATTTTTGATTCAGCTTACCTTGTCCATTTCTGGATTGGATGAATCCCCAATCGAATCTCATTGAGTAGAGTCTCGTTTGACTGTTGTTCCCTCTGGTTATTGGAAAGTGGTCGCCTCTTGCATAGGCTATCTCATTAATTTTTCCCAGTGAAATTGCGACCTAGACGGTTGGTGCATTTATTTCGCACATTTAAGTATATGATCTCCTCGGGAAGGATTGATTCAGGGTTCTCTTTGATGAAGATTTTATTCTCTGCCAATATCATCGCAATTTCCTTCTGAGTTATTCTTTGGAAAACGACAAGCGGCAGCTCTTCATGAGCAACTTGTACGTTATAGACACCGTTGGAAAACGACAAGCGGCAGCTCTTCATGAGCAACTTGTACGTTACTTTTTTGAAAGCGCCGAGCAGCAGCTCTTCACGAGCTACTAGTGCGTCATTACTTTTTTGAAAGCGCCGAGCAGCAGCTTTTCACGAGCTACTAGTGCGTCATTTACTTTTTGAAAGCGCCGAGCAGCAGCTCTTCACGAGCTACTAGTGCGTCATTACTTTTTTGAAAGCGCTGAGCAGCAGCATTTCACGAGCTACTAGTGCGTCATTTACTTTTTAAAAGCGCCGAGCAGCAGCTCTTCACGAGCTACTAGTGCGTCATTTACTTTTTTGAAAGCGCCGAGCAGCAGCTCTTCACGAGCTACTAGTGCGTCATTTACTTTTTTGAAAGCGACAAGCAGCAGCTCTTCACGAGCTATCAGTACGTTATTATTCTTCGGAAAACGGCAAGCGGCGGTCTCTTTATTTGAGCAACTTGTACTTTATTACTTTCCTGGAAATACAGCAAGTGGCAGCCTCTTTATTTGAGCAACTTGTATGTCATTGGTATTTTCTTTGGACAACAGGAAGTGGCAGCCTCTTTATTTGAGCAACTTGTATGTTATTGGTATTTTCTTTGGACAACGGCAAGTGGCAGCTTCTTTATTTGAGCAACTTGTATGTTATTGGTATTTTCTTTGGACAACAGCAAGTGGCAGCTTCTTTATTTGAACAACCTGCGTATCTACAATCTTATTACTTCAGCATTAATTGGTATCTCTCCGGAAATCTCGCGGAGAAAGTTTGTTATGAATTTTTACCTTCAGAAGTTGGTAACCCGTCATCAGCAAATTTGATACTTTTTTGTCTATCTTCGACCTTGGGTTGTGAACTCACTGTTTTGGGTCAATAATCTTTTTATGGCCTATGCAAGACGCCTTCTTTGTTAGGGTCAGAAGTCGTATCCCCTCAATTTTATTCGCTGTCAGGAGTCTGTCGTTTGAAGTCGATAGCTCGTTTCCCCAGTAGCGTATAATTCATGTCTCTGTGTTTTGTTGGTGTTCGATTCCTCCAGCATTGTCTTGTTTCGTACAATATCTTTCTCTGTGAATTCAAGCACCACATTCATATCACTGCATGATGATGGCATCTTAGGACAAAATTTGCGTAATTATGTATTTAAGTACCTTCAATCTCGTCGAAACGAAGATTTTAATCTTCATATCTCCGGATAGAAGGGACTTAAATAGGGGCAGCCGTTGTACCCCAAATTTTGACCTAAGATACCATCTCCCATCTGCATCATTCGCATTGCAAGGGTTTTGACCTATTTTTATCAAATTTTCAAAGCAGTGTAAAAATTCATAACTTTTTCGAGTCGGGAGCTGTTTATTCGTTGAACGCCAAATTTATTAACTGATCAAGACTTAAATGACGTTTATTAATTATTTATTATCTTAAATTTAAATAATTGAAATCTATTTTCAATTGTTATATAATTTAAAGACTTATGAATAATGAAATAAACATTTGAGGATGGGTTTATTAATTGGTCAACAATGATTATTTAATTCTTTATCATTCTAAGTTAAATAATTAAAATTATATTTTTAATTATTATAATTTAGAATATTACGAATAATGAATTAAATAATTGAAATTGTTAATTGGTCAATGATGTTTATTTATTTGTTTATCATTCTGAAGTTTAATAATTGGATTTGATTTTCAGTTATTATATAATTTAAAGAATTATAAACAATAGATAAATAATTGGAAAGAAAAAGAATTAATTGGGAAATAACAGAATTTTATTCACTTTATTCTATTTATTACAATTGTCATTTAAATATTGTGTTATTACAAAATATTTATAATGGCAATTACATAAATGCTTAAGGTAAAATAAAAAGCTATTTTCCTAAATTCTAAATCTTCATCTTCTATCCAATTGCTCATTTGATTTCTTTTTTTACCTGCAAACAATTAAAAGAAAAGTCAGAATTGAATAAATAATTAAAAGCAAAAATAAATTTAATGTTCATCATTAAAAGCAATGGCTGGAATCAGTTTACCCTTTTTTGCAAATCACGGGATTTCTCCCGGTTCACAAAAAAAAGGAGGAATTTTTATTTCATAAATGAATGCACAATTTTGAAATATGCACAAATTCATTTTTATTTTTCAAAACTAAATATGCATAATTTCTTTGTCACAATGTATATTTCAAATTATACACAACATGCAAATACAGCATATGCCATTTTCCCACAAGCAATGCAACGTAAACCTATGCAACTTAAGAAGAAGCCAAATAACTTAGGCTCCCATGCAAGACAAAAAGAGAATATGCAGTTTCAAAACAATGTGCAAGCAAATACTTCCTCATTCATCATATTCCAGCCTTTTGCAATTTCAGAACAACAGTACAATATATCATTTTTATATATCAAATGTACCCATGAGAGACAAGAGAGAAAGAAATTGGTTTTGCAGGTTTTGGTTTAGGCAGAAGGAATTATAAGACAAAGCTACTGCAGTATCACAGTAAAAGGAGAAGCACAAGAGTAAAATACAAACAAAACTACTGTAACAGTATGATGCAGAAGGCCAAGAAGATGGTAAAAATATTCAAATCTCCAGCCTGTAACGTAAACAAAGGAGGCAATGGTTATAACATATTGGAATCACTTCAAAAAATATATCAATCAATCTCCAAGCCTTAGAAAAAACTCAGAAGAAAAAAACTGCTGTCAACAAGAGAAATACAAACGAGTAAGAACCCACATAACCTGCCATAACCATATCAAACCTTATGGCCAAACACTAAAAACCAATACCATCCTGTCCCAAAACCAGTTAAGCCATTAACCAGCATAAAACCAAACTCATAAACCAAGAATACACAATCTGCACAAACCTGCATTTACCAAACCTGCATACTGCTAAACCGTTAACCTGTCTTAAACCAAAAACCAGTATACCATTTCAAAACCAAAATCTTATGGCATAAGAATCATATAACCTGTTTCCAAGACAGCAAAGCCATAAACCAGCCATACACGCTCAAAAAACCAAAACCACGCATCAAACAATATGGTCTAAACCTCAGAAAACCTGATTGAGCCACCAAAGCCAATATAACCATTTCAAAACCAAAACCTTATGGCCAAACACAAAAATCAGTAGGAATCTACTGTCATGAGCCAAACCTGTATCACCAAAACCAAAACCAACGACCAAATACCCAAACCTCAGATCGTGTCATCATAGGCAACAAAAAGTATACAGAAGCATAGTTGAGAAGAAGAGAAAAGCATCAATACTGGTCAAACCGTTTCAACATGTTTAGGCAACCAAAAACCTCAAAGCAACAATAGCATCAAGGCAACACAACATCATAGGCAACATAAATTCAGGCAACGAAAATCACAAACGCAAAGAGGCAACAGGATCGCAGTAAGAAGAAGAGAAAGCTAGTCAAAAAAGTTTTTTTTCAACAATAGCAGTACCAAAGTCAGAAAGAAGAAGGAAGCTAAATACGAAATACCGGCCACCGAAGCAAGCTCACGATGCAACCCCCTTCCTCGCCTCGGCCTCCTACGCTCATCCAACCTCCTCCTCCGTCTCCGAAGGTAACCCGTTTCTTTCTCTTCCTTTCAGACCTCAAATAGCATTAAAAGATCGAAGTAAGAATCAAATATAATCAGAATCAACGCATGTAAAAAATGTAACAACTTTAACAAATCAGAAAGCATTTTTTTTGTACCGTGAGTTCATCGTTGGCCTTAGCTTGTGTTGGAGGGAAGAGAAGTTTGGAATGCTGGTGGCCTTTGGGCAAGGGAAGACTCGGGCGTTGTCATGAAAGCATAGAGAAGAAGACGCGAAGACGAAGAAGAGAGATGAGCGCCGTTCTGCACGAACCAAACCCTAATCCCTTTTACGAACTAAACATGTTTAACCCCTAAGAACAAGATCGTGAGCAAATGGGCCTTGACTCTGCTTCCTGCTTTAAGCCCAACGTGCTGCTTGTGCACCCCCCCCCCCCCCCTTTCTATCAATTTCTTTCTTTATTTTTAGGATTTTAGTATTTTAATAATTAGTAATTCAATCAAATAGGCATAGTTTAATTAAGCATTTTTAATAATTAATTTTATTAGTTCAACTTTTAGGAATTAATTTGATAATTTTAAATATTCCCTTTTAATTAGAGTTAGGTTAATAACCTTTTAAGTTTTAATTAATTTAGTTATTTAATAATTCTAAAATAATAATAACCTTTTATATTAATATCAAAAACATAAAAATAGAAACATAAAAACTTAAAAAAACCTTTTATTCCCCTTAATTAATTCTCTTTGCTTTCATCCATATAAAAATACGTAAACAATGAAGAAACAATTAAAACACTCTCTTTTTACTAATATTAATCAAAAATCCAAAAAATGCATTATATCATTTAGTCTATAATTTAATTATTGTTACTTAATCATGATCCGCATAATTTTTCTGTTTATTTATTTCATATTTATTTGTTTATTCCATTTACGTTTAAATCCAAAGGAAAAACGATAAATTTGTTGACTTCATGTCCTCAAGTCTAATTGCGCGAATATTGGCATTTTTCATTAAAACTTAGGATAATTTGCCTTCAAGTATTCAATCTTTTCAAAATTTATGCCCTTTTAAACAAAAACTTCGACGTTAGGTCGTCGCATCTTCAAAAACCTACCCGTATCCCTTTTCGGCCAAAACGATTTATTTTTATCAAGCAATCGAATTTTAAATAAACAGATATTTCAAAAGGTTCCTATAGATTACTATAGATGCATTGGGTGCTAATACCTTCCCATTGTATAACCAACCCCCAAACCATAAGATCTCTTTTCAAAACGCTTTGTATTTTTATTATTATTTACATTGCATATTTAGGGTTTTATTTCGCTCTTTTCCCTTTTCCTTTGGAAATAATAAAGCGCGGTGGCGACTCTTGCTTTTGTGAGACGAATTAATCAATAATTCGATCTCCGATTTACCCCGCTACATTTTTTATCGCTACACATTGTCGACCATTGTAGGGAATTTCCTAATGTCCCTTTGCTCGGCATTTTAGGAGGTATCACTTACAACCCTTGCTTAGCCTTGCGACAATTTGGTATGCCTGAAGGGATGGTCCACATGAGATGCTTATCCAAGGAGTGTTATTTGACTACAAGAGCGACAATTAAAGTTACCGTCAGAGGTTTATACGAGCCTGGAGGATGGTAAACAAAGTGGATAGCAAGACGTTGCGACACAATAATTCCGTTCCCATCGAGCCTTACCTTAAGTGTGTACGAGCTCGTGCTCAAAAAGATGTGATGCCTTATCCCTCCATCTTACCAATTATCATAGAACTTGTGGTTGAAAGAGATGTCACGTACACCATCCTCCATCCCGACATGCCTACCTCTCTTGAAGACTTGCAAAAGGGTTGGATTCAGCTGAAGGAAGAACCAGTTACTTTCGAAGCTCAATTCTGCGCTAGTGAGAAGAGGGTCTTAGAGCTTACAAAACATCTACAAGAAGAGCAAAGTGTGAACGCCTACCTTGCGCCTAAGAGGATGTGTTCAGTATTTTTATCTTAGAGAGTTATTTTGTAAGCCCAAGAGGCATGATGTAATCATTTTGAACTAATTAATGAAAATTTACGTTTATTCATGCTTTGTTTATACAAATTTAAATTTCACAAATCCTTGAAATCATTTGCATATACATCTTCCATGCATCATAACATGACAGGTTTTCACATAACATGTTTCCTTATCTTTCTGCTTTTTATTTCAGCAAGATGGATCTAAAGAAAACTTTGAAGGATCTTCAGGCACAAAACTCTCAATTCCAAGAGACTCTACTGGCCCTAGCCAAGGGGCAACAACATATGATGGCACTATTGGAAGTTAAGAAGAAGCCCAAGAAGAAAGCTCTGCTCAATATGGGTGGAAGGTTCAAAGAGTCAGCCCATCAGATTCCGGTAGTGGAAGACTCATCTGAATAAGAAGAGAATCAGATTGGTAAGGTTAGGAGTACCCAAGCTAAATATATTAACAATCAAGAGTCTGATGATAATTATTTCGACGAGCAGCATCCCCCCGTCGATGTCAAGTATAAGCAGTTAGAAGACAGATTGAAGGTCGTCGAAATCCAAGTCGTCCCCAGTTTAGATTTTGATGATTTGGGTTTGATCTTTGGGGTTGTCATTCCCCACAAATTCAAAATACCAGTCTTTCCAAATTACGATGGAGTTTCTTGTCCAAAAATTCACCTGAAATCTTATGTGCACAAGATACAGCCGCAAACTGCTGATAAGAAACTATGGGTTTGATTTTTTCAAGAGAGCTTGGCCGGAACGCAACTATAGTGGTTCTACTAGTTGGATGGTTCCCGTATTAATACTTGGGAGGACTTAGCTACCGCATTTTATCATCAGTACCAATATAATGCCGACTTGGCGCCAACAAGGCTTCAGTTGCAAGATATGACAATGGGGAAGAATGAAGGATTTAAAGAATATGCACAAAAGTGGAGAGACCTCACCAGTAGGGTTCAACCGTCTTTGACTGATAGGGAGCACATTGACATATTTATGGGCACATTATCTGGTCCATTCTTTAATTTATTGGTTGGCTTCTCTTCTTCTGGTTTCACCGAGCTAATCTTAACCGGTGAAAGAGTTGAAAGCGACATCAAAAGTGGGAAGATTTCCATGGCATCTGCCTCCACTTCCAATCCTGTAAAGAAACCTTTTGCTGCAAAGAAAGAAATCAATGTTGTGTACGGGGAAAGGGCTCGTACCAAAAAGAATGATCACCCGTTTGTAAATGTTGTCTGAATCTCCAATCCAACTCGTACTCAAAGACCATCTGCAAATCATCAACGTTTTGAAACTTCGAAAAGATAATTCACGAGGATAGGAATGTCATTATCCAAAGCCTTACAACACTTGCTAAAGGCTAATTTGGTGACATTACGCGACCCTCCTGCCAATCCATATACCTCTTCACCAAAGTACAACCCGAATTCCAAATATGCTTATCACTCAAGTAACCCCGGGCATGAGACTGACCAATGCTGGGCCTTGAAGAATAAAATTTAGGATTTGATCGATAACAAGACTATTGAATTTTATCCTCCTCCAACTCCGAATGTAATCACCGCGCCTATGCCAAGTCATGGCAAGGGTGTCAATGTTGTTGACGATACCGTTTTCGTTGCCTCTGTTAAAGACTTGACTACTTCACTGGATATCATAAATAATAATTTGTTGAAAGCCGGGATTTTCCCTTGTTGTGTGAAAGATTGTGTTTGTTGTGCCAAAAAACTCAATGGATATGAAGGGCTGAAAGAAGGCATTCAACGCCTAATAGATAGACATGAAATTCTATTTGAGAAGACTCTGCTTGCCAAAAGTTTTACTAATAAATGTGAATATCTCTCCATTATAACCATCTCAAGAAAGCCTCTTAGGATCTCCTCCAAAGATCCTATAAGGATTTAAAATGAACCAACTATTGCTCCCTTAATAATTACCAATCTCGGACCAATTTCCTACTCTTTAAACAAGGCAGTGCCATGGAACTATGGCGCTGAGGTGTTTTACCATGGGATAAAACAAGACGCTTGGATCGAAGAAGACAAAGCTGATGATGTTGGTAACATAACTGGCTCAAGCAAAGTGAGTAAAACTAGGAGAATCTTTTCACCCAATATCTCACCACCAGTTGTTACAAAGGCACCCTTCCGCATTACTGTTGCTAAGCCAAGTACTGATACAAGAGGGAAGGAGAAAGTTGTCGAGTCGGTCATGACAGAAATACCCGCTGTGATATGGTGGCAGAACCGATTGTTAATACAGGTTTGCATTTTTTGTTTGCAAATGTTGCGGTAAGCAAGAGTCGCCACCGAATTTTCTTTTATCCAACAAACGCAAGGGTGAAAAGAAAAGAAAAAGACATTTTTCGAGATTATTCTGAGTAAGGTGGGTATATTATGGAAAGGGAAGGTATTAGCACCCTTTCCATCCATGGTTTTCCATGGGCTCTTAGGTACTTGCTCATTTTTTGAAATTGCTTTCGTGTTTGTGTGAGAAAAGTTTTGAAAATGCCTTAGTATGGTGATTCACTTTATGGTAACTCTTGTATCAGTCCTCAAGAGTGTGATAAAGCGTTTTGAAAACTTTGGTTGAAATTTTTTTTGAAAGTGTGGTGCGAAAATATGTTTGAGCAAGTACCTAACAGTTATCTACCTACTCGAAAAAGAATGTTCTTTTCCTCCTATCCTTTAGATCGTGTCATCCTACTATTAGTGAGTAGGTAACCCTAGTCATTGGATGTTGAGGGACTATCTAAAGGGGTGTAATTGTCATTGAAGGCAACATGTAAGGATACCTTAGCATTTCGAAGGGACTGTCATCATATAGGCAACATCGAGGGACAAGATCATTTCTCGTATGCAACTCGAGGGACTGTAAGGGACTATGATCTTTATGATGACTTTTAAACTGAGGGTCTTTGCTAAGAGTATCCCTATGCTCGAGGGACATGACCATTTTCTCCGAGGCAACCAAGTGAGGTACACCCTAAGGGTGCAAGTGTGCAACAGTGTGCTTTTTTCAGATATTTATCTTGAATTTAGTGATATATTGATTAATTACTCATGCATGCCTAGGTTGCTAGCAATTATATACAAATATATACAGAATATAAAAGAGAGAAAATAGAGGCCCTAAGCTATTACAAGGCTTTGGTGTAGATACATAATGAATTGACTAAAAGTAAAATGCAGAGATAAAACCCTAATTAGCTATTACAACCCGAGCGCAGTTACATCAATAGTAAAAGTTAATTGTACGGCAAAAATAATTACGCGTGAGATTAAGAAATTGAAATAAGTTTGAAACCCTAATTTGATCATTGAAAATATTTCTGGGATTTTTGTGAAAAAAAGATTTGGAGTTTGACCTAATTTTCTAATTAATTTTAATTAATGAAACAAATTAAACTTGATGAAATTAATTAATTTACAAAAATTAATTTATTGAAAAAAAAACTAAATCCTATTTTTTTGTGATGTTGATTTTATGATTTTATGGAAAAAATTGAATTTAAACAAAATAAATAAACTAATTTAAATAAAACAAAATTAAAAGGGAAAATAGAGTAAGCCTGAGGGGGTATGAACCCAGGTTGAAGGGTGCATGCTGGATTTCTGTTCAAAGCCCAATCTAGTTGGCCCATAGTTGTGCGTGATTCAGTGTGGTTGTCCCAGGAGTGTCCACCATGGGGAGATTCATTGGAGGCATTGGATCCAGGCATTGATTGATCCAAGGATGATGATCTAGGGGCCTATGGTGTGCGCGCTTGGAAGAACAACATGGAATCTGCAAATAATTATTAAGAAAAATAACATGAAGGAGGCAGGGATTGAACCCCTGACCTCGTACACATGTGCGCTTTGAAAACCTTTCCCTTTGCCACTGAGCCAATCGCTCAATCATTAATATAAACAAACAACATATATTATATGTTATGAAAAGTCAGTGTAATAAATAGAACGCGCAAAATTCAAATGGGCCACTCATGTTCGGACACGCCATCGTCTTCCTCATTGGGACTGTCATTTTATCCTAAAGGTTTTACCTACAGACAGCGTTGTAGCTATAAACCTGCAATTCTCAAAAAAATCAACACCAGACAAAATAAATTCAAGCCAAATATACAGACCAATTGGGTTTGGTCTTGTGAGTATAATGGTACTCATCTTTTGCCCTGATTTTGCCTGAAACAAAAGACCCTAAAAAGAAACCTGAAGCCCTAACAACGTCATTCAATAAAATATGCATCAAAACACACAATTAATTATGCAAACATGTTCTAAATGATTATACAAACATGAATATATATTTAGAATTCACTTATCACGCGTGTATAGTCTAAACTGATTTCAAGTAAAAGAGAAAACCGTGATACCTATGTAGATTGATTCTGGATGTGTTGATGCGTGAGAGTGGTCCAGATAGCTTCCAAATATGCCCAGGAATGGATTACAGTCTTTGAAACACCTTGAATCTCCCTCTAGAGCAAAACTTGATCAACACTTTTTGTCAAAATTTTGAGCAGTCTTGTGGGTGTTCTACACAGCCAATTCCTCCTTTTTTGATCATGGTTTGTTATGCATATATAGTAGAAGCAATTAGGTTACCAAAACTGAATTGAATCTTGAAGATTGAGTGAGAAAAGATTTGATTTGGGTCTTGTATCTTTTGTTTATAAAATGGCAAAATCTTTGTGTTTTTTCCCACGCCTTTTCTTTTATTTGCTAGCAAACTTCATTCTTTATTTGATTGAGAAAATCTTCTTTCGATTATGGGATTTTTGGATTGTTTTAGAATAAATCCCATCTTCATTCCTTTGAATTTGCCTTCCCTTGCCAGCCTTAAACTCCAATTCGAACCAATAAAGACTTTACTTATTAGAGGCTTATTTTCCTTGATGGTTCTGACTTCGAATTGTGCCAGTTTTAGTACTAGGGCTCCTTCGATTGGATCACCCTTTGCTTCGATTTCCTGCCTTTTTAAATAGAAGTCCCTGGTCGAATCAACTTTTGTAGCATTGTGACCCAACAAGGCAAGAATCTGGCCTGGACATGTTTTCAGATTTCCCTCTTGATGGCCTCTTTCGAATGGCCTGGAAGGAGTTCTTCGAATGGCCCTTGTCTAAATACCAATCGAAGGGTATTTATTGGAATGTCAAAGGAAGAGTCCTTTGCTACGCCAATCGAAAGGCTTTGACACAATGCCCATAGAAAGGCTTGTCATGAAGCCAATTGAAAGGCCTTTTGCAGATGTCAAATGAAGGACGCTATATAGATGTCAGACGAAGAGAATTTTGGAGATTCCAATTGAAAGGCACTTAGTAGATTCCAATCAAAGAGCCTCGTTAACAGGCCAATTGAAGGAAACTTAGAAACAGGCCAATCGAAGAAAACGTAGAAATAGGCCAATCGAATGAAACTTAGAAACATTATTTGAAAATTTTCCTTGTCTTTAGGAAAAGGTTTGTAACCACCTATGCAAGAGGAGAAACTTGGAAAAACATTAGAGGGAAAATTTTGGGGTACAACATCTGCCCTTGTTCAATCTTCTTAAACTTGAGGATGTAGATTGGCTGGTCTGCCTTTCGTGATCTGAAGGTGGAAGATGATTGAACACTAGAGTGCCCAGAAATTTTCACTTGTTTGAAATGATACTTGATTGTGTAGATAATATTGGGAATGGGCTTATAGATGCCGTTTGGAAAAGATGACGGCAGATCGTCGGAGATAGGCTTAAAGATGCCATCCAGAATATGACGGAGAGTCATCGGAGATGGGCTTAAAGATGCCATCCAGAACAATGTTGACTTCATGAGATATTCCTTTGTGGGAATTCCTATACATGTTGTTGGGGAGGACCCCGCTGAGGAATGTTGGTCTCTAATTTGGGAAATAGAGTTCAGGAGCTTCAGTTGTCCAATACTCTACTAGGGAGTCATCTCTTGATTGAAGGGACGGAAGTGAAATTCTATCTGGTCGGGATCCTGGCTTTACAGTGACTTGCTGAGGATAATAAGGCTGACTGTTATCTGGTCCTGCTCCAGGCTTCACAACGACTGTAGCGGTAGAAATGTTCAAGACTAAGCCATTGGATTGACTAGACTTTATACAAATCAAAAAATAAATAAAAAATTGCCACCGCGCTTTATTGTTTCCAAAAGAATGGGAAAAGAGCGAATAACCCAAAAAAATGGGGAAAGATTCAAGGTAAGGGGGTTGGTTATGCAAAGGGAAGGTATTAGCACCCTAAACATCTACGATACTCCGCAGGAACCTCTTTGAAAAAATCTGTATATTTTGGCTATAAAAAATGTTTTATATATAAAATGGATGGTCGAGGTGAGAAAAGAAATATATATATATATATATATATATATATATATATATATATATATATATATATATATATATATATATATATATATATATATATATATATATATATATATATATATATATATATATATATATATATATATATATATATATATATATATATATATATATATATATATATATATATATATATATATATATATATATATATATATATATATATATATTATGATTTTTGCACCCGCCGTGGTTGCGAACCTTTAGTGCCTACGTACCACCTTTCATGCAATAGGGGATCAGGGTACACATAGTTCCTCTTTTAAATGTTTGAAACACAAGTGTGTTGGTTATTTTTATGAGATAAAACATCATCGTCATTGTTCGTGTTGAAAACATACTTACTACCCACAATCATGAGAAAGGAGAATTTGCATCATCTCAAAGTGGAGGATATGGCTTGGATTTTAAAATCAACAATGCCTCACTCAACACCCAAGTGGAAAATATATCTCTTCACTACATGTTGTAGAAGTATAGTTGTTTGCATCACTACAAGGATTGACAAGAGTCTAATCTTTTGAGAAAAGTTTAAAGATAAAAAAGCCAAAATGGAAAAATGGTTTGAAATGAGATTGGTTGACTTTTAGTCTTCTCAGAAAAATGTCAAGGTATTGTTAAGTTGATTGAAGTTTATTTATGAAAAATATTTTGAAAATACATGGACCTAAGTCCAAGTTTATTATGAAAGTATTTCAAGTTTCAAAACAAGAAGAGTTTTCAAAAGGAGGGAGAAGATTTTTGAAATTAAAGAAGATGGGAGGAGTAGAAGAGGCTATCCTAAAGCATAAGGTAAAAGTTAAGGATAAGGACCATCTATCCAAAAAGAAGCCAAAAACTTGACATTATAAGCCAAGATAAAATTCCAAATTCTTTGGATTGAAACCAAGCAAGCAAAGATACTAGACCTCTTCAAATGTATTAAGTCTTCACAAAAATTGGGCAAAGTAACGGCTGTATACTGGTGAATTCCATATTACAACCAAAGAGTGTAATCAAAAAAACCTGCACACAAAAAACAAACAAGAAACCCAATGTCTTGAGGTAAACCTCAAGAGCTCAAGACAAAATAATAAGATAAGATCACAAGGTCTCCAAGATAGGCCAAGGTTTCTAATCCTAAGTCCAAGAAAAAGTCCCATGCTCCATAATGCCAAGGATAGTAACCAAATAGTCCAAGTACCATTAAGAGTTTTTTAGGATTTATGTTGGTTATTAAGTATCTTAGGAAAAGAAAAATAAAAGCTCAAGTGAGCAAAATAAAAATGGCAAGAAGATAAATGCTTAAATGAGCAAAGATGAAAATAGCATGAAATGGAAAATGCTAAAAAATAAATAGTACATAAAGCATAAAAGAATAAAAGCATAGAATAAACAAGTCAATAATTAGTGGTTAGTTGGATGACCATCTTGAAACTTGCATTTGGAACTCATTAGAGGATTGGTAGAACCAAAGCCTCCACACAACAAGTTGCATTTGCTTTTTGTCAAGTATATCATCCATTTGGAATTCTCATAAGTACCATTTAATGATCAACGATGTTTAAGTAATCCGCGTTGACCAAAGGTGTTGTAGATCCATTAGAGGATTGGTAGAACCAAAGCCTCCACACAATGAATCTCAAGGTTATTGGATCAAAGAGATCAAATTAACATACTTGGGCTTGCAATCATAAGTTTGGGCCACGAATGATCATTTATTCGAATCGGGACAAAATTTAGCACTATGTTAAGAAATCGTAAGTGGACTCATATAGAAGTCGCACCTATTTTGAGGTCGGTCAATAGCAATCTATGCACCATTTGTTTTTGAGACATGATATAGAGATCATGCTCCAACAACATTTAGTGTAATGAGAAGGGGATGAGATGAAGAGGATTAGGGCAAAAGATAAACCACTTTTGAATTAAAAATTTAATCAAACTATTATTAGAATCATTCATCCATTTTTGTGGAGTTAAACTCAACACTATGGATCCAATGATGTTAATAAAGTCATGATCAAAAAATCAACCCAAGACAGCCAGAAAATAATCACAAAATAATAATGTAATTAATATATACATTAAAAGGTTTAAAAATGTTTTAAAAAAATGGAAAATGATGAGGAAAATATCAATCTTGTTCAAATTAATCAAGAAATGAAAAATAAGACCATAGAAAAATCAGAAAAAAGGCCAAGTAATGTAACAAAAATTTTGGTAATTTTTAAAAGACTGAAACTATTTTTAAAAAAATTAAAATAAATGGGTGAAAAAAACAAAAATAGTAAAAAATAGTAAAGTCAAAAGCAAAAATAAAATAAGGTCACCAATATTTGTCATAATATCATTGGATCATTCCATAATTTTTACTGATTTTAAAAATGTTTAAAAGTATTTTTAAACATTTTAAACAAATCAAATAAGTGTAAAATTCATAAAAAATACCAAAACACAAAATTAAATTGTGAAAAAGTAAAAATCAGAAAGAGAATAATCAAAAATATTTTTTTAAATTTTTTCATATTTTTTGGACTAAAAATGAATTTTCTATGATTTTTTGAATTTTAAAACAATAAAAATATAAAAATCAGAAAAAGAAAATAAAAGTAAAAGATGTGGACCATTGGATGAGAGTCAAAATGCATTAGTAATCAAATCCAAGGGATCTGGAGCGCTGTGCATATCATGGTCTTCAATGAATAATGTACAAAATCAATAATAAAATCAGAATTTGAAAAATACAGATGGCGCGCCTTCATTGGTTATAAGATGACACATTGGTCATCTTCAACCTCCAGCCATCACAAATTACATGTCTCTAAAACTGTAAAATTAGAAGCTTAGACCTATGCCATTCGCTTCGTCTCTTCAAGACGAAGACAACCACACTCTCGCGCCAAATTTATATAAACTGTAGCTCAAGCAATTTGGAAAGAAAGTTTTGAAAAGGGATTTGAAAATTCAAGGTCAAAACGTGCTTCCATTGAAATGTAAGTGTTGCGACTAGAACCAGGGCAATGAGAGCAACACAATGATATCAGAGTTTTGAAGAATTGATGAAGGAATCTACCTATTGAAGTTGAGTTGCAGAGCTCTGAAACTGGACTTCTATGGAGCAATGTAGGGCATGATTCATGAATGTAATTATATGGTTAGCTTCAGGGAAGATCAAGGAAGGTGAATTGATGGAAAAAATGGATTGAAAAAGGCTTGAGAATGGGTTTCGAAGTTGCTGAATTATGGGTTGTGAAGAAAGTTTGGTAGGGTGATTCTGGCTATCTAAGATTGGGAAATTGAATGGGGAATGACCCTCTATTTATAGGGAAGCAAATGGGATTAAAAGGAATAGAAAATAATGCGTTTTGGAGGGAATTCGTGTGGGTTTGCATCATGAAGAAAGTGTGACTCAAACTTGATCAAAACTCAGTCAAATCGTGCGTTTCATGATGCTAATCACTTCTGGTAAGTTGCTAAACATGATTAGAAATTAAAACGCGTGGAAATCTTGTGATTAGAAGCCAAAACAAAGATTTCAAAATTCTAACTTTGTGCAAAATTCAGTTTCAAATTACCAAATTCAAATCCATGGCATTTCCACCTCAAGGGGTCTTAGGGCATAATTCTTGATGCTTTGGAAAAATGAGGTTACAAGCTTTGCAATAGAAAAGGAATGGAATCAAATGGATGCTTGAGCTGAAAGTTACATGGAGTCAAAGTTGAAGAAAAAGAGTTGACTTTCCATACTTAGAAATATTTCAAATTCTTCTTTAAAAATGACCTATAATATTTTGCATCCAAATATGTCCTTCCACTTAGAATTTGATATTTACCAACAAAGATAGAATGAAGTAGACCTCTTGAATGACATTTTGAAATTTGAACCACTCAAAATCTCTAAAAATTGAGCAAGTTATGACTTGTTGAAGTTGGCCAAAAATCATGAAATGACCTATAATCTTTTGCATTCTTAAGGCAACTTTAATCCATTTTCTAACTTTGCAAATAAAAGAAGGCATGAAGTACACATCCTTAGGATCATCATGAAAAAGGAATGGGCTCAAGGTGATAAAAATTGACCAAGTTATGACCATTTGAAGTCACATATGGAAAAATTGGGATTCATTTGGATGACTCGTAATCTTTCTTCTTCACCAAGTTCCTTCCACATGAAAACTCTTTGGAACTTTTGAAGTGATTTGTTGGTAACTCTTTGAAGAGAAGGATGTATTTGGAATCACTCAAAAATACCAAAATATGAGCAAGATATGCTCCTCTGAATTCCAAAACTCTAGTCTCTAGATCAAGAGAATGCTTTAAGGAAATTTGCCAAGTTTGAACAAGCTTTTTGTGCCAATATTCTTCCTTTGTGAATATAAATTGTTGAGGATGATGATGAGGGCTCATGGCCACCAAAACCACTTCCATACCAATTCTTCCAAAATAATTTCAATGGTGGAGTTTGAACTCCTCAAGCTATGTTGACTATGGCATGGAAATAAACTCATGAACCCATGAAGCAACTTGCTAAACCTCATTGCCTTTACCTACATTGTTAACAAGTAAGACAAACCAACATTGCATTTTATTAATTTGAGAGAAAATCAAAACAAAATATCCATGATCACAAAAGAAAACAAGTCAAGGTGGTTGGTAACTCCTCAAAAGAGCAAGGCTAAAGATAGGTAGAAGAACCAAAAGACCTAATGTGATCTTGTTGTGATGGAAACAATATGGTATGATGAAGGGATCTTAGGGGAAAAAATTGGGGTACAACAGCTGCCCTTATTTAAGTTTCTTCTATCCGGAGATACGAAGGTTGAAAATCTTTGTGTCGACGTGATCGAAGATACTTAAATATAAAACAAAACCTATTTTTGGCCTTAAGATGCCATGCAAATGCTTATGCATATGAATGCATATAAACATAACCAAAGAGGCGCAAAGTAACATTGGGGATGCAACAATGATAAAGAAATAAAGGAGCAACCCCACCAGGAAAATAAATCATTGGTGAACTACAAGAACATAATCAAAGAGTAAGATAACAAGCATCGACGTTCACTGTTGTTGGTCTACCAACTTTCACTGAAGGTAGAAAGAGAAAACATATCATATCACCGCCGTTCACTGACGATGAACTATCAATGTTCACTGAAGATAGCAAAAAGATAACAAACACCAACATTCACTGTCGATGTTCTACCAACATTCACTGAAGGTAGAAAGAGAAAACATATCATATCATCGCCGTTCACTGATGATGACCTATCAACATTCACTGAAGATAGCAAAAAGATAACAAACACCGACGTTCACGGTCGATGTTCTACCAACGTTCATTGAAGGTAGAAAGAGAAAACATATCATATCACCACCGTTCACTGATGATGAACTATCAACGTTCACTGAAGATAGAAAAAAGATAACAAACACCTACATTCGCTGCTGATGTTCTACCAACGTTCACTGAAGGTAGAAAGATAAAATATATCATATCACTGCCATTCACTGACGATGAACTATCAACGTTCACTGAAGATAGCAAAAAGATAACAAACACCTACGTTCACTTCCAATGTCCTACCAACGTTCCCTAAAGATAAAAAGAGAAAACATATCATATCACTTCCGTTCACTGACGATGAACTATCAACGTTCACTGAAGATAGCAAAAAGATAACAAACACCGACGTTCACTGCCGATGTCCTACCAATGTTCACTGAAGGTAGAAAGAGAATATCATGTCATCGACATTCACTGACGATGAACTATCAATGTTCACTGAATATAGAAAAAAGATAACAAACACCGACGTTCACTGCCGATGTACTACCAATATTCACTGAAGGTAGAAGGAGAAAATATATCATCAAGTTTTCCCCAAACTTTTGGTGTTTCACCTAGAACGGGTCTCAACTTCTTCTTTAACCAAGGAAATCTGCCTGGAATGGATCAAACATAAGTTGTCTCAAATAAAGAGACTTATTACTCATTGTCAAAGGGGAATTGCAAAGAGAAATGACTTTCTGGAGATAGAAATATGACTTCCCTGGGAAATTCCATGATATTCCTACTGAGGAGATAAAGTCTTCCCGTGCAAAATAAATTCACAAACCAAAACTCAAAGTTTTCGGAAATCCAATGTAAATAATATTGTCATGCAATCACAGATCTAAATCAAAAATAAACTGGAACAAGACGGCCAATGAAGATACATCCTTAAATAAACTCAAGAGGGAAAACCACATTCAACTAAGCAAAGAGCGCTGCAGGAAGATCAGAACACAATGTCAATGAATGATGGAATATTAGCTATGCATGATGTATGTATAAATGTATGAGTGCTATCGTGAATATGCTGGTAAAAAGGATACACAATCAGCACAAATAAACAAAACTGCCTCAGGTACTAACAACACTTAGCTAAACTTCGACCAGAAAGATCAATCCAAGAGAGGTAAAAGCAACTGCAGAAACCAAACCTATTGCCTGCCTTAACTTCACTGAGGAGTAACATAATCCGGATGTAGCCAAAACAAACAGATACCGGGATAGAACATCCTTCTTCCCGTCTCATCGAAGAAACAGTTTTCCAAAAGCGACATGCCTACTGGAGATTGCAATACCAGCCTCAAATAAATCAGACTGACGCCGACACAACCAAACCTCACTGGGGGATTCAAGCCTACCTCCCTGGAGAAAAAAACTGTGGATTGAAAATTTTCATCACGAACACTCATTCCAACAAGAGATTCCCTGGGATAACCTTCTCGGGAAATCAAGAAGTCAACACTAGTGCCAATACTGCAAAAAGAGCAACATCTCAGCACGCCAAGGGAATAAAACCTTTCATCATATGAGGGAAGACTTCGCTGGGGAATCTGGAACGGAGGCTTCTGACCATGCAAACCCAAAATAAAAAGCGAACCAAGACTTAACTGGGGATAATGGGATCACAAACCCAATATTGTACCTAGCACCCGCTGATATCGTCTTTAACTATCTGAGAAACACACAATGATCACGCACATACCGGCAAAATGACCTGAGAAAACCTTCATGAAGGAAGTAAATCTTCTTAAAACAACCAGATTTTGTTTATTCTTGGGATCACCATTTTTGCTGTCATTGTTTCATCATAAATCCTAAACTAAATTTAATTGTAAAGATCTCTTTTTTTTTTGAAAAGTCAATTTTGCTTTTTAATCGTTTTGCTTTAACAGTTATTATCAGTAATAAGTGGAGTCTTTGCAAGCTAAATAAAAATAAGAACACAAAGAATTGAGCAAAATCTCGAATTTCATTAATAGAATGGTAGTATGCGAATGGCGAGACTCCATGGATGATTACAAAGTTTGGGAAATGGTAATACATAATGGAAAAGATACATTCAGATACAATGACCATTATTCCCCCTAACAACTTTTGAAATCCTGAGTAGCAGATTTTGTTGAAGTATGGTAAGGATCCGAGAAGATTCTTGCTTCAACGATTAAGTCTTGTCTGACATAGTTACTTGCCAAGAAAAATCCCTAAATTTTGCCTAAGCTGCCCTTGCAGGTTGTCAATTTAGCGGGAAATTTATTCTGTTTATGTCTCTAATTTTTCCTAGACTACCCTTTCGGGTTTTCGGCCTACCGAGATGCTCCTTTTTGCCTAAGCCGCCATTTCTGGTTTTCAACTTAGCGAGCTGTTCGTTTATTTCTTTAGGCGAAGTATTTCTTGACTGCGTCAGCGTTCATGGGACGTGGGAACTCCTCGCCATCCATAGTTTCAAGAGTTAATGCGCCACCAGAGAAGGCTTTCTTGACAACATACGGGCCTTCAAAATTGGGAGTCCACTTTCCCCTAGAATCAGTGTTGAAAGACATGATCTTCCTGAGCACGAGGTCGCCTTCTCTGAATTCACGAGGTTTGACCCTTTTATCAAATGCTTTCTTCATTCTTTTCTGATATAACTGCCCATGACATAAAGCCGTCATCCTCGTCTCTTCAATCAAATTCAATTGGTCAAACCTATTCTAGACCCATTCAGCCTCTGTCAACTTGGTTTCCATTATCACACGCAACGAGGGAATCTCCACCTCGACATGGAGTACAGCTTCCATTCCATACACTAGAGAGAACAGGGTTGCTCCTGCTGAAGTGCGAACAGATGTTTGATATCCATGCAGAGCAAAAGGGAGAATTTCATGCCAATCCTTATAAGTAACAACCATTTTCTGGATAATTCTCTTGATATTCTTATTAGCAGCTTCAACAACCCAATTCATCTTTGGTTTGTATGGAGATGAATTGTGATGGACAATCTTGAATTCTTCGCACAGTTCTGTCATCATCTTGTTGTTCAAATTCGAGCCATTGTCAGTGATGATTCTTCTCGGCACACCATATCGGCATATAAGATTGTTTTTGATGAAACGCACAACCACCTGTTTGGTAACATTGGCATATGAAGCAGCCTCTACCCATTTGGTAAAGTAGTCAATTGCTACCAAGATGAAACGGTGTCCATTCGAAGCTTTGGGTTCTATCATCCCGATCATGTCAATAACCCACATAGAGAAAGGCCATGGGGAGGAAATCACATTGAGAAGTGTCGGGGGCACATGGATCTTACCTGCATAAATCTGGCATTTATGGCACTTCTTTGCAAATTTGTAACAGTCATATTCCATTGTCAATGAATAATAACCTGCCCTTAGCATCTTTCTAGCCATCGAATGTCCATTAGCATGAGTGAAAAATGAACCTTCATGAATCTCATGCATCAACATGTCCTCTTCGTGTCTATCCACACATCTGAGAAAGACCATGTCATAATTTCTCTTGTACAACACATTTTAACTAAGGAAGAAACTGCCTGCCAATCTTCCCAGTGTCTTTCTTTCTTTCCTCGACGCACCAATCGGGTATTCCTGAGTCTGAAGAAAATGCTTGATATCATAATACCAAGGTTTTTCATCTTCTACCTCTTCTGTTGCAAACACATGAGCGGGCTTATCCAGCCGTCGAACTTTAATTCAGGGTATATCATTCCAAGTATTCACTTGGTACATTGAAGCCAGAGTTTCCAGAGCATCCGCCATTTGATTTTCATCTCTAGGAATATGATGGAATTCAACTTTATTAAAGAAGGGTAATAATCTTCTAGCATAATCTTTGTAAGGGATCAAGCCAGGGTGACGAGTGTCCCATTCTCCTTTAATCTGATTTATTACCAAAGCTGAATCACCATACACATCCAGAATCATGATTCTGAGATCAATAGCTTCCTCAAGACCCATGATGCAAGCCTCATATTCTGCCATATTATTAGTGCAATCAAATGTTAAACTTGTAGTAAAAGGAATGTGCGATCCATGAGGAGTGACAATCACAGCACCAATTCCTTTACCATAAGCATTCACAGCTCCATCAAATATCATACTCCAACGAGATTCAGGGTCAGGGCCTTCCTCAGGCAATGGTTCATCACAATCTTTCACTTTCAAGAACATCACATCCTCATCGGGGAATTCATATTCTGCGGACTGATGATCCTCCACCGGCTGGTGAGCAAGGTAATCTGCGAACACACTACTTTTAATAGCCTTTTGAGTGCGGTATTCGATATCATATTCAGATAACAACATCTGCCAGCGGGCAATTCTCCCAGTAAGAGAAGGCTTCTCAAAAATATACTTGATTGGATCCATTTTGGAGATCAACCAAGTGGTATTATTCAACATATATTTCCACAAACGCTTTACCGCCCAGGCCAAAGCACAACATGTTTTTTCTAGCGTGGAATACCGCGAATCACAATCAGTGAACTTTTTGCAGAGATAATAAATGGCTTACTCTTTCTTTCATGTTTCATCCTGTTGTCTCAGAATGCAACCCATGGACTTATCTAACACTGTTAGATACATAATCAACGATCTTCCTTCTATAGGAGGGAGCAAGATAGGAGGTTCAAGCAGATATTCTTTAATACTCTCAAATTCCCTTTGGCAGTCATCCGTCCATACACAACCTTGATCTTTCTTCAACAACTTAAAGATTGGTTCACACGTTGCAGTCATGTGGGAAATAAATCTGGAGATATAATTCAAATGCCCGACGAAACCCCTGACTTGATTTTCAGTTCTTGGTGCTGGCATTTCTTGAATTGCTTTAACTTTATAAGGGTCAACTTCAATCTCTTTCTGGCTAACAATAAAACCCAACAATTTATCGGATCGAACACCGAAGGTGCATTTATTTGGATTCAAGCGGAGACGATATTTCCTCAAACGCTGAAACAACTTCAACAAATCTTCTATATGCCCTTCTTAAGTTTGGGATTTGGCGATCATATCATCAACATATACTTCGATTTCTTTGTGCATCAGATTATGGAATAGGGTTGTCATAGCCCTCTGGTACGTTGCACCAGCGTTCTTCAACCCGAAGGGCATCACTCTGTAACAGAATGTTCCCCAGGGTGTGATAAACATTGTTTTTTCCATGTCCTCTGGAGTCATTCTTATTTGATTATACCCGGAGAATCTGTCCATGAATGATAATACTTTGAATTTTGCTGTGTTTTCCACTAACATGTCGATGTGAGGCAATGGGAAATCGTCTTTTGGACTAGCTTTATTAAGATCTCTGTAATCTACGCACATGTGGAGTTTTCCGTCTTTTTTTGGTACTGGGACAATATTGGCAATCCATTGAGGATACACTGACGTCACAAGAAAACCAGCATTAATCTGCTTTAGGACCTCCTCTTTGATCTCTACTGCCATATCCGGGTGGGTTCTTCTCAACTTTTGTTTAACTGGCGGACACTCTGGCTTCAACGGAAAACGATGCTCGACAATTTCTGTATCTAGACCAGGCATATCTTAATAAGACCAAACAAAAATATCCATATACTCTTTCAACAGTTCAATCAACCCGCTCTTCACATCAGGATGCAACGATGCTCTAATCTTAACTTCCTTCAGATCTTCTTCTGAACCCAAATTAATCACTTACAAAGGCTCCTTACATGGTTGAATGGTATTTTCCTCGTGCTCAAGCAACCGTGAGACCTCTTCTGGAATCTCATCATAATCTTCTTCTTCATCCCCAAACACAGGACAATCATAGTTGGGAGAGGGTGCAGGGTCATTGTATTCAACGGGTTTTTTAATTAATCTGCACATGTGATTTATGATCCCTTTTAGAAACTGACACATATAACAAGTGATCATGCAGATTAATTTTCAGTTATTATTTATTTTGAAAGGTTTTTTTTATTACCATTTCCCAAGAAAAAAAGCAGAAAATAAAAGACATAATTTTTGGAAGCAAAGACAACTCTTATTAATGATCTTAAAAGTTATAGCAAACAGATAAGCCCTACAACATTAATACTTCAACCTTGGGCGGAGTGAAAGCTTTTCAAAAGAAAGAAACAGATTAACAAAAAAAAATACTTTGAAACATGTATGCAAGAAGGAACATCAATGGTGACCCAATTCTGAACTCGGAATTCATGCGTCACATAATTCGGTACTTCCTTCTCTGCTTCATCCTCTTCAACAACATTAATTCCATAACAAATTGGATGGAGGTAGCCTCCGCTGCGGAAAACATCATGATAACTGTTCACATAAGACTTTGATTTCAAACTTTCGCCTTTGTCGTTCCTCGAAGAGAAACCTAAACCAACTATGTTTTTGTTCATGGGTGGATCCACAAGTCGTCCCCAAACTGCATTATGACCATTGTGCACAACCTGCTGCGCGTCCTTCAGGGAAACCACAGAATTCTCATTCTTCCTTATGTTGTCAATGGATAAGGCTTGGAACTGGGTTCCAACAGCAGCCTCATCCGCTTCTACGATACTGAAAGAGGATAGATGGGATATCAACAATGCCTGCTCCCCATTTATGATCACTACCGTCCCTTCACGCACAAATTTTAGCTTTTGATGCAGAGTTGAAGTGACAGCCCCTGCTTCGTGTATCCATGGTCGTCCTAGCAAACAACTATATGCGGGAATAATGTCCATGACCTGGAAGGTTATCAAGAACAAATGTGGTCCTATATGGATGGGCAAGTCCACTTCACCGATGACAGATTTCCTCGACCCATCAAAAGCCTTCACAAGGATTCCACTCGGGCGCATAGGTGTTCCCTGATACTTTAACTTCATGAGAGTACTCCTCGGTATAACATTCAACGCGGATTTGTTATCAATTAGAATGTTGGACAGCGAATCATTCTTGCAGTTCATAGATATGTGGAGGGCCAGGTTGTGATTCCTCCCTTCATCTGGTAACTCATTATTGCAGAAACTCAAGTTGTTACATGACGTAATGTTTCCAATTACGCTACTGAATTGATCTAACGACGTGTCACTCTCCATAAAAGCTTGGTCTAGTACTCTCATCAGTGATTCTCTATGAGCGGAGGAATTCATCAATAAAGCTATGATGGATATCTTTGAGGGAGTCTGCAATAGCTGATCTACAATCTTGTAGTCGCTCATCTTAATTATCTTCAAGATATCATCCACTTCTTTCTCTAATGTAGCTCCACTAGTCTCTCCCGCAGCCTTCTTAGGCTCATCGTTCTCAACAATTTTCTTTCCAGCAACAACATCTCTTCGTACAACCGGCATAAACACACGACCACTATGGGTCACCCTGCTATTATCAGCTATATTTCTAACATCTGGCATTGGCTGGATGGGAATTTCCACCCCATCTTCTAAGATTGTGGGGTTGTATTTGTAAGGCACAACCTTATCTGATTTATAGGGAATAGGACCTGGCAGACTAATTACCAATGGGGTAACAGCTGGTTTGCTATGGTACTCCACCTCAAGATGAGCGGGTGCACCAAAACAAGGTACAATAACGTTTACCCCTTCCTCAACACAATCAGCCCACAAAAGATTATTTCCGGAAAACAAATCTTCATCTGAAGAGAAATACTCATCTGCAGAGGCAAACTCTTCCTCTGATTCTTCTTCCATCAAACAAACTTCAACCATATCAATCTCGTGATAATCATCTCTATGACCTGTGATCTTGATAGTTACATTGTCTAACAGCAATTGAACACCCTCTCTCACAATAGAACATCCTCGGGGGTCTCGGCAGCAAACTATGCAAGATCCATATTGGTGTTCCACCAGACCAGCAGTACGACAGAAGGTAGCATGCAACTGCACGAGATCCTCATTCAAATGCTCCACATCAAAAATTCTAAATTCACCCGGACATCCAGAAACCATATTCACTTTCTCTTCATATTCTTCCCTATGCCTGATTATATGGATTAAACCTTCATCAATCATCTCCTGTAAATCAACCTTTATCTTCTCACAACCCTCTATGTATATACTGCAAACAACACAACCGACGTGGTCATGCATATAATAACTAAATTCACAGAGGTCTGCGTGCATCTACATCAAATCCCCTCTAACTAGATTAATTTCAAAAATCCGGAAGTCACCTGGACAACCAGCCACCATATTCACAGCATTCACTCCCCCGTGCTTGGGTAGAGGATTGTCTTTCACATAAGGTCCCATGTCTTTGAAAGATAGAATTCCAGACTTCACCAACCTTTGCACTTCAGTCCTTAAAGGATAACAATTTTCAACATTATTCCCCGGTGCTCCCTGATGAAAGGCACGCGTCTGGTCTGCTTTGTAATACCAAGGCAATGGTGATGGTACGGTTGGAGGTGGTCGTGTCTGGACCAACTTCTTCTGAATCAATGCTGGTAGTAGCTCTGTATAACTCATGGGAATAGGGTCATAGTTCTCCCTTCTCTGATTATTCCCTTGGTTCCCCTGATGGGACGGTCTTTGATAAGCAACGGTAGTCGGAGCGACATTCATAATAGGAGTAACTGAGGCAACTCTCCTCTCTTGTATGACAACATTTGTATCCCCCTCTTTCTTCTTTGTAAACCCATAAGCTGGCTTTTTCACACCTCCGGATCCTTCTCCCTTTGTCAAATGGCCTTCTCTTACTGCCTCTTCTAGGCGGACACCCATTCCTACCATCTCTGTAAAATCACTTGGGGCACTTGCTACCATTCTTTCGTAGTAGAAAGCGCCTAGCGTCTTCAGAAATTTTTTAGTAATTTCCTTCTCCTCCATGGGAGGAATCACTTGTGCAGCCACTTCCCGCCATCTCTACGCATACTCTTTGAACGATTCTCTGTCTTTCTGAACCATGGCCCTAAGCTGGTAACGGTCGGGCGCCATGTCCACATTGTACTTGTATTGTTTAATGAATGCTTCTCCAAAATTATTAAAAGTATGGATGTTGGCGTTGTCTAAACTCATGTACCATTTCAACGTTGCGCCGGTCAGACTATCCTGGAAAAAGTGAATCAGCAGACGCTGATCATCGGTGTGGGTAGACATTCTCCTCACGTACATCACAAAGTGAGCACGAGGGCAAGTGTTTCCCTTGTACTTCTCAAACTCCGGGACCTTGAACTTAGCAGGAACTTTAACATTCGGAACTAAACACAACTCATTCACATTCTGCCCAAATAGCTCTTTTCCTCTAAGAGCCTTCATCTCTCTTTGCATTCTATCAAACTGCTCTTGGAAATCATCCATTCTGTCATAAAGACCCAAGTCTTCACTCGGCAGAGGGAAAGGACGACACACATTTTCATTAACAAACGGAACCAAATTCACCGAAGGAGGTGCAGCAGAAACAATATGCACCACAGGAGGCGCTAGAGTAACAACATTCTGAACCACTGGAGCATCTTGGGGGCCCAAATTGAAACCTTCAGGTGCAAAATTCTCTGGCATTCCCCACGGATAACCCTGAGGCATACGGTTTTGAACAATAGCCGGAGTAGCGGATACAGGAACAATAGGAACTTCAGCATTTTCCCTTCTTGGTTGAGGTTGAACACTCAGTGGCTGATTCTGAGCAACCACCAGAGCTTCAATCAGAGTAGTTAGATTGGCCAAGCCAGCCTTCAAAGTAGAAACTTCTTCGCGTAACTCGCGATTCTCCTGTTCCAAGTGTCCATCTTCTTTTTGAAGTTAGCCCGAGTGTTGTAGTGATGAGTCAGCTTGTTGAACGTAGTAAAAAGCTGGGTAAGGCACATGGATATGCAAAATAAATGCAAGAAATATGTGCAATATGATGCATGATATGCAATGCATATGATTATTTTTTACTTTATCATTTAATATTTCAAGGGATTTAACGCTTATAGACATATTACAAACATCAAAATAATAACGCATTTGAAAAACCGAAATTTTTTATTATAATAACATCAAAATGGATTACAAGTTTCAATGATCCCAAGTACAAGATGAAAATACAATCTAAAATCCTGAGAAATAGAACTGATAGAGATCAATCTGTACGCTGGCGCTTCCCTATGAGCCTGGCGATCTGAGCCCTCAACCTCTGGTTTTCTTCCATATGTCTGATGGAAACCTCCTTCCACTCATCTGAAGCAGGAAGTGTGTAATCAGTACCTGTTTGAGGCGTAGGGGAAAATAAATCCCCTTGCCTCTCCATAGACTCCACCGCTCGACTCTTAAGGATCGTGATCAAATCGTCTTTCTCCTTTAGGTCTGCTTTGTAGGAACTCTCTGAAGTTTGGAACTTGTTCTTCCAAACACCCCTTTCCTGTTGCATCCTAACCAAACCAAGTTGCATCTCTTCTAGATCATTTAACAAAGGAGGAGTGGTCTTCACAAATAGATCACGCATGGGTATCTCCCGAGTATACGGCATCTTCAACTGAATGGCTCTCGATCGGACCCACTGAAGATATGGCTCCAAAGAAACAACACCGCTAGGCCCCAAATCCTTTGTATTCTTATTATGAATGTGACGCTAGGCCTTCGCAATATGCTCCCTAGCTTCCCTGTGGTCTTCTCCTTCCTTCAGAAAGAAACTACTCAAATGAATACTATTCGGTTTATCCCTCATCGGATAACCAAGCTGTCGTCGTGCAAGAACAGGTTTATAGTTAATTCCTCCCTTTGTACCAAGAAGCGGTACATTGGGGAAACTACCACAACTATCAATAATCTCCACATCCTGGTAAGCTCGATGATACCAATCAATACCCGAGTGAGTAAGTGCCATGATCTTAGGAGCCCAACGGGGTTCCTTCTTAACATCCCAAAAAGAATCATACTAAGGCATATGAGAGATGAACCACTGGTACAACAAAGGCGTGCAACAGATAATCATTCCCCCATGATAAGAATTCCGAAGATGAATAGAGTAATAAGAACCACCCCACAGTGTAGGAACTGGGTTTCCAATCATGAAAATCCTGATAGCGTTAATGTCGACAAACTTGTCCACATTGGGGAATAAGAATAATCCATAAGCAAGCAGAGCAAAGATGGCCTCAAAACAACCGTACTCTTCATTCTGGAAAAGTAACGAGCTTTCTCCAATAAGAACTGAGTTGGTAATCCTCTAATCCCTCCTTTAGTAGTCATATGGGCTTCAACCTCAGACTTCCCCAGATGAATCAAAGCAGCAATCTCATGTGGTTTTGGCTCACCCTCCAAACCAGTAAAAGGAACACGATCGGTAACAGGTAAATCCAATAGATAAGAATACTCCTCCAGTGTAGGCATCAACTGATAATCGGGAAAAGTAAAGCAGTGATACACCGGATCATAAAAATGGATCAAGGTCGAGAGAATACCCTCCTTCATCTTCAACTTCATAAGAGGAATAATGGATCCATACTTCTTCCGAAAGTCTGCAGAACACTCAATCTCTGGAATTAGACTGATCAACTCATCTATCTTGGGATCCTTGAAACTGTATTTCCCGGTCTTTCTCTTTCCAGAATCCATGGTTAACAGTACCTGAGATATTCACAAATAGTCAACCTTTAAATCCCTTGAAATATTGTTTTCTTCCAAAGATGCTTTATGAATGCATGGATGCATGATGCAGCAATCACACACAAGATCACACATATAGGGTTCATAGGTTCAATGTCACGAGCATGAGGTCGAAGGTACTACCCATAAGGTGTTGGTCTAAAAGGTTATCACCTGCCGAAAAAGGTTCTATAGGTTCCCAGAGTCTACATCCTTCCTTCAGATATTACCAACTTCCCAGTTAACTCGGTAATTAGTAATATTCTCAAGAAAGACTCGTGCGAGCATAGTATCGCGTGACAACTATTTCTGGATTACTCTGTCATAGCTTCCGCACTACACCTAAAAGGCCAAGATGGGTTAGGTATTCTACGGTCCTCAGTTTCAGCAGGCTCCCAGGTCGAAAGAAGTACGTCTTCCTGATTACTCGGTAAACGACACTACAATCAAAGGGCCCTCCACTGAGTAGGGGATATCATGCCTCCTTTTTTCGGATTACTCCCTCAAAGTTAACATGACTATACCGCCTGTCCTATCTTAAATTTTTCCCAAGTCCGGGAATAGGACTTATGAGTAATCACCAAGCACCCTGAAAACCAGGAAAATCTAGACAAACATATATACAAATTATAACACATAAACAACAATAGCACATATACAGATATAAACAAAGATAGGTTTAACCCACTTAGGGATGGACCAGCAAGAGGTCAATCTTTCCCCAGTGAAGTCGCCATTTTTCTGTAGCGGTATAAATGTTCAAGACTAAGCCATTGGATTGACTAGACTTTATACAAATCAAAAAATAAAAAAAATCGCCACCGCGCTTTATTGTTTCCAAAGGAATGGGAATAGAGCGAATAACCCAAAAAAAGGGGGAAAGATTCAAGGTAAGGGGGTTGGTTATGCAAATGGAAAATATTAGAACCCTAAACATCTACGGTACTCTGCAGGAACCTCTTTGAAAAAATCTGTATATTTTGGCTATAAAAAATGTGTTATATATAAAATGGATGGTGGAGGTGAGAAAAGAAATATATATATATATATATATATATATATATATATATATATATATATATATATATATATATATACTTTATGATTTTTTCACCCGCTGTGGTTGCGAACCTTTAGTGCCTACGTACCACCTTTCGTGCAATAGGGGATCAGGGTACACGTAGTTCCTCTTTTAAAAGTTTGAAACACAAGTGTGTTGGTTATTTTTATGAGATAAAACATCATCGTCATTGTCCGTGTGGAAAACATACTTACTACCCACAATCATGAGAAAGGAGAATTTGCATCATCTCAAAGTGGAGGATATGGCTTGGGTTTTAAAATCAACAATGCCTCACTCAACACCCAAGTGGAAAATATCTCTCTTCACTACAAGTTGTAGAAGTATAGTTGTTTGTGTCACTACAAGGATTGACAAGAGTCTAATCTTTTGAGAAAATTGTAAAGATAAAAAAGCCAAAGTGGCAAAATGGTTTGAAATGAGATTGGTTGACTTTTAGTCTTCTCACAAAAATGTCAAGGTATTGTTGAGTTGATTGAAGTTTATTTATGAAAAAGAATTTGAAAATACATGGACCTAAGTCCAAGTTTATTATGAAAGTGTTTCAAGTTTCAAAACAAGAAGAGTTTTCAAAAGGAGGGAGAAGATTTTTGAAATTAAAGAAGATGGGAGGAGTGGAAGAGGCTATCCTAAAGCATAAGGTAAAAGTTAAGGATAAGGACCATCTAACCAACAAGAAGCCAAAAATTCGACATTATGAGCCAACATAAAATCCCATTCTTTTGATTGAAACCAAGCAAGAAAAGATACTAGACCTCTTCAAATGTATTAAGTCTTCACAAAAATTGGACAGAGTAATGGCTGTATACGGGTGAATTCCAGATTACAAACAAAGAGTGTAATCACAAAAACCTGCACACAAAAAACAAACAAGCAACCCAATGTCTTGAGGTAAACCTCAAGAGCTCCAGACAAAATAATCAGATAAGATCACAAGGTCTCCAAGATAGGCCAAGGTTTCTAATCCTAAGTCCAAGAAAAAGTCCCATTCTCCATAATGCCAAGGATAGTAACCAAATAGTCCAAGTACCATTAAGAGTTTTTTAGGATTTATGTTGGTTATTAAGTATCTTAGGAAAAGAAAAAGAAAAGATCAAGTGAGCAAAATAAAAATGGCAAGAAGATAAATGCTCAAATGAACAAAGATGAAAATAGCATGAAATGGAAAATGCTAAAAAATAAATAGTACATAAAGCATAAAAAAATAAAAGCGTAGAATAAACAAGTCAACAATTACTGGTTAGTTGGATGATCATCTTGAAACTTGCATTTGAAACTCATTAGAGGATTGGTAGAACCAAAGCCTCCACACAACAAGTTGCATTTGCTTTTTGTCAAGTATATCATCCATTTGGAATTCTCATAAGTACCATTTAATGATCAACAATGTTTAAGTGATCCGCGTTGATCAAAGGTGTTGTAGATCCATTAGAGGATTGGTAGAACCAAAGCCTCCACACAATGAATCTCAAGGTTATTGGATCAAAGAGATCAAATTAACATACTTGGGCTTGCAATCATAAGTTTGGGCCACGAATGATCATTTATTCGAATGGTGACAAAATTTAGCGTTATGTAAAGAAATCGTAAGTGGACTTATATAGAAGTCGCACCTATTTTGAGGTCGGTCAATAACAATCTATGCACCATTTGTTTTGAGACATGATATAGAGATCATGCTCCAACAACATTTAGTGTAATGAGAAGGGGATGAGATGAAGAGGATTAGGGCAAAAGATAAACCACTTTTGAATTAAAAATTTAATCAAACTATTATTAAAATCATTCACCCATTTTTGTGGAGTTAAACTCAACACTATGGATCCAATGATGTTAATAAAGTCATGATCAAAAAATCAACCCAAGACAGCCAGAAAATAATCACAAAATAATAATGTAATTAATATATACATTAAAAGGTTTAAAAATGTTTTAAAAAATGGAAAATGATGAGAAAAAAATATCAATTATGTTCAAATTAATCATGAAATAAAAAATAGGACCATAGAAAAATCAGAAAAGAAGCCAAGTAATTTTACAAAAAATTTGGTAATTTTTAAAAGTTAGAAACTATTTTAAAAAAAATTAAAATAAATGGGTGAAATAAACAAAAATAGTAAAAAAATAGTAAAGTCAGAAGCAAAAATAAAATAAGGTCACCAATATTTGTCACGATATCATTGGATCATTCCATAATTCTTTCAGATTTTAAAAATGTGTAAAAGTATTTTTAAACATTTTAAACAAATCAAATAAGTTTAAAATTCATAAAAAAATAACAAAACACAAAATTAAATTGTGAAAAAATAAAAATCAGAAAGAGAATAATCAAAAATATTTTTCATAATTTTTTCACTTTTTTTGGACTAAAAATGAATTTTCTATGATTTTTTGAAATTTAAAACAATAAAAATATAAAAATTAGAAAAAGAAAATAAAAGTAAAAGATGTGGACCATTGGATGAGAGTCAAAACGCGTTAGTAATCAAATCCAAGGAATCTGACGCGCTGTGCATATCATGGTCTTTAATGAATAATTTACAAAATTAATAATAAAATCATAATTTGAAAAATACAGATGGCGCGCCTTCATTGGTTAGAAGATGACACGTTGGTCATCTTAAACCTCTAGCCATCACGAATTGCAGGTCTCTCAAACTGTAAAATCAGAAGCTCAGACCTATGTCATTCGCTTTGTCTCTTCAAGACGAAGACAACCACACCCTCGCACCAAATTTATATAAACTGTAGTCCAAGCAATTTGGAAAGAAAGTTTTGAAAAGGGATTTGAAAATTCATGGTCAAAATGTGATTCCAGTGAAATCTAAGTGTTGCGACTAGAACCAGGGAAATGAGAGAAACACAATGATATCAGAGTTTTGAAGAATTGATGAAGGAATCTACCTATTGAAGTTGAGTTGCAGAGCTCTGAAACTGGACTTCTATGGAGCAATATAGGGCACGATTCTTGAATGTAATTATATGGTTAGCTTCAGGGAAGATCAAGGAAGGTGAATTGATGGAAAATGGATTGAAAAAGGCTTGAGAAGGGGTTTCGAAGTTGCTGAATTTTGGATTGTGAAGCAAGTTTGGTAGGGTGATTCTGGCTATCTAAGCTTGGGAAATTGAATGGGGAATGACCCTCTATTTATAGGGAAGCAAATGGAATCAAAAGGAATAGCAAATGATGCATTCTGGAGGTAATTCGTGTGGGTTTGCATCATGAAGAAAGTGTAACTCAAACTTGATCAAAATTCAGCCAAATTGTGCGTTTCATGATGCTAATCACTTCTGGTAAGTTGCTAAACATGATTAGAAACAAAAACGCGTGGAAATCTTGTGATTAGAAGCCAAAACAAAGATTTCAAAATTCTGACTTTGTGTAAAATTCAGTTTCAAACTACCAAATTCAAATCCATGGAATTTCCACCTCAAGGGGTCTTAGGGCATAATTCTTGATGCTTTGGAAAGATGAGGTTACAAGCTTTGCAATGGAAAAGGAATGGAATCAAATGGATGCTTGAGCTGAAAGTTACATGGAGTCAAAGTTGAATAAAAAGAGTTGACTTTCCATACTTAGAAATATTTCAAATTCTTCTTTAAAAATGACCTATAATCTTTTGCATCCAAACATGGCCTTCCATTTAGAATTTTCTCTTGACAAAAAAATATGGAATAAATTAGACCTCTTGAATGACATTTTTCAATTTGAACCACTAAAAATCTCCAAAAATTGAGCAAGTTATGACTTGTTAAAGTTGGCCAAAAATCATGAAATGACCTATAATCTTTTGCATTCTTAAGGAAACTTCCATCCATTTTCTCACTTTGCACATAAAAGAAGGCATAAAGTACACATACTTACGATCATCATGAAAAAAGAATGGGCTCCAGGTGATAAAAATTGACCAAGTTATGACCATTTGAAGTCACATATGGAAAATTGGGGATTCATCTGGATGACTTGTAATCTTTCTTCTTCACAAAGTTCCTTCCAAATGAAAACTCTTTGGAACTTTTGAAGTGATTTGTTGGTAACTCTTTGAAGAGAAGTATGTATTTGGAATCACTCAAAAATACCAAAATATGAGCAAGATATGCTCCTATGAATTCCAAAACTCTAGCCTCTAGATCAAGAGAATGCTTTAAGGAAATTTGCCAAGTTTGAACAAGCTTTTTGTGCCAATATTCTTCCTTTGTGAATAGAATTGTTGAGGATGATGATGAGGACTCATGGCCACCAAAACCACTTCCATACCAATTCTTCCAAAACAACTTCAATGGTGGAGTTTGAACTCCTCAAGCTATGTTGACTAGGGCATGGAAATAAACTCATGAACCCATGAAGCAACTTGCTAAACCTCATTGCCTTTACCTACATTGTTAACAAGTAAGACAAACCAACATTGCATTTTATTAATTAGAGAGAAAATCAAAACAAAATATCCATGATCACAAAAGAAAACAAGTTAAGGTGGTTGGTAACTCCTCAAAAGAGCAAGGCTAAAGATAGGTAGAAGAACCAAAAGCCCTAATGTGATCTTGTTGTGATTGAAACAATATGGTATGATGAAGGGATCTTAGGGCAAAAATTGGGGTACAACAGCTGCCCTTATTTAAGTTTCTTCTCTCCGGAGATACGAAGGTTGAAAATCTTCGTGTCGACGTGATCGAAGATACTTAAATATAAAACAAAACCTATTTTTGGCCTTAAGATGCCATGAAAATGCTTATGCATATGAATGCATATGAACATAACCAAAGAGGCGCAAAGTAACACTAAGGATGCAACAATGATAAAGAAACAAAGGAGCAACCCCACGAGGAAAATAAATCACTGGTGAACCACAAGAACAGAATCAAAGAGGAAGATAATAAGCATCGACGTTCACTGCTGATGGTCTACCAACTTTCACTGAAGGTAGAAAGAGAAAACATATCATATCACCACCGTTCACTGACGATGAACTATCAACGTCCACTGAAGATAGAAAAAATATAACAAACACCAACGTTCACTGTCGATGTTCTACCAACGTTCACTGAAGGTAGAAATAGAAAACATATCATATCACCGCCGTTCATTGACGATGAACTATCAACATTCACTGAAGATAACAAAAAGATAACAAACATCGACGTTCACGGCCGATGTTCTACCAACGTTCATTGAAGGTAGAAAGAGAAAACATATCATTTCACCGCCGTTCACTGATGATGAACTATCAACGTTCACTGAAGATAGAAAAAAGATAACAAACACCGACATTCGCTGCTGATGTTCTACCAACGTTCATTGAAGGTAGAAAGAGAAAACATATTATATCACCTCCGTTCACTGACGATGAACTATCAACATTCACTGAAGATAGCAAAAAGATAACAAACACATACATTCACTGTCGATGTCCTACCAATGTTCCCTAAAGGTAGAAAGAGAAAACATATCATATCACTGTCGTTCACTGACATGAACTATCAACGTTCACTGAAGATAGCAAAAACATAACAAAAATCGACGTTCACTGTCGATGTCCTACCAACGTTCACTGAAGGTAGAAAGAGAATATCATATCATCGATGTTCACTGACGATGAACTATCAATGTTCAATGAATTTAGCAAAAAGATAACAAACACCGACGTTCACTGCTGATGTACTACCAACGTTCACTGAAGGTAGAAGGAGAAAATATATCATCAAGTTTTCCCCAAACTTTTGGTGTTTCACCTAGAACGGGTCTCAACTTCTTCTTTAACTAAGGAAATCTGCCTGGAAAGGATCAAACATAAGTTGTCTCAAATAAAGAGACTTATTACTCATTGTCAAAGGGGAATTGCAAAGAGAAATGACTTTTTGGGGATAGAAATATGACTTCCCGGGGAAATTCCATGATATTCCTACTGAGGAGATAAAGTCTTCCCGTGCAAAATAAATGCACAAACCAAAACTCAAAGTTTTCGGAAATCCAATGTAAATAATATTGTCATGCAATCACAGATCCAAATCAGAAATAAACTGGAACAAGACAGCCAATAAAGATACATCCTTAAATAAACTCAAGAGGGAAAACCACATTCAACTAAGCAAAGAGCGTTGTAGGAAGATCAGAACACAATGTCAATGAACGAGGGAATATTATCTATGCATGATGTATGTATAAATGTATGAGTGCTATCGTGCATATGCTGGTAAAAAGGATACACAATCATCACAAATAAACAAAACTGCCTCAGGTACTAACAACACTTAGCTAAACTTCGACCAGAAAGATCAATCCAAGAAAGGTAAAAGCAACTGCAGAAACCAAACCTATTGCCTGCCTTAACTTCACTGAGGAGAAACATAATCCGGATGTAGCCAAAACAAACAGATACCGGGATAGAACATCCTTCTTCCGGTCTCATCAGAGAAACAATTTTCCAAAAGTGACATGCCTACTGGAGATTGCAAGACCAGCCTCAAATAAAGCAGACTGACGTCGACACAACCAAACCTCACTGGGGGATTCAAGCCTACCTCCCTGGAGAAAAAAACTGCAGATTGAAATTTTCATCACGAACACTCATTCCAATAAGAGATGCCCTGGGATAACCTTCCCGGGAAATCAAGAAGTCAACACTAGTGCCAATACTGCAAAAAGAGAAACATCTCAGCACACCAAGGGAATAAAACCTTTCATCATATGAGGGAAGACTTCGCTGGGGAATCTGGAACGGAGGCTTCTGACCATGCAAACCCAAAATAAAAAGTGAACCAAGACTTGACTAGGGATAATGGGATCACAGACCCAATACTGTACCTTGCACTCGTTGATATCGTCTTTAACTATCTGATAAACACACAATGATCGCGCACATACCGGCAAAATGACCTGAGAAAACCTTCATGGAGGAAGTAAATCTTCTTAAAACAACCAGAGTTTGTTCATTCTTGGGATCACCATTTTTTGCTGTCATTGTTTCATCATAAATCCCAAACTAAATTTAATTGTAAAGATCTCTTTTTTTTTTGAAAAGTCAATTTTTCTTTTTAATCTTTTTGCTTTAACAGTTATTATCAGTAATAAGTGGAGTCTTTGCAAGCTAAATAAAAATAAGAACACAAAGAATTGGGCAAAAGCTCGAATTTCATTAATAGAATGGTAGTCTGTGAATGGCGAGACTCCATGGATAATTACAAAGTTTGGGAAATGGTAATACATAATGCAAAAGATACATTGAGATACAATGACCACTATTCCCCCTAACAACTTTTGAAATCCTGAGCAGCAGCTTTTGTTGAAGTATGGTGAGGATCTGAGAAGATTGTTGCTTCAACAATTAAGTCTTGTCTGACATAGTTAATTGCCAAGAAAAATCCCTAACTTTTGCCTAAGCTGCCCTTGCGGGTTGTCAACTTAGCGGGAAATTTATTCTGTTTATGTCTCTAATTTTTTCCTAGACTGCCCTTTCGGGTTTTCGGCCTACCGAGACGCTCCTTTATGCCTAAGCCGCCCTTTATGGTTTTCAACTTAGCGAGCTGTTCTTTTATTTCTTTAGGAGAAGTATTTCTTGACTGCGTCAGTGTTCATGGGACGTGGGAACTCCTCGCCATCCATAGTTTCAAGAATTAATGTGCCACCAGAGAAGGCTTTCTTGACATACGTGCCTTCAAAATTGGGAGTCCACTTTCCCCTAGAATCAGTGTTGAAAGACATGATCTTCCTGAGCACGAGGTCGCCTTCTCTGAATTCACGAGTTTTGACCCTTTTATCAAATGCTTTCTTCATTCTTTTCTGATATAACTGCCCATGACATAAAGCCGTCATCCTCTTCTCTTCAATCAAATTCAATTGGACAAACCTATTCTGGACCCATTCAGCCTCTGTCAACTTGGTTTCCATTATCACACTCAACGATGGAATCTCCACCTCGACAGGGAGTACAACTTCCATTCCATACACTAGGGAGAACAGGGTTTCTCCTGCTAAAGTGCGAACAGATGTTCGATATCCATGCAGAGCAAAAGGGAGCATTTCATACCAATCCTTATAAGTAACAACCATTTTCTGGATAATTCTCTTGATATTCTTATTAGCAGCTTCAACAGCCCAATTCATCTTTGGTTTGTATGGAGATGAATTGTGATGGACAATCTTGAATTCTTCGCACAGTTCTGTCATCATCTTGTTGTTCAAATTCGAGCCATTGTCAGTGATGATTCTTCTCGGCACACCATACCGGCATATAAGATTATTTTTGATGAAACCAACAACCACCTGTTTGGTAACATTGGCATATGAAGCAGCCTCTACCCATTTGGTAAAGTAGTCAATTGCTACCAAGATGAAACGGTGTCTATTCGAAGCTTTGGGTTCTATCATCTCGATCATGTCAATAACCCACATAGAGAAAGGCCATGGGGAGGAAATCACATTGAGAAGTGTCGGAGGCACATGGATCTTATCTGCATAAATCTGGCATTTATGGCACTTCTTTGCAAATTTGTAACAGTCAGATTCCATTGTCAATGAATAATAACCTGCCATTAGCATCTTTCTAGCCATCGAATGTCCATTAGCATGAGTTCCAAATGAACCTTCATGAATCTCATGCATCAACATGTCCTCTTCGTGTCTATCCACGCATATGAGAAAGACCATGTCATAATTTCTCTTGTATAACACATTTTCACTGAGGAAGAAACTTCCTGCCAATCTTCCCAGTGTCTTTCTATATTTCCTCGACGCACTAATCGGGTATTCCTGAGTCTGAAGAAAATGCTTGATATCATAATACCAAGGTTTTTCATCTTCTACCTCCTCTGTTGCAAACACATGAGCGGGCCTATCCAGCCGTCGAACTTTAATTCAGGGTATATCATTCCAAGTATTCAGTTGGTACATGGAAGCCAGAGTTGCCAGAGCATCCGCCATTTGATTTTCATCTCTAGGAATATGATGGAATTCAACTTTATTAAAGAAGGGTAATAATCTTCTAGCATAATCTTTGTAAGGGATCAAGCCAGGGTGACGAGTGTCCCATTCTCCTTTAATCTGATTTATTACCAAAGCTGAATCACCATACACATCCAGAATCTTGATTCTGAGATCAATAGCTTCCTCAAGACCCATGATGCAAGCCTCATATTCTTCCATATTATTAGTGCAATCAAATGTTAACCTTGTAGTAAAAGGAATGTGCGATCCATGAGGAGTGACAATCACAACACCGATTCCTTTACCATAAGCATTCACAGCTCCATCAAATATCATACTCCAACGAGATTCAGGGTCAGGGCCTTCCTCGGGCAATGGTTTATCACAATATTTCACTTTCAAGAACATCACATCCTCATCGGGGAATTCATATTTTGCAGACTGATGATCCTCCACCGGCTGGTGAGCATGGTAATCTGCTAACACACTACTTTTAATAGCCTTTTGAGTGCGGTATTCGATATCATATTCAGATAACAACATCTGTCAGCGGGCAATTCTCCCAGTAAGAGCAGGCTTCTCAAAAATATACTTGATTGGATCCATTTTGGAGATCAACCAAGTGGTATGATTCAACATATACTGCCGCAAACGCTTTATCGCCCAGGCCAAAGCACAACATGTTTTTTCTAGCGTGGAATACCGCGACTCACAATCAGTGAGCTTTTTGCTGAGATAATAAATGGCTTACTCTTTCTTTCCTGTTTCATCCTGTTGTCCCAGAATACAACCCATGGGCTTATCTAACACTTTTAGATACATAATCAACGATCTTCCTTCTATATGAGGGAGCAAGATAGGAGGTTCAAGCAGATATTCTTTAATACTCTCAAATTCCCTTTGGCATTCATCCGTCCATACACAACCTTGATCTTTCTTCAACAACTTAAAGATTTGTTCACACGTTGCAGTCATGTGGGAAATAAATCTGGAGATATAATTCAAACGCCCGAGGAAACCCCTGACTTGCTTTTCAGTTCTTGGTACTGGCATTTCTTGAATTGCTTTAACTTTATCAGGGTCAACTTCAATCTCTTTCTGGCTAATAATAAAACCCAACAATTTCCCGGATCGAACACCGAAGGTGCATTTATTTGGATTCAGGCGGAGACGATATTTCCTCAAATGTTGAAACAACTTGAACAAATCTTCTATATGCCCTTCTTAAGTTTGGGATTTGGCGATCATATCATCAACATATACTTCGATTTCTTTGTGCATCAGATCATGGAATAGGGTTGTCATAGCCCTCTGGTACGTTTCACCAGCGTTCTTCAACCCGAAGGGCATCACTCTGTAACAGAATGTTCCCCAGGGTGTGATAAACGTTGTTTTTTCCATGTCCTCTAGAGTCATTCTTATTTGATTATACCTGGAGAATCCGTCCATGAACGATAATACTTTGAATTTTGTTGTGTTTTCCACTAACATGTCGATGTGAGGCAATGGGAAATCGTCTTTTGGACTAGCTTTATTTAGATCTCTGTAATCTACGCACATGCGGAATTTTCCATCTTTTTTCGGTACTGGGACAATATTGGCAATCCATTAAGGATACACTGACGTCACAAGAAAACCAACATTAATCTGCTTTAGGACCTCCTCTTTGATCTCTACTGCCATATCCGGGTGGGTTCTTCTAACCTTTTGTTTAACTGGCGGACACTCTGGCTTCAACGGAAAACGATGCTCGACAATGTCTGTATCTAGACCAGTCATATCTTGATAAGACCAAGCAAAAATATCCACATACTCTTTCAACAGTTTAATCAACCCGCTCTTCACATCAGGATGCAACGATGCTCTAATCTTAACTTCCTTCAGATCTTCTTTCGAACCCAAATTAATCACTTACAAAGGCTCCTTACATGGTTGAATGGTATTTTCCTCGTGCTCAAGCAACCCTGAGACCTCTTCTGGAATCTCATCATAATCTTCTTCTTCAGCCCCAAACACAGGACAATCATAGTTGGGAGAGGGTGCAGGGTCATTGTATTCAACGAGTTTTTTAATTAATCTGCACATGTGATTTATGATCCCTTTTAGAAACTGATACATATAACAAGTGATCATGCATATTAATTTTCAGTTATTATTTATTTTGAAAGGTTTTTTTTATTACCATTTCCCAAGAAAAAAAGCAGAAAATAAAAGACATAATTTTTGGAAGCAAAGACAACTCTTATTAATGATCTTAAAAGTTATAGCAAACAGATAAGCCCTACAACATTAATACTTCCACCTTGGGTGGAGTGAAAGCTTTTCAAAAGAAAGAAACATATTAACAAAAAAAAAATACTTTGAAACATGTATGCAAGAAGGAACATCAATGGTGACCCAGTTCTGAACTCGGACTTCATGCGTCACATAATTCGGTACTTCCTTTTCTGCTTCATTCTCTTCAACAACATTAATTCCAGAAAAAATTGGATGGAGGTAGCCTCCGCTGCGGAAAACATCATGATAACTGTTCACAGAAGACTTTGATTTCAAACTTTCGCCTTTGTCGTTCCTCGAAGAGAAACCTAAACCAGCTATGTTTTTGTTCATGGGTGGATCCACAAGTCGTCCCCAAACTACATTATGACCATTGTGCACAACCTGCTGCGCGTCCTTCAGGGAAACCACAAAATTATCATTCTTCCTTATGTTGTCAATGAATAGGGCTTGGAACTGGGTTCCAACAGTAGCCTCATTCGCTTCTACGATACTGAAAGAGGATAGATGGGATATCAATAACGCCTGCTCCCCATTTATGATCACTACCGTCCCTTCACGCACAAATTTTATCTTTTGATGCAGAGTTGAAGTGACAGCCCCTGCTTCGTGTATCCATGGTCGTCCTAGAAAACAACTATATGCAGGAATAATGTCCATGACCTAGAAGGTTATCAAGAACAAATATGGTTCTATATGGATGGGCAAGTCCACTTCACCGATGACAGATTTCCTCGACCCATCAAAAGCCTTCATAAGGATGCCACTCGGGCGCATAGGTGTTCCCTGATACTTTAAATTCATGAGAGTACTCCTCGGTATAACATTCAACGCGGATTTGTTATCAATCAGCATGTTGGACAGCGAATCATTCTTGCAGTTCATAGATATATGGAGGGCCAGGTTGTGATTCCTCCCTTCATCTGGTAACTCATTATTGCAGAAACTCAAGTTGTTACATAACATAATGTTTCCAATTACGCTGCTGAGTTGATCTAACGACATGTTGAAGTAGTGAAAAACACAAGAAGGGGGGGTCGAATTGTAAAACTGAAAATCAATGCACAGTACCGTTGCTTACTTAATGCAAGTTCTGGCTTGGCTCATTCTGATTCTGCTTAGCTGCTGATGAACTGTTGTGTTTCTTTATCAGAGTGTTGAGCGCAGTTCTGTTCATCAGACTTCAGCATATACGTGAGTTAATCTTCTGATTCTGACATTCTGATATGGCAACTTCTGATGCTGATGTCAGGAACCAAAATTCTGATGCTGATTAGGTGTGATCTTGCTTATATCAATCAGAGTATCTGCAAATCAGAACGTAATGATTTAGGCAGCAGATAGTTCATACATGAATCATATAAAATAATATATCTTTTCACTTTGTTATCATCAAAACTTAAACATAGGGTAGTAGATTCAAACTTTGTTCTAACAATCTCCCCCTTTTTGATGATGACAAAAACTGGATATTTTTAATTGAAAATAACGTGAAAAGGTATCAGAGATATGTATCAGAGTAAGAGGTTATCAAAGATAAGGGATAAAAAGATATTAGAGTTGAGAGATACTCCCCCTGAGTTTATTACTTCCCTTTGGTTACAAGTGTTCTTCAGGATCAGATCTTTTTGCCTTTCTTTGAACATCAGAGTATCAGAGTCTTTGACTATACGAAGCTTTGGATCAGCATATCAGAGCAGAGCTTCAGATCAGCGTATCAGAGCTTTTCTTGTCAGAGCTTTGCTTTGGATCAGAGTATCAGAGCGGATCAGAGCTTCATAGCTTTTAGTCTTCAGAGTGTCCAGGAGCTTCCTTGTACCTGTAGACTTTAAGCAAAACAACAAAAACATTTTCAAGTATAATAGAGTTAGAATGGTTGAGAATTTCTGTCTTAGTAAACCGTTATTGTTTAAAATATCATTCTTGTTCTCCCCCTTTTTGTCAGCAATCAAAAAGTGTAGGTGAATGCTAAAACAATTAAGATCAGAAAAACTAGTCATATTAAAAGGTTCAGAATCAAACAAAATATAATCAAATAGTACATCAGAAAATCAAAGAAAACATGAAAAAGACATGAATGAAAAAAAACTAAGGTTGGGGAGGAAAGCGTGTGAACAGGTTCTCCAGCATGGCTTTGATCTGATCAGCAGTCTCATTCTGCTTGTGCACCATGCTGACAACAGTGTCAATCTTGCTATCCTGCACATCCATTCTTTCTTTCATCTTCTGGTCGTTTTCATCCATCCTCTGCTGCAGACGCATGTCATTCAGCTTCAGCTCTTCCAGAGTCTGCTTGTCCAAGGCAGCTTGAGAAACATCAGAAGCAGGAAGCTTCTGAGAGCTTTCTGCAACATCTTCTGCTTGACTTGCTTCAGCTTGAATGGTCTTGTCCTCTTCTGGTTGCACCTTTGAAGCTTGCTGTTTCTCAGACCAAGGTTCACTATCCAGAGGGAGCACAGCTTCCTGAGGCAGCAGACTGTCAACTTCCTTCAGCAGCTTGCTGAAGTTCTGTTGTGCCTGCTCATAGTTGATATCGTGCAACTTGAGGGCTTCAGCACGTACCCAAAGTCTGAATTGTGACCAGAGCTGATCAGAAGCAGCTGGGTCAATCATTCCAGGACAAACTTGCTTCAAAGAGGCAATCCATTGCTGCACACCTGTTTCAAAATTCATAATACCAGAGCCAACATCTGGTTGTTTTTGTTTAGGGATGGCAATTTTATGTTTCAGATCAGCAAGACGGTCAAGGCTGGTTAAGTCTATGAATGTCCTGCTGGGGTTTTCGGTGGTTTGCTTGGCAGCTGTTTGTTTTGGAGATGGAGTGGGAGAATCAGAAATTATGATTGGACTGCTTGGTGTTTTGGGAGTATTGGGTGGTGTAGATTCTGGTTCTGGAGGAGGGACAATTTGTGGTTCAGAGGCTGGATTTGCAGAGTGATCAGAAGTGTGTTGATCAATGTCAGACAACACTTTGTCAATTGCTGATGTTGTTGAGATTGGTTTGGGATGTTTGGTTCTGGGTCTTCTGAGTTTTAATGCCTCAGAAGGGTCATCTTCTGGTTCAGTTTCATCTATTGTTGGGATGGGGATTGAGATTCTATGAGAGCTTGGAGGAGGAATAGATGCTGGAATAGTAGAAGAATTTAAGACAGAAGCAGCAGATAAATTACCTCTTTTCTTGGGTGTCTGCTGGGATGATCCTTCTGAAGGTGCCTTCCTCTTCTTCGTCTTCTTCAGAGTCACTTCTTGTTGAGGTTGATGCAGAGCTTTGATAATCAGATTTGGATCTATACCATCTGCCTTGCACGCATCTAAGTATCTGAGAACCACCTCTTGTTTAGATTCTATCCCAGAAAATAAAGGAAAGTCACCCAGTGGAACTCTTCTGCTGGTGATATCAGCAATAGGAGTAGCTCTGGGTTCCTTTTTGATATTCTCTATCAACTTCATTTTCTTCAAGTTCTTCGCGTTCAGAGGCTTCCCAACTGTTGGTTCAATGGTGCTTAACTCTTGAGCTTCTATCAGATGCTCTATCAGCCTATTCTCTGTCAGAATATCTGATATCAACCTTCCAAAGGGTATCCAATCCCTCTTTGTTCTTTCTTCTTCCCTGGTTTCCTTCACACTTGTTCTAAGGTGGTTGAACAGAAGATGAGCCAAGTTAATTTTTACCTTCTGATCAATAAAGTAGATCAGAAACTGCTGATCCACATTTATGTAATCAGGTGAGCTGGTTGGCTTCCTATGGTTGAAGCACCCCAGAATTATCTTAGCCCAAACTCTGTGATGATCCTTCAGATCTTTGATCTTGCTGCTGGGCACCCCATGGGTGAAAATCCTTGCAGCTATCACGCCCACATCAGCACATCTCTCAGCCATATCAACACAGCGGACGCCACCGCCACTGTAACCGATTAACCTTGCTATGTGATCCTCAGTGATCACAATCTTCTTCCCCATAACGAAGGAGGTGACTAGATGCGTTGAATCCTTGGCATGAATCCAGAATTCCTTGACTAACATAGGGAATGTTGGTCCAACCAACCTGTCAAAATACCTTTCCCATTTCTGTGCCCTAACTTCTTCTGTTAGGTCAAAACCGTTCTCCTTCAAGCTTCCAAAATCAATGATCAATTCAGATAACACTTCAAGATTCTTCACAGGGGTGAGGAGTGTTCTGAATGGCACTAGATACTGCTCAGATGATGCTTTCTTCTGAGGACCTGCAGAAGCACTGCTGGAGGTTGCCATGTTCACACTAAAAGATTTTGAGAAGAAACTGAGAAAAAGAGGTTTTGCAAGAGATGAACACAGAAAAATGCAGAGAATGCTTGAGTATTAGTGAGAAACTGTAAAGAATTAGAATGAGAGATTAATGTGTTTAAATAGAATTTCAGAATATTTTGAAAAAATAAACGTTTTTAAGAAAGAGAAAAATCATGATTGCATTTTAAAAGCATGATTACTTTTATTAAATGCTTGCTGATTTTGGGGGATTTGAGAAAGATACTTAAAAACGGTTACCAGACATGTGTCTCAATGCACCCAATCAGCGATTTGCCCTCTCAGAAGCGTGCACGCGTTCTGCTTCAGAGATTTGCTGATGATTGGATGACACTTGTTTGATGTAGTGATCAGCACGTCTGTCTTTGAGCTTAGACTCTCAGATCTTTAGACTTACATCTGATACAATCTGCATGTTCTATCTTTCTGAAAGAAGATTGATCAGAAGTTCACAGTAAAGCAATTACATTCTGAAGGTAAATATATGGAATTAAAACATTTTCACTCTGGACAGACTTTCATGCTGAGATGTTTCAGAATGAAATTAAACCTATCTTCTGAAAGGGGTTTAGTAAAGATATCAGCCCATTGATGGTCTGTATCTATAAATTTTAAGTTCAAAATTCCTTTCTGAATATAGTCCCTAATAAAGTGATGTTTTATTTCTATATGCTTAGCTCTAGAATGTAAAATTGGATTCTTACTTAAGCAAATAGCAGAAGTATTATCACAGAGTATAGGAATGTTACTCTCAAAAATCTGGAAGTCTTCAAGCTGACTTTTCATCCAGAGCATTTGTGTGCTACATCCTGCTGCTGCTATGTACTCAGCTTCTGCTGTTGATAGCGCAATTGTTGATTGCCTTTTGCTGGACCAAGAGATCAGATTTTCTCCCAAAAACTGGCAGCTTCCAGAAGTACTTTTACGTTCCACTCTGTCTCCAGCAAAATCAGCATCGCAGTAGCCTACTAAGCTGTAATCACTAGATTTTCTATAAAACAAACCCAGATTAGTAGTACCTTTCAGATACTTGAAAATTCGCTTAACAGCTGTTAAGTGAGATTCTCTAGGATCTGATTGGAATCTAGCACAGATACAAACACTGAATAATATGTCAGGTCTTGAAGCAGTCAGATAGAGGAGAGAACCAATCATACCTCTGTAGACTTTCTGTTATACACTTTTGCTTACCTCTTCTCTTTCCAGAATGCACGTGGGATGCATTGGAATCTTTGATGGCTTACATTCTGAGAGGTCAAATTTCTTCAGAAGATCTCTGATGTATTTGCTCTGATGAATGTAAGTTCCCTCTGGAGTTTGATTGATCTGAATTCCTAGAAAGAATTTCAGTTCCCCCATGAGGCTCATCTCAAATTCTGCCTGCATACACTTAGCAAATTTTCTTCCAAGAGAAGGATTAGTAGAACCAAAAATAATATCATCAACATAAATTTGACAGACTAAGATGTCATTCTTAACTGATTTACAGAATAGAGTAGTGTCCACTTTCCCTCTGGTGAATTCATTTTCTAATAGAAAGTTACGCAGCCTTTCATACTGTGATCGGTGGATCTGGAACTGACCGTTTAACGCTGGTTCGCGAAATGTCGCGGAAGCAAGAGTCGCCACCGTCTTTTATTTTCTCCAAATGGAAAGGACAAAAGCACAGAAAAATTCCTTAAAGAGATTGCTCTCGGTTCGGGAGGTAGGTTATAGAAAGGGAAGGTGTTAGCACCCTTTCTATCCATGGTTATCCATGGGCTCTTAGATACTTGCTCAATGTGTTTTCAAAATGTTTGCTTGCTTTTCAATTGTGGGTTTTAAAAAGTTTCTTTGAAAAATTTCAGTTCGACTCGTACGTCAGAGTGTTTGAAAAAATTTGCTTTGAAAGCTTTTGAAAAGTGTTGGTGTGAAAAGTATTTTTGAATTTGTTTTGAGATTAGAGCAAGTATCCTTGAGAACCTACCTACCCTAAGGAATTCGTCTGTGTAGATGTCCTTTAAAGTAATGCCATCCCACCATTGAGAGGTAGGTAGCACCACCGTTGGAGGTGTTCGGGTCAATTCGAGGTTCGGGACATGGTGATCACCAGAGCAATGGGAAGACACCTTAGAAGCTACCCTCATGCCAGGTTCCCGGATCATGAGGACTTACTAAGACATCCTCTACTCGACGATCACCTTTCGAGGCAAGGCAACAGTGAGGCGTACCCTAGGAGTGGTGTGTGCGAATCGTGTGTCGTTTTCATTTGCATTTGTCTTGTCATGTTAATTGTGATCTACGCTTGATTTTATTATGTCCATTCATTCTTGCATACTTTTTTGTTAACAGTTAAAAGAGTGCGGAAAAGTAAATTCTAAGGCTATTACAAATGGCGCGGGTCCACATCGCCAAAATTAAACCAGACCCGATTTGACGGAAAGTAAATAAAGCAAAAGAAATAAAAGTGCGAGAAGTTAAATTGTCCGAATTACATGGCTTTGGGAGAGATACATAATTATTTAAGCTAAATAAAATAAATATGCGAAATTAAATAAATTTAAGAACATGGGCGTTGGACCCTTTTGCAAAATTAAAGTTAATGAGGAATTAAAATTAAAATTAAAAGAAAATGTTTTTGGTATTTTTATGTTTTTTAAGAATTAATGGAAAAAGAGAATTAATCAAAATTAAAATTAAAAGGCAAACCCTAATTCTAATAGCTTTTAAATTTATTGTGAAAATATTAAATTTTAACCTAATTTAAATCTAAGTTAATTTACATGCATTTTTAATTATGAAAATAAATAAAATAAATATTATTATTGTGAAAGAAAAATTAAAAGGAAATAAAAATTATCACTTAAACCTAATTCTACTTTTGGATTTTTAGTTATTAAAAGAATTAAAATTATATCCTAATTAAAACTAAATATTTACATGTGAAAATACTTATAAAAATAATTAAAATAAATATTATATTTTGCTCTTTTTCTGATTTTTTTGTGTATATTATAATTTGTAAAAAAAATAATTAATCAAATTAAAGCAATAAAATAAATAAAACAAAATATAAAGCAAAGTTGCAAACCAGGGGGGGTGGAGGTCCCCAATATGGAGGTGTGGACTTAGCAAATCTGGCCCAATGACCTTCAGAATTTGTTGACTTTCCAGGCGCCATGTGGCTCTTTTGACTAGGGTTCAGGGTGTGCTTCCAATCTCAGCCTTTGGTTTGGTCATCAGGGACGCGTGGACGTTGGATAACGAAGATGCATGGTGTGCCTTATCATAAGCGCTGCACATGAATGGTTAATGAAAAATAATATGAGAAATATACGGACCTGGGACTCGAACCCAGGTCACTAACATCACCAAGCAACACCTGTACCACTGGGCCATGTTAACGCGTTTATTATATAATTAACGAATAAATAATGTAAATGAACACAACGCGTTAGTGGAGAGAAACGCGCGAAATTCAAATCAACGAATCACTGGTTGCCACCACATCATCGTCCTCACCACCCCTGTAAAACAAAACGCAATAGCAACGGTTTTCAACGCGTTGCAGAAGGCAGGCTATTGGAAAATAGCGAATAGGGCTATGACGTCCATAAATTGATCGCGAATGGTGTTTCTTGTTCGTTGGAGCATGCTGGTTTGAATGGTCATGGTTTCGTGTACTAATTTTGCTTGGTTTCAGAAGCCCTAAATTCAAGCTCTGAAAACCCTAAAGATTGATCATGGTGAAATCACGTATATGGCATAAAAACGAAATTAACTTGCATGGTTAGTTGCAGAAACTCATAACAAACATGAATCAAGAGACAAAAATTACAAATTATGCACAAATCATGATGCACGGTTCTGAAAATTTCTTGACACAGTTGAGGTTCGTTTTACCAGTTCTTAGCGTTTGGATGAATGATTTGGATCGAAATACACTCAATAGACCTTGAGCAAGCTATTGGAATCAAGATTACGACTTGAATCGTCCTCCAACAATGATTTCAGAATTTTTGTTTTCAAGGAATTTTTTCAAGTTTGTATATGGTTCTTTTGCGCAGCCTAGAGTGTCTTGTGATTAGGGTTTGATTCCTGTTTATGTATTGAGGCTATTAGGTTAAGAAAATTGAATCAAATCTCTTCCATTCAATGATTTCAATATTTGATTTTCCACCATTATTTTCATATCTTTTTTCACATGCTCTTGTGCAAATCATGATCCAATTAGTCCAAATCTTTCCCTATTTAGTTGTACACGAAATCTTGAGTATCAAACATGCATAAAAAGATTGGTTAGGTCATGTTAGATATTTTTCACATATTTATATAATTTAAATGAATTAATATGAATAATAATTCAAATAAATAAATAAAAAATGAGAAAATACTTCCCTTTGGGCCAAGTGGTCGTGCACATGCTTGGAATGATGAATCATGGAAGAAAAATGGGCCCATTAGCAAATTTAGGTCATTTGAAGTAATGTTGACTTTTCAAAATATCCAAAAATTTCCCAACTTCCACAAGGCATAACTTGCTCAATTTTTAAGCTTTTCTCATGTTCTTGGACATTTTGGAAAGGCCTTTGAGTCCTCTAACCAATGCCTTTGGTCCCATTGCGTTTTGATTTACCAATCTCAAGTTATGGCCTTTGACTTAAAGTCTCTTTTTGTTGACTTTTGAAAATGACCTATAATGTTGAAATTGATAACTTTTTGTGAGAGCATTTCTTGGACTTGAAGTATAAGGATGAGTTGTAGGAAATGTCTTTCTCTTCAAAATGAGCTTTGGATGGGATTTTTATGATAATCCATGTTAAAGTTATGCCCTGGTCAATTTCAGTTGACTTTTTCAGCTGTCCAAATATAGTAACTTTTGCATTTTTGATGATTTCTGGGCCAAATTTTGAGAATCATGATCAAGCATTGATCAAATGATGTTTGTGGCTTCAAGATGATGTGTTGACCAAAAATTTGAACTTTTGACTGTCAAATGACCATTTTGCCCCTACAGTTGACTGTAGTGCAATTAGGGTTTTTGATTGTGCAATTTTGAGCTGAATGCCTTGAAACTTGATATGAAGATGCTTGACCACATTTGTAGGCATATGAGACTTGATTGGGCCTTTGAAAACTTCATTTTCTTGATCAGAACCCAAACCCTAGTTTTGACTGTATAGGAGACAGTTGAGCTGTGCAACCCTTGGGGAATTTTGTGACTTGGCTTGGCAATTTCTTGAAGAATATGGGAGGGCAATTTTTGGGGTACAACAGTTGCCCCTGTTCAATCTTCTTAGACCTGAGGATGCAGATTGGCTGACATGCCTTTCGTAATCCGAGGGTAGAAGATGATTGAACACTAGAGTGCCCAGAAATTTACGCTCACATGTTGGCAGTGTGGTGGGAATGGGCTTATAGCTGCCATTTAGAGGTCGCTTGGATAGGATGATGGGCTTATAGATGCCATCTGGATGTTGATTGCGTAGGAGATTCCTTAGCGAGAACCTGCATACCTGCAAAAGAACAAATGAGTACCTGACACGTTGCAGGAGCTGATGTTTAGATGCTTGGTAGAGATGTGTCCTGACTGGTTACAGGAGCTGAGTCTGGAGCTTCAAAAGATGATGAATGAACCAGGTATGGTTACTGCCATAGCATGAATGGTAAGAGAACCTTGGGCGACTTTAACTTCAGCAACGCTCGTTGAGAAAATCTTGATGGGAATTATCATCTTTGCAATATCGGGAAGAGAACCATAGGCCATTATAAGCTGAAGGGGACTCACCTCACTCGCCGTCGGAGAGGGAATCATAGGAAAAGGAATTGTCACCTCACACACCGTCGGAGAGGGAGACATCAGAGACTATCACCTCACACTCATCATCGGAGAGGGAAACATCTGAAAAGGACTTACCACCTCACACACCGTCGGAGAGGGAACCATAGGAGACTATCACCTCACACTCATCGTCGGAGAGGGAAACATCTGAAGAAGGAATTACTACCTCACGCACTTGCCGGAGAGGGGACCATAAGAGACTATCACCTCACACTCATCGTCGGAGAGGGAAACATCTGAAGAAGGAATTACTACCTCACGCACTTGCCGGAGAGGGGACCATAAGAGACTATCACCTCACACTCATCGTCGGAGAGGGAAACATCTGAAGAAGGAATTACCACCTCACGCACTTGTCGGAGAGGGGACCATAAGAGACTGTCACCTCACACTCATCGTCGGAGAGGGAAACATCTGAAGAAGGAATTACCACCTCACGCACTTGCCAGAGAGGGGACCATAAGAGACTATCACCTCACACTCATCGTCGGAGAGGGAAACATATGAAGAAGGAATTACCACCTCACGCACTTGTCGGAGAGGGGACCATAAGAGACTATCACCTCACACTCATCGTCGGAGAGGGAAACATCTGAAGAAGGAATTACCACCTCACGCACTTGTCGGAGAGGGGACCATAAGAGACTATCACCTCACACTCATCGTCGGAGAGGGAAACATCTGAAAAAGGAATTACCACCTCACGCACTTGTCGGAGAGGGGACCATAGGTTCTGCTGAGTCTTTATCAGAAAAATCTGTTGGGAGTCGATTTAGCTGGACTAGAGAAGGCTTTGAAATATGTTTGAGCATTTTAACTGCGTCTTTCCTGAAAGGTAAAGGTCAGTCATATGCAATGCATGATATGGATCAAGCAATGATGTTCTCAACATAAATGAGATTTGTATGATATGATGCGTCTATGCATGCTATAATGATATATGTGATGTTTTATGAATGTTTTCATCTTGGAAAGTAGATCCTTGACGGGTGTCGGGAAGTCGTATACTGGGCTGATGTTGAAGTATTGATTTTGCTTCCGCTGGGGATGATAACTGCAAGAATACCGGTAGGAGAAGATGACTCCGTTGCGGAATAAACTTGGCAAATGGAAGATTCTGCGGGGAGAAAAGATACTCTAGCGACCATGCTGGGAAGCAATACTCTGTGGGGATAGAGATGCTTTGCTGAATTGTTGATAACTTGCCGAGGATATCCTTGTTGTTGGAAGTGTTGATGGACTTCGCTGGGGTAAGAAGACTTTGTCGACGACGCTCTTTCCGTGGATTTTGGCTGAGGATAACCCAGTTATATCCTGTTAAGGAAATAACTCTTTGAATAAAGCCGGGAGACGCATTCGTGCTTTGCGAGGGGATAAGCTTCCAGAATATACTGGGGATAAGCTTACTGCTTGGGGATATGTGGATTCCAACCTTCCTGGGGAGCTGGATGGGACTCTCCTGGGGAGTTTTGAATTGCTGGGGAAGTGATTCCTTTGAATGTTGATATACCGCCGGGGAACAATCTTTAGGCCAAGACTGCGGGGGATGCTTGTTAAGAATATATGTATCACTGCTGGGGAATGTTGAGATTTGATAATTTTGCCTGGAGAAGAATGCATTGTTTTGCTGAATCACTCTCTGGGGAATTAAGGTATACTGGTCATGTTCTTTAGCTGGACCTACCTTGGTACCTTGGAGGATAGAACAATTGGATTGTTTAGACAACTCTTTATTGCCCCTGTTTCTAGTGTCACCTGCAATTAATTCCTTTGTTTCGTATGCAAATATTTATGAGTTAGCAAATTATCGTCAATGCATATATCACAAATTGAACCTTGGACGTTCTTCGCAAAACAAAACAGAAAAAAGAAAAACACTTGGCACGTTTAACTGAAGATATATTTGTATTGATTTTGAATGGCCTGAAAATAGGCGTTTTGTATACAAGAGGCTGACGTCCTAGTAAGAGGAACGTCGCCGAACAAGAGAATTTATACAAGTTTTGTACAAAAGAAAATAAAACAGCTGTGTGAAGTATGAATGATCCCACTGGGTTTCAACTCTGCTATTGCCTTTATAACTCTGAGCATCTCATCACTTGATGACCTTGGTTGAAGGTGAAGCTGGCTGATCGATGCCGTCTGAACTTGATGTAGATACCGGATTCTGGATGCAAAGTGATCCAATGAGACATAGTATTACGCTTTTATCCCTAATTTTTGCCTGGACCGCCCTTTCGGGTTTTCAGTCCACCGGGATACCCATTTTTGCCCAAGCCGCCTTTTCAGGTTTTCGACTTGCCGGGTGTACAGATTTTTTCATTTTCATCCCTTCATTTTGCCCGAACCCTTTTGGTTCGACGGGAAGCCCTAATTTTTGCCTAGGCATGTCAGCCTAGCGGGTCTTTTTTCATGCGTAGTATTTTTTTACTATGTCTGCATTGGCGGGGTGAGGAAGGTCGTCACCATCCATGTTGGTTAATATCATTGCTCCTCCTGAGAACACATGCTTAACCACAAATGGCCCTTCGTATGTAGGGGTCCATTTGCCCCTTGGATCACTCTGAGGAAGGATGATTCGCTTGATCACCAGATCCCCAACTTGATACTCCTGTGGTCTGACCTTTTTGTTAAATGCCCTGATCATCCGTTTCTGATACGTCTGACCATGACAGATAGCAGCAAGTCTCTTTTCGTCTATGAGGTTGAGCTGATCAAGTCGTGTCTGGATCCAATCATCTTCGTTCAGATTTGCATCCTTCATTATCCGGAGAGAGGGAATTTGTACTTCGATCGGCAAGACTGCCTCCATGCCATAAACCAGAGAGAAAGGAGTTGCCCCGGTTGACGTCCTAGCTGAGGTACGGTATCCATGCAGAGCGAACGGTAACATCTCGTGCCAATCTTTATAAGTTACTGTCATCTTTTGCACGATTTTCTTGATGTTCTTATTTGCTGCTTCTACAGCCCCATTCATCTTCGGTCTGTAAGGAGAAGAATTGTGGTGCTGTATTTTGAACTGTTCGCAGAGCTCAGCGATCATCTTGTTGTTCAGATTGGTACCGTTGTCTGTAATGATCCGCTCAGGGACGCCGTACCGACAGATCAGGTTGTGCCGAATGAACCGTGCCACAACAGTCTTGGTTACCGTAGCATAGGATGCTGCCTCAACCCACTTCGTAAAATAATCGATCGCCACTAGGATGAAGCGATGTCCATTAGATGCCGTAGGTTTAATCTCGCCGATCATGTCTATGCCCCACATTGCAAATGGCCAAGGCGCAGTCAGAACATTCAGGGGAACTGGAGGAACATGCACTTTGTCTGCATAAATCTGGCACTTGTGGCATGTCCTGGAATGTTGGTAACAGTCAGCTTCCATTGTGGACCAATAATATCCTGCCCGTAGGATTTTCTTAGCCATAGTATGCCCACTGGAATGTGTACCAAAAGTCCCTTCATGTAGCTCTTCCATGATTCTTTCTGCTTCCGTCTTATCCACACAACGCAGTAAGGTTGAATCATGGTTTCTCTTGTACAAGATGCCGTTGCTTAGGAAGAACTTGGCTGCAAACCTCCTCAGGAATTTCTTATCGTTGACAGATGCACCTTCAGGGTATTCCTGAGCTTCCAGATATCTCTTCACTTCGTGGTACCAAGGCTTCTTAGTCACCAATTCAGTTTCGAGATCACAACAGTATGCCGGTTCGTCCAGTTTCCAGATGATGATCCGAGGAGCTTCATTATCCCATTTGACCTTGAACATTGAAGACATTGTAGCTAACGCGTCCGCTAACTGATTCTCTTCTCTTGGAAAGTGCTCAAAGGTTATCTCCGTGAAGTGGGGAATCAGGGTCAACACACATTCTCTGTAAGGAATCAGGTTTGGATGTTTCGTATCCCACTCTCCTTTGATCTGATTGATCACAAGAGCGGAATCTCCGAAGACACTTAGAAACTTGATCCTTAGGTCGATCGCAGCTTGAAGACCCATGATGCACGCCTCATACTCCGCCATGTTGTTGGTACAGTTGAAACACAGCCGGGAAGTGAGTGGAGTATGAGTACCTTGAGGGGATATGATGATGGCGCCGATACCATTTCCCAAAGCATTGGAGGCTCCGTCAAAGTGCATAGACCATCGGGATCCTGGTTCAGGTCCTTCATCCGGTCCAGGTACTTCACAATCAGTTACTATCATAATGCTTTCATCCGGAAACTCGAAGTTCATTGATTGGTAGTCATCTACAGCTTGATGAGCTAAGTGGTCTGCCAATACACTTCCCTTGATGGCTTTCTGGGTGGTGTATTGAATGTCGTATTCCGTCAAGATCATTTGCCATCTTGCAATTCTCCCAGACAGAGTAGGCTTTTCGAATATGTACTTTATAGGATCCATTTTTGAGATCAATAAGGTAGTGTGAGTCAGCATATACTGTCTCAGCCGGCGAGCAGCCCATACCAAAGCGCAGCAAGTTTTCTCAAGCAGTGAGTATCGGGTCTCATAGTCGGTAAACTTTTTGCTAAGGTAATAAATGGCATGCTCTTTTCGGCCAGACTCGTCATGCTGCCCCAGCACACACCCCATTGAATTGTCAAGCACTGTCAGGTATAGTATCAGAGGTCTCCCTTCAACCGGTGGCATAAGGATAGGTGGTTCTTGGAGATACTCCTTGATTCTGTCGAAAGCAGCCTGACATTCATCGTTCCAACGTACTACCTGATCTTTCTTCAGCAACTTGAAGATTGGTTCACAGGTAGCAGTCAGATGTGAGATGAATCGAGCGATGTAATTCAGGCGTCCTAAAAAGCCTCTGACCTCCTTTTCTGTCTTAGGAACTGGCATCTCTTGAATAGCTTTGACCTTAGCAGGGTCCACTTGAATACCTTTATCACTGACCACGAATCCTAGCAACTTCCCAGATCTTACCCCGAAGGTGCACTTGTTCGGGTTCAATCTTAGCTTATACAGTTTCAACCGGTCAAACAACTTCTGCAGATGATCCAGGTGTTCTTCCTCAGTCTGGGACCTTGCGATCATGTCATCAACATACACTTCTATCTCATGATGGATCATGTCATGAAATAAAGCAACCATGGCACGTTGGTAGGTTGCCCCATCGTTCTTTAGTCCAAAAGGCATGACCTTGTAGCAGAAGGTGCCCCACTGAGTGACAAATGTAGTCTTTTCCATGTCTTCAGGTGCCATCTTAATCTGATTGTAACCTGAAAAACCATCCATGAAAGAGAATACCTTGTGCTGAGCCGTATTATCAACAAGGACATCAATGTGAGGTAAGGGGAAATCATCTTTGGGGCTGGCCCTGTTCAGATCCCTGTAGTCGACACACATTCTGACCATACCGTCCTTCTTAGGTACCGGCACCACATTAGCAACCCACTGAGGGTAAGAAGTTACTGCGAGGAACCCAACATCAAACTGTTTCATGACCTCGGCTTTAATCTTCTCAGACATCTCTGGACGCATCCGACGGACCTTTTGTTTAACTGGAGGGCAGTCTTCCTTAGTTGGCAAGTGATGGACCACAATATCGGTATCCAACCCGGGCATGTCTTCGTAGGACCAGGCAAAGATCTCCATATAGTCATGTAACGTCTTGGTTAACCGTTGCTTCACACTGAGCTCTAGGTTGGCACCAATCTTTACCTCTTTTCTGTCCGCTTCAGTACCCAGGTTTATGGTTTCCACTGGCTCTTCATGGGGTTGAATTGCCCTCTCTTCCTGAAGAAACAGTCTTGCAAGCTCGCCAGGCACTTCGCAATCATCTTCACCTTCGTCTTCGGCTAAGTTGATCGGATTCTCGAAGTCATAATTGGCAGTAGCAGAGTTGTTATCAGTGAGATCCAGAGTGGATTGAAACCTGTATGAGTGAGTGTGTGTGTAAATACAGCTGCTTTGAAAATTATGTAAAGGAAAAGAAAGACAGAAAAGGAACACAATATTTGCAATGCGAAAAATACGTCCAAGATTTTCATTCATGATATATGAAATGACAGTTTGTATGCCCTCACAAATAGAACCACGGTGCCTCGGGTAAGACACCGGGCCATAGAGTTTATCATTGTTTATTACAAAATAACAAAACATAGGAATTTATTACTTAGTAACAAAAGAAACAGGGAGATTGTCCTTTGCGCTCCAATTGTTAAGTCCGCCGTCAGTGGCCGGGTAGATCCAGCTATCAAACTCAGCTTCATCAACTTCCTCTTCATCCCCAATAGCATTAACTCCATGAGCAGGCAGGGGAGCTGTCACCACATTAGGCTTGTCAGATGCCTCAAACTGTACCTCCTTGGCGTCAATGAGGTCCTGCAGCTTGTTCTTTAGTGCCCAACAGTCATCGGTAGAGTGCCCCGGGCTATCTGAATGGTAAGCACAACGAGCATTCGGGTTGTACTTGGGAGATGTTGTATTAGGGAACTTAGGCGCCTCTCTGACAGTCACTAAGTTAGTGGATAGCAACTGTGGCAGGATCTGTGATAGGGTCATGCTTAACCGGGTAAACTCTCGCCGGGGTCTTTCAGCCCTTTGAGAATTGTTTGGCCGAGGAGCGGCAGCAGGCTTAGCAATCATCACCGCACTGACAGATTGGCGGTGCTCAGGTCTCTCTGATTTCCTAGAGCCATACACGGCACTAGACTCCTTCTTGAATGGTTTCTTTTCCGAACTAGATGATGCACCCTTTGTAATCTTCCCAGACTTCAGCCCAGCTTCAATTCTCTCTCCAGTCAGAATCAAATCAGTGAAACCAGCAGAAGAATTCCCAATGAGATGGTTGAAAAATGGCCCAGATAGGGTCCCCAAGAACATGTCTACCAGCTCCCGGTCAGTCAATGGTGGCTGCACCCTGCCAGCCAGGTCTCTCCACTTCTGAGCGTACTCCTTAAAACCTTCGCTTGCACCTAACGCCATACCCTGGAGTTGGGTACGTGTGGGGGCAAGGTCGGCATTATATTGATACTGCTTGTAGAAAGCAGTAGCCAACTCCTCCCAGTTACGAACTTTGGTCCCATCCAGCTGATAGAACCATTCGAGATGAGTCCCTGAAAGACTCTCCTGGAAGAAGTGGATCCATAAATTCTTATCCGCAGAGTACGGCTGAATTTTCCGAACATAGGACTTCAGATGCAGCTTGGGACAAGATGCCCCGTCATATTTGGAGAAGGATGGTGCTTTGAACTTATGGGGGATAATCACACCAGTCGACAAACCCAGATCTCCGAAATCCAGCCCAGGTACCTGTTGCACCTCCATAGCCTTCAACCTGTCCTCCAGTTGCTTGTATCTGTCGTTTGCAGGAGGGTACTGCTCTTCATCAAAATCCGTCTCGTTGTCGGAGACTACCGGACTAGGGACCTTTACTTCTGCCTGAGAAGGACTCTTGCCAACAGAAGAACCAGCCTCTTCATGCTGCAGAGTATTGCCGAACCTTCGGCCCGAGTTGAACAGAACAGTTCTTCTCTTCTTCTTCTTCTCCTTCTTCAGGAGCATAGTCTTTAATTCTTCCTGGCCTTTAGCCAGACCCTTGATTAATTCTTGAAACTGCGCATTCTGCGCCTGAAGAGCCTTGATTGATGTCTCGGTTGATGCAGATTCGGGATTCATGATGTTGAAATAAACAGCAAAGAACTGTAAGCAACCTGAAAAGGGGAAAAACCTGCTATGCACATGATGTATGAAATGCGTATGAATTATGTTTTCAAAGACAATCGGGAATCAACTTTGTAAACAAAAAAGAACACACTTCATTAGATTCAACTTTGCAACTGAAATTATTCAACAAGTTGCCCTTAGGCGTTACATGAAAGGAAATACTGGAAAGGAAATAAAACTGTAAAGGCACATCTGGAACTCCTTATTGATCCCATGGTCTCCTCTTCTCAGTACGGATGTAGGCATTCAGAGCTCTCTCATTCTCCAACTGCTTTGTCAGCTTCTGGATCTTTGATTCCTGCTCGTTGAACTTTTCCCGGTAAGAATCCCGTTCTTCTTGCAGTTGCGACCAAGATCTCTTCAATGTCTCATAATCAGTAGGTATCTGAGGAGGAAGGACAGTTGGAGGAACACCATCCTTATCAGGACACTCCAGAATGACGGGTCTGACAGCTTCATACGGCATACCTAACTTCTGAGCACGGATGCGAACCCATTTGTAGTAGGCTTCCATAGGTAAAGAAGTCTTTGGCCCTAGCTCTTGTGGGTCAGCTTTATGAACTTTGTCCCAAGCCTTGATGAACCTACGACGCAGCTCGTCACTATCCACCTGAAACTCGAAACTGATGTGAGGCACCAACATCTCATGGGGGCCTGCTCTTCTTGCTCTTCCAAACTGACGGAGTGCTAGACATGGATTGTAAGAGATCCCTCCTTGAGTACCAATCAGAGGAACATTAGGATACTCCCCGCATCGATCAATAATAGCTATCTCATCCAAACCTCTGCAAGTCCAAATGATGTCTTTATCGGTGAGAGACATTAACCTATGAGCCCAACCTTTTCCTTCTTGATTCTTCAGTACGAACTTAGGGAGGTGCGAAATAAACCACCTCACCAGCAAAGGGATACAACACCATAGGGTTCCTCGTCTTCGGGTAGTACGGGCATGAAGTTGTTGCAAGATGTCACCCAAGAGAGTGGGCACAGGATTCTGAGACATAAAGATCCTTATGGCAGTGACATTGATGAAGTTGTCAGGATTAGGAAATAGGACTAACCCATAGATTAAGAGAGTCAAGATGTCTTCATATGCCCTAAAGTCCAGGTCATTCCAGAAATTGTTAGCTTTACCCATTAGAAACTTGGCCAAGAAACCCTTAACTCCGCTTCTAGTCACCCAGTTGTCTGTTACCTCTTGATGGGTCAAAGGAAGAGCTGCAGCAACGTCCTCAAGCCTGAGGGTCTTTTCCCAACCAGTAAAGGGAGTCTGATCCAAGATAGGGATACCAAGCAAATCAGAGAACTCTTCCAGGGTAGGGACCAGCTGGAAGTCTTGAAAGGTGAAGCACTGGTACTGAGGGTCATAGAACTGGGTCAGAACACTCATCAACTGTTGATCCCGCTTTGCAGTGACTAAACTGAGAAGAGAACCATGCCTCTGAATGAAGGAAGTGGTATTTGGAATTCTGCTAACCAACTCATCAAGCAACTCAGGTGAACGAACAAAGTTGAACCGGATAGTATTCCTTCGCACAGGCATCATAATGTCCTACAAAACAGAGCAAAGATGAAACCCTCTTGTCTTTGAAATGGTCAGTCCTTATGCAGGATGCATGCAATGCTCATGATGCTATGATGTTATGATAAAGCACACCACATACAGATACACAGGCAAACATGGTAAGGCACACAAGTCACACAAGGCAAGCCCCTAAAGTTTAGGCCAGCATGAGGTCTAGGTACTACCCTCTTTCAGTTTGTTGGTTCATACCTGTCCTAATCAAAAGTAACCGGGTTCTTAGAGGATCCTAATATCATTGACTACCCTCAATCGGTCATAACTCCAGCATCGCAATCTTTTCTTGCGGCCAGAACCATCACGAGAGTTTAGCCTCAATGGGCGTAGCATACTGCTACAATTCTAAAGGCCAAGTTGTGTCAATTAAGGTTCTAAGGTTGTTGGTGCTTAATGACTCCTTAGAAGACCCATATTCTCCTTGTTGCGACACAAGGGATATCGGTACAGACTAAGGTGCCACACCAACGTAGCCACTGCTTCACCTGTGTCGGTCTACGCCGGACAGGTACCTCACAGCTTATGCTACCTAAACAGGGTATCCCCAGATCCGGGTTAGGATCTATGTATCTCCGATGCAACCCACAATAGTAAAGCAAGCAAAACAATACAAGTGAAAGCACAGTTATGACCTAGCCCTAAGGTACACCCCACTTTAAGTTTAGTCCCCAGCAGAGTCGCCAGTTCTGTGATCGGTGGATCTGGAACTGACCGTTTAACGCTGGTTCGCGAAATGTCGCGGAAGCAAGAGTCGCCACCGTCTTTTATTTTCTCCAAATGGAAAGGACAAAAGCACAGAAAAATTCCTTAAAGAGATTGCTCTCGGTTCGGGAGGTAGGTTATAGAAAGGGAAGGTGTTAGCACCCTTTCTATCCATGGTTATCCATGGGCTCTTAGATACTTGCTCAATGTGTTTTCAAAATGTTTGCTTGCTTTTCAATTGTGGGTTTTAAAAAGTTTCTTTGAAAAATTTCAGTTCGACTCGTACGTCAGAGTGTTTGAAAAAATTTGCTTTGAAAGCTTTTGAAAAGTGTTGGTGTGAAAAGTCTTTTTGAATTTGTTTTGAGATTAGAGCAAGTATCCTTGAGAACCTACCTACCCTAAGGAATTCGTCTGTGTAGATGTCCTTTAAAGTAATGCCATCCCACCATTGAGAGGTAGGTAGCACCACCGTTGGAGGTGTTCGGGTCAATTCGAGGTTCGGGACATGGTGATCACCAGAGCAATGGGAAGACACCTTAGAAGCTACCCTCATGCCAGGTTCCCGGATCATGAGGACTTACTAAGACATCCTCTACTCGACGATCACCTTTCGAGGCAAGGCAACAGTGAGGCGTACCCTAGGAGTGGTGTGTGCGAATCGTGTGTCGTTTTCATTTGCATTTGTCTTGTCATGTTAATTGTGATCTACGCTTGATTTTATTATGTCGATTCATTCTTGCATACTTTTTTGTTAACAGTTAAAAGAGTGCGGAAAAGTAAATTCTAAGGCTATTACAAATGGCGCGGGTCCACATCGCCAAAATTAAACCGGACCCGATTTGACAGAAAGTAAATAAAGCAAAAGAAATAAAAGTGCGAGAAGTTAAATTGTCCGAATTACATGGCTTTGGGAGAGATACATAATTATTTAAGCTAAATAAAATAAATATGCGAAATTAAATAAATTTAAGAACATGGGCGTTGGACCCTTTTGCAAAATTAAAGTTAATGAGGAATTAAAATTAAAATTAAAAGAAAATGTTTTTGGTATTTTTATGTTTTTTAAGAATTAATGGAAAAAGAGAATTAATCAAAATTAAAATTAAAAGGCAAACCCTAATTCTAATAGCTTTTAAATTTATTGTGAAAATATTAAATTTTAACCTAATTTAAATCTAAGTTAATTTACATGCATTTTTAATTATGAAAATAAATAAAATAAATATTATTATTGTGAAAGAAAAATTAAAAGGAAATAAAAATTATCACTTAAACCTAATTCTACTTTTGGATTTTTAGTTATTAAAAGAATTAAAATTATATCCTAATTAAAACTAAATATTTACATGTGAAAATACTTATAAAAATAATTAAAATAAATATTATATTTTGCTCTTTTTCTGATTTTTTTGTGTATATTATAATTTGTAAAAAAAATAATTAATCAAATTAAAGCAATAAAATAAATAAAACAAAATATAAAGCAAAGTTGCAAACCAGGGGGGGTGGAGGTCCCCAATATGGAGGTGTGGACTTAGCAAATCTGGCCCAATGACCTTCAGAATTTGTTGACTTTCCAAGCGCCATGTGGCTCTTTTGACTAGGGTTCAGGGTGTGCTTCCAATCTCAGCCTTTGGTTTGGTCATCAGGGACGCGTGGACGTTGGATAACGAAGATGCATGGTGTGCCTTATCATAAGCGCTGCACATGAATGGTTAATGAAAAATAATATGAGAAATATACAGACCTGGGACTCGAACCCAGGTCACTAACATCACCAAGCAACACCTGTACCACTGGTCCATGTTAACGCGTTTATTATATAATTAACGAATAAATAATGTAAATGAACACAACGCGTTAGTGGAGAGAAACGCGCGAAATTCAAATCAACGAATCACTGGTTGCCACCACATCATCGTCCTCACCACCCCTGTAAAACAAAACGCAATAGCAACGGTTTTCAACGCGTTGCAGAAGGCAGGCTATTGGAAAATAGCGAATAGGGCTATGACGTCCATAAATTGATCGCGAATGGTGTTTCTTGTTCGTTGGAGCATGCTGGTTTGAATGGTCATGGTTTCGTGTACTAATTTTTCTTGGTTTCAGAAGCCCTAAATTCAAGCTCTGAAAACCCTAAAGATTGATCATGGTGAAATCACGTATATGGCATAAAAACGAAATTAACTTGCATGTTTAGTTGCAGAAACTCATAACAAACATGAATCAAGAGACAAAAATTACAAATTATGCACAAATCATGATGCACGGTTCTAAAAATTTCTTGACACAGTTGAGGTTCGTTTTACCAGTTCTTAGCGTTTGGATGAATGATTTGGATCGAAATACACTCAATAGACCTTGAGCAAGCTATTGGAATCAAGATTACGGCTTGAATCGTCCTCCAACAATGATTTCAGAATTTTTGTTTTCAAGGAATTTTTTCAAGTTTGTATATGGTTCTTTTGCGCAGCCTAGAGTGTCTTGTGATTAGGGTTTGATTCCTGTTTATGTATTGAGGCTATTAGGTTAAGAAAATTGAATCAAATCTCTTCCATTCAATGATTTCAATATTTGATTTTCCACCATTATTTTCATATCTTTTTTCACATGCTCTTGTGCAAATCATGATCCAATTAGTCCAAATCTTTCCCTATTTAGTTGTACACGAAATCTTGAGTATCAAACATGCATAAAAAGATTGGTTAGGTCATGTTAGATATTTTTCACATATTTATATAATTTAAATGAATTAATATGAATAATAATTCAAATAAATAAATAAAAAATGAGAAAATACTTCCCTTTGGGCCAAGTGGTCGTGCACATGCTTGGAATGATGAATCATGGAAGAAAAATGGGCCCATTAGCAAATTTAGGTCATTTGAAGTAATGTTGACTTTTTAAAATATCCAAAAATTTCCCAACTTCCACAAGGCATAACTTGCTCAATTTTTAAGCTTTTCTCATGTTCTTGGACATTTTGGAAAGGTCTTTAAGTCCTCTAACCAATGCCTTTGGTCCCATGTCATTTTGATTTACCAATCTCAAGTTATGGCCTTTGACTTAAAGTCTCTTTTTGTTGACTTTTGAAAATGACCTATAATGTTGAAATTGATAACTTTTTGTGAGAGCATTTCTTGGACTTGAAGTATGAAGATGACTTGTAGTAAATGTCTTTCTCTTCAAAATGAGCTTTGGATGGGATTTTTCTGATAATCCATGTGAAAGTTATGCCCTGGTCAATTTCAGTTGACTTTTTCAGCTGTCCAAATATAGTAACTTTTGCATTTTTGATGATTTCTGGGCCAAATTTTGAGAATCATGATCAAGCATTGATCAAATGATGTTTGTGGCTTCAAGATGATGTGTTGACCAAAAATTTGAACTTTTGACTGTCAAATGACCATTTTGCCCATACAGTTGACTGTAGTGCAATTAGGGTTTTTGACTGTGCAATTTTGAGCTGAATGCCTTGAAACTTGATATGAAGATGCTTGACCACATTTGTTGGCATATGAGACTTGATTGGGCCTTTGAAAACTTCATTTTCTTGATTAGAACCCAAACCCTAGTTTTGACTGTATAGGAGACAGTTGAGCTGTGCAACCCTTGGGGAATTTTGTGACTTGGCTTGGCAATTTCTTGAAGAATATGGGAGGGAAAATTTTGGGGTGCAACACATACCAAGCTCTGGGAGCTTGTTTCAGACCATATAGTGACTTCTTTAGTTTGAAAACATGTTCTGGATGTTTTGTATTTTCAAAACCAGGGGGTTGGTGTACATAGACTTCTTCTTCTATATAACCATTTAAGAATGCACTTTTGACATCCATCTGATACAGAGTGATGCCTCTATTAACATCAAAAGAAATTAAAAGTCTGATAGATTCTAACCTGGCGACTGGGGCAAAGGTTTCTGTATAGTCTATCCCCTCTTGCTGACTATAACCTTGTGCAACCAGTCGTGCCTTGTTTCTGATGACTTCACCTTGTTCATTTAGCTTGTTTCTGAACACCCATCTTGTTCCAATGACGTTGAATCCTTTTGGTCTGGGAACGAGATCCCATACGTCGTTTCTGGTGAATTGATTCAGCTCTTCTTGCATTGCCAGAATCCAGTCATTATCCAGAAGTGCTTCATGAATAGAAGAAGGTTCAATCAGAGACACAAGTCCCATAAGAGTTTCTTCAGAGTTTCTGAAGCTTGCTCTTGTTCTGATTGGATCTTCCTTTCTTCCTAAGATAGTCTCTTCAGGGTGATCCAAGCTGCTTCTGGGTAATCTCTTCTGAGGTTGATCAGCAGTTGTTGTAGGATTGCTAGCAGTGCTCCTTTCAGACGTTGAAGGAGTGTCTGTGTTGAGAGCTTCTGATGACTTATCTTCAGAACCTGTAAATTCAATTTCCATACCTGCAAAAACTTCATTCTGCTTTGACTTTTCAGAGTCAAGCTTATCATCAAAACGAACACTGATTGATTCTTCCACAATCTGTGTTTCTGTATTGTATACTCTGTACCCTCTTGAGCGTTCAGAGTATCCTAACATAATACACTTCTGTGCTTTAGAGTCAAACTTGTTCAAATAATTCTTTGTATTTAATATAAAGCAAGTACATCCAAATGGATGAAAATATGAAATGTTGGGCTTTCTATTCTTCCACAATTCATATGGAGTCTTTTCCAGAATAGGTCTTATTGAGATTCTATTCTGAATGTAGCACGCTGTGTTTATTGCTTCTGCCCAGAAGGTCTTAGCAACGTTTGTCTCATTGATCATGGTTCTGGCCATTTCTTGCAATGTTCTGTTCTTTCGTTCTACAACTCCATTTTGTTGGGGAGTTCTAGGACAAGAGAAATCATGCAGAATGCCTCTGTCATTAAAGAATGACTCAAAATCTTTGTTTTCAAATTCTACACCATGATCACTTCTGACTTTAACGATTCTAAGATCATTTTCATTCTGAACTTGGTTACAGAAGGTAACAAACACAGAGTGTGACTCGTCCTTGTGTCTTAAGAACTTTACCCATGTCCATCTGCTATAGTCATCTACGATTACTAACCCATACTTCTTGCCACTGACTGAGGCAGTTTTAACTGGTCCAAATAAGTCAATATGCAGAAGTTCTAATGGCTTAGAGGTAGAAACAACATTTTTGGATTTAAAAGAAGGTTTTGCAAACTTGCCTTTCTGACATGCTTCACACAGAGCATCTGAATTGAACTTCAAATTAGGAAGTCCTCTGACCAGATTGAGTTTGTTAATCTGAGATATTCTTCTCATACTAACATGCCCCAATCTTCTGTGCCAGATCCACTGCTCGTTTTTAACAGACAGAAGGCATTTTACATTCTGACTCTTTAGTTCAGAAAGTTTGATTTTGTAAATGTTGTTTTTCCTCTTACCATTAAACAGGATAGTCCCATCTTTCTGACTAATAGCTTTATATGATTTTTGATTAAAGATTATATCATAACCGTTATCACTTAATTGACTTATGGATAACAGATTATGCATCAATCCATCTACTAGCAGAACATTATTAATAGAGGGAATATTTCCATTACCTACAGTTCCAGAGCCAATTATCTTTCCCCTCTGATTGCCTCCAAAGCCAACGTGGCCTCCAGGCTTAAGTTCCAGGCTTTGGAACATATGCCTTCTTCCCGTCATATGTCGCGAGCAGCCAGAGTCCAGGTACCATGACTGGTGTTTCTGACTTGCTGCTAAAGATATCTGCAACATGTATTATTTTATCCTTAGGTACCCAGATTTTCTTGGGTCCTGATTTGTTAGTTTTACCAAAACTCTGGTTGAATTTTGGTTTCACAGAGTGCTTACTGCTAGTGTATTTAATATCATGTGTGTGACCATACACAAAATGTGAATTCAGAGGAGTGTGTTTAATGGTTAAGTCCATGACATTCTTTGGTGTAGGAACCTTACCTTGGTATCCTATTCCTTTCCTGCCGTTTCTGCTAACTCCATAGATCATTGAAGCCATTTTGCTTCTATCTATGCTTTTAGCGAGGAACTTCTGGAAACTGTGATCATACTCCTTGATGATCTCATCAGCGTTGCTGGGAGTTTCAGAAATTGGTTCCTTCTGAGAGTTTTGTAAAGTGTTTTCTAATTTTGAAATCTTATTTCTCAGCTCATAATTCTCCAATTTGAGACTCTCAGTCTTATTAGAGTCAGATTCAAGATTCCTTTTTAGGTCTCTGAATTTAACTCTAATTTGCTGATACCGTTCCAGAATCTCATTAAGGCTTTCAGCAAGTTCAGCCTTGGTAAAGTTAACAGCAAAGTTAGGAAATACCTCTTCAGTATCTGATTCTGAGTCTGATTCAGAAGCTTCACTATCTTCTGAGATGTTAGCCATGAGAGCTCTGTTTTCCCTCTCATCATCTGATTCTGAGTCAGCTTTAGACGAGTCAGAGTCATCCCATGTAGCCATGAGACTTTTCTTCTTCTCTCTTCCAAACTTCTTTTTGGGCTTTTCCCTCTGAAGCTTTGGGCAGTCACTCTTATAGTGTCCTTGCTCATTGCACTCATAGCAGATGATGTCCTTGGTGTTTGGCTTTTTGCTACTAGAGGAGCCTTCAGATCTTATGTATCCAGAGGAAGAATTTGTCCTTCTGTATCTAGAAGAAGACTCGTTCTGATCAGATCTTTTGGGATTCCTGAACTTCCTTTGTCTTTGCTTCCACAGTTGATTTACTCTTCTGGAGAGGAGGGAGAGTTCGTCTTCTTCTGATGAGGATCCATCAGATGTTTCTTCAACTGCCTGCAAAACTTTAGACTCAAATTTTTTGTTAGATTTTAATGCTAAAGGCTTACCTTGCTTCCGAGGCTCGTTAGCTTCTAGCTCTATCTCATGACTTCTGAGGGAGCTGATAAGTTCCTCCAGAGTGATTTTGTTGAGATCTTTAGCTAGCTTCAGAGCTGTAACCATTGGTCTCCACTGCTTGGGTAAACTTCTGATGATTTTCTTGACATGGTCAGCAGTAGAGTATCCTTTGTCCAGAACCTTGAGACCAGCTACCAGAATCTGGAATCTAGAGAACATTGTTTCAATGGATTCAGATTCTTCCATTTTGAACGCCTCATACTTCTGAATGAGCGCCAGAGCTTTAGTTTCTTTGACCTGAACGTTGCCCTCATGCGTCATTCTGAGAGAGTCAAAAATATTCTTTGCTGTGTCTCTGTTGGAGATCTTTTCATATTCAGTATAGGAGATGGCGCTGAGAAGGATGGTTCTGGCCTTGTGGTGATTCTTGAAGTCACGCTTTTGTTGGTCAGACATTGTTTTTCTATCAATCTCCTGACTGCTTGCATTCACAGGGTGCGTGTATCCGTCTGTCACCATATCCCACAGATCAGCATCATGTGCCAGAAAGAAGCTTTCAATTCTGTCTTTCCAGTAATCAAAGTTTTCTCCATCAAAGACTGGAGGTTTGCCGCTGAATCTGTATATGTCCTCATTGTTGTCATTGCTGGTGTGAGAAACGTTTCCTGCCATTGTGTTTTTCTGACGCTGGATCTTGTACTGACACGGTTAAGTGTTTTAGCTAAGAACCAGGCGCTCTGATGCCAATTGAAGTAGTGAAAAACACAAGAAGGGGGGGTTGAATTGTAAAACTGAAAATCAATGCACAGTACCGTTGCTTACTTAATGCAAGTTCTGGCTTGGCTCATTCTGATTCTGCTTAGCTGCTGATGAACTGTTGTGTTTCTTTATCAGAGTGTTGAGCGCAGTTCTGTTCATCAGACTTCAGCATATACGTGAGTTAATCTTCTGATTCTGACATTCTGATATGGCAACTTCTGATGCTGATGTTAGGAACCAAAATTCTGATGCTGATTAGGTGTGATCTTGCTTATATCAATCAGAGTATCTGCAAATCAGAACGTAATGATTTAGGCAGCAGAGAGTTCATACATGAATCATATAAAATAATATATCTTTTCACTTTGTTATCATCAAAACTTAAACATAGGGTAGTAGATTCAAACTTTGTTCTAACACATGTCACTTTACACAAAAGCTTGGTCTAGTACTCTCATCAGTGATTCTCTATGAGCGGAGGAATTCATCAATAAAGCTATGATGGATATCTTTGAGGGAGTCTGCAATAGCTGTTCTACAATCTTGTAATCACTCATCTTAATTATCTTCAAGATATCATCCACTTCTTTCTCTAATGTAGCTCCACTAGTCTCTCCCTCAGCCTTCTTAGGCTCATCGTTCTCAACAATTTTCTTTCCAGCAATAACATCTCTTCGTACAACCGGCACAAACACACGACCACTATGGGTCACCCTGCTATTATCAACTATATTTCCAACATCTGGCATTGGCTGGATGGGAATTTCTACCCCATCTTCTAAGATTGTGGGGTTGTATTTGTAAGGCACAGCCTTATCTGATTTATAGGGAATAGGACTTGGGAGACTAATTACCAATGGGGTAACAGCTGGTTTGCTATGGTACTCCACCTCAAGATGAGCGGGTGCACCAAAACAAGGTACAATAACGTTTACCCCTTCCTTAACACAATCAGCCCTCAAAAGATTGTTTCCGGAAAACAAATCTTCGTCTGAAGAGAAATACTCATCCACGGAGGCATACTCTTCATCTGATTCTTCTTCCATCAAACAAACTTCAACCATATCAATCTCGTGATAATCATCTCTCTGACCTGTGATCTTGATAGTTACATTGTCTAACAACAATTGAACACCCTCTCTCATAATAGAACATCCTCGAGGGTCTCGGCAGCAAACTATGCAAGATCCCTATTGGTGTTCCACCAGACCAGTAGTACGGCAGAAGGTAGCATGCAACTGCACGAGATCCTCATTCAAATGCTCCACATCAAAAATTCTGAATTCACCCGGACATCCAAAAACCATATTCACTTCCTCTTCATATTCTGCCCTATGCCTGATTATATGGATTAAACCTTCATCAATCATCTCCTGTAAATAAGCCTTTATCTTCTCGCAACCCTGTATGTATATACTGCAAACAACACAACCGACGTGGTCATGCATATAATAACTGAATTCACAAAGGTCTGCGTGCATCTTCACCAAATCCCCTCTAACTAGATTAATGTCAAAAATACAGAAGTCATCTAGACAACCAGCCACCATATTCACAGCATTCACTCCCCCGTGCTTGGGTAGAGGACCGTCTTTCACATTAGGTCCCATGTCTTTGAAAGATAGAATTCCAGACTTCACCAACCTTTGCACTTCAGTCCTCAAAGGATAACAATTTTCAACATTATGCCCTGGTGCTCCTTGATGAAAGGCACACGTCTGGTCTGCTTTGTAATACCAAGGCAATGGTGATGGTACGGCTGGAGGTGGTCGTGTCTGGACCAACTTCTTCTGAATCAATGCCGGTAGTAGCTCTGCATAACTCATGGGAATAGGGTCATAGTTCTCCCTTATCAGATTATTCCCTTGGTTCCCCTGATGGGACGGTCTTTGATAAGCAATGGTAGTCGGAGCGGCATTCATAACAGGAGTAACTGAGGTAACTCTCCTCTCTTGTATGACAACATTTGTATCCCCCTCTTTCTTCTTTGTAAACCCATAAGCTGGCTTTTTCACACCTCCGGATCCTTCGCCCTTTGTCAAACGGACTTCTCTTACTGCCTCTTCTAGGCGGACACCCATTCCTACCATCTCTGTAAAATCACTTGGGGCACTTGCTACCATTCTTTCGTAGTAGAAAGCGCCTAGCGTCTTCAGAAAAATTTTAGTCATTTCCTTCTCCTCCATGGGAGTAATCACTTGTGCAGCCACTTCCCTCCATCTCTGCGCATACTCTTTGAACGGTTCTCTGTCTTTCTGAACCATGGCCCTAAGTTGGTAACGGTCGGGCGCCATGTCCACATTGTGCTTGTATTTTTTAATGAATGCTTCTCCCAAATCATTAAAAGTATGGATGTTGGCGCTGTCTAAACTCATGTACCATTTCAACATTGTGCTGGTCAGACTATCCTGGAAAAAGTGAATCAGCAGACGCTGATCATCGGTGTGGGTAGACATTCTCCTCACGTACATCACAAAGTGAGCACGAGGGCAAGTGTTTCCCTTGTACTTCTCAAACTCTGGGACCTTGAACTTAGCAGGCATTTTAACATTCGGAACCAAACACAACTCATTCACATTCTGCCCAAATAGCTCTTTTCCTCTAAGAGCCTTCATCTCTCTTTGCATTCTATCAAACTGCTCTTGGAAATCATCCATTCTGTCATAAAGACCCAAGTCTTCACTCGGCAGAGGGAAAGGACGACACACATTTTCATTAACAAACGGAACCAAATTCACTGAAGAAGGTGCAGCAGGAACAATGTGCACCACAGGAGGCGCTGGAGTAACAACATTTTGAACCACTAGAGCATCTTGGGGGCCCAAATTGAAACCTTCAGGTGCAAAATTCTCTGGCATTCCCCACAGATAACCCCGAGGCATACGGTTTTGAACAATAGCCGGAGTAGCGGATACAGGAACAATAGGAACTTCAACATTTGCCCTTGTTGGTTGAGGTTGAACACTTAGTGGCTGATTCTGAGCAACCACCAGAGCTTCCATCAGAGTAGTTAGATTGGCCAAGCCAGCCTTCAAAGCAGAAACTTCTTCGTGTAACTCGCGATTCTCCTGTTCCAAGTTGTCCATCTTCTTTTTGAAGTTAGCCCGAGTGTTGTAGTTATTAGTCAGCGTGTTGAACATAGTAAAAAGCTGGGTAAGGCACCTGGATATGCATAATAAATGCAAGAAATATGTGCAATATGATGCATGATATGCAATGCATATGATTATTTTTTACTTTATCATTTAATATTTCAAGGGATTTAACCCTTATAGACATATTGCAAACATCAAAATAATAACGCATTTGAAATACCGAAATTTTTTATTATAATAACTTCAAAATGGATTACAAGTTTCAATGATCCCAAGTACAAGATGAAAATACAATCTAAAATCCTGAGAAATAGAACTGATAGAGATCAATCTGTACGCTGGCGCTTCCCTGTGAGCCTGGCGATCTGAGCCCTCAACCTCTGGTTTTCTTCCATATGTCTGATGGAAACCTCCTTCCACTCATCTGAAGCAGGAATTGAGTAATCAGTACCTGTTTGAGGCGTAGGGGAAAATAAATCCCCTTACCTCTCCATAGACTCCACCGCTCGACTCTTAAGGATCGTGATCAAATCGTCTTTCTCCTTCAGGTCTGCTTTGTAGGAACTCTCTGAAGTTTGGAACTTGTTCTTCCAAACATCCCTTTCCTGTTGCATCCTAACCAAACCAAGTTGCAGCTCTTCTAGATCATTTAACAAAGGAGGAGTGGTCTTCACAAATAGATCACGCATGGGTATCTCCCGAGTATACGGCATCTTCAACTGAATGGCTCTCGATCGGACCCACTGAAGATATGGCTCCAAAGAAACAACACACCTAGGCCCCAAATCCTTCTTATTCTTATCATGAATGTGACGCCAGGCCTTCGCAATATGCTCCCTAGCTTCCCTGTGGTCTTCTCCTTCCTTCAGAAAGAAACTACTCAAATGAATACTATTCGGTTTATCCCTCATCGGATAACCAAGTTGTCGTCGTGCAAGAATAGGTTTATAGTTAATTCCTCCCTTTGTACCAAGAAGCGGTACATTGGGGAAACTACCACAACTGTCAATAATCTCCACATCCTGGTAAGCTCGATGATACCAATCAATACCCGAGTGAGTAAGTGCCATGATCTTAGGAGCCCAATGGGGTTCCTTCTTGACATCCCAAAAAGCATCATACTGAGGCATATGAGAGATGAACCACCAGTACAACAAAGGCGTGCAACAGATAATCATTCCCCCATGATAAGAATTCCGAAGATGAACAAAGTAATAAGCACCACCCCACAGTGTAGAAACTGGGTTTCCAATCATGAAAATCCTGATAGCGTAAATGTCGACAAACTTGTCCACATTAGGGAATAAGAATAATCCATAAGCAAGCAGAGCAAAGATGGCCTCAAAACAACCGTACTCTTCATTCTAGAAAAGTAACGAGCTTTCTCCAATAAGAACTAACTCGGTAATCCTCTAATCCCTCCTTTAGTAGTCATATGGGCTTCAACCTCGGACTTCCCCAGATGAATCAAAGCAGAAATCTCATGTGGTTTTGGCTCACCCTCCAAACTAGTAAAAGGAACACGATCGGTAAAAGGTAAATCTAATAGATAAGAATACTCCTCCAGTGTAGGCATGAACTGATAATCGGGAAAAGTAAAGCAATGATACACCAAATCATAAAACTGGATCAAGGTCGAGAGAATACCCTCCTTCATCTTCAACTTCATAAGAGGAATAATGGATCCATACTTCTTTCGAAAGTTTGTAGAACAATCGATCTATGGAATTAGACTGATCAACTCATCTATCTTGGGATCCTTAAAACTGTATTTCCCTGTCTTTCTCTTTCCAGAATCCATGGTTAACAGTACCTGAGATATTCACAAATAGTCAACCTTTAAATCCCTTGAAATATTGTTTTCTTCAAAAGATGCTTTATGAATGCATGGATGCATGATGCAACAATCACACACAAGATCACACATATAGGTTTCATAGGTTCAACGTCACGAGCATGAGGTCGAAGGTACTACCCATAAGGTGTTGATCTAAAAGGTTATCACCTGCCGAAAAAGATTCTAGAGGTTCCCAGAGTCTACATCCTTCCTTCAGATATTACCAACTTCCCGGTTAACTCGGTAATTAGTAATATTCTCAAGAAAGACTCGTCCGAGCGTAGTATCGCGTGACATCTATTTCCGGATTACTCCGTCATAGCTTCCGCACTACACCTAAAAGGCCAAGATGGGTTAGGTATTCTACGGTCCTCAGTTTCAGCAGGCTCTCAGGTTGAAAGAAGTACATCTTCCTGATTACTCGGTAAATGACACTACAGTCAAAGGGGCCTCCACTGAGTGGGGCATCTCATGCCTCCTTTTTTGGGATTACTCCCTCAAAGTTAACATGACTATACCGCCTGTCCTATCTTAAAGTTTCCCCAAGTATGGGAATAGGACTTATGAGTAATCACCAAGCACCCTGAAAACCAGGAAAATCTAGACAAACATATATACAAATTATAACACATAAACAACAATAGCACATATACAGATATAAACAAAGATAGGCTTAACCCACTTAGGGATGGACCAGCAAGAGGTCAATCTTTCCCCAGTGAAGTCGCCATTTTTCTGTAGCGGTAGAAATGTTCAAGACTAAGCCATTGGATTGACTAGACTTTATACATATCAAAAAATAGAAAAAATCGCGACCGTGATTTATTGTTTCCAAAGGAATGGGAAAAGAACGAATAACCCAAAAAAAGGGGAAAGATTCAAGGTAAGGGGGTTGGTTATGCAAAGGGAAAGTATTAGAACCCTAAACATCTACGGTACTCCGCAGGAACCTCTTTGAAAAAATCTATATATTTTAGCTATAAAAAATGTGTTATATATAAAATGGATGGTGGAGGTGAGAATATATATATATATATATATATATATATATATATATATATATATATATATATATATATATATATATATATATATATATATATATATATATATATATATATATATATATATATATATATATATATATATATATATATATATATATATATATATATATATATATATATATATATATATATATATATATATATATATATATATATATATATATATATATATATATATATATATATTATGATTTTTTCACCCGCTGTGATTGCGAACCTTTAGTGCCTATGTACCACCTTTCGTGCAATAGGGGATCAAGGTACTTTTTATGAGATAAAACATCATCGTCATTGTCTGTGTGGAAAACATACTTACTACACCCAATCATAAGAAAGGAAATTTGCATCATCTCAAAGTGGAGGATATGGCTTGGGTTTTAAAATCAACAATGCCTAACTCAACACCCAAGTGGAAAATATCTATCTTCACTACATGTTGTAGAAGTATAGTTGTTTGCGTCACTACAAGGATTGACAAGAGTCTAATCTTTTGAGAAAAGTTTAAATATAAAAAAGCCAAAGTAGCAAAATGGTTTGAAATGAGATTGGTTGACTTTTAGTCTTCTCACAAAAATGTCAAGGTATTGTTGAGTTGATTGAAGTTTATTTATGAAAAAGAATTTGAAAATACATGGACCTAAGTCCAAGTTTATTATGAAAGTGTTTCAAGTTTCAAAATAAGAAGAGTTTTCAAAAGGAGGGAGAATATTTTTGAAATTAAATAAGATGGGAGGAGTAGAAGAGGCTATCCTAAAGCATAAGGTAAAAGTTAAGGATAAGGACCATCTAACCAACAAGAAGCCAAAAATTCGACATTATGAGCCAAGATAAAATTCCCATTCTTTGGATTGAAACCAAGCAAGAAAAGATACTAGACTTCTTCAAATGTATTAAGTCTTCACAAAAATTGGACAGAGTAACGGCTGTATACAGGTGAATTCCATATTACAAACAAAGAGTGTAATCACAAAAACCTGCACACAAAAAACAAACAAGCAACCCAATGTCTTTAGGTAAACCTGAAGAGCTCCAGACAAAATAATCAGATAAGATCACAAGGTCTCCAAGATAGGCCAAGGTTTCTAATCCTAAGTCCAAGGAAAAGTCCCATGCTCCATAATGCCAAGGATAGTAACCAAATAGTCCAAGTACCATTAAGAGTTTTTTAGGATTTATGTTGGTTATTAAGTATCTTAGGAAAAGAAAAAGAAAAGATCAAGTGAGCAAAATAAAAATGGCAAGAAGATAAATGCTCAAATGAGCAAAGATGAAAATAGCATTAAATGGAAAATGCTATAAAATAAATAGTACATAAAGCATAAAAAATAAAGCATAGAATAAACAAGTCAACAATTAGTGGTTAGTTGGATGACCATCTTGAAACTTGCATTTGGAACTCATTAGAGGATTGGTAGAACCAAAGCCTCCACACAACAAGTTGCATTTGCTTTTGGTCAAGTATATCATCCATTTGGAATTCTCATAAGTACCATTTAATGATCAACAATGTTTAAGTGATCCGCGTTGACCAAAGGTGTTGTAGATCCATTAGAGGATTGGTAGAACCAAAGCCTTCACACAATGAATCTCAAGGTTATTGGATCAAAGAGATCAAATTAACATACTTGGGCTTGCAATCATAAGTTTGGGCCACAAATGAATATTTATTTGAATGGTGACAAAATTTAGCGTTATGTTAAGAAATCGTAAGTTGACTTATATAGAAGTCGCACCTATTTTGAGGTCGGTCAATAGCAATCTATGCACCATTTGTTTTGAGACATGATATAGAGATCATGCTCCAACAACATTTAGTGTAATGAGAAGGGGATGAGATGAAGAGGATTAGGGCAAAAGATAAACCACTTTTGAATTAAAAATTTAATCAAACTATTATTAAAATCATTCATCCATTTTTATGGAGTTAAACTCAACACTATGGATCCAATGATGTTAATAAAGTCATGATCAAAAAATCAACCCAAACAGCCAGAAAATAATCACAAAATAATAATGTAATTAATATATACATTAAAAGGTTTAAAAATGTTTTAAAAAATGGAAAATGATGAGGAAAATATCAATTATGTTCAAATTAATCAAGAAATGAAAAATAAGACCATAGAAAAATCAGAAAAGAAGCCAAGTAATTTTACAAAAATTTTGGTAATTTTTAAAAGTTAGAAACTATTTTTAAAAAAATTAAAATAAATGGGTGAAATAAACAAAAATAGTAAAAAAATAGTAAAGTTAGAAGCAAAAATAAAATAAGGTCATCAATATTTGTCACGATATCATTGGATCATTCCATAATTTTTTCAGATTTTAAAAATGTGTAAAAGTTTTTTTAAACATTTTAAACAAATCAAATAAGTTTAAAATTTATAAAAAAATAACAAAACACAAAATTAAATTGTGAAAAAATAAAAATCAGAAAGAGAATAATCAAAAATATTTTTCATAATTTTTTCACATTTTTTGGACTAAAAATGAATTTTCTATGATTTTTTGAAATTTAAAACAATAAAAATATAAAAATTAGAAAAAGAAAATAAAAGTAAAAGATGTGGACCATTGGATGAGAGTCAAAGCGCGTTAGTAATCAAATCCAAGGAATCTGGCGCGCTGTGCATATCATGGTCTTTAATGAATAATATACAAAATTAATAATAAAATCAGAATTTGAAAAATACAGATGGCGCGCCTTAATTGGTTAGAAGATGACACGTTGGTCATCTTCAACCTCCAGCCATCACGAATTCCAGGTCTCTCAAACTGTAAAATCAGAAGCTCAGACCTATGTCATTCGCTTTGTCTCTTCAAGACGAAGACAACCACACCCTCGCACCAAATTTATATAAACTGTAGCTCAAGCAATTTGGAAAGAAAGTTTTGAAAAGGGATTTGAAAATTCATGGTCAAAATGTGCTTCCAGTGAAATCTAAGTGTTGCGACTAGAACCAGGGAAATGAGAGCAACACAATGATATCAGAGTTTTGAAGAATTGATGAAGGAATCTACCTATTGAAGTTGAGTTGCAGAGCTCTGAAACTGGACTTCTATGGAGCAATATAGGGCACAATTCTTGAATGTAATTATATGGTTAGCTTCAGGGAAGATCAAGGAAGGTCAATTGATGGAAAAATGGAATGAAAAAGGCTTGAGAATGGGTTTCGAAGTTGCTGAATTTTGGATTGTGAAGCAAGTTTGGTAGGGTGATCCTGGCTATCTAAGCTTGGGAAATTGAATGGGGAATGACCCTCTATTTATAGGGAAGCAAATGGAATCAAAAGGAATAGCAAATAATGCATTTTGGAGGGAATTCGTGTGGGTTTGCATCATGAAGAAAGTGTGACTCAAACTTGATCAAAATTCAGCCAAATTATGCATTTCATGATGCTAATCACTTCTGGTAAGTTGCTAAACATATTTAGAAACAAAAACGTGTGGAAATCTTGTGATTAGAAGCCAAAACAAAGATTTCAAAATTCTGACTTTGTGCAAAATTCAGTTTCAAACTACCAAATTCAAATCCATGGCATTTCCACCTCAAGGAGTCTTAGGGCATAATTCTTGATGCTTTGGAAAGATGAGGTTACAAGCTTTGCAATGGAAAAGGAATGGAATCAAATGGATGCTTGAGCTGAAAGTTACATGGAGTCAAAGTTGAATAAAAAGAGTTGACTTTCCATACTTAGAAATATTTCAAATTCTTCTTTAAAAATGACCTATAATCTTTTGCATCCAAACATGGCCTTCCTCTTAGAATTTGCTCTTGACCAAAAAAGATGGAATAAAGCAGACCTCTTGAATGACATTTTTCAATTTGAACCACTAAAAATCTCCAAAAATTGAGCAAGTTATGACTTGTTGAAGTTGGCCAAAAATCATGAAATGACCTATAATCTTTTGCATTCTTAAGGTAACTTCCATCCATTTTATCACTTTGCACATAAAAGAAGGCATGAATTACACATCCTTAGGATCATCATGAAAAAAGAATGGGCTCCATGTGGTAAAAATTGACCAAGTTATGACCATTTGAAGTCACATATGGAAAATTGGGGATTCATCTGGATGACTTATAATCTTTCTTCTTCACCAAGTTCCTTCCACATGAAAACTCTTTGGAACTTTTGAAGTGATTTGTTGGTAACTCTTTGAAGAGAAGGATGTCTTTGGAATCACTCAAAAATACCAAAATATGAGCAAGATATGCTCCTCTGAAGTCCAAAACCCTAGCCTCTAGATCAAGAGAATGCTTTAAGGAAATTTGCCAAGTTTGAACAAGCTTTTTTTGCCAATATTCTTCCTTTGTGAATAAAAACTGTTGAGGATGATGATGAGGACTCATGGCCACCAAAACCACTTCCATACTAATTCTTCCAAAACAATTTCAATGGTGGAGTTTGAACTCCTCAAGCTATGTTGACTATGGCATGGAAATAAACTCATGAACCCATGAAGCAACTTGCTAAACCTCATTGCCTTTACCTACATTGTTAACAATTAAGAAAAACCAACATTGCATTTTATTAATTAGAGAGAAAATCAAAACAAAATATCCATGATCACAAAAGATACCAAGTCAAGGTGGTTGGTAACTCCTCAAAAGAGCAAGGCTAAAAATAGGTAGAAGAACCAAAAGCCCTAATGTGATCTTGTTGTGATTGAAATAATATGGTATGATGAAGGGATCTTAGGGGCAAAAATTGGGGTACAACAGCTGCCCTTATTTAAGTTTCTTCTATCCGGAGATACAAAGGTTGAAAATCTTCGTGTCGACGTGATCGAAGATACTTAAATATAAAACAAAACCTATTTTTGGCCTTAAGATGCCATGCAAATGCTTATGCATATGAATGCATATGAACATAACCAAAGAGGCGCAAAGTAACACTGGGGATGCAAAAATGATAAAGAAACAAAGGAGCAACCCCACCAGGAAAATAAATCACTGGTGAACCACAAGAACAGAATCAAAGAGGAAGATAACAAGCATCGACGTTCACTGCTGATGGTCTACCAACTTTCACTGAAGGTAGAAAGAGAAAACATATCATATCACCACCGTTCACTGACGATGAACTATCAACGTCCACTGAAGATAGAAAAATGATAACAAACACCAATGTTCACTGAAGGTAGAAAGAGAAAACATATCATATCACCGCCGTTCACTAACGATGAACTATCAACGTTCACTGAAGATAGCAAAAAGATAACAAACACAGGCGTTCATGGCCGATGTTCTACCAACGTTCATTGAAGGTAGAAAGAGAAAACATATCATATCACCACCGTTCACTGATGATGAACTATCAACGTTCACTGAAGATAGAAAAAAGATAACAAACACCGACATTCGCTGTTGATGTTCTACCAACGTTCACTGAAGGTAGAAAGAGAAAACATATCATATCACCGCCGTTCACTGACGATGAACTATCAACGTTCACTGAAGATAGAAAAAAGATAACAAACACCTACATTCACTACCGATGTCCTACCAAAGTTCCCTAAAGGTAGAAAGAGAAAACATATCATATCATTGTCGTTCACTGACGATGAACTATAAACGTTCACTGAAGATAGAAAAAAGATAACAAACACCAACGTTCACTGCCGATGTCCTACCAATATTCATTGAAGGTAGAAAGAGAATATCATATAATCGACGTTCATTGACGATGAACTATCAATGTTAACTGAAGATAGCAAAAAGATAACAAACACCGACGTTCACTTCCAATGTACTACCAACATTCACTGAAGGTAGAAGGAGAAAATATATCATCAAGTTTTCCCCAAACTTTTGGTGTTTCACCTAGAACGGGTCTCAACTTCTTCTTTAACCAAGGAAATCTGCCTGGAAAGGATCAAACATAAGTTGTCTCAAATAAAGAGACTTATTACTCATTGTCAAAGGGGAATTGCAAAGAGAAATGACTTTCTGGGGATAGAAATATGACTTCCCGGGGAAATTCCATGATATTCCTACTGAGGAGATAAAGTCTTCCCGTGCAAAATAAATGCACAAACCAAAACTCAAAGTTTTCGGAAATCCAATGTAAATAATATTGTCATGCAATCACAGATCCAAATCAGAAATAAACTGGAACAAGACGGCCAATGAAGATACATCCTTAAATAAACTCAAGAGGGAAAACCACATTCAACTAAGCAAAGAGCATTGCAGGAAGATCAGAACACAATGTCAATGAATGATGGAATATTAGCTATGCATGATGTATGTATAAATGTATGAGTGCTATCGTGCATATGCTGGTAAAAAGGATACACAATCAGCACAAATAAACAAAACTGCCTCAGGTACTAACAACACTTAGCTAAACTTCGACCAGAAAGATCAATCCAAGAAAGGTAAAAGCAACTGCAGAAACCAAACCTATTGCCTGCCTTAACTTCACTGAGGAGAAACATAATCCGGATGTAGCCAAATCAAACAGATACCGGGATAGAACATCCTTCTTCCCGTCTCATCGGAGAAACAGTTTTCCAAAAGCAACATGCCTACTGGAGATTGCAAGACCAGCCTCAAATAAAGAAGACTGACGCCGACACAACCAAACCTCACTGGGGGATTCAAGCCTACCTCCCTGGAGAAAAAAACTGCGGATTGAAAATTTTCATCACGAACACTCATTCCAACAAGAGATGCCTTGGGATAACCTTCTCGGGAAATCAAGAAGTCAACACTAGTGTCAATACTGCAAAAAGAGCAACATCTCAGCACGCCAAGGGAATAAAACCTTTCATCATATGAGGGAAGACTTCACTGGGGAATCTGGAACGGAGGTTTCTAACCATTCAAACCTAAAATAAAAAGCGAACCAAGACTTGACTGGGGATAATGGGATCACAAACCCAATATTGTACCTTACACCCGCTGATATCGTCTTTAACTATCTGAGAAACACACAATGATCACGCACATACCGGCAAAATGACCTGAGAAAACCTTCATGAAGGAAGTAAATATTCTTATAACAACCAGAGTTTGTTCATTCTTGGGATCACCATTTTTGTTGTCATTGTTTCATCACAAATCCCAAACTAAATTTAATTGTAAAGATCTCTTTTTTTTTTGAAAAGTCAAATTTTCTTTTTAATCTTTTTTCTTTAACAGTTATCAGTAATAAGTGGAGTCTTTGCAAGCTAAATAAAAATAGGAACACAAAGAATTGGGCAAAAGCTCGAATTTCATTAATAGAATGGTAGTCTGCGAATGGAGAGACTCCATGGATAATTACAAAGTTTGGGAAATGGTTATACATAATGGAAAAGATACATTGAGATACAATGACCACTATTCCCCCTAACAAGTTTTGAAATCCTGAGCAGCAGCTTTTGTTGAAGTATGGTGAGGATCTGAGAAGATTGTTGCTTCAATGATTAAGTCTTGTCTGACATAGTTACTTGCCAAGAAAAATCCCTAACTTTTGCCTATGCTGCCCTTGCGGGTTGTCAACTTAGCGGCAAATTTATTTTGTTTATGTCTCTAATTTTTTCCTATACTTCCCTTTCGGGTTTTCGGCCTACCGAGACGCTCCTTTTTGCCTAAGACGCCCTTTCTGGTTTTCAACTTAGCGAGCTGTTATTTTATTTCTTTAGGCGAAGTATTTCTTGACTGCGTCAGCATTCATGGGACGTGGGAACTCCTCGCCATCCATAGTTTCAAGAATTAATGCGCCACAAGAGAAGGCTTTCTTGACAACATACGGGCCTTCAAAATTGGGAGTCCACTTTCCCCTAGAATCAGTGTTGAAAGACATGATCTTCCTGAGCACGAGGTCGCTTTCTCTGAATTCACGACGTTCGACCCTTTTATCAAATGCTTTCTTCATTCTTTTCTGATATAACTGCCCATGACATAAAGCCGTCATCCTATTCTCTTCAATCAAATTCAATTGGTCAAAACTATTCTGGACCCATTCTGCCTCTATCAACTTGGTTTCCATTATCACACGCAACGAGGAAATATCCACCTCGACAGGGAGTACAGCTTCCATTCCATACACTAGGGAGAACAGGGTTGCTCCTGCTGAAGTGCGAACAGATGTTCGATATCCATGCGGAGCAAAAGGGAGCATTTCATGCCAATCCTTATAAGTAACAACCATTTTCTGGATAATTCTCTTGATATTCTTATTAGCAGATTCAACAACCCAATTCATCTTTGGTTTGTATGGAGATGAATTGTGATGGACAATCTTGAATTCTTCACACAGTTCTGTCATGATCTTGTTGTTCAAATTCGAGCCATTGTCAGTGATGATTCTTCTCGGCACACCATACCAGCATATAAGATTGTTTTTGATGAAACGCACAACCACCTATTTGGTAACATTGGCATACGAAGCAGCCTCTACCCATTTAGTAAAGTAGTCAATTGCTACCAAGATGAAACGGTGTCCATTCGAAGCTTTGGGTTCTATCATCCGGATCATGTCAATAACCCACATAGAGAAAGGCCATGGGGAGGAAATCACATTGAGAAGTGTCGGAGGCACATGGATCTTATCTGCATAAATCTGGCATTTATGGCACTTCTTTGCAAATTTGTAACAGTCAGATTCCATTGTCAACGAATAATAACCTTCCCTTAGCATCTTTCTAGCCATCGAATGTCCATTAGCATGAGTGCCAAATGAACCTTCATGAATCTCATGCATCAACATGTCCTCTTCGTGTCTATCCACGCATCTGAGAAAGACCATGTCATAATTTCTCTTGTATAACACATTTTCACTGCGGAAGAAACTGCCTGCCAATCTTCCCAGTGTCTTTCTTTCTTTCCTCGACGCACCAATCGGGTATTCCTGAGTCTGAAGAAAATGCTTGATATCATAATACCATGGTTTTTCATCTTCTACCTCCTCCGTTGCAAACACATGAGCGGGCATATCCAGCCGTCGAACTTTAATTCAGTGTATATCATTCCAAGTATTCACTTGGTACATAGAAGCCAGAGTTGCCAGAGCATCCGCCATTTGATTTTCATCTCTAGGAATATGATGGAATTCAACTTTATTAAAGAAGGGTAATAATCTTCTAGCATAATCTTTGTAAGGGATAAAGCCAGGGTGACGAGTGTCCCATTCTCCTTTAATCTGATTTATTACCAAATCTGAATCACCATACACATCCAGAATCTTGATTCTGAGATCAATAGCTTCCTCAAGACCCATGATGCAAGCCTCATATTCTGCCATATTATTAGTGCAATCAAATGTTAACCTTGTAGTAAAAGGAATGTGCGATCCATGAGGAGTGACAATCACAGCACCAATTCCTTTACCATAAGCATTCACAACTCCATCAAATATCATACTCCAACGAGATTCAGGGTCAGGGCCTTCCTCAGGCAATGGTTCATCACAATCTTTCACTTTCAAGAACATCACATCCTCATCGGGGAATTCATATTCTGCGGACTGATGATCCTCCACCGGCTGATGAGCAAGGTAATCTGCCAACACACTACTTTTAATAGCCTTTTGAGTGCGGTATTCGATATCATATTCAGATAACAACATCTGCCAGCGGGCAATTCTCCCAGTAAGAGAAGGCTTCTCAAAAATATACTTGATTGGATCCATTTTAGAGATCAACCAAGTGGTATGATTCAACATATACTGCCGCAAACGCTTTACCGCCCAGGCCAAAGCACAACATGTTTTTTCTAGCATGGAATACCGCAACTCACAATTAGTGAACTTTTTGCAGAGATAATAAATGGATTACTCTTTCTTTCCTGTTTCATCATGTTGTCCCAGAATGCAACCCATGGACTTATCTAACATTGTTAGATACATAATCAACGATCTTCCTTCTATAGGAGGGAGCAATATAGGAGGTTCAAGCAGATATTCTTTAATACTCTCCAATTCCCTTTGGCAGTCATCTGTCCATACACATCCTTGATCTTTCTTCAACAACTTAAAGATTGGTTCACACGTTGCAGTCATGTGGGAAATAAATTTGGAGATATAATTCAAACGCCCGAGGAAACCCCTGACTTGCTTTTCAGTTCTTGGTGCTGGCATTTCTTGAATTTCTTTAACTTTATCAGGGTCAACTTCAATCTCTTTCTGGCTAACAATAAAACCCAACAATTTCTCGGATCGAACACCGAAGGTGCATTTATTTGGATTCAAGCGGAGACAATATTTCCTCAAATGCTGAAACAACTTCAACAAATCTTCTATATGCCCTTCTTAAGTTTGGGATTTGGCGATCATATCATCAACATGTACTTCGATTTCTTTGTGCATCAGATCATGGAATAGGGTTGTCATCGCCCTCTGGTATGTTGCACCAGCGTTCTTCAACCCGAAGGGCATCACTCTGTAACAGAATGTTCCCCAGGGTGTGATAAACATTGTTTTTTCCATGTCCTCTGGAGTCATTCTTATTTGATTATACCCGAAGAATCCGTCCATGAACGATAATACTTTGAATTTTTCTGTGTTTTCCACTAACATGTCGATGTGAGGCAATAGGAAATCGTCTTTTGGACTAGCTTTATTTAGATCTCTGTAATCTACGCACATGCGGACTTTTCCATATTTTTTCCGTACTGGGACAATATTGGAAATCTATTGAGGATACACTGACGTCACAAGAAAACCAGCATTAATCTGCTTTAGGACCTCCTCTTTGATCTCTATTGCCATATCCTGGTGGGTTCTTCTCAACTTTTGTTTAACTGGCGGACACTCTGGCTTCAACAGAAAATGATGCTCGACAATGTTTATATCTAGACCAGGCATATCCTTATAAGACCAAGCAAAAATATCCACATACTCTTTCAACAGTTCAATCAACCCGCTCTTCACATCAGGATGCAACGATGCTCTAATCTTAACTTCCTTCAGATCTTCTTCCGAACCCAAATTAATCACTTACAAAGGCTCCTTACATGGTTGAATGGTATTTTCCTCGTGCTCAAGCAATCGTGAGACTTCTTCTAGAATCTCATCATAATCTTCTTCTTCAGCCCCAAACACAGGCCAATCATAGTTGGGAGAGGATGCAGGGTCATTGTATTCAACGGGTTTTTTAATTAATCTGCACATGTGATTTATGATCCCTTTTAGAAACTGACACATATAACAAGTGATCATGCAGATTAATTTTCAGTTATTATTTATTTTGAAAGGTTTTTTTTATTACCATTTCCCAAGAAAAAAAGCAAAAAATAAAAGACATAATTTTTGGAAGCAAAGACTACTGTTATTAATGATCTTAAAAGTTATAGCAAACAGATAAGCCCTACAACATTAATACTTCCACCTTGGGTGGAGTGAAAGCTTTTCAAAAGAAAGAAACATATTAACAAAAAAAAAATACTTTGAAACATGTATGCAAGAAGGAACATCAATGGTGACCCAGTTCTGAACTCGGACTTCATGCGTCACATAATTCGGTACTTCCTGCTCTGCTTCATCCTCTTTAACAGTATTAATTCCAGAACAAATTGGATGGAGGTAGCCTCCGCTGCGGAAAACATCATGATAACTGTTCACAGAAGACTTTGATTTCAAACTTTCGCCTTTGTCATTCCTCGAAGAGAAACCTAAACCAGCTCTGTTTTTGTTCATTCATGGGTGGATCCACAAGTCGTCCCCAAACTGCATTATGACCATTGTGCACAACCTGCTGCGTGTCCTTCAGGGAAACCACAAAATTCTCATTCTTCCTTATGTTGTCAATGGATAGGGCTTGTAACTGGGTTCCAAAAACAGCCTCATCCGCTTCTACGATACTGAAAGAGGATAGATGGGATATCAACAACGCCTGCTCCCCATTTATGATCACTACCGTCCCTTCACGCATAAATTTTAGCTTTTGATGCAGAGTTGAAGTGACAGCCCCTGCTTCGTGTATCCATGGTCGTCCTAGCAAACAACTATATGTGGGAATAATGTCCATGACCTGGAAGGTTATCAAGAACAAATGTGGTCCTATATGGATGGGCAAGTCCACTTCACCGATGACAGATTTCCTCGACCCATCAAAAGCCTTCACAAGGATGCCACTCGGGCGCATATGTGTTCCCTGATACTTTAACTTCATGAGAGTACTCCTCGGTATAACATTCAACACGGATTTGTTATCAATTAGCACGTTGGACAGCGAATCATTCTTGCAGTTCATAGATATGTGGAGGGCCAGGTTGTGATTCCTCCCTTCATCTGGTAACTCATTATTGCAGAAACTCAAGTTGTTACATGACGTAATGTTTCCAATTACGCTGCTGAATCGATCTAACGACATGTCACTCTCCACAAAAGCTTGGTCTAGTACTCTCATCAGTGATTCTCTATGAGCGAAGGAATTCATCAATAAAGCTATGATGGATATCTTTGAGGGAGTCTGCAATAGCTGATCTACAATCTTGTAGTCGCTCATCTTAATCATCTTCAAGATATCATCCACTTCTTTCTCTAATGTAGCTCCACTAGTCTCTCACGCAGCCTTCTTAGGCTCATCGTTCTCAATAATTTTCTTTCCAGCAACAACATCTATTTGTACAACCGGCGCAAACACACGACCACTATGGGTCACCCTGCTATTATCAGCTATATTTCCAACATCTGGAATTGGCTGGATGGGAATTTCCACCCCATCTTCTAAGATTGTGGGGTTGTATTTGTAAGGCACAACCTTATCTTATTTATAGGGAATAGGACCTGGCAGACTAATTACCAATGGGGTAACAGCTGGTTTGCTATGGTACTCCACCTCAAGATGGGCGGGTGCACAAAAACAAGGTACAATAACGTTTACCCCTTCCTCAACACAATCAGCCCTCAAAAGATTGTTTTCGGAAAACAAATCTTCGTCTGAAGAGAAATACTCATCCGCGGAGGCATACCCTTCCTCTGATTCTTCTTCCATCAAACAAACTTCAACCATATCAATCTGGTGATAACCATCTCTTGGACCTGTGATCTTGATAGTTACATTGTCTAACAGAAATTGAACACCCTCTCTTACAATAGAACATCCTCGGGGGTCTCGGCAGCAAACTATGCAAGATCCATATTGGTGTTCCACCAGACCAGCAGTACGGCAGAAGGTAGCATGCAACTGCACGAGATCCTCATTCAAATGCTCCACATCAAAAATTTTGAATTCACCCGGACATCCAGAAACCATATTCACTTCCTCTTCATATTCTGCCCTATGCCTGAATATATGGATTAAACCTTCATCAATCATCACCTGTAAATCAGCCTTTATCTTCTCGCAACCCTGTATGTATATACTACAAACAACACAACTGACGTGGTCATGCATATAATAACTGAATTCACAGAGGTCTGCATGCATCTTCACCAAATCCCCTCTAACTAGATTAATGTCAAAAATACGGAAGTCACCTGGACAACCAGCCACCATATTCACAACATTCACTCCCCCGTGCTTAGGTAGAGGATTGTCTTTCACATTAGGTCCCATGTCTTTGAAAGATAGAATTCCAGACTTCACCAACCTTTGCACTTCAGTCCTCAAAGGATAACAATTTTCAACATTATGCCCTGGTGCTCCCTGATGAAAGGCACATGTCTGGTCTGCTTTGTAATACCAATGCAATGGTGATGGTACGGCTGGAGGTGGTCGTATCTGTACCAACTTCTTATGAATCAATGCTGGTAGTAGCTATGCATAACTCATGGGAATAGGGTCATAGTTCTCCCTTCTCTGATTATTCCCTTGGTTCCCCTGATGGGACGGTCTTTGATAAGCAACGGTAGTTGGGGTGACATTCATAACAGGAGTAATTGAGGCAACTCTCCTCTCTTGTATGACAACATTTGTATCCCCCTCTTTCTTCTTTGTAAACCCATAAGCTGGCTTTTTCACACCTCCGGATCCTTCGCCCTTTGTCAAACGGCCTTCTCTTACTGCCTCTTCTAGGCGGACACCCATTCCTACAATCTCTGTAAAATCACTTGGGGCACTTGCTACCATTCTTTCGTAGTAGAAAGTGCCTAGCGTCTTCAGAAAATTTTTAGTCATTTCCTTCTCCTCCATGGGAGGAATCACTTGTGCAGCCACTTCCCGCCATCTCTGCGCATACTCTTTGAATGATTCTCTGTCTTTCTGAACCATGGCCCTAAGCTGGTAACGGTCGGGCTCCATGTCTACATTGTACTTGTATTGTTTAATGAATGCTTCTCCCAAATCATTAAAAGTATGGATGTTGGCGCTGTCTAAACTCATGTACCATTTCAACATTGCGCCGGTCAGACTATCCTGGAAAAAGTGAATCAGCAGACGCTGATCATCGGTGCGGGTAGACATTCTCCTCACGTACATCACAAAGTGAGCACGAGGGCAAGTTTTTCCCTTGTACTTCTCAAACTCTGGGACCTTGAACTTAGCAGGCACTTTAACATTTGGAACCAAACACAACTCATTCACATTCTGCCCAAATAGCTCTTTTCCTCTAAGAGCCTTCATCTCTCTTTTCATTCTATCAAACTGCTCTTGGAAATCATCCATTCTGTCATAAAGACCCAAGTCTTCACTAGGCAGAGGGAAAGGACGACACACATTTTCATTAACAAACGGAACCAAATTCACCGAAGGAGGTGCAGCAGGAACAGTATGTACCACAGGAGGAGCTGGAGTAACAACATTCTGAACTACTGGAGCATCTTGGGGGCCCAAATTGAAACCTTCAGGTGCAAAATTCTCTGGCATTCCCCACGGATAACCCTGAGGCATACGGTTTTGAACAATAGCCGGAGTAGCGGATACAGGAACAATAGGAACTTCAGCATTTTCCCTTGTTGGTTGAGGTTGAACACTCAGTGGCTGATTCTGAGCAACCAACAGAGCTTCCATAGGAGTAGTTAGATTGGCCAAGCCAGCCTTCAAAGCAGAAACTTCTTCGCGTAACTCGCGATTCTCCTATTCCAAGTTGTCCATCTTCTTTTTGAAGTTAGCCCGAGTGTTGTAGTGATGAGTCAGCTTGTTGAACGTAGTAAAAAGCTGGGTAAGGCACCTGGATATGCATAATAAATGCAAGAAATATGTGCAATATGATGCATGATATGCAATGCATATGATTATTTTTTACTTTATCATTTAATATTTCAAGGGATTTAACGCTTATAGACATATTGCAAACATCAAAATAATAACGCATTTGAAATACCTAAAATTTTTATTATAATAACTTCAAAAGGGATTACAAGTTTCAATGATCCCAAGTACAAGATGAAAATACAATCTAAAATCCTAAGAAATAGAACTGATAGAGATCAATCTGTACGTTGGCGCTTCCCTGCGAGCTTGGCGATCTGAGCCCTCAACCTCTGGTTTTCTTCCATATGTCTGATGGAAACCTCCTTCCACTCATCTGAAGCAGGAAGTGAGTAATCAGTACCTGTTTGAGGCGTAGGGGGAAAATAAATCCCCTTGCCTCTCCATAGACTCCACTGCTCGACTCTCAAGGATCGTGATCAAATCGTCTTTCTCCTTCAGGTCTGCTTTGTAGGAACTCTCTAAAGTTTGTAACTTGTTCTTCCAAACTACCCTTTCCTGTTGCATCCTAACCAAAGCAAGTTGCAGCTCTTCTAGATCATTTAACAAATGAGGAGTGGTCTTCACAAATAGATCACACATGGGTATCTCCCGAGTATACGGCATCTTCAACTGAATGGCTCTCGATCGGACCCACTGAAGATATGGCTCAAAAGAAACAACACCCCTAGGCCCCAAATCCTTCCTATTCTTATTATGAATGTGACGCCAGGCCTTCGCAATATGCTCCCTAGCTTCCCTGTGGTCTTCTCCTTCCTTCAGAAAGAAACTACTCAAATGAATACTATTCGGTTTATCCCTCATCGGATAACCAAGCTGTCGTCGTGCAAGAACAGGTTTATAGTTAATTCCTCCCTTTGTACCAAGAAGCGGTACATTGGGGAAACTACCACAACTGTCAATAATCTCCACATCCTGGTAAGCTCGATGATACCAATCAATACCCGAGTGAGTAAGTGCCATGATCTTAGGAGCCCAACGGGGTTCCTTCTTGACATCCCAAAAAGCATCATACTGAGGCATATGAGAGATGAACCACCGGTACAACAAAGGCGTGCAACAGATAATCATTCCCTCATGATAAGAATTCCGAAGATGAACAGAGTAATAAGCACCACCCCACAGTGTAGGAACTGGGTTTCCAATCATGAAAATCTTGATAGCGTTAATGTCGACAAACTTGTCCACATTGGGGAATAATAATAATCCATAAGCAAGCAGAGCAAAGATGGCCTCAAAACAACCATACTCTTCATTCTAGAAAAGTAATGAGCTTTCTATAATAAGAACTAAGCTGGTAATCCTCTAATCCCTCCTTTAGTAGTCATATGGGCTTCAACCTCGGACTTCCCCAGATGAATCAAAGCAGCAATCTCATGTTGTTTTGGCTCACCCTCCAAACCAGTAAAATGAACACGATTGGTAACAGGTAAATCCAATAGATAATAATACTCCTCCAATGTAGGAATCAACTGATAATCGGGAAAAGTAAAGCAGTGATACACCAGATCATAAAACTGGATCAAGGTCGAGAGAATACCCTCCTTCATCTTCAACTTCATAAGAGGAATAATGGATCCATACTTCTTTCGAATGTCTGCAGAGCACTCGATCTCTAGAATTAGACTGATCAACTCATCTATCTTGGGATCCTTGAAACTGTATTTCCCGGTCTTTCTCTTTCCAGAATCCATGGTTAACAGTACCTGAGATATTCACAAATAGTCAACCTTTAAATCCCTTGAAATATTGTTTTCTTCAAAAGATGCTTTATAAATGCATGGATGAATGATGCATCAATCACACACAAGATCCCACATATAGGGTTCATAGGTTCAACGTCACGAGCATGAGGTCAAAGGTACTACCCATAAGGTGTTGGTCTAAAAGGTTATCACCTGCCGAAAAAGGTTCTAGAAGTTCCCAGAGTCTACATCCTTCCTTCAGATATTACCAACTTCCCGGTTAACTCGGTAATTAGTAATATTCTCAAGAAAGACTCATCCGAGCGTAGTATCGCGTGACAACTATTTCCGGATTACTCCGTCATAGCTTCCGCACTACACCTAAAAGGCCAAGATGGGTTAGGTATTCTACGGTCCTAAGTTTCAATAGGCTCCCAGGTCGAAAGAAGTATGTCTTCCTGATTACTCGGTAAATGACACTACAGTCAAAGGGGCCTCCACTGAGTGGTGGATCTCATGCCTCCTTTTTTGGGATTACTCCCTCAAAGTTAACATGACTATACCGCCTGTCATATCTTAATGTTTTCCCAAGTCTAGGAATAGGACTTATGAGTAATCACCAAGCACCCTGAAAACCAGGAAAATCTAGACAAACATATATATAAATTATAACCCGTAAACAACAATAGCACATATACAGATATAAACAAAGATAGGCTTAACCCACTTAGGGATGGACCAGCAAGAGTTCAATCTTTCCCCAGTGAAGTCGCCATTTTTCTGTAGCGGTAGAAATGTTCAAGACTAAGCCATTGGATTGACTAGACTTTATACAAATCAAAAAATAAAAAAAATCGCCACTGCGCTTTATTGTTTCCAAAGGAATGGGAAAAGAGCGAATAACACAAAAAAAGGGGGAAAGGTTCAAGGTAAGGGGGTTGGTTATGCAAAGGGAAAGTATTAGAACCCTAAACATCTACGGTACTCCGCAGGAACCTCTTTGAAAAAATATGTATATTTTGGCTATAAAAAATGTGTTATATATAAAATGGATGGTGGAGGTGAGAAAAGAAATATATATATATATATATATATATATATATATATATATATATATATATATATATATATATATATATATATATATATATATATATATATATATATATATATATATATATATATATATATATATATATATATATATATATATATATATATATATATATATATATATATATATATATATATATATATATATATATATATATATATATATATATATATATATATATTATGATTTTTTGACCCTCCGTGGTTGCGAACCTTTAGTGCCTACGTACCACCTTTCGTGCAATAGGGGATCAGGGTACACGTAGTTCCTCTTTTAAAACTTTGAAACACAAGTGTGTTGGTTATTTTTATGAGATAAAACATCATCGTCATTGTCCGTGTGGAAAACATACTTACTACCCACAATCATGAGAAAGGAGAATTTGCATCATCTCAAAGTGGAGGATATGGCTTGGGTTTTAAAATCAACAATTCCTCACTCAACACCCAAGTGGAAAATATCTCTCTTCACTACATGTTGTAGAACTATAGTTGTTTGTGTCACTACAAGGATTGACAAGAGTCTAATCTTATGAGAAAAGTTTAAAGATAAAAAAGCCAAAGTGGCAAAATGGTTTGAAATGAGATTGGTTGAGTTTTAGTCTTCTCACAAAAATGTCAAGGTATTGTTGAGTTGATTGAAGTTTATTTATGAAAAAGAATTTGAAAATACATGGACCTAAGTCCAAGTTTATTATGAAAGTGTTTCAAGTTTCAAAACAAGAAGAGTTTTCAAAAGGAGGGAGATGATTTTTGAAATTAAAGAAGATGGGAGGAGTAGAAGAGGCTATCCTAAAGCATAAGGTAAAAGTTAAGGATAAGGACCATCTAACCAACAAGAAGCTAACAATTCGACATTATGAGCCAAGATAAAATTCCCATTCTTTGGATTGAAACCAAGCAAGAAAAGATACTAGACCTCTTCAAATGTATTAAGTCTTCACAAAAATTGGACAGAGTAATGGATGTATACGGGTGAATTCCAGATTACAAACAAAGAGTGTAATCACAAAAACCTGCACACAAAAAACAAACAAGTAACCCAATTTCTTGAGGTAAACCTCAAGAGCTCCAGACAAAATAATCAGATAAGATCACAAGGTCTCCATGATAGGCCAAGGTTTCTAATCCTAAGTCCAAGAAAAAGTTCCATGCTCCATAATGCCAAGGATAGTAACCAAATAGTCCAAGTACCATTAAGAGTTTTTTAGGATTTATGTTGGTTATTAAGTATCTTAGGAAAAGAAAAATAAAAGATCAAGTGAGCAAAATAAAAATGGCAAGAAGATAAATGCTCAAATGAGAAAAGATAAAAATAACATGAAATGGAAAATGCTAAAAAATAAATAGTACATAAAGCATAAAAAAATAAAAGCATAGAATAAACAAGTCAACAATAAGTGGTTAGTTGGATGACCATCTTGAAACTTGCATTTGGAACTCATTATAGGATTGGTAGAACCAAAGCCTACACACAACAAGTTGCATTTGCTTTTTGTCAAGTATATCATCCATTTTGAATTCTCATAAGTACCATTTAATGATCAACAATGTTTAAGTGATCCGCGTTGACCAAAGGTGTTGTAGATCCATTAGAGGATTGGTAGAACCAAAGCCTCCACACAATGAATCTCAAGGTTATTGGATCAAAGAGATCAATTTAACATACTTGGGCTTGCAATCATAAGTTTGGGCCACGAATGATCATTTATTTGAATGGTGACAAAATTTAGCGCTATGTTAAGCTATTGTAAGTGGACTTATATTGAAGTCACACCTATTTTGAGGCCGGTCAATAGCAATATATGCACCATTTGTTTTGAGACATGATATAGAGATCATGCTCCAACAACATTTAGTGTAATGAGAAGGGGATGAGATGAAGAGGATTAGGGCAAAAGATAAACCACTTTTGAATTAAAAATTTAATCAAACTATTATTAAAATCATTCATCCATTTTTATGGATCCAATGATGTTAATAAAGTCATGATCAAAAAATCAACCCAATACAACCAGAAAATAATCACAAAATAATAATGTAATTAATATATACATTAAAAGGTTTAAAAATGTTTTAAAAAATGGAAAATGATGAGGAAAATATCAATTATGTTCAAATTAATCAAGAAATGAAAAATAAGACCATAGAAAAATCAGAAAAGAAGCCAAGTAAGTTTACAAAATTTTTGGTAATTTTTAAAAGTTAGAAACTATTTTTAAAAAAATTAAAATGAATGGGTGAAATAAACAAAAAATGTAAAAAAATAGTAAAGTCAGAAGCAAAAATAAAATAAGGTCACCAATATTTGTCACGATATCATTGGATCATTCCATAATTTTTTTCAGATTTTAAAAATGTGTAAAAGTATTTTTAAACATTTTAAACAAATCAAATAAGTTTAAAATTCATAAAAAAATAACAAAACAAAAAATTAAATTGTGAAAAAATAAAAATCAGAAAGAGAATAATCTAAAATATTTTTCTTAATATTTTCACATTTTTTGGACTAAAAATGAATTTTCTATGATTTTTTGAAATTTAAAACAATAAAAATTAGAAAAAGAAAATAAAAGTAAAAGACGTGGACTATTGGATGAGAGTTAAAACGCGTTAGTAATCAAATCCAAGGAATCTGGCGCGCTGTGCATATCATGGTCTTTAATAAATAATATACAAAATTAATAATAAAATCAGAATTTGAAAAATACAGATGGCGCGCCTTCATTGGTTAGAAGATGACACATTGGTCATCTTTAACCTCCAGCCATCACGAATTGCAGGTCTCTCAAACTGTAAAATCAGAAGCTCAGACCTATGTCATTCGCTTTGTCTCTTCAAGACGAAGACAACCACACCCTCGCACCAAATTTATATAAACTGTAGCTCAAGCAATTTGGAAAGAAAGTTTTGAAAAGGGATTTGAAAATTCATGGTCAAAATGTGCTTCCAGTGAAATCTAAGTGTTGCGACTAGAACCAGGGAAATGAGAGCAACACAATGATATCAGAGTTTTGAAGAAGTGATGAAGGAATCTACCTATTGAAGTTGAGTTGCAGAGCTCTGAAACTGGACTTCTATGGAGCAATATAGGGCACGATTCTTGAATGTAATTATATGGTTAGCTTCAGGGAAGATCAATGAAGGTGAATTGATGGAAAAATGGATTGAAAAAGGCTTGAGAATGGGTTTCGAAGTTGCTGAATTTTGGATTGTGAAGCAAGTTTGGTAGGGTGATTCTGGCTATGTAAGCTTGGGAAATTGAATGGGGAATGACCCTCTATTTATAAGGAAGCAAATGGAATCAAAAGGAATAGCAAATGATGCATTTTGGAGGGAATTCGTGTGGGTTTGCATCATGAAGAAAGTGTGACTCAAACTTGATCAAAATTCAGCCAAATTATGCATTTCATGATGCTAATCACTTCTGGTAAGTTGCTAAACATGATTAGAAACAAAAACGTATGGAAATCTTGTGATTAGAAGCCAAAACAAAGATTTCAAAATTCTGACTTTGTGCAAAATTCAGTTTCAAACTACCAAATTCAAATCCATGGCATTTCCACCTCAAGGGGTCTTAGGGCATAATTCTTGATGCTTTGGAAAGATGAGGTTACAAGCTTTGCAATGGAAAAGGAATGGGATCAAATGGATGCTTGAGCTGAAATTTACATGGAGTCAAAGTTGAATAAAAAGAGTTGACTTTCCATACTTAGAAATATTTCAAATTCTTCTTTAAAAATGACCTATAATCTTTTGCATCCAAACATGGCCTTCCACTTAGAATTTGCTCTTGACCAAAAAAGATGGAATAAATTAGACCTCTTGAATGACATTTTTCAATTTGAACCACTAAAAATCTCCAAATATTGAGCAAGTTATGACTTGTTGAAGTTGGCCAAAAATCATGAAATGACCTATAATCTTTTGCATTCTTAAGGTAACTTCCATCCATTTTCTCACTTTGCATATAAAATAAGGCATGAAGTACACATCCTTAGGATCATCATGAAAAACGAATGGGCTCCAGGTGATAAAAATTGACCAAGTTATGACCATTTGAAGTCACATATGGAAAATTGGGGATTCATCTGGATGACTTATAATCTTTCTTCTCCACCAAGTTCCTTCCACATGAAAACTCTTTGGAAATTTTGAAGTGATTTGTTGGTAACTCTTTGAAGAGATGGATGTCTTTGGAATCACTCAAAAATACCAAAAGATGAGCAAGATATGCTCCTCTGAAGTCCAAAACCCTAGCCTCTAGATCAAGAGAATGCTTTAAGGAAATTTTCCAAGTTTGAACAAGCTTTTTGTGCCAATATTCTTCCTTTGTGAATAAAAACTGTTGAGGATGATGATGAGGACTCATGGCCACCAAAACCACTTCCATACCAATTCTTCCAAAACAACTTCAATGGTGGATTTTGAACTCCTCAAGCTATATTGACTAGGGCATGGAAATAAACTCATGAACCCATGAAGCAACTTGCTAAACCTCATTGCCTTTACCTACATTGTTAACAAGTAAGACAAACCAACATTGCATTTTATTAATTAGAGATAAAATCAAAACAAAATATACATGATCACAAAAGAAAACAAGTCAAGGTTCTTGGTAACTCCTCAAAAGAGCAAGGCTAAAGATAGGTAGAAGAACCAAAAGCCCTAATATTTCTTGTTGTGATTGAAACAATATGGTATGATGAAGGGATCTTAGGGGGAAAAATTGGGGTACAACAGCGACCTACTGGGGAGATGAGATTAGACTGTTATCTGGTTAGGATCCAGGCTTCACAGTGTCTTGAATTGTTGATTGACTATTATCCGGTTAATTTTCGGGCTTCATAGCTTCTTTAACTAGAGTAGAAATCTTAGTATCGATTTGACTGGACTAGAGAAAGGTCTCAAGTTGTATTCAACTGGGATAGAAATCTTAGTATCGATTTGACTAAACCAGGGGAAGGCCTTGAATTAACTTTGACTGGCATAGTAATCAGGAGAATCTTAGTATCGATTCAACTGATCCAGACGAAAGTCTTGGAATATCTTCCACTGGAATGGTAATCAGAGAGATCTTAGTTTCGACCTATCTGACCTTGGGTAAATCTTGGGTTAACTTTGACTGGCATAGTAATCAGGAGAATCTTAGTAGCGACTCAACTGACCCAGACGAAAGTCTTGGTACATCTCCCACTGGAATGGTAATCAGAGATATCTTAGTGTCGACCTGTCTGACCCAGGGAAAATCTTGGGTTAACTTTGACTGGCATAGTAATCAGGATAATCTTAGTAGCGATTCAATTGACCCACATGAAAGTCTTGGTACATCTTCCACTGGAATGGTAATCAGAGAGATCTTAGTGTCGACATGTCTGACCCAAGGAAAATCTTGGGTTAACTTTGACTGGCATAGTAATCAGGAGAATCTTAGTAGCGATTCAACTGACCCAGGAGAAAGTCTCAGAACCTCTTCAACTGGAATAGTAATCAGAGAGATCTTAGTGTCGACCTATCTGACCCAGGAAAAATCTTGTAAGGACATCTTTCTGAGGAAAATCCTGGAATAGCCCTTCGTTAGACGTAGCTTGTTGATTTGATCTTTTCCCTGAAAGGTAAAGAGTTAGTCGTATGCAATGTCATGATGTATGAAATGCATTGTAATGATGTTCTCAGAATAAATGAGATTATGTTATATGCAATATGTATGCGCATGCCATGATGTATGAATATGGGATGCTATTGCGGTATTTTTTAGTCGGGGAAAATAAATCCTAGACTATTACTGAAAAGTTATTAGGAAGTTGAATTCTTTATTTTCGCTGGGGATGGTAAATGGAGATGACTATGCTGGGGATTTACTCCTTTCTGTTTGTGAATATTCTGTCGGGGAGAGACTCTGCCTAAGAATAACTCTGCGGGGGAATAACCCTGTTTGCGAGAGGAGATGCTTTGTTGGAAGATTTTGCCGATTCGGAGAAATAAACTCCACCGAGGGATGAACTTCCGTAGCTGGAGAAATAAACTCTGTTGGGGATTTAACTTCCGCATTTAGAGATATAAACTCTGCTCGGGAGAATGCTTTATGAACCATTTGCGATTATAAAACTCGTCTGGGGAAAGTAAACTCCTGTTTGGGGAAGCATAGGTCAAAACTTTTTGTTTCCTCTAATCTGTGGGGAACATAGACATCACGGGGTCGCATGTACTGGTGACTTCGCCTCAAACTGTCTCAGCCCCTGTACCTGCTGGAAGGAGTAACTGTCAGAATTACAGATTGTTTTTTTATATTTCGCCCCGTTCCTTAAGTCATGAGAATTTGTCCTTCTGTTTCTTATGCAAATATTTGTGAATAGAAATCATATTCAAAGGCATATGTCAAGAATAAATCATTGGACGTTTTTGCAAAACAAAATAGAAAAAGAAAAAACAAATGGTTTTGTAAAAATGACTTGTATTAATTTATGAAGTTTGCCTATAACAGGCGTTGTGTACAAAGAGGCTGACGTTCTAGTAGGAGAATGCCGCCGTGAGAGTGAAGACTACAAAATAATGTACAAAGAGAAGAAAACAACTATGTGTAATAATCCCCTTGAGTTTCAATTCTGCTATTGTCGCTATGTCTTCGAGCATCTCATCACTTTTCTACTTGTCCAAAGCTAACTAGATTAATCGGTGCCGTTTGAGCTTGATAGTTGATACTGAAGTCTGGCCGAAAGATGATCCAATGGGACATAGTGATACGCTTCAAATCCCTAACTTTTGCCTGGACCGCCCTTTTGGGTTTTCAGTCCACTGGGATACCCTTTTTTGCCCAAGCCGCCTTTTCAGGTTTTCAACTTGTCGGGTGTACAGATATTTCTTTGTTTTCATCCTTAATTTTTGCCCGAACCCTTTTGGTTCGTCGGGATGCCCCTATTTTTTCCTAGGCCAGTCAACCGAGCGAGTCTTTATTCATGCATAGTATCTTTTCACTATGTCCGCATTAACAGGGTGAGGAAGGTCGTCACCACCCATGGTGGTCAGAATCATGGCTCCACCAGAGAATATACTTTTGATCACAAATGACCCTTCGTATGTGGGAGTCCATTTTCCCATGGGATCACCTTGCGGCAGTATGATGCGCTTGATCACTAGATCCCCTACTTGATATACTTGGCGTCTGACCTTTTTGTTGAAAGCCTTGATCATCCGCTTTTGATACATTTGACCATGACATACAGCAGTCAGCCTTTTCTTATCGATCAGATTTAGTTGATCAAGTCGAGTCTGGATCCAATCGTCTTCATTCAAACCTGCATCCATCATGATCCTCAGAGAAGGGATTTGGACCTCAATTGGAAGGACAACCTCCATACCATATACCAGAGAGTAGGGTGTTTCCCTGTTCGACGTTCGTGCGGAGGTGTGGTACCCATGAAGAGAAAATGGTAACATCTCATGCCAGTCTTTATATGTCACGGTCATCTTCTGTATGATTTTCTTAATGTTCTTCTTAGTAGCCTCCACAATGCCATTCATCTTCGGCCGGTAAGGGGAAGAATTGTGGTGCTGGATCTTGAATTGTTTACAGAGTTTGGTGATCATCGTATTATTGAGATTCGTACCATTATCCATGATGATTCTCTCTGGCACACTGTACTGACAAATTAGGTTATGCTTGATAAATCACACCACAACGTTCTTGGTAATAGTAGCAAAAGAGGCATCTTCAACCCACTTCGTGAAGTAATCAATGGCCACCAGGATGAAGAGATGCCCATTGGAAGCGGTAGGTCTAATCTCCCCGATCATGTAAATGCCCCACATTGCAAAGGGCAAAGGAGCCGTCAAGACATTTAAAGGAATCAGAGGTACGTGCATCTTATCAACATAGATCTGGCATTTGTGATAAGTTTGGGAATGCTGATAGCAGTCTGCTTCCATAGTGGACCAATAGTATCCTGCCCATAGGATCTTTTTAGCCATGGTATGTCCACTCGAATGGGTTCCGAAGGTACCTTCGTGTAGATCTGTCATAATCCTCTCTGCTTCGCTCTTGTCTATGCACCAAAGTAAAGTAGAGTCATGGTTGCACTTATAAAGGATTCTATTACTGAGGAAGAACTTTGCGGAGAACCTTCTCAGAAACTTCTTATCATTGACAGATGCTCCCTCGGGATACTCTTGAGCCTCGAGATACCTCTTCATTTCATGAAACCAAGGTTTGTCTGCTGCTTCTTCAGTGTCAATCTCGTAGCAGTATGCTGGTTCATTCAACCTCTCAATAGTGATCTGAGGAGCCTCGTTGTCCCATCTGACCTTGAACATGGATGACATAGTAAGTAGCGCGTCTGCTAACTGGTTCTCTTCTCGTGGAAAATGTTCAAAGGTGACCTCTTCAAAGTGTGGAAGCAATGACATCACATGTTCTTTGTACGGGATGAGATTCGGGTGCTTCATATCCCACTCTCCTTTGATCTAACTTATCACCAAGCCTGAATCCCTAAAAACGCTCAAGAACTTGATCCTCGGGTTAATAGCAGCTTTGAGACCCATGGTGCATGCTTCATACTCCTCCATGTTGTTGGTACAGTTGAAGCATAATCTGGCGGTGAAAGGAGTATGATAACCTTTAGGAGATATAATTACAGCACCAATGTCATTTCCGAGTGCTTTCGAGGCTCCGTCAAAGACCATAATCCATCAGGATCCTTCTTCAGGTCCTTCATACGGTCTAGGTTCTTCATAGTTAGTCATTAGCATAATATTCTCATCCGGGAACTCAAAATTCATGGACTGGTAGTCATCTATGGCCTGATGAGCCAAATGATCAGGTAGCACACTTCCCTAGATTTCTTTCTGGGTTATGTATTGGATATCATAATCGGTCAAGATCATTTGCCATCTTTCTATTCTCCCGGAGAGGACGGGCTTCTCGAATATGTACTTGATCGAATCCATCTTAGATATCAGCAAAGTAGTGTGGGTCAACATATACTATCTCAGTCGGCGAGCAGCCCATGCCAAAGCGCAACACGTTTTCTCGAGCAGTGAGTATCTTGTTTCACAGTCGGTAAACTTTTTGCTAAGATAGTGTATTATGTGCTCTTTTCAACCAGACTCGTCATGCTGCCCCAGCACACACCCCATTGAATTATCTAACACTGTTAAGTACATTATCAAAGGTCTTCCTTCAATAGGAGGCATCAGAGTTGGTGGTTCTTGAAGGTATTCCTTGATTCTTTCAAAGGAAGTCTGACATTCGTCATTCCACTTTACCACTTGATCTTTCATCAGGAGCTTGAAGATTGGTTCACAAGTAGCAGTTAAATGGGAAATGAACCTGGCAATTTAATTTAGTCGTCCCAAAAAGCCTCTGACCTCCTTCTCAGTGCGAGGAATCGGCATCTCTTGTATATCCTTTACTTTTGCAGGGTCTACCTGAATGCCCTTGTCACTGACAATGAAACCTAGCAGTTTACCAGACCTTACCCCGAAGGTGCACTTGTTTGGATTCAACCTCAACTTGTATTTCTTCAACCTATCAAAAAGCTTTTGTAAATGATCAAGGTGCTCTTCCTCAGTTTGAGACCTGGCTATTATGTCATCCACATATACCTCTATCTCATGGTGAATCATGTCATGAAATAAGGAGACCATGGCTCGCTGATAGGTTGCCCCGACATTCTTTAATCCAAACGACATCACTTTGTAGCAGAAAGTGCCCCATTGCGTGACGAAGGTTGTCTTCTCCATGTCTTTGGGTTCCATCTTGATCTGATTGTAACTAGAGAAACTATCCATAAAGGAAAAGATCTTGTGTTGTGCGGTATTGTAAACCAGAACATCAATGTGGGGGAGCAGAAAGTCATCTTTGGGGCTCACCCTGTTCAAATCTCCATAGTCCACACACATTTGTACCTTTTCGTCTTTTTTAGGCACCGGAACTTCGTTGACCACCCATTAAGGATAAGACGTGACGACTAAGAAACTAGCGTTAAATTGTTTCATAACCACTACTTTGATCTTCTCCGACATTTCAGGGCACATGCGACAGACCTTCTGCTTTATCGGAGGGCAATCTTCTTTAGTTGGCAGACGGTGAACCACAATATATGTATCCAGTCCTGGCATGTCTTCATACAACCAGGAAAAGATCTCGATATAGTCATGAAACATTTGTATCAACCGCTGTTTGACATTAAGCCCCAGATTTGTGCCAATCTTGACTTCTTTTCTGTCTAACTCTACCCAAGTTTATTGTCTCAAGTGGCTCTTCATGAGGCTGTATAGCCCTCTCTTCCTACTGTAACAATCTAGCAAGTTCTCTAGGTACCTCACAATCTTCCTCATCTTCGTCCTCGGCTTGGTTGATCGGATTTTCAAAGTTATAACTGGAAATAGAAGAACTGTTATCAATGGGATCCAGAGTGGATATGGATTTGCAGTGTGACACGTGAGTGTGTGTAAGAGCATAGCTGTATAGACAAAGTAAAAGTAGAAAATAAAAACTGAGAGTGCAAAATTTGTATGCATAAATGTCCAATGCTTTATTAATTCCATATGAAAGTGAAACATGATAACCCTCACAAATAAATTGATGTGCCCCGGGTAAGACACATGGCCACAAAGGTATATTGTTTATTACATAACCAAAAAACAAGAAATACAATTACTTATGAACAAAAGTAATAGGTACAAAATCTTTTTCCGTCCAGTTACTGGGTCCACTGTTGGTAGTAGGGAAGATCCAATTGTTCATGTCATCGTCACCATCTCCGTCTTCTACAGCATTGACCCCATGATTTTTGATGTGTAGGGGAGGTTTTCCAGCACGAGCACGTCGAACAGCCCTTTGAGCCCCTAAAGAGAAACCCAAACCAAATTTATCAGACTTGTACGGAATATCAGGGAGCTGACCCCAGATGGTAGACCCACCTTCCTCGACAACTGCTTTTGCATCCTTGAGAGAGGCCATTGTGATACGGTGGCCAGAACCGGGACGTGATTTCCCTATTTCGTTAAGGAAATTTTCTGGTTTGCGTTTTGCGTTTGTGTTTGCAAAATGTCGCGGTAAGCAAGAGTCGCCACCGTCTTTTATTTTATCCAATAAGGAAAGGAAAAAAGCACAGAAAAATTCCTTTTTCGAGATATTTCTGAGTACGGGGGGTAGATTTATAGAAAGGGAAGGTATTAGCACCCTTTCTATCTGTAGTTATCTACGGGCTCTTAGGTACTTGCTCATCATTTTCAAAATTGTTTTCTTTGTGTTTATGCGCTTTGAAAAGTTTTTGTTTTGACTTAGATTTAACTCTTGCTTCTGTCTTCAAGAGTGTAATGAAGTGTTTTTTAAAACTTTTTTTATAAAGGAGTGTAAGTGTGAAAATTTTGTTTGGAATGAGCAAGTACTTAAGAACTAATCTACCTACTCGAAAAAGAATCGTTATGTATTCGTTTCCTTTAGACAACGCTATCCCACTATTAGTGAGTAGGTAGCACCGTCGTTGGAGTTTGAGGGTCAATTCGAAAGGGACGCACGGTCACTAAAGCAATGTTAGGACGTCTTAGTAATAACTCTAATGTCTTAGATCAATTATTCGAGGCAACAATTCCGAGGCAACTTTTCAGAATCGGGACTTTGATCTTTGTTTAGACAAAAGGACGACCACTAAAGCATCCTATACTCAATGACCATTTACCGAAGGCAACCAAGTGAGAGTGTACCCTAGGAGTGCGCATGTGTGAATGATTCAATTTCAGTTTATTTATCTTTGCACATTTAGGGTGATCTAACTGTTTTAAAATTAATCATACATTCTTGTCATGCATCCCTATATCATACATCTAACATTTAATAATTTGCGGAATTTGAAGTGCGGAATTTAAACTACGCTATTACAAGGCTTCGGGTATTTACATAGCCAAAAACAAACCCTTTGAAAAAAAAGCGATAAATGTAAATAAATGTCCTAATTAAACTATTACAAACTGTAGGCAGTTACATCAATATGGTAAATAATAAAAATAAAGCGCGCGAGAAGAATTAAGATCGATGAGAATTTAAGGTTTTGACCCTTCTAACCTAATTAAAAGAAAAATTGTTTTTTGTTGTTTTTAATAAAAGAAATAAGTTTTCTAAATTAAATATGCAATTAATTAGTTAATTAAAGTAATTAATAAAAATAATTACATGACCTATTTGGGTTTCTTTGGTTATTTTAGGAAAAAATAAAATATAATTAGGTTAGTAATAAAACCTATTTATTCTAATTATTTTTAAGTTATTTACAAAAAGAAATTAAAGTTTTACCTAAAATTAAAATTTAATTAAGAAAAAATCCTAAATCTATTTTGATATGATTTATATATTTTTTTATTGATAAAAAAATAAAAGGGATTAAAAGAAATAAACAAAACGAATAAAACATGAAAATAAAGATGGGTCTAGTAGCAAAAGTAAACAGGGGGTGCAATCATCAAAAATCCCTAGGCCCGAATCTTCGAAAGCTTCATGCTCTAACTATGGTGTTTTTCTTATTCTTGCATGGAACCTATGATTCAACCATCCATAAATGTTCTCTACAAACTCAAACAAACGTTAGCATACCATAAAATGTGATTAAAATTAGAGATTCAAAGTTTAAAATTTTACCAAACCGGTGTTGTCAAATGGGGGGCGTGCTAGGCGTGTGATGGATTGCTCTTGGGCCTTGTAAGACTCTTGAGGACTTCAAGAGGATGGTTTGAGGCATGATGTCAATTGAGAGAGATCGGAACCTCGAGATATAACTTGCGCCAATTCTTTGATTTCTGGAGAGCTTTTTGAAGAGCTTTTAGAGAGCTTTTTGAAGAGCTTTTTGAGAGCTTTTTAGAGAGTATTTTCGTCCCTTTCAAGCTTGTATGGCTCTATATTTATAGAGGAGAATGAGGAGACAAGAAATCATGGAAAGAATCTCCCTTATAATGTTGTGTTTTAAGACCATGATCAAAATTTGAAAAAAATGCCATATTTGATGATTTTATGCCATTTTCACATGTGGATGTGTGATCGGTGGGAATAGAACTGACTGTTTTGGAATGCTGGTTCGCGTTTGCGTTTGTTTTCGAAAAATGTCGCGGTAAGCAAGAGTCGCCACCGTCTTTTATTTTATCCAACAAGGAAAGGACAAAAGCACAGAAAAATTCCTTTTCGAGATGTTTCGCGGGTTCGAGAGGTAGATTATAGAAAGGGAAGGTGTTAGCACCCTTTCTATCCGTGGTTATTCATGGGCTCTTAGGTACTTGCTCACTATGTTTTCAAAAAGTTTTGCTTTTCTTGTGTTCGTGGGTTTTGAAAAGAGTTTTGTTTGAAAACTTCGATTTAACTCTTGTTTCTGTCCTCAAGAGTGTATGAAGTGTTTGTTGAAAACTTTGTTTGAAAAGTGTAAGTGCGAAAAGTTTGTTTTGTTTGGAAAGTGCAAGTACCTAAGAACCTCTACCTACTCAAAAGGAATTAAGCTGTGTAAATGTCCTTTAGACAGTGCTATCCCACTATTGAGAAGTAGGTAGAACCGTTGTTGGAGTTTTCGGGTCAATTCGATTAAGGGATATGTGGTCACTAAAGCAATGGTAGGACGCCTTAGCGGTAACCCTAATGTCTTAGATCGTTTTATATCGAGGCAACCATTTCGAGGCAACTTTGATCTTTAGACAGGAGGGCGACCTCTAAAACCTCCTATACTCAATGACCACGTCGAGGCAACCAAGTGAGGCGTACCCTAGGAGTGGCATGTGTAAGTGTGTCAGGTTTCAGTTATGTTATCTTTGTACATGTTATGGTGAGCTACAGTTGATTTTAAGTTCAGATTGATCTTGTCATGCATAGCCTAGTTAGCATACATCTAGCAGTTAATAGTTGCGGAAAATAAAACTAAACTATTACAAGGCGTCGGGTATTTACATCGCCAAAAACAAACCCTTGAAAAAGTAAATACGCGGAAAATAAATAAAAGCGGTAAATAATCCTAATTAAAACTATTACATCCTCGGAACAATTACATTATATGGAATATGAATCAAAATACAATACTCGCGAGAAAAATTGAATCGGAGAGTTTTTAGGGTTTTGACCCTTTTTTTTAGGAAGGAAGGAGATTTTGATTATTTTTTGGCATTTTGAATTAAATTAAATTAAACCTAAACTAATTAATTAATAAAAGAAATATTTTTTGGGTTTTTTGAATGTTTTAAGGAAATAAAAATAAGTTGATTAAATATATAAAAAAAAAACCTAATTCTACACCAATTTTTATTTATTGCAAAAAATTATTATTATGCCTAATTAAAACTAAACAAATTAAGTTATTTATTTACAAAAAATAATGAAATAGTGAAATTAATTTTAATAAAGAAAAATATTATATTTTTTGTTTTCTGAATTTATTAGGGAAAAATAAATTTGTTAATTGGTTAATTAAAATAATAGTAATAAAAATAATTAAATGAAAGAAAAAAAATAAAAAGGAAAAGAAAAGAAATAAACTCATGAAGGGGGTGTTGGGCCCAATTTTGAGGTATGATTGACAATTCTGAAGCCCAAAACGTCATGGCCTTTGTTGACTTCTCCACTTCCATGTGTATGCGTTGACTGTAGAGCATGGTGGATACTCAGCTTTGGCCATTGGATTTAATTTGCTGGCCATCTGGCGCTCGGAAATTGGACGCACATGGTAGACCACCTTCTGGGAATTGCATGGGAACACCTGGAGAGAAAAATCAAATAAACGTTTGGGGGACCTGGGATTCGAACCCAGGTCCCAATAGCTTTTTCATCCACCTGCTTGCCAACTCAACTAGCGCGTGTCTTTGTTGTTAGGATAAGTAATGGATATTATATGTGAAAACAACTAATTATGCTGTAAACAAAAAAATAAAGCGCGTAATTCAAATAGACCAACCAGATGACAACACATCATCATCGTCAACCTTGGTTCTGTGTAATTAGAATCAAATAGCGGGGGTTTTTAACCTCCACTACCTCCCTGCACGAAAAATAGCGAATAGACACACAGCAAACATAAATATTTCGCAAGGTATGGGTTCCAATCGTCTTGGTCTCACGAATTCAACCATATATCCCATTGGTTCCAATTTTTCCTAGTCTGGAAAGCCCTATTTGAGAGCTTGAAAACCCTAGAAATTCAATCATGGAATCTCTCGATTCAGGGCACTATAGTTCAATTCAATCATTCCATTAGCTTTGTATGATCTCTAACAATGCAAATCAATCACAAAAACATGTTAAATGCGTATGAATTAAGAGATACGATTTTGAATTATAAGTGCAAACCGTGAGATGGTAGCTCGTGATTCTTTGAGCTTTAGTGCTTGAATTTGATTGCAAATCAATCCTGGTACCTTCTCCAATGTGTTTGGATGGACAGGGCGCCTTGAATTGGCCTAGAATGCAAAAACAAGTTTTGAGTTTTCTTGAATTTTCTTGAAATTGCTATGGCCGTTTCTGAAACTTTTTCTCGTCCCCTAGGTTATGCTTGGCTTGCTTGTATATAAGTGAATCAGTCTAGGTCAAAATTTGGACCCAACCCATGTGCATTGAAGATTGAATCCTTGATTGATAAATCAAATATTCTTGATTTTTCATGATTGAACAAGTTGCCAAAATTGGATATTTTTGTATCTTTTTGATTGTGCACGAATTGGTCAGCATATTTGGATCATATTTGGTTCACAAATTGATTTAAAAATCAAATCTTCTATTTTCTTATAATTTAAATTAATTAAATGAATTAATATGTATTAAAAATCCATTTAATCAATAAATTTAAGAAAATAAATCCAATTTAACTTGGTGGGTCGTGCATAGGTCATGGGTGAAGTTTCAAAAAGATATTTGAGGCCCATTAGCAAAATGAAGGTGTTTTGAGCAGAGTTGACTTTTGCAAATTCATGAAAATTGCCCAACTTCTCCAATGCATAATTTGCTCAATTTTGATCATATGACCATGTTCTTGGCCATTTTGGAAAGCCCTTGAAGTCCTCTAACCAATGCCTTTGGTCCCATGTCATTTGGATTTACCAATCTCAAGTTATGGCCTTTGACTCAAAGTGTACTTTTGTTGACTTTTGAAATTGACCTATAATGTAAAAATTTGTAACTTTTTGTGAGAGCACTTCTTGATATTGGGGTGTGAAGATGGATTGTTGGAAATTTCATCCTCTTAAAAATGAGCTTTGGATGGGATTTTTCTGATAAACCATGAAAGAGTTATGCCCTTGTCAAAGTACAGTTGACTTTTCTACTGTCAAAAAATAGTAACTTTTGCATCTTGATGATCTTTGAGATATTCTTGTGAAATCATGATCAAGGCTTGATCAAATGATGATTGTGAACTCAAAATAAGGTGTTGACCAAAAATTCTGACTTTTGGCTGTAAAATGACCATTTTGCCCTTGCAGTTGACTGTAGATCAAATGGAGTTTTTGACTGTGCAAACTGGCACTGTGAGTCTTGAAACTTGGCATGTAGGTGCTAGAGAATGTATATAGGCCTATGAGACTTGATTGAACCATTGAGAACCCCAAATTCCTTGAAAGAACCAAAACCCTAATTTTGAATTGACTGCCTTAGGAGGTGACTTGACTGTACAACCCTTGAGCCATTTTGAGCAATTTGAGGATCATTCTTGACAAATCTTGAGGAATATGGGAGGGAAAATTTTGGGGTACAACAGTTGCCCCTGTTCAATCTTCTTAAACCTGAGGATGTAGATTGGCTTGCGTGCCTTTCGTGGTCCGAAGGTGGAAGATGATTGAACACTAAAGTGCCCAGAAATTTGCACTCGCATAGTGTAGTATCAGCAATGTGATGTCGGGAATGGGCTTACAGATGCCATTCAGAGATTGTTGGTAGAGGGATGGGCTTATAGATGCCATCTGGAGATTGTTGGTAGAATTGTAATTTTGTAAGTTGAAAGAAGGAACCTGTGTAGGGTTGCCTGATGATGAGTTCGTGTAAAACTGCATCTGAAAGAGAGAAGGAACCGGTGTAGGGTTGCTTCATGATGGTCAAGTAGATAATTGTCCTGTCTGGTTTCAAGTATTAACCTACAATCAGTCGTCCACATAATTTTCCTGGCTTGTTACAGGTATTAATCTGGAACTTAAGAAGATTGGTCGAGGAGATAGTTGTCCTGGTTGGTTTCAGGTATTAATCTCTGACCTGAGAAAGAAAGATGGTCTTCCTGGCTTGTTACAGGTATTGATCTTCAATCTCTTCATGTAGGTGGTTTTCCTGGCTTGTTACAGGTATTAACCTACAATCAGTCGTCCGCAGATGTTTTCCTGGCTTGTTACAGGTATTAATCTGGAACTTAAGAAGGTTGGCCGATGAGATAGTTGTCCTGGCTGGTTACAGGTATTAATCTCTGTCTTGAGAAAGAAAGATGGTTTTCCTGGCTTGTTACAGGTATTAACTTCAATCTCTTCATGTAGATAACTTTCCTGGCTTGTTACAGGTATTGATCTACAATCAGTCGTCCACATAATTTTCCTGGCTTGCTACAGGTATTAAACTGGGACTTGGAAAGGTTGATGGTAATCATCTTTTGCTTGACCTTTTCCTGAAAAGGCAAAACATTAGCTGTATGCAATGTCATGATGTATGAAATGCATGATGTCATGATGTTCTCAAAATAAATGAGATTTGTGTTGTATGATGCGTATGCATGTCATGATGTATGAAGATGTGATGTTTTTAGCTGGGGAAAAATAAATCCTGGAGCTGCTGGAGAATAGTGTTGAGTTCTTCGTTTCCGCTGGGGATGATGAACGAAGATGGTTGTGAGAATAAACCTGTAGGAGAAAATAACTCCGTTGGGGAATAAACTTGATGAAGAGATTACTCTGCGGGGAATTACTCTGTGGGAAGAGATGCTGTGCTGAGATTTTAACGATAACTCCGCTGGGGATTCCGTCAATAAGCTTTGTTGGGGATTTTGATGAACTCCGCTGGGGATAGAAAGAACTTCGCTGGGGATGATCTTTCAATTGCAACTTGCTAAGGATAACCCAGTTAGACTCTTGTGGGGATAACCTCCTGAATATGGCTGAGGAGATGTATTTGTATTCTGCAGGGGACAAGCTTCCAGAATCTACTAGGGAAGATGATTCAACTCTGGCGGGGAAGCTCTTTTTAGAATGCGCTGGGAAATGGCTCCACTGGGGGTATCTTGTATTCCGATGGGGAACATTCTTATACTCTGTCGAGGAATATTAAGACTGTCGGGGATGCTCTTTACGCTTGTTGGAGAATATCTTTATACTCCGCTGAGGAATATTAAGACCTTCTGGGAATACCGAGCCTTTTCGGGACTGACGGTAGACTAACTTTTCTTGGGGAGAAGTATTGCTGATTCGTCCATGGTTGCAGGTCTCAGTGGGGAGAGCTTCCATTATTGTCTTACTCTGTGGGGAGTGAAGGTATCTTGGTCATACTCTTCAGCTGAACCTACCTTGGTACCTTGGTGGATAGAGCAACTAGACCTCTCAGACAATTCTTATTGCCCCTACTTCTGATATCACTCGTAATTAGTCCTTTGTTTCGCATGCAAATATTCATGAGTAGCAATTAATGTCAAATGCATATATCAAAAATGAACATTGGGCGTTCTTTGCAAAACAAAACAGATAAAGGAAAAAACAATTTGCAATTTGTCTGAAAAATGAACTTGCATTGATTTTGAAGTTTTCCTGTAAATAGGAGTTTTTGTACAAGAGGCTGACGTCCTAGTAAGAGGACGCCGCCGAACAAATAGGATTTATACAATTTTGTAAAAAGAAAACAAAACAGCTATGTGAATAATCCCACTGGGTTCCAACTCTGCTATCGCCTTTATATCCTCAAGCATGTCATCACTTTGCTGCTTAGCTGAAGATGAATCTGGTTGACTGGTGTCGTCCGAGCCTGAAAGTTGATACCAAAGTTTGGATGCAGGGTGATCCAATGAGACATAGTGTTACGCTTATCCCTAACTTTGCCTGGACCACCCTTTCGGGTTTTCGATCCACCGGGATACCCATTTTTTCCCAAGCCGCCTTTTCAGGTTTTCGACTTGTCGGGTGTACAGATTTTTTTTAATTTTCATCCCTTATTTTGCCCGAACCCTTTTGGTTCGCTGGGAAGCCCTTATTTTTGCCTAGTCCAGTCGACCTAGCGGGTATTTAATCATGCGTAGTATCTTTTTACTATGTCTGCATTGGCGGGGTGAGGAAGGTCGTCACCATCCATGGTGGTTAGAATCATCGCTCCTCCTGAGAAGATGTTCTTAACCATAAATGGCCCTTCGTACGTAGGGGTCCACTTTCCCCTGGGATCACCTTGAGGTAGAATGATGCGCTTGATTACCAGGTCCCCAACTTGATACTCTTGTCGTCTGACTTTCTTGTTAAATGCCTTGATCATCCGTTTTTGGTACGTCTGACCATGACAAATAGCAGTGAGTCTCTTTTTGTCGATTAGGTTTAGTTGATCAAGTCGGGTCTGGATCCAGTCGTCTTCGCTTAAACCCGCATCCTTCATGATCCGGAGAGAGGGTATCTGAACTTCAATGGGCAAGAATGACTCCATGCCGTATACCAAGGAATAGGGTGTTGCCCCTGTTGACGTTTGTGCTGAGGTACGGTACCCATGAAGCGCAAATGGTAACATCTCGTGCCAGTCTTTGTAGGTCACTGTCATCTTCTACACAATTTTCTTAATGTTCTTATTAGCTGCTTCTACAGCCCCATTCATCTTCGGCCGGTAGGGAGAAGAGTTGTGGTGTTGTATCTTGAATTGCTCGCAGAGCTCAGTGATCATCTTGTTGTTAAGATTGGTACCATTATCCGTAATGATCCTCTCTGGTACACCGTATCGACAGATCAGATTGTGCCGAATGAACCGTGCCACGATGTTCTTGGTTACGGTGGCAAAGGAAGCTGCTTCAACCCACTTCGTAAAGTAATCAATCGCTACCAGGATGAAACGATGCCCGTTGGATGTCGTAGGTCTGATCTCGCCGATCATATCAATGCCCCATATTGCAAAAGGCCACGGTGCTGTTAAGACGTTCAAAGGAACCGGAGGAATGTGCACCTTATCAGCATAGATTTGGCACTTGTGACATGTCCGAGAATGTTGATAACAGTCGGCTTCCATTATGGACCCGTAATATCCTGCCCGAAGGATTTTCTTTGCCATGGTATGTCCACTGGAATGAGTTCCGAAGGTACCTTCATGCAGCTCTGCCATGATCCTTTCTGCTTCAATCTTATCCACACAACGCAGTAAGGTTGAATCATGGTTTCGTTTGTAAAGAATGCCATTGCTGATGAAATTTTTTGCCGCGAATCTTCTCAGAAACTTCTTGTCATTAACAGATGCACCCTCGGGGTATTCTTGAGCTTCAAGGTACCTATTTACTTCATGATACCAAGGCTTTTCTGTTACCTCTTCGGTCTCAAGATCACAACAATATGCAGGTTCATCCACTTTCCAAATTATGATCCGGGGAGCCTCGTTGTCCCATTTGACTTTGAACATAGAAGACATCGTAGCTAGCGCGTCCGCCAACTGATTCTCCTCTCTTGGGAAGTGTTCAAAGGTTATCTCCTCGAAATGGGGATGCAACGTCAACACATACTCCTTGTAAGGAATAAGATTTGGGTGTTTCATATCCCACTCGCCTTTGATCTGACTGATCACGAGACCGGAATCTCCGAAGACACTAAGAAATTTGATCCTTAAGTCAATTGCAGCTCGTAGACCCATGATGCATGCTTCATACTCCGCCATGTTGTTGGTGCAGTTGAAACATAGTCGGGCAGTAAGTGGAGTATGTGAGCCTTTAGGATATATGATTACAGCGCCAATTCCATTACCCAAAGCGTTTGAGGCTCCGTCAAAGTGCATAGACCATCGGGATCCTTCCTCAGGTCCTTCATCCGGTCCAGGTATCTCGCAATCAGTTACCACCATGATATTCTCGTCTGGAAATTCAAAGTTCATAGACTGGTAATCATCCATTGCCTGATGTGCCAAATGGTCTGCCAACACACTTCCCTTGATTTCTTTTTGAGTCGTGCACTGGATGTCATATTCAGTCAAGATCATCTGCCATCTTGCTATTCTTCCGGACAAGGCAGGCTTTTCGAAGATATACTTGATTGGATCCATTTTTGAAATCAATAGAGTAGTGTGAGTCAGCATATACTGTCTTAGCCGGCGAGCAGCCCATACCAAAGCGCAGCAAGTTTTCTCAAGCAGTGAGTATCGGGTCTCACAGTCGGTAAACTTTTTGCTAATGTAATAAATAGCATGCTCTTTTCGGCCAGACTCGTCATGCTGACCTAGCACACACCCCATTGAATTGTCAAGTACTGTCAAGTATAAGATTAGAGGTCTCCCTTCAACTGGTGGCATAAGAATAGGTTGCTCTTGGAGATACTCTTTGATTCTTTCGAAAGCAGCCTGACATTCATCGTTCCAACGTATTACTTGATCTTTCTTCAGTAGCTTGAAGATTGGTTCACAAGTAGCAGTTAGGTGCGAGATGAATCGGGCAATGTAGTTCAACCGTCCTAGAAAGCCTCTGACTTCTTTCTCAGTCTTGGGAGCTGACATCTCTTGTATGGATTTCACTTTGGCAGGGTCCACTTGAATACCTTTGTCGCTTACGACGAAACCTAGTAGTTTTCCATATCTCACCCCGAAGGTGCACTTGTTCGGGTTTAATCTCAGCTTGTACAACTTCAACCGGTCAAACAGCTTCTGTAGATGGTCAAAGTGTTCCTCCCCAGTTTGGGACCTTGCGATCATATCGTCGACGTATACTTCAATCTCATGGTGGATCATATCATGAAACATAGCAACCATGGCACGCTGATACGTTGCCCCATCATTCTTCAACCCAAAAGGCATGACCTTGTAGCAAAAGGTACCCCACTGAGTAACGAAAGTGGTCTTTTCCATGTCTTCAGGGGCCATCTTTATCTGATTATAACCGGAGAAACCGTCCATGAAGGAGAATACCTTATGCTGAGCAGTGTTGTCAACCAGAACGTCGATGTGAGGCAGAGGGAAGTCATCCTTAGGGCTAGCCCTGTTCAAATCCCTGTAGTCAACACACATTCAGACCTTACCATCTTTCTTTGGTACTGGAACCACATTGGCGACCCACTGAGGGTAAGAAGTTACTGCTAGAAAACCGGCGTCAAATTGTTTCATAACCTCAGCTTTGATTTTCTCGGACATTTCTGGACGCATACGGCGAACCTTCTGTTTTACGGGAGGGCAGTCTTCCTTGGTAGGCAGGCGATGAACCACAATGTCGGTATCCAACCCAGGCATATCTTCGTAAGACCAGGCAAAGATTTCCACGTAGTCATGCAGCATCTGAATCAACTGTTGTTTCACACTAAGCTCCAGATTTGCACTGATCTTGACTTCCTTTATGTCTGTCTCAGTACCCAGATTCACTGTTTCCACCGGCTCTTCATGTGGCTGAATGGCCCTCTCTTCCTGAAGTAGCAGTCTTGCAAGCTCACCAGGTACTTCGCAATCATCTTTACCTTCGTCTTCGGCTAAGTTGATCGGATTTTCGAAGTCATAACTGGCAGTAGCATAGTCGTTACCAGTGAGATCCAGAATGGATTGAGACCTGTATATGTGAGTGTGTGTAAATAGCTGTTTTGCAATATATAATAAAGAAAGACAAGGAGCGCAAGATTTGAAATGCAAAAACGTTTAATGCTTTTATTAATGATATATGAAAATGGCACACAAAAGCCCTCACAAATGAAGCCACGGTGCCCCGGGTAAGACACCGGGCCATAAAGTTTCACAACATTGTCTGTTACAAATTCAAAACAAAAGAGTTCATTACTGAGTGACAAAATTAATAGGGACGAAGTCCTTTGTTGTCCAGTTGTTTGGTTCATCGTTGGTCGTAGGGTAGATCCAGCTGTCGAATTCAGATTCCTCCACGTCATCTTCGATGGCATTTACTCCCGAGTTGCTGATGAACACAGGAGGTCTTCCAATCCTTGCACTACGAACAGCCCTTTGAGCTTCTGCAGTGAAACCCAAACCAAACTTGTCAGTCTTTTTAGTGAAATCAGGAAGTCGGCCCCAGTTTGCATACTCACCCTTCTCAATAACAGCCGGGGCATCCTTTAAGGAAGCCATCTTCAATGGAGAATCTTCAACCACAGTCTCAGCTGATGCCAGTGTCTGAGGAACCTCTTCAAAGTGTTGAAATGGGGTCTCAATGAATTCCCCATCCATCTCTATGTATCGGAACGAGTTGAGGTGGCTGGCCATATACTCTTCCTCCCCCTGTACTGTTACAATCTTCCCTCTGACCGGGTACTTCAGCTTCTGATGGAGTGTGGAGGTCACAGCTCCAGCCTTATGGATCCATGGGCGACCCAGCAAACAAGAATAGGATGGCAGAATGTCCATCATGTATAATGTAGAATCGAAGACTTGAGAACCAACTCTAATTGGAATATCGACTTCACCATGCACCATCCTTTTAGACCCATCAAAGGCCCGGACAACAATGTTACTTGGTTTTAGCTCCAACCCTTCGCAATCCAACCTGTCTAGAGCTTTCTTAGGCAAGACGTTCAATGAGGAACCGGTGTCAACCAACACATATGCAAGAGTAGTGCCCCTGCATTCAATGGAGACATGCAGGGCATCATTATGGTTCTTCCCTTTAGCAGTCAGATCAGCGTCGGAGAAACCCAAACCGTTATCAGCAGTTAAATTGGCCACACAATCGGTAAACTGATCAGCTGATGTCTCTTGTGGCACGTGGGCCGTCTTCAGGAAGGTAATCAGATCCTTGGCATGGGCCTCTGAACACAACAACAGTGATAACATAGAAATCTTGGAGGGGGTTTGCCCCAGCTGCTCAACTACATTATAATCACTCTTCTTAATGATCTTCAGAATCTCTTCCATTTCCTGTTTGGAAGCTTCAACATTGATGGTCTTTGGTGCCTTCGTATGGGCAGGCATATCAGTGGCGATCCCTTTGCCCCGAGCGTCAGATGACTCGGCGACAGGGGTAGAACTAAGAACTTGATCGGGAATGGCATTAGGCACACCTGCAGGTGTGATGACAATAGGTCTCCGGACAGTTGGTGGCGCAATATCGGGTGAGAACAATCTACCACTGCGGGAGACTTTAGCAGTCCCGGTAATGTTGCTGACGCCGGTATTAGTATCAAACTCTTTCTTAACTCCAAGCACATAAACATCTACCCCATAGTGCCAAGGGACAGCTTTGTCAGAGGTGTAGGGAATAGGCCCCGAAACAGTGATGATTATGGGTGCAATCTTCTGAACAGGCGTAATTCGGACAAGCTTCTTCGAGGGAGCCTTGGGAGAATTGTTGAAAATGGTAACAATGGAAACTTCTTCAGTAGGGGTGGCAGGAACAGCAATCTTCTCAAACAGGATTTCCTTATTATCCATCAGGTTTTGGATGCCTGACTTCAAAGATGGGCAACCAGTAGGTGAAACAGAACACAGATGGCAACCTTCACTATATCCCGGAAATAAACCGGCTAGCAACAGGTTCCTCTTGACGGTCATTAGAGGGGTGACAATATCATCCACAAAGGCTACAAACAAGTCTTCCTCTACAGCATTTACTCCATGTCTGGGCATGGAGCAGTCACAACATTAGGCCTCTCGGGCGCCTCGAACTCAATCTCCTTTGCATCAATTAGGTCCTGAACCTTATTCTTCAAAGCCCAACAATCATCCGTATTATGCCCCGGGCTGTCAGAGTGATAAGCGCAGCGGGCGTTAGGATTGTACTTTGGGGATGTTGTGTTTGAAATCTTCGGAGCTTCTTTTAGAGTCACCAGATTGGTCGTCAGTAACTGCGACAATATCTGGGATAAGGTCATGCTGAGATGGGTGAACTGCCTTCGAGGTCTCTCACCCCTTTGTTGGTTGTGATGCTGAGGAGCACCAACAGGTTTTGAAATAACCACCACGTTGACAGCTTGGTGGTGCTCGAATCTATTCTGTCTCCTTGAACCATAGACAGCACTAGATTCTTTCTTGAACGGCTTCTTCTTAGTGCTCGATGAGGCACCCTTCTATATCTTCCCGACCTTGATACCAACTTCAATCCTCTCACCAGTCAAGATAAGGTCTGTAAACCCGACTGAAGAGTTTCCAATCAAATGGTTAAAGAATGGACCAGACAGGGTCCCCAAAAACATATCGACAAGTTCACGATCAGTTAAAGGTGGCTGCACCCTTCCGGCAAGGTCTCTCCACTTTTGAGCATACTCTTTAAATCCTTCACCCGTCCCTATTGACATACCCTGGAGTTGGGTACGCGTAAGAGCGAGGTCAGAATTATATTGATACTGCTTATAGAACACAGTAGCCAAATCCTCCCAGTTACGGATACTGGCTCCATCCAGCTGATAGAACCACTCAAGTTGAGTCCCTGAAAGATTGTCCTGAAAGAAATGGATCCACAAATTCTTATCAGCTGTGTAAGGCTGGATCTTCCTTACATATGACCGGAGGTGCAACTTTGGACAGGAAGCTCCGTCATATTTGGCAAAGGCAGGTGCCTTAAACTTATGGGGAATCACCACCCCAGAGGTAAAACCTAGGTCTTCGAAGTCCAACCCGGGCACATTCTGTATCTCCATAGCGCTCAAGCGGTCCTCCAACTGTTTGTACCTATCCTCAGCAGGAGGATACTGCTCTTCATCATAATCCGTCTCGTTGTTGGAGACCACGGGGCTAGGAACCCTTCTCTCTTGTGGACTGTCTTTCCCTACAGATGAGGTGGTCAGATCAACCTCATTCTGCAGTCCATTCCCAAACCTACGTCCAGTGTTGAACAAGACGGTCCTCTTCTTCTTCTTCTTCCTCTCTTTCATAATCAGGGTCTTCAAATCCTGTTGACCCTTGGCTAGGCTCATAACCAACTCTTGGAACTGGGCATTCTGGGCCTGGAGGGCCTTGATAGCTTGCTCAGTGGAAGGTTCAGTAGACATGATGACTGCTGAAATAAATATCGAAGAAGATAAGTGACCTGTAAAAAGGGTACCTGTTTATGCAGTGCATGCGATGAAATTCGTATGATTTATGTTTTCAAAGACAATCGGGATTCAAATTTGTAGACAAGAAAGGAAACACACTTTATTAGATTTAACTTTGGAATTTAAATTGTTCAACAAATTGCCCTTAGGCGTTACAAGAATGGAAATACTGAAAAGTAACTAAAACCGTAAAAGAAATCCTCAAAGGTCCATCAATTCTCCCATGGCCTCTTCTTCTCAGTGCAGATATAATCATTCAGGATCCGCTCGTTCTCCAATTGCTTAGTCAGCTTCTGGATCTTCTGTTCCTGTTCATTGAACCTTTCCCGATAAGAATCCTGTTCTTCCTGCAGTTGCGCCCAAGACCTCTTCAGTGTGCCAACATCAGTGGGCGTATGAGGATGGAGAATAGTTGGAGGAACCCCGTCTTTATCAGCAACTTCAAAAGTAATAGGCCTGACAACTTCGTATGGCATACCTAACTTCTGGGCACGGATGCGGACCCATCTGAAATATGACTCCATTGGCAGAGAAGTTTTTGGCCCCAACTCATGTGGGTCAGATTTGTGAACTCTATCCCAAGCCCTGATGAATCTACGACGCAGCTCGTCGCTATCTACCTGAAAATAAAAGACGATATGAGGTATCAACATCTCATGAGGCCCTTCTCTTCTGGCTCTTCCAAACTGACGGAGAGCTAAACATGGGTTATAAGAGATTCCTCCACGGGTTCTGATCAATGGAACATTAGGATACTCTCCACAACGATCAATGACGGCCACCTCATCTAAGCCTCTGAGAGTCCAAATAATGTCATTATCAGTAAGAGACATTATCCTATGAGCCCAGCCCCTTCCTTCTTTGTTCTTCAGTACGGACTTAGGGAGGTGCAAAATAAACCACCTCGACAATAAAGGAGCACAGCACATCAAAGTCCCCTGTTTTCTGGCGGTACGAGCATAGAGCTGATGAAGGATATTACCCAAGAGAGTGGGTACAGGGTTCCGAGAGATGAAGATTCTTATTGCATTAACATCAACAAAGGTGTCAGGATTTGGAAACAATAACAGACCATAGATTAAGAGAGCCAGAATGTCCTCGTACGCTTTGAAGTCTAAGTCATTCCAGAAACAATTAGCTTTGCCAACCAGGAATTTATCCAAAAAACCCTTAACTCCACTTCTAGTCTCCCAGTAAGCCATTACCTCCTCTTTGGTCAAGTGAAGGGCTGCAACAATCTCTTCAGGCCTGAGAGTCTTTTCCCAACCAGTAAATGGAGTCTGCTCCAAAACAGAGATACCAAGCAACTCAGAGAATTCTTCCAGGGTAGGGACCAGCTGGAAGTCTTGAAAGGTGAAGCAATGGTATAGCAGATCATAAAAATGGACCAGGACACTCATCAGTTGTTGGTCCCACTTTGAGGTGACTAAACCGAGAATATAACCATGCCTCCTGATGAAGGAAGTAGTGTTTGGAATCCTGTCAACCAATTCTTTAAGCAAAGTAGGTGGTTAAACAAAGTTGAGCCGGATAGTATTCCTACGTATGGGCATCATGATGTCCTACAAAACAGAGCAAAGATGAAACCTTCTTGTCTTTGAAATGGGTTAGTCCTTATGCAGGATGTATGCAATGTTATGATGTTATGATGTTATGGTAAAGACATACCATAAGTATTCACAAAAGGCAAACATGGTAAAGGCACACAAGTCACACAGAAGAGCCCTTAGATTTCAGGCTGGCATGAAGTTTAGGTACTACCCTCTTTCAGTTTCAGTTGGTTAAGACTTGTCCTAAAAATAGTAACCGGGTTCTAGAGGATCTCAATATCACTGACTACCCTCAATCGGTCATAATTCCAGTTTGGCAACCTTTTCTTGCGGCCGGAACCATCGCGAGAGTTTAGTCTCAATGAGTGTAGCATACTGCTACTGTTCTATGGCCAAGTTGGTCAATTTAAGGTTCTAAGGTCAGTTGGTGCTTAATGACTCCTCAGAAGACCCATATTCTCCTCGTTCCAACACAAGGGATATCAGTACAGACCAAGGTGTCACACCAACGTAGCTACTGTTTCATCTGTGTCGGTCTACGCCGGACAGATCCCTCACAGTTTATTGCTACTTACCTAAAAAAGGGTACCCCCAGATCCGGGTTAGGATCTATAAAACTCCGATACAAGCCCACAAAATTTAAAGCATACGAAGCATACAATTGAAAACATAAGTGATCTAATCCTAAGGTACACCTCACTTATTAACTCCCCAGCAGAGTCGCCAATTCTGTGATCGGTGGGAATAGAACTGACTGTTTTGGAATGCTGGTTCGCGTTTGTGTTTGTTTTTGCAAAATGTCGCGGTAAGCAAGAGTCGCCACCGTCTTTTATTTTATCCAACAAGGAAAGGACAAAAGCACAGAAAAATTCCTTTTCGAGATGTTTCTCGGGTTCGGGAGGTAGATTATAGAAAGGGAAAGTGTTAGCACCCTTTCTATCCGTGGTTATCCACGGGCTCTTAGGTACTTGCTCACTATGTTTTCAAAAAGTTTTGCTTTTCTTGTGTTCGTGGGTTTTGAAAAGAGTTTTGTTTGAAAACTTCGATTTAACTCTTGTTTCTATCCTCAAGAGTGTATGAAGTGTTTGTTGAAAACTTTGTTTGAAAAGTGCAAGTGCGAAAAGTTTGTTTTTTTTGGAAAGAGAAAGTACCTAAGAACCTCTACCTACTCAAAAGGAATTAAGCTGTGTAAATGTCCTTTAGACAGTGCTATCCCACTATTGAGAAGTAGGTAGCACCGTTGTTGGAGTTTTCGGGTCAATTCGATTAAGGGATATGTGGTCACTAAAGCAATGGTAGGACGCCTTAGCGGTAACCCTAATGTCTTAGATCGTTTTATATCGAGGCAACCGTTTTGAGGCAACTTTGATCTTTAGACAGGAGGGCGACCTCTAAAACCTCCTATACTCAATGACCACGTCGAGGCAACCAAGTGAGGCGTACCCTAGGAGTGGCATGTGTAAGTGTGTCAGGTTTCAGTTATGTTATCTTTGTACATGTTATGGTGAGCTACGGTTGATTTTAAGTTCAGATTAATCTTGTCATGCATAGCCTAGTTAGCATACATCTAGCAGTTAATAGTTGCGAAAAATAAAATTAAACTATTACAAGGCGTCGGGTATTTACATCGCAAAAAACAAACCCTTGAAAAAGTAAATCGCAGAAAATAAATAAAAGCGGTAAATAATCCTAATTAAAACTATTACATCCTCGGAACAATTACATTATATGGAATATGAATCAAAAAACAATACTCGCGAGAAAAATTGAATCGGAGAGTTTTTAGGGTTTTGACCCTTTTTTTTAGGAAGGAAGGAGATTTTGATTATTTTTTGGCATTTTGAATTAAATTAAATTAAACCTAAACTAATTAATTAATAAAAGAAATATTTTTTGGGTTTTTTGAATGTTTTAAGGAAATAAAAATAAGATGATTAAATATATAAAAAAAAACCTAATTCTACACCAATTTTTATTTATTGCAAAAATATTATTATTATGCCTAATTAAAACTAAACAAATTAAGTTATTTATTTACAAAAAATAATGAAATAGTGAAATTAATTTTAATAAAGAAAAATATTATATTTTTTGTTTTCTGAATTTATTAGGGAAAAATAAATTTGTTAATTGGTCAATTAAAATAATAGTAATAAAAATAATTAAATGAAAGAAAAAAAAATAAAAAGGAAAAGAAAAGAAATAAACTCATGAAGGGGGTGTTGGGCCCAATTTTGAGGTATGATTGACAATTCTGAAGCCCAAAACGTCATGGCCTTTGTTGACTTCTCCACTTCCATGTGTATGCGTTGACTGTAGAGCATGGTGGATACTCAGCTTTGGCCATTGGATTTAATTTGCTGGCCATCTGGCGCTCGGAAATTGGACGCACATGGTAGACCACCTTCTGTGCATTGCATGGGAACACCTAGAGAGAAAAATCAAATAAACGTTTGGGGGACCTGGGATTCGAACCCATGTCCCAATAGCTTTTTCATCCACCTGCTTGCCAACTCAACTAGCGTGTGTCTTTGTTGTTAGGATAAGTAATGGATATTATATGTGAAAACAACTAATTATGCTGTAAACAAAAAAATAAAGCGCGTAATTCAAATAGACCAACAATATGACAACACATCATCATCGTCAGCCTTGGTTCTGTGTAATTAGAATCAAATAGCGGGGGGTTTTTAACCTCCACTACCTCCCTGCACGAAAAATAGCGAATAGACACACAGCAAACATAAAAATTTCGCGAGGTATGGGTTCCAATCGTCTTGGTCTCACGAATTCAACCATATATCCCATTGGTTCCAATTTTTCCTAGTCTGGAAAGCCCTATTTGAGAGCTTGAAAACCCTAGAAATTCAATCATGGCATCTCTCGATTCAGGGCACTATAGTTCAATTCAATCATTCCATTAGCTTTGTATGATCTCTAGCAATGCAAATCAATCACAAAAACATGTTAAATGCGTCTGAATTAAGAGATACGATTTTGAATTATAAGTGCAAATCGTGAGATGGTAGCTCGTGATTCTTTGAGCTTTAGTGCTTGAATTTGATTGCAAATCAATCCTAGTACCTCCTCCAATGTGTTTGGATGGACAGGGCGCCTTGAATTGGCCTAGAATGCAAAAACAAGTTTTGAGTTTTCTTGAATTTTCTTGAAATTGCTATGGCCGTTTCTGCAGCTTTTTCTCGTCCCCTAGGTTATGCTTGGCTTGCTTGTATATAAGTGAATCAGTCTAGGTCAAAATTTGGACCCAACCCATGTGCATTGAAGATTGAATCCTTGATTGATAAATCAAATATTCTTGATTTTTCATGATTTAACAAGTTGCCAAAATTGGATATTTTTGTATCTTTTTGATTGTGCACGAATTGGTCAGCATATTTGGATCATATTTGGTTCACAAATTGATTTAAAAATCAAATCTTCTATTTTCTTATAATTTAAATTAATTAAATGAATTAATATGTATTAAAAATCCATTTAATCAATAAATTTAAGAAAATAAATCCAATTTAACTTGGTGGGTCGTGCATAGGTCATGGGTGAAGTTTCAAAAAGAGATTTGAGGTCCATTAGCAAAAAGAAGGTGTTTTGAGCAGAGTTGACTTTTGCAAATTCATGAAAATTGCCCAACTTCTCCAATGCATAATTTGCTCAATTTTGATCATATGACCATGTTATTGGCCATTTTGGAAAGCCCTTGAAGTCCTCTAACCAATGCCTTTGGTCCCATGTCATTTGGATTTACCAATCTCAAGTTATGGCGTTTGACTCAAAGTGTACTTTTGTTGACTTTTGAAATTGACCTATAATGTAAAAATTTGTAACTTTTTGTGAGAGCACTTCTTGATATTGGGGTGTGAAGATGGATTGTTGGAAATTGCATCCTCTTCAAAATGAGCTTTGAATGGGATTTTTCTGATAAACCATGAAAGAGTTATGCCCTTGTCAAAGTACAATTGACTTTTCTACTGTCCAAAAATAGTAACTTTTGCATCTTGATGATCTTTGAGATATTCTTGTGAAATCATGATCAAGGCTTGATCAAATGATGATTGTGAACTCAAAATAAGGTGTTGACCAAAAATTATGACTTTTGGCTGTAAAATGACCATTTTGCCCTTGCAGTTGACTGTAGATCAAATGGAGCTTTTGACTGTGCAAACTGGCACTGTGAGTCTTGAAACTTGGCATGTAGCTGCTAGAGAATGTATATAGGCCTATGAGACTTGATTGAACCATTGAGAACCCCAAATTCCTTGAAAGAACCAAAACCCTAATTTTGAATTGACTGCCTTAGGAGGTGACTTGACTGTACAACCCTTGAGCCATTTTGAGCAATTTGAGGATCATTCTTGACAAATCTTGAGGAATATGGGAGGGCAAATTTTGGGGTACAACAGGATGAACCTGGACATATTTGAAGAGTTATTTCACGAAATCAATTGACATAAACCAGCATAAAACTTTCCCAAAATGGATTCACATCAAAATTTATATTATTTCTATTATTTATTTATTTAATTCTGAATTTTAATGAATAAAATATCAAAATAAATAGCATAAATAGTATAAAAATGTATGGGTGGGCTTAGAGGTTTTGGACCATGTTAGGAATGAGTTTCAAACTTGAAAAGATAGGCCCATTTGGAAAAAATCCAAGTTTAGTCAATATTTGCTTCATGCATTTTTTCAAAAATTGTCCAACTTTGACAATGCATATCTCTCTCAATTTTAACCTTATGAGGGTGTTCTTCGACTTTTTAGAAAGATTAGGATGTCCCCTAAGAGACCTATTTTGTTTCATCTCAATTGGATCTTCCATGATCATGTAAGAAGCTTTGACCCAAAAGGTGTTTTTGTTGACTTTCCAAAATGTCCTATAATGTCCAAATTCATAACTTCTTGTGAGTGCATATTTTGAACTTGGGAGATGAAGATGGATTATAGGGAATTTCATCCTCTTCAAAATGAGCTTTGGATGGGTCATTTCTCATAAAGTATGAGATAGTTATGCTTGGTCAAAGTTGAGTTGATTTTTCCTGCAAAACCCTAATTTAGCAACTTTTGAGTCTTGATAAATTATGAGAAATCCTTGATGAATCATGATCCACCCTTGATCAAATGATGAAATATACTTCAAAATGAACATTTTGACCAAAAATCTTTAAGTTTGACTGTATGTGGACCACAGTTGACTTTTGCCCTAGCTTAGTCGATTTTCAGGCCTTTGAGCAATTGACTGAGCAAACTTCCTCTGCAAGGCTTGAAACTTGACATGGATGATCTTGAGAACATATTAGGACAATGTTTAGCATTTTGGGTCCCTTGGAATCAAGTATCTTGATGCAACATGAAACCCTAATTTGAGGTAGACTGCCTTAGGAGAGAGCTTGTGTGGCCAACCCTTGGACTACCTTGAGCAACTTGGGGATCTTTCTTGAAATGTTTTGAGAAATATGGGGGGGGGGGGGAATTTTGGGGTACAAAATCTTCCCCTGTTCAATCTTCTTAAACCTGAAGATTTAGATTGGCTTTCGTGCCTTTCGTGATCCGAAGGTGGAAGAGGATTGAACACTAGAGTGCCCAGAAATTTGCACTCGCATGAAGTGGTAATTGTCTTGTGATTTCAGGAATGGGCTTACAGATGCCATTTGGAAATTGATGACGAGGGGATGGGCTTAAAGATGCCATCTGAAGGAGTGTCGATTGCATAAGAGATTCCTTAGCGAGAGCTTGTATACCTGTCATTGAGGAAGATTCTGCTGGGGAGGGCTGATCTTTGTTGAGAGAAGTAGAATTTTAGGAGCTTCGGTCGTCCGTATTCCAATGACGAAACATCTCTGTTGATTTTTAGGAACTTCGGTCATCCGTATTCTACTGAGGAATCATCTCTGCTGACATTTAGGAACTTCAGTCATCCGTTGTTCAACTGAGGAATCATCTCTGTTGACATTTAGGAACTTCAGTCATCCGTTGTCAATTGAGGAATCATCTCTGCTGACATTTAGGAACTTCATTCATCTGTTGTTCAACTGAGGAATCATATCTGCTGACATTTAGGAACTTCAGTCATTCGTTATTCAACTGAGGAATCATCTCTGCTGACATTTAGGAACTTCAGTCATCCGTTGTTCAACTGAGGAATCATCTCTCCTGACATTTAGGAACTTCAATCATCCGTTATTCAACTGAGGAAAATATCTCTGTTGACATTTAGGAACTTCGGTCATCCGTTATTCAACTAAGGAATTAACTCCGGCTTGAGGAAGCGGAAGTGAAATGCGTATCTAGTTGTGTACAGGCTGCACCGCGACCTACTAGGGAAAGGTGAAATCGATCGTGTTTGATAGGTCTGGGTCTTACAGTGTTGTGGACTATTGTCTGGAGATAATAGAAAAGAAACCTGGATAGTAGGGTTATGAGAAGGAACCTAGGTAAGGTTGCTTCGTGAGGAGTTTGGATAACACTGCGTCTAAACTGAGAAGGAACCTGGGTAAGGTTGCTTTGTGAGGAGTTTGGGTAAAACTGCTTCTGAACCGAGAAGGAACCTGTGTAAGGTTGCTTTGTGAGGAGTTTGGGTAAAACTGTGTCTGAAACAAGAAGGAACCTGGGTAAGGTTGCTTTGTGAAGAGTTTGGGTAGAACTGCATCGGGACTAAGGAGGAACCTAGGTAAGGTTGCTTCAGGATGAGTCTAGGAGAAACTACATCATGAAAGAGAAGGAACCTAGGTAAGGTGGCTCCAGGATGAGTCTAGGTGAAACCACATCGGGAAAGAGAAGGAACCTAGGTATGGTTGCTCCATGATGGGTTTAGGTGAAACTACATCTGAACTGAGAAGGAACCTAGGTAAGGTTGCTCCATGATGGGTTAGGTAAAACTACATCTGAACTGAGAAGGAACCTAGGTAAGGTTGCTCCATGATGGGTTTAGGTAAAACCACATCTGAACCAGGAAGGAACCTGGGTAAGGTTGTTCCATGATGGGTTTAGGTAAAACTACATCTGAACTGAGAAGGAACCTAGGTAAGGTTGCTCCATGATGGGTTTAGGTAAAACCGCATCTGAACCGGGAAGAAACCTAGGTAAGGCTGCTTCATGAGGAGTTTAGGTAAAACTGCATTTGAACCGGGAAGAAACCTAGGTAAGGTTGCTTCAAGATGAGTCTGGGTGAAACTACATCGGGACCGAGAAGGAACCTAGGTAAGGTTGCTTCGGGATAAGTCTGTGTAAAACTTCAGGAGGAACCTGGGTAAGGTCACCTTGTGATAAGTTAAGTTCGTGTAAAACTTTAGGAGGAACCTGGGTAAGGTCACTTTGTGATAAGTTTGTGTAAAACTTCAGGAGGAACCTGGGTAAGGTTACTTTGTGATGAACCCGTGTAAAGCTGTATTTAGGAGAAACCCGTGTAAGATTGCTCGTGACGAACCCATGTAAAGTCTGTTTAGTTTCCGGAGTTAATCTTGAACTTGCAGGAAGTTGTTGATGATAACCATCTTTCCTAAAAAGGTACATGATTAATTGTATATGATGCATGACATGCATTGTATGATGATGTTCTCAAAATAAATGAAATTATGTTGTATGCAATATGTATGCGCACGTCACGATATATGAACATGAAATGCTATTGTGGTACGTACGAGTTTGGGAAAATAACTCCCTGACTGTTGTTGGAGAATAAAGAGTTTCGCTCGCTGAAGATAACGACCGAAGATGATTGGGAGAATAATCCTGCAGGAGAGAATAACTCCGCTGGGGAATGGACTGACGAGGAAATGACTATGTGGGGAGTATATACTCGGCTAGAAGATCTGTTGATTTGGAGAAATAAAACTCAGTTGGGGATGAATTACTGTTGTTGGTAACAGGGAACCCTATTGGGGATTGAATTTCTGTCTGTGAAAGGAATGAACTCTACTGGGGATGATTTTCCAATGGCGACTTCACTGGGGATAATCTTTTAGACTCTACTGGGGATAATCTTCCTGACTCCACTGGGGATAATCTTCCAGTGCTGGTGATAGATAAACTCTGCTTGGGGAGAATCTTACCGGCCCATTCGTGGTTGCGAGCCTCAGCTGGGGAGAATTAACACCACTGTCCTTTTCTTACTTTGCGGGGAGTGTAGATGTTACTGGGACGCGGGCTGAGGATATCACAATGAATTTGCATCGAGACTTTTCTGCCCCTGTATCTATGGGAAAAGGTGCCTGCGGAGGCCTTGTGGATCGAGTATTATTCTAACCTATGAGGAGCTTGGTAATTGCCAATTGAAATGACAAATCTTCTTCTGGTAGGCAAGTGACGAGATGACGGGACATAGTCGTACGCTTTAATCCCTAACTTTTGCCTGGACTGTCTTTTCAGATTTTCAGTCCACCGGGATACCCTTGCCCAAGCCGCCTTTTCAGGTTTTTGACTTGCCGGGTGTACAAATCTTTTTTTTGTTTTTATCCATAATTTTTGACCGAACCCTTTTGGTTTGTCGGGATGCCCTTATTTTTGCCTAGGCCTGTCAACCTAGCGGGTCTTCGTTCATGCGCAGTATTTTCTGACTATGTCCACGCTCTCAGGGTGTAGGGAGTTGTCATTGTCGGTAGTGTTGTGTTGCCATACTACCATAAGATGTTCGTTTGATCGTACATGATTCATTGCTGGAATTCATGCCCAATCCCCCCCAAGTGATTCAAATGGAGATCTGCCCCTGGCTATTTGGCATCTTTGAGAGATTCCTTGAATCTTGACTTGACTGCCCCAAATGATGGACAATGATCATGTCATTCCCCTTGGTTGGAAGTGTTTTTCCATTTGAGGTGATCCTTTTTATTGAGAAGGTTTTTGTTCACTAGATATTCGTCATGCGAATTTCTCAGCTGTTGAACAAATAGTCATATGCAAACAATGTTACTTTAAGAATGCAAAGCTTATGTCTGTCTTGAAGTTTGAAAATTCATTTTTTTAGTAAAACAAGTTTTTTTTTGTAAAAGTATGATGTCAACTCAGGATTTATAGCAAACCTTATAGGAGTCAGGATACCTTTTGTAACAATATTCTTTCGAACTAACCCATGCTTCATCTAGGACTTTTAAGGGTTATAACATGGTCTGGTTCACGGTTCAAGAAACAAAGGATAAAGGCTCAGATTTTATTTGTACCCACCCGTTCTTCGTGATGTTCTTCGATCCTAAACTCGGCTAATTTTGCATTTAGACCCTGTTTTGAGTCTTTGCTCTGATATTCCAGTGATAGTTCGGATACTAACAGATTATTTTGAACAGGAAGTCATTTTGTTGAGAGTTTGTAGGACCTCTTTCTTTTTGATTTCGTTATCCCTGTCTTTTGCCTGAACTGTTTCTTTTTGTGGTTACAGTCAGCGGGATGCCCCAGTTTTTTTAAGTCCCTTTCATAGGTTTTGACTTAATTTTTATTTGGAGGGATAACGACTGCCTGTCCTGACGATTATAGGGAACCATCACCGTCTTTTAGTTAGGGAGAATGTCTTTGATGCCATTCATTGTGCACCTGGATTAACTGAGAAAACTACACTTCCCCATGTTGTGATTAAGGGTTTTAATTTGTGTGAAAAGAAAAACTCCAACTTCTTTGGCTCAAAGGGGTTGACTAGGGATTATCTTCCTTATAACTCCACTGTTTAGGATTTGAAACAACGCCTGTACATTGTCAGCGGGGTCTGTTCAAAAGCATAATGTAGAGATTGTGGTATCATTTTCGTCATCCTTCCTCTAAAGGCTTAGAGTTTTTTAATCGAGAGTTGAACATCACAAAAAGGAAATATGAATCAATTTAAGCATAGTGAAAACAATTAATTCAAAACAGATACGTGTAATGCATTAATGAAATAAAAAAGTTTGACATGACAATAATTGTTTGAATAAGCAAAGAAAAATACAACTTCAGAATTCAAATGAACAAAAGTGCTTTCAATCCTAGCCATATTTTGGCAAGGGAGCAGTGATCACATTGGGAGTCTCATGAGAGTCGAATTCGATCTCCTTAGCGTTAATCATATTCTGAATCTTGTATTTTAGTTCCCAACAATCGTTAGTATCATGCCCCGGGCTACCGGAATGATAAGCACACCTTGCATCTGGGTTGTAGTTAGGAGAAGAAGTCTTAGGGTTCGGATGAGGGTTTATCACCATAATCAGATTCATCTTCAACATGTGCTACAATGCTTGTGACAATGGCTTGTTGATTTGGGTGAACTGCCTTTGAAGTCTTTCCCCCTTTGGCTGATTATTTCGTTGTTGTGGTCGTTGTGTGTGTTCCGAATTAGAGATCAACACTGCCCCCACAGATTGGTGGTAGTCTTCCTGGCTACGCCTCTTCTGGCCGTGCACAGCATTGGCTTCCCTCTTGCCACCAAATGACTTATTCTCTGTACTCGAAGAGGTATCTTTCTGGATCTTACCACTCAGGATCCCAACTTCTACTCTTTCTCCAGTCAGAATCAGTTTGGTGAAACCCACTGACGAGTTGCCGATCAAATGATTGAAATAGGGACCAGACAAAGTCCCAAGAAACATATCCACCAACTCCCTATCAGACAGAGGGGGTTGGACTCTTCCAGCAAGATCTCTCCACTTCTGAGCGTAGTCCTTAAAGCCTTCGCCTGTACCCATAGACATACCCTGAAGCTGAGTACACGCGGGAGCAAGGTCGGCATTATACTGGAATTTCTTGTAAAAAGCAACAGCAAGGTCCTCCCAGTTGTGGACGTTAGCTCCTTCTAGTTAACAGGACCATTCAAGTTGAGTCCTTGACAGACTATCTTGAAAGAAATGAATCCAGAGATTTCTATCAGTAGTATAGGGTTAAATCTTTCTGACGTATGAGCGAAGGTGTAGCTTCGGGCAGGATACCCCGTCATACTGAGCAAAGACATGAGCTTTATACTTGTGAGGGATCACCACCCCAGATGCCAATCCCAGATCTCCAAAGTCCAACCCAGGTATCTTCTAAATTTCCATTGCACTGAGCCGGTCTTCAAGTTACTTATATCTATCCTCAGCAGGAGGATACTGGTCTTCATCAAAGTCTGTGTCATTGTCAGAAACCACAGGGCTAGGACCCTTTCTTTCCTCTTGATTCTCTCCCCCTCCAAATGAATGGGAAAAATCAGTCTCTTGTCGCAAATTGTTCCCGAATCTGCCACCCATATTCAAGAGGACCACCTTCTTCTTCTTCTTCTTCTTCTTCTTCTTGTCCTTCAAGATAAGAGTCTTCAAATCTTGTTGACTCTTGGCCAAGTTCAAGAACATTTCCTGAAACTGAGCATTCTGAGCTTGAAGAGCCTTGATGGCTTGATCAGTAGGTGTTTCAGAAGACATGATTGCTGAAATAAACAGCGAAGAAGATGAGAAACCTGTAATGGTACCTGTAATGCAATGATATGTATGATATATGTATGCAATGTTTTCAAGGATCTCGCGGGGTAAACAAGAAACTGTTAGAATTTGATTGAAGAAACTCCGCGTTTGTTGAGAGTCCTTCTTCAAGAGTCAAGCTCACCATATCGAGTGGGTCATAGCCACCGACTCAAATTATCGTGTTTTGATCTCTAGATGACATTGGCTAGAGGAAAATAAATCCCCTTTTCCCCTTGCTAGACGTTTGATTTATCATAACCTGCATCACAAACCTTTGAGATCCTTGAAATGGTTAAGGAAATGTTAAGGCATGATGTTATGATGTGTATGTTATGTGTTTAAGCAAAAGTACGAGGTAATGTAAACAAGTAAATCCAGAAAGAAATCCAAGGTATTGGATAAGGACTGTAAACAAAACCTGCAAGGAACTCAAGTTGTTAGATAACAAACATGTGCAAGTAGTTCAAGTTGAAAGCACACAAGTCACACAATAGCCCTTAAATTTCAGGTTGGCATGGAGTTTAGGTATTACCCTCTTTCAGTTTAGTTGGTTCAACCTGTCCTAGTAATAGTAACCGGGTTCTAGAGGATCTCAATATCACTGACCATCCTCGATCGGTTATAATTCCAGTTTAGCAACCTTTTCTTGCATACTGCTACTTTTCTATGGCCAAGTTGGTCAATTATAGGTTCTAAGGTCAGTTGATGCTTAATGACCCCTTAGCAGCCCCATACTCTCCTTGTTCCTCCACAAGAGATATCGGTACCAACTAAAGCGTCGCACCAACGTAGCTACTACTTCAACCGTATCGGTCTATGCCATACAGTTCCCTCACAGTCTATTGCTACTTACCTAAAAAGGTATCCTCAGATCCGGGTTAGGATCTATAGTAACTCTGATACAAAGCCCACAAAGATAAAGCAATCAAATCAAACAATAGAAAATAATATGATGAACTATTCCTAAGGTACACCCCACTTATAAGCTCCCTAGCAGAGTCGCCAGTTCTGTGATACGGTAGCCATAACCGGGACGTGATTTCCCTATTTCATTAAGGAAATTTTGCTGGTTTGCATTTTGTGTTTGTGTTTGCAAAATGTCGCGGTAAGCAAGAGTCGCCACCGTCTTTTATTTTATCCAACAAGGAAAGGAAAAAAGTACAGAAAAATTCCTTTTTCGAGATATTTCTGAGTACGGGGGGTAGATTTATAGAAAGGGAAGGTATTAGCACCCTTTCTATCCGTAGTTATCTATGGGCTCTTAGGTACTTTCTCATCATTTTCAAAATTGTTTTCTTTGTGTTTGTGCGCTTTGAAAAGTTTTTGTTTTGACTTTGATTTAGCTTTTGCTTCTGTCTTCAAGAGTGTAATGAAGTTTTTTTGAAAAATTTGTTTATAAAGGAGTGTAAGTGTGAAAAAATTGTTTGGAATGAGAAAGTACTTAAGAACTAATCTACCTACTCGAAAAAAGAATCGTTATGTATTCGTTTCCTTTAGACAACGCTATCCCACTATTAGTGAGTAGGTAGCACCGTCGTTGGAGTTTGAGGGTCAATTCGAAAGGGACGCACGGCCACTAAAGCAATGTTAGGACGTCTTAGTAATAACCCTAATGTCTTAGATCAATTATTCAAGGCAACAATTCCGAGGCAACCATTCTGAGGCAACTTTTCTGAATCGGGACTTTGATCTTTGTTTAGACAAAAGGACGACCACTAAAGCATCCTATACTCAATGACCATTTACCGAAGGCAACCAAGTGGGAGTGTACCCTAGGAGTGCGCATGTGCGAATGATTCAATTTCAGTTTATTTATCTTTTCACATTTAGGGTGATCTAACTGTTTTAAAATTAATCATACATTCTTGTCATGCATCCCTATATCATACATCTAACAGTTAATAATTTACGGAATTTAAAGTGCGGAATTTAAACTACGCTATTACAAGGCTTCAGGTATTTACTTAGCAAAAAACAAACCCTTTGAAAATAAAACGATAAATGTAAATAAACGTCCTAATTAAACTATTACAACCTGTAGGCAGTTACATCAATATGGTAAATAATAAAAATAAAGCGCGCGAGAAAAATTAAGATCGACGAGAATTTAAGGTTTTGACCCTTCTAACTTAATTAAAAGAAAAATTGTTTTTTGTTGTTTTTAATAAAAGAAATAAGTTTTCTAAATTAAATATGCAATTAATTAGTTAATTAAATTAATTAATAAAAATAATTACATGACCTATTTTTGTTTCTTTGGTTATTTTAGGAAAAAATAAAATATAATTAAGTTAGTAATAAAACCTATTTATTCTAATTATTTTTAAGTTATTTACAAAAAGAAATTAAAGTTTTACCTAAAATTAAAATTTAATTAAGAAAAAATCCTAAATCTATTTTTATGTGATTTTTATATTTGTTTATTAATAAAAAATATAAGGGATTAAAAGAAATAAACAAAACGAATAAAACATGAAAATAAAGATGTGCATAGTAGCAAAAGTAAACAGGGGATGCAATCATCAGAAATCCCTAGGCCCGAATCTTCGAAAGCTTCATGCTCTAACTATGGTGTTTTTTTTATTCTTGCGTGGAACCTATGATTCAACCATCCATAATTGTTCTATATAAACTCAAACAAACGTTAGCATACCATAAAATGTGATTAAAATTAGAGATTCAAAGTTTAAAATTTTACCAAACCGGTGTTGTCAAATGGGGGGTGTGCTAGGTGTGTGATGTATTGCTCTTGGGCCTTGTAAGACTCTTGAGGACTTCAAGAGGATGGTTTTAGGCTTGATGTCAATTGAGAGAGACCGGAACCTCGAGATATGACTTGCACCAATTCTTTGATTTCTGGAGAGCTTTTTGAAGAGCTTTTTGAGAGCTTTTTGAGAGCTTTTTAGAGAGGATTTTCGTCCCTTTCAAGCTTGTATGGCTCTATATTTATAGAGGAGAATGAGGAGACAAGAAAGAATGGAAAGAATCTCTCTCATAATGTTGTGTTTTAAGACCATGATCAAAATTTGAAAAAAATGACATATTTGATGATTTTATGCCATTTTCACACGTGGATAAACCTGGACATATTTGAAGAGTTATTGCATGAAATCAATTGACATAAACCAGCATAAAACTTTCCCAAAATGGATTCACATCAAAATTTATATTATTTCTATTATTTATTTATTTAATTCTGAATTTTAATGAATAAGATATCAAAATAAATAGCATAAATAGTAGAAAAATGTATGGGTGGTATTAGAGATCGTGGACCATGTTAGGAATGAGTTTCAAACTTGAAAAGATATTCCCATTTGGAAAAAATTCAAGTTTGGTCAATATTTGCTTCATGCATTTTTTCAAAAATTGTCCAACTTTGACAATGCATATCTCTCTTAATTTTAAGCTTATGAGGGTGTTCTTGGACTTTTTAGAAAGCTTAGGATGTCCCCTAAGAGACATTTTTAGTTTCATCTCAATTGGATCTTCCATGATCATGTAATAAGCTTTGACCCAAAAGGTGTTTTTGTTGACTTTCCAAAATGACCTATAATGTCCAAATTCATAACTTCTTTTGAGTGCATATTTTGAACTTGGGAGATGAAGATGGATTGTAGGGAATTTCATACTATTAAAAATGAGATTTGTATGGGTCATTTCTCATAAAGTATGAGAAAGTTATGCTTGGTCAAAGTTGAGTTGACTTTTCCTACAAAACCCTAATTTAGCAACTTTCGAGTCTTGAGGAATTATGAGCAATCCTTGATGAATCATGATCAACCCTTGATCAAATGATGAAATATACTTCAAAATGAGGATTTTGACCAAAAACCTTGAAGTTTGACTCTATGTGGGCCACAATTGACTTTTTCCCTAGCACAGTCGATTTTCAGGCCTTTGAGCAATTGACTGAGCAAACTTCCTCTGCAAGGCTTAAAACTTGACATGGATGATCTTGAGAACATATTAGGACAATGTTGAGCATTTGGGGTCCCTTGGACTCAAGTATCTTGATGCAACATGAAACCCTAATTTGAGGTAGACTGCCTTAGGAGAGAGCTTGTCTGGCCAACCCTTGGACTACCTTGAGCAACTTAGGGATCTTTCTTGGATGTTTTGAGAAATATGGGAGGGAAAATTTTGGGGTACAACAGCCATCTTCAAGGGAGGTCTGGTGATCTTCGGAACATTAGTAACAGTTTCAGTTGCAGCCAGAGTCTGAGGCACCTCTTCGAAATTCTAGCACGGAGTATCGATGAACTCACCAATCATTTCCACATATCTGAAGGAATTTAGGTGACAGACCATGTATTCTTCTTCGTCGTGTACAGTGACAATTTTCCCTTTGATCGGGTATTTCATCATCTGATGTAGAGTGGATGTATCGGCTCCAGCCCCATGTATCTAAGGGCGACCTAACAAACAAGAATAAGATGGCCTGATATCCATCATATAGAAGGTAGAGCCGAAAGTCTAAGAACCAAACTTGATGGGGACGTCCACCTCCCCGTGCACCATTCTCTTTGCACTGTCAAAAACCCTTACTACAATATTGCTGGGCTTCAAAGTCAAACTTTGACAGTCTAGTCTATCTAGTGTGTCCTTAGGAAGCACATTTAATGATGAACCATTATCCACTAGGACATGGGCCAAAGTAGTGCCCTTGCATTCGACAGAGACATGCAACGCATCATTGTGCTTCCTCCCTTTAGGAGTTAAATCAGCATCAGAAAAGCCCAAACCGTTATCAGCCGTCAAACTAGCCACACAATATTCGAATTGGTCAGCAAGGGTTTCCCACATGGACAGTTTTCAAGAATTTCACCAAAGCCTTCGCATGAGCTTCAGAGCATAATAGCAAGGCTAGCATAGAGATCTTTGAAGGGGTCTACCCCAGCTGTTCGACCACATTGTAGTCACTTTTCTTGATAATTTTCAAAATTTCTTCCATTTCTTGATTGGAAGCCTCTGGGATATATACCGAATGTGCCTTCATCTGAACAGGCTCAACCAATATGTCTTTGCTCCGAGTCTCGGTCGACTCGGTGGTAGGGGTGTCAGTAGGGGTAATTACAGGGATGGTAGTAGTAGTATCAACAAGAATGAAAGTAGGAATGATCACAGGACCAATAACAGCTTTCAGAGGAGAAATCTCAGGGGAGAACACTCTTCCACTTCTTGTTATTTTGCTGGTTCCAACGATGTTGCCAATGTCAGGGTCAGCCTTCTCAGAAACCTGGTCTTCATCAGCCAACCAATCTTGCTTGACGTCGTGGTAGTAGACGTCACCCCCATAGTTCTAAGGAACAATTTTATCTGAGGATTATGGGATTGGCCCTGGCACAGTAATTATCAGTAGAGTAACCTTCGAAGCAGATGTAATCCTGACGGGTCTTTTGGTGGAGACCCTGGGAGGATTGGCGGAAATGGTTATTATTGAAACATCTCTGCAAGCAATAGTCGGGATGGGATTCTTCTCAATCAAAATCTCTCTATCATCCATCAGGCATTGAACACCTGCCTTTAAAAAATGACAACCAGTTGGTAGAGATAAACAGAAGTAGCAACCTTCGCCACAACCAATAAATAAACCGGCCTTTAATAAGTTCCACTTAACGGTAAAGATAGGAGTAATAAGCTCTTCAACAATAGTAACAAACATATCATCTTCAGTAGTGTTAACACCACGGCCGTGCTTGGGCATAGGAGCAGTGATAACATTTGGAATTTAAGGGGCGTCAAACTTAATTTCTTTCACCTCGATAAGGTCTTGTACCCTGTTTTTCAAAGCCCAACAGTCGTTTGTATCATGACCTGGACTTTCCGAATGATAAGCATAGCGGGCATTTGGATTGTAGCGGGGAGAGGTAGTGTTGGTATTCTTTGGCGCTTCCCGCAAGGTTAGCAAATTAGATTTCAACAGATGAGGCAAAACTTGGGATAAAGTCATATTTATCCGAGTGAACTGTCTTATCGGCCTTTCTGTTCTCTGTTGATTATTCCTCTGTTGAGTGGTTACAGGCTTAGGGATCATGACAACCCTTACCGTTGGACGATGTTCGGTTCTGTTCTTGTTCTTTTGATTGTACATAACACTAACCTCTTTCTTCCCAGCAAATGGCTTCCTTATGGCACTGGAGGATGCTTCCTTTTGGATCTTACCATTTTTAATTCCAGCTTCCACTCTCTCCTCTGTCATGATTAATTTAGTGAAGCCAACTGAAGAGCTTCCAATCATGTGATTAAAGAATGGACCAGACAGGGTACCGAGAAACATATCCACCAGCTCCCTATCATACAGGGGAGGCTGGACTCTTCCTTCTAAGTCCCTCCATTTCTGAGCGTAGTCTTTGAAGCCCTCTCTCGAACCCATAGCCATGCTTTGGAGTTGAGTACGGGTGGGAGCAAGGTCTGCATTATATTGATACTGCTTATAGAAAGAAGCAGCCAGGTCTTCCCAATTATGGATGTTGGTCCTCTATAGCTGATAAAACCAATCTAATTGAGTTCCAGATTGACTATCCTGAAAGAAGTGAACCCATAAGTCTCTGTCAGCAGTTTGAGGTTTTATCTTCCTCATATAAGATCGGAGGTGAATTTTGGGACATGAAACCCCATCGTACTTAGAAAACACTGGCACCTTGAACTTTGGCGGAATGACAATCCCAGACACCAAACTCATCTCTTCAAAGTCCAGCCCAGGCACTTTCTGAATCTCAATTGCACTCAGACGCTCTTCCAGCTGTTTGTACTTTTCATCGGCCGGAGGATACTGCTCTTCATTATAATCATTCTCATTATCATATTCCCCCAGACTAGGGTCTTCCTCTCTTGTATCACCCTCTTGGTTATCTCCTTCCTTGGATGAAGATGTCAGATCAACCATTTGCTTCAACGGTCCTTTGAATCTTCTTCCCAGATTTACCACACCAGCTGTCCTCTTTGGCTTCTTAAGCTTGTATTTAACAATCAGGGCTTTCGGTTCCTCTTTCCCTTTGGCTAGAGCCATGATCATCTGTTGTAATTGTTTGTTCTGAGTCTATAAGTCCTTCACAGTTTGTTCAAGAGCCATGACTGAAATAAACAGCGAAGAGGATGAGAAACCTGCTTTGACACGTGTTTATGAAATGATATGTATGATATGTGTATGCAATGATTTCAAGTACCTTATTGGATTTAAGCTCTTTTAAACAAAACAAAAAGCAAAACCTTTTATTAGTAAGTTTTTAAAGCAACAAAAGATTACACAAGGATAAACATTGAAAGGAAATTCCTAAGCCTCCCATGGGCGCTTCCTCTTGGTGTTGAGGTTCCTCTCTTCATGAAGTTGTTTTGTTAATTCCAGAACCTTCTTCTCACTTGAATAGAATTGAGCCTCAAAAGTATCTCGTTCTCCCTTGAGCTGGATCCAAGACTTTTGCAACTCTTCGAAGTTGGTTGGCATATCAGGATGGAGAATAATATGGGACTCGCCCCCTTGAACAATAGGTTCCAAGATCACCGGTAAGATGGAATCGTATGGCATCATAAGACTTTGGGCTCGAGCTCTCACCAATTTGAGGTAAGGTTCCAAAGGGATGGAGTTCTTACGCCCCAAAGTCTTACTATCAGTATTCTTAACAATTCCCCAAGAGCGGATGAACCTCTGACGATAATTATGCATATCATCTGAGTAGTTGAACACAATACCCTGGATGAGCATATCTAGTGGGCCATCTCTCCGTGCATAGCCAAACTGACGTAGTGCTAAAGAAGGATTGTAGGCGATGCCTCCCTTAATACCCAGGAATGGCACATTAGGAAATTCTCCGCAACAATCTATCAAATAAATGTCCTCTTGAGAGCGAGGACACCAATGGATGTCAGAGTGAGAGAGAGACATTATTCTTTGACTCCACCTTAAGCCTAAATCATTTTGCATTACTGACCAAGGAAGGTGCGAAATAAACCACATTTATAGCAGAGGGATGCAACACATGAGAGTTCCTCACTTCTTCAGAGTACGAGTATGGAGATAATGTAGGATATGTCCGAGCAATGTAGGAACCGGATTATGAGCAAGAAAGATGTTGATGGCGTTCACATATATAAGTTGATATGAATTAGGAAACAGGACCAACCCATAGATCAAGAGGGCTAATACATCTTCGAAGGCATGATAGCTCATAGCATCCAGGAAATTCTGAGCTTTCTTCATCAGGAAATTTGCAAGGAGACCCTTAACTCCACTTCTTTTTTCCCAATTGGACTCAATGTCAGATGGTTTCAAGTGCAAGTCTACGGCAACATTTTCAGAAGCTGGGTCTTGTTCTAAACCAGTGAAAGGTACTCTCTCCAATATAGGTAAACCAAGTAACTTAGAGAATTCTTCTAGCATAGGCACCAATTGAGAATCGAGGAATGTGAAGTAATGGTGCTTAGGGTCGAAGAACTGGAATAAGACACTCATCAAACCTTCGTCAAACCCGGTGGTAACCAAACTGAGCAAGTGACCATGTCTTTTGTGGAATGATAAGTCCTCTGGGACTTCCAAGACTAATTCCTTGAGCTTAGGAGGAACTTCTATAAAGTGAATCCGGATGGTTTTTCTGCGACCTGAATTCATATCCTACAAAACAGCCAAGAGATAAATCCAACAGGTCCTTGAAATGATTAGTATGTATGAATGTCATGATGTTTATGATGTCATGATTATGCTAAAAATCACAGATAAACACAATCAAATCACATAATAGACCTTAGGTTCAAAGGCTTGCATGAGTTTTTAAGGTATGTACCCTCTTGAATGTGCAGTTTGCTCAACCTGTCCTATTAATAGTAACTAGGTTCTAAGGAGCCTCAATATCACTAACCTTCCCTTCAGAAATTATTTCAGCTCCGCACCAAAGTATTGCGGCCAAAAAATCCTGAAAGTCCAGCCTCAATGAGTGTAGTATCAAGTATCAACCAATCTTCTGTCGAAACCAAAGCCGGTTATCTCACAACTTCCTAATGGCTAGGATGAGTCAATTAAAGATTCTAAAGGTCAGTTAGCGCTTAGTGACACTATGAGGAATCCTAATGTTATCCTTATCTTCCTCAAGGAACATTAGTACAATCCAAAGCGTCACACTAACATAGCCACCATTTCGTCCATATCGTTCTACGCCGTACAACCTCCATGATTTATTGCTACTTACCTAATAAGGTGCCCTAGATACGAGTGTAGGATCTTTATAAGAATACCCCAACAAGCCCTCAAAGATAAAGCAGTCAAAGCAAACAAAGAAAGAAATTTTAAAATGATCTAGACCCTAAGGTAAACCCCACATTATATTAGTCCCCAGCAGAGTCTCCAGTTCTGTGATACAGTGGCAAAACTGACTGTTAATATTGGTTTTCATTTTTTGTTTGCAAATGTTGTGGTAAGCAAGAGTCGTCACCGACTTTTCTTTTATCCAACCAATGAAAGGGTGAAAAGAATAGAAAAATACCTTTTTCGGTATTATTTTGAGTAAGGGGGTACATTATGGAAATGGAAGTTATTAGCACCCTTTGCATCCATGGTTTTCCATGGGCTCTTAGGTACTTGCTCTTCTTTTAAAATTGCTTTCGTGTTTGTGTGAGAAAAGTTTTGAAAATGCCTTAGTACGGCGATTCACTTTATGGTAACTCTTGTATCAGTCCTCAAGAGTGTGATAAAGCATTTTGAAAAATTTGTTTGAAAAAAAGTTTGAAAGTGTGGTGTGAAAATTTGTTTGAGCAAGTACCTAACAGTTATCTACCTACTCGAAAAAGTCTGTTCTTTTCCTTCTATCCTTTAGACCGTGTCATCCTACTATTAGTGAGTAGGTAACCCTAGTCGTTGGATGTTAAGGGACTATCGAAAGGGACATAATGGTCATTGAAGGCAACATGTAAGAGTACCTTAGAATTTCGAAGGGACTGCCATCATATAGGCAACATCGAGGGACAATATCATTTCTCGTAGGCAACTCGAGGGACTGTAAGGACTATAATCTTTATGATGACTTTTAAACTGAGGGTCTTTGCTAAGAGTATCCCTATGCTCGAGGGACATGACCATTTTCTCCGAGGCAACCAAGTGAGGTATACCCTAAGGGTGCAAGTGTGCAATAGTGTTCTTTTTTCAGATATATATCTTGAATTTAATGATCTATTGATTAATTACTCATACATGCCTAGGTTGCTAGAAATTATATACAAATATATACAGAATATAAAAGCGATAAAATGAAGGCCCTAAGCTATTACAAGGCTTTGGTGTAGATACATAAGGAATTGACTGAAAGTAAAACGCAGAGATAAAACGCTAATTAGCAATTGCAACCCGGGCGCAGTTACATCAATAGTAAAAGTTAATCGTACGGAAAAAATAATTACATGTGAGAATAAGAAATTGAAATAAGTTTGAAACCCTAATTTGATCATTGAAAATATTTCTGGGATTTTTGTGAAAAAAATATTTGGAGTTTGACCTAATTTTCTAATTAATTTTAATTAATGAAACAAATTAAAGTTGATGAAATTAATTAATTTACAAAAATTAATTTATTGAAAAAAATACCAAATCCTATTTTTTAGTGATGTTGATTTTATGATTTTATGATTTTATGGAAAAAATTGATTTAAACAAAATAAATAAACTAATTTAAATAAATAAAAAATTAAAAGGGAAAATAGAGTAAGTCTGAGGGGGTATGACCCCATGTTGGAGGGTGCATGTTGAATTTATGTTCAAAGCCCAATCCCGTTGGCCTATAGCTGTGTGTGATTCAGTCTGGTTGTCCCAGGAGTGTCCACCATGGGGAGCTTTATTGGAGGCATTGGATCCAGGCGTTTATTGATCCAAGGATGATGATCTGGGGGCATATGGTATGCACGCTTGGAAGAACAACATGGAATCTGTAAAGAATTATTAAGAAAAAATAACATGTAGGAGGCAGGGATCGAACCCATGACCTTGTACACAGTCGCGCTTTGAAAAAATTTCCCTTTGCCACTGAGCCAATCATTAATATAAACAAACAACATATATTATATGTGATGAAAAGTTAGTGTAATAAATAGAACGCGCAAAATTCAAATGGGCCACTCAGGTTTGGACATGCCATTGTCTTCCTCGTTAGGACTGTTGTTTTAGCCTAAAGGTTTTACCTACAAACATCATTGTAGCTACAAACCTGCAATTCTCAAAAAACCAACACCAGAAAAAATAAATTCAAACCAAATATACAGATCAATTGGGTTTGGTCTCGTGAGTACAATGGTACTCATCTTTTGCCCTAATTTTGCATGAAACTAAAGACCCTAAAAAGAAACCTGAAACCCTAACAATGGCATTCAATCAAATATGCATCAAAACACACAATTAATTATGCAGACATGTTCTAAATGATTATACAAACATGAATATATATTTAGAATTCACTTATCATGCGTGTATAGTTTAAACCGATTTCAAGTAAAAGAGCAAACCGTGATACCTGTGTAGACTGATTCTGGATGTGTTGATGCGTGAGAGTGGTCCAGATAGCTTCCAAATACGCCCAAGAATGGATTGCAGTCTTTGAAACACCTTGAATCTCCCTCTAGAGCAAAAATCGATTAACACTTTTTATCAAAATTTTGAGCAGTATTTTGGGTGTTCTACACGGCCAATTCCTCCTTTTTTAATCAGGGTTTGTTATGCATATATAGTAGAAGCAATTAGGTTAACAAAACTGAATTGAATCTTGAAGATTGAGTGAGAAAAGATTTGATTTGGGTCTTGTATCTTTTGTTTCTAAAATGGCCAAATCTTTGTGTTTTTTCCCACGCCTTTTTTTTATTTGCCAGCCCACTTCATTTTTTATTTGACTGAGCAAATCTTCTTTCGATTATGGGATTTCTGGCTTGTTTTGGAACAAATCCCATCTCATTCCTTCGAATCTTCCTTCCCTTGCCAGCCTTAAACTCCAATTTGAACCAATCAGGACTTTCCTTATTAGAGCCTTGTTTTCCTTGATGGTTCTGACTTCGAATTGTGTCAGTTTCAGTACTAGGGCTCCTTTGATTGGATCACCCTTTGCTTCAATTTCCTGCATTTTTGAAGAGAAGTCCCTGGTTGAATCAGCTCTTTTGGCATTGTTACCCAACAAGGCAAGAATCTGGCATGGACATATTTTCAGAGTGCCCTCTTGATGGCCTCTTTCGAATGGCCTCGAAGGAGTTCTTTGAATGGCCCTGGTCTAAATACCAATTGAAGGGTATTTATTGGAATGTCAAATGAAGAGTCCTTTGCTATGCCAATCGAAAGGCTTTGACAAAATGGCCATCGAAAGGCTTGTGACGAGGCCAATCGAAAGGCATTTTGCAGATGTCAATGGAAGGACGCTATGTAGATGTCAACATGACGAGTCTGGCCGAAAAGAGCATGCTATTTATTACCTGAGCAAAGAGTTTACCGACCGTGAAACCAGATATTCATTGCTCGAGAAAAATTGTTGCGCTCTGGCATGGGCTGCTCGCTGGCTAAGACAGTATATGTTGACTCATACCACTCTGTTGATTTCTAAGATGGACCCAATCAAGTACATCTTCGAGAAACCTGCCCTTTCCAGACTGATAGCCAGATGGAAAATTATGTTGATTGAGTACAACATTCAATACACCATGCAAAAGGCCATCAAAGGAAGCATACTAGCAGATCATTTGGACCATCAAGTTATTGATGATTATCAGTCCATGAACTTCGACTGTGCGAAACCTGGACCGTATGACGGACCTGAACAAGGATCTCGATGGACTATGGTCTTCGATGGGGCTTCCAACACCTTGGGTAACAGAATTGGTGATGTGATTAACTCTCTTGAAGGGTGCCACACTCCTTTCACTACCATATTATGCTTCGATTGTATAAACATTATGGCTGAGTATGAAGCATGCATCTTGGGTCTGAAGGCTGCCATTGATTTAAGGATCAAGCATTTGAATATGTTTAGGGATTCTGCTCTAGTGATTATCTAAGTAAAAGGATATTGGGACATTAAGCACCCTAATCTCATCCCTTACAAGGAACTTGTGCTATCCCTGATTCCCTACTTCGAAGAGATCACCTTTGAGAACTTCCCTAGGGAAGAAAATCAGCTAGTCGACGCCTTGGTAACCATGTCTTCAATGTTCAAGGTTAGATGGGACAACGAAGCCCCTATGATTACAATTGAAAGATTCAACAAACCGGTGCACTGCTGTGAGCTTGACATTGACATAGAAAAGCCATGGTACCATGAGGTGATGAGATATCTTGAAGCACAAGAGTACCCCGAAGGAGCATCCATCAATGACAGAAATTTCTTACGAAGATTTCCAGCCAAATTCTTCTTAAGTAACGAAATATTATACAAGCGCAACCATGACTCTACTTTACTCCCATGTGTGGACAAGAAAGAGGAAGAGGAAATTATGGAAGACATGCACGATTGTCTCTTTGGTACTCACTCAAGCAGACATACTATGGCTAAGAAAATCCTAAGAGTTGGCTACTATTGGTCAACAATGGAGACTGATTGCCATCAGCATTCAAGAACTTGTCACAAATGCCAAATCTATGCTGACAAGGTCCATGTTCCTCCTATCCCTCTAAGCGTCATGAACGCTCCGTGGCCATTTGCAATGTGGGGCATCGACATATATGGAGAGATCAAGCCCACCGCTTCCAACGGACATCGCTTCATTCTTGTCGCTATCGACTATTTCACCAAATGTGTCGAAGCTACTTCATTTGCCTCAGTCACCAAAAATGTGGTATCCAGATTCATCAAACATAACCTCATCTTCCATCATGGTATCCCCGAAAATATTATCACCGACAATGGGACTAACCTTAACAATGCTATGATTATCAAGCTTTGCACTCAGTTCAAGATAAAGCATCATAATTCTTCTCCATATAGACCTAAAATGAATGGCGCAGTCGAGGCGACCAACAAAAATATCAAGAAGATTATGCAGAAATGGTAGTGACCTATAAGGATTAGCATGAGATATTAGCGTTTTCTCTACATGGCTACCGTACCTCAGCTAGGACATCAACTGGGGCAACTCCCTTTTCTTTGGTCTATGGCATGGAAGTTGTTCTGCCAGTGGAAGTTCAGATTCCCTCGCTAAGGATTATGCATGAAGCAGGCCTAGGTGAAGACGAGTGGGTTCAAATGAGATTGGATCAGTTGAACTTGATCGATGAAAAGCGATTGGCTGCTGTTTGTCATGGTCAAACGTGCCAAAAACGTATGATCAAGGCTTTCAACAAAAAGATCAAGCCTCGAGTATATCAAGTTGGTGACTTGGTGATAAAGCGCATCATTCTGCCAAAAGGCGACCCCAGGGGAAAATGGAATCCCACCTACGAAGGGCCATTTGTTGTCAAGAGAGTGTTCTCTGGCGGTGTCATGATGTTGACTACCATGGATGGTGAAGACTTCCCACATCCTATCAACATGTACATAGTTATAAAATACTACGCATAAAGGACCCGCTAGGTTGACACACCTAGGCAAAATAAGGGCATCCCGGCAAACCAAAAGGTTTGGGAAAAAGTTAGGGATATATGCAAAAGATTGTACACCTGGCAAGTTGAAAACCCGAAAGGGAGACTTGGGCAAAAATGGGTATCCTGGCGGGCTGAAAACCCGAAAGGGCGGTCCAGGCAAAAATTAAGGATTGAAAGTGTATGACTATGTCCCGTGGAATCACCACTGTCAAATTTATCACCAAGGTCCGAGTTCAAACGGTTCAAGATCAATCCAATCGGCTTCTGTCAACGGCAAGGGGCATTCGAAGACATTGGGGCAATAGTAGAGTTGGAATGCAATGAGATCATTTCACATGGCTATTATTTTTGTTTTCAGTTTTGTTTTCCTTCCGACAATTTTCTCTTACCAGGATCTCCGTCTCCTTGTACAAAAAACTCCTATTCATGGGTAAAATATCAATACAAATATACTTTGAAGTGCAAACTTTCTGTTTTTGTTTTGAATGCAAAATTGTCCAATGACTAAAATTGAACGAACATGTGCATATGAACATAGTTAAAACAGTTTGGCACATGTGTCCTGCTAAGCAACAACAAGCATCTCTTTAATGTATATGGAATATCCCGGCAGAGTTATCTCATTAACATTATCTCCACAAGACGGCTACAATAAACGAATCTCTAGCCACAGTCTCAATCTCTTGACAGCTCTCTCCCCATCTAAGTTGATCCTACAAGTAGAAGCCTTATGGATCTCTTACTCAAATAACTCACCTTGTTAGCAGTTCATCAAGTATTCCTCAACAGGGTTTATTTCCCCAACAGGGTTTATTTCCCCAACATACAACAATCCACGAACAACAAAATTCCCCAGCTTAGTCTATCCTCCCCAGTTGAGTCTGTCTTCCCCGGCTGAGTTTATACTCCCCAGCCGAGCCTGTCTTCCCCATCCTAGTTTATCCTCTCCATCTTGAATTTTCCTTTTAGACTATTGCAAATCATAGGGCCACAACCCCCAATCCCCAATAAAGTCGTCAACAAAACCTTTACTAGCTCCAAAAGATGCTATGAAGCCTGAACCCGACCAGAAAATAGTAAACTTCTTAAGTCACTATAGAGCCTAGACTCGACCAGATAATAGTGAAAACCTTTCAAATACTATGAAACCTGGACCCGACCAAATAATAGTTCAACTCTTCAAGATATAAAAGAACCTGGACTCAATCAGACCAAGGTTTAACTTCTTTTCCCCAGTAGAGTTTGCCTCTACTCCAACGAGTTATTGTGAAGCCTGGATCCAACCAAATAGCAATTCCCCTCATAATTTTGTTGTGAAACCTGGAATCTGACCAGATAAAAACTAAGTTCCCAAGCAAGTTACTGTAAAGCCTGGATCCAACCAGATATCAGTTCAACTCTATCTCTTCAGACAAGTTTATTGTGAAGCCTGGACCCGACCAGATAACAATTAATTTCATCCACCTCAAAATCTGCAAAGTCTGGAATCCGACCAGATAGTGGTTCAATGTCATTAAGTTACTGTAAAGCCTGGATCTAACCAGATATCAGTTCAACTTCGTTTATTCAAGCAAGTTATTGTGAAGCCTAGAGTTCGACTAGATAACAACTAGCTACAATGCCAGCAAGACACTATGAAGCATGGATCCGACCAGATAATAGTATAACTCTTCAAAAACTATGAAGTCTGGACCCGACCAGATGGTAGTTACCACTTCAAGTTACTATGAAGCCTGGACCCAACCAGATATCAGTTCAACTTCATCATTTCTAGCAAGTTACTGTGAAGCCTGGAATCCGACCAGGTAACAGTTAACTTCCTTATCCTCAGCAAATTGTTGTGAAGCTGAGAATCCAACCAGATAACAGCCTAACTTTACTCTCCCCAAGAAATTTTCTGCAAAGCCTGGAATCCGACCATATAACAGTTAATTGATCTTTCCCTAGTAAGTTACCATGAAACCTGGATCCGACCAGATAGCAGTTGACTTCCTCATCCTCAGCAAGTTGTGAAACCTGGACCCAACCAGATAATAGCTGACATTCAAGAGATATTCCCCAGCGGAAGCATTCTTTCAACCAAGTTTGAAGATATCTATATTCTTAAATCCCCAATAGAAATCTGGGATTCAGAACTCCTCAGCAGTAGTCATGGATTTATTTTCCCGGACAAATCATGCATTCATACATCATAGCATGTACATACAAAATGCATTTAACGTAATACCACATTTTATGAACATCACGCATACATCTGCATTTCACTAACCCTTTTTCCACAGGTGAAACATCAAGTTTTAGTATAAATCAACCAAATATTTGTGTTGATACTTATTCCAGTATTTACCATCATTCCTCCAAATGGCATCTATAATCCCATTCCCAATCCATCTTCGAGTGCAAATTTATGGGCACTCTAGTGTTCAATCATCTTCCACCTTCAAGTCACGAATGGCAGATCCGCCAATCTAACTCTTCAGATTTAAGAAGATTGAAGAGGGGCAGATGTTGTACCCCAAAATTTTCCCTCTCATTTCTCAAGTAATCTCTCACAAGATCTCCCTTGATTCAAGACTGCACAAGGGTTGATCAGCTCAAGACACCTCCTTAAACACGGATGACTGAAAATTAGGGTTTGGGTTTTCACAAGAACAAATGGAATTTTAATACTCCATATGACTTTCATGGATCATTTTGTACTCTCAAGATTGCTCATGTTAAGTTTCAAGTCTTGGATCACATTTTTGCTCAGTCAATTGATTAGTTGACCTAAAATCAACTATATTAGGGAAAAAGTCAATTGTGGTCAATTTACAGTCAAACTTCATAATTTTTTATCCATATCAACATTACGAACTCATATATGTCATTTGATCAAGTTTGGATCATAATTCCTCAAGAAATTTGATCAGATCATCAAAAGGGCAAAATGGTTAAAATTAGGGTTTTGACTTGGAAGGTTGAATTTCTGATTTTTGACCTAGCAAACGATTGATTGGTTTCAGTTATGATCTCAAGGTTTCAAATTCTTCATTTTGACCTAATGACATGGCTGAAAACATCTCTCAAGATTGATTGGTTGAGAGATGAATTTCAGTCAACTGATATAAAGTCAACTGTACACTGAAAAGTCAAACTTTGACTTTTTGGTCAAAATCAAGTGTAAAAGATCACAATTCATCAAAAAGTGTCAAAATGTGAAACTTGTTCATCAAGAAATCAAAAAGTCAAGATTTCATTTTGAAAAGTCATAATTTCTAAACTTAGAAATTTTTCTAAGTGTTAGAAAATTCATATTTTTTCACAACTTTGAGCCAAATTTTCACAATGATGCAAGATGATTCAAAGGAAACTTCCAACATGAAAGTTGTAGATCTCAATGAGATCTAAAACATCATAGAACACAACTTTTTCTAGAAATGTATGTATTTCAACTTATTATTTTAAGAAGACATGTTCATGAAACTTGGAAACTTAGTGAAAATTTTCCCTAGTTTAGGCCGGATTTTGACCTAACTTCATGGAAATTTTTCACATGGTTCCAAGATGAATATTAAAAAATGTCCAACATAGAGGTTGTAGAGGATGTTACAAGCTTTCCAAAATGTACAAGAACTCATTGAGATCATGCTTGAGCAAGAAGAATCGAAGGCAAGAAGTTAGGGTTTCCTTCTTGAATTACAAGTCATTTCTTGATGAACACATAACTCAATTTCAATGTTAGGCTGCATAATCTTCATTTGTAGACCTTCTAACTTGTGTATCTATCCATAATTAATGGATTACACAAACTTTTGAGCTATAATCCAAGTGGTTTAAGCTTTATTCAATTCACATTGCCATTTTGGGAAGAAAGTGAAGAATGTCATTCTTGAAAAGCAAGCTTTATGCACAAAGTCAATTCTTGAGCCTCTAACTTGTTCCCTCTGGTCACACTCCATCTACAAAGTTAGAAGAAAACTTTTTTAAAGCATAACAACTCTACATTAGCAAGTACACAAGGCATTGAAACTTGGATTTCTAAAAAAATCACATGTTGAGTTTAAACATTTGTTTTTGAATTCTGATCAACAACAAGTCTCCAAACTTGTTGCTTATAAATAAAGTCACTATTTTTGACCTAACACACGAGCATTAACACCCTGAAATACTCCTAAACTTCCTCAAGCCAGAAATTGCACACAAACTCCATTGTTTCACAGTTTCTGACCTTGAACTTGAAACTCTCAATTCCCTCGTGTGTTTTCCTTCCCAATCATTCCTAAAGCTCCTATACATCAAATATAACCCATCCCTAACCATGTTTCATAATTTTAACACCATTTACCATAACCTCCATAACAAAAAAACAAAGTCTGCACATTGACTTCTCCGAGCAATTCCAGCCATCCATTGATCAAGCTAATCATTGCATTAGCTTCCTAGGAACTTGAGGAAGCTAACTTGATCATTGCAGCACCTTGAATAAAGCTCAAACTCATTTCACGATTTCCATTTTTGAGGTACATTTTCTAAACTTCTATCTCTTCATACAAGCATCAATTGATTCTGATTTGTGAAGATAAATTGTAGATATCATTTCCCTGAAGCTGTACATGTTCATAGTTTTCATTTATATTGTTTGATCTTAGAGAATTTTAGGTTTGAATCTATGAAAAAGTTAGGTCAGGATTTGGTACTTTTAGAAATACATGCTCATCTTTGATAATTAGCTTAAGTTATTTACATATTCAGAATCATGATGAAATTTCTAATAAGTTTGATGTTGGAAGTTTTGTGAATGGATGGGAAATGAGTGAGTTACAGGAACCATGGCAGGAGGTTGAAGATGAAGTTCATTTCTGGAACTTGTTTTGTATTATGTATTTATTATTTCAGTTAAGTTAACAGATGTACAACGACCCAAGTGGCAAAGGTAGCGCACGTTGTTTGAGGTAATGGGTTCAACACCCAACACTACTTTTTGTTTTGTTTTTTAGCATTTCTCTCTTTTTTTTGTTTCAAACAGATGCGTTGGGCCTCTAAATAGTTGGGCTTTGCCTTTTTGCTGCTTCTAACCCCCTGCCTTACTTTTGCGCACCTGGCCCAACTTTATTTTATTTATTTCATTTATATTTATTTCTTTTCTTATTTTATTTTATTTCAGTTTTATTTTTTTATTTTTTATTTATTACTATTATTATTATTATTATTATTAAATAAATATAAAAATATTTTTATTTATTATATACACTTATATATTTTATTTTCTTTATAAAACAAAAAGGATAAAAAAACATTTTCTTAAACAAATTAATTTCTTTTTTTCTTAAATAATTAATATTTAGACTTAGGTTTAATTATTATTTTATTTTATTTTAAGTTAAAATTAACTTAGAACTTAGGTCTTTTAATTAATTTAATTTCCATTTTATTTTCATTAATTTAAAACCTTTTCATAAAAAACCCTAAAAATACTTTTTTTAACTTAATTTCTTTCTTAATTAGTTTAGGTTTAAGTTTTGTTTAAAATTTATTTAATCCTTTTTTTACTTAGGTTAAAACCCTTTCACAAAAACCAAATAAAAATCATTTCTTTTTTTCCCTTTACATTTGTACATTATATTTTTAATTCTTGTACAATATTCAATATAGTTGTAATAGTTAATTAGGTTTAATTTTCTTGCAATCCCCATTTGTAAATTTGTATACCCCCTCCCCCAATGATGTAATAGCTTAGTAATTTTTTATATTCCGTAATTTATCGCTTTATATAAATGCTAGTAATTAGGGTTTGTATGGAAAGACTAAAACCAACAATTAAAAAACCCTAATTCAAGATAAATAATGCACATAAATCAAACACATTTGCACACTTGCACCCTTAGGGTAATTCCACTTTGTTACCTTGCAAAAATGGCCATGTTATGCATGTGGGATATCTTAGCAAAAACAAATCAAAAATACAAGATCATAGTCCCTCGATGACGCTATCAATGTTACCTTTCAAAATGATCTTAGTCCCTCAAAGAGAAATGCTAAGATATCTCACAACATTACTATCATGGTTATACGATAACCCACTCCTGTCCCTTTACATCCAAAGATAAGGCTTCTTACCAAATCAATGGTAAGATAGCAATATCAAAGGAAATGAAGAAATGAACTAAGACTTTTGAGTAGGTAGATTATTCCTAGTTGCTTGCTCATTTTCAAATCAAACATCCTTACTTATTTTCAAAACAAACAACAACACTTTTAAAACATTTTCCAAACTTGAAATATTTCCAAAAGCTCAACACTTTGTATACGTTCTTACGAACGAGAACCATTACAAAGTTTGCCTAAGCGAAGGCACCTTTTCAAAATACTTTCAAAAACCCCACAAAGCACATTTTCAACCAAAAGCAAGTGATATAGCAAGCAACTAAGAGCCCATAGATAATTATGGATGAAAAGGGTTCTAATACCTTCCCTTTTCATAATCTACCCCCCGAACTCAAGAAATAATCTCAAAGGTCTTTCCTGTTCTTTTCAGCCTTTCCTTTTGGATAAAAGAAAATTCGGTGGCGACTCTTGCTAACCGTAACATTTGCGATAAAATGCAAAACACCCAAGTCAGTTCTCCCACCGTATCACACACTGCAAAAATCAGAAGGAGGAGTCGCCTGAAAGCTTTAAAGAATTGTTGCATAAAAGAATCTTCTATTTAGTAAAATTTTCAAGGACCACCATAAGAATTGGGAGTCAAAAAGATAAAATACCATTCATTTGGGAATAAAACAAGTCAGAACAACTCATAAATATGTGGAAACTAATTTCAGAATCTGTAGAAAATAAAGCAGCTACTTAAGAACAAGAAGTGAAGAAATCAGAAGATGATCATCCAAAAGCTTCTTCTTTTCAAGTTCTGAATAAGGCATAGCTACTCAAAGATATATTCTCAAAGGATGTCAAGAAGAAATGAAGAATCATAAACATGAAAAAAAAAACTCGAGACTGATCAAACTCTAGACTAATAAGTTGCAAGTTCTCAGAAGTATAAATAGAATAGAATCTCATGACCCTCATAGAATCTCTTAAGAAGGATATAGAATCATACTCGTAAAGCGTCAACAGGTGCCATCAAAACTCTCTCTCTTATATTTTTTATTTTATTAAAAAGATTGTTTAGATTATAAAATTATCTATGACGTCTCTTCATTTCTCCGTAATATGTCACAACATGTGCTATATCGTCTTCTTGAAATTAGGAATATGTCATCATTACTTTCCTTGCGTACACATTTCCAAAATTATCTTTATATGTATTTTAAATAATCTTCCCATATTTTATCGCTTCCCTAGTTCTAGTTCAAACGCTAAACTCCCAAAATCAGTTATGAACTTTTAAATCAAAATTGCTCTTGAAAGGATCTCACCTCCTAAACACAGACCTTTTCCTCATCTTCTCTCTTTATCACTTGGGAATGATCAAGAGAGTATAGAATAACAACCATATGATGCTCCTGAAGTTACTCTATTTACAAATTTGGACTCCTTAAAAGTTCTTTGTGACCCCTTCGTAGATTTTAAAAACATCAAAGATAATGGCTTTGATCTTTTGGTTGATGTTATAAACAAAGGATGGGAAAACTACTTCAACCTTCTCAATGGACCCGTTCTTCCCCACCTTGTGAAAGACTTTTGTCTACATTCTAAGTCATTAATATTCCAAGTAGTGTCATTTGTTAAAAGGAAGAAGGTTACTGTCAATGAATAAATCATCGCCAAAGTTTTTAATCTTGATGGAAATGGAATAAGGTGCTATGAAGCAAACACTCGATGGTCGGAAATGATGGAATTTTATCAAGTCATCTTCAAATCACAGAAAGCCTCGAAGAGTGATGGTCTTCGTGATTATCTAAGAATCTAGGCCAAAATATTTTAATCATCAATAATCCAAGTGCCACAAAGGAAGCATGCTTCGATCATTCATGGAGATCTGTTATACATATTATACTTCATTTCCTTGGGAATTTGTATAAATCCCCTCTCTCTTGTTTTCCATCATTTGAGAGATAACGTAAGAATGACTAGTGATGGAAGTGATAAAATGAAGAGTTATATTCCTCTTGGAAGACTCTTATCTAGTATCATCTCTGAGAACATATATCTAAGAGATCTGGATGATAAAGACCTTAAGATGACCATTGGTGAACTCTTCAACTCTGTGAACCTAGTAGAAATGGGAATTCTGGAAAAGGTATCCAAACCATCTGAAGAAAAGGCTATGAACGTCAGTCTACCAAGAAAGATTCCTCAGTTCATAATCCAAAATCAAAATAAATGCCTAAGGGTAATGTTTCTTTTTAGAAACTACAATATGGAAGCAGATAGTGAAGAAGCGAGAAGACGATGTTGTAAAGAACCATATCTCTTTCCAACAGACAAAAATCTATCTAGCAAGAAAAGGTTAGTCATAAATGTTATGATTCAAGAGTCTGAAACATCTCAGAGGAAAAAGAAGAAAAAGAAAAGGATATATTCATTTATGGATACTAATGAAGTAATCTCATCTTCTTTCTCATATGAGCTTACTACTACTCAGTCTAATGCCCCTTGCTCTAGCTCTGATCTTAGGAATATTGTCTTACCACTTCCCTCATCCACTACAGTGTTCCCCATAACCATTTTTACCTCCTCACTCCATCAAAGTCCTGATATACCAGATCAGGATCTTGAAAAGAGTATCTTACTTTTCACAGAAGATGCCTTGACAAAAATTAGGAAGCTTTGAAACCTATCTGGCTCAAGTACTGATTCATCTCTTCTAAGTAACAACTTGAATGAGTTTATAAAATGGATGGATGCTGAATTTCTAAGAATATAGGATTTGTCTGACTAGACTAAGGAAAAGTATTTAACAGAAATAGCAGAAAAGTCTCTAGCCCTTGAAGCTCAAAGAGCAGCTGAAAAGGAAGCAGTTGAAAAAGAGGCCGCAGAAAGAGAAGCTGCCATAAAGGATCAAGCTGAGATACAAGAATTCTCCAGTATAAGTTCTGGCTTATTTCCTAAGATTCTAAAGTCTATGGAGGAGATGCAGATGGAATAAGAATTAATTAAAGAGCTTTTTGCAAAACAAATGGAGTTCAATAACATGATTAAGGAGTTTATTAGCAAGTTTGAACAAAACAACCAAGACAATATCTTACCTTAAAACTTTTGTTTTGCATGTTGTGTTGTTAAGATAGGTTGATTAATTTTCTCCCTTCATCATAATCACTTTTCTTGTATTATGATAATTGCTTGTATGTGCTTCCATTTTGTTATCTGTTAAAATAGGGGTATGTGCTTATTGCCTTCATACCTTTGGAAGAAGTTCTCTCTAAAATCTTCTTTAGAGAAGAAATTGTTGAAAGCATCCAGAAAATTGTCCCTGCAAGTGCTCTGGTGAAGAAAAAGTATGAAGTCTTTAATGGTTAAATGATGTGTGTTTATTGTTTAAGTTTCTTTGTTCTGTTTTCTCTAGTTTTTTTTATTGAGTCTGTACTACTTTTCTTTCAATCAATGAATTATGTTTCTTATGTTGATTCTCTTCTTAGTTTAATTTTCTCTATCCTTGTATTACCTTTTTGATTTCTGACAAAAGGGGAGAAAGTAAAATGGATTTTGATAACATTTATGTTCAGAATATATTAAACTCAAACATATAAAATAATGTTTCTACTAATCGTTTGTTTGATGTTTCAATCCAGGAACCTTAAATAAGTTCACTGAGTACTCTAAGACAGGTTGAGGATGAAGAACCTGATGCAAAGGTTGAGAACCTTATGGATGAATGGATGAAATCAACTCTGATTTCATATAGTAGAAGTTGTACACTTTATGAATATATGAATATATGAAAATTCAAACAGTTGTACCAAACACAATTCAGAAGTTATAAACTTACTGAAATTAAGGTAATCTTGCTTGATATCATATTATTTAGAAGTTATGAACTTTCTGAAAGTATGGAATTCAGACTTAAAGCTCAGTAGTTGTGCTCTCCAGAAAGGAAGACAAGTCAACATTCTGATGCACGCTCTCATGCAGAGATGCCACTCAGAAGTTATGCTTTGATACATGTGCTTATGCAACTGTTTTGGTTGTGATACCAGAATCAAGGAATAGAAGCGTTGATACATGATGCATGGCATTATTCAATCAGGCTCAAAATCAAGATTTTGATTCTTCATCAAGTGTCGATAGAAACCAGGTTCTAAGATGAAGACCAGGCGTTCTAGTCAGACTCTGATAAGTTGTTTTAGGGAAGTGTTACTTCTCCATCTATGTTTTGAATACTTAAAATTTATTTTGTGAGTCTTGGGCTCAGGGGGAGACTCTGAACAAGCTTAAATTAAATTTTGGGTTTAACAGATTCAGGGGGAGCTGTGAGCTTAACTCTGAATTTTTCGGTTACGGTGATTACCCTTTATAAATTGTTGTATCAAAATACATGGTTTTGTCATCATCAAAAAGGGAGGAGATTGTAAGAACAAGAAGTGTTTATACATTTAGCCTTAAGATTTTGATGATAATCTTACATGTTATCTTAGAGAAAAATTATATACATTAATGGTTTCGCTCTCGAGTATAGTTGCTGCTATAATGTTCTGACTATGGTATCAATGAATGTGACCTCATCATGTTATGAACATACACTACTGGAAGAAAACATGTGGTTACGTGTTACAGTTGAAGTCAAGATTCTGAATTCATCTTCTGCAACGTGTCTAAGGAACATTAGTACAAGAGGTTCTGATCGTGACTTTGTGGTTAAGATTTGAAGGCATTCTAAAGCTTTGCTTCTATGTTTTACAAGTTCTGAATATTATGAAGACGAGGTTCTGCTGAACAAGTTCTGATGATCTGAAGAAAAGTAAGTTCTTACAACTAAGTTCTGAAGACTCTAAAGAAAAGGTTCTAATAGGACAAGTTCTGAAGACTCCAAGACTTGGGTTCTAAGACTTAAGAGTGAATCTTCTACAACAAGCTTCAACGTTCAAAAATTCAAATATCTGAAGCCTCTGATAATAAGAAGAAGTTCAAAATGGTTAACATGTGATGTTGTACAAAAGGTACATAAAGTGTTTGTGACCTCTACCCTATAAGGTGGCATAAGGATAATCCTTTATAATGTATTGTCAACCACTCTCATTGTGACCATTGGTAACAAGCGGTTTGATTTACAGCTACATTTCTTTACTTAACGAATCTATGTTTACAAGCTTAATAGAAAAACATTATTCAGAGAAAAGATGGAAACCTATCGTTGAACAGTGACCAGATACAGAAAATATTATTTTATATTTTCTAAACTCTTACACCTTATTCTATCCGTTGGGAACTAACCGTTGGTGCATGTAAAGAATTTTTTATCCTCACAATGTCTCTCTCTCTCTAAAGGATATAAAAGAAGATCGGATATCTGAAGAAAGTTGTTGTTGACCATCAAGCTAAAATGTTGTGGATGCTGAAGATGTCAATGTTGCAATGCTAAACATTCTGAAGACCACTACACAGAAGAGACAAAAGAAAAGAAAGAAGAAGAAGATTTTAAAAAGATGTAATTCAACGATCATCATATACATCAAAGAAAATATGTTCAAGGTACCTGAATGATTCAAGATCATTTAAACTTTTTTTACCGGTTTTTTAAGTATGATCCTCCATTTTATTCAAAATATTTTGTAAAGCATGCCTAGTTTTAGTCTTTAACTAACTAGTTTGGATGTTTAAGTTTCAAAAACATATTTCCTCTTCTTTTCAGGAACCTTTGACTATGTCTATGACTTTTAGAAGTCTTTAGAGAATTAGAATTAAATTGACATATTTTTACAAGTTATTTTCTTTTTTTAACCTAATTTTTGGCTTAGGAATATACTTAGAGTTTTACTTTGATAAAAGCTTGTGTTTGAGAATTTATTTTGTGCATAGTTTTTGTTTAACTTCTGATATGGCATATGCTACCGACTTGGGAATTATTTTGGAGAAACCTCTTCAACCTCATTGGATCTTAGGTGTTGATAGCTTGAAAAACCAAATCCACCAAAAATGGATGAATGATATTGATGATATTTGAAACCCTAGTACATCCTCTCTCTCTTTATCTCATCCCCTTCTTACTTTTGCTACATGTTGTTGGATATGATCGATATATCATTTCTCTAAATATATGGCACATAGATTTCTATTAACCGGCCTCAAAATAGGTGCGACTTCTACATAAGTCCATATATGATTGCTTAACATAGTGCTAAATTTTGTCCCGATTCGAGAAATGATCATTCATGGCCCAAACCAATGTTTGAAAGCCTAAATATGTTTAATTTGAAACCTTTGATCCAACAACCTTGAGTTTCATTGTTAGGAGGCTTTGATATTATCAATCCTCTAATGAACCTTCATAAACTATTGGTCTAAGTGAATCATTTAAACATCGTTGATCATGTGTTGTTTCCTTAAAATACTTGAAATAAATGATATACTTGATAAAAAGCAAATGAGACTTGTTGTTTAGAAGCTTTGATTCTACCAATCTTCTAATGAGTTCTCAAATGCAAGTTTCAAGATGGTCATTCAACTAACGTCTAATTTCTAACTCACTAAAAATTGAATTTCACTTTGGGGTTTTACTTTATGCCTTCATTCCCTTACTTTTATGTACCATTTACCTTGGTATTTACATTTCATTTCATTTTCATCTTTGCTCACTTGAGCATTTATCTTTATGCCTTCTTTATTTTGCTCATTCGATCTTTTATTTTCTTTTTTTGAAGACATTTAATAATCAACTTGAACAATAAAAAACCTTAAGGTTACTTGGACTATTTTGTTACTATCCTTGGCATTATGGAGTTATGGACTTCTTGGACTTAGGATTAGAAGCTTTGATAACCTTGGGACCTTGTGACTCTGATTGTTATTTTGTATGGAGTTCTTGGGGTTTACCCTATGACATTAGGTTGATTTTCTTTGTGTGCAGGTTATTCTGATTATGTGCTTTATCTGTGATTGGGAATTCATCTGTATACAGCTGTTACTCTACCCAATTTTTGTGAAGACTTAATGCATCTAAGGTTTGGTATTCTTAATAGGTTTAGTATCTTTTCTTGCTTGGTTTCAATCCAAAGGATGGGAATTTTACATTGACTCCTTATGTCAAGTGTTGGCTTCTTGTTGGTTAGACAGTTCTTTTCCCTAGATTTTACCGTATGCTTTAGGATGGTCCCTTCATCTCCTCTTATCTTCTTTAAATTAAAAAATATTCCCCCTCATTTTCAAAACTCTTCTTATTTTTCTAACTTGAACCACTTTCACAATAAACTTGGACTTAGGTCTATGCATTTTCAAAAATATTTTCTTAAATCAATCTTTAACCAACTTAATCATACTTCGACATTTTTGTGAGAAAACTAAAAGTCATTCAATCTCATTCAAATAATTTTTCCACTTTGGCTTTATACTTTAAAATTTTCTCAAAAGATTAGACTCTTGTCAATCCTCGTAGTGATGTGAGTTACTATACTTCTATGATATGTAGTGAAGTGAGATATTTTCCACTTGGGTGTTGAGTAAGGCTCTATGGACTTTAAAATCTAAGTTATATCCTCTATTTTGAGATGATTCAAATTCTCCTTTCTCATAGTCGTGGGTAGTAAGTATGTTTTTCACTCGGATATGACGATAATGTCTTTTCTCTTAAAAATTAACCAACACACTTGTGTTTTAATTTTTTTTTAAAGATGAACTATGAGTACTCTGACCCCCTATTGCAAGGAAGGTGGTACATAGGCACTAAAGGTTCACAACCGCGGTGGGTGCAAAATTGTAAAAAGTACTTCTCTTCTCATCTCCACCATCTATTTTTGTATACAACACTAATAACCAAAATACACAAATTTTCAAAGAGGTTCCTACGGAGTACCGTAGATGTTTAGGGTGCTAATACCTTCCCTTTGCATAACCAACCCCGCACCTAGATTTTATCCCCCTATTTTTTGGGTTTTTCGCTCTTTTCCCATTCCTCTGGAAACAATAAAGTGTCGTGGCAATTTTTATTTGATTTGTGCGAGTCAAGTCAATCCAAGGCTTAGTATCAACATTTCTACCACTAGACAACTGCACCAGATTATCATTCATATAATTCACATCAAAAATCTGGAATTATCCGGGAAAACCATAAACCATATTCACTTATCCTTCATATTCAACCATTGGTTTAATTATGTTGATAAGACCTTCATCCATCATTTCTTGAAAATCATATCTCACCTTATCACATCCATGGCTATTTGTACTGCACATACTACAACTAGCATGGTCATGTGTATAATATATGAATTCACAGAGATCAACATGCATCTTCACTAAATCTCCTCTCACCAAGTTAATATAAAAAATCTAGAAGTCCCCGAGACAACCAGCAACCATATTTACAATGCTTCCATCTCCATGCTTGGGTAACAGATTATCTTTTACGTTAGGACCAACATCTTCAAAAGATAAAAGACCAGATCTCACCATCTCCATGCATATTCTTTGAACAATTCCTTATCTTTCTGAGCCATCGCTCTCAGTTGGTCATGGTCAGGTTCCATAAACATATTGTACTTGTACTTATTGGTAAAAGCTTCGCCCAAATCATTGAAATTGCGAATATTGCTACTATCTAAATCCATATACCATTTCAAAGCAGCATCGATTAAGGTATCCTAGAAGAAATGAATAAGAAAACACTGATCATCAGTATGAGTGGATATCTTTCTTATATACATCACTAAGTGGTCACGAGGACAAGAGTTGTCCTTGTAATTCTCAAATTCTGGAACCTTAAACTTCACTAGAACTTTTATGTTAGGAACTAAACAGAGTTCAGTGACGTTTTCCCAAATAATTCTTTCCCTCGAAGAGCCTTCATTTCCTTCTGCATCTCATTGAATTGGTCGTGAAAGTCATCTAATCGATCATAGAATGCCACACTTTCACTTGGTGGAGGAACAGACCGATAAACTTTGTCATTAATAAACAGTGCAACATTCACTGAATGAGGCGCAGTATAATGAATCTCATTTATAGCAGCAGGAGCAGCATGCACCATAGGAGACGCAGTACTAGCAGTTGCTTGAGAAAATGGAGCAACTTGAGCATCAGGATTATAACCTTCTGGTACGAAGTTCTCAGGCATTCCCCATGGGTAGCCTTGAGGCATACGGTATTGAGCAGTAGTAATTGGAATTATAGAAATGGGAACCGACTGAACTTCTAAAATAACAGTCATCTGTTGTGGTTGAGCAACATGAGGAGACAGAGGAGGAAGTGGTGGCTGATTCTGAGCAACCACCAGAGATTCCACCAAAGCAGTCAGATTGGCCATACCAGCCCTTAAAGCAGTACATTCTTTGCACAACTGACGATTTTCTTATTCAAGATTCTCCATCTTCTTCTTGGAATTAGCTCGAGTATTATATCTATCAGACAACTTTCTAACTGAACTAAGTAGAGAAACACAGTAAGGAACCTAGGTATTAATAAAAATGCAAGAATATATGCAAAATGATGCATGATATGCAATTCATATGACTTATTTATTATTATTTTTATTTCAAGGAACTCAAAGAATCATAGGCAATTGCAAATATTATAGTACTAACACATTTTGAAATACTGAAAAAATTTGTTATAATAACTTCAGAATGGACTATAAATTTTAGTATAAGTTTCAATGATCCTAAGTACAAGAGAATAAATATGAAATCTAAAATCTTAAGGAGCCAAAGTTGATGAAGATCTCTCCACACACTGGCGCTTTCGTTGGAGTCTCGTTGAACCTTCAACCACTTGTTCTCTTTTGTATACTTGTCGGTGACTTCTTTCCAACCACCAAAGTCAGAAAGTGAGAAACTAGGTCCAGGACGAGCTCTAGAGGAAAATAAACCTTCTTGTTTCTCCATCATCTCCATAGAACGACTCTTAAGAATTTCAATCAAGTCATCCTTCTCCTTCAATTCTGTTGAGTAGGACAACTCCAAAGTCTGGTACTTGTTCTTCCATGCTTCCTTCTCTTGCTGCATCCTAGCCAGGGCAATCTGAAGTTCTTCTATATCATCTAAAAGAGGATGAGTAGTCCTCATAAACATATCAGATATAGGTTCTTCACGAGAATAAGGCATCTTCAACTGAATTTCCCTTGTTTGTACCATCCGAGGATGAGGTTCTAAAGAAATAGCTCTTCTTGGTTCCAAATCTTTTCTACTCTTCTTATGAATATGGCGCCAAGCCTTCTCAATCTCTTTCTTAGCCCCCTTGTGATTTTTTCCTTCTTTGAGAAAGAAACCACTTAGATGAATATTGTTTGGGTTATCTATCATCGGATATCCAAGCTGACAATGCACAAGAACGAAATTGTAGTTAATTCCTCCCTTTGTACCAAGAAGAGGCACATTGGGAAAACTACCACAGCTATTAATAATCTCCACATCATAATAAGATTCGTAACACTAATAAATGTTAGAATGAGTGAGATCCATAATCTTCGGGGCCCAACGAGGTTCCTTCTTGGTATCCCAAAAGGCAACAGACCTAGGTAAGTGAGAAATAAAGCACTTATATAACAACGACATGCAATAAATGATCAACCCTCCCTGATAGAAATTCCTAAGATGTATGGAATAATAAGTATCTCCTAGTAGTGTAGGGACTGGATTCCTAATCATAAAGATCCTAATGGCATTAACATCAACGAACTTGTCGACATTAGGAAACAAGAACAAACCATAGCTGAGCAAAGCAAAGATAACCTCAAAAGCAATCGTACTCTTCATATTGAAAAAGTAATGACCTTTCTCCAATAGAAATTGAGTAGGTAAACCCGAATTCCCCCTTTAGTAGTCATAGTAGCCTCAATCTTAGACTTCTTCAAATTGGTCATAATTAAAACCTCTTGAGATTTAGGCTCTATGTGATAGTGATAGAACTGACTATTTAATATGATGGTTTTGCGTTTTTTGTTCGCAAATGTGCGGTAAGCAAGAGTCGCCACCGTCTTTTATTTTATCCAACAAAGGAAAGGATGAAAAGAACAGAAAAAGACCTTTTTGATATGTTTTCTGAGTAATGGGGGTAGATTATGGAAAAGGAAGGTGTTATCACCCTTTCCATCCGTGGTTTTCCATGGGCTCTTAGAGGTTTGCTAATTTTTAAAATGCTTTTGTGCTTTGTGTTTGAAAATGTTTTGAAAATTCCTTAGTGCAGTGATTTGCTTTGAGTTTATCTCTTGTATCAGTCCTCAAGAGTGTTAACAAAGCAAATGTTTTTGAAATTGTTTTTGAAAAGTAGTATTTGTGTGTAAGTGCAAAAAGTATTCTTGAGCAAACTTCTAACAGCTATCTACTCTTAGTACTCGAAAAGGGTCGTTCTTTTTCACTTTTACTTTAGACAATGCTATCCTACTATTAGTGAGTAGGTAGCCTTCTCGTCGGATGTTTGAGGGACATTGAAAGGGGCGTTTAACAGTCATAAAGGCAACATACAGAGACGCTTTAGCAATTTCGTTTAAGGGACAAGATCATTTACCGAAAGGAAACACCGTAGGATCATCGAGGGACTATGATCTTTTTTATTTTTGCGGGTCTTTGATAAAGCATTCATGCCTCGTGGCTGTTTTTTAAAGGAAACCAAAGTGGGCGTACCTTAGAGGTGCTTGTGTGCAAGTGTGTTGTGTTTCAGATTTTTTTTTGTCTTTTTGTTAATTTTGCTAGCGTTTGATTATTAGTCTTATCATACAATCCTAATTACTAGAAGTTAATAAGAAAAGCAGTAAAATGCAGAGTATAAAGGTCCTACGCTATTACAATGCTTCGGGACAGTTACATAAAAATGCAAGAAACTGAAAGTGTGGAATTTTAAACCTAAAGCTATTACAACTGTGAGAAGTTACAGTAAAACAAAATGCGCGCGAATTTCAAAATAACGTCTAAAAATCCTAAGGATAAAAATCCTTTTGATGTTTCATTTTATTTTTTGGGAAAATGTTAAGATAATTAGATGATTAACTAATAAAATTAATTTAATAGAAAAAACTATCCTAATTTTTTTTTGTGGTTTTTTGTTTCAATATTAATAAAAAAAAGCAAGAAAATAAAAGAAATAAGTTAAAAACCAAAAAAATAAGAAAATGGAAAGAGGCTCTTTCGATCCAGGAGGGACATTCTTTCGATCCTGGACCAGGTATGATTCTTCGATCCAGGGCCCGGTATGGTTCTTCGACCCAGGGAAAAAAAGTCTTCTTCGATCCAGGGATGGAATGGTCTTTCGATCCTGGGCAAGGTCTGGTTCTTCGACCCAGGGGAAAAGGTCCTCTTCAATCCAGGGAAGGAAGTTATCCCTTTCGATCTGGGGGAGGAAAGGTTTTTCGATCTAAACCTGCAAGACAAACATTAGTAATAAACATGTTCTGGGTGTCTAACCCAGGACCTTCAATCCTGCATACATTGATTTATTTGGGCCAGACCTGTAGTGTTAGAGACAAAAGAAAACTAAAGTGGACCTGGTGTCTAAACCAGGCCCTCAGTTTTGAAACCAAATCGAACAGAGCCACCTGATATCCTAGGTGGGAATCGAGCGCTGAACAAACACTAATACATTATGAAATTATAAATAAAGGTTTGAAAGTTTACCAACAATAGGGTCCTTCGATTTGGAACCTTTGGGGCGTGGTTTAAGGTTGTTAAGTTCTCCGCTTTGATTCTCCTGGGTGTGGACTCCTGAATGTCTCTGGATTAAGGAATTGGTCTTCGTTTGGGCTGAAGGTGCCTGCAAAAAGGTGTTTCGATTTGAAATATGTCAGCGTGATCTTGTTTGTATGCAAAAGTATATGTGTTTGTTCTCTCTTTCGTTTTATCCTTTTGTTTTGCTCTCTTCTTCTCCTCCTTTTTTTTTCGTCCTCTTGTAATGTGTCTTTGGCCTCATACTTATAGAAGTGTGAGGGGACAAGAGAAATAATGTTGGTAACGGTCATTTGAATGCCATTAATGTGAAACGTAACCTTGGCCAAAGTTAAGGGATCTTGTCCCTTTTTTTTGAATTTGAAGGATATGTAACTGGCCTTTGAATACCCTCCATCACTTCTCTTCGATTGGCTTTCTGAATGCATCTTCGAACGGGCCTTGTTACTTTCTTCGAACGACTTTCTGAATGCATCTTCGAATGGACTTCTGAATGCATCTTTGAATGGAACCTTATGAAATTCCTTCGAATGGATCTAATGAAGTTCCTTCAAATGGACCTTGTTGAAATTCCAATCTAAGGGCCTTGTTAAAATGCCAATCGAAAGGCCTTGTTAACAGGTTATCCGAGAGGCCTTGTTAACAGGTCAATCGAAAGACCTTTGTCTCTGCCAATCGAAGGGCGCTATGTGGATGCCAATTGAAAGACATTTTTGGGGATGCCAATCGAAAGGCACTCTGGAGTGGACAATCGAAAGGCACTCTAGAGTGGCCAATCGAAAGGCACTTTGGAGAGGCCCATCGAAAGGAACTTTGGCCAATTTCAAAATTTGTTGTTTCTTCAAACAAGTGTTTGTAACCACCCATGTTAGAGGATATCTTGCAAAGATGAGAGGGAAATTTTGGGGTACAACAGTTTCCCCTATTCAATCTTCTTAAACCTGAGGATGTAGATTGGCTTGCGTGCCTTTCGTGATCTGAAGGTGGAAGATGATTGAACACTAAAGTACCCAAAAATTTGCACTCGTCTAAAGTGATACTGTTGGTGAATAATATCGGGAATGGGCTTACAGATGCCATTTGGAAAAGGTGACATGAGACTGTCGGAGATGGGCTTAAAGATGCCATCCATGAAACATCACGGAAAGTCGTCAGAGATGGGCTTAAAGATTCCATCCAGATGAATGTTGATTTCATGGGATATTCCTTTGCGGGGATTCCTGTTCCTGCTGTCTAAGAAGGAGTCTGTTGGGAAATGTTTTTTAGGGGAATAGAGTATAGGAGATTCGGTTATCCATTACTCTACTGGGGAGTCATCTCTTGACTGAAGATATTAAAGTGAGCTGCTATCTGGTCAGGATCCACGCTTTGCAGTAAATTGCTGAGGATGATAAAGCTGACTGCTATCTGGTCGTATTCTAGGCTTCACAGTGACTTATTGAGGAAATAAGATTAAGGTTTTATCTGGTCGTATCCAGGCTTCAGTGAAGAAATTAAGCTGTTATCTGGTCGGGTCCAGGCTTCAACTTGAATCTGAGGTGTACCGTTATCTGGTCATATCCAGGCTTTGGTAATTTGAAGAAATTAAGTTGTTATCTGGTCGGATCCAGGCTTCAACTTGAATATGAGGTGTGCTGTTATCTGGTCGTATCCAGGCTTCGGTAATTTGAAGAAATTAAGTTGTTATCTGGTTGGATCTAGGCTTCAACTTGAATCTGTGGTGTACCATTATCTAGTCGTATCCCAGCTTTGGTAATTTGAAGAAATTAAGCTGTTATCTGGTTGGGTCCAGGCTTCAACTTGAATTTGAGGCATACTTATATTCGGTCGAATCCAGGCTTCATAGTAATTTGATAGAGTAAACTGCTATCTGGTTGCATTCCATTCTTCGTAGCACCTTATACTGTATCTGGTCGAAATCCAGGCTTCACAACATCTTAAATTGTTGGTTGACTATTATTCGGTTGGATCCGGGCTTCATAGTAACTAACAGGGTAAACTGTTATCTGGTCGGATTCTAGGCTTTGCAGTGCTTTATACTGTTATCTGGTCGAAATCCAGGCTTCACAGTGTCTTTGAAGAAGTGAACTACTATTTGGTCGGATCCAGGCTTGGCAGCGCCTTATACTATTATCTGGTCAAAATCCCGGCTTTACAGTTTCTTCAATTGGAATGGAAATCAGAGAGATCTTAGTGTCGATCTGGCTGAACCAGAAAAAATCTTGGGAGGAATCTTTCTGAGGAAATTGTTGAAAATAACCCTCCATCAGACGTAGCTTTTGAGAAGACTACCTGGTCACATAAGTAGCAGTGTTCGTTGATTTGATCTTTCCCTTAAAAAGGAAAAGAGTTAGTCATATGCAATGTCATGATGTATGAAATGTATTGTGACGATGTTCTCAAAATAAATGAGATTATGTTGTATGCGATGTGTATGCACATGCCATGATGTATGAAATATGGAAGGTTATTGAGATGTTTCCCGGTCTAGGAAAATAATTCCTGGACTACTGCTGGAGAGTATTGGGAAGCTAAATCCTTCATTTCTGTTGGGGATGATGAATAGAGATGATTCGCTGTGGATTTCCTCTTTCTGTTTAGGATAACCTGTTGGGGATTGACTCTGCTTGAGAATTGATTCTGCTTGAGAGTAGATCTATGGAGAGAGATGCTTGTTGGAAGATTCTGCCGATGTAGATAAATAAACTATGTTGAGGAATGAACTTCTGTAATTTGAGAAACAAACTCTACCTAGGATGAGGTTTTATAACTGTTTGAAATTATGAAGCTCGGTTGGGGAACACAGACTTCAGCTCTCTGCGGGAGGAAGTTTGTTGGAGGAGATAAATCCTGTTTGGGGATGAAGGAGTCAAAACTTGGTTGTTTCTGCTCTGTGGGGAATATAGATGTCATGTGGTTGTATGCAATGGTGACTCCGTCTCAAATTGTCTATGTCCTTGTACCTGTTGGAAGGAGTAACTGTCAGGACTGTAAATTGGTTTTTCTTTTAGACTTTGCCCCTGTTTCTTAAAGTCAATAGTAACCGTCTTTTTGTTTTTTTATGCAAATATTTGTGAACAGTAATCAAATGCATATGTCAAGAATAAGTCATTGGACGTCTTTGCAAAACAAAACAAAAAAAAGAAAAACAAACAGTTTTGTACTTTCAAAGAAATGATTTGTATTGATTTCTGAAGTTTTGCCTATAATAGGCGTTTTGTCCAAAGAGGCTTACGATCTAGTAGGAGAACACTGCCGTAAGAAGTGAAAACTATTCAAAATAGTGTACAAAGAGAAGAAAACAGCTATGTGCAATAATCTCATTGGGTTTCAATTCTGCTATTGCCCCTATGTCTTCGAGTGTCTCATCACTTTGCTGCTTGTCCGAAGCTGACTAGATTGGTCGGTACCGTCTGAGCTTGATAATCGATACTGGAGTCTGATTGCAAGGTGATCCAATGGGACATAGTGATATGCTTTAAATCCCTAATTTTTTCCTGGACCGCCCTTTCGGGCAATCAGTCCACCGGGATAACCTTTTTTTCCCAAGCCGCCTTTTCAGGTTTTCGACTTACCGGCTGTACAATTGTTTTTGTTTTTTATCCCTAATTTTTTCCCGAACACTTTTAGTTCGTAGGGATGCCATTATTTTTGCCTAGGCCAGTCAACCTAGCGGGTCTTTATTCATGTGTAGTATCTTTTCACTATGTCCGTATTAACAGGGTGAGGAAGGTCGTCACCATCCATGGTGGTCAAAATCATGGCTCCACCTGAAAATATACTTTTGATCACAAATGGCCATTCGTACGTGGGAGTCCATTTTCCCATGGGATCACCTTGTGGCAGTATGATGCGCTTGATTACCAGATCGCCCACTTGATACACTTGACGTCTAACTTTTTTGTTGAAAGCCTTAATCATCTGTTTTTGATACATTTGACCATGACTGACAGCAGTAAGCCTTTACCCATCAATCAGATTTAATTGATTGAGTTGAGTCTGGATCCAATCGTCTTCGTTCAAGCCTACATCCTTCATGATCCTCGGAGAAGGGATCTGGACCTCAATGGGCAGGACAACCTCCATACCATATACCAGAGAATAAGGTGTTTCCCCTGTCGACGTGCGTGCTTAGGTGCGATAACCATGAAGAGAAAATGGTAACATCTCATGCCAGTATTTATATGTCACCGTCATTTTCTGTACAATTTTCTTGATGTTCTTGTTAGAAGCCTCCAAAGCGCCATTCATCTTCGGCCAGTAAGGGGAAGAATTATGATGTTGGATCTTGAATTGCTTACAAAGTTAGGTGATCATTGTATTGTTGAGATTTGTACCATTGTCAGTAATGATTCTCTCTGGCACACCATACCGAAAAATCAGGTTGTGCTTGATAAACCGTGTCACAACATTCTTGGTAATAGAAGCAAAAGAGGCAGCCTCAACCCACTTCGTGAAGTAATCAATGTCCACCAGGATGAAGGGATGCCCATTGGAAGCGGTAGGCTTAATCTCTATGATCAAGTCAATGGCCCACATTGCAAAGGGCCAGGGAGCCGTCAAGACATTCAAGGGAACCGGAGGTACATGCACTTTATCAGCATAGGTCTAGCATTTGTGACAAGTTCGGGAATACTGATAGCAGTCTGCTTCCATAGTGGACCAATAGTATCCTGCCCGTTGGATCTTTTTAGCCATGTTGTGTCCACTAAAATGGGTGTCGAAGGTACCTTCGTGTAGATCTGCCATAATCCTCTCTGCTTCATTTTTATCTACGTGTCAAAGTAAAGTAGAGTTATAATTTCACTTATAGAGGATTTCATTACTGAGGAAGAGCTTTGCGGCGAACCTCCTCAGGAACTTCTTATCATTGGCAGATGCCCCCTCGGGATATTCTTGAGCCTCGAGATACCTTTTCACTTCATGGAACCAAGGTTTGTCTGCTACCTTTTTAGTGTCAATCTCGTAGCAATATGTCGGTTCATCCAACCTTTCAATAGTGATCCGAGGGGCCTTGTTATCCCAACTGACCTTGAACATAGATGACATGGTAGCTATTGCGTCCGCTAACTAATTCTCTTCTTGTGGTAAGTGTTCAAAGGTGACCTCTTCAAAGTGTGGGAGCAGTGTCAGCACATGTTCTTTGTAAGGGATGAGGTTCGGGTGCTTCGTGTCCCACTCGTCTTTGATTTGACTTATTACCAAGGCTGAATCTCTGAAAACTATCAAGAACTTGATCCTTAGGTTAATAGCAGCTTTGAGACCCATGATGCAAGCTTCATACTCCACCATATTATTGGTACAGTTGAAGCATAATCTGGAAGTAAAAGGAATCTGACAGCCCTCAGGTGATATGATTACAGCACCAATGCCATTACCGAGTGCGTTCGAGGCTCCGCCGAAAACCATAGTTCATCGGGATCCTTCCTCAGGTCCTTCATCCAGTCCAGGTTCTTCACAGTCAGTCACTGACATAATATTCTCATCTGAGAACTCAAAATTCATGGACTGGTAGTCATCCACAGCTTGATAAGCCAAATGATCGGCTAGTACAATTCTCTTGATTTCTTTCTGGGTTGTGTATTGGATATCATATTCGGTCAAGATCATTTTCCATCTTGCTATTCTTTCGAAGAGTGTTGGCTTCTCGAATATGTACTTGATCGGATGCATATTAGATATCAGCAAGGTAGTGTGGGTCAACATATACTGTCTCAGTCGGCGAGCAGCCCATGCCAAAGTGCAGTAAGTTTTCTCGAGCAGTGAGTATCTTGTTTCACAGTCGGTAAACTTTTTGCTAAGGTAGTATATTGCATGCTCTTTTCGACCAGACTCGTCATGCTACCCCATCACACACCCCATTGAATTATCTAACACTATTAAGTACATTATCAAAGGTCTTCCTTCAACTAGAGGCATCAGAATCGGTGGTTCTTGAAGGTATTCCTTGATTCTCTCAAAGGCAGACTGGCATTCGTCATTCCACTTTACCACTTGATCTTTCTTCAAGAGTTTGAAGATTGGCTCACAAGTAGCAGTTAAATGGGAAATCAACTTGGAAATGTAATTTAGGCGTCCTAAGAAGCCTCTGACCTCTTTCTAAGTGCGAGGAGCCGACATCTCTTGTATAGCCTTCACCTTTTCCGGGTCTCCTGAATACCTTTGTCACTGACAATGAAACCTAGTAGTTTATAAGACCTTACCCCGAAGGTGCACTTGTTCGGATTCAACCTCAGCTTGTACGTCCTCAACCTGTCAAACAACTTTTGTAGATGATCAAGGTGTTCTTCATCTGTTTAAGACCTGGCTATCATGTCATCAACATAGACCTCTATTTCATGGTGAATCATGTCATGGAACAACGCTACCATGGCTCACTGATAGGTTGCCCCAGCATTCTTCAACCCAAACGACATCACTTTGTAGCAGAAAGTGCCCCATTGTGTGATGAAGGTTTTCTTCTCCATGTCTTCAGGTGCCATCTAGATTTGATTGTAACCAGAGAAACCATCCATGAAGGAAAAGACCCTGTGTTATGCGGTGTTGTCAACCAGAATGTCAATATGGGGAAGCAGCAAGTCATCCTTAGGGATTTCCCTGTTCAAATCTCGGTAATCTACACACATTCGTACCTTGCTGTATTTTTTAGGCATCGGGACCACGTTAGCAACCCATTGGGGATAAGAAGTGACAGCTAGGAACCCAGTGTTGAACTGTTTCATAACCTCTGCTTTAATCTTCTTTGACATTTCAGGACGCATGTGACAGACCTTCTGCTTTACCGGAGGGTAATCCTCTTTAGTTGGCAGGCGATGAACCACAATATCGGTGTCTAGTGTGGGAATGTCTTCATACGAATAGGCGAAGATCTCGACATAATCATGCAACATCTGTATCAACCGCTGTTTGACATGAAGCTCCAAATTTGCATCTATATTGACCTCTTTTCTGTCTTCTTCTGTGCCCAAATTCACTGTCTCAACTAGCTCTTCATGGGGCTGTACGGCCCTTTCTTCCTGCTGTAATAGTCTAGCAAGTTCTCCGGGTACCTCACAATCTTCCTCACCTTTGTCCTCGTCTTGGTTGATCGGATTTTCAAAGTCATAACCGACAATAGCAGAACTGTTATCAATGGAATCCGGAGTGGATATGGATCTGCAGTTTGATACGTAAGTGTGTGTAAGAGCATAACTGAATAGACAAAGTAAAAGAAAAGAAAAACAGAGAGCGCAAAATTTGTATGCATAAACGTCCAATGCTTTATTAATTCCATATGAAATTGAATTATGATAGCCCTCACAAATAAACCATTGTGCCTCGGGTAAGACACATGGTCGTAAAGTTTATACTGTTTAATTATTACATATCCAAAAAACAAAAAGACAATTACTTCTGAAAAAAAGTAATCGGTACAAAGTCCTTTGTTGTCCAGTTACTGGGTCCACCATTGGTAGTAGGGAAGATCCAGCTATCCATGTCATACTCATTGTCAGCATCTTCCGTGGCGGAGACAACCTCAATAGCATTGATTCCTGAGCCATGCTTAGGCATGGGTGCAGTTATGACGTTGGGAGTCTTAGGGGGATCGAATTCAATCTCCTTTGCCTCGATCAGATCCTGAACCTTATTCTTCAAAGCCCAGCAGTTGTTGGTATCATAGCCCGGACTTTTTGAATGGTAAGCACAACGAGCATTAGGGTTGTAGTGAGAAGAGGTAGTGTTGGGATTCTTCGGAGCTTCTCGCAGGGCTACCAGATTGGTCTTCAATAACTGTGGCAAGATTTGAGACAGATTCATGTTTATCCAGGTAAACTGTATTACCGGCCTTTCTGTCCTCGGTTGATTGTTCCTTTGTAGGTAGGTTCAGACTTAGAGATCATGACAGCCCCTACCATTGGACGGTGTTCAGTTCTGTCTTGATTTCCTTGACGGTACACAACACTAACCTTCTTCTTCCCAACGAATGGCTTCCTTACGGCACTGGAGGACGCATCCTTCTGAATCTGCCCACTCTTGATTCCATCTTCCACCCGCTCTCCTGTCAGAATCAATTCAGTGAAGCCGACTGATAAATTTCCAATTAGATGATTGAAAAATGGACCAGACAGGGTCCCCATAAACATATCCACCAGCTCCCTATCAGACAAGGGAGGCTGGACTCTTCCTGCTAAGTCCCTCCACTTATGAGCATAGTCTTTAAAGCCCTCAATCGAACCCATAGACATATATTGGAGTTGTGTACGGGTGGGAGCAAGGTATGCGTTGTAATGGTACTTCTTGTAGAAAGTAGCGGCCAGGTCCTCACAATTATGGATGTTGGCTCCTTCCAGCTGGTAGAACCATTCTAGTTGAGTTCCGGACAGACTATCTTGAAATAAGTGGACCCATAAGTCCTTGTCAGCAGAGTGAGGCTGGATCTTCCTCACATAAGATCGGAGGTGAATCTTGGGACATGAGACCCTATCATATTTGGCGAACACCGGCACCTTGAAATTTTGCGGGATGACAATCCCAGAGACCAAACCCAGCTCTTCAAAATCCAGACCTGGTACCTTCCAAACTTCCATCGCATTCAAAAAATCCTCCATCTATTTATACCTTTCATCAGCAGGAGGATACTGCTCCTCATCATAGTCGGATTCATCATCAGATTCGTTGGGACTGGAGTCTTCCTCTCTTGTTTCCTCATCTTTGTTGTTTCCTCCCCTTGATGAAATTATCAGTTCAGAGGCCTATTGCACTGGTCCTCTGATCCTCCTTCCCAGATTTACTAACCCTGTTGGCTTCTTTGTCTTCTTCTTCTCTTTAATAAGTAGGGATTTCAATTATTCTTTTCCTTTGGTCAGAGCCATGATCATTTGTTGAAACTGGGCATTCTGAGTTTGCAGATCCTTCATTGTTTGCTCTAGAGCCATTGCTAAAATAAACAGCGAAGAAGATGAGAAACCTACTATGAAACATGTCCATGAGATGATATGTATGATATGTTTATGAAATGTTTTCAAGGATCTTACTGGATTTAAGCTCTTTTAAACAAAACAAGAAGCAAAATCTTTTATTAGCAAGTTTTTAAAGAAACAAAAGATTACACAAGAATAAACATTGAAAAGAAGTTTCTAAGTCTCCCATGGGTGTTTCCTCTTGGTGTTGAGATTTCTCTCTTCATGAAGTTGTTTTGTTAATTCCAGCATTGCATAGAATTGTACTTCAAAAGTATCACGTTCCCCTTTGAGTTGAATCCAAGACTTTTGCAACTCTTCGAAGTTAGTTGGCATATCAGGATGAAGAATAACACAGGACTCGTCCCCTTGGACAATATGTTCTAAGATCACTGGTAAGATGGAATCGTATGGCATCATAAGACTTTGAGCTCGAGCTCTCACCCATTTGAGATAAGGTTCCAAAGAGATGGTGTTCTTACGCCCCAAAGTCTTACTATCAATCCTCTTAATAATGCCCCAAGAGCGGATGAACCTCTGACGATAATTTTGCGAATCATCTGATGAGCATATCCGGTGGACCACTTCTCTATGCATAGCCAAACTGACGTAGTGCTAAGGAAGGATTGTAAGTGATTCTTCCCCTAATGCCCAGGAGTGGTGCATTAGGAAATTCTCTGCGGCGATCAATAAAAGAAATTTCTTCTTGAGAACGAGGACACCAATGGATGTCAGAGTGAGAGAGAGACATTAGTCTTTGACTCAATCTTAAGCCTAAATCATTTTGCATTATTGACCGAAGTAGGTGCGAAATAAACCACCTATATAACAGAGGGGGTGCAACACATGAGAGTTCCCCGCTTCTTCAGAGTACGAGTATGGAGAGAATGTAGGATATCCCCGATCAAGGTAGGAACCGAATTGTGAGTAAGAAAGATGTTGATGGCATTCACATCTATAAGTTGATCTGAATTAGGAAACAAGACCAACCCATAGATCAAGAGGGCTAATACAACTTCGAAGGCATGATAACTCATAGCATCCAGGAAAATATGAGCTTTCTTCATCAAGAAATTTACAAGGATACCCTTAACTTCACTTATTTTTTCCCAATTAGACTCAATGTCAGATCGCTTCAAGTGCAGAGCTACTACAACATCTTCGGAAGCTGGGTCTTGTTCTAAACCAGTGAAAGGTACTCGCTCCAACATAGGTAAACCAAGTAACTTAGAGAATTCCTCTAGGGTAGACACCAATTGATAATCGGGGAATGTGAAGAAATGGTGCTTAGGGTCGAAGAATTGGAATAAGACACTCATCAAACCTTCGTTAAACCCGGTGGTAACCTAACTGAGCAAGTGACCATGCCTTTTCTGGAATGATGAGTCCTTGGGGACTTTCAAGACTAATCCCTTGAGCTTAGGAGGAACTTCTGTGAAGCGAATCCAAATGGTTTTTCTGCGACCTGAATTCATATCCTACAAAACAACCAAGAGGTAAATCCAACAGGTCCTTGAAATGATTGGTACATATGAATGTCATGATGTTTATGATGTCATGATTATGCTAAAAATCATAGATAAAAACAAGAAAAACACACAATAGACCTTAGGTTCAAAGGCTTGCATGAGTTTTTAAGGTATGTACCCTCTTGAATGTTTAGCTAGATCAACCTGTCCTATTAATAGTAACCGGGTCCTAAGGAGCCTCAATATCACTAACCTTCCCTTCAGAAATTGTTTCAGCTCCGCACCGAAGTATTGCGGCCAAAAAATACTGAAAGTCCAACCTCAATGAGTGTATTATCGAGTATCAACTAATCTTCGGTCAAAACCAAATCTGGTTATCTCATTACTTCCTAATGGATAGGATGAGTCAATTAAAGGTTCTAAAGGTCAGTTAGCGATTAATGACACTATGAGGAAGCCTAATGTTATCCTTAACTTACTCAAGGAAAATTAGTACAATCCATATTATCGTGCTAACGTAGCCACCACTTCATCTGTATCGGTCTACGCCGTACAACCTCCATGGTTTATTGATACTTACCTAATAAGGTGCCCCAAATCCGAGTGTAGGATCTTTTAGTAACAACCCTAGCAAACCCTTATAAGTAAAGAAAACAAAGCACAAAAAGCAATTTAAAGATGAACTAACTCTAAGGTAAACCCCACTTTTAATATCCCTAGTAGAGTCGCCAGTTCTGTGATATGGTGGCAGAACCGACTATTTAATATGTTGGTTTTGTGTTTTTTGTTCGCAAATGTGCGGTAAGCAAGAGTTGCCATCGTCTTTTCTTTTATCCAACAAAGGAAAGGGTGAAAAGAATAGAAAAATACCTTTTCGAGATGTTTTCTGAGTAAGGGAGGTAGATTATGGAAAGGGAAGGTGTTAGCACCCTTTCCATCTGTGGTTTTCCACGGGATCTTAGATGTTTGCTCATTTTTAAAATGCTTTTGTGCTTTGTGTTTGAAAATATTTTGAAAACGCCTTAGTGTAGAGATTTGCATTGAGTTTAGCTCTTGAATCAGTCCTCAAGAGTGTTAACAAAGCAAATGTTTTGAAATTGTTTTTGAAAAGTAGTATTTGTGTGTAAGTGCAAAAAGTATTCTTGAGCAAACTTCTAACATCTATTTACTCTTATTATTCGAAAAGAGTCGTTCTTTTCCTCTTTTCCTTTAGACAATGTTATCCTACTATTAGTGAGTAGGTAGACTTCTCGTGGGATGTTTGAGGGACATCGAAAGGGGAGTTTAACAGTCATATAGGCAACATATGGAGACGCTTTAGCAATTTCGTTTAAGGGACGAGATCATTTACTGAAATGCAACACCGTAGGGTCATCGAGGGACTATGATGTTTTTGATTTTTGCGGGTCTTTGCTAAAGTATCCTGCCTCATGACTGTTTTTTAAAGCAACCAAAGTGGGCGTACCTTAGAGGTGCTTGTGTGCAAGTGTGTTGTGTTTCAGTTTTTTTTGTCCTTTTTTTAAGTTTGCTAGCATTTGATTATTAGTCTTATCATACAATCCTAATTACTAGCAGTTAATAAGAAAAGCAGTAAAATGCAGAGTATAGAGGTCCTACGCTATTACAATGCTTCGGGACAGTTACATAAAAATGTGAGAAACTAAAAGTGCGGAATTTTAAATCTAAAGCTATTACAATTGTGAGCAGTTACAGTAAAATAAAATGCACGCGAATTTGAAAATAACGTCTAAAAATCCTAAGGATAAAAATCTTTTTGTTGTTTCATTTTATTTTTGGGAAAATGTTAAGATAATTAGATGATTAATTAATAAAATTAATTTAATAGAAAAAACTACCCTAATGTTTTTTTATGGTTTTTTGTTTCAATATTAATAAAAAAAGCAAGAAAATAAAATAAACAAGAAAAAAACCAAAAAATAAGAAAATGGAAAGAGGCTCTTTCGATCCAGGGGGGATAGTCTTTCGATCCTGGACCAGGTATGATTCTACGATCCTGGGCCAGGTATGGTTCTTCGACCCAGGGAAAAAAGTCTTCTTCTATTTAGGGAAGGAACGGTCTGTCGATCATGGGCAAGGTCTGGTTCTTCGATCCAGGGGAAAAGGTCCTCTTCGATCCAGGGAAGGGAGTTATCCCTTTCGATCTGGGGGAGGAAAGGTTTTTAGATCTAAACCTGCAAGACAAACATTAGCAAGAAATATGTCTTGGGTGTCTAACCCAGGACCTTCGATCCTGCATACATTGATTTATTTGGGCCAGACCTGTAGTGTTAGAGACAAAAGAAAACCAAAGTGGACCTGGTGTCGAAACCAGGCCCTCAATTTTGAAACCAAATCGAACAGAGCCACATGATATCCTAGGCAGGAATCGAGTACTGAACAAAGACTAATGCATTATGAAATTATAAATAAAGGTTTGAAAGTTTACCAACAATAGGGTGCTTGGATTTGGCACCTTTAGGGTGTGGATTGAGTTTGTTAAGTGCTTCGCTTTGACACCCCAGGGTATGGACTCCTGAATGTCTCTGGATTAAGGAACTGGTCTTCGTTTGGGCTGAAGGTGCCTGCAAAAAGGTGTTTCGATTTGAAATATGGCAGCGTGATCTTGTTTGTGTGCAAAAGTATATGTGTTTGTTCTCTCTTTCGTTTTCTCCTTTCGTTTTGCTCTCTCCTTCTCCTCCTCTTTTTTTCCTCCTCTTGTAATGTGTCTTTGGCCTTATACTTATAGGAGTGTAAGGGGACAAGAGAAATAATGTTGGTAACGGTCATTTGAATTCCATGAATGTAAAACGTAACCTTGGCCAAAGTTAAGGGATCTTGTCCCTTTTTTTAATTTAAATGATATGTAACTGGCCTTCGAATACCCTTCAGCACTTTTCTTCAATTGGCTTTCTGAATGCATCTTCGAATGGGCCTTATTACTTTCTTCGAACGACTTTCTGAATGCATCTTCAAATGGAACTTTCTAAAATTCATTCGAATGGATCTCATGAAGTTCCTTCAAATGGACCTTATTGAAATTCCAATGGAAGTTCCTTGTTAAAATGCCAATCGAAAGGCCTTATTAACAGGTTAGTCGAGAGGCCTTGTTAACAGGTCAATCGAAAGACCTTTGTCTCTGTTAATCGAAGGGCGCTATGTGGATGCCAATCGAAATACATTTTTGGGGATGCCAATCGGAAGGCACTCTAGAGTGGCCAATCGAAAGGAACTCTGGAGTGGCCAATCGAAAAGCACTTTGGAGAGGCCCATCGAAAGGCACTTTGGCCAATTTCAAAATTTGTTGTTTCTTCAAACAAGTGTTTGTAACCACCCATGTAAGAGGAGATCTTGCAAAAATGAGAGGGAAATTTTTTGGGTACAACGCTCTCCCTCTAATATGGTGAAAGGAACACGATCAATAATAGGTAAGCCAAATAGGTAATAATACTCCTCCAATATGGGCACCAGTTGATAATCAGGAAAAGTAAAACAACGATACAACAGATCATAGAACTGGACCAATATAGAAAGAATACCCTCCTTCATCTTGAGCTTTATAAGAGGCACGACAACTCCATACTTCTTTTGGAAATTTGTAGAGCTCTCAATCTCAAGAATCAAACTCACCAGCTCCTCTATCTTAGGATCCTTAAAATTGTACTTGAGTCTTTCTTCTTCCAAAATCCATGGTCAAAAGTACCTGAGATATTTGCAAAAGTCAAGTTTAAGCTCCTTGAATCAACTGTTTTAAAGAATGCTCATGGGTGCATGAATGCATGATGCAACAATCACACACAAGATCATAAACATGGGGGTTCATAGGTTTTACATCACGAGCATGAAGTCAAAGGTACTACCCACAAGGTATGGACTAATAGTTTATCACCTGACGAACAAGGTTCTAAAAGGTTCCCAGAGTCTACATTCTTCCTTCGGATAATACTAACATCCTGTTTAACTCAGTAATTTGTAATATTCTCTAGAAAAACTCGCCTGGATGTAGTATCGCGTGACAACCACTTCTGTATTGCTCTGTCATAGTTTGCAGACTAAACCTAAAAGGCCAAGATGGGTTAAGGGTTCTACAGTCCTCAGATTCAGCAGGCTCCCAGGTCGAAAGCAGCACATCTTCCCAGTTTCTTGGTAAACTAATACTACAGTCAGAGGGGCCTTCGCTGAGTGGGAGATCTCATGTCTTATTTTTTGGGATTCCTCCCTCAAAGTTAACATGACTATACCGCCCGTCCTATCTTTAGTTTTCCCAAGTCTGGGTAGAGGACTTATGATAAATCACCAAGTACCTCTGTAAACCAAGAAAATCTAGACAAACATATATACAACACATAATAAAAAACAAATAATAACACATACACAAATAAACAAAGATAAGCTTAACCCACTTAGAGATGGACCAACATTTGGTCGATCTTTCTCCAGTGAAGTTGCCATTTTTTTCTGTAGCGGTAGAAATGTTGAGACTAAGACATTAGATTAACTTGACTCGCACAGATCAAATAAAAATCTCCACCACACTTTATTGTTTCCAGAGGAATGGGAAAATAGTGAATAACCCAAAAAAAGGGGGAGAGAATCTAAGTACGAGGGTTGGTTATGCAAAGGGAAGATATTAGCACCCTAAACATCTACGGTACTCCGCAGGAACCTCTTTGAAAATTTATTTATTTTGGCTCTAAGTGATGTATACAAAAATAGTTGGTGGAGATGAGAAAATAAGTATTTTTTATAATTTTTTGCACCCGCCGCGGTTGCGAACCTTTAGTGCCTACATACCACCTTCTATGAAATAGCGGATCAGGGTACTCGTAGTTCACCTTTAAAAAAATTTAAAACACAAGTGTTTGGTTAATTTTAAGAGACAAGACATCATTGTCATATCTGAGTGGAAAAACATAGTTACTACCCACGATTATGAGAAAGGAAAATTTTCATCATCTCAAAGTGGAGGATATAGCTTGGACTTTAAAATCTCTAAAGCCTCACTCAACACCCAAGTGGAAAATATATCACTTTGCTACTTCTCAGTGTATTTTAATGCACATTCTTCCATATTTGAATTTAAGCATTTATGTGTTTTTCTTTATTTATTTTTATATTTTATAATGTTTTTCCAATTTAGTTTATTTTTGGTTTAATTTGATTTTTGTACTTTATTTTCAGCATTTGTAGCTTTCGCAGAAACATTCATAACTGGAGTTATAGACATCGGATCAATGTGTTTCACCATGCGTTGGAAATCTAAGAGAAAGACCTATAACTTTCTAGTTGTGGCCTAAAGCTGATTCGTGATGTCGCAAGATTGAAAAAGTCGTTGAAGTTGCAACATTTTATATTTAAGTTTTGGGTCATTTGTTTTAGGCCTGGGTTATGTTTTCAACCCAGTTGGGTTATGAACCGAATCCTTGCCCTTGCTATACCTAGTAGCCACTACAACAATTTCGTTTTTACCTTTTCATTATTCAGAAAAAAAATACATTTTGCTTTTACGATTGTGATGAAGAACTAAACATCCAGAGTCAATATGTTGTAACCGCGTTTCCAACGCTTTGAGGTTTTTACTTTATCAATCAAATTCGTTCTCTTTCAATACTATTTTGTTATTACATTTTCTTAATTTGTATTATATAAAATTCTTTTGATTAAATTCGTACAATTGGATCCCTAACGTTTATTCGTTGTTACGTCACTTTATCGTTAATCCGTGTTTGTAATTCATGTTTGCTTAATTCACGAGGGCTTAATCCATTTTCCTAATTCGGAATAGGAATCTAATTTGTTTGTATTTGTTGTGCTTGACAATAGGTATAGAAATCGAATAGAGATCGATTTCACTTAGGAAATTGTTAAGGTAAAACTCAATGATTAGCAGGAAACTGATCAGTAGATTGGCTTAATTCTATAATCACTTATTTTAAATTGCTTATTTGCTTTGTGTTTTCTGAATCAAAAACCTAAAACCAAAACCCTGTCATTCAGTTACGTTTTATTAATACAAACAAGAATCCTTGTGTGATGATTCGAGTCACATTGTCGTTGTACTGCATTTTTAAAAATACTCGTTCTAATATGCGCGCGACAACGGATCACTATATACCATAGAAGTATAGTAGCTCGCTTCACTACAAGTACTGACAAGAGTCTAATCTTTTAAGAAAATTTTAAATTAAAAAGCAGAAGTGGCAAAAATGATTTGAATGAGATTGATTGAATTTTAGTCTTCTCAACAAAAATGTCAAAGTATGATTAAGTTGATTAAAGTTTGATTAAGAATATATTTTTGAAAATGCATAGACCTAAGTCCAAGTTTATTATGAAAGCGGTTCGAGTTTGAAAACAAGAAGAGTTTTGAAAAGGAGGGGTAAGATTTTTGAAATTAAAGAAGATTGGAAGAGATGAAGGGACTATCCTAAAGCAACAAGGTAAAAGCTAGGGAAAGGAAATTTGTAACCAACGAGAAGCCACCACTTGACATAATGAGTCAATGTAGAATTCTCATTCTTTGGATTGAAATGAAGAAAGAAAAGATACTAAACCTCTTAAGAATACCAAGCTTTAGATGCATAAAGTCTTCACAAAAATTGGGTAGAGTAACGGCTGTATGTAGAGAAATTCCCGATCACAGATAAAGCATATAATCAGGATAACCTGCACATAAAGAAAATCAACCCAATATCTTGTGGTAAACCCCTATAACTCCAGACAATAACAATCAGAGCCACAAGATCGTAAGAGTATCAAAAGCTTCTAATCCTAAGTCTGAGAGGTCCACAACTCCATAATGCCAAGGATAGTAACCAAATAGTCCAATTAACCTTAAAGTATTTTTTTTATTGTTCAAGTTGGTTATTAAGTGTCTTCAAAAATAAAATGAAAGCTCGAGTGAGCAAAGATGAAGAAATACATAAAGATAAATGCTCAAGTGAGAAAAGATAAAAAATGACATGAAATGTAAATGCCAAAATAAATGGTATATAAAAGTAAAGGCATAAAGTAAAAGCAGAAAATAAAAGCACAAAGTAAAAGTCAATTGTTAGTGAATTAGAGATTAGTGGTTAGCTGAATGACCATCTTGAAACTTGCATTTGAAAAACTCATTAGAAGATTTATAAAATCAAAGCTTCTCAATAATAAGTTTCATTTTCTTTTTTGTCAAGTATATCATTTATTTCAAGTTCTCAAGGCGACAACATATGATCAACGATGTTTAAATGATTCACTTAGACCAAAGTTTATGATGGTTCATTAGAGGATTGATAAGACCAAAACCTCCTAACAATGAACCTCAAGGTTATTGGATCAAAGGTTTCAAATTAAATATACTTGGTCTTACAAACATAGGTTTAGGCCACAAATGATCATTTCTTGAATCGGGACAAAATTTAGCGTTATGTTAAGCAATCGTAAGTGGACTTATGTAGAAGTCGCACCTATATTGAGGCCTATCAATAGCAATGTATGTACTACACAAGTCTTGATATGTGGTAGAAACCACACTCATGAAACTTATAACACAAGAAAAAGTCAAAGAAGAAATAAGATGGAGAAAAGATATTTGAACCAAAGAATTTAATCAAACTATCATTAAAATCATTCATCCATTTTGGTGGAGTTAAACTCAACACCCAAGATCCAATGATGTTAATGAAGCTCATGATTAAAAATCACATAGTTCAAGCTCAGCCAAAATATATTCAAAAATAAAATAACATTTAATAAGCAAAATAAAATAAGAAAAATGATTTTTAAATTGTTTTTTAAGTGAAAATAAAAGGAAAAATAAACAACTATATTCAAAGTATCAAATAAAAATTAAAAGTAAACATAGAAAAGTCAGAGATGATCTCAAGCATTTTTACAAAAAATTTGGTAATTTTGTAAAACAGAAAAGTATTTTTAAATTATTTAAAATCAGTCAAGTAAGTGAAAAATGATTTAAAATAGTAAAAATCAGAATAAAATTCTAGAAAAACTCCAGAAAGTCAGAAATAAAGGAAATGATTTTTATGAATTTTTTCAGAATTTAAAAATACCAAAAAGTATTTTAAACAATTAAAAAAAACAAGTCAAAACAAAAGAAAAATCATAGAAAATATCAAATCTGAAAATAAAATTATGAAAAAAGAAAAACTAGAAAGACGATATTCAAAAATATTTTTATAATTTTTTTCATTTGGTTCAGAAATGAATTTTTTATGATTTTTTGAAGTTCAAAACAATTAAATATAAAAAATCTGAAAATAAAAATAAAGCCAAAAAATGTGGACCATTAGATTAATGTCAAAACATGTTAGTAACCAGATCCAGATCCAAGAGATCTGACACGTTGTGCATAATATGGTCATCTTTGGAAATCACACCAAATATTTTTTTTAATATGTCCCTCTATTTATAAGACAGTGAATGGTGAAAAGAATTGGAAAAATAGTGAGGTTTGGAGGGAAAATGAGTGTAGCCCGAAAGTGGAAAAAACGTGACTCTAATTTACCTAAAACTCATCTAATTCCTGCATTTTGATGCTTAAACAAGACTCATCAAGTTTGTTAATCATGTTTAAATAAAAAACGTGTACAAAACTGGTTATTAGAAGGCAAATTATGGATTTCAAATTCTGACTTTGGAGCAAAACTCAATTTTAAGTCGCTGACTTTAAACTCATGGTGTGTGGAATTTAGGAAGCCTTACGAGTTGATTCTTGATGCATTAGAAAGGTCATGTGACACTCATCACAATGTGCCAAGAAAGATTTCATTTGGATGCTTGAGCTGAAAGTTATGCTTAGTCAAAATCAAGAAAAATGCGATGACTTTTGTACTTAGAAAAATTCTAAGTTTCTTCTTCAAAAAAGACCTATAATGTTTTGATTCCAAACAAGGCCTTCCCTAAAAATTGAGATTTTATCATTGATGCTAGCTTAAATTAGACTACCTAAAGAGTATTCTGAAACTTATATCACTTAAAAACTCTAAATATTGAACAAGTTGCGATCTTGTGAAATTGGTGGAAATCCATAAGATGACTTATAATGTTTTTAGCTTAAAAAGCATCTTACAATCATTTAAAAGCTTAGAACCAAAAAGAGAGTTAAATTTAACATTCTTAATATCATTGTGAAAATAAGTATAAGCTCAAGATGATAAAAATTGACCAAGTTATGATCCTTTGAAGTCACATAAAAGAACTTGATGGCCTATCTAGAGGACTTGTAATCTTTATCAATCATTAGTGATCTTCCATACAAAATTTACTTTAAAATCTTGAAGAGATTTGTTAATAACCATTTAAAGAGAAATGTACCTTTGGAATCACTCAAAAATCTCAAAATATGAACAAGATATAGCCCTTAGAAGTTCAAAACCCTAGCTCTTAAAGCATCAAAATGACTTAGAAACCCTTTCAACTTTTGACAATATTTCTTGCACAATTGCTTTTGTCATGTGAAGAGAGGTTGTTGTAAATGATAATATGAACCAATGGCAAGAAGAATCACTTCCAAATATTGAGAATTGAAGGAGAAATGCACTTGTGGTCAAGGAATCAAAAACTTGTCCAATTAGGTCAAAATTTTTGGATCAATCTTGCATTTTTTGAATTCCTTTGGCAAATTGAAGCATGATAAATCACAGTAGGCCTTGTCATGACATTGTCTTAAATAACACTCAAAGATGAAGCTTAAATCTCAATGAATCTTTGTTGAAGAAGGCATGGAAATAAACTCATGAACCTATGAATCAACCTGATGAAATATGTTATGCCATCACCTATAATGATAACATCCATAGAGCAAATATACATTATATTTTTTAGTTAAAAGTTAATCAATCACAAAACCACACATGTACAAAACCATAAAAAACAAAGTGCTTGATGATATCACATGAGAAAACCTAAAGATAGGAAGAAGAACTAAACCCTAGTGTGTGATGTTGATGTGATTGGGTTGACATTGAAATGATGAGAGATATTAGGGGCAAAAATTATGTTATAACACAAGGGATAAGAAATAAGGAACTCAACGTCAAAATTAGATGTACTGATATAAATTGTTGCTTCATAAATAAATCTAGCAAGAAGAAAAGAAGACAAAGACAAGATCAAGAGATATATTCCAAGCTTACTACTTCAATCAGAAGTAAACCATCAGAAGATAAAGTCTTAATAAACTTAGCCACGAAGTTTATAGTACAGTCAATATGATTAAAATATTTCACTACTTGCTTACGTATTATAATATGTTGTCTCCCACGATGAAATACTACCGTTATTTTAGATGGAAATTGAAAGCAACGTCTTTGTAGTACCAACGATCTTATTCTCAAGCCTATATAAGAAGACCTCATCAGCATTTGAAGAATGACGAACTATCAACCATTATCATGCTTGAATCAAATTGCTGAAATACTATGAAACACCAAGAGAAAAGAAAAATCACTATTCATATACATCTACATATATTCTTCTAGAGAAATATCAAGACACAAGAGCTGCTTCTCATTATCATGTTTAGATATTAGAGATTAATCACAAATATTTGTTTCTCATTATTTCTGTGTTAATCTTAGAGTGCTAAATACAAAGAGTTGTTGCTCATTATTTTATTAGAGACTTTGTTCTTCATAGTTGTGTTAATCTGCTTATTTAGAAGCAAACATTGTAAATACAATTGATTGTAATTATGTTAAGAATTGATTATTACCTCAAATGACTAGGTTGTTAGTCTAATAATTGAGAGAGATAAGGTTTCAGGTAGACTCTTAGACGATAGTGGTTAGTCACCGGCGGGTATCCCGTTCATCTGTAATCTGTTGAGATTAGTGGATTAAGTCCTTGGTGAAGGCAAAATCACCTGAGGAGGATGGACATGAGTAACATATTTAGAGGTGAACCTGGATAAACCAAAGTGTCTTTTATAGTCTTTCTCAAGTTATTTTCTTTCTAGTTAGTTAGTGTTGTACCCCAAAATTTGCCCTCTCATGTTTTCCAAGGTCTTCCCCTACATGGTTGGTCACAAACCCCTGCCTAAGGAAAATAAAAATTTGTGAGTAGTGTTTTTAAGTTTCCTTCGATTGGCATCTCCAAAACTCCCTTCGATTGGAATTTCAGCAAAGCCTTTCGATTGGCCTTGCAACAGGATCCTTTGATAGGCATTCCTAAAGGTTCCTTCGATTGGAGCATCAGAGCTTCCTTCGATTGGAGCATCAAAGGTTCCTTTGGTTGGAGCATCAGAGGTTTCCTTCGATTGGAGCATCAGAGCTTCCTTCGATTAAAGCATCAGAGCTTCCTTTGATTGGAGCATCAAAGCTTCCTTCGATTGGAGCATCGGAGCTTCCTTCGATTTGGAGCATCAGAGGTTCCTTCGATTTGGAGCATCAGAGCTTCCTTCGATTGAAACATCAGAGTAAAGGCCCTTCGATTGGAATTCCAAAAGAGTCCATTTGAAGAAGCTTGCAAGAGTTCATTCGAAGAAGCTTTCAAAGGTCTATTCGAAGGAGGCTAGCAGCTCATTCGAAGGAGGGAATTCGAAGGACAGTTGCACAATAGCAAATTCAAAAAGGGACAAGATCCCATGTGTTTGGCCAACGTTAAAAATTCCTATTCATGTCTTTCAAACATAATTAAGGTTGTTTAAACCTTTGCCTTCTTGTCCCATATACCCCCTCTATATAAAGAGATCACAAGTGTTGCAAAGGAGAAGAGAGAACGAAAAGTTGGAGAGATGCTGCCAACACAATCCATCAAAGGTTGTCAGAATTTTCCAAGCCAAAGCAGCCCTTCAGATTGAAGGTGCCCACGCCCAGAAGCCCTCAGATCAAAAGTGCTCACTCTAGCCAGTACCCAAATCGAAGATTCAATCTGCTGGTAAGAGAGGGTAAATTGTCAAAACATTGCATTGGCATAACACCTCCATATTTGCTATCCCATTCGATTTTCCATCCTAGACAGATTCCAAGGGCTTGGGTTTGGCCTCATGTCATGTTCTTTGTTTACTAAGATTTGTTGCAGATCTGGCCTAAATAAAACCAAATACACGCAGGATCGAAGGACCTGGGTTAGACACCCAAGTCATTTTCTTGCTAATATTTTTCTTCCAGGTCTATAATCGAGAATAACTTTCCCTCCTGGATCGAAGAAGATGACTTCTACCCCCTGGATCGAAGAAAGTGACTTCTCCCCCCTAGATCGAAGAAAGCGACTTCTACCCCTGGATCGAAGAAGACAACTTCTCCCCCTGGATCGAAGAAGACATCTTCCTCCCCTGGGTAGAAAGACACCCATCCCTCCTGGATCGAAGACTTCATCTACCTCCAAATGGAAGAGACCATATCTCTTCCCTTTGGGATCGAATTCCCCCTTCTTCACCCCAATCGAAGGACGCCTCATTGCACTCTTATTTTGCTTTTTGTTTCTTTTTTTTAGTGGACTATTTACCTTTTTAATTAACACTAAAATCAAAATCACAAAAACATTAGGTTAGTTATTTTTCCAACTAAATTCATTTTTTAAATTAATTAATTAATTATTTTAACATTTTTTTAAATTAAAATTAAATAGACTTAGGCTTTGTTTTCTTTTATACCAAAAACAACAAAAAAGACTTCTTTTCTTTAGGATTTTTAGACGTCTTTTCTATTTTTACGCGCATTTATTTAATTCCCTATTTTATTATTATTGTATCGGTTTACTGGATGTAATAGATAAATTAGGATATTTACTGATTTATTCCCCATTATCCTTGTATAATGTAAATCCCCTCCCCGAAGCATTGTAATAGCGTAGGACCTCTATTCTCTACATTTTCCTTTTACTGCTTTTTATATTAACTGCTAGTAATTAGCCTTGTATGATAAGACTAATAATTAAACTCTAGTGTTGTGCCCCAAAATTTTCCCTCCCATTTTACTCAACATATGTTCACTAAGATACTCAACTTGCTCAAGGATGCCCAAGAGTTGACCAGACAAACTCTCTCCTAAAGCAATGAACCTCCAACTAGGGTTTCCATTTTCATCAAGATGGGTGAGCTCCAAAGACCTCATATTCTCTCCATAGTCCTAATATATTCTCAAGACCATCCATGTCAAGTTTCATGCCTTTCACAAGAAGTTTGCTCAGACAACTGCTTAGATGTTTGAAAATCAACTATATCAGGTCAAAAGTCAACTGGGGCCCACAGACAGTCAAACTTCAAGATTTTTGGTCAACATAAAAATTTTTAAGTGATATCCATCATTTTATCAAGGGTTGATCATGATTCCCCAAGGAAGGTTCCTAATTCATCAAAACTCAAAAGTTGCTAAATTAGGGTTTCTCAAGAAAAGTCAACCAAACTTTGACCAAGCATAACTTCTTCATACTTTATCAGAAATTTCTCATCCAAGGCTCATTTTAAAGAGAATACAATTCCCTGCAATTCATCTTCATCTCTCAAGTTCAATAAATGCACTCATGAAAGGATATAAAATCAGACATTATAGGTCCTTTTCAAAAGTCAACAAAAACACCTTTTAGGTCAAGGTTTCTTACATGAACATGAAAGATCCAATTAAGGTGAAACCAAAAGGGTTGTTTAGGGGACATCCTAAGCTTTCTAAAAGGTCCAAGAACATCCTCATAGGATTAAAATTTAAGGAGATATGCATTGTCAAAGTTAGCCAATTTTGGAGAATTGTCAAAAGTCAACAATGCCCAAAATTGCATTTTTTGGCAAATGGGCCTAACTTTTTGTGCTTGCATCTCTCTTCCAACATGGCCCACGACCTTTGAGCCCATTCTTACATTATTTTATTATTTCTACTATTTAGTTTTTATATTTTATTCAATAGAATGCAAAATTAAATAAAATGAATAAAAGGAATAATGTAAGATATTGATTTCAAATCTTTTTCTCATCAAAGTAAGGAGCAAGATGTGTTGGCATGGCAAGGAAAATTCGTGGAGAGAGAAAGATTTGATTTGGTCCAAATGTGCAAGAAATTATGTTATTGAAATCCATTGTTTTCTCATTGAAAGCAAAGATTTCTTCAAACTTTGTTAACCTAAATTTGATTCACTATATATGTATGCCCACTCAAAATTGCAAAAATCACCTAAAATCGTGAAAATACAAAGAACGTGTTCTAGCCTCTTTCAATCCAACCTAAGTCATCTATCATACTCCTGAAGGTGCCAGGAATCCATCCCTGTCAATCTCCAGGCTTGCAACCCTCTCAAACACTCAAGCCAAGCATCTTCGGTTTGTGGTAAGGTTGGGATCCAAAACTTTACAAAAACACAATATAAATTAGCTTTCATTATATATTCATGCTCATATCATTATTTTGATCCATTCTAACGTGAAACATGAGAGTATGGATGCTGATTTAAGAGGTTTCCATTGTTAGGGCTTTGAAATAGCCATGGCACGAATAAGATGATACAAACACTTTCAGGCAAAACTAAGGCCATATTTGGATTTATGGGAAAATTTTTTTAGGATTTTCACCCTCCCGGAGAAGACGACCGGACGCAGCTTCGGCGTCGTTGAATCATCTCCCTCCGACGAAGACATTTTGACTACAGGCGTGGCGTTTCTTTATAATGTGATTGGTTTTGGAAATGCTAACGCGTTTATGTTTTGCTGACTGAGATCTAATGGCTTGTTTGATATATATTATTTTTATTTGATTAAATGTATGAGTTAACATCAAGCGCAGTTGGTCAGAGGAAGGAAGTATGAAGCTCATGTCCTGGGTTCGATCCCAGGCGTGAGCTTTTGGCATTTTCTCCATTATTTTCACCAGATCCAGCACACCTCACCTTCTGAGGATCATCACGTGCCCTTTGATCTCATTCTCTGGATCCATCTCCAGCCAGATCCAATGCCTAGCATACGCAGGTCCACCATGAGTCCCCAGAAGATGGTCTCATTGGATCAAGCGTCAAACTCTGGGCCATCCTTCTGGGTTTCTAAATTTCAACATACACCCCCAGTTTGCTTCATCACTCCAGGCCCAAATCTTTCTCTCTTTTTTTAATTCTTTTTTTATTTGTTTTTTTATTGGTTATTTTTAATTATTTTCACAACAAAAATTATTTTTTTTAATCATAAAATCAGAAAATCACTAAAAAATTAGATTTTAGTTTTTTTCATAAAAATATTTAATTGCAATTAATTAATTAGCTTAATTAGATTAATTCAAATTCTTTTTTTTTATAATTAAAATTAATTAGACAAATTAGGTTAAAATTTCAAATATTTTTCGCAATAATAAAATACAAAAAAAAAATTTCTCTTTAATTGATTAGATTTTTTAGGACTCAGACTTTATTCTCGTACTTAATTCATCACGCGCGCCTTGACTTTCTTTTAATTCAAATTATTGTAATTGTTTCCAGTTTGTAATAGATTAAGTAGGGTTTTAATTTCTGCATTTTATGTTCAGTCAAATATTTATGTATCTGCCCAAACGCCTTGTAATAGTGTAGGACTCTTTTATTTTCTCGCTTTTTTTTACATGCTTGTATATAATTGTTAGCAACTTAGGCCTGTATGCTTAATGAATTAAATAGATCATTTAATTACAAGATAAATATCTGAAAACAAACACCGCTGCACACTTGCACCCCTATGGTTTGCCTCACTTGGTTGCCTCAAAAATAATGGTTGTGTCCCTCGAACGTAGGGATACCTTAGCAATGACCCACGATTTAAAATTGTCATAAAGATCATAGTCCCTATTTGTCCCTCGAGTTGCCTACGAACTGATCTTATGACGATAGTCCCTTCGAAATGCTAAGGTATCTTTACTTGTTGCCTTTAGAGACCATTTCGTCCCTTCGAACACCCCTTTAAAAATCCAACAACAGAGCTACCTACTCCTTAATAGTAGGATAGCATTGTCTAAAGGAAACAAAAACGAACAGACTTTTTTTCGAGTAAGTAGAAATCTTAAGTACTTGCTCAAAATAAAAACTTTTCACACACACTTTTCAAAACATTTTTTTAAAACCAACTTCGTCACACTCTTGAGGACCGATACAAGGGTTATCACGAAGTAAACAAAACTTTTCAAAACAAGCACACACAAGCAATTTAAAAAAATGAGCAAGTACCTAAGAGCCCATGGAAAACCACAGATAGAAATGGTCCTAACACCTTCCCTTTCTATAATTTACCCCCTGTACTCAGAAATATCTCGAAAAAAGGTTTTTTATGTTCCTTTTCCTTTGTTGGATGAAATAAAAGTCGGTGGCGACTCTTGCTTACCGTGACATTTGTGAATACAAAATGCAAACCAATATAATAGTCGGTTCTACCACCGTATCACAGAATTAGCGACTCTGCTGGGGACTTTAATAAGTGGGGTATACCTTAGGATCTAATTCATTTCTAAAAAATTGCTTTTTTGTTTGTTTTGTCTTCTTTATTCTTAAAGGGTTTTGTTTGGGCATTGTGAAAGATCCTACACCCGGATCTGGGGGCACTTATTAGGTAAACAACAATAGATCGTGGAGACTGTATGGCGTAGACCGATATGGTTTAAGCGATGGTTGTGTTGGTGTGACACTTTGGTTGGTACCGATATTCTTCGTGTGGAAACGAGGAGAATACGGGGCCGCCGCGTGGTGTCGTAAAGCACTAACGGAATTTGGAACCTTAGTTGAACAAACTTGGCTATTAGAAAGTAGTGAGATAGCCGGCCTCGGTATAAAGCCGAGGATTGGTTGATACTCAATGCTACACTCATTGAGATCAGAATTTCGGGATATTTCGACTGCAAGAAAAGATTGCCTGAGCTGAAACTACGCCTAATAAAGGATGATCAGTGACATTGAGAATCTTTAGAACCCGGTTACTTTTCTAAGACAGGTTTGAAACCAAGTAAACTTTAATAGGGTACTTACCTTTAACCTCATGCAAGCCTTTGAACCTAAGGTCTATTGTGTGCTTTGCGTGTGTGTGATTTACTCTGTTTGAACATAACATCATACATCATAACATAGCATCCATTCTTATCACACTAACCATTTCAAGGACCAAGGGAATTTATCTTTGTTCTATTTTGCAGATTATGGCTTCCGCTCGTAGAAACACTATCCGAATCAGCTTTGTGAGAATACCTCCCCAACTCAAGGAACTAGTATCAAGGGTTCCTGAAACTTCTTCGTTCATTAAGAGACATGGTCGACTTCTCAACCTGGTTACTTCGAGCTCTGATGAAAAGATGATGGGTGTACTCTTTCAATTCTTTGATCCCAAGCACCACCGCTTCACCTTCCCCGACTATCAGTTGGTGCCTACCATGGAAGAGTTCTCTCAGTTATTGAATCTACCTATTCTGGACCAGGTGCCTTTCACAGGTTTAGAAGTGGTTCCTATAACAGAAGTCATTGCCTCAGCTTTGCATCTGAAACGGGGCGACGTGGTATCCAATTGGGAAACAAGAAGCGGAGTCAAGGGTTTTCTAGACAAGTTCCTAATAGATAAGGCCCAACTGTTTTGGAATGATTTGGAATTTCAGGCTTTTGAGGAGGTCTTGGCCCTTCTAATCTATGGGTTATTATTGTTCCCTAATCCAGACTTGCTCATAGATGTGAATTCTATCAAAATCTTCCTCTCTCGCAACCCTGTGCCTACTTTGCTCAGAGATATCTTGCATGCTCTCCATACTCGTACCGTGAAGAGAAGAGGGGTTCTTATGTGCTGCATGCCATTACTATCGAGGTGGTTTATTTCTCACCTCCCTAAGTCAGTGCTGAAGAATGAAGAAGGTTTGGGTTGGTCTCAAAGTATAATGTCACTCTCTCACGCGGATATTCTCTGGTATTCCCGATCTATAGGAGATATGGCTATTATTGACCACTGTGGGGAGTTCCCTAATGTCCCACTACTTGGCATTAGGGGAGGCATAACTTACAATCCTTGTTTGGCTCTGTGACAATTTGGTTACGCTCGAAGGGATGGTCCTCATGAGTTACTTATCCAGGGCATTATGTTTAACTATGAGGAGGATGTTCAAGGATATCGCCAGGGGTTTATACGAGCTTGGGGCATGGTAAACATATCTGACACCAAGACTTTGGGGCCGAAGAACTCCATTCCTATTGAGCCTTATCTCCAATGGATACGAGCTCGCGCTCAGAAACTTATGATGCCCTACATAGCCGTCTTACCAGTGATTGTGGAGCCCATTACTGAAGGGGATATCCCTTACACGGTTCTTCACCCTGATATGCTCACCAATCTTGAAGAACTGTAGAGGTCCTGGATTCAGTTGAAGAATGAGCGTGATATTTATAGGGACCAATTCTATGCCCATGAGAAGAAGGTTTTAGAGCTCACAAAGCAGCTTCATGAGGAAAGAAGCCTTAATGTCTATCTCGGCACGAAGAGGAAGCATCCATGGGAAACTTGATTTCTTTTAGTTTTTAGAATTTCCAATTGTAACTCCTAAAAGGCAATTGTATTTTGAATTCTACTAATAAAATCTTTGTTTCTCTTTGGCTCGTAAATTTAAATTTCCCAAAGTCCTTGAAATCATTGCATACGCATCCCATCCATAGCATTGCATAAACATGTACCATTACAGGTTTCTCATCTTCTTCGCTATTTATTTCAGCAAAAATGTCTTCTGAACAAAGCATCAAAGATCTTCAGGCACAAAATGCCCAATTTTAATAGATGTTCATAACTCTGGCAAAAGGGCAGGAGGATATGAAGGCCCTCATCCGGAAAGAGAAAAAGAAGAAGAAGAAGCTCGCTGGTATCCTTAATATGGGCAGAAGATTTGGGGGGCCTCTAAAACAACCAGTCGATCTGACCTCCTCATCTAAGGAAGGGGAGAATCAAGAGAGGGAGACAAGGGAAGAGGACCCCGGTCCTGAAGTTTCTAACAATGATACCGACTACAATGATGAGCACTACCCTCTTATTGAGGATAGATACAAGCAGTTAGAGGATCGGCTGAGCGCCATGGAAGTACAGAGAATACCTGGGTTGGACTTTGATGAAATGGGATTGGTGTCGGGAGTGGTCATCCCGTAGAAATTTAAGGCTCCAGTTTTTGCAAAGTATGATGGGGTGTCTTGCCCAAAGCTCCATCTTCGTTCCTATGTAAGGAAGATTCAGCCCCACACCGCTGATAGAAACTTGTGGCTTCACTTCTTTCAAGATAGTCTATCAGGGACTCAGCTTGAATGGTTCTACCAACTGGAGGGAACCAATGCCCGAAACTGGGAAGATTTGGATGCTGATTTTTATAAGCAATATCAATACAACGCCGACCTTGCCCCTACTCGTACTCAACTCCAGGGTATGTCCATAGGAACAGGTGAAGGCTTTAAGGACTATGCGCAGAAGTGGATAGACTTGGCTGGGAGAGTCCAACCCCCCTTATCTGATAGGGAGTTAGTTAACATGTTTCTTGGGACGCTGCCTAGTCCATTCTTTAATCATTTAATTGGCAGCTCATCAGTTGGTTTCACCGAGCTAATATTGACAGAAGAAAGGGTAGAGGTTGGGATTCGGAGTGTGTTGTACCCCAAATTTTGACCTGAGATACCATCTCCCATCTGCATCATTCGCATTGCAAGGGTTTTGACCTATTTTTATCAAATTTTTAGCAGTGTAAAAATTCATAACTGTTTCGAGTCGAGAGCTATTTATTTGTTGAACGCTAAATTTATCAACTGATCAAGATTTAAATGACGTTTATTAATTATTTATTATCTTAAATTTAAATAATTGAAATCCATTTTCAATTGTTATATAATTTAAAGACTTATGAATAATGAAATAAACATTTTGAGAATGGGTTTATTAATTGGTCAACAATGATTATTTAATTCTTTATCATTCTAGGTTAAATAATTAAAATTCTATTTTTAATTATTATAATTTAGAATATTATGAGTAATGAATTAAATAATTAAAATTGTTAATTGGCCAATGATGTTTATTTATTTGTTTATCATTCAGAATTTAAATGATTGGATTTGATTTTTCAGTTATTATATAATCAAAAGAATTATAAACAATAGATAAATAATTGGAAAGAAAAAGAATTAATTTTAAAATAATAGAATTTTATTCACTTTATTCTATTTATTACAATTATCATTTAAATATTGTGTTATTACAAAATATTTATAATGGCAATTACATAAATGCTTAAAGTAAAATAAAAAACTATTTTCCTAAATTCTAAATCTTCATTTTTCTATCCAATGCCTCTTGTCTGCTCATTTAAATTTACCTGCAAAAATAATTAAAAGAAAAGTCAGATTTGAATAAATAATTAAAAGCGAAAAATAAATTTAATGTTCATCATTAAAGGCAAACGACTGGAATCAGTTTACCCTTTTTTGCAAATCACGGGATTTCTCCCGGTTCACAAAAAGGGAGGAATTTTATTTCATAAAATGAATGCACATTTTAAAACATGCACAAATTCATGTTTTGTCAAATTGTTTTAAAGTAAAAACTGCATTTTTCAAATCAATTGCATTTTCAAAGCCCACTGCATAGTTCAAAACAATATGCATAAATTCAATTGTTTACCAAACAGCATCAAAAAAAATCAACAGCATATGCAATGTACACAAGCCAAACTGCAACTTAAGAAGAAGCCAAATAACATAGGCTCCCATGCAAGACAAAAGAAGAATTATGCAGTATCAAAACAATGTGCAAGCAACCTATACTTCCTCATTCATCATATTCCAGCCCTTTGCATTTTCAGAACAATAGTACATTATATCATTTTATATATCAAATGTACCCATGAGAGAGAAGAGAGAAAAGAAATTGGTTTTGCAGGTTTTGGTTTAGGCAGAAAGAATTATAAGACAAAGCTACTGCAGTATTACCGTAAAGGGAGAAACACAAGAGTAGAATACAAACAAAACTGTTGTAACAGTGTGATGCAGAAGGCCAAGAAGTTTGTAAGATATTCAAACCTCCAGCTAACGTAAACCTGAACCAAAAAAAACACAAAATGCCAAGCAATTGATATAAGAGAACAAAACCCTTTCAAAAAACAGAGTTCATAACATATACCAAAGACTACGAAAGCAAAAGGAAATTGTTCAAAACAAACTGCACAAACTATTCAAAAAGGCCTCAAGTTTTAAACCCTCAATCACCATAAACCTGCATACTGCATTAAACCAGATAACCTGTCACAACCATATCAAAAACCTTATGGCCAAACACAAAAAACCAATAGGGAACCTACTGTCATAAACCAAACCTATTACCATCCTGTCTCAAAAAAAAACCATGTCTACTGCATTCAAAAAACAGTAAAACCTGTGTAAACCATACAAACACCTAGGCCTAAAAAACCCATAAAACCTGGTACTGCATCATCCAAACATAACCAAAATCCAACTCCAAAACCATCAACCTGATTGAGCCACAAAAGCCAATATCACCCTTTCAAAACCAACAACCAAATACCCAAACCTCAGAGTCCATCATAGGCCAATTCCACGAAGCGTACAAAAATCAGAAAAGAAGAAGAAAAAGTGCCAACAGCATCGTGCTAGTCAAAAGTAAGCGTTTCAACAGTAGCAAAGGAAGCATTCATAAGCATCAAAGGAAGCATTCAAGGCGACATAATGTTCAAAGCAATGCAAAGGGTACAGTAAAGAATCAAAAACGAATACCAGGGTACCAAACTAAAGCAAGCATCCCGTGTGTCCCTCGTTGCCGTCCGGCCTCCTACGCACCATCAAACTCCCTCCTCCGTCTCCAAGGGTAATTTCCTTTATCTTTTTTTTCCTTCATAACCCTCTCAATAATAACATAATAAAATGAAATCAGAGTCAATAAGTATAAGAATCACAAACATGCAGTAGCATAACCCTTAACGAAATAAAATAAACCCTAAGCGAATACAAACATAAGCTTACCGAATCCGTCGTTTGCCTTAAGCTCGCGTTGGAGGGAAGAGGAAGATTGGGTTGCTGGTGGCCGGAAACAGGGGACGATTTCAGAAACTCAGACGAAGAAGATAAACGCGCAAAGACGAAGAAGATGAAGTGAGAGCGTGTGAGCACCGTTTCGGCCAGGACCAAAACCTAAATCCCATTCAATTAAGCTTTTGTTTAACCCTAAAACCAATTATCTTTGTTTTGGACCAAAACCGGTTTTCCTGCCTTGAAGCCCAATGAATGGCTTTTTACACCCCCTGCTTCTATTCTCAAATGGGCCTTATCCTGCTCTAAGCCCAGCGCGTTGCCTATGCACCCCCCCCCCCCCCCCCCCCCCCCCGTTCTATCATTTTCTTTCTTTCCTTTTAGGATTTTAGTTTTGTAATAATTAACAATTCCATTAAATAGGCATAGTTTAATTAATCATTTTAATACTTAATTTTATTAGTTCAACATTTAAGAGTTAATTTGATAATTTTAAATATTCTCTTTTAATTAGAGTTAGGTTAGTAACTTTTTTAAGTTTTAATTAATTTAGTATTTTAATAATTCTAAAAATAATAACCTTTTATATTAATATCAAAACATAAAAATAGAAACATAAAAACTTAAAAAACATTTTATTCCCCTTAATTAATTCTCTTTGTATTCATCTATATAAAAAATACGTAAAATGGAGAAACAATTAAAACACTTTCTTTTTACTAATATTAAATCCAAAATGCATTATATCATTTAGTCTATCATTTAATTATTGTATTTAATCATGATCCGCATATTTTTTTCGTTTATTTATTTCATATTTATTTGTTTATTCCGTTTACGTTTAAATCCAAAGGAAAAAACGATAAATTTGTTGACTTCATGTCCTCAAATCTAATCGCGCGAATATTTGCATTTTTCATTAAAACTTAGGATAATTTGCCTTCAAAATTTCAACCTTTTCGAAACTTATACCCTTTAAGCAAAAGCTTCGACGTTAGGTCATCGTATCTTCAAAAAAACCTATCTGTATCCCTTTTCGGCCAAAACGGTTTATTTTTATCGAGCAATCAAATTTTTATAAACAGATATTTCAAAAGGTTCCTATAGAGTACTATAGATGCATTGGGTGCTAATACCTTCCCACTGTATAACCAACCCCCGAACCATAGGTCTCTTTTCAAAAACGCCTTGTATTACTTTTAAAAGTATTATTTACATTGCATATTTAGGGTTTTATTTCGCTCTTTCCCCTTTTCCCTTGGAAATAATAAAGCGCGGTGGCGACTCTTGCTTTTGTGAGACGAATTAATCAATAATTCGATCTCCGATTTACCCCGCTACATTTTTTATCGCTACAGAATTGGCGACTCTGCTGGGGAAAGATTGACCTCTTGCTGGTCCATCCCTAAGTGGGTTAAGCCTAATTTGTCTTATCTGTTTATTATTATTTGTTTGGTTTGATTATGTGTTTAAAATTGGGGTTGTTTGGGTTTCTTGCAAAGGACGAATCCTATACCCGGATTAAGTAACACTTAAGGAATAGGACGGGCGGTATAGTCATGTTAACTTTGAGGGAGTAATCCCAAAGAAGGAGGCATGAGATCCCCCACTCAATGGAAGGCCCTCTTGAACTTAATATTTGTTTACCGAGTAATCGGGAAGACATTATTATTTTCGACCTAGGAGCCCGAGAAGTTGAGGACCGTAGAACCCTAACCCATCTTGGCCTTTTTAGGTGTAGCACGGAGACTATAACTGAGTAATTCGGAAGTAGTTGTTACGCGATGCTACGCTCGGACGAGTTTCTCTTGTGAATATTGCTAATTATTGAGTAATCAAGACGTTGGTAATATCCGAAGGAGGAATGTAGACTCTGGGGACTCTTAGAACCATGTCTTACAGGTGTGATTGAACCGTTAGCACATACCTTTGGGTGGGCTTTACCTTCGACTCCATGCTGAACGTTGAACCTTTGAACACCATGTTTGCAAGTTTGTGTGTGACTATTGCATTATCATTCATTCATGCATCAACATCTTTGTAAAAAAAAAGCTTGTTTTTCAAGGAACTTCGGAATGATTTTTGCAGACATCTTAGGTTATTATGGAACTTGGAAGGAGAAATACTCGAAGCTTTAGTTTCAAGGAGCCTGAGATTGAAGAACTGAAGAGTTTGATTCCGAAGATCGAGAGTCCGACGGATTTTCAGAAGAAATATGGGTCCATCGTACCACTCATGAAGCGCAAGATGAAGAAAGGCATCCTCAACATGTTGGTTCAGTTCTATGATCCCTTGTACCGATGTTTCACCTTTCCGGATTACCAGTTGATGCCCACTCTAGAGGAGTACTCTTATATTCTTGGTTTGCCGATTGTCGACCATGTTCCCTTCTCTGGATTAGAAGAAGAGCCCAAGTCTCACGAGATAGCAGCTATCACCCACTTAAGGAAGTCAGAGGTAGAGGAGAACATGACTACGAAAGGAGGAGTCCGAGGTTTGCCGGCACATTTTTTGTTGAAGAAAGCTCGCCATTTTGCTGAGACAAAGGATACTGTTGCCTTCGAAGACGTGTTTGCTTTACTCGCATATGGTCTTTTCTTATTCCCTAACGTTGATAAGTTTGTGGATATCAACGCCATCAGAATTTTCCTGATTGGAAATCCGGTCCCTACGCTGCTAGGGGATACATATTACTCCATCCACCTTCGAAACTATTATCAAGGAGGGATGATTATTTGTTGTGTACCGTTGCTGTATCAGTGGTACGTCTCGCATCTACCTGGGTCTGATGCTTTCTGGGATCTCGAGAAGGAACCGCGTTGGGCGCCAAAGATTATGGCTCTCACTCATTTCGACATTGACTGGTATAATCGAGTTTACCACGACGTGGAGATCATTGATAGCTGTGGGGCTTTTCCTAACGTACCTCTTCTCGGTACGAGGGGTGGAATCAACTATAACCCTGTTTTAGCGCGCCGTCAGTTCGGGTACCCGATGAGAGATAAACCAAACAACATCCATGTGAGTGGTTTCTTTCTTCAGGAAGGACAAGACCATCAGGCTGCTAAGAGGGAGATTGAAGGAGCTTGGCGCCATATCCACAAGAAAGGGAGAGATATGCTGGGACATAGAGGTGTTGTTTCTTTGGAGCCTTACCTACAGTGGGTCCGTGCTAGGGCTCGTGCTCTCAAGATGCCATATAAACTTGAGAAACCTTTATTCCCTGCCATCGCACCATCATCTGTTGTTATCCCTATTGCGGATGTAGGAGAATATCAAGGAAATCTGGCTAGGATGAAGTCCGAGAGGGATGCGTGGAAGGAAAAGTACCATATGTCTGAGTATGAGAATCGAGTCCTGACTCGACAGTTAAAAGAGAAGGAGGAGTTGCTGCTTATTCAAGACGGCCGGTTCATTGACCATGATGAGAAGCTTCGTCAGAAGGATGCCTTGCTGAAGAAGTATGCGAGTGAAAGGAAGAGAAAAAGGGAAGGTTCGGTAAGCGCGGCTCTCGTTCCTAATCCGCAGGAAGAAATCATCGATCGACTGATAGCTGAAAAGAAAGTGATGGAAGACTTTTACGAAGAAAAGATCAAGAAGCTCCGGTTACAGCTGGTGTTTGGTCCTTCATCTGAGGATTCCGAGTGACCTTTAGCTTTTAGTTTGTTTTATTGATGTCATTTTGTAAAACTATGTAAAAGGGCTTCATGCTCCGAAGTTGTAATTTATTGTTTTATTATGGGCTTCATGCTCCGAAGTTGTAATTTATTGCTTTATTTTAGATTTCATGTTGTAAAACCGCAACTTATCACTTCATTATGGATTCCACATTTCGAAGTTGTAATTTATTTCTTTCATTATTGGATTTGTTATCCCAAATTTGTAATTTACTATTTTTATATTCCAAATTGTAAGTTGTAATTTATCGCTTTCGATTAATGGATTGAGTTTTGTTGTTCCAAATTCCTTTACCATTGATGTATGCAAAATTATCAAAGTTCCTTGAAAAAATTTTAAAATGAGTCATCATTTGCATCGCCATCATGCATCATTCCACATTCCACTTCACATGTTTTCTAGAGTCTCATCCTTGTTCTTTTTTCACTCAAGGGTTGTCAAGCTGTCTCACCGATACGACACTCGGGCCAATCGTCAAAGGAAAATGGAAGATTTGGAACAGGAAAATCATGAGCTTCGTGGGGAAGTTGCTACACTTCGTGCCGAGATGGAAAAGTTAACTGCATTAGTGGAAAGTTTGGTGGCTGTTCAGAATCAGCCATCGACTACGGCTGCCGAGATTCAGACTTCAACCCCAGTGGTTTCCGAGATTGTCACAGTTCCTGCCTCCGTGACTCAAATTAACTCTCCGCTTCAACATCAGATGCCGAAAGGTTTTCCGTGGGGAATGCCTTACAACTTTGTGCCAGAGGGGTATCATCCTGCCGTACAACCTTTATTCCAACCTGCTTTGTCTCTTCCTCAACCAGAGACAACTGCCATGCCGCCGGTAATTCCGTCTGTAACACCTTTTCCGCAACCGATTATGACGACCGTTGCTCCTGTGGTCCACTCCGTGCCATACTTGAATGAACCTATTTATCCTGCCGAGCCTGCTGAAAGTTTGGGTCTCTTTGATAGAATGGAAGAATTTCAGGATCAGTTCCAGGAAATGCAGAAGGAGCTTAGAGCATTGAAAGGGAAGGATTTGTTTGGGAAGAATACGCATGACCTTTGTTTAGTTTCGAATGTCAAGATTCCAGCAAAATTCAAAGTGCCAGACTTTGAGAGATATAAGGGTGATTCGTGTCCTAGAAGTCATTTGACAATGTACGTGAGGAAGATGTCTACGTACTCCGATGATCATGACTTGTTGATTCATTATTTTCAAGATAGTTTGACGGGTGCTGCTCTAAAGTGGTATATGGGTTTAGACAGTATTCGGATCCGTAACTTTAACGATCTTAGTGAAGCCTTTGTCCATCAGTACAAGTACAATGTTGACATGGCGCCGGACCGGGATCAACTCCGGGCGATGTCACAGAGAGACCGGGAATCTTTTAAGGAGTACGCCCAGAGGTGGCGTGAAATCGCTGCTCAGATCTATCCACCTCTTGAGGAGAAAGAGATGACTAATATATTTTTGAATACTTTAGGATCCTTTTACTATGAAAGAATGATAGCCAGCGCACCCAGTGACTTCACTGAAATGGTAAGCATGGGCATGCGATTAGAGGAAGGGATTCGTGAAGGGCGTTTGGTTAAAGAAGGGAGTCCATCTAGCAGTGCGAAGAAGTTTGGAAGTGTTTTCCCGAAAAGAAAAGAGCAGGATGTTAGCGCTTTGTTTCCAGGTAGGCCTAGGAGAGGTTACTCTCACGTTGCGGCAGTCACTCCGGCTGTCCGCCCAACTTTGATGACCCCAGCTCATCAAACTCCACCAACTCAACAACGGCCTTTTCAGTAGCAGCCTCGACAACAGGCTTATCCGTTCAACAATCAGAACCGTTCACCCAGAAAACCGCAGTTCGATGCCATTCCTATGACTTTTACTGAATTGTTCCCTGCTCTTATCAGAAAGAATCTCATCACAACAAGGCCTCCTCCTGTTGCACCGAACAGTGCTTTTTCGTGGTACAAGGCGGATCAGTTTTGTGAATATCATCAAGGGTCACCGGGGCACAACCTCGAGAATTGCTTTGCTCTGAAGGCGGACGTACAGAGATTAATTAAGAATGGTATCTTGTCTTTTAAGGATGTTAATCCAAATGTTAGAGATAATCCTTTTCCTCGACATGGGGCAGCTTCAGTGAATATGGTGGAAGGTTGTCCGGGGAAGTTCCGAGTTTTTCAAGTCGAACACATAAGAGAGTCGTTGGTCAGGTTACATCAGAGTTTGAGAAGACTTGCCTTTGTTAGGCACCAGCATGATTATGACGTTTGTGAGTTTTGTTCAAGAGAGGATGACTGTCCTATCGTGAAGGAGGATATTCAGAAGTTGCTAGATCAGAGAGTTATCACTATTACCTATGACCGAAATCCGGAGGATGAAGTGAATGTTATCATACCACAATTCAATTTTCCAGAATCAGTAGAGATTTCTTACAATAGTCAGACTGCGTCTGTTGATCCTTTGATTATTTACCCACCTGGCCCTGTGCCTTACAGCTCAGACCAAGCTGTGCTGTACAAGTATAATGCCACAATGATTGAGAAGGGGGTAGAAGTCCCTATACCAACGAGACCATCTTTTGTTAACATTGCTGATGTGAGTAGAGTTACGAGAAGTGGGCGCGTTTTTGCAGCAGTACCTTCGAAGAGACCGGAAGTTCAAGTCAGGAGGCCCATACCGGCGGAAATTCCAGTGAGAAATGTTGAACCAAGGGTTGAGATAGGCCGATCCAGTGAACCTATCCCTCACCCTGAGGATGATGAGATTTTGAAGCTTATCAAGAGAAGTGAATATAAGATCGTGGACCAACTTTTGCAAACACCTTCCAAGATTTCCTTGCTTGCCTTATTAAGAGATTCTGGTGCGCATAGAGAAGCCTTGATGAAGGTCTTGGACCAGGCGTTCGTGGACCATGATGTGACGGTTAACCAATTTGATGGAATTGTGGGAAATATTACTTCGTGTAACAATCTTGGTTTTAGTGATGAAGAACTCCCGGAGGAGGGGAGAAACCATAATATGGCTTTGCACATCTCAGTAAGTTGCAGAAATGATACCTTATCAAGTGTGTTGGTAGATACGGGTTCGTCGTTGAATGTAATGCCCAAGACTACTTTATCTCGGCTCTCATATCCAGGTGCTCCCATGAGACCCAGTGGGGTAATTGTTAAAGCGTTTGATGGTTCTAGGAAGACAGTCATTGGTGAAGTGGATCTTCCTATAGTGATTGGTCCCCATACTTTTCAAATCACTTTCCAAGTGATGGATATCCGTGCTTCCTACAGCTGTTTATTGGGTCGTCCCTGGATCCATGATGCCGGGGCAGTCACTTCCACGCTCCATCAGAGACTGAAGTTTGTGAGGCGTGGGAAGCTAGTGATGATTGGGGGAGAGCAGGCTATGGTGGTAAGCCATTTATCATCATTTTCTTTTATTGATGCTGACGAGGATGTGGGGACCCAGTTCCAGGGTCTATCTGTTGCTAAGAATACAGTGAAGAAGCAAGGGGCATCCATCTCTTCTTTTGAGGATGCGCGGCGAGTGGTGGAAAGTGGTTCGGCCGAAGGATGGGGCCAGGTGTTGACGTTACCCGAGAACAAGTCTGGGGAAGGTCTGGGTTTTCATCCAGTATCTGCAAGGGTCAAGAAAGAGGTGGTTGTTCGTCCGATTCAAGAGGTTTTCCGAAGTGCAGGGTTTGTACATCCTGAGGTTGATGCTATCATAGATGATGATTCCGAGGAGGATTTGCCCGTGTTTGTGACGCCTGGATTGGCTTGCCAAAACTGGATAGCTGTTGATGTTCCTGTGGTTATGCACATTTCCGAGTAATGTTTTGTTTATTTTCCTTTGAAAAATTTGCTCTGCCCAAGGCGAAACGTATTTTGTGTCGGGCTATGAAAAATAATTCCTTTTGCTCTACCCAAGGCAAAAGAGAGATGTCTGGGCTCTTTGTTTCAAGTATTTCCCTTTAATGAATAAAAATGTTATTTTGCCCACTACTGTTTTATTTTTCACTTTTTCGGGGAAATATTAATGAAAATTAATTAATAAACCTTTTGTTTTATTTGCACAAATCGATTTCTAAAATAAAGCATAATCATATGTGCAGATTAATCCATGACTTAACCATCGAAAACAATGATCCTATGCCCTCTCCCAACTTTGAATTCCCTGTGTTCAGAGCCGAAGAAGAGGATGATGAAGAGATTCCTGTTGAGATTTCCCGTTTGCTTGAGCATGATGAGAAGGTCATTCAACCATTTGAAGAGCCTTTAGAGTTGGTCAACTTGGGTGATGAAGAAGATAGAAAGGAAGTCAAAGTCGGAGCATTGCTTATCCCGGAAGTTAAAGAGAAAATGTTGGAGCTTCTCAAAGAGTATGTTGATGTGTTTGCTTGGTCCTACCAAGATATGCCAGGTTTGGACAACGACATTGTGGAGCATCGTTTACCGTTGAGACCCGAGTGTCCACCGATCAAGCAGAAGTTGAGAAGGACTCGTCCTGACATGGCTGACAAGATCAAAGAGGAAGTTCAGAAGCAGATCAATGCAGGTTTCCTTGTTACATCGGTCTATCCTCAATGGTTAGCCAATATAGTGCCTGTTGCAAAGAAAGATGGTAAAGTTCGGATGTGTGTAGACTACAGAGATCTGAATAGAGCTAGTCCGAAGGATGACTTCCCATTACCTCATATTGACGTACTGGTCGACAGTACCGCCAAGTTCAAAGTCTTCTCTTTCATGGACGGTTTCTCTGGTTACAATCAAATCAAGATGGCACCGGAAGATATGGAGAAGACTGCTTTCATTACACCTTGGGGAACTTTCTGTTATCGGGTTATGCCGTTTGGTTTGAGGAATGTTGGCGCAACATACCAAAGGGCCATGACTGCTTTGTTCCATGACATGATGCATAAAGAGATTGAAGTGTATGTGGATGACATGATTGCCAAATAACAGACTGAGGAAGATCACTTGGAACATTTGTTGAAGTTGTTCCAACGTTTGAGGAAGTATAAACTCCGTCTGAATCCCAACAAGTGCACTTTTGGTGTTTGTTCTAGAAGACTTCTGGGGTTCATTGTCAGTCAGAAAGGTATTGAAGTAGATCCTGATAAAGTCAAAGCTATTCGGGAAATGCCCGCACCCAAGACGGAAAAACAAGTAAGAGGATTCCTTGGGAGACTGAACTATATCTCTAGATTTATATCTCATATGACTGCTACATGTGGGCCGATTTTCAAGCTTCTCCGAAAGAACAAGGGATGTGAGTGGACAGAAGATTGTCAGAGAGCTTTTGACAGCATCAAAGAATATTTGCTTGAACCTCCCATTTTGATTCCTCCGGTGGAAGGAAGACCCTTGATTATGTACTTGACTATATTGGAAGATTCCATGGGTTGTGTGCTTGGTCAACAAGATGAGACTGGAAGAAAGGAACATGCTGTATATTATCTGAGTAAGAAATTCACAGACTGTGAATCTCGGTACTCATTGCTTGAGAAGACCTGTTGTGCTTTAGCTTGGGCTGCTCGCCGTCTGCGCCAGTATATGATTAACCACACTACTTGGTTGATCTCCAAAATGGATCCGATCAAGTACATCTTTGAGAAACCCGCCTTATCTGGAAGGATAGCCCGTTGGCAGATGTTGTTATCTGAATATGACATTGAGTACCACACTCAGAAAGCGATCAAAGGGAGTATTTTAGCCGATCATTTGGCTCACCAACCAATTGACGATTATCAATCCATCAAGTTTGATTTCCCAGATGAAGATGTTATGTACTTGAAAGCTAAAGACTGTGAAGAGCCGTTACCTGAAGAAGGACCTGATCCTGAATCCCGTTGGGGTTTGATATTTGACGGAGCTGTGAATTCCTATGGAAATGGAATTGGGGCAATCATCGTCACTCCCCGAGGTACTCATATCCCGTTCACGGCGAGATTGAAGTTTGACTGCACAAACAACATGGCGGAGTATGAGGCATGTATTATGGGTCTCGAAGAAGCAGTGGATCTAAGGATTAAGATTCTTGATATTTACGGAGATTCGGCATTGGTGATTAACCAAATCAAAGGAGAATGGGAGACTCGTCATCCTGGTTTGATCCCTTACAGAGACTATGCTAGAAGGTTGTTAACTTTCTTCAACAAAGTGGAATTACATCATATCCCTAGAGATGAGAACCAAATGGCTGATGCTTTAGCTACTTTGTCTTCAATGTTTCAAGTGAATGATTGGAAGACGTGCCTACAATCCGAGTTATGCTCCTTGACAGACCTGCTCATGTGTTCTCAGTAGAAGAGGTTACCGACGACAAACCTTGGTTCTATGACATTAAACGTGTTCTTCAAACTCAAGAGTATCCGCCTGGGGCATCCAATAAAGATAGGAAGACGTTGAGAAGATTAGCAAGCAGTTTCTTTCTCAATAAAGAAGTTTTGTATAAGAGGAATTACGACATGGTATTGCTCAGATGTGTAGACAGACGTGAAGCAGACATGCTAATGCAAGAAGTACATGAAGGATCCTTTGGCACACATGCCAATGGACATGCAATGGCTAGAAAGATGTTGAGAGCTGGTTACTATTGGATGACAATGGAATCTGATTGCTGCAAATATGTGAAGAAATGTCATAAATGCCAGATTTATGCGGACAAGATGCATGTGCCACCGACCCTCCTCAACGTTATATCTTCACCTTGGCCTTTCTCTATGTGGGGCATTGATATGATTGGAATGATTAACCCAAAGCTTCAAATGGTCATCGTTTCATCTTGGTAGCGATCGATTATTTTACTAAGTGGGTGGAAGCGGCATCTTATGCTAATGTAACCAGACAGGTGGTAGTCAGATTTATCAAGAATCAGATCATTTGTCGATACGGTATCCCGAGAAAGATCATCATTGATAATGGTTCGAATTTGAATAACAAGATGATGAGAGAGCTTTGTGAAGAGTTCAAGATCGAACATCATAATTCTTCTCCTTACAGACCGAAGATGAATGGGGCTGTTGAAGCTGCTAACAAGAATATCAAGAAGATTGTCCAGAAGATGGTGATGCTTACAAGGATTGGCATGAAATGCTTCCGTTTGCCCTGCACGGGTACCGTACTTCAGTTCGAACCTCAACGGGCGTGACCCCATTTTCCCTTGTTTATGGTATGGAAGCAGTACTCCCCGTGGAGGTTGAGATTCCGTCTCTGAGAGTGTTGATGGAAGCCAAACTTTCTGAGGCTGAATGGTGTCAAAGTAGGTTTGATCAGTTGAATTTAATCGAAGAAAAGAGATTGACAGCTTTGTGTCACGGTCAATTGTATCAGCAGAGAATGAAGAAGGCTTTTGATAAGAAGGTTCGACCACGCGAGTTCAGAGAAGGTGACCTTGTGCTCAAGAAGATATTATCTTTCCAACCTGATTCTAGGGGCAAGTGGGCTCCGAATAATGAAGGACCGTATGTCGTTAAGAAAGTTTTCTCTGGAGGTGCCATGATTCTCACCAATATAGACGGTGAAGATCTTCCGCGTCCCATGAACGCCGATGCAGTCAAGAAGTATTTCGCTTAGGCAAACTTCTGGTCAAATCAGTCTTGGCCTTTGAGCACATCCTAGAATTCAAAGTTGTTAGGGAGAATAGTGATCATTGTTTTTGTATAACCTTTTATTTCATGTACTATTCCTCACATTTTTTGTAAATCGTTGGAGTCGCGTTGTTAGCGAACTACCATCTTATTAATGAAATTCGAGCATTTACCTTCTGTGGGCAAAATCTTAATTTTTACAGCAATATTCGAAACAAAGTATTTAAAATATCCTTATTTTAAAAAAAAGTGTCGTGAATAACGAAAGGAATATTAACAGTCGTTCCGAAGATGGTCAAGCCATGAAATGCAAAATAGTGCAGTAACTTTTACTTGTTTGATGAACCTGTTTTCTTTCGAATCGTCATGAGGTGTTGGTTGTGTTAAACTTGTGTTTCTAGTGGTATTAAGTTTGGTGACTCCCCAGTTGTTCCAGTTAAGTGTTGTTTTAGCTACTTTGGTTTGGAGATTTTTGAAGTGCGGTACACTTCGTCTCATGCCAGTGGTTTATTGGTATTGTAAGTTTGGATTTGAATACTTTTCTCCTCAAAAGACTTGAGCCTTGTAGCGTTACGCTCCGACATTGCTCTGTGTTTCCAGTTCCGGGTATAATCCGTCTTCTCAGGATTGGCCGAGTATCTATTTTGCTGTGATAGCATATTATCTTCAAGATATCCCATCTGTCTGTTTTGTCAGCATAACATTCATTTATTCATTTACACTCATATCAGCATGCATACCATGTTTGCCATTGATTTTGGGTCGTACTTTGTTTATTCGAACAACGTACATTTTTGTCCTTCCAAGTTGAAGGTTAGCTTAGGCAGAAAATGTGTTTCTTTTCTAAATTCCCCAACTGAGCTAATCCTCGTGGATGATTTTTGATTCAGCTTACCTTGTCCATTTCTGGATAGGATAAATTCCCCAATCGAGTTATTTTCTCATTGGGTGGAGTCTTGTTTGACTGTGTTCTCTCTGGTTTATTCCTAGATGAAGTTGTTGCCTCTTGTATAGGCTATCTCTTTAATTTTCCCCAGTGAGTTTGTGACCTAGACGGTTGGTACATTTATTTTGCACCTTTAAGTATGTGATCTCCTCGGGAAGGATTGATTCAGGGTTCTCTTTGGCGAAGATTTTATTCTCTGCCAATATCATCGCAGTTTCCTTCTGAATTATTTTGGGAAGACGACAAGCGGCAGCTCTTCATGAGCAACTTGTACGTTATAGACACCGTTGGAAAACGACAAGCGGCAGCTCTTCATGAGCAACTTGTACGTTACTTCTTGAAAGCTCCGAGCAGCAGCTCTTCACGAGCTACTAAGTGCGTCATTTACTTTTTGAAAGCACCGAGCAGCAGCTCTTCACGAGCTACTAGTTCGTCATTTACTTCTTGAAAGCGCCGAGCAGCAGCTCTTCACGAGCTACTAAGTGCGTCATTTACTTTTTGAAAGCACCGAGCAGCAGCTCTTCACGAGCTACTAAGTGCGTCATTTACTTTTTGAAAGCGCCGAGCAGCAGCTCTTCACGAGCTACTAGTGCGTCATTTACTTTTTGAAAGCGACAGGCAGCAGCCCTTCACGAGCTCCTAGTACGTTATTATTCTTCGGAAAACGGCAAGCGGCGGTCTCTTTATTTGAGCGGCTTGTACGCTATCGGTATTTTCTTTGGACGACAGCAAGTGGTAGTCTCTTTATTTGAGCAGCTTGTATGTTATCGGTATTTTCTTTGGACGACAGCAAGTGGTAGTCTCTTTATTTGAGCAGCTTGTAGGTTATCGGTATTTTCTTTGGACAACAGCAAGCGGCAGTTTCCTTATTTGAACAACCTGCGTATCTATAATCTTATTACTTCAGCATTAATTGGTATCTCTCCGGAAATCTCGCGGAGAAAGTTTGTTATGAATTCTACCTTCAGAAGTTGGTAACCCGTCATCAGCAAATTTGATACTTTTTGTCTATCTTCGACCTTGGGTTGCGAACTCACTGTTTTGGGTCAATAATCTTTTACGGCCTATGCAAGACGCCTTCTTTGTTAGGGTCAGAGGTCGTATCCCCTCAATTTTATTCGCTGTCAGGAGTCTGTCATTTGAAGTCGATAGCTCGTTTCCCCAGTAGCGTATAATTCATGTCTCTATGTTTTGTTGGTGTTCGATTCCGCCAGCATTGTCTTGTTTCGTGCAATATCTTTCTCTGTGAATTCAAGCATTACATTCATATCACTGCATGATGATGGCATCTTAGGACAAAATTTGCGTAATTATGTATTTAAGTACCTTCAATCTCGTCGAAACAAAGATTTTAATCTTCATATCTCCGGATAGAAGAAACTTAAATAGGGGCAGCTGTTGTACCCCAAATTTTGACCTGAGATACCATCTCCCATCTGCATCATTCGCATTGCAAGGGTTTTGACCTATTTTTATCAAATTTTTAAAGCAGTGTAAAAATTCATAACTGTTTCGAGTCGAGAGCTATTTATTTGTTGAACGCTAAATTTATCAACTGATCAAGATTTAAATGACGTTTATTAATTATTTATTATCTTAAACTTAAATAATTGAAATCCATTTTCAATTGTTATATAATTTAAAGACTTATGAATAATGAAATAAACATTTTGAGAATGGGTTTATTAATTGGTCAACAATGATTATTTAATTCTTTATCATTCTAGGTTAAATAATTAAAATTCTATTTTTAATTATTATAATTTAGAATATTATGAGTAATGAATTAAATAATTAAAATTGTTAATTGGCCAATGATGTTTATTTATTTGTTTATCATTCTGAATTTAAATGATTGGATTTGATTTTTCAGTTATTATATAATCAAAAGAATTATAAACAATAGATAAATAATTGGAAAGAAAAAGAATTAATTTTAAAATAATAGAATTTTATTCACTTTATTCTATTTATTACAATTATCATTTAAATATTGTGTTATTACAAAATATTTATAATGGCAATTACATAAATGTTTAAAGTAAAATAAAAAACTATTTTCCTAAATTCTAAATCTTCATTTTTCTATCCAATGCCTCTTGTCTGCTCATTTAAATTTACCTGCAAAAATAATTAAAAGAAAAGTCAGATTTGAATAAATAATTAAAAGCGAAAAATAAATTTAATGTTCATCATTAAAGGAAAACGGCTGGAATCAGTTTACCCTTTTTTGCAAATCACGGGATTTCTCCCGGTTCACAAAAAGGGAGGAATTTTATTTCATAAAATGAATGCACATTTTAAAACATGCACAAATTCATGTTTTGTCAAATTGTTTTAAAGTAAAAACTGCATTTTTCAAATCAATTGCATTTTCAAAGCCCACTTCATAGTTCAAAACAATATGCATAAATTCAATTGTTTACCAAACAGCATCAAAAAAAATCAACAGCATATGCAATGTACACAAGCCAAACTGCAACTTAAGAAGAAGCCAAATAACATAGGCTCCCATGCAAGACAAAAGAAGAATTATGCAGTATCAAAACAATGTGCAAGCAACATATACTTCCTCATTCATCATATTCCAGCCCTTTGCATTTTCAGAACAATAGTACATTATATCATTTTATATATCAAATGTACCCATGAGAGAGAAGAGAGAAAAGAAATTGGTTTTGCAGGTTTTGGTTTAGGAAGAAAGAATTATAAGACAAAGCTACTGCAGTATTACAGTAAAGGGAGAAACACAAGAGTAGAATACAAACAAAACTGTTGTAACAGTGTGATGCAGAAGGCCAAGAAGTTTGTAAGATATTCAAACCTCCAGCTAACGTAAACCTGAACCAAAAAAAACACAAAATGCCAAGCAATTGATATAAGAGAACAAAACCCTTTCAAAAAACAGAGTTCATAACATATACCAAAGACTACGAAAGCAAAAGGCAATTGTTCAAAACAAACTGCACAAACTATTCAAAAAGGCCTCAAGTTTTAAACCCTCAATCACCATAAACCTACATACTGCATTAAACCAGATAACCTGTCACAACCATATCAAAAACCTTATGGCCAAACACAAAAAACCAATAGGGAACCTACTGTCATAAACAAAACCTATTACCATCCTGTCTCAAAAAAAAACCATGTCTACTGCATTCAAAAAACAATAAAACCTGTGTAAACCATACAAACACCTAGGCCTAAAAAACCCGTAAAACCTGGTACTACATCATCCAAACATAACCAAAATCCAACTCCAAAACCATCAACCTGATTGAGCCACAAAAGCCAATATCACCCTTTCAAAACCAACAACCAAATACCCAAACCTCAGAGTCCATCATAGGCCAATTCCACGAAGCGTACAAAAATCAGAAAAGAAGAAGAAAAAGTGCCAACAGCATCGTGCTAGTCAAACGTAAGCGTTTCAACAGTAGCAAAGGAAGAATTCAGAAGCATCAAAGGAAGCATTCAAGGCGACATAATGTTCAAAGCAATGCAAAGGGTACAGTAAAGAATCAAAAACGAATACCAGGGTACCAAACTAAAGCAAGCATCCCGTGTGTCCCTCGTTGCCATCCGGCCTCCTACGCACCATCAAACTCCCTCCTCCGTCTCCAAGGGTAATTTCCTTTATCTTTTTTTTCCTTCATAACCCTCTCAATAATAACATAATAAAACGAAATCAGAGTCAATAAGTATAAGAATCACAAACATGCAGTAGCAAAACCCTTAACGAAATAAAATAAACCCTAAGCGAATACAAACATAAGCTTACCGAATCCGTCGTTTGCCTTAAGCTCGCGTTGGAGGGAAGAGGAAGATTGGGTTGCTGGTGGCCAGAAACAGGGGACGATTTCAGAAACTCAGACGAAGAAGATAAACGCGCGAAGACGAAGAAGATGAAGTGAGAGCGTGTGAGCGCCGTTTCGGCCAGGACCAAAACCTAAATCCCATTCAATTAAGCTTTTGTTTAACCCTAAAGCCAATTATCTTTGTTTTGGACCAAAACCGGTTTTCCTGCCTTGAAGCCCAACGAATGGCTTTCAACACCCCCTGCTTCTATTCTCAAATGGGCCTTATCCTGCTCTAAGCCCAGCGCGTTGCCTATGCACCCCCCCCCCCCCCCCACCCCCCCGTTCTATCATTTTCTTTCTTTCCTTTTAGGATTTTAGTTTTGTAATAATTAGCAATTCCATTAAATAGGCATAGTTTAATTAATCATTTTAATAATTAATTTTATTAGTTCAACATTTAAGAGTTAATTTGATAATTTTAAATATTCTCTTTTAATTAGAGTTAGGTTAGTAACTTTTTTAAGTTTTAATTAATTTAGTATTTTAATAATTCTAAAAATAATAACCTTTTATGTTAATATCAAAACATAAAACTAGAAACATAAAAACTTAAAAAACATTTTATTCCCCTTAATTAATTCTCTTTGTATTCATATATATAAAAAATACGTAAAATGGAGAAACAATTAAAACACTTTCTTTTTACTAATATTAAATCCAAAATGCATTATATCATTTAGTCTATCATTTAATTATTGTATTTAATCATGATCCGCATATTTTTTCCGTTTATTTATTTCATATTTATTTGTTTATTCCGTTTACGTTTAAATCCAAAGGAAAAAACGATAAATTTCGTCCCTTCGAAATGCTAAGGTATCTTTACTTGTTGCCTTTAGAGACCATTTCGTCCCTTCGAACACCCCTTTAAAAATCCAACAACGGAGCTACCTACTCCTTAATAGTAGGATAGCATTGTCTAAAGGAAACAAAAACGAACAGACTTTTTTTCGAGTAAGTAGAAATCTTAAGTACTTGCTCAAAATAAAAACTTTTCACACACACTTTTCAAAACATTTTTTTAAAACCAACTTCGTCACACTCTTGAGGACCGATACAAGGGTTATCACGAAGTAAACAAAACTTTTCAAAACAAGCACACACAAGCAATTTTAAAAAATGAGCAAGTACCTAAGAGCCCATGGAAAACCACAGATAGAAAGGGTCCTAACACCTTCCCTTTCTATAATTTACCCCCTGTACTCAGAAATATCTCGAAAAAAGGTTTTTTATGTTCCTTTTCCTTTGTTGGATGAAATAAAAGTCGGTGGTGACTCTTGCTTACCGTGACATTTGTGAATACAAAATGCAAACCAGTATAATAGTCGGTTCTACCACCGTATCACAGAATTAGCGACTCTGCTGGGGACTTTAATAAGTGGGGTATACCTTAGGTTCTAATTCATTTCTAAAAAATTGCTTTTTTGTTTGTTTTGTCTTCTTTATTCTTAAAGGGTTTTGTTTGGGCATTGTCAAAGATCCTACACCCGGATCTGGGGGCACTTATTAGGTAAACAACAATAGATCGTGGAGACTGTATGGCGTAGACCGATATGGTTTAAGCGATGGTTGTGTTGGTGTGACACTTTGGTTGGTACCGATATTCTTCGTGTGGAAACGAGGAGAATACGGGGCTGCCGCGTGGTGTCGTAAAGCACTAACGGAATTTGGAACCTTAGTTGAACAAACTTGGCTATTAGAAAGTAGTGAGATAGCCGGCCTCGGTATAAAGCCGAGGATTGGTTGATACTCAATGCTACACTCATTGAGATCAGAATTTCGGGATATTTCGACTGCAAGAAAAGATTGCCTGAGCTGAAACTACGCCCAATAAAGGATGATCAGTGACATTGAGAATCTTTAGAACCCGGTTACTTTTCTAAGACAGGTTTGAAACCAAGTAAACTTTAATAGGGTACTTACCTTTAACCTCATGCAAGCCTTTGAACCTAAGGTCTATTGTGTGCTTTGCGTGTGTGTGATTTACTCTGTTTGAACATAACATCATACATCATAACATAGCATCCATTCTTATCACACTAACCATTTCAAGGACCAAGGGAATTTATCTTTGTTCTATTTTGCAGATTATGGCTTCCGCTCGTAGAAACACTATCCGAATCAGCTTTGTGAGAATACCTCCCCAACTCAAGGAACTAGTATCAAGGGTTCCTGAAACTTCTTCGTTCATTAAGAGACATGGTCGACTTCTCAACCTGGTTACTTCGAGCTCTGATGAAAAGATGATGGGTGTACTCTTTCAATTCTTTGATCCCAAGCACCACCGCTTCACCTTCCCCGACTATCAGTTGGTGCCTACCATGGAAGAGTTCTCTCAGTTATTGAATCTACCTATTCTGGACCAGGTGCCTTTCACAGGTTTAGAAGTGGTTCCTATAACAGAAGTCATTGCCTCAGCTTTGCATCTGAAACGGGGCGACGTGGTATCCAATTGGGAAACAAGAAGCGGAGTCAAGGGTTTTCTAGACAAGTTCCTAATAGATAAGGCCCAACTGTTTTGGAATGATTTGGAATTTCAGGCTTTTGAGGAGGTCTTGGCCCTTCTAATCTATGGGTTATTATTGTTCCCTAATCCAGACTTGCTCATAGATGTGAATTCTATCAAAATCTTCCTCTCTCGCAACCCTGTGCCTACTTTGCTCAGAGATATCTTGCATGCTCTCCATACTCGTACCGTGAAGAGAAGAGGGGTTCTTATGTGCTGCATGCCATTACTATCGAGGTGGTTTATTTCTCACCTCCCTAAGTCAGTGCTGAAGAATGAAGAAGGTTTGGGTTGGTCTCAAAGTATAATGTCACTCTCTCACGCGGATATTCTCTGGTATTCCCGATCTATAGGAGATATGGCTATTATTGACCACTGTGGGGAGTTCCCTAATGTCCCACTACTTGGCATTAGGGGAGGCATAACTTACAATCCTTGTTTGGCTCTGTGACAATTTGGTTACGCTCGAAGGGATGGTCCTCATGAGTTACTTATCCAGGGCATTATGTTTAACTATGAGGAGGATGTTCAAGGATATCGCCAGGGGTTTATACGAGCTTGGGGCATGGTAAACATATCTGACACCAAGACTTTGGGGCCGAAGAACTCCATTCCTATTGAGCCTTATCTCCAATGGATACGAGCTCGCGCTCAGAAACTTATGATGCCCTACATAGCCGTCTTACCAGTGATTGTGGAGCCCATTACTGAAGGGGATATCCCTTACACGGTTCTTCACCCTGATATGCTCACCAATCTTGAAGAACTACAGAGGTCCTGGATTCAGTTGAAGAATGAGCGTGATATTTATAGGGACCAATTCTATGCCCATGAGAAGAAGGTTTTAGAGCTCACAAAGCAGCTTCATGAGGAAAGAAGCCTTAATGTCTATCTCGGCACGAAGAGGAAGCATCCATGGGAAACTTGATTTCTTTTAGTTTTTAGAATTTCCAATTGTAACTCCTAAAAGGCAATTGTATTTTGAATTCTACTAATAAAATCTTTGTTTCTCTTTGGCTCGTAAATTTAAATTTCCCAAAGTCCTTGAAATCATTGCATACGCATCCCATCCATAGCATTGCATAAACATGTACCATTACAGGTTTCTCATCTTCTTCGCTATTTATTTCAGCAAAAATGTCTTCTGAACAAAGCATCAAAGATCTTCAGGCACAAAATGCCCAATTTTAATAGATGTTCATAACTCTGGCAAAAGGGCAGGAGGATATGAAGGCCCTCATCCGGAAAGAGAAAAAGAAGAAGAAGAAGCTCGCTGGTATCCTTAATATGGGCAGAAGATTTGGGGGGCCTCTAAAACAACCAGTCGATCTGACCTCCTCATCTAAGGAAGGGGAGAATCAAGAGAGGGAGACAAGGGAAGAGGACCCCGGTCCTGAAGTTTCTAACAATGATACCGACTACAATGATGAGCACTACCCTCTTATTGAGGATAGATACAAGCAGTTAGAGGATCGGCTGAGCGCCATGGAAGTACAGAGAATACCTGGGTTGGACTTTGATGAAATGGGATTGGTGTCGGGAGTGGTCATCCCGTAGAAATTTAAGGCTCCAATTTTTGCAAAGTATGATGGGGTGTCTTGCCCAAAGCTCCATCTTCGTTCCTATGTAAGGAAGATTCAGCCCCACACCGCTAATCGAAACTTGTGGCTTCACTTCTTTCAAGATAGTCTATCAAGGACTCAGCTTGAATGGTTCTACCAACTGGAGGGTACCAATGTCCGAAACTGGGAAGATTTGGATGCTGATTTTTATAAGCAATATCAATACAACGCCGACCTTGCCCCTACTTGTACTCAACTCCAGGGTATGTCCATAGGAACAGGTGAAGGCTTTAAGGACTATGCGCAGAAGTGGATAGACTTGGCTGGGAGAGTCCAACCCCCCTTATCTGATAGGGAGTTAGTTAACATGTTTCTTGGGACGCTGCCTAGTCCATTCTTTAATCATTTAATTGGCAGCTCATCAGTTGGTTTCACCGAGCTAATATTGACAGAAGAAAGGGTAGAGGTTGGGATTCGGAGTGTGTTGTACCCCAAATTTTGACCTGAGATACCATCTCCCATCTGCATCATTCGCATTGCAAGGGTTTTGACCTATTTTTATCAAATTTTTAAAGCAGTGTAAAAATTCATAACTGTTTCGAGTCGAGAGCTATTTATTTGTTGAACGCTAAATTTATCAACTGATCAAGATTTAAATGACGTTTATTAATTATTTATTATCTTAAATTTAAATAATTGAAATCCATTTTCAATTGTTATATAATTTAAAGACTTATGAATAATGAAATAAACATTTTGAGAATGGGTTTATTAATTGGTCAACAATGATTATTTAATTATTTATCATTCTAGGTTAAATAATTAAAATTCTATTTTTAATTATTATAATTTAGAATATTATGAGTAATGAATTAAATAATTAAAATTGTTAATTGGCCAATGATGTTTATTTATTTGTTTATCATTCTGAATTTAAATGATTGGATTTGATTTTTCAGTTATTATATAATCAAAAGAATTATAAACAATAGATAAATAATTGGAAAGAAAAAGAATTAATTTTAAAATAATAGAATTTTATTCACTTTATTCTATTTATTACAATTATCATTTAAATATTGTGTTATTACAAAATATTTATAATGGCAATTACATAAATGCTTAAAGTAAAATAAAAAACTATTTTCCTAAATTCTAAATCTTCATTTTTCTATCCAATGCCTCTTGTCTGCTCATTTAAATTTACCTGCAAAAATAATTAAAAGAAAAGTCAGATTTGAATAAATAATTAAAAGCGAAAAATAAATTTAATGTTCATCATTAAAGGCAAACGGCTGGAATCAGTTTACCCTTTTTTGCAAATCACGGGATTTCTCCCGGTTCACAAAAAGGGAGGAATTTTATTTCATAAAATGAATGCACATTTTAAAACATGCACAAATTCATGTTTTGTCAAATTGTTTTAAAGTAAAAACTGCATTTTTCAAATCAATTGCATTTTCAAAGCCCACTGCATAGTTCAAAACAATATGCATAAATTCAATTGTTTACCAAACAGCATCAAAAAAAATCAACAGCATATGCAATGTACACAAGCCAAACTGCAACTTAAGAAGAAGCCAAATAACATAGGCTCCCATGCAAGACAAAAGAAGAATTATGCAGTATCAAAACAATGTGTAAGCAACCTATACTTCCTCATTCATCATATTCCAGCCCTTTGCATTTTCAGAACAATAGTACATTATATCATTTTATATATCAAATGTACCCATGAGAGAGAAGAGAGAAAAGAAATTGGTTTTGCAGGTTTTGGTTTAGGAAGAAAGAATTATAAGACAAAGCTACTGCAGTATTACAGTAAAGGGAGAAACACAAGAGTAGAATACAAACAAAACTGCTGTAACAGTGTGATGCAGAAGGCCAAGAAGTTTGTAAGATATTCAAACCTCCAGCTAACGTAAACCTGAACCAAAAAAAACACAAAATGCCAAGCAATTGATATAAGAGAACAAAACCCTTTCAAAAAACAGAGTTCATAACATATACCAAAGACTATGAAAGCAAAAGGCAATTGTTCAAAACAAACTGCACAAACTATTCAAAAAGGCCTCAAGTTTTAAACCCTCAATCACCATAAACCTGCATACTGCATTAAACCAGATAACCTGTCACAACCATATCAAAAACCTTATGGCCAAACACAAAAAACCAATAGGGAACCTACTGTCATAAACCAAACCTATTACCATCTGGTCTAAAAAAAAACCATGTCTACTGCATTCAAAAAACAATAAAACCTGTGTAAACCATACAAACACCTAGGCCTAAAAAACCCGTAAAACCTGGTACTGCATCATCCAAACATAACCAAAATCCAACTCCAAAACCATCAACCTGATTGAGCCACAAAAGCCAATATCACCCTTTCAAAACCAACAACCAAATACCCAAACCTCAGAGTCCATCATAGGCCAATTCCACGAAGCGTACAAAAATCAGAAAAGAAGAAGAAAAAGTGCCAACAGCATCGTGCTAGTCAAAAGTAAGCGTTTCAACAGTAGCAAAGGAAGCATTCATAAGCATCAAAGGAAGCATTCAAGGCGACATAATGTTCAAAGCAATGCAAAGGGTACAGTAAAGAATCAAAAACGAATACCAGGGTACCAAACTAAAGCAAGCATCCCGTGTGTCCCTCGTTGCCGCCCGGCCTCCTACGCACCATCAAACTCCCTCCTCCGTCTCCAAGGGTAATTTCCTTTATCTTTTTTTTCCTTCATAACCCTCTCAATAATAACATAATAAAACGAAATCAGAGTCAACAAGTATAAGAATCACAAACATGCAGTAGCAAAACCCTTAACGAAATAAAATAAACCCTAAGCGAATACAAACATAAGCTTACCGAATCCGTCGTTTGCCTTAAGCTCGCGTTGGAGGGAAGAGGAAGATTGGGTTGCTGGTGGCCGGAAACAGGGGACGATTTCAGAAACTCAGACGAAGAAGATAAACGCGCGAAGACGAAGAAGATGAAGTGAGAGCGTGTGAGCGCCGTTTCGGCCAGGACCAAAACCTAAATCCCATTCAATTAAGCTTTTGTTTAACCCTAAAACCAATTATCTTTGTTTTGGACCAAAACCGGTTTTCCTGCCTTGAAGCCCAACGAATGGCTTTCTACACCCCCTGCTTCTATTCTCAAATGGGCCTTATCCTGCTCTAAGCCCAGCGCGTTGCCTATGCACCCCCCCCCCCCCCCGTTCTATCATTTTCTTTCTTTCCTTTTAGGATTTTAGTTTTGTAATAATTAGCAATTCCATTAAATAGGCATAGTTTAATTAATCATTTTAATAATTAATTTTATTAGTTCAACATTTAAGAGTTAATTTGATAATTTTAAATATTCTCTTTTAATTAGAGTTAGGTTAGTAACTTTTTTAAGTTTTAATTAATTTAGTATTTTAATAATTCTAAAAATAATAACCTTTTATATTAATATCAAAACATAAAAATAGAAACATAAAAACTTAAAAAACATTTTATTCCCCTTAATTAATTCTCTTTGTATTCATCTATATAAAAAATACGTAAAATGGAGAAACAATTAAAACACTTTCTTTTTACTAATATTAAATCCAAAATGCATTATATCATTTAGTCTATCATTTAATTATTGTATTTAATCATGATCCGCATATTTTTTCCGTTTATTTATTTCATATTTATTTGTTTATTCCGTTTACGTTTAAATCCAAAGGAAAAAACGATAAATTGGTTGACTTCATGTCCTCAAATCTAATCGCGCGAATATTTGCATTTTTCATTAAAACTTAGGATAATTTGCCTTCAAAATTTCAACCTTTTCGAAACTTATACCCTTTAAGCAAAAGCTTCGACGTTAGGTCGTCGTATCTTCAAAAAAACCTATCTGTATCCCTTTTCGGCCAAAACGGTTTATTTTTATCGAGCAATCAAATTTTTATAAACAGATATTTCAAAAGGTTCCTATAGAGTACTATAGATGCATTGAGTGTTAATACCTTCCCACTGTATAACCAACCTCCGAACCATAGGTCTCTTTTCAAAAACGCCTTGTATTACTTTTAAAAGTATTATTTACATTGCATATTTAGGGTTTTATTTCGCTCTTTCCCCTTTTCCCTTGGAAACAATAAAGTGCGGTGGCGACTCTTGCTTTTGTGAGACGAATTAATCAATAATTCGATCTCCGATTTACCCCGCTACATTTTTTATCGCTACAGAGTGGTAAAATACAGAAAGACACATCTTCGAGTTCAGTAAAGAAGCCTTTCACTGGTAAGAAGGAGGCCAGTGCCATCTATAGCCCAAGAGGTCAAATCAGAGCTGAACACCATCTGACAATAAGCATTGTAATGATACCTAGGCTTGCAGCTGCTCCATAACGCAACAATCAACAAAGGGTAGAAAGAACGCAAAGGCAGTTTACCCGGATTAACAAGACATTGACATAGGTTCTACCTCATCTGTTGAGATCCAGCTTGGCAACCTTGAAAGAGGATCCCAAGAATCCTAATATCACGTCTCCTCGGTACAACCCAAATGCTCGGTGCGCCTACCATTCTGAGAGTCCTGGCCACGATACAAATGGCTGCTGGGCTATGAGAAATAAGGTACAGGATCTGATTGAAGCCAAGGAGATTGAGTTCGATGCTCCGGAGAAGCCCAATGTGATAGATGCTCCCATGCCTAAGCATAACCGAGGAGTTAATGTCGTTGATACCGATCTGTTTGTGACCTCAGTTGATGAGGTTTCTACTCCTCTTAAGACTGTTAAGAAGAATTTGTTGTTGGACGGTTTATTTCTGGGTTATGGTGAAGGTTGCCACATATGTTCATCTCTGCCTTCTGGTTGCTATTTGCTGAAAACAGGTGTCTAGTGCTTTATGGACAGCAGAGAAATTTTGTTCGAGAAAACTTTGATTCCAACTGTTCCGTTCGAAGATGTCGCTATTATAACCATTTTTGCCAATCCTTCCAAGGTCTCCTCGAGAAGACCTGTTAGGATTACACCTGCTGCAGAAGTTGCTCTGTTAATAATCACCTTTCCTGGTCCTGTCCCGTACGCCTCGGACAAAGTTGTCCCTTGGAATTATGGAGTCGATGTTTACTATCATGGCGTTAAACAAGATCTAAATAATGAAGAGGATGATCCCGATGTCAGTAACATTGTAGGGACCAGTAAGATTACCAGAAGTGGAAGGGTTTTCTCTCCCGAGATTTCCCCGAGGACTGTCAATAAGCCTGTTGTTATTTCACCTACTATTCCTACCGGTACTTCAACTACTACTCCTGTTCTTACTCCAATTGTCACTCCTGTCGTCGAGTCATCTGAGACCCGAGGCAAAGAAGTTATAGGTGAGCCTTCCCGGACGGAGGCACCTAGAAAGATTTTCGTAGAAGCCTCTAAGAAAGAGATAGAGGAAATATTAAAAATAATTAAAAAGAGCGACTATAATATGGCCGAGTAGCTGGGGTAGACCCCCTCGAAGATATCCATCTTGTCTCAGTTGTTGTGTTCAGAGGCCCATGCGAAGGCTTTCATCGCATTCCTTAAGATTGCGCATGTGCCGCAGGAGACCTCGGTTGATCAATTCAAAGACTGTGTAGCCAGTTTGACTGCTGACAATGGGCTGGGTTTTTCAGATGCCGACTTAACACCAAAAGGGAGGAAGCATAATGATGCTCTTCATGTCTCGATCGAATGCATGGGAACCACTATGGCTCATGTGATGGTGGATATTGGGTCTTCGTTGAATGGTCTGCCTAAGAAGGCTCTCGATCGGCTGGATTGTGAAGGGTTGACCTTAAAGCCTAGTAACATTGTGGTAAGGGCTTTTGATGGGTCGAAGAGAATTGTGCATGACGAGGTGGACATCCCTGTTAAGGTAGGCTCTCAGAACTTTGAGTCCACCTTCTCTGTAATGGACATCAGGCCGTCATACTCTTGTTTGTTGGGTCATCCTTGAATCCATGAAGTTGGGGCTGTTACTTCTACACTGCACCAAATGTTGAAGTATCCGGTGAAGGGGAAGATTGTCACTGTGCATGGTGAAGAGGAGTATATGGTGAGCCACCTGAACTCCTTCAGGTATGTGGAGATGGACGGGGAATTCATAGAGACTCCTTGTCAGAACTTTGAAGAGGTTCCCCAGATTTTGGCGTCGATTGAGACTACTACCGACACCAAACCTCCTTTGAAGATGGATTCTCTCAAAGACGCAAGAGCAATGGTTGAAGAAGGTCGGTATACCAACTGGGGATAACTCCCTGATTTTACTCACAAAACTGACAAGTTTGGTTTGGGCTTTACTTCCGGAGCTCAAAGGGTTGTTCGACGCGCTCGGGCTGGAGGACCTCCCCTACGCATCAGCAATTGGGGAATTAATGCATTGAAGACAGTGAGGAAGACTCTGACATTGACAGCTGGATATACTTGACTACCAACGGTGGATAGAGTAACTGGATGGCTAGGGATTTTATACCAGTTTCTTTTATTCCGCAATAATTGTCTTACTCGTTTTCTGAATTTGTAATAAACAATTTAAACTTTATGGCCTTGTGTCTTACCCGAGGCACAATGGCTCTCTCCGTGAGGGTTGTTATGTGTCATTTCATATATCATCAATAAAACATTGGACGTTCCTTGCATACAAATTTTGTGCTCTCTATTTTTCTTTTCTGCATTTACTTCATCAATACAGCTATGCTCTTACACACACTCATGTATCCAACTGCATATCCATATCCACTCAGAATCCCCTTGATAACAATTATGCTACTGCCAGTTATGATTTCGAAAATCCGATCAACCAAGCCGAGGACAAAGGTGAAGACGATTGTGAGGTGCCTGGAGAACTTGCTAGACTATTATAGCAGGAAGAAAGGACTATACAGCCCCATGAAGAGCCAGTTGAGACGATAAACTTGGGAACAGAGGTGGATAAAAAATTCATAAGTTTAATTAATTGATTGTTCAAAGTTTATTTTTATTTTAATATTTCTTTGATCTAAAAAATTCCACAAAAAAATATTTAGACTCACAAAATAATGGAAAAATTGATTCTGACTTTGGTTTATCATTTTCTTTATTTTTGTTTTAAAATTTAATTTCAAAGGTTATTTGTAATATTTGTTTGTTTGATTTTTAATTTAATGCTTCCCTTAATCAAAAAAATTCAAAAAAAATTATGTAAGCTTGTTTTTAGTCATGGAGTCAGAATATAATTTCATTTTTGACCTTTTGTTGATTTTTGGCTAAGGTTTTCATTTTGCCATTTAAATAATAGTTTAATTGATAATTGTTTGTTTTTTTTATTTTAATATTTCCTATAATTCAAAAAATTCACAAAAACTCAGGGATGTGTGTTTTTAGTTCTAAAATTTGAATATAATTTTGGTTGGGCATTTTTCTGACTTTTTTATTAAAGTTCTATTTTTGAGATATGTTTATTTGTTAATTTCTAATTGTTGAATTTAATTTCATTTTTTATTTTTTCTTCAATTTAAAAAATGTGAAAAAATATATTTTCTGACATTTAGGGTTTCTTAGTGTTTTTTATGATCTTGGTTTAATTTGTTTGAATTTTGATCTTACTTAATCAATATTTGAGTTTAAAAGTAAAAAAATTAGGGTTTTGTTGCTTATGGTGCAAGTTTCATTTTTAAAACCACCATGCCCTGGATTTTCTATAGGATTCAAGTCTTGATTAGGGTTCATGAATGTATTGAGGATCTTAAAACCATTTATCTTGATTTTTTTAAACTTGGTTTGACATTTTTCCACAAATTATTTTGAAAACTTGTCTACTTTGGTAGTTTTGCCAACTAGTCTTGAATTTTGGACTTCATTTGGTCTCCTCCTCAACCATTCATGAACTTAGGGCTTGCATTCTAACTTCTATACCTTTCAAATATGTTGATATTTTTTGGTTTGAATTATGGACCATTATTTCCATTTTTGATGTAATTTTGAGGTGAAGGTACCCAATTGATGTTGCATATCTTGTCACAATTTGTTTGATGGCCAATGAACTTGAGTGAGGCCTATAACAGGGCACCTAATGATCATCTTAGTTCTGATTCTTCATGATAGCATCAAACTATTTTGACTCAATGTCTCATGCTTGAATGTTTGAACCTTCTAATGCATTGTGTGGACCCCCATCTTCTATTGTGCTTATGAGTTGTGATAATTTATTTGAGAATTCTTGAAATGTATTTGTTAGTGACCTTCATGGTCTTTGTTTATATTATTCTCAAACTCCTATGATCCTTGATTGATATTCAATTGTCAACTCAACATGGTGATAGAAAGGAGCAACATTCCTCTGATTCTTTTGACTTAATCTGTGCAAATGCTTGTTTCATCTTGTCTATCATGTCTAATGTTTGATAATTGTCACCATGTTGTTCTCACTTTATCATGTTGCATCCATCCCTTATGTGAGTCATTATTCACCTCATGGAATACTAACTTGGTTGTTGAATGTGCGAGATACTTTGAGAAAGTTCCCACTTTTGGCTTGAGGCTTTTGTGTTTCACTTTATTTGTGAAACACAACTTATTATATTGGCACTGCTATTGTGTTTTGGCATGTTTGATATTCATTTGATTGTAAATGTTACACATTGCCCATGGAATCTGTTCATATCTGATAATCACATTACTTATATCATCATGGCGTAATTTCTGACTAGATTTGTCTACTGATGCCAGCTTGCTTAAAGTTCTCTGGGTTTCTTTTATTCTTTCTTGATTTCTATAGATAGTTATCTATTTGGTATTGTACTACTTCCTTTCTCCCATTTCCATTTTGTATAGTTCTCTGATTGCATGACGGGACCTTTGTTGCTGATATATGTTAGGAGGCCCTCTGTTTTCTTTTTGTCTGATACATGGGTTGTGTTTGCTTCTGATTGATGAGTCACTCAATTTAGAAATTGAGATCACGACTTCGCTCTCATTGCATGTTCCCTATAGGATGTTTATTGCTTTTCTTCTTTAATTGTTGATCGATGAGTAACTCAATTTAGAAATTGAGATCACGACTTCGCTCTCATTGCATGTTCCCTATAGGATAGTTTTGTGAATGCTTCCTTTAACATGTTAACTACGGTAGGAATCCATGCATGCTAACATAGGATAGGATTTTCCCTTATCCTCAACCTTAGGGTCAACCATTGTATGATAACACTAGGGATAATCCTAGGCCAGTTTCCCTTAGTTATGTTTTTCCTTTCTTTGCATTTTGCATCTTAAAACAAAAACTGTTTTCTTGGCAAATCATAAAACACCTCTAATAAACTCAAATCCTTCTTCAAGGTAAAAGATACAAACCAATCTTACTTTATCTGCGTGCCTCTTGACTTTGTTTATAAACTTGAAGCCGATGTTTCACCATCGCACATGTTTGTTATCCTACTTTGATTCTCAATATCATTGTTAGGTGTGATGTTTTGTCATTCGTTTTATTGATGTTTCGCCATCTTTGCCATGATATCTTGTTATCTTGAAGCCGATGTTTCTCCATCGCACATGTTTGTTATCCTACTTTGATTCTCAATATCATTGTTAGGTGTGATGTTTTGTCATCCGTTTTATTGATGTTTCGCCATCTTTTCCATGATATCTTGTTATCTTGAAGCCGATGTTTTGCCACCGCACATGTTTGTTATCCTACTTTGATTCTGAATATCATTGTTAGGTGTGATTATTTGTCATCCATTTTATTGATGTTTCGCCATCTTTGCCATGATATCTTGTTATCTTGAAGCCGATGTTTCGCCATCGCACATGTTTGTTATCCTACTTTGATTCTCAATATCATTGTTAGGTGTAATGTTTTGTCATCTGTTTTATTGATGTTTCGTCATCTTTGCCATGATATCTTATTATCTTGAAGCCGATGTTTCGCCATCGCACATGTTTGTTATCCTACTTTGATTCTCAATATCATTGTTAGGTGTGATGTTTTGTCATCCGTTTTATTGATGTTTCGCCATCTTTGCCATGATATCTTGTTATCTTGAAGCCTATGTTTTGCCATCACACATGTTTGTTATCCTACTTTGATTCTCAATATCATTGTTAGGTGTGATGTTTTGTCATCCATTTTATTGATGTTTCGCCATCTTTGCCATGATATCTTGTTATCTTGAAGCCGATGTTTCGCCATCGCACATGTTTGTTATCCTACTTTGATTCTCAATATCATTGTTAGGTGTGATGATTTGTCATCCATTTTGCCGTCTTTGCCATGATATCTTGTTATCTTGAAGCCGATGTTTCGCCATCGCACATGTTTGTTATCCTATTTTGATTCTCAATATCATTGCTAGGTGTGATGTTTTGTCATCCATCTTATCATTTGATGTTTCGCCATCTTTGAGATGTTACTTTGTTAATTATTTAATCGATGTTCTACCATCTCATCTGTTTGTTGTTCTACTTGATGTTTTTCCATCTTGACTGCTTTTGTTGTCTTAACTAAAAAACACAAACCAACCAAAATACATAAGCCGAACTACGGCTGCTCTGATTCCTTAAAAGGGATACGTAGGCATTGGGGTAGGGCCCAACCGAGCACATCTTTTTATTTTCCCTACTTTGTTTTCTTTTTCTTTCGCATGCATTCCCTTTTCAGTTGTAAGCCATGGACATAGGATTTGACCACACCCATTAGATTAGACAATAAGAGTGGATACCGTAGAATACTACGGGCGTGTGGGGTGCTAATACCTTCCCCTCGCGTAACAGACTCCCTTACCCGATCTGTCGGTCAAAAGACCGTGATTTCTCCCTCTTCAGGTTTTCTCGATGTTTACCTTTCCCTTTCGATGGGATAAAAGACGTTCGGTGGCGACTTCATTGATGTTTCATTACATCTAGATGACGGGTTTCGGCCGCATAGTTTCAGCTGGCGACTTCACTAGGGAAATATTGACCTTTTGATGGTCCATCCCGGAGTCGATCCTAGATCTTGTTTGTTTTTTTTTCTTTTTGTGTGTTTACTTTACCGCTGTGCATATTTATCTTTTTGCATTGCATCCTATGTGCGCTTTACTTTCTGCATACTGGATTTGGCTAGACTGTTTGGATTCTGGATTTCTTGGTGGGTGGGTTGTTCCATGAGGTAAAAGGCCTCATACCCAGGCTATGAGTGAATTCCATAGGAACTAGGAATAGAGTGGCCATGGCAGCTACGAGGCGGATGCTTTGTAGACCTGACCATGAGACCCATGACTTCGGAGGTAGTTCGGATAGGTGTTATCGTATGATGATACCAACATTCGAGCTCTCGTACTCTGATTTGGCTTTTAACCTTACCTTGACCTATACTACACCCGTGAGAGGGGCGGGAAAACTTTTCTTACAGGTACATGTACTGTTGGTGACTTTATGTTGCGAAGGTGACTCAGGTTCCCATGATAGTTTTGAAGCTTCAGGATTTTCTTTTTATCTTGAGTGGTGCTGCTCTGTAATGGTCTAGCCATGATCCAGTGTGAAACTTTGATCCCGTCATGTTGCATCATAGCATATTTATTTCTTAAAAAAATAATGTAAAAAAAAAATAACTAGCATGCGCATGTCATTTTCCAGGGACATTCAAGAGTCTTCTTTCTATCAGAAATGGCTGGCCTCCCTCCAGTTGAGTTTGATTCAGTTCGTGTTAAAGAGCTCACCATACATACTTTCTCTTATCAGATTCCTACCGTTGATGTGGCCGAGATGAAGAGGTTGAGTTCTTATCTGAAGAGTGATGTTCTGAATGATTTCAACAAAATTTATGGCAATTTGTTACTAGTCCTTAACACTCCAGTTGACCCGATGGCCTTGATCACTCTCTTCCAGTTCTATGACAAAGAATTATGGTGTTTTACTTTTCAATATTATCAACTGGTTCCCACCTTAGAAAAGTACGCGTACCTACTTAATATCAAGTTATCCGATGAAGTTCCTTTTGTCCAAGTGCCGGAAAAGCCGAAGTTCGAAGTTATTGCCGAAATTCTTCATTTGAGTTGGAAAGAGGTGAAAGACAATTGGAAGTCCAGTGAGGGTACTACAGGGTTTTATTTGGACTTTCTAGTGAAGAAAGCTGAAGACTGGGCAAAGAAAGGGAATTGGAATGACTTCATCTCTCTGTTTGCTCTCATGATATATGGGATCGTCCTCTTCCCTCACAAGAGAAATTTTGTGGATTTGGCGGCTATTTGTGTTTTTAGAAACAAGAACCCGATACCGACACTCTTGGCAGATACTCTTTATACCATTCATTCCAGGCATGGAAAAGGTGGTAATGTAAGTTTATGTCATTCGGTGTTATATCAATGGCTTAAGTTGCATCTACCAGTAAATGGCCCTTTTGTGGATACCAGGCATTCTCTCCGATGGTCATCAAGGCTTGTAAACCTTACTTCATTTGATATCCGGTGGAATTATGACATGGGGGAAATACGAAGTGTTGTCACTAGTTGCGGATATTTCCCTAATGTTCCCCTCATAGGGACTAAGGGGTGTATCAACTATAATCATGTGCTTGCTTATCGTCAATTGGGATATGCAATGGATGGACCGCCAAAGGTTGAGAAGGTGTCTAAATCAGTGTATTTTGCTAGAGAAAGTGATCCTGTGATGTTAAAAAGAGTGACAAGTGCTTGGAAAGGAATTCACAAGAAGGATAGAACTACTTTGGGAAAGAAGGTTCCTATTGCTAGGGTTCCTTACCTGGAGTGGGTTAAAGCCAGGGTTAAGATCTTACGGTTACCATTTGCAAGGTCGGCTCCTCTATATGAGCAACCTCCTGCTATTCTAAGTAACACGGTATCAACCGAGATGTTCACCTAGGTTCATGTTGAGAACATTCAGCTTCGTGCAAAAGACCGTGAGGCGGGGATGAAACTTTATTGGGCAGATCAAGAAAGGGCCGACTTTGCTCGCATACTCAAGGAGGCTCAAGGGGAAACTTCTGATGCAACCAGTTTCAGGAAGAGGTCTCATGCTGAAATGGAATAAGAATTGAGTAAGACTCAGCAAGAGTGTCAGAAGCTTCAGGTATCTGAAAATAGCTACAGGAAGAAGATTCAGAACTTAGAGAAACAGCTCAAAGACAAAGATGCTCAACTTAAGAAGGAAGTAGCCCAGAAGCGTGTCGCAGAAGATCGGTTCCAAGAAAGTAAAATAGTCGCATCTCAACTTTTGAAGGAGAAATCCAGACTTGAAGAGTACTGTCAACATATTGAAACATGTTTAGTTCCGAAGATTTAGTTTTGTTATTTACTTTTGGTATATTTGGTCACCCCTAGAATTCTTGGAAGGAACCATTTAATTTTTGTTATTATTCAGTTCTTTTTGCTTTATTGTTAAGACATGTATTTAGTTGTTTACCATTATGCTCTTAATTGTCCGAAGTCACCCGAACATCATTTCTTCTGTTTGTAAATAATTGAAGTGTTCATCTTATTGTCCCTTCTCTTTTGATTGAATGGTCTCACACCGTGAATGATGAATAAAAGGGCTCTTGAATACCTGGAGATGAACAACATATCATGCACATCATGCATTTCATAACATTATAGGTTATCTCAAGACGGTATTCTTATTCTTCTGCTTTTCTTATTCAAAATTCAAGACGACTACTCATCGGTATTCCACCAGAAACAATTTTCCAAGACAGATGGAACAAGTTCAAGCTGAACTCGCTGAAATGAGGGCCCAGATGGCTACTTAGATGACCCAGTTCATGGAGGTCATAACCAATGTGAATCGCCGACTGGAGGAACTAGCTGCCATTGTCAACAATCAGCGCTACTATCCAGGGGATGGTGGAAATCAAGGGCTCTATCAGGACATTTCTGTAGGATTAGGGGATGTGCAAGATCAGCCTGCTGTAAATTTTCACGGGACGCCGGGAAACCCTTTCGTGCGCAACATAGGGCAATTTCATCCGTCTCTTGGACCTCGTCTTGTGGGGAATATAAGAGTTAATCAGGGCGGTGTAAGGAATTATCAGGAACAGGATTATGACTTTGACCAGGATTAAGACCAGTTTTCTGTGCGGCGTTCAGAGCCGAGGGTTCAGATTGAGGATATTAAGTATCATTTATTGGAAGAGCGTTTGAAGGCTATGGAAGGGCAAGGAGTCCTTGGTATGGATGTCAATGATCTCGGGTTGGTGTCTGGGGTGAAAGTTCCTCCGAAGTTCAAGCCTCCAACATTTGAAAAGTACAACGGAACATCATGTCCTATTACTCATGCCACTGCTTATTTCTGAAAGATGTCGGTGCATACTGAGGATCAGGGGCTTTTGATTCATTTTTTCCAGGATAGCTTATCTGGGGCATCCCTAGAGTGGTACATAAAGTTGGAGAAAACTCATATTCGTTGATGGAATGATCTTGCTCGGTCTTTTGTCAAACATTATCAGTACAATGTGGATATGGCGCCTAATCACACTCACTTACAGAATATGTCACAAGGACCAAAAGAATCTTTCAAGGAATACGCTCAGAAGTGGCGTGAGTTGGCTGCGAGGGTTCAACCTCCACTCATGGAGAGAGAACTCATTGATATGTTTATGAGTACCCTGCAAGGGCCATTCTATGAGCACATGATAGGAAGCACTTCGGTAGGATTTGCAGACTTGGTTATGGCTGGTGAAAGAATTGAAGTAGGTTTGAAATTGGGAAAAATTCAGATCGGAGGTTCCAGTGGCTCATCAGGGGGTAGTAAGAAACCATTCGACACTTACCCTAAGAAAAGGGAAGGTGACGCAAGCGCGGTTTACGCCCATAGAGGAAGAAGAGAGGATCGTCAGAATCAATAAATCAATGTTGTTTCTATTCCTATTAATGCTCCTCCGCAACAGAGACCAAATACAGTGCCTCATTAACAAAGGCAGTAAGATGCTCCCCATCAGTATAATAACCAACAGCAGAGACAGCCAAGGAAATTAGATCCCTTTCCAGTAACTCTTACTGAAGTGCTCCACCACCTTCTTGATTTGAAGTTGATCAGTTTGAGAAATATGCCGCCACCACCCGCAAGACTTCCTCCTAACTATGATGCTAATGTAAGATGCGAATTCCATTCAGGCTGAGTTGGTCATTCTACTGACAATTGTTTTGCATTAAAGTGCAAGGTACAAGACTTATTGGACGCTAAGGCAATCGAGTTTACCCCGGTAACTGGTCCGAATGTTACTCAGAACCCAATCCCGAGGCATGAAGGGGGTGTTGTTAATATGATTGATGATAATGGTGAAGCGTTGGATTTAATCATGAATGTGGAACAAGTAACTACTCCGTTGTGGTATGTTAAGAGGCATTTGCTTGACAACACTATTTTTCCGGGTTGTACTTTAGATTGTGCCAAGTGTAGAGAGAAACCAAAGGGTTGTGATGATTTAAAAGTCGGTATCCAGTTGATGATAAAGGAGGGTTCCCTGAAGTTTGATAGGAAACCGAGCTACCGTAAGGTTACCGAAGAAGATGTTGCTGTGATATCTACTCCTTACACCCCTGTGCGCATTCCTGCCCCATCAAGGGCACCCCCTCTAATGATTACGGTACCTGTTCCCATGTCGTATACTAGTGAGAAGGCGGTCCCGTGGCATTACGGTGCTGATGTCTATTACCATAGGGTAAAGCAGGAGGTTAATGCTCGTTTGTCTGAGGAAGAAAGTGTTGAAGGTGATGAAGAGGAAGTCCATAACTTTTTTGGCGTGGGTCGAATGACTAGAAGCGAGAGAGTATTTGGTCCTTCCAATGTGCAAGATGCGGAAGATGCTTCTGCAAGGGAAAAAGGAAAACAACAGGTAAGGATTGGTAATCCCATTGTTACGCCAGCCAATGTGATTCAACCAATTCCGATACCAGAAGCTTCTTCAGTTCTCGATGAGGTTGAAGAGTTAATGTGAATTATCAGAAAGAGTGATTATAGCATAATTGATCATCTGAGCCATACTCCTTCTAAGATGTCTATCTTATCTCTGATGATTTATTCAAAACCTCACATAAATTCTTTGATGAAGTTGTTGAAGAATGCGTTCGTGCCACACGAGATAACTGTCAATCAGTTTGAGAATGTTTGTGCTAACATATCTGCCGGGAACGGTTTGGGCTTCATAGATTTTGACCTTCCTCCGGAGGGGCCAGACCATAACAAAGCGTTGCATATTTCAATGGAGTGCAGGGGCACTACTTTATCTCAGGTTTTGGTAGATACCGGATCGTCTTTAAATGTGTTGCCCAAGTCAGCATTGATGAAGATTGATTATTCTGGACTGGAGTTGCGCCCTAGTGATTTGATGGTGAAGGAGTTTGATAGGTCTCAAAGGTCAGTATTTGGGGAGGTGGAGTTACCAATAAAGGTATGTCCTCGCACCTTCACGGCCATATTTTTTATGATGGATATACAGCCAGCATCCCGTTGCATGTTGGGGAGGCTGTGGATTCATAGAGCAAGAGCAGTCACTTCTACTCTTCATCAGAAACTCAAGTATCCTGCAGAGGGAAAGGTAATAACTATATGCGGTGAGGAAGAGTACATCATGAGTCATTTGACATCATTCCTCTATGTTGAAGTTGAAGGCGAGATACATGAGACTCCGTTTCAGGCGTTTGAGACAGTTCCTGTTGCCAATTTTCCTCCTCTAGAGCAGAAAAGGAAACCTGAAACTGTTATGTCTTCTCTCAAGGATGCGAGAGATGTGGTGGAAAATGGAAACCCTGAAGTTTGGGGTCAGGTGTTAGACGTTACCCTAAAGTTTAATAAATTTGGTCTTGGTTTTAGCCCAGGTCAGCAGAGTGTAACTCCTGGAGCATCTAGTTTTTCTACTCCTGTGAAGTTTTCCCGTCCTTATGCTACTCAAGAAGGACACGTCAATGCAGTTGGCGACAATAGGGTTGATGGCTATAATATCGAAGATTGGATTCGTCCGAGTATTCCAGGCCAGACACTCAACAATTGGACTTCTGTGGATGTTATCCAAGTTTCAAGCGCTGAGGAGTAATTTTCTTGTTTTCTTTTATTATCATATCATAATTCCTACGCTCTGCCCAAGGCGTGGTGGATCATTTGTGTAGGGCCACCATGTTTATTTTCAAAAGTTTATCATGAAATAAAGGACGTTTTTGCATTCAAAATTTTGCTCCATTTCTTTTTTATTTGAATGGCAATGTTTCTCTTTTCACACACTGTCACTAAAAAAATGCCAAAATGTCGTTCATGCAGATACACTTCCACCACTGATTTTATTGATAACGACCCTGCTATGGCTCATTATGACTTTGATACTCCTATTTATCAAGCTGAAGAAGAAGCATATGAGGATTGTGGTCTTCTTGAGGAATTAGAAAGATTGTTAAAACAAGAGGAGAAAGTTATCCAGCTGAATCAAGATTCGATTGAGGTAGTGAATCTTGGCACAAAAGAGGTAAGAAGAGAAGTCAAGATAGGGGCAGATCTCGAAGAAAGTATCAAGGTCAGATTGGTTGAGCTACTCCGTGAGTATTCTGATATCTTCGCCTGGTCTTATGAGGATATGCCTGGGTTGGATACTAACATAGTGGTGCATCGACTACCGCTCAAAGAAGGTTGTTCCCCTGTCAAGCAAAAGCTCTGAAGAACTCATCCTGAGATGTCCAAGAAGATCAAAGAGGAGGTCCAGAAGCAGTTGGACGTGAATTTCCTAAAGGTCGTCAATTATTCGCCATGGATTGCAAATATTGTGCTTGTGCCCAAGAAAGACAATAAAGTCAGGATGTGCATGGATTATAGGGATTTGAACAGGGCCAGCCCCAAAGACGATTTCCCTCTTCCGCATATTGATGTGTTGGTCGATAATACTGCTCATTCCAAGGTGTTCTCGTTCATGGATGGCTTTTCGGGTTACAATCAAATTAAGATGGCTCCGGAGGATATGGAGAAGACAACATTCATCACGCCTTGGGGAACCTTCTGCTATAAAGTGATGTCGTTTGGTTTGAAAAATGTTGGGGAAACATATCAGCGCGCCATGGTCACTCTCTTTCATGACTTGATTCACAAAGAGATTGAGGTATATGTAGACGATATGATTGCTAAGTCTGACACGGAAGAGGAACATCTTGTTCATCTGAAAAAATTGTTCGAGAGGCTGAGGCAGTTCTTGCTGAGGTTGAATCCGAATAAGTGCATCTTCGGGGTGAGATCCGGCAAGCTGTTGGGTTTTATTGTAAGTGAAAAAGGTATCGAGGTAGACCCTACCAAAGTAAAAGAGATACAGGAAATGCCTGAACCAAGGACAGAGAAGGAAGTATGTGGTTTCTTGGGAAGGTTAAACTACATTTCTATATTTATTTCTCATCTCACAGCCACCTGTGAACCATTGTTCAAGTTGTTGAAGAAAATTCAGATAGTGAAATGGAATAAGGATTGTCAGAAGGCCTTTGACAAAATAAAGGAGTATTTTCAGGAACCTCCGATACTCATGTTGCCAGTAGAAGGAAGGCCACTAATAATGTATCTAACTGTGTTGGAGAGCTCAATGGGTTGTGTCCTCGGTCAGCACGACGAAACAGGGAAGAAAGAGCAGGCTATTTACTACTTGAGTAAGAAGTTTACGGAATGCGAGTCGAGATACTCATTGTTGGAAAAGACTTGTTGCACGCTTTCCTGGGCCGCCAAACGTTTGAGGCAATACATGTTAACTCACACCACCTACTTGATATCCAAAATAGATCCAATCAAGTACATTTTTGAGAAGCCAGCTCTTACAGGCAGGGTAGCCCGTTGGCAGATGATACTCACTGAATATGATATCCAATACACTACTCAAAAAGCAATTAAGGGTAGTGTACTGGTCGACCATCTTGCTCATCATCCCATAAACGATTATGAATCGATGAAGTTTGATTTTCCAGATGAGGAAATTGTGTATATTCGGGATTGTAATATTCCAGACCCAGACGAAGGACCCGAGCCGGGATCACGTTGGACGCTTGTTTTTGATGGTGCCTCCAATGCCATGGGCAACGGTGTCGGAGCTATTATCACTTCCCCTGAGGGATACCACATCCCTTTCACGGCTCGTATTTGTTTCGATTGCACTAACAACATGGCCGAGTATGAGGCTTGCATTTATGGCATTGAAGCAGCGATCGACCTGCGCATCAAATTTTTGAAAGTTTACGAGGATTCCAATCTTGTTATCAGTCAGATTAATGGAGATTGGAAGACTCGCCATCAGAACCTAATTCCCTATCGGGAGCATGTTATGAAGCTGATTCTGTACTTCGAAGAGATCACGTTTGAGCACATTCCCAGAGAAGAAAATAATCTAGCTGATGCACTGGAAACTTTGTCCTCCATGTTCAAGTTTAAGTGGGCTAATGAGGCACCTTCCATTACTATCAGAAGTTTGAGCGAGCCAGCTTTCTGTTTTGAGGCCAGTTTAGAACCAGATGGTAATCCTTGGTTTTATGACGTTAAACGATATCTTGAAACACAAGAGTATCCTGAAGAGGTATCCGTCACAGATAAGAAGTTTTTGAGAATATTTCCAACCAAGTTTTTTCTCAGTGGTGGTGTGTTGTATAGAAGGAATCATGATGGTCTACTACTCAGATGTGTTGACAAGAAAGAGGCGGCTAGAATCATTGAGGAGATACATGAAGGTGACTTCGGGACCCATTCCAACGGGCATACCATGGCTAAAAAGATCCTGTGAGCAGGTTATTATTGGTCCACCATGGAGACTGACTGTTACAATCATGCACGGGTTTACCACAAATGTCAAGTCTATGCTGACAAGGTGCATGTGCCGCCAGTACCTTTGAATGTCTTGACCTCCCCTTGGCCGTTTGCAATGTGGGGAATTGATATGATCGGCAAGATTGAACCGACTGCGTCCAACGGTCACCATTTCATTCTGGTTGCCATCGATTATTTTACAAAATGGGTCGAAGCTGCATCCTATGCCAATGTCACCAAGCAGGTGGTAACTCGGTTCATTAAGCACAATATTATCTGTCGCTACAGAGTGCCTGAAAAGATCATTACCCATAATGGGTCTAATTTTAACAACAAAATGATGAAGGAGCTTTGTGAGTCCTTCAAAATCAAGCATCATAACTCTTCCCCATACCGACCAAATATGAACGATGCTATCGAAGCGGCCAATAAGAATATCAAGAAAATCTTGCAAAAGATGGTGGTAACCTATAAAGATTGGCATGAGATGTTGCCTTTTGCTTTGCATGGTTATCGCACCTCTGTGCGTACTTCGACTAGGGCAACCCCATTTTCATTGGTTTACGGCATGGAAGCAGTATTGCCGGTAGAAGCCGAGATTCCTTCTCTTAGGGTCATGAGAGATGTTGAGTTGGATGAAAGTGAATGGGTACAGAATCGGATGGATCAGTTGGAACTTATTGATGAGAAGAGGTTGAAGGCTGTATGTCATGGTCAGGTATATCAGCAAAGAATGAGGAAAGCTTTTGATAAGAGGGTACGGACCCAGTGTTACAAGCCAGGTGACCTTGTGCTAAAAAGGATAATTCTCCCCCAAGGAGATCCCAGAGGCAAATGGGTTCCAACTTATGAAGGTCCTTTCATGGTCAGAAAAGTTTTCTCCGGAGGAGCAATGATGCTCACGACTATGGATGGAGAGTACTTCCCTCTCCCTGTGAATGCCGACATAGTTAAAAAATACTTTGCATAAAAAATAATAAGAGCCCGCTAAACTGAAAACCCGAAAGGGCGGTTTAGGCAAAAAGAGGGTGTCCTGGTGAATCGAAAACCCGAAAGGGGGATTCAGGAAAAAGTTAGGGACTTAAAGCAAATGACTACGTTCAGCATGAGTTCCTTTGCTTCTTTCCTTTGATCCATCGCCTAGCATAAGCTCGAAGCCAATCTAAGAATGATCTGTCAGAAAGCAGGAAGATGAGGGTCATAAGAGTCATAGCAGAATCGGGACTTGATGGACATTCACATTCACATTGCCATTTGTAAACACCTGTTTGCTTTTGATTTTGTAATTACTTGCTTCCAAATGTAAATGCCTGTTTCACAGGCTGATTTCTCAAAATTAATAAAATATCTTCTTTCAAGTATGCGTATGCGTTTCTTTTCTCCCCTTTTTACTATTTTGTTTGCAAAAACGTCCAACATTTTTTATAAGCATGAGCATATAAACTCCGTGGACATTACACGAATATGGTAACATAAGTAATGGTTAGTTGATCGTTTGAAATGCGGATAACAAACACAGCCACTACTGCGCAAGGGGCATGTTTGGTTCCATGTTTGATAAATCTCTCTTTCACTTTGCTGGTGGATACCTTGCCCTTTTGTTTCACAGCCCCGTGTGTAATACCCCAAATTTGTCCTACCCTTTTACTTTTATCTGGTTTATGCATTGTCGCGCTTTTCTCATGTACATATCTCCATTAGGTCATTTAACATTGCATACATTCGCTAACAACATAACTTCGCAAGGGGTCGAGAACCTTCAGGATTAGGGTTTTATCAACTGGCTAAGGTGTATATGTTCAAATAGAGCCTGATTCTTCTTGTTATTTTTCAAGGCAGTGAAATTACGGAATTAGGGTTTTGTGTTCATGGATGTTGTGGATCTTTTCTTCATCAAGCTACAAGGTCATCCTCCATTAAGAATTCATCAAACACAAGTTGATTAGGGTGTCACATCTTCTATGTTTGAATTTGTAGTATCTATCGACTGAGGTTCATTGGGCTTCATATTACGTTTCTTTCTATACTTCGAAGCGCCCTCAAGACATTGTTGTTGTCCATGAAGTCAAGATATAGTGTGGATTGGATTGTAAAATGCAAGCCGTGTATATAGCATGAAGTTGTAAGTACATTGAGTTCGAAACTTCATCGTTCTTTCGAATACTTCTTACCTCAATCGCAAGTAACTTGGATTACTGATGATTATTGAATTAAATTCGTTGAAACTTCTAATTATGCTCAAGATTGATATTAGCTCAAGGTTTTAATTTCGTGATTTGGCAATGGTTTATTCAAGATAAGGTTGGAAGATTCGTTCATGTGGTTCTCTTGGTGTACAAGTTATAAATTTGCAAAGAATTATAAGTCATAACATCATTCGAGGTTAATCAATTTGTTTTGTTCATCAAAACTCATCAAGATCCAAGGGTTCACGTTCATTCAATGATATGATCTTTACAAGTTCTAAGCATCACACATGATTTGTCAAAAGGTTATCCAAATTCATTCTCGTTCATTTGAGGTCATAACCATGCAATTTACAAGTTGTGTCATTAGAGCATTACAAGCGAAGATTACAAAGGCCATTTACATCCAAGATTATTAAATCAAAACAAGAATTTACACTAAATCTTCAAGTGGCCTGAAGCTAAAGAATCCTAAATTGAGGTCTCCATCATTCATTTCTAAGCTTATTCATCTTCAAGCCATTATCTTCCAAGATTGCTTTATTCCAACTTGGTTATATCCAAGCCTTAGTCCATGTTCCACAACCTGCCCTGCAATTTTCAAAAGCAGTTAACCACAAAAACCTCCATAAAGCAGTACAGAAAACCAATTTAGAATTTAACCAAATTGTAACATCCATAACCAATTCCAAACAACCCTTTAACAGTTTTTAACCACTTTCCCTAACCATATTCTCCAACTAACTGTCAAACAGAATATCAAACTCTCTAACTGCCATATAACCTAACAGAATAACTAACAAACCTCCTAACCACCTAACCAGATTCATAACAAACCCCAATCATTTCTAACTACCTAGCTAACCCTTATAAAACTAACAGCCCAAAACAGATTCACAGGAGAAAAACATAACAGAAATCATTGGGAAAGGAGAGGGCATTTTTTTATTATCAAAACCTTATAGAAAAATTCAACAGAAAAAACAACATATAACAGAAAATTCACAGATTCATAGGGGGCTTACGATTATTATTCACCAAAAGGATCTCAACTCTCTCCATAAACGTTTGGTCCTTCCTCTTCGACAATTCTGCAATCTTTATTCTTCCACAACAAATTCAATCATCATCAACCTCTGAACCGAGCTCTGCGTGCCATTAATATGTCTTCCATCATCTTCATCATTTTGTTCTTGCTTCAAGCAACTGGATCAATAATTGCAGATTCTTCACTGCATCTGTGTCGTGTTCTCAATAATCATCATCTTCTGCTTCATCTCTCTACTGTGAACGCAAAACAACAACTTCAATACAACATCACAGATCAACAACAACCGAAAAATGCAAACGGAAAAGAATCACGAATAGGGGAGAAATTGCATAATCAAGAACGCACAAGGTCAAGTTTATTACCTGGGAAGACGCAACCGGATCCTTCATCTTCGCCGTTAGTGTGAATTTCAGGTCTTCCGATTTATTTTTCTGCAATCGAATTGCAGCATCAACTTCAATCTGCATCGCTTCACAACTAGCATCATCAACTAATCACAAGAATAGCACATCAACGGTTAACACGGAACACAAATGGGGAAACGAAATCCAACCTGAGGCGTGAGCAAAGACGATGATGAGCAAATCAAGGTGGAGTTACGGTAGAGCGTGAGAGGAAGACCGTCCATGTGAAGTGACGACGCTATGGCGTTTGTTGAACGAAGATGAAGATGAAGGCTTTATCCTTGATGATTCTCGAAGCCACGATGGAAATCGAACAGAGGATAATCGATGATGATAGCAAACCGCAACGAAGCATGGGAAACAACTTAATCGGAACTGAGCCGGCGGCGGTAGATTAAGATGAAGGCCGATTGAAGACACAGAAGGATGAGAGAGGGCGGCCGCCGTGCCATCTTGGAAGAAGAGGGTTTGTGAAAGGGAAGAGACATCGTAACCCTAATTCCATATTCTTATCCCCTTTCATTTTTTTATTATTATTTATTCAAACAAATATTAATCAAAAAAAATGATAATGAACATGTTGGTCTGAATTTGGGTGATATGGACCGAACCATCAACCTTTTGGACCCATGGGAATTGTTTTATTGTAGCATGAAAAGAATCCAACAAATTTTTTATCGGACTATTTTTGGATTGGGCTTAGCACCAGATTTCTATTGCTTGTAGCATACCCCTGGATCCTGGCTTCACACCCCTTGAGTTTAGTTTTTCATTGCATTTTATTTTATTTTTGTTATAGATTATTGGTGATAAAAATATAGTAAAATAGTAGAATATTTTATAATGTTTTTTTTAGATTCTCTTTAGAATTTTATTAGAATTTTATATTATTTCATGTTTAATAATCATTTTCGTTGTCATTTTTAGTTAATATTTTGTGATAGAATATTGATGTAACTTTCACGATGTTGAATGCTTGGAGATTAATTCTATGATCGCTCATGCGAAGCAGCTTTCGGTAGAGTTTTCTTATCACTTGCATGGATTTGAAGAGGCAAGAGACCTTCTCTGTTTGGTATCATCGCGACCTCATTTTGTATCTCATTTTTGCACTTTATTGCTTTCTAGAAATCATGAGAAGTAGGGGCTTTACCGCAAATCATATGCATGCTGACATTAGGTAGACGTTTCCCTTTCATTCATCCTTGACTTAGGTCTAACAACGCATGATATAATTAGGTTTAGAAATAGACTAGTCTCCCTATGACTTTTCTTTCCCTTTTCTGCATTCGCGCTAAAACAAAAACTTCTTTTTCTTTTCAAAATTCAAAACACTTTAAAACTACTGATGAGAATCACGCCTTCGCTTAGTATGGGAAATGATAAGCGAGTATCTTCTGGATCTTATTATTCTTCATCTCAAGTTTAGGTGTGGTTCAATTCTCAAAGACTCCTTTCATAGCTAAGTAGAAAAGTGGCTAATATCTCTCTCTTGAGGTCAACTAGTCGTTATCTACAACAAAATACAAACCAACTCAAACCATTTGCGCTCGAGCACCTTTCTTTAAAATTCCTTTTCAGGCAAGGACATGATTAATTTACTTATGTGCCAACGCATAAGTCTCCAAAGGTCGAGCTGCGGCAGAAGGCGGAATTAACTTCGTCCATAAAAAACACAAACAAACAAAAAACATATGAGCCGAACTACGGTAGCTCTGATTCCTCAAAACGGATACGTAGGCATTGGGGTAGGGCCCAAGCGAGCACAATTTTATTTTCCATACATTCTTTTTCCCTTTCTTTAGCATACATTCCCCCTTTAGCAGTAATAAGAAATAAACATAGATTAAACACACCCATAAGATAGATAACAAGAGTGGATACCGTAGAGTACTACGGGAACGTGGGGTGCTAATACCTTCCCCTCGTGTAACAGACTCCCTTACCCGATCTCTCGGTCACAAGACTGTGACTTCTCCCTTTTCAAGTTTTCTAGATGTTTACCTTTCCCTACATATGGGATAAAAGACGTTCGATGGCAACTTCATTGTTTGATGATTTTCAGCCGGTTGTTTCAGCTGGCGACTTCACTGAGGACAGGTCGACCAAATGCTGGTCCATCCCGGAGTTGCTCCTAGCTCTTGCTTTCTTTCATTTGGGTGTTTATCTTTACGCTTTCAGTTTATTCATTCATTTTGTATATACTTGAGCATACGTACGCATTGCATTTTACTGTCTTCCATATACTACTGTTGTACTGGATTTGCTTCTTATTTGGGTTGGGATGCTACTATTGAGGTAAAAGGCCCAGTACCCAGGCCAGAGTGCACTAGGACACCTAGGAATAGAGTGGGGGCATGACGGCTATAGGACGTGGTCCGATTAGTGCAGTCATGTCATATACCATGCTCGGATGAGGTTCAATTGAAGGTACTTTCATCATTCACGTCTGTGTTGCGATGGTTTTACTTTCAGGCGAACCCGTGATTTGCGAGTTACCCTTGCCTTACCCTGACCTAGTCTTCACCCGTGAGCGGGGAGGGAAATATTATTACAGGTACAAATGGTGACTATGCTCAAACAGTGACTATTGGTTCTAATGGCTATGTTCTGGATTTGTGTTATGACTTTATGCAGATGTTATATCCTGTTGGTGACTGTATGGTTCTCAGATTTATTTTGAGTTTCTGACTTGTCCACTTGGAGATTTACTCGAGCCTTCGATCTTGGTATTCCCGGCATATTCATAAATTCTCAACAGTATCTGATGTTCCAGAAGCATTGATCTCGTACAATGGGAGATCTACATGGTACTTGGTTCTTATATGTGCGGAAGCTATGTCGGACCTTTGATCTGATGATACTCACATGATTCAGAACAGTGCAGCAATCATATTCAGGAATGATGGAACCTTGATCCTCTTTGATCTCATTCCTTTGCATACATAATATGGCTAACCACATGCTTAACATACATGTTCTATTATTTCCAAGGAATCATATTTGCAAGTCTTGTGCTAAAACTCTTTCATCCCTTACTCATGCAAAATCAAAATCAAAGCACGCAAATTCCTTGGAAATGATAGAACATGACATGACATTCATTCATGCACCCCATGTATATTCATGCATTCATAACAGGTACCCGAAGATTGGGGATTCTTATTCAGACCGGGGGTTCTCTTCAAAGGTTCAACGTGATTTCTCACAGCACATGCTCAGGGATCAGTTATGGAATAACTCCGAGTGGTACAGGCAAGCTTTGGCCCGTGGTCATAAATTTCTTCAAGCAGGAAGATAATTGATTAAAGACCCAGATAATCCAGGTCATGGAAACTCTAATGATGATGTCTATTATTTCTTTAAGACATGATATTCTTGGTGGTGCAATTTATACCGATTCGCTTGGTAAAGCATTCATTCGTTCTTCTGAAAGGATCTTATATGCATATTATACTGGGGCACCTGGCCAATCGATTGAAGAAGGTATGTCATCCAGAGACCAAGTCCAAGATTGGATCAATTCGAAGACTAATATGCTCACATCAGATCAAAGGGGAATTCTCTCACACACTCAAGCACCAAGGCTATAGAAATTCGTCAGAATCAGCAAGTCCATACGGAGTCAAGTCTCCTCAACAGTGGCAATCATTGGCTTCTTTACCGCATTTTCATTTGCATTCTTGCTTGTTTGTTTAAACATTGCTTGTATATAGAAACTTGTCTATTTTTGAACGAAAATCGTAATGCAATAAGTATGCTTGTCTTGAAGTGTTCCTTTCATTTTTACTCATCCATTCGTTATCACTCTTTAAATGTTTTACTTGCATATTGGTGCCAAATTTCCTAGCCTTATGCTTAGGTAAAGATTCAAAGGAGGATGATGACAACCTAAAACGCAAAATCTCCGGTTGGTATGCTTTTGAGTAAGACCATGTTGACGATGTACAGGCCTTGTTTCAATCCCTAAACACTGGAGATATAAGGGAGATAGACCCTCGTTAACCCCTCTGAGCCTTCGAAGTAGGAGTTTCTTTTATGTTCAGAAAAAACCCTCATTTTAACCCTAGGGCGGGTAGTGCTCAGTTAATCCGATCAAGCATTCAGAACTCATCAAGAGTGTGCATCCAAGGATACCACAATGGTTATCCATCAAAAGGTTGAGAAAAGTCAAAACCACAATGGTTAACCCTTATCTAACAACAACGTGCGTCTATTGACTATATCCCAATGGGTATCCCTCGCACATCAGGAGGTTGACCAATGACGATTCAATAATGGCTATCCATTATTTACTAAAGACTCAGACAGTCACGATCACTTCCGACAAATCAAAGACAACGCAAAGATCAACGACCTGTTCAAAATGGAAAATACGAATAAGAAAGAAACAAAAAATCCCGCTAAGTCGAAACTTGAAAACAAGTCGCTTAGGCAAAAATTGGGGCATCCCGCTGGACTTCCAAATCGAAATTCAAAAGAATTTGTCCAGACAAAAATTAGGGAAAGAAAGAAAGAAATTGAAAAGCCTAAAAGGCAAGAAAAGGATTACAAATGAAAATCCTCATCAAAGAACAAAGTCGTCTGATCAGACACCAAAGGCAAAGAAGTTAGTGACTGTCGTGTCCAAGAAACCACTGTGGTTCCTCAATCATCGCAAACTCTTCTAGAGAGATGAACGCTTGTGTCAGGTCAACTGAACGTAGGAATGGAGAACATCATGGAGAATGGGTGGGCACCAAATAATCTTGAGCCTTAAATCCTTTTTCTAAAACCGTGAACCAGGCCACGTTATAACCCATAAAAGTCCTAACTGAAGCATGGGTCAATTCGAAAGCGTGCGACAACGAGATAGAGTTTAACTGACTCCTAAGAGGTATGTTTGAATATCTGTGTTGGCATCATATGCTTGCATTATATTTCATAAAAAAGAATTTACAAATGTTCCTCTCTAGCTAGTGACTCGTTCACAATAGAGTTGTGACGTCATTTCATTCAAAGTTTTTTCAAACTTCAAGACTTACATATGTGTTGCATTAGAATTATCATTATCATAATAAACATTCTTCTGCATACAAAACAACTGATTCACATCAAGTAAGCTTACACAATGAACAATCGGTAGAGAGCTCAATCTTGTCAGAGAAGAGAGGCTCGAATACCCTGTTGAAGTAAGAGTCAGCTGCCACAAGAGAAATGACTTATCCAGGGGCATGTTAACCAGTGTTTTTGTCCAGAGAAAATATCTTGGTGCTTCACAGCCTGAGTATCCTTCAGGGATGAAGTTAGCAGAGCCTGCCAATCTGGGGCAATCAAGTCAAGAGTTGATCTCTCCAAGTTCGGCTAAATCTGGGGCATTCCCTCAAAGCTGTCAATCTGAGGCTATCATGTCGATAAATTCCTCAAAGTTGTCAATCAAAGGCTATCACATTGAGAGACCTATTCAGAATTCATTCAACCTGGGGCAGTTACGTCGAGATTTGACAAATCTCTCCAAGAAAGCTGTAATCAAAATCAGTTTAATTCGTGACTCAGAACTTTGGGGCAGACCACTTCATATCGTATTGCGGCACGAATCTTCTGGTCTTCTATTCAACATAGATCTTCTTAGAGACCCTCCAGACATGGGTATTCCTCATCCATACTTGCAAAGTTGCTAAAGCCAATTACGTTGTACGAGACCACTACAATCAGCTAAAAGCATCATAACGGTCACCCTGACTTGGCCAGCGCACGAAGCTGCCTTCATCTACTACATATAACTTCAAATTTGATTCCCCAAGTGAATTCAGAAAGTCCAGAATCATCTTTTGACTCGGCACACGCAAGTGCACCCCCAGTGGAGTTAATCAAGAACATCCCCAGCGAAGCTAAACCGGGGCATTCGCAGAGCTCAACCGATGCATTTGTAGAGCTAAACCGGGGCACTCGCAGAGCTCAACCGGGGCGCTCGTAAGTGTCCACACCCATCTCTTATCCCCAAGTGATTCAAGAGATAATTCCCCAATGTGCGTAAACTTGGGGCATGTATTCAAAGAGATCCACATGGTGTTCGGCATCCATTATTCGGCATATTCAGCTCTATCATCCTCCCCACGGTTCAGGATATATGGAGGTCTAGCCAGATTATCTCTTCCCCAATGGTACGATTCAGAATCCAGCAGCGTACCTGAAGACTCGCTTCGTCAGCAATTCAATCTTCAGCAGAGTCATCAACAATCTACAGTATTGTGAGCTCCCCAGTGCAAATTCTTCCCAGTATCCCCAACAACCTTTGATACTGCAGGCTTCCAACATCGATATACTGACATCCTTGTGATGAGCAATGGTTCCCAGCAAGCCTTCTCTTATCCCCATGAAGTTTATTTCTTCGCACTGCATATAGTTATCACTGCATAACATTTCATCATCAAAAACGCGTAGCCGATCCATCAGAATGGATCTTTGCGGCAAAAGAAATTCAAACATGCATACAAAGCATAAGCCAGATCAGGTGCCTTACACAAAAGACCTGAATTATTCAAGGAAAACAATACATCCCTACAGGAGGGTATCATGCCCAAAATACCTAGTCAATGACCTTCACCTTTTCAATGCCAAACAAAATCAATACACTTTGTCGTTCTAAACCCAGTTCTTTTCTGGTAGTCAGTTCCCTAAACACTCGTTCGTGTCCATTCCTAAACACTCATCTGTGTCAGTCTCCCAAACACCCGTCCGTGTAAATTTCCAAACGCTCGTCGTGTCAACTTCTGAACACTCGTCCGTGTTTAACCTTTTGATACTCGTCCGTATCTTCTTTCAATACTCGTCTGTATTGAATCAAACACCCGTCCATATTTAACCTTTGATACTCATCCGTATCTCCTTTCAATACTCGTCCATATTGATTCAAACACTCGTCCGTGTTTAACCTTTGATACTCGTATGTATCTTCTTTCAATACTCGTCCGTATTGATTTAAACACTCGTCCGTGTTTAACTTTTGATACTCACATGTATCTTCTTTGAATAATCGTCTGTATTGATTCAAACACTCGTCCGTGTTTAACCTTTGATACTCGCTTGTTTTTCTTTCAATACTCGTCTGTATTGATTCAAACACTCGTCCGTGTTTAACCTTTCTTGATGCTCGTCCGTGTCACTTATCTAAACAATCGTCATGTCGTAACCCATGTTCCCATCTTAGAACCTGAGATCGCCTGTAGGCTAGGTTCTTTCCATAGATCACCGTCGAACCTGAGATCGCCCGTAAGCTAGGTTCTTCCTTAGATCATCTTAGAACCTGAGATCGCCTGTAGGCTAGTGTGATACAGTGGGAGAACTTACTTGGGATTTTGCATTTGTGTTTGCAAATGTTTCGGTTTAGCAAGAGTCGCCACCGACTTTTTATTTTATCCTAAGGAAAGGTCAAAAAGCACAGGAAAGACCTTTGAGATGTTTTCTTGGGTTCGGGGAGTAGATTATGAAAAGGGAAGGTGCAAGCACCCTTTTCATCCATGGTTATGCATGGGCTCTTAGTTACTTGTTTAGATCACTTACTTTTGCTTTTCAATTGTTTGAAATGGTGCTTTGTGTGTGGTTTTGAAAGATATTTTGAAAAGAGGCCATTGTTGTGGCAACCTTTGTAATGATTCTTGTTTGAATGTATACAAAGATGTATTTGTATTTTGAAAAGATTTCAATGTTTGAAAGTTTGATTTGGGAAATATTTTGAAATTGTGTTGTGAAGTGTGTTTGAAAATAGCAAGGATGTTTTGCAAGCTTTGATCAAGTAACTAAGAGTTATCTACCCTATTTTACTCAAAGAACTTTCCTATACGTTTTTAACCCTTTTGACAGTGTTGTTTTACCATTGCATTTGGTAAACAACCTTGTATTAGGATGTTAAACGGGACAGGCGCGGGTCATCGTATAGACCATGATAGCAATTGTGTTAAGTATCTTTAGCAGATTTTTGAGGGACTTGATCATTTTGTTTAGGCAACCAAGATAGCGTCATTGAGGGACTATTATCTTTTGTTTTGTTTTTGTTTTGCCAAAGCACCCAACATGCATAACATAGCCCATTTTTAAGGCAACAAGTGGATGTAACCCTAGGGGTGCAAGTGTGCATTGTGTATTGATTTTCATGCCTTTTTGTCTTTGTATTAGGTCAAGCTACTTGTTAATTTTGGATTTTTGCATACAAATCATAATCTCTAATCATGGCATAATTGAAAGCGTAAATGCGTAAAATAATCTATACTATTACAACATGATTATGGGGAGGGAGATACAATTTTTGAATGAGGATTATTTGACAAGAAATTAAAACCCTAGTTTTACTATTACATCCAAATTGAATCAAATGGCATAAATAACAAATGAATAATATTTAAATAAACAAATTAAATAAATATACAAAATAATATGAATATGAAAAAAAAGTTTTTGTTTATTTTTATGTATGTAAAAATATTTAATGTAAAAAGAAAGAAATAAATAAAAAGATTATTATTTTTTTTATTAAGGGGAAAACCCTAATTTTTAAGAATATGAATATATTGACTATATTATTTAAATACAACAAAATAAAATAGTGTATATACAAAAAATAAAATATATTTAGAAATTTTTTTTTTAAGTATAAATAATAATAAAAATAAAATTATAATATTTTTATGTTTTTATTCTAAAGTATCTATTAAATAAAATAAAAGTATGTACATATATTAATTATATTAAATATGTACAAAAAATAAAATAAAATATATACAAGATAAAATATATTTAGAATAATATTTTTGAGGGTAAATAAAAGAATAAAAATAAAAGGTATAATTATATTATTTTCAAGTTTTCAATAAATAGAAATATATATACTAATTAATTTTTTTTTATGTTAGAAAAAATAGAAATAAAATGCAAAATAAATGTAAAAAATTATAAAATATTTTTTGGGCATTTTTTATGTTTATAAATAATAAAATAAAATTAGAAATGAAAATAAAATAACAAAACATAAAAATATGAAGAATGAGCTAGGGGGTGTATTCAGCAAAAGGGGGGTGCAAATAGTGAGAGGACCAAAGCCCAGCCCAAGCCACTTCATCTTCAACCTCTGACTTCAAATTTCGCGCGCGCCCTGTACAATTGCTAGATCCTGCATACGAGCTCTATTGCAAAAACACGTAACATCAAAGTTGTAGAGCTTTTCAAGACGAATCCAACCATATAAAAAACTTGTCCTAACTCTCAAAGACCAGAGAGAATTTCTCTGGCCCTAAAATCTAACCTAATTTTTTCAGGATGTTCATGGACCAAATTCTCGTAGCATGCTTAATAAAAATGAAAACTGAGCATATGTACAGCTTCATGGCTATGAATACTACATTTCTTATTCACAAACCTAAGTCTAAATGTTCCTAAATAGAGAGATAGGAAGTTGATAAAAACCTGTTTCAGCTGACTTCGTGCAATGCAATGTGGAGCTTTTCAACAAGGCTTGAGATGTCTGGGAGCTTGCTTGAACTTCACTTGACCTTCCTTAATGTCTAGCTTGCCTTGAATGTACTTGAACAAGCCTACAGAACTCAACCTGCACAAGCTCAAATTGAAAATGGCAAACCCTGTAAATGGAGTTACAGTTAGTGTTTAAGGGTTGGGATAGTTTGTATGGGTTATGTGGAAGATGTTTGAACCAATTTGGGACAAAACGCACGAGCAATTTGTGTTGTGGAACTCAAACTGCAAGGGGTGCCTTGTTTTTCCAATGGAGGGTGATTTTGAGCTATGGGATGTTTGAGAGATCAAAGGGTCGTGTTTTAGACTCAAGGGGATGTTAGAAAGTTGTTTCAAAAGCTTGCACAAGTTTGTTTTTGCTGAGACTCCAGTTCTTGTGTTTTAGACAAATTTCTTGGTTATGAAGCAAAGTGTGTGAAGTGATGTGAAACAGGCCTGTACAGGCTATCCATATGCTTGCACCCTATTCTCTTGGCCCCTCTAATTTGTGGATTTGATTTTCTGCATAAGATATGGACCAATGCTCAAGAAATTAGTTTTGACATAAAGCAAGATTTAAGGGAAAATGGTAATGTTGCTTTTTCTACTTAAGGATTAATCTAATGTGCAATGCTCTAATGACCAAAATAATGCCTTAGACCAATGCTTTTGCACTTAATTATTGAGTGTGGAATGGTTTTGAGGCCTGTAATCTAGTGCAAAGCAAGCTGATTTGAATTTGCAACTTGTATCACAATGAACATGCCATGGATGAAAAGTGAGTTTTTGCCAACTTCAAGCCTTCGATTCTCCCTAACCACAAATGAGTTTGGAGAGTTATTTGACATTTTGGAAAGCTTACAACATTCTCTACAATCCATCTTTGAAATGCAATTTGAGATTCCAAGTGGAACTATGTGAAAAATGGCCATGAATATAGGTCAAAATCATGCCTAAACTAGGGCAAAATTTCTCTAAGTTAAAAGTTTCATGGACCCTTGTTCCAAAAATTATAACTTGAGATCCAAACTTATTTTGGGAAAACTTTGTGAATCAAAGTTGTAGACTTTGTGGAGGACTACAGCTTTCATGTTGGAAGTTTTGTTTGAATCCAATTGCATCATGGTGAAAATGTTGGGCAAAGTTTGGAAAAATTAAGAAAATTTCATAACTTAGAAAAATTCTAAGTTATGAAATTTTTCAACTTTAAACCCTAATTTGAAAAAATGGGTTTCTTGATGAACAAGTTTCATGTTTTGACACATCTTGATGAAAAATGACCCTTGGCACTTGATTTTGACCAATAAGTCAAAGTTTGACTTTTCAGTGTACAGTCAAATTTTGATCAGTTTACTGAGAAATTTATCTGTCAATCCAATGCAATGGAGATCTTTTGAACCTTGTGAATAGGTCAAGATGATTCCATTTAGTCCTTGAATCCATGCTTTAACCCAATTTTCCATTGGCTAGGTCAAAAATCAGAAATTGCCCTTGTGCAGTCAAAACCCTAAAAATGACCATTTTGCCCTTTTGGTGATCTGATCAAATTTCTTGTGGAGTTGTGGTCTAAACTAGATCAAATGGTTCATATGAGTCCATAATGTTGATGTGGATCAAAAATTGTGAGGTTTGACTGTAAATTGGCAACAGTTGACTTTTTCCCCAATATAGTTGATTTCTAGGTCAACTGTCCAATTGATTGGGTAAAAATTTGATTCAAGGCTTGAAACTTGGTATGGACAAACTCATGAGTCCAACATGAAGTATGACAGTCACTTTGAGTGTTGAAAGTCCAAAAATCCCTGTGTAAACTCAAGCCCTAATTTAGGTCAACAGTGCAAGGAGATGTCTTGAGCAGAGCAAACCCTACCTTGATCTTGAGTTCAAAGAGCCTTGTGATGAGAAATCTTGATAAAATGAGAGGGAAAATTTTAGGGTACAACAGTTTCCCCTGTTCAATCTTCTTGAACCCGAAGAGTTAGATTGGCGAGTTTGGCCTTTCGTGACTCGAAGGTAAAAGATGATTGGACACTAGAGTGCCCGTAAATTTGCACTCGTCAAAATGTAACTGATGGAATGGGCTTAAAGATGCCATTTGGAGATAGTAGAATCTTGCTGGATATGGTCTTAAAAGATGCCATCCAAGACTGTTTGTTGAAAATCAGGAGAATGAACAATAGAATGGTATTCGTATCTGGAACGTATCTGAGTTGTATCCGGAGATTGGATTTGTATGAGCAAAAGAATGGCGTCCGTGTCTGGAGCGTATCCGAGATGTAACTGTATTTGATTCTTGAATGAATATCAGAATGACTGCCGTGTCTGGAGTGTATCTGTATTGTATTCGAAATCTGAAATCTGAATAAGCGACAGAAAGCCATCCGTGTCTGGAGTATCTCTGGGATGGGGAATAGGTTTGAATGAGTGACAGAATGGCAACCGTGTTTGGAGCGTATATGGACTGTATCTGAAGTTGAGATCTGTATGAGTAGAAGAAAGACTTCCGTGTCTGGAGTATATCTGAACTGTAATTGGGATCTGAATAAGTGACAGAATGACTTTCGTGTCTGGAGTGTATCTGAACTTGAATTTGATAGTTGAATCTGAATGAGAAATAGAATGGCTTCCGTGTTTGGAGCATATCTAGTCTGTATCTGATTGATGGAGTCTGAATGAGTAGTAGAATGACCTCCGTGTCTGGGGTGTATCCATACTGTATCTGAGATCTTTGACATTTGTTAAAGGTAGCTTTTAATCTTATCCTGAAAAGGGTAAAATGTTAGCTAAAACAAAAAGTTATGTTGCATGACATGTATGATGCAATAAAATGTATTCTATTAATGTTTATGATATATGGATGTAATGGATGCACATGTAAGCCGATTAGATGTCTTGCTGAGGAAAATAAATCCTTGATAGCTGGAGATAATGAAATCTTTAACCGCTGCCGGAGAAAATAAACCCTTGACTACTGCTGGGGATTCAAAACCTTTGATCGTTGGGGATGAGAAATCCTTTGGACTACTGTTGGGGATTGAAAATCCTTGGTGACTTGTGGGGATTAACAAGAGCTTTGACAACTTCTGCGGGGACATGAGAATCCTTCATGACTTTCCTGGGGAATAAGGAAAACTCTGACGATCTCTACTGGGGAATTAAAACCTGAGAGACTTCAACTGGAGAAATGAGAATCTTTGTTCTGCTAGGAAATAATTTTGTGGGGAGAATGTTTATTCTGTTGGAGAGTTTTCGAAAGCTTGGGTTGTATGCCAATTTATTTGAGGGAGCAAGAATGAGAATCTTCATTCAGGCGTTTGGGTCAGGAGGTTGGGTGTATGCCAATCTTCTAGAGTTTTAAGAATGAGAATCTTCAGTCTATCAAGGGTATCAGGAGGTTGGGAGTATGCCAATCTTCTGGGGTTTTAAGAATGAGAATCTTCATTATGTTAAGGGTATTAGGAGGTTGGGAGTATGCTAATCTTATGGGGTTTTATCCTTAGTTAGGGATAGAACAAAAGTTAACTATTATATGGTTGATTTCCAGGTTTTAAGATAACTTGCTGGAGGATTTGGAGAAACCGGATGATCTCCACTGTGGTTTAGAGGTTGAAGTTTTGGACTCCGTTGGGGAAGAAAGTTTCATCTTCACTGGGGACTTGTAGTTCAAAGTCTTCTGGCTCCGCTGGGGATCGGGAGTTTAGAAACTTAGCTCTGATGGAGATTTTAAAACTTAACTCTGTTGGGGATATGTATTTCAAGGTTTTAGCTATGTTGAGGATCTGACTGACATATTGCAGGGGATTTCTTTTGGAATAGCCTAAAGAAGTTTTCCTATACTTTCAACCTATCAGTAATTATCCTTTCTCGTTTCATTTTGTTTGTAGGCAGTGATTATATTCAAATGCATATGCTCATTTAATAAATCATTGGACGTTTTCAAATAAAACACAAGTGTAAAAAAAGGAAAAGGCAAACAAATTTATGCACTTTGAAGTATCTTTGGTATTAACTTTGTGTAAGTATTTTGTACAAAGGAGACAGACATCCTAGTAAGATAATGTTGTCATAAAATTGAGAAAAATTTTATACAAAGAAAGATGGCTATGTGTAACAATTCCATGGGGTTCCCATTCTGCTATAGTCTTCGTAACTCTGAGTATCTTGTCCATTTGTTGCTTCATTCGCAGATGATTGGATTGATCAGAAGCTTGGAGCTTGTCCGTGAAGAGATTGTCTTTAAAGTGATCCGACGAGACACAGTCATACGCTTTAATTCCCTAACTTTTTCCTGGACCGCCCTTTCGGGTTTTCGATCCACCGGGAAACCCTTTTTTCCCAAGTCGCCCTTTCGGGTTTTCAACTTGCCGGGTGTACAGATTTTTTTATTTATCCCTAATTTTTGCCTGAACCGCCCTTCCGGGTTTTCGATTCACCGGGATGCCCATTTTTGCCCAAGTCGCCCTTTCGGGTTTTCAACTTGTCGGGTCGTTTATGCATAGTATCTTTTGACTATGTCTGCGTTCGCAGGGTGTGGCAGGTCATCACCGTCCATGGTGGTCAAGATCATTGCCCCACCAAAAAAGATGTTTTTGATCACAAATGGTCCTTCGTAAGTAGGAGTCCACTTTCCCCTGAGATCACTTTGCGGCAAGATGATCCGCTTGATTACAAGATCTCCGACTTGATACACCTGACGTCTGACTTTCTTGTTGAAAGCCTTGATCATCCGTTTTTGATACATCTGACCATGACAAACAGCAGTAAGTCGCTTCTCGTCGATTAAGTTAAGTTGATCAAGCCGGGTTTGAATCCAATCGTCTTTACTTAAACCAACATCCTTCATAATCTTTAAAGAAGGAATCTGAACCTCCATAGGCAAAACAGCTTCCATGCCATATACCAAAGAAAAAGGGGTTGCCCCGGTTGAAGTACGCGCCGTGATACGATATTCGTGCAGAGCAAACGGTAACATCTCATGCCAGTCCTTATAGGTGACTGTCATCTTTTGAATGATCTTCTTGATATTTTTGTTCGCAGCTTCAACAACACCGTTCATCTTTGGCCGATAGGGAGATGAATGTGATGTTGAATTTTGAACTGCTCGCACAGAGCGGTGATCACAGTGTTATTCAGGTTTGTACCGTTGTCCGTGATGATCCTGTCGGGGATACCATACCGGCATATGAGGTTCTGCTTGATGAAGCGGGCAACCACATTCTTTTTAACGGAGGCGAAGGAAGCTGCTTCGACCCATTTGGTAAAGTAATCAATAGCCACCAGGATGAAGCGATGTCCATTGGATGCGGTAGGCTTGATCTCTCCAATCATGTCGATTCCCCACATTGCGAAGGGCCATGGAGCTGTTAGGACATTGAGAGGGACTGGAGGAATATGTACCTTGTCAGCATAGACTTGGCATTTGTGACAAGTACGGGAATATTGATGACAGTCATCTTCCATGGTAGACCAGTAGTAGCCTGCCCTTAGAATCTTCTTAGCCATCGTATGTCCGCTCAAATGGGTGCCAAATGTGCCACTATGCAGTTCAGTCATGATCTGCTCAGCTTCCACCTTGTCCACTCAACAAAGCAGAACACAATCATGGCTGCGCTTATATAGGATACCATTGCTCAGGAAGAACTTGGCAGCAAATCTCCTTAAGAACTTTTTGTCGTTGACTGAAGCTCCTTCAGGGTATTCTCGAGTCTTGAGATACCTTTTGATTTCATGAAACCAGGGTTGTTCCACTACTTCTTCGGTAATAATCTCAAGACAGTGTGCAGGTTCATCCATTCGCTTGACGGTGATTTGGGGAGCCTCATTATCCCAATTGAGTTTAAACATGGAAGACATTGTAGCTAGAGCATCTGCTAGCTAATTTTCTTCTCGCGGGAAGTGCTCGAAGGTAATCTGCTCGAAATGAGGTAACGATGTTAGGACATGTTCTTTGTATGGGATAAGATTAGGATGTTTAGTGTCCCACTCTCCTTTGATTTGACTGATAACCAAAGTTGAGTCCCCAAATACAACCAAAGATTTGATTCCTAGGTCAATAGCAGCCTTGAGACCAAAGATACAAGCTTCATACTCGGCCATGTTGTTGGTGCAACTGAAGAAGAGTCTAGCAGTGAAAGGTGTATGGCAACCTTCTGGAGAAATAAGTACCGTGTCGATACCGTTGCCAAGTGCATTTGAAGCACCATCAAAGTACAGGGTCCATCGGGATCCTTGTTCAGGTCCGTCATACGGTCTGTTACCTTTAATGTTGTCCAATGTCATAATGTCCTCGTCAGGGAAGTTGAACCTCATAGATTGGTAATCTTCGACGGCTTGATGAGCTAGATGGTCAGCTAGTACACTCCCCTTTATAGCTTTTTGGGTTGTGTACTGGATATCATACTCAGTCAGGATCATCTGCCATCTAGCGATTCTTCCGGATAAAGCAGGCTTCTCGAAGATGTAATTGATTGGATCCATTTTGGAAATCAGCAAAGTGGTATGTGTCAACATATACTGCCTTAGCCGGCGAGCAGCCCATACCAAAGCGCGGCAAGTTTTCTCGAGCAGTGAGTAGTGAGTCTCACAGTCGGTAAACTTTTTGCTAAGGTAATAAATGGCATGCTCTTTTCGACCAGACTCGTCATGTTGGCCCAGTACGCACCCCATTGAATTATCCAAAATAGTCAGATACATGATTAAAGGTCTTCCTTCAACGGGTGGCATCAAGATAGGAGGTTCCAGCAAATAATCCTTAATTTTATCGAAAGCAACTTGACAATCATTGTTCCATTCCACTACCTGATATTTCTTCAACAGCTTGAAGATTGGCTCATAGGTAGATGTTAGGTGAGAGATAAACCTTGCAATATAGTTTAGGCACCCCAAGAAACCTCTAACCTCCTTTTCAGTGCGGGGGGAAGGAATTTCTCGTATAGCTTTGACTTTAGTAGGACCAACTTCAATGCCTTTGTTGCTGACGATGAATCCCAAGAGTTTACCAGACCTGACTCCGAAAGTGCACTTGCTAGGGTTCAGTCTGAGCTTGTATTCTTTTAACCTGACAAACAGCTTTTGCAGATGGTCGAGGTGTTCTTCTTCTGTTTGTGAACGGGCTATCATGTCGTCTACATAGACTTCAATCTCATGATGTATCATGTCATGAAACAAAGCTACCATGGCTCGCTGATAGGTTGCCCCGGCATTCTTCAGTCCAAATGGCATCACTTTATAGCAGAAGGTACCCCACTGTGTACCAAAAGTAGTCTTCTCCATGTCTTCGGGGGCCATTTTGATCTGGTTGTATCCCGAGAATCCATCCATGAAGGAAAATACCTTGTGTTGAGCTGTATTATCAACCAAAATGTCAATGTGTGGTAGTGGAAAATCATCTTTAGGGCTATCCCTGTTTAAGTCTTTGTAGTCCACACACATTCTGACTTTTCCGTCCTTTTTAGGCACGGGCACAATGTTAGCAACCCATTGTGGATAGGAAGTAACAGCAAGAAAACCAGCATTGAACTGCTTCATCACCTCAGCTTTGATCTTTTCGGACATGTCGGGCCTCATTCGGCGGACTTTCTGTTTGATTGGTGGACAGTCTTCTCTTGTAGGGAGACGGTGAACCACAATATCTGTATCCAGTCCCGGCATGTCTTCATAGGACCAGGAGAAAATCTCAACAAACTCATTCAACAGCTGAACTAAGCTCTCTTTGACACTTGGCTCCAGGTTGGCACCCACTTTAACCTCTTTTTTGTCTTCCTCTGTTCCCAAATTGATAGTCTCTAACAACTCTTCATGGGGCAGAATATCCCTTTCTTCTTGTTGCAAGAGTCTATCCAACTCTCCAGGCACTTCATAGTCTTCATCACCTTCGTACTCGGCATGATTGACCAAATCTTCAGAGTCACTGAAGGCCAAAGCAGAATAGTCACCCATGGAATCCGGAGTGGATGGGTACCTGCATTTTGTGAGTGTGGTGTATGTAAGGGATAGCCATCCTTAAACAAAATAAAATGTAAAAGGAAATAAAATGAACACAAAAGTTTATAGATGAAAACGTCCATGATTCATTAAAAATGGCATATGAAAATGAAGAATCAAAACCCTTACAAATGGACCTATATGCCCCGGGTAAGGCATAAGGCGAAAAGAGTGTACGAATTGTTTAATAATTATTACAGACCAAACAGGAAATGTTCAAAAGATAAATTACTGATTGATGAAAGTAATGGGAACGAAGTCTTTCGCCTCCCAGTTGTTTAGTCCTCCTTCTATGGTTGGAAAGATCCAGTCTTTAAAATTGCCTTCTTCATCATCATCTTCTAAAGCATGAACTCCATGATGAGTAATCTTTAAGGGTGGTCCTCCAGCCCGGGAGTGACGCACAGCCTTCTGACTAGCAGCGGTGAAACCCAATCCGAACGTATTTGTCTTGTAAGGAAAATCTGACAGTTGACCCCACACCGTACTTCCTCCTTCCTTGACTACAGCCTCTGCATCTTTAAGGGATGACATCCAGGATACAGGCTTGGTAATGATGGGCACATCAGTCATTGTCTTGGCTACCGCGACCTCAGGAGAAACCTCTTCAAAGTGTTGGAAAGGTGTTTCTATGAATTCACCATCTAACTCCACGTAGCGGAAAGAGTTAAGGTGGCTTATCATATACTCCTCCTCACCATGAACTGTTATAATCTTACCCTGGACTGGGTATTTGAGCATTTGGTGTAGAGAAGAAGTGACTGCCCCAGTGTTGTGGATCCATGGCCTTCCCAACAAGCGTGATATGAAGGACGGATGTCCATCACATAAAATGTAGAGTTGAAAATTTATGTTCCCACCTTAATTGGGATGTCCACTTCTTCGTGAACCATCCGCTTAGAACCGTCGAAGGCTCTAACAATGATATTATTGGGCTTTAAGGTCAAACCTTCACAGTCTATCCTATCCAACGCTTTCTTTGGTAGGACATTTAAAGATGAGACGGTATCAACCAGAACATGAGCAAGTGTGGTCCCTCTGCACTCTACCAAAACATGCAGCGCATCATTATGCTTTCTTCCCTTGGACGTTAGATCGGCATCAAAAAAGCCCAGACCATTGTCAGCTGTAAGGATGGCTACACACTCTTGAAACTGATCTGCAGAAGTTTCTTGAGGCACGTGCGCCGTCTTCAGGAATTTGATTAAGGCTTTGGCATGAGCCTCGGCGCAGAGCAATAGAGCCAGCATAGAGATTTTTGAAGGGGTTTGCCCCAACTGCTCTACGACATCATAGTCGCTCTTCTTAATTATCTTTAAGATTTCCTCCATTTCTTTTTGGGTGGTCTCGGGGATAACCAAAGTCTGAGCCCTCGTCCTGACGGGCGCTTCTTGGATCCCCTTACCTTTATCAGCAGTAACAGCAGAGGGTACAACTTCGGGAGTAATAATTTCTTCAATCACTGTACTTTGCACAGATATCTTGACAGGCACAGGAGCACTTGAGGGTAAGAAGACTTCTCTTGGAGGAGCAATCTCCGGAGAGAAGATTCTTCCGCTACGAGTTATCTTACTCGTCCCCGCAATATTTCCTACATCAGGAGTTTCTTCCTCGGAATTCTCTTGGGCTGATTCGATCTGCTTGACACCATGGTAGAAGATCTCTCCTCCATAATTCCACGGTCTTGTCTTGTTGGACTTATATGGGATAGGCCCTGGCATGGTAGTCTTTAGCGGTACAAACTTTGGATCAGGTGTAATCTTAACAGGCCTTTTGCAGGTCTTGGAAATATTGTCGGAAATGGTGATTATGGCAATATCATTGATTGGAGTAACATGAGTAACAAGAGTAATAGTATCAATAGGAGTTTTCTGAAAGAGGATCTCTTGAGTATCCATCAGGCGTTGGATGCCTGATTTCAACAGCGGACAGTCGGATTGCAAAGTTGAACAAAAGTAACAGTCTTTTTCACAGCCCGGAAAAATCTCGGCTTTCAACAGATTCATCTTGATTATTGGCAATGGAGTCATTAAGTCATCAACAATAGTAACATGAAGGTCTTCTATAATAGCATGGACATTATGGCCATGTTTTGGCATAGGAGCGGATATCACATTAGGTTTTTCGGGAGCATCAAACTCTACCTCCGTGGCATCTATCAAATCTTGGATCTTGTTTTTAAGGGCCCAACAGTTGTTGGTGTCATGCCCCACATTGTCCGAGTGATATGCACATTTTGCATTTGAATGATAATAGGGAGAAGAGGTATTTGGGTTTTTCGGTGCTTCTTTCAAGTTGGTAAGGTTTAACTTTAACAGATGAGGGAGGACCTGAGCCGGTGTCATATTGATCCGAGTGAATTGCCGTTGTGGCCTTTCTACCCTTTGCTGGTTAGCTCTGGGTTGACTGCTTCGAGGTTGATCGGTTGAGGAGTTCTGAATCATCACAGCCCCCACCGTTGGTCGGCGCTCCATTCTTCCTTGATTTCTCTGGGTGTAAACAGCAGAAACTTCCTTCTTGGCTGGGAAGGTCTTCTTGATAGCGGCGGAAGCAGACGCATCCTTCTGAATTTTACCACTCTTAATACCAGCTTCTACCCTTTCACCTGTCATAATTAATTCGGTGAATCCTGTAGATGAGCTCCCGATCAAATGATTAAAGAATGGACCTGACAGGGTCCCCAAAAACATGCCAACCAACTCTCTATCCGACAATGGTGGCTGCACCCTTCCAGCCTAATCTCGCCACTTCTGGGCATACTCCTTAAATCCCTCATTAGAGACCATACCCATACTCTGGAGTTGAGTACGAGTAGGCGCTAAATCTGGGTTATATTGGTATTGTCGGTAGAAAGCAGCAGCCAAATCTTCCCAGTTATGAACATCAGATCTCTCTAGTTGATAGAACCAGTCCAATTGCGTACCCGACAAACTATCTTGAAAAAAGTGGACCCAAAGATCCTTATCAGAAGAGTGAGGTTGGATCTTTCAGACGTAGGACCTCAGATGCATCTTCGGGCAGGACAAACCGTCGTATTTAGCAAATGTAGGCACTTTGAACTTGGGAGGAATGACGATCCCAGCAACCATCCCTAGTTCTTCGAAATCCAGCCCAGGTACCCTTTGTACCTCCATGGCTGCCAACCGATCCTCAAGATTCTTATACTTATCATCCGTCGGAGGATATTGCTGCTCGGAGTAATCTTTATCCTCTTCTTCTTCTTCCTCTTCAGCCTCAGACTCGGAAGGTACCGCAGTTCCTTTTCCTTTACCAACCCCTTCATCAGATGTGGAAGGGAAGTCCAGGACCCTTCTAGCTTGGTTCTTAAATCTTCTTCCCATAATGGCCACACCAGACCTTTTCTTTTTCTTCTTTTCTTTTTCCTTCTCTTTCTCTAACAGTCCTTTAAGGTCCTCTTGACCCTTTGCCAAGGTCATGAGGAGTTGTTGGAATCATGAATTATGTGCCTGCAGATCTTTGACCGTCTGCTCTATATCCATCTTGCTGAAATAAACAGAAGAAAAATAAGGAAACCTGGTGTGAAGACCTGTTTATGCATATGATGAATGATGTGTATTCATGTAATGCATTCAAGGATTCAGAAATTCAAATTTGTTGTAAACAAAACGAACACACGTCATATTAATAAGAAGAAATTTGTTAGTACATAAATGCCCCATGGGCAGAATATTACAAAATTCTTAATGTAAAAAGACGTTGTGCATCCTTTTTGGTACGATGTAGGTGTTAAGAGTCTCCTCTTCGTGAAGTCGGCGGGTAAGTTCCAAAACCTTCTTCTCATTGGCGTAGAAGCTGGCTTCAAAAGTGTTCCGCTCTTCCTTGAGCTGTATCCAACTCTTTTGCAATTCTTCCAATGATGTTGGCATGTATGGATGTAGGAGGGTGTATGGAACCTCTCCTTCCATAACAGGCTCTTTGATCACGGGGAGAATGTGGGGGTAAGGCATCATAAGAATCTGGGCGCGAGTTCGTACCCACTTGAGATAAGGCTCAAGGGGGATGGAATTCTTGTGTCCCAGTGTCTTACTATCCACTTTGTTGGGCATCCTCCAAGCTAAGATAAACCTTTGTGGAAGTCCTTGAGCGTTGTTGTCGAAGTCAAAAACCAAGTCAGGAATCAGCATGTCGTGAGGGCCATCCCTTCGGGCATACCCAAATTGTCTAAGAGCTAAACAGGGGTTGTAGGTAATGCCTCCCATAATGCCAAGTAGTGGGGCATTAGGGAATTCCCCACAATGATCAATGATGATGATAATTTCTTTGGACCGAGAACACCAATGAACATCAGAATGTGTGAGAGTCATCAACCGTTGTGACCACCTTAAACCTTACTCATTCTTCAAAACTGATTGGGGAAGGTGAGAAACAAACCACCTTGCTAGAAGAGGAGTACAACACATGAGAACACCTCTTTTCCTCATTGTTCGTATGTGAAATGAGTGGAGGATACCCCAAGCAATGTAGGCATAGGATTCCGAGATATGAAAATCTTGACAGCATTCACATCCATAAGCTGATCAGGGTTTGGGAACAAGAACAACCCATAGATGAGGAGTGCTACAATCTCTTCAAAAGCTTGCAGATCTAGAGAATTCCAGCAGTCTTGTGCCTTCTCAAACAGAAACTTTGCCAAGAAACCCTTGACACCACTTTTGGTTTCCCAATGACCTTTGGTATCAGATGGTTGCAAGTGTAATCCTTGAGCAACATCTTCAGGCTTTGGTTCTCTTTCCGTACTGTTGTAGGGTAGTTGATGGAGAATAGGAATCCTCAGGAGTTGAGAAAATTCCTCCAAAGTAGGTACCAGTTGGTAATCAGGAAATGTAAAGCAATGGTGTAGAGGGTCAAAGAACTGAAAGAGAACTTTCACCATGTCTTCTTCAATGTTGGAGTTGACCAAGTTGAGAAGTCTACCATGTCTTTCACTGAAGGGAGAATTCTCAGGAATCTTGGAAGTAAGCTCCTTGAGTTGAGGAGGGATTATCACAAGGTTGACTTGAATTGTTTTCCTGCGAAGAGATTCCATGACCTACAAAACAAAAACAAAGATGAAGATCCAAACCCTTGAAATGGTTAGTGGATGCATATGATGCTTCATGATGTTCATGATGTATGCACAAGTATATGTACAAGAAAATCACACAAATTCCTAGTTTCAGGCTTGCATGAGGTTTCATAGGTAAGTACCATCTTAAAGTTAGTTGGCTCAACCTGTCCTACAAATAGTAATCGGGTTCTAAGGAGCTCAATATCACTGGATTATTTTCTGTGTTCATTGTTTCAGTTTAGACACTTAACTGGCGACCGAAATATTCCAAGAAAATAACCCTCAATGAGTGTAGTATCGAGTATCTACCAACTTCAGATTGCACCAAAGTCGTTCATCTCACTACCCCTAATAAGGCCAAGATGGTCAAGTAAGGTTCTAAGAGTTTATTAGTGCTTCATGACATCACTCAGCGGCCCCGTATTCTCTTTGATTGACTCAAAGGCTACCGATACCCACAAATATGTCGCACTAATATAGCTATTGCTTCAACCATGTCGGTATACCCCGCACACTTTCCACAACGTATTGCTATTTACCTGTGAATGTTTTCCCAAATCCGGGTAGAGGATTCAAACCAAAACAAGAGAACCAAATGTAAAACAATCAAAGCAAACAAGATAAGCATGCAAAGCTGATCTAAACCCTAAGGATACTCCACTTTTCAAATATCCCCTGCAGAGTCGCCAGTTCTGTGATATGGTGGGAGAACTGACTTGGAATTTTGCGTTTGTGTTCGCAAATGTTTCGGTTTAGCAAGAGTCGCCACCGACTTTTTATTTTATCCTAATGAAAGGTCAAAAAGCACAGGAAAGACCTTTGAGATGTTTTCTTGGGTTCGGAGAGTATATTATGAAAAGGGAAGGTGCAAGCACCCTTTTCATCCATGGTTATACATGGGCTCTTAGTTACTTGTTTAGATCACTTGCTTTTGCTTTTCAATTGTTTGAAATGGTGCTTTGTGTGTGGTTTTGAAAGATATTTTGAAAAGAGGCCATCGTTGTGGCAACCTTTGTAATGATTCTTGTTTGAATGTACACAAAGATGTATTTGTCTTTTGAAAAGATTTCAATGTTTGAAAGTTTGATTTGGGAAATATTTTGAAATTGTGTTGTGAAGTGTGTTTGAAAATAGCAAGGATGTTTTGCAAGCTTTGATCAAGTAACTAAGAGTTATCTACCCTATTTTACTCAAAGATCTTTCCTATAAGTTTTTAACCCTTTTGACAGTGTTGTTTTACCATTGCATTTGGTAAACAACCTTGTATTAGGATGTTAAACGGGACAGGCGCGGGTCATCATATAGACCATGATAGCAATTGTGTTGAGTATCTTTAGCAAATTTTTGAGGGACTTGATCATTTTGTTTAGGCTACCAAGATAGCGTCATCGAGGGACTATGATCTTTTGTTTTGTTTTTGTTTTGCCAAAGTACCCAACATGCATAACATGGCACATTTTTAAGGCAACAAGTGGATGTAACCCTAGGGGTGCAAGTGTGAATTGTGTATTGATTTTCATGCCTTTTTGTCTTTGTATTAGGTCAAGCTACTTGTTAATTTTGGTTTTTTGTATACAAACCCTAATCTCTAATCATGGCATAATTGAAAGCGTAAATGCGTAAAATAATCTACACTATTACAACATGATTATGGGGAGGGGGATACAATTTTTGAATGGGGATTATTTGACAAGAAATTAAAACCCTAGTTTTACTATTACATCCAAATTGAATCAAATGGCATAAATAACAAATGAATAATATTTAAATAAACAAATTAAATAAATATACAAAATAATATGAATATGCAAAAAAAAGGTTTTTGTTTATTTTTATGTATGTAAAAATATTTAATGTAAAAAGAAAGAAATAAATAAAAAGATTATTATTTTTTTTATTAAGGGGAAAACCCTAATTTTTAAGAATATGAATATATTGACTATATTATTTATATACAATAAAATAAAATAGTGTATATACAAAAAATAAAATATATTTAGAAAAAGTATTTTTTTAAGTATAAATAATAATAAAAATAAAAGTATAGTATTTTTATGTTTTTATTCTAAAGTATCTATTAAATAAAATAAAAGTATGTACATATATTAATTATATTAAATATGTACAAAAAATAAAATAAAATATATACAAGATAAAAATATATTTAGAATAATATTTTTTAGTGTAAATAAAAGAATAAAAATAAAAGGTATATGTGATACGGTGGGAGAACTGACTTGAGGTTTTGCGTTTTGTATTCGCACTTGTTCGGTTTAGCAAGAGTCGCCACCGACTTTTTATTTTATCCTAAGGAAAGGTCAAAAAGCACAGGAAAGACCTTTGAGATGTTTTCGTTGGTTCGGGGGGTAGATTATGAAAAGGGAAGGTGCTAGCACCCTTTTCATCCATGGTTATCCATGGGCTCTTAGTTACTTGTTTTAGATCAATTGCCTTTGCTTTTCAATTGTGTGAAATGGTGCTTTGTGTGTGTGGTTTTGAAATGTTTTGAAAAAGATGCCTTGTCTAGGCAACCATTGTAACAATTCTTTACTCGAATGTTTTACAAAGGTGTTTGTCTTTTTGAAAAGATGTTTCAATGTTTTTTGGAAAGTTGTTTGGAAGTTGTGTTGTGGAGTGTGTTTTGAAAAATGGCAAGTGTGTTTTGCAAGTTTGATCAAGTAACTAAGAGTTGTCTACCCTATTTTACTCAAAGATCTTTCTTATGTTTTAACCCTTTTAACAGCGTTGTTTCACCATTGTATTTGGTGAACAACCTTGCGTTAGGATGTTAACGGGACAAGCGCGGGTCATCGTATGCAATCATTGAAGGCAACTTGTGAGACGCTCTAGCAATTTTGTAAGGGACGAGATCGTTTTATCAAATGCAACATTGAGGGTCATCGAGGGACTAACGATCTTTGTTTATCGAAGGGACATTTGCTAGAGTGTCTCATACTCGAGGGACATGATTGCATTTTTCCGAGGCAACAAGCGAGGTTACCCTAGAGGTGCAAGTGTGAATTGTGTATTGATTTTCATGCATTTGTCTTGTATTAGGTTATCTAGCGGTTGATTTTGAATCTTCGCATACAAACGCTAATTACTATACAGTATATAGGAAGCGATAAATTGCGGGAATTTAAAGTCTAAGCTATTACAAATAAGTATCCGGGGATGGGGGTACAAATGTTTACAAATGGGGATGAGTCTCATCAGAATAGTAGTGTCCAAATATTATTTACAACCAAATCGAACCATCGCATTATCAATGTAAAAATATAGCAAAGTATAAGGATAAAAGAGAATCAAAAGTATTTGTGAAATGTATATGATTATTTACACATGAGTAAATATGTTAACCTAATGTATTTATTAAGTATTATTATTATTGTGTTTTTATTAATGTTATATACATAAAAAGGGTTTTAAAGAGAAAAATATTTAATTCAAAACAAACTAATTATTTATGTACTTTTTAAAATGTAATAAACATTAAGAAAATTTTGTGCAAAAAGTTAATGTATTATTTTTATTTAACAAAAATATTAGTTTAAGTTATATATAAAAAAGGGAAAAAAAGTAAAGTGATAGGAAAAAAAATAGTATTGACTTATAAACCTAAGGAAAATAAAAAGGGAAACTAAATGGGATTAGGCATTAGTATGAGGGGCAGGCCCAAATAAAAGAACAAATGCTGATTAAAACAAAGGGGGGTGCAGCGCCAGAATTGTTGGGCTTAAGGTTTTGTGCGTGGCAGGCCCAAATGCTTCAGAATGTTTTTCAGGGTTTCATTTGTTTGATTCAGAATTAGGGTTACAAGCATTTTGTGAGCGGCGTTGCTTTCCTTCTTCTTCATCGCCTCTTCACTTTCTCAAACCATGGCTTCTGACTTCCCCACGCCTTAGGCCGCCAGACGCTACCTCCACTCTCCTCCTTCCACGATTGCTCAGGTGGTGATGAAAAGGTATTATTTCGTTCCATCGTGTTTTTTAGGGTTTTCGAATTCTTACATGTTTTGACCTTTATATGTTGTTTGTGTTTGCTTGAGGTGTTAGAAAAAAGGAAAGAGGGACAATACCTTTGTTCTGCTTTTGGAGAGGAGGCAGAGAGTTTGGACAGGAGGCGTCTTAGGCGGCCGGGCGAGGGAGCGAGACTCTGATTGAAGCTTTGTTCTGGTATTTGTATCTTTAGCTTTGTTTTGTTTTATGATGATATTATCTTCTGAAAACAACGCTTCTGGATCTTTTTTTCTTCTTCTGAATACTTGCTTATGTGATGCTTTCTTCTGAGTTGCTTATTTGCTTCTGAGTTGCTTATGTTTCTGAGTTGCTTTTCCTCTCTTGGGCTTTGACTTCTTTCAATTATGATGATATCTGAGAATGTGGTTATTGTTGTTCTTTGAGTTTTCCTATTTTTGGATTTTTGATGATTCAATGTTGAGTTTCTGAGATGCTCGCTTATTGTTGTTCTGATAACTTGATGATGTTTATGATGTTGCCTTATTCTGAGAATGTGTTTTTGGCTATTGTGGATTGGGTTTCTGTTTTGGCCTATGATGAACTTTGGTTCTGAGGCGCTTTGGCTTTAATGCTATGCAGTTTGACAAGTTTTTTTAGGCTTTGGCTGCTTTGAGGTTTGTTTGGGTTACAGGATTTGAAAGGCTTGCTGGTAACAGGAAGGCTATTGTAGGCTTCTGGTTTATGCAGACAAGCTTGAAGGCAGGCTTCTGGTAGTTTGAAACAGGTTTGAGGCAAGCTTTTTGGTTACAGGCCTGGAAGTTTGCTTGCTTGGTAAGGTTTTGTTCTAGTTACAGGCTTGCTTGAAGCAGGTTGCCAGGCAGTTTGAAACAGGCTGGAGGGCTTGTGTTATGCAGGTTGTATGTTTTGTGTTATCTTTTTCTATGTGTTCTGCCCCCCTTTTCTTAACAGTGTTGATTGGTTATATTTATTTATCTCTAAGCCTGCCTGAAAAACTGTAAGCCTGCTACTTTTTTACTCTCTTTCTCTCTCTCCAGAAAGCATATCTTTGCTTAGAATATATTTCTTCTCTGAAAAGGTTTTGGCCTGGAAAATGATGAATAAAAATGCTTGCTTGCAAATTTATCTTTCCTCTGCATTCTGTACTTTTCTTCCTTTCTTTAATGACAGTTTGGTAGCTTTTGATATCTTTTGGTATCTTTTGGTATCTTCTTTGACAGCTTTTGACAGTTTCTTGTAACTCTTCTTGACAGTTTTTTGACAGCTTTGCACTTGTGACTTAGTTTGCCCATTTTGGAAATTTGGTTTGCCTAGTTTGATAATGCAATTCAATTTGTATTTATGCAGCTTGTTTGAATTTGTAACTTGGCTGTTCAGTTTGCCTTGTTTGAAATTATGCATCTTTGTGCATTTTGCTTAATTGATTCACATGCTTGTAAACATTTTACTTCCCTCTTTGTAAACCAAGAAGAGATATCTTCTTGCGATTTGCAGAGAGGACGAACAAACTGATTCCGGCCAAAACCTTTAATGATGAGTTTTTGATTAACTGTCTGAAAAATACTTTTCTAAATTAATTGTGTTGGCTTCTCCTTTTCTGGCTTTGCAGGTAAATATCAGTTGAGCAAAGGATGCAACAGTAGAAGATGAAGACTTCAAGAGATTTAGGATATAGTTTTATTTTATTTCTAATAATTTGTAATAACATTATTGTAAACACTGTAAATAAATTTACAGTATTCAAATAATATTTGTAACAAACAATTGAAAATGAATAAAAATCGTTTTTGTCAGATAATTCTTGATTTCTTCTGCACTTGTTTATTTAATTACTTAAATTTCTTAAATTATAATAATTGGAAGTCATCCTAATAATTTTAACTTAGAAATTATAAATAATCAATAAACGTCCGGCGTTCCAAATAACCAAAAGCATTGCACAGTTAAACAAACAAACGTCCATACGCCTTTCACTTCACTGACTAAACCAACACTTCAAACTCTCAATTAGAAGCCTCAGCTTCTATCCCAGATGTTTAGACTTTGAGAAACAAACATGAATCTTGAACAGGTGTCAAAGCAGTGTGACAGCCAATTAAGACACTGTGGATTCAAATTCTTCTGAAAATGCGCGTGCAAACCCTAATTCTTGATTTATTGTCAAAGAAGCGTCTGCTTGATCAAACCCTGAGCCAAACTCAACCAAATCAATAAAAACCCTAATAATCTGCTTGGACTGATTCAAAAGTTAATGGAAACCCTAATTTTGACTGATAAGAAAAGTCGGTTTGACCGATTCTTGAGCCAATCTGAAAAATCAGGAAAAGCCCGAAGTTGTGATTTCTTGTGAAAAAGAGAGAGAGAGCAAATTTTGGGGTACAACAGTTGCCCCTGTTCAATCTCCTTGAACCTGAAGAGTTAGATTGGCAAGTTTGCCATTCGCGACTCGAAGGTAAAAGGAGATTGGACACTAGAGTGCCCAAAAAATTTGCACTCGTCAAAGCGTAGTTTGAGGGAATGGGCTTAAAGATGCCATTTGGAGATGGGCTTAAAGATGACATCTGGAGATGTGACATAATCTTGTCGGGGGATGGGCTTAGAGATGCCATATGGAAATTGTTGGTAGGAGGATGGGCTTATAGATGCCATCTGAAGGTGATTGTATCTTGTTGGAGATGGGCTTGCAGATGCCATCCAAGAATGTTTGTTGAACTGTATGTTGTCGGTGAGTGGACGAGTATCAGAAAGGTATCCATGTTTGGAACACCTCTGAACTGGGTGTCGGAATAAGCAATAGATTGACATCCATGTTGGGAAGCATCCGTGAACTGTTTTCAGAAGTTGAATTTGAACAAGCGATAGATTAACATCCGTGTTTGGAGAATCCGTAAACTGTTTTCAGAAGTCTTGAAGTTGAATAAGCAATAGATCAGCATCCATGTTGGGAAGCGTCCGTAAACTGTTTTCAAAAGTTGAATCTGAACAAGCGATAGATTAACATCCGTGTTTGGAGAATCCGTAAATTGTTTTCAGAAGTCTTGAAGTTGAATAAGCAATAGATCAACATCCATGTTGGGAAGCGTCCGTAAACTGTTTTCAGAAGTTGAATTTGAACAAGCGATAGATTAACATCCGTGTTTGGAGAATCCGTAAACTGTTTTCAGAAGTCTTGAAGTTGAATAAGCAATAGATCAGCATCCATGTTGGGAAGCGTCCGTAAACTGTTTTCAAAAGTTGAATTTGAACAAGCGATAGATTAACATCCGTGTTTGGAGAATCCGTAAACTGTTTTCAGAAGTCTGAAATCTGAACAAGCGATAGACTAACATCCGTGTTTGGAGAATCCGTAAACTGTTTTCAGAAGTCTGGAATCTGAACAAGCGATAGATTAACATCCGTGTTTGGAGAATCCGTAAACTGTTTTTAGAAGTCTTGGAGTGGAGAAGGAACCGGTGTAGGGTTGCCTGATGATGAGTCCGTGTAAAACTGCATCTGAATTTGAGAAGGAATCGGTGTAGGGTTGCTTCATGATGATCAAATAGATAGTTGTCCTGGTTTGTTACAGGTGTTAATCCTTTCGCTGAAAAAGGTAAATTGTTAGTTGAAACACAAAGCTATGTTGCATGAAATGTATGATGCAATGAATTGTACTTCATCAATGTTTATGATATGAATGTGATGGATGCGCATGTAAGCTGAGTAGTTGTCTGGCTAAGGAAGACGAATCCTGGATAATGAAATCTTTGACTACTGTTGGGGAGAGTAAATTCTTGACTGCTGCAGGGGATTGTTGGAAATGAGAAGTCCTGGAACCACTGTTGGGGAATCAGGAGCTTGGGTTATATGCCAATCTACTAGGGATTCCTGTCTTGAGGAGATCTTCACTGGGAAGCTTAAAACCTGGGAGACTTATGTTGGAAGAATGGGACTGAGAAACTTCAATCTGTTAGGAAGTATCTCTGTGGGGAATTGATAATTATTCTGAATGAGTGACAGAATGGCAACCGTGTCTGGAGCGTATCTGGACTGTATCTTGGTGTTGAGATCTGTATGAGTAGCAGAATGACTTTCGTATCTTGAGTGTATCTGAAACTGTAACTGGGATCTGAATGAGTGACAGAATGGCTACCGTGTCTGGAGCGTATCTGAAACTGTATCTTGGAGTTGAGATCTGTATGAGTAGCAGAATGACTTCCATATCTGGAGTGTATCTGAAACTGTAACTGGGATCTGAATGAGTGACAGAATGGCTACCGTGTCTGGAGCATATCTGGACTGTATCTTGGAGTTGAGATTTGTATGAGTAGCAGAATGACTTCCGTATCTGGAGTGTATCTGAAACTGTAATTGGGATCTGAATGAGTGACAGAATGGCTACCGTGTTTGGAGCGTATCTGAAACTGTATCTTGGAGTTGAGATCTGTATGAGTAGTAGAATGACTTCCGTATCTGGAGTGTATCTGAAACTGTAATTGGGATCTGAATGAGTGACAGAATGGCTACCGTGTCTGGAGCGTATCTGAAACTGTATCTTCCAACAGGTGATGAAGGAATTTGTGATGTTGACCGTAACTTCCAGCAGGTGCTGAAGGAATTTGAACGACCTTGATTTTGACATTCGAATGCCCCAAGTGATGGTGAGGGAGACTTGCCCCAAGTATAAGATGCTTGTGATATTGTCAGGACACTTGGACTGCACGTAACCCTTTGATGAGATTGACGTTTAAATGCCCCAAGTGACGGTGACGGAGACTTGCCCCAGGTTAATCTGTAATTGAGAGATTTGTTGAAATCTTGACTGGACTGCCCCAGGTTAACTGAACTTGGCAAGATTTGTTGAAACCTTGACTGGACTGCCCCAGGTTAACTGGATAGTGACATGTCATGCCCCCTTGTTGATAGGAGATTTGTCAATGGAAGTGTCATCCTTTTTGAAGTGATTTTGCTCACTAAGAGAGCTTTTGTTCATCGGATATTCGTTGTGTGTATTTCTCCGCTGTCAAACAAATAGCCAAATGCAAACAGTGATATTCAAGTAATGCAAAGTTTATGTCTGTCTCGAAGTTTTGAAAAATGTGTTTTTTAGCAGAAAACTTTTTATAAGACAAATTCAACACAAGATTTAGGGCAAAGCCTTACAGGAGTCAGGATACCTTTTGTAACAGTATGCTTTCGAACTAACCCATGCTTCAGTTAGGACTTTTGAAGGGTTGTAACGTGGCTTGGTTCACGGTTTAAGAAACAAAGGATAAAGGCTCAAAGTATATTTGTACCCACCCGTTCTTCATGATGTCCTTCAGCCCTAAACTCATTTAATTGTGCGTCGAGCTCTATTCGAATTTGGAGCGACTTTTTGGTGATGGTTCACACCAGTTGAATTTTGGAGGGCAGTCATTTTTTTTGTGACATTTTTCCTGTTGTTGAGGATTTGTAGCGACCTCGTTCTTTTGATTCGTTATCCCTAACTTTTGTCTGACTGTTCCTGTTTTCGAGATTATAGTCAGCGGGATGCCCCAGCTTTCTTAAGCCTCCTTTGTAGGTTTGGGTTTTTCTCTTTTGAGAGATAATGACTGCCTATGAGATAAGGAACCATCACTGTCTTTTGATTCCAGAGGAATGCTTTTTTTTTGATGTCGTTCGTTGTATTACGAACTGAGAGTTTGCGACTTCAATGTGCACCTTTTTTGAATTAACTGAGAGACTACCCTGCCCCAGGTTTAAATCAAAGGTTTCAATTTGTTTAGAACAGAAAACTCCTACTTCTTTGGCTCGAAGGGGTTGACTAGGGATTATCTTCCTTATAACTCCAGTGTTTAGGATTTGAAAGAAATGCCTGTACATCGTTAGCAAGGTCTGTTCAAAAGCATACTGTATGAGATTATGGCATTGTTTCGTCATCCTCCCTCTAAAGGCTTGTAGCTTTTTATCAAGAGTTGTATATCATAAAGAAAACACAAGAATAGTGAAAACGAATAGATGAATTCAAGACAAACATATGCAATGCATTAATGAAATAGAGTTTGACATCAACAGTTAATTGTTTGAATAACAAAAGAAATTACAACTTGAAAATGCAAAAGGAACAAAAGTCTCTCAGTTCAAGCTTTGTCATTTCAGGTGGAGAAACCCTTAACGGAAGATTTTCATCTCGCCATCTGACATGAATTTCAGCACTCCATTGTCAATTAAGTCTTGGATCTTGTTCTTCAAGGCCCAACAGTCGTCGGTGTCATGTCCAGGACTATAGGAGTGGTATACACAAAATGCGTCAGGATGATAGTTATGAGCAGAGGTATTGGGCTTCCGAATAGTATCCCTCAAAGCAGTCAGATTGACCTCCAACAAGCGTTCCAGTATTAGAGATGATGGTATGTCAGTCTCAGTGAACTGTCTTCCAGACGTATTTTGCTTACGCCGATTACCCCGTTGACGCTGACGCGGTTGTTGATGGGCTTGTGACCCTGAAGCAAGTAGAGGAGTCTTTCCCTTGTCTTCTTGTCTCAAAGGGGGTTTAATGATGACTTGATCTTCAACCTCAGACGTTTTCCCCACTTGGTTGTCCCAAATCAGTTTGTTGACGAGAACCCTAAGCTCCTCTTGTCTTTGAGCCAAGTCCTGGATGAGAGCCATCTGGCCCACCAGTTGTCCCATCATCTGGATCTTCATTGTTGCCAACTCAAACTGAATTTCTTCCAACTGATCACTCCTGGCATTTCTTGAATTCCCCTGGACCATGCCCCTTGTGAGGAGAGCTTTCACCTCTTCTTGCCCCTGGGACAGGTTCAAGAACATTTCTTGAAGTTGAGCATTTTGGTCCTGGATATCCTTGACAGTCCTCTCTAGAGCCATCTCTACTGAAATAAACAGTAGGAGAATAAGGAAATCTGAAAAGGAAAAACTGCAATGCATGATATGTGGATGCATGTTTTCAAGAATCTCTTGGGGTAAACACAAGAAAATGTTAGAGGTTGAACTTCGATCAACATCTCTGATTGGAGAACTTTGTAACGGTGGATGTCTTTCCACGAGAATCAAGCTCACCATGTCGAGTGGGTCATAGCCCCTGATTCAAGTTGTTGCACTTGATCTTTGACGGCATTTGTTTAGAGGGGAACCCTCTTGCCCTTTGGTAGACGTCTGGTTCAACGTGACCCTGCATCAAAAGACCCTCGAGATCCTTGAAATGGTTATTGAAAATGCTATGGTATGATGTCATGATGTTATGTGCATGTATGCAAAAGCAAGTAAGTGTATATACAGGCAATCATATTCACACAAAGCAAACAAGTCCTTAGGTTTAGGCTTGCATGGGGTTTGCAGGTAAGTACCCTCTTGAAGTTAGTTGGCTCATCCTGTCCTAAAATAGAAACCGGGTTCTAAGGAGCTCAATATCACTGGATTATTTTCTGTGTTCATTGTTTTGGTTTAGCCACTTAACTGGCGACCAAAATATTCCAAGAAAACAATCCTCAATGAGTGTAGTATCGAGTATCTACCAACTTCGGACTCCACCAAAGTCGGTTATCTCACTACCCTTAAAAAGGCCAAGATGGTCAAGTAAGGTTCTAGAGTTCGTTAGTGCTTCATGACATCACTCAGCGGCCCCGTATTCTCCTTGACTACTCAAGGGCTACCGGTACTCATAAATATGTCACACTAACATAGCTACTGCTTCAACCATGTCGGTATACCCCGCACAGTTACCTCACAGTTTATTGCTATTTACCTAAAAAGGTGCCCCCAAATCCGGGTGTAGGATTTACAACAAACCCAAACAAGGACCCAAAAAAAGTAAAACAATCAAAGCAATCAAAGCAAGTATGTAAAGGTGATCTAAAACCCTAAGGTAACCCCACTTTTAGAATAAATCCCCAGCAGAGTCGCCAGTTCTTGGATACGGTGGGAGAACTGACTTGAGGTTTTGCGTTTTGTATTCGCACTTGTTCGGTTTAGCAAGAGTCGCCACCGACTTTTTATTTTATCCTAAGGAAAGGTCAAAAAGCACAGGAAAGACCTTTGAGATGTTTTCGTGGGTTCGAGGGGTAGATTATGAAAAGGGAAGGTGCTAGCACCCTTTTCATCCATGGTTATCCATGGGCTCTTAGTTACTTGTTTTAGATCACTTGCCTTTGCTTTTCAATTGTGTGAAATGGTGCTTTGTGTGTGTGGTTTTGAAAATGTTTTGAAAAAGATGCCTTGTCTAGGCAACCATTGTAACAATTCTTTACTCGAATGTTTTACAAAGGTGTTTGTCTTTTTGAAAAGATGTTTCAATGTTTTTTGGAAAGTTGTTTGGAAGTTGTGTTGTGGAGTGTGTTTTGAAAAATGGCAAGTGTGTTTTGCATGTTTGATCAAGTAACTAAGAGTTGTCTACCCTATTTTACTCAAAGATCTTTCTTATGTTTTAACCCTTTTAACAGCGTTGTTTCACCATTGTATTTGGTGAACAACCTTGCGTTAGGATGTTAACGAGACAGGCGCGGGTAATCGTATGCAATCATTGAAGGCAACTTGTGAGACGCTCTAGCAATTTTGTAAGGGACGAGATCGTTTTATCGAAGGCAACATTGAGGGTCATCGAGGGACTAACGATCTTTGTTTATCGAAGGGACATTCGCTAGAGTGTCTCATACTCGAGGGACATGATTGCATTTTTCCGAGGCAACAAGCGAGGTTACCCTAGAGGTGCAAGTGTGAATTGTGTATTGATTTTCATGCATTTGTCTTGTATTAGGTTATCTAGCGGTTGATTTTGAATCTTCGCATACAAACCCTAATTACTATACAGTATATAGAAAGCGATAAATTGCGGGAATTTAAAGTCTAAGCTATTACAAATAAGTATCCGGGGATGGGGGTACAAATGTTTACAAATGGGGATGAGTCTCATCAGAATAGTAGTGTCGAAATATTATTTACAACCAAATCGAACCATCGCATTCTCAATGTAAAAATATAGCAAAGTATAAGGATAAAAGAGAATCAAAAGTATTTGTGAAATGTATATGATTATTTACACATGAGTAAAAATGTTAACCTAATGTATTTATTAAGTATTATTATTATTGTGTTTTTATTAATGTTATATACATAAAAAGGGTTTTAAAGAGAAAAATATTTAATTCAAAACAAACTAATTATTTATGTACTTTTTAAAATGTAATAAACATTAAGAAAATTTTGTGCAAAAAGTTAATGTATTATTTTTATTTAACAAAAATATTAGTTTAAGTTATATATAAAAAAGGAAAAAAAAGTAAAGTGATTGGAAAAAAATAGTATTGACTTATAAACCTAAGGAAAATAAAAAAGGGAAACTAAATGGGCTTAGGCATTAGTATGAGGGACAGGCCCAAATAAAAGAACAAATGCTGATTAAAACAAAGGGGGGTGCAGCTCCAGAATTGTTGGGCTTAAGGTTTTGTGCGTGGCATGCCCAAATGCTTCAGAATGTTTTTCAGGGTTTCATTTGTTTGATTCAGAATTAGGGTTACAAGCATTTTGTGAGCGGCGCTGCTTTCCTTCTTCTTCATCGCCTCTTCACTTTCTCAAACCATGGCTTCTGACTTCCCCACGCCTTAGGCCTCCAGACGCTACCTCCACTCTCCTCCTTCCACGATTGCTCAGGTGGTGATGAAAAGGTATTATTTCGTTCCATCGCGTTTTTTAGGGTTTTCGGATTCTTACATGTTTTGACCTTTATGTGTTGTTTGTGTTTGCTTGAGGTGTTAGAAAAAAGGAAAGAGGGACAATACCTTTGTTCTGATTTTGGAGAGGAGGCGGAGAGTTTGGACAGGAGGCGTCTTAGGCGGCCGGGCGAGGGAGCGAGACTCTGATGGAAGCTTTGTTCTGGTATTTGTATCTTTAGCTTTGTTTTGTTTTATGATGATATTATCTTCTGAAAACAACGCTTCTGGATCTTCTTTTCTTCTTCTGAATACTTGCTTTTGTGATGCTTTCTTCTGAGTTGCTTATTTGCTTCTGAGTTGCTTATGTTTCTGAGTTGCTTTTCCTCTCTTGGGCTTTGACTTCTTTCAATGATGATGATATCTGAGAATGTGGTTATTGTTGTTCTTTGAGTTTTCCTATTTTTGGATTTTTGATGATTCAATGTTGATTTTCTGAGATGCTCGCTTATTGTTGTTGTTGTACCCCAAAATTTGCCCTCCCATATTCTTCAAAGTTTTGACAAGCATCACCTCAAATGGTTCAAAGTCTACTCAAGGGCTACACAGTCAACCACTCTCCTAAAGCCAGTCAAATTAGGGTTTTGGTTCTTGCAAGGAAGTTGAGGTTTTCAAGGGTTCAATCAAGTCCCATATGCTCGTATACATTGTCAAGCACCTACATGTCAAGTTTCAAGGCTCACAAGGTCATGTTGCACAGTCAAAAACCCTAAATTGCTTCACAATCAACTGTAGGGGCAAAATGGTCATTTGGAAGTCAAAAGTCAAAATTTTTGATCAACATCTTATTTTGAAGCCACAATCATCATTTGATCAAGTCTTGATCATGATTCCACAAGCATGGCTCAAAAATCATCAAGGTGCAAAAGTTTCTATTTTTGGACAGCTGAAAAGTCAACTGTAACTTGACCAAGGCATAACTTTTTCATGGTTCATAAGAAAAATCCCATCCAATTCTCATCTTGAAGGGGAAGACATTTCCTACAATTCATCTTCACATTCCAAGTCCAAGAAATGCTCTCACAAAAAGTTACCAATTTCAACATTATAGGTCATTTTCAAAAGTCAACAAAAAGGCACTTTAAGTCAAAGACCATAACTTGAGATTGGTAAATTCAAATGACATGGGACCAAAGGCATTGGTTAGAGGACTTCAAGACCTTTCCGAAATGTCCAAGAACATGTTCATATGATCAAAATTGAGCAAGATATGCATTGGAGAAGTTGGGAAATTTTTGTGAAATGGCCAAAGTCAACTATCCATGAAACTTCATTTTTTGACAAAAAGGGCCCACTTTTTCCACTTGGTTCAGCTTTGCCATGCCTCCCACGTGTCCCATGATTTATTTCAAAATTAAAAATTAATTTTTCTATTTTTATTTAATTTTATTTGGTTTAATTCATTTTAAATCTTTAAAATTCAAATAAAAATCAAGAAAATTAATTAAGGGATATCTTTTGTTTTGAATAGCCTTGATGCATCATGAAACACATACCAATTTCGTGTACATCCTATTTCAAGCATAAAAATTCAAATTTGGAGCAAAAATGGCAAGTTGTTTAATGGTGGTCATGGCAAAATCTCAAACTTGATTGCAAGGGTTAAAGTTGCATTATTGTGACTGATACTCATTCAAGGATACATATGAAAGCCTTCCATACTTGATTGACGACCTAGAACACTCTCAAACGGCCAAAGCAATTTCCAAAATTCCAAAGAAAAGTCACAATCTGAAATCAAACTTACAGTGCAATTCAGGCATTTTCTTTGACCCAAACACATTCCCAGCATTACCAGGAACCTTTTGCAAGCAAAAACAAGTCCTCACACTCAAGAAATCGCGCTACACAACTCATACGGTTTACATTCTTTTCCAAAATCACAATCATCCATTTATGCATTTTTAACACTTTTTACTGATTGCATTGTACTCACAGGATCCATACGAAGCTTTCCATATTACTTAATTTGATTATGGTGCCTTAAAACTCAAAATTCCATTGTTGAGTTCTAGGTTTTTCAGAGTTTGTAATTTGGGGTTTTTCACATAGTGTAAAATTAAGCCTCAAGACTTACATGGCCAAACCCAGCAGGATGAGACGAAGCTAAAGCACACCTCGCGCCCAATTTATATTTCACGAGCGTCTAATCGCTATTTTTTACATGCTTGCATTTTGTGGGGGTTTAAAACCCCCTCTATGTGTTTTATGTTTTACAGGAAAGGTTGAAGACGAAGGCCGTGGCATCATGGGATTGGCCAGTTCAAATAAACGCGCGGCTTTTTTGATTTCCAGAATAACGTTTGTTTTTCACATTTAATTTTCTTTGTTTATTATGTGTACAAACTAACGCGCTTGGTGTAGTGGTTGGCCAGGTGCCTTGTAAGCGTTGGGACCTGGGTTCGATTCCCAGGTCCCCCCATAATTCATTGTTATTTTTTCTAACGCTTTCCTGTGCAGCATTCCAAAGAGGACTCACCATAGACTCACACATCCAACGTGCCATGTGTCCTCAGACAGCCATCCCAAGGTCAGGAGAGGGAGGAATACCATGTTCCAAGTCAAACGCGCTCTGGACAATCAAGGAAAGTCAAACCTGGCTTCTTAATGGGCCGGAATTCAACAATACACCTCCATCTGGCCCAGTACCCCCCATGGTTCTTGCATTTTTTCTTTTTTCTTTTTCTTTTTTTTTATTCACTAATTATACTTACTAACTGTTATTATTTAATTAACTCATAACCAAATTTTCACAATAAAATTCAATAAAAACCAAAAAAAAATACTTTAATAATTTAAGTAATTATTTTGTAAATAAATATTAAATAATTGAATTAGCTTTAATTAGGCCATTTTAACCTTTTTTAAAATAACTAAAATAATTTAGAATTAGGTTAACTTAGAATTTTAATTCTTTTATTTTATTTCATAAAAACATAAAAACACAAAAAAATATTTTCTTTTAATAAATTAATTAATTAGTTTAATTATTAGTTATTAATTTCATTTAATCACAAAAAAGACAAAAAGTTCAATTTCTTTTCTTAAAAGGGTCAAAACCCTTAGAACGTTCCCGGTTAATTTTTATTCGCGCATTTTATTTTGGTTATTATGTAATTTCTTTCAAGAATGTAATAGTAAATAGGTTTATCGCTTTATTTAATTTCTCGTACTTATTTACCAAAACGGGTCTTTGTATTTTTGGCGATGTATAGACCCGCGCCTTGTAATAGCGTAGAATTTATCTTCCCGCAATTTACTTTCCGCACCCCCTAACTGTTAAATGCATGAAAGAATGTATGTAAATAAAATTAACCCGTAGCTCACAAATAACATGTACAAAAACAATTAACTGAAAAACAACACACAAATCACATGCCACTCCTAGGGTACGCTTCACTCGTTGCCTCGAAACGTGGTCATCAAGTATAGGACGTCTTAGAGGTCGCCCTTTGTCTAAAGATCCAGTTGCCTCGAAACGGTTTCCTCGTATAAAAAGGATCTAGGACATTAGGGTCACTTCTAAGGTGTCCTACCGTTGCTTTGGTGACCACACTGTCCCGATAATCGAATTGACCCGAACACCTCCGACGACGGTGCTACCTACCTCTCAATGGTGGGATAGCACTATCTAAAGGACTCTTAGACAGCCTAATTCCTTAGGGTAGGTAGATGACTCATGGGTACTTGCTCTTTTCAAAACAAACAAAATACTTTTCACACATTACGCTTTCAAAAAGTTTTCAAACAATACTTCACACACTCTTGAGGACTGATACAAGAGTTACCTAGAAGATTTCATACGAACCTTTTTTTAAAACCCATACACATTTGAAAAGCAAACATTTTTGAAAACATAAGAGCAAGTACCTAAGAGCCCGTGGATAACCACGGATAGAAAGGGTGCTAATACCTTCCCTTTCTATAAATCTACCTCCCGAACCGAGAAACATTCTCATAAGGAATTTTGCTGTGCTTTTGTCCTTTCCATGTTGGAGAACATAAAAGACAGTGGCGACTCTTGCTTACCGCGACATTTCGCGAACCAGCTTAAAAAACAGTCAGTTCTATTTCCACCGGTCACAGAACTGGCGACTCTGCTGGGGACTATAAAAGTGAGGTGTACCTTAGGATTAGATCATACTTATGTTTTCAATTGCTTTGCTTTGATTGCTCTATATTTGTGGGCTTTGCATCGGAGTTTCATAGATCCTAACCCGGATCTGGGGATACCCTTTTAGGTAGCATAAGCTGTGAGGGACCTGTCCGGCGTAGACCGACACGGGTGAAGCAGTGGCTACGTTGGTGTGGCACCTTGGTCTGTACCGATATCCCTTGTGTTGCAACGAGGAGAATATGGGTCTTCTGAGGAGTCATTAAGCACCAACCGACCTTAGAACCCTAATGTGACCCAACTTGGCCATAGAACAGTAGCAGTATGCTACACCCATTGAGGCTAAACTCTCGCGATGGTTCTGGCTGCAAGAAAAGATTGCGACGCTGGAGTTATGACCGATTGAGGGTAGTCAGTGATATTGGGATCCTCTAGAACCCAGTTACTTTTGATAGGACAGGTCTTAACCAACGAAACTGAAAGAGGGTAGTACATAAACTTCATGCTGGCCTGAACTCTAAGGGCTGACTTGTGTGACTTGTGTGCCTTCAAAATTGACTACTTGCATGCTTGTTATCTAACACTTGAGTTTCTTGCAGGTTTTTGCTTACAGTCCTTAATCTGGACTCATAACAGGGTTTACCTACATTACTCCATGCATATCATAACATCATACCATTATATACATCCTACATAAGGACTAATCCATTTCAAGGATCTCAAGGGTCTGTGATGCAGGTCATGATGAACCAACTGTCTAGCAAGGGGCAAAGAGGATTTATTTTCCTCTAGCCAAGGTTAATGACTTGAGTCAGGGGCTACGACCCACTCGATATGGTGAGCCTTGACTCTTGAAGAAGGACTCTCAGCAACATGAAGTTCCTTCAATCAAGCTACCCAAATTCAAATTCTAACAAGTTTCTCTGTTTACCCTGTGAGATCCTTCGAAAACATCGCATGCATACATACATATCATTGCATTACAGATACTCTGTTCCACAGGTTGCTTAATCTTCTTCGCTGTTTATTTCAGCCATCGTCATGAATCCTGAATCATCCAATGAACAAGCTATCAAGGCCCTCCAGGCCCAGAACGCCCAGTTCCAGGAGCTGGTCATGAGCTTAGCCCAAGGACAACAGGAATTGAAAACTCTGCTTTTGAAGAAAAAGAAGAAGAGGACTGTTTTGTTCAACCTTAGACGCAGATCTGGGAATACACTGCAGAATGAAGCTGAGCGGACTACTCCATCTGTTGGGGAAGGCAGTCACCAAGAGGGAAGGGTTCCTAGTCCCGTAGTCTCTAACACCGAGACAGATTTCAATGATGAACAGTACCCTCCTGTTGAGGACAGGTACAAACAGCTGGAAGACCGGTTAAATGCTATGGAGATTCAACATGTTCCTGGGTTGGACTTTGGGGACCTAGGTTTATCTTCTGGGGTGGTGATCCCTCACAAGTTCAAGGCACCTTCCTTTGTAAAGTACGACGGGGCTTCCTGTCCTAAGTTGCACCTCCATTCCTACGCAAGGAAGATCCATCCCTACACGGCAGACAAGAATCTGTGGATCCATTTCTTCCAGGAGAGTCTTTCAGGGACTCAACTCGAATGGTTCTATCAGCTGGATGGAACCACTATTCGTAACTGGGAGGACTTGGCTACTGCTTTTTATAAGCAGTATCAGTATAATGCCGACCTCGCTCCTACGTGTACCCAACTCCAGGGTATGTCACTGGGGACGGGTGAAGGTTTTAAGGAGTACGCGCAAAGGTGGAGAGACCTGGCTGGAAGGGTGCATCCACCTTTGAATGACCGTGAGCTCATTGACATGTTCTTGGGGACCCTGTCTGGTCCTTTCTTCAACCATCTGATTGGAAATTCTTCTGCTGGGTTTACAGACCTAATCTTGACTGGGGAAAGAATTGAAGTCGGTATCAAGTCGGGGAAGATACAGAATAGTGATTCCTCGAACACTGAGAAGAAACCGTCTAAGAAAGAATCTAGTGCTGTCAACGCAGTAGTTATCTCAAAACCGGCCGGTGCTCCTAAACATCGCAACCAACAAAGGGAAGAGACACCTAAAAGGAAATTCACTCCCCTCGGCATGACCTTGTCCCAGATATTTCCACAGCTGCTGGAGACCAAGTTGGTAACTCTAAGGGACCCTCCTAAGATTCCCAACAGGACACCTTCAAGGTATAGCCCCAACGTTCGTTGCGCTTATCATTCTGACAGCCCGGGGCATGCTACAGATGATTGTTGGACTTTGAGAAACAAGGTTCAGGATCTGATCGACGCAAAGGAAGTCCAGTTCGACTCTCCAGAGACTCCCAATGTGATCACTGCTCCCTTGCCAAAACGTGGCTAGGATTAGAAATTTTTTGTTCATTCGAATGTTCAAGTTGTATTTTTTCTTTGATTGTTCAAACATTGTATTCATGTCAAACGTTATTATTTCATTAATGCATTACACATGTCTGTTTTGAAGTAATTATTTCGTATTCACTATACGCAAACTGTTTTCATATTTTTGTGATGATCAACTCTTGATTGAAAAATTCTAAGCCTCTTGAGGGAGGATGACGAAAACGATACCATAATCTACAGTATGCTTTTGAACAGACCCCGCTGATGAGGTACAGGCATTGTTTCAAATCCTAAACACTGGAGTCATAAGGAAGATATTCCCTCGTCAACCCCTTTGAGCCAAAGAAGCAGGAGTTTTTTTCTTTTCAAAAAAAAAAATTAAAACCCTTTAATCATAACCTGGGGCAGGGTAGTTCTCTCAGTTGATCCAGGTGCATAACGAATGGCGTCAAATGAGTCCTTACAAAACAAAAGATATGATGGTTCCGAATAATCATAAAGACAGGCAGTCATTACCCCTCAAAATAAAAAGCCCAATAAGTCAAAACCTATGAAGGAGACTTACAAAACTGGGGCATCCCGCTGACAGTAACCATAAAGAAACAGTTCAGGCAAAAAACAGGGATAATGAAATCAAAAGAAAGAGGTCCTGCAAACCCTCAACAAAAAAGAACTGACTTCCTGTTCAAAATAAGCTGTCAACATCCGAACCATCATCGGAATATCAAAGCAAAGACTCAAACAAGGTCTAACGCACGATCAACTGAGTTTAGGTTTGAAGAACATCACGAAGAGCGGGTGGGTACAAATATAATTTGAGCCTTTTCCTTTGTTTCTTAAACCGTGAACCAGGCCACGTTACAACCCTTAAAAGTCCTAGCTGAAGCATGGGTTAGTTCGAAAGCATACTGTTACCAAAGGTATCCTGACTCCTTAAGGCTTGCGGTAAAATAACGAGTTGACATCACAGTTCAAAAAAAAAATTCACTTGTTTTTATGAAAAAATGCATTTTCAAAAAAGACATAAGCTTTGCATTCTTGATATAATATTGTTTGCATATGACTATTTGTTCAACAGCAGAGAAATTCGCACGAAGAATATCTAGTGAACAAAAGCACTCCCAACCAAGGGGCAGGTCATGATCATTGTCCATCATCTGGGGAAGTTAAGTCAAGATTCTGAGAATCTCTCAAAAGGCCAACCAGCTAGGGGCAAATCTCCATCTGGATCACTTGGGGCATTGGACGATCAAACGAAGATCTTCTAGTGGCATGGTAACACTGCACTACTGACAGTGACAACTCCCGGTATCCTGAGAGCACAGACATAGTCGGAAAAAAACACTACGCATAAGCAAAGACCCACTAGGTTGACACACCTAGGCAAAAATAAGGGATGAAATGAAAAACAATTTGTACACCCGGCAAGTCGAAAACCTGAAAAGGCGGCTTGGGCAAAAATGGGTATCCCGGTGGACTGAAAACCCGAAAGGGCGGTCTAGGCAAAAGTTAGGGATCAAAAGCGTACGACTATGTTCCGTCATCTCGTCACTCGCCTACCAGAAGAAGATTTGTCAACCGGCAGTCATCAAGCGCCTCCACAGGTATCTTCTCCCACAGAAACAGGGGCAGTAATGAGTTGTCTAAGCGATCTAGTTGCTCTGTCCACCAAGGTACCAAGGTAGGTTCGGCTGAAGAACGTAACCAGGATACCTTCACTCCTCATTAAGTAAGACAAGACTCAACAACTCTCCCCGAGCATAGTTGGTCTCCCATCAACCCTGAAAAGGCACAACATCTTCAGCAAGTCAGCAACACTCTCCCCAAGCAGAGTTAGCCTACAGTCAGCCTTAAGGAAGTTGGGTATCTCCAGAAAATCTCAATATTCCCCAGCGGAGTATACAGATTATTCCTCAGCAAGCATCCCCGGAAGTCTTAATATAAGATTGTTCCCCAGCGGAATACAGACATCCAGTGGGGCCATTCCCCAGTACAGTCCAAAAGTCTCCCCAGGAAAGTTGAATCAATCTCCCCAGTAGATTCTGGTAGCTTATCCCTAGTAGATTCTGGAAGCTAATCCCCTGCAGAGCGCAAAAGCATCTCCCCGGCTTTATTTAAAGGTCATTCTCCACCAGAGCCTATAACTGGGTTATCCTCAGCTAATTACCACGGAAAGATCGTCCTCTACGAAGTTCTTCCTATCCCCAGCGGAGTTCATCAAATTCCTCAACATAGCTTCTCAATGGAATCCCTAGCGAAGTTATCACCAAATCTCAGCGAAGTATCTCTTCCCACAGAGTAATTCCCCACAGAGTAATCTCTTCAACAAAGTTTATTCCCTGACGGAGTCATCTTCTCCTACCGGTTTATTCTTGTAATCATCATCCCCAACGGAAACGAAGAACTCTGTTCTTCAACATCAGCCTAGGATTCAACTTCCCGGCATGCGTCAAGGATTTACTTTCCCAGACGAAGATACATTCATAAACATCACATCATAATACATGCATATGCGCATCATGTCATACAATCTCATTTATGTCGAGAACATCATTGCTTGATCCATATCATGCATTGCATACGACTGACCTTTACCTTTCAGGAAGGATACAGTTAAATAATTAGCTATGTCAAAGTAGACAAATACAGTCAAAAGAGACCAATCCAGTCAAAAAAGACAAATCCAGTCAAAGAAGACAAATCCAGTCAAAGAAGACAAGTCCAGTTAAATCCCAAAGGTTTTTTCTGATGCTCATCCAGTCAAAGAAGACAGGTCCAGTTAAATTACTTCCTAAAGTCAAAGAAGACAATCTGTCATTATAGACACCCGTCGTTATAGACACCCGTCATTATAGACAACTCGTCATTGAAGACAACTCGTCATTGAAGACAACCCGTCATTATAGACACCCGTCGTTATAGACACCCGTCATTGAAGACAACCCGTCATTGAAGACAACTCGTCATTTAAGACAACTCGTCATTGAAGACAACTCGTCAATTAAGACAACTCGTCATTGAAGACAACTCGTCATTGAAGACAACTCGTCATTGAAGACAACTCGTCATTTAAGACAACTCGTCATTGAAGACAACTCGTCATTTAAGACAACTCGTCATTGAAGACAACTCGTCATTTAAGACAACTCGTCATTGAAGACAACTCGTCATTTAAGACAACTCGTCATTTAAGACAACTCGTCATTGAAGACAACTCGTCATTGAAGACAACTCGTCATTTAAGACAACTCGTCATTGAAGACAACTCGTCATTTAAGACAACTCGTCATTGAAGACAACTCGTCATTTAAGACAACTCGTCATTGAAGACAACTCGTCATTGAAGACAACTCGTCATTAAAGACAACTCGTCATTGAAGACAACCCGTCATTGAAGACAACTCGTCATTGAAGATGACTCGTCATTGAAGACAACTCGTCATTGAAGATAACTCGTCATTAAAGACAACTCGTCATTGAAGACAACTCGTCATTGAAGACAACTCGTCATTGAAGACAACTCGTCATTGAAGATCACTCGTCGTTGAAGACAACCCGTCCATGAAGACAACCCGTCCAAAGAGACAACTCGTCAAGAAAGACAAAACCTCCTCTGGTTCAGTTAAATCCTAAAGATTTTTCTAAGATAACCTGTCAGTAGAGACAACCCATCAACCTTTTGAAGTTCCAGATTCGATACCTGTATCTAGCCAGGGCATGTCTGTGAGCGACTGAGTGAGGATCAACACCTGTAACAGGCCAGGAATTTATCTTTCTCAGGTACGCAAGTTCTCGCTAAGGAATCTCTTACGCGATCGACACCTCCCGATGGCATCTATAAGCCCATCTCCACAACTATCCATTATAGTTCCAAATGGCATCTATAAGCCCATTCTCGACAAGGTTCTGTCACATCTCCAGATGGCATCTATAAGCCCATCCTCCTATCCACCATCTTTCCAAATGGCATCTGTAAGCCCATTCCCGCCACCGCATTGCTGATACTCTACTATGTGAGTGAAAATTTCTGGGCACTCTAGTGTTCAATCATCTTCCACCCTCGGATCACGAAAGGCACGCAAGCCAATCTACACCCTCAGGTCTAAGAAGATTGAATAGGGGCAACTGTTGTACCCCAAAATTTGCCCTCCCATATTCTTCAAAGTTTTGACAAGCATCACCTCAAATGGTTCAAAGTCTACTCAAGGGCTACACAGTCAACCACTCTCCTAAAGCCAGTCAAATTAGGGTTTTGGTTCTTGCAAGGAAGTTGAGGTTTTCAAGGGTTCAATCAAGTCCCATATGCTCATATACATTGTCAAGCACCTACATGTTAAGTTTCAAGGCTCACAAGGTCAAGTTGCACAGTCAAAAACCCTAAATTGCTTCACAATCAACTGTACGGGCAAAATGGTCATTTGGCAGTCAAAAGTCAAAAATTTTGGTCAACATATTATTTTGAAGCCACAATCATCATTTGATCAAGTCTTGATCATGATTCCACAAGCATGGCTCAAAAATCATCAAGGTGCAAAAGTTTCTATTTTTGGACAGCTGAAAAGTCAACTGTAACTTGACCAAGGCATAACTTTTTCATGGTTCATAAGAAAAATCCCATCCAATTCTCATCTTGAAGGGGAAGACATTTCCTACAATTCATCTTCACATTCCAAGTCCAAGAAATGCTCTCACAAAAAGTTACCAATTTCAACATTATAGGTCATTTTCAAAAGTCAACAAAAAGGCACTTTAAGTCAAAGACCATAACTTGAGATTGGTAAATTCAAATGACATGGGACCAAAGGCATTGGTTAGAGGACTTCAAGACCTTTCCGAAATGTCCAAGAACATGTTCATATGATCAAAATTGAGCAAGATATGCATTGGAGAAGTTGGGAAATTTTTGTGAAATGGCCAAAGTCAACTATCCATGAAACTTCATTTTTTGACAAAAAGGGCCCACTTTTTCCACTTGGTTCAGCTTTGCCATGCCTCCCACGTGTCCCATGATTTATTTCAAAATTAAAAATTAATTTTTCTATTTTTATTTAATTTTATTTGGTTTAATTAATTTTAAATCTTTAAAATTCAAATAAAAATCAAGAAAATTAATTAAGGGATATCTTTTGTTTTGAATAGCCTTGATGCATCATGAAACACATACCAATTTCGTGTACATCCTATTTCAAGCATAAAAATTCAAATTTGGAGCAAAAATGGCAAGTTGTTTAATGGTGGTCATGGCAAAATCTCAAACTTGATTGCAAGGGTTAAAGTTGCATTATTGTGACTGATACTCATTCAAGGATACATATGCAAGCCTTCCATACTTGATTGACGACCTAGAACACTCTCAAACGGCCAAAGCAATTTCCAAAATTCCAAAGAAAAGTCACAATCTGAAATCAAACTTACAGTGCAATTCAGGCATTTTCTTTGACCCAAACACATTCCCAGCATTACCAGGAACCTTTTGCAAGCACAAACAAGTCCTCACACTCAAGAAATCGCGCTACACAACTCATACGGTTTACATTCTTTTCCAAAATCACAATCATCCATTTATGCATTTTTAACACTTTTTACTGATTGCATTGTACTCACAGGATCCATACGAAGCTTTCCATATTACTTAATTTGATTATGGTGCCTTAAAACTCAAAATGCCATTGTTGAGTTCTAGGTTTTTCAGAGTTTGTAATTTGGGGTTTTCACATAGTGTAAAATTAAGCCTCAAGACTTACATGGCCAAACCCAGCAGGATGAGAAGAAGCTAAAGCACACCTCGCGCCCAATTTATATTTCACGAGCGTCTAATCGCTATTTTTTACATGCTTGCATTTTGTGGGGGTTTAAAACCCCCGCTATGTGTTTAATGTTTTACAGGAAAGGTTGAAGACGAAGGCCGTGGCAGCATGGGATTGGCCAGTTCAAATAAACGCGCGGATTTTTTTATTTCTAGAATAACATTTGTTTTTCACATTTAATTTTCTTTGTTTATTATGTGTACAAACTAACGCGCTTGGTGTAGTGGTTGGCCAGGTGCCTTGCAAGCGTTGGGACCTGGGTTCGATTCCCAGGTCCCCCCATAATTCATTGTTATTTTTTCTAACGCTTTCCTGTGCAGCATTCCAAAGAGGACTCACCATAGACTCACACATCCAACGTGCCATGTGCCCTCAGACAGCCATCCCAAGGTCAGGAGAGGGAGGAATACCATGTTCCAAGTCAAACGCGCTCTGGACAATCAAGGAAAGTCAAACGTGGCTTCTTAATGGGCCAGAATTCAACAATACACCTCCATCTGGCCCAGTACCCCCCATGGTTCTTGCATTTTTTCTTTTTTCTTTTTCTTTTTTTTTATTCACTAATTATACTTACTAACTGTTATTATTTAATTAACTCATAACCAAATTTTCAAAATAAAATTCAATAAAAACCAAAAAAAATACTTTATTAATTTAAGTAATTATTTTGTAAATAAATATTAAATAATTGAATTAGCTTTAATTAGGCCATTTTAACCTTTTTTAAAATAACTAAAATAATTTAGAATTAGGTTAACTTAGAATTTTAATTCTTTTATTTTATTTCATAAAAACATAAAAACACAAAAAAATATTTTCTTTTAATAAATTAATTAATTAGTTTAATTATTAGTTATTAATTTCATTTAATCACAAAAAAGACAAAAAGTTCAATTTCTTTTCTTAAAAGGGTCAAAACCCTTAGAACGTTCCCGGTTAATTTTTATTCGCGCATTTTATTTTGGTTATTATGTAATTGCTTTCAAGAATGTAATAGTAAATAGGTTTACCGCTTTATTTAATTTCTCGTACTTATTTACCAAAACGGGTCTTTGTATTTTTGGCGATGTATAGACCCGCGCCTTGTAATAGCGTAGAATTTATCTTCCCGCAATTTACTTTCCGCACCCCCTAACTGTTGAATGCATGAAAGAATGTATGTAAATAAAATTAACCCGTAGCTCATAAATAACATGTACAAAAACAATTAACTGAAAAACAACACACAAATCACATGCCACTCCTAGGGTACGCTTCACTCGTTGCCTCGAAACGTGGTCATCAAGTATAGGACGTCTTAGAGGTCGCCCTTTGTCTAAAGATCCAGTTGCCTCGAAACGGTTGCCTCGGATAAAAAGGATAGGACATTAGGGTTACTTCTAAGGTGTCCTATCGTTGCTTCGGTGACCACACTGTCCCGATAATCGAATTGACCCGAACACCTCCGACGACGGTGCTACCTACCTCTCAATGGTGGGATAGCACTATCTAAAGGACTCTTACACAGCCTAATTCCTTAGGATAGGTAGATGACTCATGGGTACTTGCTCTTTTCAAAACAAACAAAATACTTTTCACACATTACGCTTTTAAAAAAGTTTCAAACAATACTTCACACACTCTTGAGGACTGATACAAGAGTTACCTAGAAGATTTCATACGAACCTTTTTTAAAAACCCACACACATTTGAAAAGCAAACATTTTTGAAAACATAAGAGCAAGTACCTAAGAGCCCGTGGATAACCACGGATAGAAAGGGTGCTAATACCTTCCCTTTCTATAAATCTACCTCCCAAACCGAGAAACATTCTCATAAGGAATTTTGTTGTGCTTTTGTCCTTTCCATGTTAGAGAACATAAAAGACGGTGGCGACTCTTGCTTACCGCGACATTTCGCGAACCAGCTTAAAAAACAGTCAGTTCTATTTCCACTGATCACAGTTGTTCTAATAACTTGATGATGTTGCCTTATTCTGAGAATGTCTTTTTGGCTATTGTGGATTGGGTTTCTGTTTTGGCCTATGATAAACTTTGGTTCTGAGGCGCTTTGGCTTGAATGCTATGCAGTTTGACAGGTTTTTTTAGGCTTTGGCTGCTTTGAGGTTTGTTTGGGTTACAGGATTTGAAAGGCTTGCTGGTAACAGGCAGGCTGTTGTAGGCTTCTGGTTTATACAGACAAGCTTGAAGGCAGGCTTCTGGTAGTTTGAAACAGGTTTGAGGCAAGCTTTTTGGTTACAGGCCTGGAAGTTTGCTTGCTTGGTAAGGTTTTGTTCTAGTTACAGGCTTGCTTGAAGCAGGTTGCCAGGCAGTTTGAAACAGGCTGGAGGGCTTGTGTTATGCAGGTTGTATGTTTTGTGTTATCTTTTTCTATGTGTTCTGCCCCCTTTTCTTAACAGTGTTGATTGGTTATATTTATTTATCTCTAAGCCTGCCTGAAAAACTGTAAGCCTGCTACTTTTTTACTCTCTTTCTCTCTCTCCAGAAAGCATATCTTTGCTTAGAATATATTTCTTCTCTGAAAAGGTTTTGGCCTGGAAAATGATGAATAAAAATGCTTGCTTGCAAATTTATCTTTCCTCTGCATTCGGTACTTTTCTTCCTTTCTTTAATGACAGTTTGGTAGCTTTTGATATCTTTTGGTATCTTTTGGTATCTTCTTTGACAGCTTTTGACAGTTTCTTGTAACTCTTCTTGACAGTTTTTTGACAGCTTTGCACTTGTGACTTAGTTTGCCCATTTTGGCAATTTGGTTTGCCTAGTTTGATAATGCAATTCAATTTGTATTTATGCAGCTTGTTTGAATTTGTAACTTGGCTGTTCAGTTTGCCTTGTTTGAAATTATGCATCTTTGTGCATTTTGCTTAATTGATTCACATGCTTGTAAACATTTTACTTCCCTCTTTGTGAACCAAGAAGAGATATCTTCTTGCGATTTGCAGAGAGGACGAACAAACTGATTCCGTCCAAAACCTTTAATGATGAGTTTTTGATTAACTGTCTGAAAAATACTTTTCCAAATTAATTGTGTTGACTTCTCCTTTTCTGGCTTTGCAGGTAAATATCAGTTGAGCAAAGGATGCAACAGTAGAAGATGAAGACTTCAAGAGATTTAGGATATAGCTTTATTTTATTTCTAATCATTTGTAATAACATTATTGTAAACACTGTAAATAAATTTACAGTATTCAAATAATATTTGTAACAAACAATTGAAAATGAATAAAAATCTTTTTTGTCAGATAATTCTTGATTTCTTCTGCACTTGTTTATTTAATTACTTAAATTTCTTAAATTATAATAATTGGAAGTTATCCCAATAATTTTAACTTAGAAATTATAAATAATCAATAAACGTCCAGCGTTCCAAATAACCAAAAGCATTGCACAGTTAAACAAACAAACGTCCATACGCCTTTCACTTCACTGACTAAACCAACACTTCAAACTCTCAATCAGAAGCCTCAGCTTCTATCCCAGATGTTTAGACTTTGAGAAACAAACATGAATCTTGAACAGGCGTCAAAGCAGTGTGACAGCCAATTAAGACACTGTGGATTCAAATTCTTCTGAAAATGCGCGTGCAAACCCTAATTCTTGATTTATTATCAAAGAAGCGTCTGCTTGATCAAACCCTGAGCCAAACTCAACCAAATCAATAGAAACCATAATAATATGCTTGGACTGATTCAAAAGTTAATGGAAACCCTAATTTTAACTGATAAGAAAAGTCGGTTTGACCGATTCTTGAGCCAATCTGAAAAATCGGGAAAAGCCCGAAGCTGTGATTTCTTGTGAAAAAGAGAGAGAGAGCAAATTTTGGGGTACAACAGTATAATTATATTATTTTCAAGTTTTCAATAAATAGAAATATATATATACTAATTAAATTGTTTTTTATGTTATAAAAAATAGAAATAAAATGCAAAATAAATGTAAAAAATTATAAAATATTTTTTGGGTATTTTTTATGTTTGGAAATAATAAAATAAAATCAAAAATGAAAATAAAATAACAAAACATAAAAATATGAAGAAATGGGCCAGGGGGTGTATTCAGCAAAAGGGGGGTGCAAATAGGGAGAGGACCAAAGCCCAACCCAAGCCACTTCATCTTCAACCTCTGACTTCAAATTTCGCGCGTGCCCTATACAATTGCTAGATCCTGCATACGAGCTCTATTGCAAAAACACATAACATCAAAGTTGTAGAGCTTTTCAAGACGAATCCAACCATATAAAAAACTTGTCCTAACTCTCAAAGACCAGAGAGAATTTCTCTGGCCCTAAAATCTAACCTAATTTTTTCAAGATGTTCATGGACCAAATTCTCTTAGCATGCTTAATAAAAATGAAAACTGAGCATATGTACAACTTCATGGCTATGAATACTACATTTCTTATTCACAAACCTAAGTCTAAATGTTCCTAAATAGAGAGATAGGAAGTTGATAAAAACCTGTTTCAGCTGACTTCGTGCAATGTAATGTGGAGCTTTTCAACAAGGCTTGAGATGTCTGGGAGCTTGCTTGAACTTCACTTGACCTTCCCCAATGTCTAGCTTGCCTTGAATGTACTTGAACAAGCCTACAGAACTCAACCTGCACAAGCTCAAATTGAAAATGGCAAACCCTGTAAATGGAGTTACAGTTAGTGTTTAAGGGTTGGGATAGTTTGGATGGGTTATGTGGAAGATGTTTGAACCAATTTGGGACAAAACGCACGAGCAATTTGTGTTGTGGAACTCAAACTGCGGGGGGTGCTCTGTTTTACCAATGGAGGGTGATTTTGAGCTATGGGATGTTTGAGAGATCAAAGGGTCGTGTTTTAGACTCAAGGGGATGTGAGAAAGTTGTTTCAAAAGCTTGCACAAGTTTGTTTTTGCTAAGACTCTAGTTCTTGTGTTTTGGACAAATTTCTTAGTTATAAAGCAAAGTGTGTGAAGTGATGTGAAACAGGCATGTACATGCTATCCATATGCTTTCACCCTCTGCTCTTGGCCCCTCTAATTTTTTGATTTGATTTGCTGCATAAGATATGGACCAATGCTCAAGAAATCAGTTTTGACATAAAGCAAGTTTTAAGCAAAAATGGTAATGTTGCTTTTTCTACTTAAGGATTAATCTAATGTGCAATGCTCTAATGACCAAAATAATGCCTTAGACCAATGGTTTTGCACTTAATTATTGAGTGTGGAATGGTTTTGAGGCCTGTAATCTAGTGCAAAGCAAGCTGATTTGAATTTGCAACTTGTATCACAATGAACATGCCATGGATGAAAAGTGAGTTTTGCCAACTTCAAGCCTTCGATTCTCCCTAACCACAAATGAGTTTGGAGATTTATTGAACATTTTGGAAAGATTACAACATTCTATACAATCCATATTTGAAATGAAATTTGAGATTCCAAGTGGAACTATGTGAAAAATGGCCATGAATATAGGTCAAAATCCTGCCTAAACTAGGGCAAAATTTCTCTAAGTTAAAAGTTTCATGGACCCTTGTTCCAAAAATCATAACATGAGATCCAATCTTCTTTTGGGAAAACTTTGTGAATCAAAGTTGTATACTTTGTGGAGGACTACAACTTTCATGTTAGAAGTTTTGTTTGAATCCAATTGCATCATGGTGAAAATGTTGGGCAAAGTTAGGAAAATTAAGAAAATTTCATAACTTAGAAAAATTCTAAGTTATGAAAATTTTCAACTTTAAACCCTAATTTGAAAAAATGGGTTTCTTGATGAACAAGTTTCATGTTTTGACACATCTTGATGAAAAATGACCCTTGGCACTTGATTTTGACCAAAAAGTCAAAGTTTGAATTTTTAGTGTACAGTCAAATTTTGATCAGTTGACTGAGAAATTTATCTGTCAATCCAATGCAATTGAGATCTTTTAAACCTTGTGAATAGGTCAACATGATTCCATTGAGTCCTTGAATCCATGCTTGAACCCAATTTGCCATTGGCTAGGTCAAAAATCAGAAATTGCCCTTGTACAGTCAAAACCCTAAAAATGACCATTTTGCCCTTTTGGTGATCTGATCAAATTTCTTGTGGAGTTGTGGTCTAAAATTGATCAAATGGTTCATATGAGTCCATAATGTTGATGTGGATCAAAAATTGTGAGGTTTGACTGTAAATTGGCCACAATTGACTTTTTCCCCAATATAGATGATTTCTAGGTCAACTGTCCAATTGACTGGGTAAAAATTTGATTCAAGGCTTGAAACTTGGTATGGACAAACTCATGAGTCCAACATGAAGTATGACAGTCACTTTGAGTGTTGAGAGTCCAAAAATCCCTGTGTAAACTCAAACCCTAATTTAGGTCAACAGTGCAAGGAGATGTCTTGAGCAGAGCAAACCCTAGCTTGATCTTGAGTTCAAAGAGCCTTGTGATGAGAAATCTTGATAAAATGAGAGGGTAAATTTTAGGGTACAACAGCTAGGTTCTTACTTAGATCCTCGTCGAACCTGAGATCGCCTCTTGGCTAGTTCTTCCCTCAAATCATCGTCGAACCTGAGATCGCCTCTTGGCTAGGTTCTGTCCATATATTTTGTCTTAGAACCTGAGATCGCCCTTAGGATAAGTTCTCTGTCAAATCACCCTCATTGTTTCACCTTAGGATCGTAGGTCTCCCATAGACCTTGTCCTCCGTCTTTTCATACCAACCATTTGTCTTGTATTGGCATCGCTCCACGTTACAAGTCCAATCTCTGTCTCTTCATTAAAAAAACAAATTTCTTTTCCCTAGCAGATAACACAAAAATAAATAAAGAAAACACTTACTCTCTCTCTCTCTCTCAGGACAAATTTTTGGCATTGGTATTTAATCATCTTCAACCTTGAACTTCCGAAAGGCATGTGCCAATTGTACTTTCAGGTTTAAGACGATTAAATAGGGGCAGCTGTAATACCCCAAATTTGTCCTACCCTTTTACTTTTATCTGGTTTATGCATTGTCGCGCTTTTCTCATGTACATATCTCCATTAGGTCATTTAACATTGCATACATTCGCTAACAACATAACTTCGCAAGGGGTCGAGAACCTTCAGGATTAGGGTTTTATCAATTGGCTAAGGTGTATATGTTCAAATAGAGCCTGATTCTTCTGGTTATTTTTCAAGGCAGTGAAATTGCGGAATTAGGGTTTTGTGTTCATGGATGTTGTGGATCTTTTCTTCATCAAGCTACAAGGTCATCCTCCATTAAGAATTCATCAAACACAAGTTGATTAGGGTGTCACATCTTCTATGTTTGAATTTGTAGTATCTATCGACTGAGGTTCATTGGGCTTCATATTAAATTTATTTCTATACTTCGAAGCGCCCTCAAGACATTGTTGTTGTCCATGAAATCAAGATATAGTGTGGATTGAATTGTAAAATGCAAGTCATGTATATAGCATGAAGTTGTAAGTACATTGAGTTCAAAACTTCATCGTTCTTTCGAATACTTATTATCTCAATCGCAAGTAACTTGGATTACTGATGATTATTGAATTGGATTCGTTGAAACTTCTAATTATGCTCAAGATTGATATTAGCTCAAGGTTTCAATTTCATGATTTGGAAATGGTTTATTCAAGATAAGATTGGAAGATTAGTTCATGTGGTTCTCTTGGTGTACAATTTATAAATTTGCAAAGAATTATAAGTCATAACATCATTCGAGGTTAATCAATTAGTTTTGTTCATCAAAACTCATCAAGATCCAAGGGTTCACGTTCATTCAATGATATGATCTTTACAAGTTCTAAGCATCACGCATGATTTATCAAAAGGTTATCCAAATTCATTCTCGTTCATTCGAGGTCATAACCATGCAATTTACAAGTTGTGTCATTAGAGCATTACAAGCGAAGATTACAAAGGCCATTTACATCCAAGATTATTAAATCAAAACAAGAATTTACACTAAATCTTCAAGTGGCCTGAAGCTAAAGAATCCTAAATCGAGGTCTCCATCATTCATTTCTAAGCTTATTCATCTTCAAGCCATTATCTTCCAAGATTGCTTTATTCCAACTTGGTTGTATCCAAGCCTTAGTCCATGTTCCACAACCAGCCCTGAAATTTTCAAAAGCAGTTAACCACAAAAACCTGCATAAAGCAGTACAGAAAACCAGTTTAGAATTTAACCAAATTGTAACATCCATAACCAATTCCAAACAACCCTTTAACAGTTTTTAACCACTTTCCCTAACCATATTCTCCAACTAACTATCAAATAGAATATCAAACTCTCTATCTGCCATATAACCAAACTGAATAACTAACAAACCTCCTAACCACCTAACCAGATACATAACAAACCCCAATCATTTCTAACTACCTAGCTAACCCTTATAAAACTAACAGCCTAAAACAGATTCACAGGAGAAAAACATAACAGAAATCATTGGGAAAGGAGAGGGCATTTTTTTATTATCAAAACCTCATAGAAAAATTCAACAGAAAAAACAACATATAACAGAAAATTCACAGATTCATAGGGGGCTTACGATTATTATTCACCAAAAGGATCTCAACTCTCTCCATAAACGTTCGGTCCTTCCTCTTCGATAATTCTGCAATCTTTATTCTTCCACAACAAATTCAATAATCATCAACCTCTGAACCGAGCTCTGCGTGCCATTAATATGTCTTCCATCATCTTCATCATTATGTTCTTGCTTCAAGCAACTGGATCAATAATTGCAGATTCTTCACTGCATCTGCGTCGTGTTCTCAATAATCATCATCTTCTGCTTCATCTCTCTACTATGAACGCAAAACAACAACTTCAATACAACATCACATATCAACAACAACCGAAAAATGCAAACGGAAAAGAATCACGAACAGGGGAGAAAACATGTAATCAAGAACGCACAAGGTCAAGTTTATTACCTGGGAAGACGCAACCGGATCCTTCATCTTCGCTGTTAGTGTGAATTTCAGGTCTTCCGGTTTATTTTTCTGCAATCGAATTGCAGCATCAACTTCAATCTGCATCGCTTCACAACGCGCATCATCAACTAATCACAAGAATAGCACAGCAACTATTAACACGGAACACAAATGGGGAAACGAAATCCAACCTGAGGCATGAGCAAAGACGATGATGAGAAAATCAAGGTGGAGTTACGATAGAGCATGAGAGGAAGACCGTCCAGGTGAAGCGACAACGCTATGGCATTTGTTGAACGAAGATGAAGATGAAGGCTTTATCCTTGATGATTCTCGAAGCCACGATGGAAATTGAAAAGAGGATAATCGATGATGATGATGATAGCGAACCGCAACGAAGCATGGGAAACAACTTAATCGGAACTGAGCCGGCGGCGGTAGATTAAGATAAAGGCCGATTGAAGACACAAAAGGATGAGAGAGGGTGGCCGCCGCGCCATCTTGGAAGAAGAGGGTTTGTGAAAGGGAAGATACATAGTAACCCTAATTCCATATTCTTATCCCCTTTCGTTTTTTTATTATTATTTATTCAAACAAATATTAATCAAAAAAATGATAATGAACATGTTGGTCTGAATTTGGGTGATATGGACCGAACCATCAACCTTTTGGACCCATGGGAATTGTTTTATTGTAGCATGAAAAGAATCCAACAAATTTTTTTATCAGACTATTTTTGGATTGGGCTTAGCACCAGATTTCTATTGCTTGTAGCATACCCCTGGATCCTGGCTTCACACCCCTTGAGTTTAGTTTTTCATTGCATTTTATTTTATTTTTGTTATAGATTGTTGGTGATAAAAATATAGTAAAATAGTAGAATATTTTATAATGTTATTTTTAGATTCTCTTAAGAATTTTATTAGAATTTTCTATTATTTCATGTTTAATAATCATTTTCGTTGTCATTTTTAGTTAAGATTATGTGATAGAATATTGATGCAACTTTCACGATGTTGAATGCTTGGAGATTAATTCTATGATCACTCATGCGAAGCAGCTTTTGGTAGAGTTTTCTTATCACTTGCATGGATTTGAAGAGGCAAGAGACCTTCTTTGTTCGGTATCATCGCGACCTCATTTTCGCACTTTATTGCTTTCTAGAAATCATGAGAAGTAGGGGCTTTACCGCAAACCATATGCATGCTGACATTAGGTAGACGTTTCCCTTTCATTCATCCTTGACTTAGGTCTAACAACGCATGATAGAATTAGGATTAGAAATAGACTAGTCTCCCTATGACTTTTCTTTCCCTTTTCTGCATTCGCACTAAAACAAAAACTTCTTTTTCTTTTAAAAATTCAAAACACTTTAAAACTACTGATGAGAATCACGCCTTCGCTTAGTATGGGAAGTGATAAGCGAGTATCTTCTCGATCTTATTGTTCTTCATCTCAAGTTTAGGTTTGGTTCAATTCTCAAAGACTCCTTTCATAGCTAAGTAGAAAAGTGGCTAATATCTCTCTCTTGAGGTCAACTAGTCGTTATCTACAACAAAATACAAACCAACTCAAACCATTTGTGCGCTCGAGCACCTTTCTTTAAAATTCCTTTTCAGGTAAGGACATGATTAATTTACTTCTGTGCCAACGCATAAGTCTCCAAAGGTCGAGCTATGGCAGAAGGCGGAATTAACTCCGTCCATAAAAAACACAAACAAACAAAAAACATATGAGTCGAACTACGGTAGCTCTGATTCCTCACAACGGATACGTAGGCATTGGGGTAGGGCCCAAGCGAGCACAATCTTATTTTCCCTACATTCTTTTTCCCTTTCTTTAGCATACATTCCCCCTTTTGCGGTAATAAACAATAAGCATAGATTAAACACACCCATAATATAGATAACAAGAGTGGATACCGTAGAGTACTACGGGCGCGTGGGGTGCTAATACCTTCCCCTCGTGTAACAGACTCCCTTACCCGATCTCTCGGTTGTAAGACCGTGACTTCTCCCTTTCCAGGTTTTCTCGATGTTTAGCTTTCCCTACATATGGGATAAAAGACGTTCAATGGAGACTTCATTGTTTGATGATTTTCAGCCGGTTGTTTCATCGTGCTGTTGATAGAGGTCATGGATCAGGATAATGTCAAGATTATGGCATGTCGGCGAGATCGAAAAACCTAATTGGAAACACTTCTTCCCCATAATGGCTTTTATTGCGTCTCTTTGCCGCACTTTCATGTGTTATCTTGATTGATTGTTTTAGCATTGTCTGCATATAGGATTTTGTTTATAGCTGAATGTCAGTCTTGATGCATTGAATATTTTTGCCTTGAAAAATTATTGTTTCATTTTACTTAATCCATCCAGTATCACTCTTTAATCATTTTTTCGGGCATTTTGATACCAACTATGCCAATTCTTTTGTTTAGCCAAGAGTTTGGAGGAAGGAGTTTAGCTAAAAAACAATGATTGTAGTGGTATGATTTTGAGTAGAACCCTATTGACGATGTACAAGCATTGTTTCAATTCCCAAACACCAGAGATATAAGGGAGTTAGACCCTCGTTAATCCCTCTGAGCCTTCGAAGTAGGAGTTTTCTTTTCCGTTAAAAAAAACAACTTTTTAACCAGGGGCAGGGTAGATGTTCAGTTGATTTTCCCAAGCATTCAAATTTCAGAAGGAATGACCCCTCTGAGGATCACTACATTTTATCTTTCGCATCATGAGAAAAAAGGGGGAAATGCGTGTCTAAACCACGATGTTCATTTCCTCGCAAAGCCCTGAGTTCGGGATCGAATCGATACAATAATGGATATCTCTCGCCGACCAAGGACTGCGACATTTTTTTTCTTCAAAAAAAAAGAAAGAAAAAATTCAAAGATCTAAAGTCACATTGACTTGTTCGAGGTGGAAAGCATGAATAAGAAAGAAACAAAAAGCCCTGCTAAGTAGAAACTTGAAAACAAGTCGCTTAGGCAAAAGTTAGGGCGTCCCGCTGGACTCCCAAAATTGAAATTCAAAAGATTTTGTCCAGGCAAAAGTTAGGGAAAAGAAGAGCCTAAAAGGCCGAAAAAGATTATCCAATAAAATTTTCATCAAAAGAAGAGTAACAATAATATCAAAACCAAAGCAGCAAAAGTTAAGTGATAATCATGTTGGAGAACTTTTCATGATCGCTCAACCATTATAAATCCTTTTGAAAGATGAATGCTTGTGATAAGTCAGCTGAAGTTAGGACAGGAGAATATCACGAAGGGGTTGGGCACCAAATAACTTGAGCCTTGAATTTTTTTTCTTCTAAAAATCTCGAACCAGACCACGTTACAACCTCTAAAAGTCTTAACTGAAACAAGGGTTTAACTCGAAAGCATACTACAATAGGATAAGGTTTCCTAAACTCCCAAATAGGTGTTGCATAGCCGTGTTGGTATCTTATCACCCACATCTTGACTCGTTTTTCAAAAATAAAAAAGAGTTTTAAAATTTTTGCACTCTAGCCAGTGATTCATTCACAACAGAGATGCGACACTTTGTTAAGGTTTTAATTTCAGGGCTTAAATAATCATCGCATCAGGTCTGTCATTCCCAAAATAAACATCTTTCTGTATGCAAAACAGTTGTTTAACATCAAAAAGAGTTTACACGTTGAACACCTGTAAAGAGCTTAATGATTGTCAAGAGGGGAATGTTTGGCTTTCTTCTATTTGGACAGAGCCCATGTTTGATTAGGACTCTACTTATCCCCTGTGAAGCTTCTTATCCCCAGTGAAGTTTCGTTTCCACAGCAAAGTTTTATTGCCCCGGGTTTTTTTTCTTTTAAAAAGCTTCATTCTAAGACTTCAAGTTTGGATATGTCGCACATCCCCAGTGGAGTCGTTTAAGTAGGAACTCACATTCTGAAGAAGTTTCAACTCCCCAACATAATTGCCAACAGAGATCCCTCGCTTTGACCTCTCATTTCCCAGTAAGGTCGTTACTGTGTGACTATCTGCAGGATTCATCCATTGGTTGCATTCCAAGAGAATATCTCTCCAACAAAAAAAATCTTCAACAGAGTTCTATCTACCCGGTGAAGTCCCACCTCTTCAGCAAAGCTTTGTTCCCCCAGCAAGGGTGTTCACAGTTCACGTCGGGTTTGTTGTCTTGGTGTCATCCTCACCACGGCCGTGTGCTGTCTTTTCCAGAGATTACAGTCTTACCCTGATCTTCTCTCTTAAATGTTTAATCTTCAGATAGGCGTCCCTCTCCGGAAGCTGCAGTGTCGACCTGATCTTCCCTAGGAATTCGCAATTTATTTTTGCAATTCCTCTCAAGTGTTTGTGGCCCGTTTCCACTGGTTGCTCGGTTGTTATTCCCCGCGAAACTTCAGCTCTTCGAGGTTCCCTCTCTAGTGGTTTCCCATATTTTCTCCTCTCCTTTGTATTTTGCAATTTATTTTTACAAGTCATGTCAGATCCTGACTCCTTGGTTATTGACTTCTCAATTGGCCATTCCCCAGTGGAACTTATAAACATGCATCATTACATTGCATCTACCTAAACGCGTAGCATTTCTATTATATGGAGCATTGCGCTATATAAAAAGAATTCAAACATACATCGGAACATAAGCCATTTTTATTTCCGTCATCCCCATGGATTTTTCTATTACTTTGGATTATATCCCCAGCGAGGTCTTCGTCCTCATTATCTCAGTTTCCTCCCCATACCAATATCCTTTTGACGTCAATCATTTGTTTGTTTGAGTGTCTACTCTTGACTGTAGTTCAGTTTCGCCCTGGCGCGGTCTTCTCGAGATTATTCTTCACTACCTCTTCGTTTCGTTCCAATGTCTATTGATGCACCTTTTCGAATACCAATTTCGTCCTGATATTCGCTTTCAACAGGTTTTTTTAGGTGTACGCCCTAATCTCCTCGCTTTGGGTCGACTTTCGCCTCGTCGCCTGGGCATGAAATCCAGTTTCGTCATGGAACTCATCTAGTTTAGTTTCGCCTAACTAGTTATTGAGTCGAGTTTCGTCTCGTTTTCGCTTTCATACCTTGGACCCTTTGACGGTGTTCGTTTACCGAGTGCAGTGTTCGTACTGCGTCCCTGGTTTGAAATCAGTCTCTTTTGTTCCTTGGATTCTTCTATCAGTTTTCGTCACTGTTTATCCATTGATCTAAGACCAGCAGGTGCTCTGAGAAACATGCACTCTCATCATTTTGCTTTGGGTCGAGTTTTGCCTCGTTACCCGTGCATGAAATCCAGTTTCGTCCTGGTACTCATCTAGTTTAGTTTCGTCTAACTGGTTACTGAGTCGAGTTTCGTCTCGCTTTTGTTCCTCATTTCTGGGATTCTTTCAGTTCCTTCATACTGTCTATCTTAGTTGAGATTAGAAAGTGCTCCTAGAATCACGCACTCTAGCCACTTTGCTTTGGGTCGAGCTCAGAGTTTCGCCTCCTCACCCGCGTACTTTTTCTTTTCCAGAGTTTAGTTTCGACTACTCTGTAGTTCGAGTTTTATCTCACCTTTACTGAAGCCCAGTTTTGCCCTGGCACATTTGTCCGGAAGTCTAGTTACCTCTACTCTTCTTTGTCTTCATTTTGTTTCAACTTGCGTTACAGCTTCATTCTGATGAATGACTTGGGGGTTTTCTTCTTCTGTTTCTTTCTTCTTCAAGAGTGTAAATTTTCGGGTTCTTTCGTATTCAAACATCTTCAACTCTGAATGCTCGAAAGTTGTCACTTTTCTCACTTACCATGTTGAAGATATTTGAATAGGGGAAGCTGTTGCACCCCAAAATTTACCCTCTTGATTTAGGCTTATGTTTCATCATGAACATCATATTGCATTACATTCATACTTTATGATGGGATCAAAGTACTTTGGTTATCCAGTCTTCCTCGAGCTTTGAAGGTTGATTACATTGACAAGTTGCTCAAGTAGAATCTTATTATCTAAACCTCTGTATCCTTTAAGCTCAAAGTTTATTGCATATCTCAATATTTTTTTACCCATCTCTTTGGATCATCAGAGGATTGAAGTTTGTGTTTGATTACAAGGAGAATCACTCTTTGGATTCACCAGTCAAATTAAGGTTTTGTTTGAACAAGGCTATTGGCCAATGTACAAGTCTTGATTTAGGGAGCTACAACATCTCTTTGGTATTCAAAAAGTCTTTGCACAAGGAATTGGTAATGATGCCCAAAGGATTTGGAGTTTTGGAGATGATTCATCAGTCTCCTGAGGTGTTGACCAAAACTAGGGTTTGAGTTTTTATCAGGTTTCCTTGAGAATTTTGAAGTGAAATTTTTATACAAGGCCTCTATATGTTTGAAAGATCATATCTTTGAAGTTTTGATCATCAATTTTGAAGGGAAGTGGATCAATTGATTCAGAGGGGCAAAATGGTCATTTTGGTCAAAATCAGTCAAAGTCAAGGTTGACCAAGTGAACCTTTGGCCAAACATTAATTCAAGGGTGTACTTTTCATATTTCAAGTCCATTTTGGTCATTGGATCAAGGAGATTGAGGTTTGGATTGAAACTTGTTCTTGAAGAAACCCTAAAAGTTACTAATTTTGGAAAATAAGGACTTAAGTTCAAAAATTCATATTTTATTCACCCTTGATCAAGAAAATGCAAATGAAATATGCTTGGAAAGCTAAGGGAATGATATTTCACCTCCTTTTGGTATCATGTCCAAATTGGCAAGGAATCAAGAGTTATGGTCTTTTGAAATCACAAAATTATAGGTCATTTTTTAAAATTAGTGAATTTCAAGCCAAATTTTGAGGACCTTAATGGATTAATTTGCAAAAACTCTAAACTAAGGGTTTGTATATCTTTTCAATACCTTTACAAATTGTGCTCATTTGTGTCAAAATTCAAAATCATGAGTAAGTTATGGGCTTTGGAATTTTGAAGCATTTTATTGAAATTTGGCAAATATGCAAAATGGCCAATCCATGAAAACTCAGGTTTCAGCCATTCTCTTTGTTCCTAATCCAGCCCATGACCTATTTGTGACTTGTTAAGGCCCATAATATCAGCCATTTCGTGTTCCATGGACCTTGGTGTTTTCTTGATGAAAAATACAAAAATTGCCCAAAATTGCAGAAACTCCAACACTCTTTGATCAGATGGAATTAAGGGCCAAGATTCTAAGCATGATATTCTGAAGTAATTTGGCCCACAAAATGCATAGGAAGCCAAAGAATGCACGATCAAAACAGCTAATTCTGTGCACACTTCATTTTTGCCAAGAAATTTTCCAATCAAGCCCTTGGATAACTTGGAAGATCAAATTCCTTTTCTAACCTTCTCTACTCACACTATATAGTGCACCGCAAGCCTCATTTCACGAGGAGGACGCGCCATTTGCAAGAATTCCAGATCTGAGCTTTACACTCTTCTTCTGCAACTTGATTCGATTCTCTCAATTCCTTGGTGTTTTCTTCAAAATTCTTGTGGATTCAGCTTCAGTAAAGGGAGTAGATCAAGCCAGCACCATTTGTTTGCATCTGAAGTGAAGGAGATAGTAGAACACTTTTTGCCTTGAGGTAATGATTCTAAACTTCAATTTCTAAGATGTGCTTGTATATTGAGGTGTTTGAGCTTGGATTTGTGTTCATTGATGTTGTTAGAATGTTTCTGAAGCTTTATAGTGTTTGATTTGGTGAATGATGCATGATTGAGTACCCTGAAACTCGCGATTCAGAATGATTTTGCTCATATTCCTGACTTGATTATGAACAATGTGGTTGATTTTTCGATTTGATTCAAATTACAATGTGAAGTATGAAATGCTAGCTTTAATTTGCCCTTGATTTCATAAAAAATGATGTGAAATTGAGTATGTTATGATGATCTGAACATGAGCCCTAAACCTGAGAGTTGCGCGCGTTTTTGAGTTGTGCAAAGGTTGAAGATGATGTGGTGGCGCTTTCTCATTGGTCCGTTTGAATTTTTGGCTTATTTGAATTATTTGTTTTATTTGGCATTTTATTTGATTTTATTTTCTGATCAAAACATTTTCAAAAATTATGGAAAAATTACTATAAGCCAATATTATTTTCTAGAATTTTCCATATTTTTTTTGGATTTTTATAAAATGTTTTGATTGGTTAAAAAAAATTCATAATTTTAATTAATTGATTGTTCAAAGTTTATTTTTATTTTAATATTTCTTTGATCTAAAAAATTCCACAAAAAAATTTTTAGACTCACAAAATAATGGAAATATTGATTCTGACTTTGGTTTATCATTTTCTTTATTTTTGATTTAAAATTTAATTTCAAAGGTTATTTGTAATATTTGTTTGTTTGATTTTTAATTTAATGCTTCCCTTAATCAAAATAATTCAAAAAAAATCATGTAAGCTTGTTTTTAATCATGGAGTCAGAATATAATTTCATTTTTGACTTTTGTTGAATTTTGGCTAAGGTTTGCATTTTGCCATTTAAATAATAGTTTAATTGATAATTGTTTGTTTTTTTTTAATTTTAATATTTCCTATAATTCAAAAAATTCACAAAAACTCAGGGATGTGTGTTTTTAGTTCTAAAATTTGAATATAATTTTGGTTGGGCATTTTTATGAATTTTTGATTAAAGTTCTATTTTTGAGATATGTTTATTTGTTAATTGTCTAATTGTTGAATTTAATTTCATTTTTGATTTTTTCTTCAATTTAAAAAATGTGAAAAAATATATTTTCTGACATTTAGGGTTTCTTGGTGTTTTATATGATCTTGGTTTAATTTGTTTGAATTTTGATCTTACTTAATCAATATTTGAGTTTAAAAGTAAAAAAATTAGGGTTTTGTTGCTTATGGTGCAAGTTTCATTTTTAAAACCACCATGCCCTGGATTTTCTATAGGATTCAAGTCTTGATTATGGTTCATGAATGTATTGAGGATCTTAAAACCATTTATCTTGATTTTTTAAAACTTGGTTTGACATTTTTCCACAAATTATTTTGAAAACTTGTCTAGTTTGGTAGTTTTGCCAACTAGTCTTGAATTTTGGACTTCATTTGGTCTCCTCCTCAACCATTCATGAACTTAGGGCTTTCATTCTGACTTCTATACCTTTCAAAGATGTTGATATTTTTTGGTTTGAATTATGGACCATTATTTCAATTTTTGATGTAATTTTGAAGTGAAGGTACCCAATTGATGTTGCATATCTTGTCACAATTTGTTTGATGGCCAATGAACTTGAGTGAGGCCTATAATAGGGCACCTAATGATCATCTTAGTTCTGATTCTTCATGATAGCATCAAACCATTTTGACTCAATGTCTCATGCTTGAATGTTTGAACCTTCTAATGCATTGTGTGGACCCCCTCTTCTATTGTGCTTATGAGTTATGATAATTTATTTGAGAATGCTTGAAATGTATTTGCTACTGACCTTCATGGTCTTTGTTTATATTATTCTCAAGCTCCTATGATCCTTTATTGATATTCAATTGTCAACTCAACATGGTGATAGAAAGGAGCAACATTCCTCTGATTCTTTTGACTTAATCTGTGCAAATCCTTGTTTCATCTTGTCTATCATGTCTAATGTTTGATAATTGTCACCATGTTGTTCTCACTTTATCATGTTGCTTCCATCCCTTATGTGAGTCATTATTCACCTCATGGAATACTAACTTGGTTGTTGAATGTGCGAGGTACTTTGAGAAAGTTCCCACTTTTGGCTTGAGGCTTTTGTGTTTCACTTTATTTGTGAAACACAACTTATTATATTGGCACTGCTATTGTGTTTTGGCATGTTTGATATTCCATGCAGGATACATGCATTTGATTGTGAATGTTACACATTGCCCATGGGATCTATTCATATCTGATAATCACATTACTTATATCCTCATGGCGTAATTTCTGACTTGATTTGTCTACTGATGCCAGCTTGCTTGAAGTTCTCTGGAGTTTCTTTTATTCTTGCTTGATTGCTACAGATAGTTATCTGTTTGGTATTGTACTACTTCCATTCTCCCATTTCCATTTTGCATAGTTCTCTGATTGCATGACGAGACCTCTGTTGCTGATATATGTCAGGAGGCCCTCTATTTTCTTTTTGTCTAATACATGGGTTGTGTTTGCTTCTGATCGATGAGTCACTCAATTTAGAAATTGAGATCACGACTTCACTCTCATTGCATGTTCCCTATAGGATGTTTATTGCTTTTCTTCTTTAATTGTTGATCGATGAGTCACTCAATTTAGAAATTGAGATCACGACTTCACTCTCATTGCATGTTCCCTATAGGATAGTTTTATGAATGCGTCCTTTAACATGTTAACTAAGGTAGGAATCCATGCATGCTAACATAGGATAGGACTTTCCCTTACCCTCAACCTTAGGGTCAACCATTGTATGATAACACTAGGGATAGTGCTAGGCCAGTTTCCCTTAGTTATTTTTTTTCCTTTCTTTGCATTTTGCATCTTAAAACAAAAACTGTTTTCTTGGCAAATCATAAAACACCTTTAATAAACTCAAATCCTTCTTCAAGGTAATACAAACCAATCTTACTTTATCTGCGTGCCTCTTGACTTTGTTTATAAACTTGAAGCCGATGTTTCGCCATCGCACATGTTTGTTATCCTACTTTGATTCTCAATATCATTGTTAGGTGTGATGTTTTGTCATCCGTTTTATTGATGTTTCGCCATCTTTGCCATGATATCTTGTTATCTTGAAGCCGATGTTTCGCCATCGCACATGTTTGTTATCCTACTTTGATTCTCAATATCATTGTTAGGTGTGATGTTTTGTCATCCGTTTTATTGATGTTTTGCCATCTTTGCCATGATATCTTGTTATCTTGAAGCCAATGTTTCGCCATCGCACATGTTTGTTATCCTACTTTGATTCTCAATATCATTGTTAGGTGTGATGATTTGTCATTCATTTTACTGATGTTTCGCCGTCTTTGCCATGATATCTTGTTATCTTGAAGCCGATGTTTCCCCATCGCACATGTTTGTTATCCTACTTTGATTCTCAATATCATTGCTAGGTGTGATGTTTTGTCATCCGTCTTATCATTTGATGTTTCGCCATCTTTGACATGTTACTTTGTTAATTATTTAACCGATGTTCTACCATCTCATCTGTTTGTTGTTCTACTTGATGTTTTTCCATCTTGACTGCTTTTGTTGTCTTAACTAAAAAAACACAAACCAACCAAAATACATAAGCCGAACTACAACTGCTCTGATTCCTTAAAAGGGATACGTAGGCATTGGGGTAGGGCCCAACCGAGCATATCTTTTTATTTTCCCTACTTTGTTTTCCTTTTCTTTCGCATGCATTCCCTTTTCAGTTGTAAGCCATAGACATAGGATTTGACCAAACCCATTAGATTAGACAACAAGAGTGGATACCGTAGAATACTACGGGCGTGTGGGGTGCTAATACCTTCCCCTCGCATAACAGACTTCCTTACCCGATCTCTCGGTCGAAATACCGTGATTTCTCCCTCTTCAGGTTTTCTCGATGTTTACCTTTCCCTTTCGGTGGGATAAAATACGTTCGGTGGCGACTTTATTGATGTTTCATTACATCCAGATGACGGGTTCCGGCCGGGTAGTTTCACATACAACTTCGTAGCATCTATACTCCCCACAAAGTAAAAGCAATCAAGGCATTTGATATCATCTTCCCCAAAGCAGGAAGTAATCTCCCTAGCCAGGGTCGTCCAGAAACCCGACATATATATCGCCCATCCGAATTTCATAATCGCGAGTGGATCATCATAAATTTTATCTCCCAAGCAGAGTTTATCCCCCAACAGAGCTTATTACTTCAGCCATGGAAATTCACCTTCCAACAGAGCTTTTCCCCCGCAAAGCTATCCTCAAACAGGGTCTCTCCCTGGCAGAATATCCACAAACAACAAGGAGTAATATTTCCAGCATAATCATTTCCGTTCATCATCCCCAGCGGAAGCAGAAGAACCATGGTCCTCTACGACAGTTAGGAATGCTATACTCTCCAGCAGCAGTCAGGATTTATTTTCCCAGACTCGAACATGTCCCAATGGCATTTCATGTTCATACATCATGACATGCGCATATATATCATATACATCATAATCTCATTTATTTTGAGAATATCATCTCACAACACATTGCATACATCGCATATAATTAACCCTGGTACCTTTTCAGGAAAGACAGTTATCTCCAATGATTTCAGCAGTTATACATGTTATGTCTTCATACAGCTAATCTACATGACCAAATGAAGTAACCCTACTATTCAGGTTCCTTCTCATAGCCCTACTATCCAGGCTTTCATCCCGAAGTAACCCTACTATCCAGGTTCCTTCTCATAGCCCTACTATCCAGGCTTTCATCACGAAGTAACCCTACTATCCAGGTTCCTTCTCATAGCCCAACTATCCAGGCTTTCATTTCGAAGTAACCCAACGACCCAGGTTCCTTATCATAGCCCTACTATCTATGCTTTCACCCCGAAGAAACCCTACTATCCAGGTTCCTTCTCATAGCCCTATTATCCAGGCTTTCATTTCGAAGTAACCCAATGACCCAGGTTCCTTATCATAGCCCTACTATCCAGGCTTTCATCCCGAAGTAACCCTATTATCCAGGTTCCTTCTCATAGCCCTACTATCCAGGCTTTCATCCCGAAGTAACCCTACTATCCAGGTTCCTTCTCATAGCCCTACTATCCAGGCTTTCATCTCAAAGTAACCCTACTATCCAGGTTCCTTCTCATAGCCTTACTATCCAGGCTTTCATCTCGAAGTAACCCTACTATCCAGGTTCCTTCTCATAGCCCTACTATCCAGGATTTCATCTCGAAGTAACCCTACTATCCAGGTTCCTTCTCATAGCCCTACTATCCAGGCTCCCATTTTGAAGTAACCCTACTATCCAGGTTCCTTCTCTTTTATCTCCAGACAAAAGTTTAGAACACTGTGAGACCTGGACCCGACCAGATACGGTCAATTTCACAATTCCCCAGTAAGTCGTTGTGCAGCTTGGACCCTGAGCAGACATGCAGTTTACTTCCACCTCCTCAATTAAAATTTAATTCCCCAGTAGAGTAATGGACAACTGGAGCTTCTATATTCTACTACCCAGGACATAAATCAACATTCCTCGGCAAAGTCTTCCTTAACGGCAGGTACATGAATTCTCGCAAAGGAATCTCTTATGTGACTGATAACTTTTCTAGATGGCATCTTTAAGCCCATCTCCGACGAATCCCAAATGGCATCTGTAAGCCCATTCTTGATATCACCGATCAGTATTACTTCATGTGAGTGCAAATTTTTGGGCACCCTAGTGTTCAATCATCTTCCACCTTCAGATCACGAAAGGCAAACCAGCCAATCTACATCCTCAGACTTAAGAAGATTGAACAGGGGCAGATGTTGTACCCCAAAATTTTCCCTCCCATTTTACTCAACATATGTTCACTAAGATACTCAACTTGCTCAAGGATGCCCAAGAGTTAACCAGACAAACTCTCTCCTAAAGCAATGAACCTCCAACTATGGTTTCCATTTTCATCAAGATGGGTGAGCTCCAAAGGCCTCATATGCTCTTCATAGTCCTAATATGTCCTCAAGACCATCGATGTCAAGTTTCATGCCTTGCACAAGAAGTTTTCTCAGTCAAATGCTCAAATGCTTGAAAATTAACTATATCAGGTCAAAAGTCAAATGGGGCCCACATACCGTCAAACTTCAAGATTTTTGGTCAACATCAACATTTTGAAGTGATATCCATCATTTGATAAAGGGTTGATCATGATTCCCCAAGGAAGGTTCCTAATTCATCAAAACTCAAAAGTTGCTAAATTAGGGTTTCTCTGGAAAAGTTAACCAAAGTTTGACCAAACATAACTTCTTCATACTTTATCAGAAATTTCTCATCCAAGGCTCATTTTGAAGAGAAACCAATTCCCTACAATTCATATTCATCTCTCAAGTTCAAGAAATGCACTCGTGAAAGGATATAAAATCAGACATTATAGGTCCTTTTCAAAAGTAAACAAAAACACCTTTTGGGTCAAGGTTTCTTACATGAACATAGAAGATCCAATTAAGGTGAAACCAAAATGGTTGTTTAGGGGACATCATAAGCTTTCTAAAAGGTCCAAGAATATACTCATATGGTTAAAATTGAAGGAGATATGCATTGTTAAAGTTATCCAATTTTGGAGAATTGCCAAAAGTCAACAATGCCCAAAATTGCATTTTTTGGCAAATGGGCCTAACTTTTTGTGCTTGCATCTCACTTCCAACATGGTCCACGACCTTTGAGTCCATTCTTACATTATTTTATTATTTATGCTATTTATTTTTGATATTTTATTCAATAGAATGCAAAATTAAATAAAATGAATAAAAGGAATAATGTAAGATATTGATTTCAAATCTTTTTCTCATCAAAGTAAGGAGTAAGATGTGCGGGCATGGCAAGGCAAATTCGTGGAGAGAGCAAGATTTGATTTGGTCCAAATGTGCAAGAAATCATGTTATTGAAAGCCATTATTTTCTCATTGAAAGCAAATATTTCTACCAACTTTGTTAACCTAAATTTGATTCACTATATATATATGCCCACTCAGAAGCACAAGAGGACGAAGAGACAACCCTAAGCACTCAAGCCAAAATTGCAAAAATCACCTAAAATCGTGAAAGTCCAAAGAACAAGTTCTTGCATCTTTCAATCCAACCTAAGCCTTCTATCATACTCCTGAAGGTTCCAGGAATCCATCCCTGTCAATCTCCAGGATTGCAACCCTCTCAAACACTCAGGCCAAGCATCTTCGGTTTGTGGTAAGGTTGGGATCCAAAACTTTGCAAAAACACAATATAAATTAGCTTTCATTATATATTCATGCTCATATCATTGTTTTGATCCATTCTAACATGAATCATGAGAGTATGGATGCAGATTTAAGAGGTTGCCATTGTTAGGGCTTTGAAACAGCCATGACACGGATAAGATTATACAAGCACTTTCAGGCAAAACTAAGGCCATATTTGGATTCCTGGGAAAATTTTAGGGGGATTAAGGTCTTTTGCGCCCTTTAAATTCCACATTTTTGCAGGTTTTGGGATTTTCACCCTCCCGGAGAAGACGACCGGAGCGCAGATCCGGCTTCGTTGAGTCGTCTCCCTCCGGCAAAGACATTTTGACTGCAGGCGTGGCGTTTCTTTATAATGTGATTAGTTCTGGAAATGCTGACGCATTTATGTTTTAGCTGACTGGGATCTAATGGCTTGTTTGATATATATTATTTTTATTTGATTATATGTATGAGTTAATATCCAGCGCAGTTGGTTAGAGGAAGGAAGTATGAAGCTCGTGTCTTGGGTTCGATCCCAGGCATGAGCTTTTGGCATTTTCTCCATTATTTTCACCAGATCCAGAACACCTCACCTTCTGAGGATCATCACGCGCCCTCTAATCTCATCCTCTGGATCCATCTCCAGCCAGATCCAACGCCCAGCATACGCAGGTCCACCATGAGTCCCCAGAAGATGGTCTCATTGGATCAAACGCCAGACTCTGGGCTCTCCTTCTAGGTTTCAGAAGTTCAACATACACCCCCAGTTTGCTTCATCACTCCAGGCTCAAATCTTTCTCTCTTTTTTTTAATTCTTTTTTTTATTTGTTTTTTTATTGGTTATTTTTAATTATTTTCACAACAATTTTTTTTTTTAATCAGAAAATCACTAAATAATAAGATTTTAGTTTTTTTCATAAAAATATTTAATTTTAATTAATTAATTAGATTAATTAAAATTCTTTTTTTTTTATAATTAAAATTAATTAGACAAATTAGGTTAAAATTTCAAATATTTTTCGCAACAATAAAATACAAAAAAATATTTTCTCTTTAATTGATTAGATTTTTTAGGACTCAGACTTTATTCTCGTACTTAATTCGTCGCGCGCGCCTTGAGTTTCTTTTAATTCAAATTATTGTAGTTGTTTCCAGTTTGTAATAGATTAAGTAGGGTTTTAATTTCCACATTTTGCGTTCATTCAAATATTTATGTATCTGCCCAAAGGCCTTGTAATAGCGTAGGACTCTTTTATTTTCTCGCTTTTATTTTACATGCTTCTATATAATTGTTAGAAACCTAGGCCTGTATGCTTAATCAATTAAATAGATCATTTAATTATAAGATAAATATCTGAAAACAAACATTGTTGCACACTTGCACCCCTAGGGTTTGCTCCACTTGGTTGCCTCGAAAGTAATGATCGTGTCCCTCGAACGTAAGGATACCTTAGCAATGACCCGCGATTTAAAATCGTCATAAAGATCATAGTCCATATTTATCCCTCGAGTTGCCTACGAACTGATCTTATGACGATAGTCCCTTCGAAATGCTAAGGTATCTTTACTTGTTGCCTTCAGAGACCATTTCGTCCCTTCAAACGCCCCTTTAAAAATCCAACGACGGAGCTACCTACTCCTTAATAGTAGGATAACACTGTCTAAAGGAAACAAAAACGAACAAACTTTTTTTTCGAGTAGGTAGAAATCTTAAGTACTTGCTCAAAATAAAAACTTTTCACACAAACACTTTTCAAAACAGTTTTTTTTAAAACAACTTTGTCACACTCTTGAGGACCGATACAAGGGTTATCACGAAGTAAACAAAACTTTTCAAAACAAGCACACACAAGAAATTTAAAAAATGAGAAAGCACCTAAGAGCCTGTGGAAAACCACGGATAGAAAAGGTGCTAACACCTCCCCTTTCTATAATCTACCCGTACTCAGAAATATCTCGAAAAAAGGTTTTTTCTGTTCTTTTTCCTTTTCCTTTGTTGGATGAAATAAAAGTCGGTTGTAACTCTTGCATACCGCGACATTTGCAAATACAAAACACAAACAAGTATAACAGTCGGTTCTGCCACCGTATCACATCTAGCAAACTTAATAAAAAGACAAAAATAACTGAAACACAACACAATTGCACACAAGCACCTTTAAGGTACGCCCACTTTGGTTGTCTTCAATAAAACAGTCATGGGGCAGGAATGCTTTAGCAAAGACCCGTAAAAACAAAAGATCATAGTCCCTCGATGACCCTACAATTTCCTTCTCGGTAAATGATCTAGTCCCTAAAACAGAATTGCTAAAGCATCTCCATAATTGCCTTTGTGACTGTAACGTCCCTTCGATTGTCCCTCAAAACATCCAACGGAAAGGATACCTACTCACTAATAGTAGGATAGCACTGTCTAAAGGAAAAGAGGAAAATACAACCTTTTCGAGTATAAAAGTAGATAGCTGTTAGAGGTTTTCTCAAAAAATACTTTTTTGCACTTACACAGAAAAATAATTTTCAAAAACAATTTCAAAACACTTTGTATACTTTCTCTAATATCCCTAGAAACATTACAAAGTTCGTCGTACTAAGGCATTTTAAAAACATTTTCAAACGCACAAAGCACATAAGCATTTTAAAAATGAGCAAACCTCTAAGACCCCGTGGAAAACCACGGATGGAAAGGGTGCTAACACCTTCCCTTTCCATAATCTACCCCCCTTACTCAGAAAATTCTCGAAAAGGTCTTTTTCTGTTCTTTTCACCCTTTCCTTAATTTGGATAAAAGAAAATAAGGTGGCGACTCTTGCTTACCGCACATTTGCAAACAAAAAACACAAACCAGTATTGTTGGTTCTGCCACCGTATCACAGTTAGAAAAATATTTTTCAAAAGAACAAGCCTGTTAGAAAACCCAATTCAAACCCCCCCTTTGTTGTGTTTTTCTCACCTTAAAATGAGCCCAACTTTCCCTCTTTACCTCAGTAGTACCTTCGTGGGTAATTTGGTGAATGTCCTACATTTCTGTAGTAGTTTCGCAGTGAGAAACTCACAAAAGCTCATAAAGACAGAGTGCAGTGGTGGTGATGTTCTTAACTTTTAAAATGCATTGCACATTCTCTTTACCCTCTTTGGACTAGTCCTTTTAAGGTTTGTCTACTACAATATCATTAACATCTTGTGAAGGAACAAATGGTTCTTCTTTCACAATATTCCAAATAGCACAATTTGTCCCTTTTATGAAAAGTTTCATTTTCTCTTTCCATAAATTGTACCCTACTCCATTGAAGGATGGAGGTTTGTTTAGTGGATAGCTTGAAGTCATTTTTTTTCTCCTGAGGCGATTAGTCCTTAACAAGAGTTACACTTTGATGCCACTTGTTAGACAAGCGATTTCAAGCACAAGAGAGGGGTGAATTGTGGTATTCAAACTTCTTTATTAATTTTAGCCTTTCTCATTTAAGATCGTATTAGTAATTTTTAGTTGAGTAATCACAGCAGAAATAAAACACTGAAAGTAAATTGCATAAAATAAAAGGATATGGTTAGAAGGATTGCATAGAAGAATTATACAGGTTTGGCCAAACATTGGCCTATTTCTGTCTCCAAGTGGTCTTCTTGAGAGTTTCATTATAAAATTTGAGCTTTTGAAAGTTATGCTCATGAATCTTAAATACAATCTAATATTTATATTTAAACAGGCTTATCCCAAACCAAATGACAACTTTTAACCAAGGTTGGGCTATTGAACCGTTTAGATATTTATGGCTGATCTCGATAACCAAAACAAAACTTTTTCTATAAAAGCGTAATAAACCACACGTAAAGATTGTAGAAAGTTTTATCTCAAGAACCATATTCAATCTATTAAAGGTATCACTCACTTAATAATATAAACGACCAACACAGCCACTTATAAAATTATCTTTCTCACAAGTAAAACTTCACTTAGAAGCACAAAGGCAATTCGAAGTGAATAATAATATTTTCTAAAGATATGGAGAGAGATAAATTCTAAAGAAATATGAAAGATTTGGAAAGTGGTATGATTTGAAATGAGGGTTATCCTCTCTTATATAGTAGTTGGAAAACCCAAGAAAGGAACAATCCATGGGCCGAATTGATTATCTAATCGATTGGCAAAATGCTCCAACCGATTGGACAACTAAAATATAATCGATTGTAAGAACAAAATAGGAAATTTTTATATAGATATGTTACATGGCTGTAATGTGTTGTCCCTATTGACTTTATAATTGATTATCACTCTTCTAATTGATTAGCATAATGCCCCAATCGATTGGCTAGTTATAAAAGTTTTTCCAATCAATTAGTACATTTTTTGAATTGATTAAAAGGTTAAAAAGGTATTAAATAACATTTTAATCACTTAGTTTTGGCTTAGAAAATTATTTTAAGTGCGTATGAGTTTCTTTAGTACTCTTAAGCTACTATCTTACTCTTACAATACTTGATTAACTCAGACATACATACATACATGACCTGGGGAGCTTTCATATCTTTCTCCAAGGAAGCTTCAAGACTTTTGCTAGATAGTATCTGATTGTATATGCACTTGGTCTTGAGTCCTCTTGTTAATGAGTCGCAAGATGCTTTGTTTATTATCAGGGTTGAAACTTATTGCCATGCATTTTCGTCATTAGAACTTTATATGTTGATCTTCATTTCCTGCAAGCACATAGTTCCACAAACTGGTCTCTCATACCACCATAAACATCGTAAAACCACCATAAAGGTTTTCTCGTTATTGCAGGAAATTCCTAAATGTTATAAACATACTAAGACCTCTAAGCATCCCCTACCCTCGTAGGGATACCATGCACATATGTACTTATTGACCAGTATATTCTTCTAACTTCTTATCATAGAGTTCGTCCATCTATTGCTTTTGTGATTCCCACTCTTGTGCTAATATTTATTTTAACTTCTTATCAACAAGCTATTTCATCTATTTCTTATGAAAATATTCACTATTTCTCAATGTTATGAAGTATAATATCAGGTTGATTCCTTGTCCAACACCACAAACACACCCACCATGCTCTTTTGTTCCAAATACTTTTGTTGATATATCACGTCGTACATGTGAAATAAAATACGACAAGATGAATAAGGTTGTGAGTATAACTTTGCTTAAAGTGTTTTGTATGATGTCAAAATCGGGACAAGATGGAACTTTTTTTAAGTAGATGGTATCCCTATGTCTTGTGGCACTCCTCTATATTATAGATCTTAGGAATCATCAAAAAGCATATTGGAATTGATCCAAATCATAGAAAAACCATTTTTACACATTATTTAGTTGCATGTGTCGACACATCCGAGTTTCAGGTCGACACATGTAACTCATTTTTAAAGCTTGTAGCTTCTGTAAGTCTCAGGTTGACACATGCATTGATACAGGTCGACACATACTGAAAGAATTCTAAAATTGCAGAATTTTCTATTTTATTTGTCGATACATTTGTTTTTCAGGTCGACACATCTACTAGCGTATTTAAGCCTATAGCCTCTTAGTTATTCAGGTTGACACATGATATTATTTGAGGTCGACACATACGACCTAAACACAAACTTTGTGTTGACACATACGATTTTGAGGTCGACACATCCTGTTTGATTTGGTCATATTTTAACTTCTTTTTTATTCCAAATTTGCCCTCATTTCCCTAATTGTCCCACAACTATAAATACTCATTCATGCAGCATTCACAACTTAATGATACCAAAAAATTAGCCTACTGTCTCTCTATATCTTCAACCTTCCAATCTATGCATACAAACCAATATTACATTGGAATGATGTTTCATCAGGGTGCCATCTAGACGAAGAATTGTGGATTTTCAATTGGCTTGGGTTGAGTTTTTATAGAGGTCTTTATCCGGAAAAACCATCGGGTTTGTCCTCCAACAACATTTGCTGAATTAGGGGTTTTCGTGCAAGATAGTGCGAAGGATCGTCCATGTAAAAAATTCCTTGTAGTGTTTGAAATCTTTTCAAGGAACCTTAGAGTGGTTGAAATCTTTTTAAGGAAGTAGTAAGAATTGGATGATAGAATCAGTGATCTTGTGTTGATAGTTTAGAATCGCATTTACTTGAGCGAAAAAGACCTTGGAGTGTTTGAAATCTTTACAAGGAACCTTAGGGTGTTTAAAATCCTTTTAAGGAAGTAGCTTAAGTGACGAATAGGTTTCTTAAGATCAAATATTGGAAGAAGGAGCATCAATACCAAATTGGAGAATTTTGTATTGTTGTTTCTAACTCTTCCACTGTATTAAACATTTTACAAATAAAAATTATCTCAATTCCATTGTAATTGTTCCCGGACATACCCACACGCGAGGACGATAGTGGGAAACTGTATAGACAAATTCCTTGTGTGTTTTTAATTTTCCGATTTTGCTTGCTTTCAATTTCATCAATCAGTTTATCAAATAGCATTGTGATAGTAATTGAGTTGTAAGAGTTTTTCTCTCAAAATCTGTTTTTGAAATAGGTATGGATATAGCTTATAACAAATTTTGATTAATAATTGGTTTGTATATCAACACTACTCAAAAGAGAAATTCTGAAAAATTCACTTGTACGCCAAGTGTTTGATAAGACGATCAATTTAGTTCTTTGATTGTTTAGCCTTGGAAATAACATTGCAGAGTAATTATGTTCAAATAATAAATAAAGTGGATTGTTGATTTAAGTTTGTATCAATCTATTACTCATTTTATCTCATAGATTAACCTTGTATAATTTTTATATCGGAGTTTCCAATAAATGGTTTTTAGACAACTTATCTAGTTAATTGCTTCCACATAAAAAAGTTTTAAAATCACTTTGTTTCTAGATTTTTGTCTAGAAATATTTTTGCGCCTCTATTTACCTCCCCCCTCTAGATATGCGCCATAGTCTAACAAATATTTCATTACAAAGTGATTTAAGTTATATTTGATATTCTTATTGACAAAATAATCTACTTACAATCTTCTCAGTGATTGCACGTGAGGCATATGAAGTGAACTCTCCACCTAGTTTTTGTTAGGACCTCTTCCATTTATCATGGCATGGTGGTGGAGATGGGGTGCAATTACGACTTAATGAGTCATTTTTCTATTGTTGTATTTTGTTCATTAATCATTTTTTCCTCAAGTTATATATAACCTCCACGAGACAATCTATATGAATATTTATTTTTATCCTTGTTTTCCTTTCCTTATTAACTCTTAGTATGTTATAAATATAGAGGAAATATTAATTTGCAGAGTTGTATCTAGACAGAATAAGCAAAACACAATAATATTATTCTTCGGAAAATAAGATTACTACTTGTCAATAATTTAATAGAACTACGAGAATCAATAAACTTCTCCTAAATGTCCTTAGCAATAAAATTATACTTCACAGTTGGATGCTCAAGATTAGATTTAGGCTTTCTAATTTAATCATGTGTCACTTGTGACTTAAATCTCCTACAAATCTCACCAATATAAGAGAGCCACTTATTCATCAATGTGTCGTTACTTTAAACTACAAAAATAGACTAGGGTTACATCAATAAGTAGGTATTAGTAATTAGCAAAAAAATTACTTTCAAATAATATAAATTAAAAATTTACCTCTATAGCTTTGTTCTTATACTCTTTTTTCAAACCATCTAATAACTGGACCTAATCACCTACCAAAATACTCGTTTTTCTATGTCCAATGGACGCCAAATAACTCCTAAAAAGAGAAGCATTCGTAAGTCCAAGTTTTATGATCAAACTTGATCGACAACTTAACACCTGTGTTGTAGACTTTTATTAATTTAGCCCTCATTACGACACCTCTAGTTTTTCTTTTTCTTTTATTCTCATTAGAAAAACACTCATTTGTATGAGTGGCGTTATATGAATGGTTCATCTATGTTCAAAACAACAACAACACATTAAACCTTTAAAATTTAAGCTCTTAACAATAACAACAAATATGATACCAAATATCAATGTTAAGATCATATCAATTATCATACTTGAACTTAAATCTACTTACATATCCTTCAACATTCAATGCAACAACAACACAAAAAACCTTCACTAAACCTTGAGTAACTCAATAACAACAACAACAATAATAAACCTTTAATGTTTCAATAACAACAATCCTTCAATATAACTCAATAACAACAACAACACTAAACCTTCAATATCTTAATAACAATAAAACTTCAATATCTTAATAACCCAAAACCTTCAATATCTCAACAACAACAACAATAACAACAACAATAACAACAACAACAACAACAACAACAATAAACATATCACTTATCTCAACATAACAACTAAGATAATACTTTCAATAAAAATCTCGACAACAACAACAACAAATAAACTTGTACAGTTTACTCAGTAAACATCAACAAAAACAATAAAGTAATAAATCTATCATATCTGAACAACATTATTGTTACATGCATGAAGATATTATACATAACAGAAACGTGATGAAGAAGCCAAAGAGAAAAATATTGAATGAGTTTCATCTTTCTTTTTTGCAAATATCGTTGGAGTTCCCCATTCTAGTTTTTCTTCGTATTTCATTGCTTTGTACAAGTTGGAAAAATATTGATGGAATTCAACCTCGTTTATTGAAGAACTAGGTGGAAAAGATATGATGGTAAAGAAATGAAGATGATATGATAGTGAACGAATTGGAGATGATACATGTCTAGGGCTCTCGTCGATAATGGAGATGATAAACTTGTTAGGGCTCAATGTGGTTTTAGTAAGCACTGGATGTGGTTTTTGTAAGGCAAAGCACAACTGAAGAGACACAAAAAACTAAACTCTATTACTTGAATAAAAATATACCATTTCACCTTGGTTGGAAAATCCAATCGTGGTGAAATCATATTTATTTATTTTATTTCGAGCAAAGGGCCATTTTTTAACAATTTATAAATTAAAAAAATCTCGTTAAATCAGCTTAATTGATAGTTGTGTAGGGACATTAAATATATGGGCACAAGTTCGAACCTGTGACATCCCACTTATTCTGTTTTAAAGGGTGAATTCTAGTCACTGAACTACTTGACCACAAAACTTTTTAAAACGCCTAATATTTCACTACGGTTGAAAATTTCAACCGTGAAGAAAAGCAGTTTGTTTTTTATTTAACAATAAAATAAAAAGAAAGACACGACTATAATATTAAATAAATCACAAATTTGTTGGTGCTGGAATTCGAACACATGGCTAGTACAGGAAGGTTGAGAATTTCTACCATGATAAAATGTAAGTTGTTTTTAATTTAAAAAGAAAAATGAAGGTGCCTGGTTTTTAAGATGTTATGACAGTCTGTTTGATAATCGTAGTGAAAAACTCTGTCATAGTATATATTATTTGTAATAATGCCTCCTAAAAGGGGGTCGTGAGGTGCTCTTTTTCCTCTTTCCTTGAATGGATCTGTGTGTGTCTTGTTAGAATAATAATGCAAGTGTGAAGTGAGGAAATAGTCTCACATTGAATAGAAATGAGAAGACTTGAACATATATAAGTGGGAGAACTCATTCATCTATCACCTTAAAGTTTTAGGTGAATAAGTGATGTGTCTCTCACAAAGGTATATAGCCCTACATTACATATCAATACTCCTTAATAAACTCCCCCTAAGATGTCTGCCTCTATTAGTGCTTGAGGTTCATTGTTTAAGATAGAGGTGGAAAGTGTTCCGGGTGTCGGATGAATTGGGGTCTGATTTCCTAAGTCATATGAGAAAACAATGAGTCCCTTCTCTTCTCGTGATTTTGCTAGCCATAGATTATGGGCGAGTGGAGTCACAAGTTGCTCTTTTTTCCCTAATTTTCCATTTTTGATGTTTGCGTAAGTGGTTTAAATTTTATCACTTAGTCTCATATACGGCGTGATTGTACCTTCTATTAAAAAAGTCTTTTCTAGATAATAAATATGATCAGGTTGAAAATCTAATTTGTCTGGTTGTTATGAATGGAAGCGTTTTCAAATTGTTTGTCATTTTTTCTTATTTTTGTGTTCAATAGGATTTCAACAAAATGATGTATCTATATAAGTCTTCATGCTATATACCATAATACATTTACTTATAAAATATAAAATAGTCTGGCTGGTTAGTCTGGCTGGTTCTTGATGTTATATAAGCAGGGGTGTTAAAAAAACAGTGAATTAAATTGAATCGTTGAAATAACTAAATCGTTATGTCTGGTTAATGATCCGACGGTTCTAAAATCAAACTGAATTACAATTAACCAAATTTAAAACAACAATGAACCATTATTTTTAAAACATAAAACTGGAAAGTATAATAGCACCGAATTGTTATACTGTATTAGTATTATACTGTATTATCATTGGAACTTCAGTTACTACAAACATATTTTTAGTAGCTTTTGTCTTGAATGATTCTTTTACTTTGTGATTATTTGTGTTTATGAATCATTGATTGAATAGTTCTTGTTGAAAAAATTCAATTGTTAAATTATCCATTACAAAATGATTTCAAAATCCAGAATTGAATCTCAATCTGTAACTATCAATTTACACATGTTGCAGAGTCTTGTTTCTTATTTGTGAATGTTTTATTATGACTGCACCTATTAACTCTGTAATGTAACGTTTGAATTATTTTTGGTAGTTAAATAGTTTATTGAAAAAAATAAAATCATGTAAGATAATATATTAAGAAAATTTTTACTAACAAAAAAAATTAAAATCAACTTTAAAATGGTTTTTTATTAAAGAAAATAAAAAATTTATAATAGTCTCACTACAAGAAATATCATCTCTAGCCACGTGTTTTTGTCACGTGATTATCATTTGGCTAAAAAAAGCCAATTGCGACGTGATAATCACGTGGCAACATGTTTTATTAATAAAATAAAGAAGTATGATGGTTGTCTGAGTTTTTAAAAAAAATATATATGTTGCGACGTGAGAATCACGTCGCTAGTAAAAATGTAATATAAAATATTTTAATTGGTCTAACGTTCAGATGGAAGGATTTTTGAAATTTTGAAAAAGTCAGTTGTGACGTGGTATTCACGTCGCAACATTTAAGAGGGAAAAACAAATTAATTCAGACTGACATGATCAGCTTTTGCAGGTATGTGAAGAAAGAGAATATGACTGTTGGCATTGTTGCGACGTGAAAGTCACGTGGCAAAGTTGCAGCGTGATTTTCACGTCGCTGAATGGTTTATATATTTAATTAAATCACGTTACACCAAGCAGACAGTATAGTTCATTTTCATCAAACACTCTTCCTCTCCATTAACCATCTTCTTCTTCAAAAATCCCAATCTCCATTAACCCTCTTCTTCTTCAAAAATCAAACTCAATCTCCATTAAAAAACCTCTTCTTTTTCATAAAATCCAACTTCAATCTCCATTAATCCTTGTTTTTTTCAGGTAAATTTAATTTAATTTTGTCTCTATTTTCTTTACAAGTTTTTATTTATTGTATTATGAGATTGTAATTTATTTTAATTTTTCTTTGAATAGAAGAAGATTGATATAGTAGAAGTAGAAGAGATATTTCTTGGAAAATTTTTTTACATTTGATATATTTTCTGAATTTAGTTAGATTTTAGGTTGAATTTGACTAAATTATAATATTATAATTTTCATTAAATATAATTTTAAAAAATGAGAATATATATTATATAGGTACTTCTTGTTAAAAAACGAAAATATTTATAAATAAATATTTATAAATAAATATTTATTAATAATATATATATATATATATATATATATATATATATATATATATATATATATATATATATATATATATATATATATATATATATATATATATATATATATATATATATATATATATATATATATATATATATATATATATATATATATATATATATATATATATATATATATATATATATATATATATATATTATGATAAGTTGTATATCTTGATTTATTTAATTTATTTATTATAAAAAACAAAACAAAAATAGAATAATATATAAATTTTATAAAAACAGTTTTAATGTTAATATATATTTTATTTAAAACAAATATAATATAATATTTTATGTATTGATTAAAAACATATATAAAAAAAATAGTTTTTTGTATTGAATAAAAACATATTTAAAAAACTGTTTTAATATGTATATATTTAGTAAAAACTGTTTAATGTTATTATTATAAAATTTGTTTTATAATTAAAAAAAATATATTTAATGTTATTATAGTATGTTAAAAAACATTATATATAAAAAACTGGTTTATGTATTTAATTATTATATATGTTAATAAAAACGGTTTTATAATTAAAAATTGTTTTATAAAAACTATATTATATGTCAATAAAAAATATTATATTAATTATTATATATTTAATAAACTATATTAATAGTATATTTAATAGTATATAATAAAAAACATTATATATTAAAAATAGTTAAAATAAAAGCATATGTTTATGTTTAATAGTATATATACATAGTTTATTTTTAGTAGTAATAAGAACAAGAACAATATGTTTAGGATTATTATTAAGTTGATTAATTAATATTTCTAATTAAAAAGGTTTTGATTATATAAATTTGCAGTAAATAAAATATTATAGGTATTATCGTAGTTGGATGTGCGATAGATTATATCCAGGAAGACGCGCACTTAAACTCAATTTTATAGACAGAGTTAATGGTTTTATCACGTGGACGTTTGCTCAGGAACGTTGTTGAAGTGAAGGAGGAGTTAGGTGTCCTTGTCTTAAATGTGGATGTAGATATATAATTAGTGACCCAGAGGAAATAACACGACATTTGCATAGAAAGGGTTTCATTGAAAATTATTGGGTTTGGACGTATAATGGTGAAACACTGCCGAGTAATGTACCAGAGACTAGCAACACAGATGCTTCAAGTAGTCGACCGACTATGCAACCGCCTATGGAATTTGAGGAAAACTTTAATCTGATAGGTGACATGGTTGATGATGCTTTTGGTGTTAACGTGACCTATGATCAACCAGAAGATTTTGACGGGGAAGAGTTGCCGAATGAGGAAGCGCAGAGATTTTATCAGTTGTTGAATGAGATGAATACGCCGTTGTTTGAGGGGTCGTCATACTCAAAGCTACCAATGTGTGTGATATTATTGGCCGCCAAGTCAAATTGGAATGTTCCTGATCAGTGTTTGGAGCACTTTGCAAAAATGATGTTGAACTCATTTGCAACGAAAGACAACTTGCCTGCGAGTTTCTATGATGCAAAGAAGTTGGTGTCGAAATTGGGTTTAAGAGTAAGAAAGATTAATTGTTGCATTAATGGTTGCATGTTGTTTTATGACAACGAGTTTGGTACTCAAGATGGATCGTCGGAGGAATGTAAGTTTTGTCAGAGTCCAAGATATAAAGTTCGCAATAGAGCCATTAACAGTAAGCAAAAACGTGTAGCAGTAAAGTCCATGTTTTATCTTCCGATAATACCAAGATTAAAAAGAATGTTTTCTTCAATGTACAGTGCAAGTCAAATGACATGGCATCATACAAACAAAACAAGCCCAGGCAATATGTGATACCCATTTGACGGCCATGCATGGAAGCACTTTGATGAGGTACATCCTGATTTTGCCGCGGAACTTAGAAATGCCAGGCTTGGATTATGCTCTGATGGTTTTGCTCCATATGTCCAAGCGTCTGGAGGTGCGTATTCTTGTTGGCCAGTTATTGTAACCCCTTACAATCTCCCTCCTGAGATGTGCATGACAAAACCATACATGTTTTTGACGTGCGTCATTCCAGGACCGTCGAGTCCAAAAACCAGAATTGATGTGTACTTACAACCTTTAATTGATGATTTGAAGAGGTTGTGGAATAATTGAGAATGGACTTATGATATATCCCATAAACAAAACTTTTCTATGCGAGCTGCCTTGATGTGGACCATTAACGACTTTCCAGCATATGGCATGTTGTCTGGTTGGGGTACGCATGGCAGAATGGGTTGTCCTCATTGCATGGAATGCACTAAGGCGTTTACATTGGATAAAGGGGGGAAAACTTGTGGTTTGACTGTCACCGCAGATTCCTACCATCAAATCATCCCTTTAGAAAAAACAAGACAAATTTTAAAAAGGACGAACGGGTAACATATCTGCCTCCGCCTCGATTGTCACCAGTTGCTATATGGAACCAAGTTTGTGAAGTTCCAAAGTTTATAGATACTGGCAAAGAATGTAGAATTGAAGGATATGGGGTCACACATAATTGGACAAAAAGAAGTATATTTTGGGACCTCCCGTATTGGAAAGATAATTTGTTGCGCCATAATCTTGATGTTATGCATATTGAGAAGATTTTTTTGATAACCTATTTAACACAGTGATGGATATTAAAGACAAAACAAAAGATAATGTGAAGGCTAGACAAGACATGGAAATTTAGTGTAATCGTAAAGAGTTGGAATTGAAGCTTCAACCAAATGGAAAATTATTTAAACCCAAAGCTTGTTTCAGTCTGACCCCCCAAGAAGCTAAAGTGGTTTGTGGATGGCTAAAAGGTTTGAGAATGCCCGACCGATATTCTTCAAATTTAGCAAGGTGTGCCGATGCTAACACTGGGAAGTTGCATGGTATGAAAAGTCATGATTGTAATGTTTTTATGGAACAATTGCTACCAATTGCGATCAATTCTCTACCCAAACATTTGCTTAATCCACTCACTGAAATTAGTCAATTTTTTAGAGATATTTATGCGTCAGCTTTAAGCGTGGATGACATCATTAAGTTAGACCAAAATATTCCAGTTATTCTCTGTAAGTTGGAACAAGTATTTCCGCCTGGTTTTTTTGACTCCATGGAACATATACCTGCGCATCTTGCATATGAGGCTTATCTAGGAGGACCTGTTAAATATAGGTGGATGTATCTGTTTGAAAGGTTCATGGGTGATTCAAAGCGATCAGTGAAAAATAAAGCTAGAGTTTAAGGATCAATATGTGCACATTACTTGCATCGAGAAACTTCACATTTTTGCAGTCACTATTTCAAGCACTTGATGTTAACTCCAAGAATCATAAGGAATCCTATAAATGTCATCGAAAGAAGTCAGTACACCTTATCAGTCTTCGGGCTTCCAGGTCGTCCCTCTAGAAAGAAGGGTGAGCATTGGTTGACCCAACAAGAAATGCAATCCGCACATGTTCATGTCTTGATCAACTGCATTGAAGTTAAACCATATCTTAAGTAAGTATAATCCAACTTTTTAATTTTCTTTACAGTGTAAATATAAAATTGATTACCTTGAAACTTATAATGTGTTTCTTTTTAGGGAATTTAACAACGCCTATTTTGATAGTACCGGTGTACAATCAACATCTGGTGCCATTCATGCCCAATTTCCAACATGGTTCAAGGAGAAATTGTATAGGGCTGTTGCACCGACTCAAGAAATACTCCATTTGAGAAACTTGTCTAATGGCCCTCGTCAAAGCGCAAACAAATGGCACACATACTTCGTGAATTGGATATAAATTTCACACTCATGAATAGACTGAAGGGAAAAAGACCATAAATAGTGGCGTATTTGTGAAAGGAGTTACAAATGGTGGTGAAGATGACTTCTATAGTTTTGTTAAACATATCTACGAGTTAGTATACAATTACTTGGACTCGGAAAATAAAGTTGTCTTGTTTTATTGTGAATGGTATGATCCAACTAGAGGCACAAAAATAGATAAGACATATGGTACTGTTGGGATTAAAATGGATCGGAGGTACAAAGAGTACGACCCTTTCATAATGTCAAATATTGTTCGGCAAGTTTATTATGTTCCTTATCCTTCATTTGTGCCACGTAAACGACGGTGTTGTGTTGTAATAAAAACAAAATCATTGGGTCATATTGAAACTGACGATCTAGTGGAAGATGTTGCTTACCAAGTTGATGAAGTTGAAGTTAATGATGTGATTCCAGATGAACACACTACAAGTTTGTATGATACAATGGTTGAGGGGAATCAAGTTGATGAGGATGCAGATCATGAAGATTCTGGATCCAAGGACAATATCACATCAGATGATGAGGATGATATGGATGACAAGCATGACGATTTAGAATAGTGAACCTATATTAATGAGATCCCATCTGAGGTCCCACCTGGTTTACCATTCTAGCAGACACAGGTGCTCTCATCCTTCCAGCACAGTTTTCCATTTCCCACACAGATACCCTCATTTGTGCAGCAGCCTGGAGGATCCAGCACCCCACTTCCTACACAGATACCCTCGTTCATGCAACAGCCTGGATGATCCAGCACCCCACTTCCTACACAGATGCCCCCATTCGTCCAACAGCCTAGAGGATCCACCTCTTCACGACCCACACAGACTGGTCGCACCCCACATCCCACACATGTACCTGCATCCGATGATCATGCAGAGTCGGATGATGACGATCTTGGTGTGGACGATGATTAGATAGATGGGAGAGATCTTCGAGGGGATGATGATCCGAGTGAGATTCATACCATTGATGGGAGATTTTGGATTTGGCCTGAAGGGAACTCGTAAGTTTCTTATTTATTGATTTTTATTTATAAGTACACGTTTCTATTTTTAATATAACTTTATATACTTAATTATGCTAATTTAGTTATTGTTGTTTTAGTTTCGGGCCGAGTCGGACTGCTGCCAGGGTTATAAATTATATAATTCAACAGAATTATTTGGAAGAGTTTTAGAGAAGTTTCTGATAAAGACGAATGATATAAGCAATTTCAGATATAATTAATTTATTTCTTAAGTTATTTTTATTTAAATGACCTTTTCATTATTGTTATAATTTATCTAACTATTTATTTTAATGTCATACAACATTGCAGACGAATTGTGTTTGGGATCCACTGAACCATAACAAAGTAAAAAAAAAAAAATTTGGCAGGAGTTCAAGACGACTTTCTGACATGCTACGATGTGTTAGAGAGAATTGGAAACTTTTGGGCGTTTGTCCCAAATGGATAGGCAAAGAAGTTTTTGAACAACTTCTTAAGTATTGGGAATCAGATGAATTTAAGGCTAAATCTGAAATTGCAAAGAAGATGAGGGCATCAGAAAAAGGGGGTTGCCTTAATGCTGTTGGAAGTATTAGTACTGCTGATCATGCTCGACGCGTGGTAATTATTACCACTTTTTAAAGTCATATTTGGATTTATAACATATATTATTAATTTAAGTTATTTTTTTATTTATGCTAAGCGTTTGGGGAGACAACCATTGATGACTGAGCTGGTTACCGAAACTCGGACAAAGAAATCGGGGGAATTTATTGACGAGCGTATAAAAAAAGTCCTAGTAAGTAAATTTATGTTTATATATTTTTTTAAGCAATTTTGTGACGTGATTTTCACGTGGCAAGTGAGATGTTGTGGCGTAAAAATTGAGTGGCAACTGATAAGTTGTGGCGTTACAATCACGTGGCTATATGTTTTTTATTTATTTTTATTTAATTTAATTTCATTAACTTTACTTATATATTTAATTTGATTTTTTTATTGTATGTGTAGAAGGATTATCAGGCCTTGCTTGTAGAATTTCTGACCCATAATCCTCAGTATACTCCTCCTCTGGGAAAACCGGTTCATCCAGATGTGGATTTCTATATTTGGAGTCAAGTTGTTATGGGAAAGGGGCCTAACGGGTGCTTTTTTGGTGGTGGAAATTTGACGGGCACCTTGAGAAGTGGGGATAGAACTCTGTATCAGAGAGCTGCGGACGGTGAAGGAGGGTCACGTCAAATAAATTTGACACCAGATCAGTTAGAAATGGTAAGACAATTGGCTAGACGCGAGTCTGAAGAACGTGAGGTCGCATTGAAGGCCCAAATGGAGGCGGCATTGAAGGCCCAAATTGAGGCAATGAGGGGTGAACATAATAGAGAAATGGAGGCAATGGCGAAGAGGCAGGCTGATATGGAGGAGCAAATGCGACAATTTATGCAAGCATTTGGTGGAAATCCCAACAATGGTGGCCAAAATAATGATGACTTTCTTCACGATTTTTCCGACGACTCGAATGATCCTTCTGCTCAGTTTTATTTTTATTTTCTATTTAGTTTTTTATTTGTGTACTAATATAAATTTATAATCATATTTTATATTTAAAAATATTAAATTTAAATTTTAGTTTATTAATTTTATTATATTAAGTATATTAATTTATATATTTTAATATATTTAGTTTTATTTTTGATAATTTGATTTATAATATTAAATTTAATAAATAAATTATAATATTTAATTTATAAATTTAATGAAACAGAAAATAATATTAATTATTATATCAGAATTATTATATTTAAAACAGAAAATAATTTTAAAAAAAAATTGCGACATGTTTTCCACGTCACAAATTAGTGACATAAAAAACACGCCGCAACACACAACGTAAAAGTGAATATAAAACTTGCTCTGACCTCTGCTCTGCTCTGACTGCCTTTGACCCCATAAAGTTTGTTGCGGCGTGAATTTCACGTGACAACGTTGTGACATGTTTCCCACGTCGCAACAACATTGCCACGCGCTCTTCAGCGACGTGTTTCTTCAGGTGACAAAAATAAAGTTGTGACATGATTTTGGTGTTAGCGACGTGGGAGTCACGTGACAATACACAACTTATTTTGTAGTGTCTGCTTCTTTAACAAATGGTTTGGTTTGAGAAAAATTATCTTTTAATAATTTTGTACAATTCAGAATTCCAAATCTTTATATCAAATCAATAATTTTAATTCAGTTCGATTTTATACAAATTAAAACGACTTAGTTCAGTTTGGATGATCTTTATTACGATTCGATTTTGTTTTGTGTATATAAGTCTTTCTCATTGTTTGTATGATGAAATCGCAAGTTGATTAAAAAAATGTATTTAATCATTGTTCACTTACCAAAAACTATCATATTATAAGGGATTAGCAAATACAATATATAGCTCAAAAGAAAAAACCTTTTAATGTCCTTCTTTTGTTTATTTGATTATTTGCAAAATATATACGTTTATATCAATCTAATAAAAAATTAAATCACAAAAGGCATATTTTTCTTTCGGAGAAAATAAAATTGAAAATATATATAAAAAGAGTACAATGATAAATCTTATATTGTGACTACATCCAGACAAATATGAGACAATTTTTTCTCATCAATCTGCATTTCATTTTATGTATAATAATTACTCTCATCAAGATACATAACAAGAGATGCCTGGTTTATTTTAGGTAATTAGATATTATTAATCATATCTTAAACATCATCTAAAATCAACAAATTAGCTGACTAAAATTTTTTGGTAACACAAACTCTTTCCCTCCTGCAAATAGAGTCTGAGCTGCCAACCCAGAAGCTTTTTCAGTTGGATGAAACCAATCCCAAAACAAATAATCATCACGATTAGGGCAAAGATTTGCATTATAGGCTTTCACACATGGACCCTCTCCGTTCAACTTTCCAATTCCACAACATGCTGATTTTGTTTCATTCAGCCCTATAACATGTTAAACAAAAGATTAATAATTCTTTTTTTGTACATGCTATCGAATAATCTAAAAGAACTAATCACACCGTGTCCAACACTCTCAGCGGAATTGTTGAGAGGAGCACACTCTCAGAACCCAAGTCTTCATCGTCAGACAAACTCCGGTTACAAAAGATTAATTAAAACAAAATTTAATAGAATTATTATACTATATTATGCTTACCAAAGGTAGATGGAGTGTTTAATAAGGTGGTGGTCATTGCAAAAGTGTTTGCAAGTGAGTACTCAAAATCTTCAAATTCAAAACTCAATTTTTGCAAAACAGCTTGAGTTGCTTTGTAGAATGCAATAGCAAAATCATTCAATGGCTGCACACAGTTGCCTCCATTGGAAGAGGTTACTGCAGGACAACATCCTATAGGTGGAACACTTAGGATACCAAACTTTCTAGCTCCTAATTCATATAGTGTCTGCAATGATCACATATAGTTGAATAGTCAAAATCATGAGTTTTTTTTACGTTGAATGATGAAAATTTGTGACAAAAAGTATGTGAATTGTGATGTACCCTTATTTGATAGAAATAGTTGAGTTGTAGAGTAGAGAAATATTCTTCCACGCCAAAATGAATGTCACTTTTGTTACTTGCGAAATCGAAGAGGTCATTGCTTCCGGTACTAATGAGAAACACAGCCTTTGAAACAAATTTAGAAGCTTTTGATTCACCTAATAGTCTGTTTATACTTTCACGGACCACGGCAAATTGCTGAACTTGCTTTTCAAGGAAAACCACTTCTTGCTGCAGATAGGAGATTCACATTTAATGTAATTGTTTAGTTAACTACTACATGTGTCAGCGTCTAGCGCAGATACTGGATCAGACACCAGACACGAGTTTTTTAGAAGTGTAGGGACTATATAGGTACAAAAATTTCTAGCAAAAATAATGCATGAAATGTGCTATTAGATATAAAAGATAGGAAAATCACCCATTGTTTGTGTCCTGTTTGCCTAAGAATTCCAGATCCAGCAGAAGCAAAATTTGCACCCCTCAGAATGTTGAGCTTTGAACTATAGTGAAATTTATCCAAAGCCAAAAATGGCGGTGGACTCTTCTGATAACCAAATTGTTTCGCTAATTTCCATAGAAAAAAAAGTAAACGAATTATTAAATCAATAAATCCATATAAATTTACGTATAATATTGTCTCTGGTTCCAATCCAGAACCTAAGAAGTGTGTGAGTTTCTAATGATTATTGTTACGTCGTTTTCAGGTTAAAAAAAATATGTGTACAGCGTGAAATTAATGTTTATACCAATTTGGTCAGCAGTGTTAAGGCCATTGCTGAACCTTCCAGTTGGAACCGAAAAAGGAGAATCAACCCCATAAAAAGGGACATTGGCTTTTGCTGTAGTGTTGATAAAATTATTGGTTCCAACATCAAAAGTTGAGTCACCAAATATGAACAATGTTGGCACAGCCTTAACCTCATTAGCTACGTGCATGTCAAGCATTGCAAGAGAAAAGAGAACAAAGAAGAAGACTGAACCATAGTTACATGCAAATGATGTCATTTTATGTGCCTTATTGTGTGAGAATGTCACACAAAACTTATGCTTCAATCTCTGAGTCTTAAAGCTAAGAACGTTGCATGTGTTTATAAAAACATTTATTTGCATAAAAAGTAACTAAATATTATATGAGTATAGAAAGAATAAGGCCGACCATTGGCATTGAAATAATCAGCAAGAATTGATGAAAGCATAACGTTATATGAGTGTGTATGGTAAGGCCACTTTCCTACGTCTATACCTGTTTGTTTCATTTATTTCAATTCCGAATATTTCTTATAATAATTGTTGATCTATTATATATGTTTCGCAGTTTGTTTGTTTATTACGAGAAGAATCATACATTAATCATGCAAATAATTCAACTGCGACATAGGATTAATGCCAAAATTTGGTAGGTATTAATTGCTTGTCATCAGAAAACATTTGCACACATACATCCATTAAATTATATAAATTAAGACGCTCATTATTTTATTTAAAAAAAAAAAATCAAACTCCACACTATAAATAGAAAAGATAAACAAAAAAGTTGGAGACCAAGCCTGCCTCAACTAAGAGAAAAGAAAAAAAGTGCAAACAAAAAACTAAGTAAATTAAATAAGGGATATATTCTTTGAATATATTATGCAAATATTAAGTTGTTGTTATGTGTTCTTCCTTATAAGTATATGTCTAATGTTTAATGTCACTAAAAAATTTACCTATCAAATTCATTAGAATTTGCATATCATGACCAAGATCGAGATGCATTTTACTACCATGTTATTCCTGTATTTGTATTTGTGACATAATCGAAATGATAAAGGAATAATAAGCACTAAATCTAAAACAAAAATACAAGTTTGCAAATGATAAATTTGTCAGATAAAACTCTGGAATCTACCTGAAAGAGTAAACTATTAAATTTTTCATGATAAATTTTAACTCTGCGGCCACACTCAAAATTGTTTAAATACAAAAAAGTAGTAACGGACGTTTAATCCAAACAGAAAATTACGAAAAATATTAAAATGTTGTTTTCTATGTTCGTAAGTCGATTTCCTATAAACAATGTATAATAATAGTCATTGTGATATCAGACACCAAACTTGTTCAAATTTTATCGAAACTTTCCGACACACGATTTCTTCTTACGCTCAGTCAATTTTCCTACACCACATTACTACGGAAAATCCATTTCACAACGGTTGAAATAGGGATACCATCACGCGGATCATATCGTTGTTAAGTAGCGTGTGGTTGTAAGTAGTCATTTTCCACCACGGTCTGGAAACCGTCATAGAAAAGCAGGACACGCGCTACTAATCACAACACTTATGAGTGACAACCGTTGTGATATAAACATATAAATTAAATTTGATTACGGTTAGTGTAAGTAACCATTGTTGAAAGTCACCAGATTTTATTATATAATATATAGATTGTTTGTTTTTTCATACACCTCACTAAAGAAATACAAGCATTCAAATTGATGAAGATGTATATAATATGGAAATTAAACTTTTCTTGAAACCCAACTTAAACAAACCATTATTTTCGAATTACATTTGTTTCATCATTCATCGCAAGCTCTTTAACATATAGAACATGGTATTATGATCTGGCTCCTTCATTACATCGTTATCTTCTCATCTAGTTTAATTTCAATAACAACAATTTATTGAATAAGTCAACTTCATCATCGTCACTTATCATCGTGATTGTTTTGATGACTAATATTCATAACAATTACGATGATTAGTGACGATGAGGAGGTAGACTTAGCCAATAAATTGTGGTTATTGAAATTAAACTATATGAGAAGATATCAATCTAATGAAGGAGCCAAATTATTATACCATGTTCTATATGTTAAAGAGCTTGCGATGAATGATGAAACAAATGTAATTCGAAAAACATTGATTTATATAAATCGGTTTTCAAATACAACTTAATTTTCAGATTATAAGTATCTATGTCAATGTAAATGAATGTAATTTAAGTTATGGTTATTGAAACAAACATTCTACATAGAATATAATAAATTCAACTACAACAACAACATACAAAAACATTTATCAACAAAACAACATCATACTATATCATTCAGGACGTACCTTTTATTGAAACTAATAATGGAAATTCATCTAGTTTGTGAAGTTATTAAAAAGAAATATAAGGAGTAAAAAGTTTAAACAACAACTTCATAATTCTTATATTTCTTCTCATAAGTTCTCAAACTAGATGAAGTTTGTTGCCTTTGTTGTTTCTTCAATAACTAAAATGTTTTGTTCTTGTTGAGACCTACAATAACCATGAAAGTTATAAACATGTGTAATATCAAACTTATTTGTCAACAAAGTATGAAAATCATCTAACAACTTACATCATCAATGGATATACATGAAATCGTGGAACTGTAACAAATTAAAAGATAGATGAAGTTTCCTTTGATAAGGTAATGAAGACGGGTCTGAAAAAAGGGAGTACAATCAACAAAAACAACATGCAACAAACGAGATAATGGGGAACTATCTAACAAGAAGATAGAATAAGAAGCATACCTTAATGTATGAAGCACAAGATTCACGACTAATGGCGAAGAAGAAGGAATAAATGGGTGCTAGGGTTTCCTTGTGAAGGAAACAACACTATTATCTATAAGTGGGAGTTATTTCGCCTATATATGGGTAAGCTATTTCACAATGGTTAACACTACCAACCGTAGCGATATTAATACTTTCTAAGCATATTGGAAAGCTTGCAGCATTATTTATCCATTGGAACAAGATTGGCATAAAAAAGGTTCCTACATTGTGTGTGTTATACCCCAATTTTCCCTCTAAGATTTCTCATCATCTCATGACCCAATGCATCAAGACACACACATTAGGGTTGTTTCTCTCTTTATCCTATCTTTAAGTTTTCTCTTAAGGGATTACCAAGAACATTGGATTGTGTATCTTGTACATGTATTCTTTTAACTAACATCAATATGTGTATATATGTTCTTTTGAATGTTCATATTATAGGTGATCACAATTGCATTCATCTCACCATCTAATCTAGGGTTTGAGGGGTGATTCTCAATCAAATGGTTCTCTAATGGATTGCAAGAGCTCAATCTTCAAGTTCGTGTCTATGAAATAAAAGATTTGTGGTTCAAGGAGCTCTCTCACTTTATTTAAGTCAAGATCTCCACAAAGTTGGTGGTGGAATTCATCAAGAAGATTCATAGGTTCATGTATCTATTTCTATGCCTTCTTCAACAAGCTTCATTGAGATTCAAGCTCCATCTTTTAGTGTACTTTAAGACAACATTATTTCAAGGCCTCTTATGATTAATTATGCTTTGTTTTGCCAAGAAAGTTAAAATAGATCTAAGGTTGACTCAACAAGTTTGACCTAATTGAACAAATACTAGATTCAGTGATCACAAGTGCATAAATCTCTCAATTTTCAACATTTTGAGTCGGTTATTTTTTCTATGGATTATTAAAATCATCAAAAACCACCTCTCTTCACATGACAAGATCCAATTGTGCAAGAAAAATCATCAAAAGTTAAAAGGGGTTTCAAGTCATTTTGACACTCTCTGAGCTAGGGTTTGTTGACTTCTAAGGACCATGTCTTGCTTACTGTTTGAGATTTTTTATTGGTTCCAAATCCATGATTCTCCTTAATGGGTCCTTAATAATCTCTCTTCAGATATCTAAGGCTAATTTTGAATGGAAGATCACTAATGATTGAGAAAGATTATAAGTCTCCTTGAAAGGCCTTTGGATTTTAGAGTTTGACTTCAAATGATCATAACTTGGCCAATTTTTATCTCCTTGAGCCCATTATTTTTTCACAATAATAATTTGGATGTCTACTAAAACTTTGTTTTTATGTGCAAGACTTGAAAATGCTTGGAAAGTGGTTGAAGAATTGAAAAGATTATAGGTCGTTTGTGATTTTCCCCAAATTTGTTCATCATCTTCCAAAGACCATAGCTCTTTCAATTTTTATGATTTTTGAGTGATCAGAATTCCACACTTCAATTCAAGAGGTCTACTTCATGTCATATTTATAAATAAAGATCAAATTTTGAGTATAAAGTCATTTAATTTTGAAGAATATTATAGGTCATTTTGAAGTTCAACACCTAGAATTTTTCTAAGTACAAAACATCTGTGTGTTTTTCACAAATTCAATTGGACATAACTTTTTTCTCAAGCATCCAAATGTTGTCTTTCTTGGCACATTTTAAATATTGTAACCTTGTATTTCGAATGCTTCAAGAATCATTCCATAAAGGTCCCTGAGTAGTGAGCTATGCATTGTTGAAGTTGGCTCCATGGAATCTATTTTTGCTTAAAGTCATAATTTTTTACCATGAGTAAACTTGGATTACATGTAAAATTACTCAAGGTTTAGTTGCTAAACATGTTTAACTAATTGTCCATATGCGTTTTGACAAGAATTGCACTTGATATGAGGTCGTTTTAAGGCATTTCAAGTCACACATTTGGCATGATCACAATTGGCTTGGTTTGCATGATTAGTACATAATTCCTATCGTTTCTCATTGTCATTCACTTCCCTATAAATAAAGGATTATATCCCACTCATTTGACAAGCTTTAGAGACCCAAAGAACCCCTGTTGAACTTCCTTTATACCTCTCAATTTTGTAACTTCAAATTTAATTCTAAAGCATCTTTCGATCCAATTTCTTTGTTGATTCTTCATCCTTGAACTTCACTGAAGCTAACAGAAGAAGAACTAAGACTTGAGGTGCCTTAAATCGTGCTAGCCGAGTCAAGTTTCAGAGCTCTGAATTTGAACTTTAACAGGTAGATTCCTCCATCAATTCTCTCCAAACATGTTGCTATAATGTAGCTCTCATCACTCTGATAATGATTGCATCATTAGTCTTTAACTGGAATTGAGTTTTGCTCAAGAATTTTCAATGAAGTTCAAGGCCTGGTTTTTCTTCTCTTAGCTTCAGTGAAGTTCAAGGATGAAGAATCATCAAAGAAATTGGATCGAAAGATGCTTTAGATTTGAATTCGAAGTTGTAAAATTATGAGTTATGGAGGGAATTCAACAGAGGTTATTTGGCTCTCTAAAGCTTGTCCAATGAGTGGTATGTTACACTTTATTTATAGGGAAGCGAATGGAATCAAGAGGAGGGGTGGATGATGTAATTTGAGCTGAAACCGTGCACACCTGCATCATTAGCAAAGCGTGACTTGCAAGTTGTCAAAACCCAACCATTCCTTGCGTTTTGATGTGCTAAACCTTTCAGGAAACTTAGTTAATTATGTTTAAACATCAAACGCGTGACAAAATTGTGTTTAGAGGTCACACTAACCAATTTGAAATTTGATTGTTAGGAAACTTCATTTCCAAGGTACCAACTTTAAATTCATGGTGCACACAACTCAAGAGGCTTTAGGGCATAATTCTTGAAGCATTTGGAAGATGAGGTCACAATATTTACAATGTGCCATGAAGGACTCCATTTGTATGCTTGGGAAACAAGTTATTTCCAATTGAATTTGTGAAAAACACATAGATGTTTTGTACTTAGAAAATTTTAAGTGTTGAACTTCAAAAAGACCTATAATATTCTTCAAAATTAAATGACTTTCCACTCAAAATTTGGTCTTGATATCTGAAGATGACATGAAATAGACTTCTTAAATTGAATTGTGGAATTGAGATCACTCAAAAATCATAAAAATTTAAAGATTTATGGTCTTTGGAAGATGATGAACAAATTTGGGGAAAATCACAAAAGACCTATAACCTTTTCAATTCTTCAACCACTTTCCAAGCATTCTCAAGTCTTGCACATAAGAACAAAGTTGTAGTAGACATCCCAAAAACTATTTTGGAAAAATAATGGGCTCAAGGATATAAAAATTGACCAAGTTATGATCATTTGAAGTCAAACCCTAAAATTCAAAGGCTCTTCAAGGAGACTTGTAATCTTTATCAACTTTTAGTGATCTTCTATTCAAAATTAGCCTTAGATTTATGAAAAGAGCTTGTTAAGGACCCTTTAAAGAGAATCATGGATTTGTAAACAATCAAAAATATCAAACAATGAGCAAGATATGGTCCTTAGAAGTCAATAAACCCTAGCTTAGAGAGTGTCAAAATGACTTGAAACCCCTTTCAACTTTTGAAGACTTTGCTTGCACAATTGGATCTTTTCATATGAAGAGAGGTTGTTTTTGATGATGATAAGAATCCATAGCAAAAAGAACCAACTCAAAATGTTGAAAATTGAGAGTGTTATGCACTTGTGATCACTGAATCTAGTATTTGCTCAATTAGGTCAAACTTATTGAGCCAACCTTGAATCTCTTTGAACTTTATTGGAAAAATAAAGCATGATAAATCATAAGAGGACTTAAAATGATGTTATCTTGAAGCACACTCAAAGATGGAGCTTAATTCTCAATGAGGCTTGTTGAATAAGGAATGGAAATAAACACATGAACCTATGAATCTTCTTGATGAATGCCACCACCAAATTTGAGGAGATGTTGAAATAAATAAAGTGAGAGGGCTTCTTAAACCAGAAATATTGAACGCCATAGACATTAACTTGAAGATTGAGCTCTTGCAATCCATTATAAAACCATTTGATAGAGAATCACCCCTGAAATCCTAGATTATATTGTGAGATGAATACAACTATGATCACCTACAATATGAAAATTCAAAGGAACATATATACACATATTAATGTTAGTTAAAAGAACACATGTACAAGATACAAAATTCAATGTGTTTGGTAATCCCTCAAGAGAAAACTTAAAGATAGGATAAAGAGATAAACAACCCTAATGTGTGTGTCTTGATGCACTGTGACATGAGATGATGAGAAATATTAGGGGCCAAAATTGGAGTATAAAAGGTAGTACCTTTGACTTCATGCACATGACATCAAATCTATGAACCTCCCATGTTTGTGGTCTTGTATGTGATTGTCGCATCATACATTTGCGCACCCATGAGTATTCTTTAAAACAATTTCTTCAAGGAACTTAAGGGTTGACTTTTGAAAATATCTCATGTACTTTTTGACCATGGATTTTGGAAAAAGAAAGACTCATAAGTAAATTTTCAAGGATCCTAAGATAGAGGAACTGATTAGTTTGATTCCTGAGATTGAGAGCTATACAAATTTCCGGAAGAAGTATGGATTCGTCGTGCCTTTTATGAAGCTCAAGATGAACGAGGGTATTCTTTCTACATTGGTCAAGCTCTATGATCCGTTGTGCCGATGTTTTACTTTCCCTAATTATCAGCTGATGCCCTTATTGGAGGAGTATTCTTACTTACTTGGCTTACCTATTACTGGTAGTGTTCCTTTCACCGGCTTAGAAGGAGAGCCTAAGTCTCATGAGATTGCTACCATGACTCATTTGAAGAAGTCTGCGATTGAGACTAACATGACTACCAAAGGAGGAATCATGGGTTTAATGCTCTGTTTCTATTGGAAAAATCTTATTATTTCGCCAAAATGAAGAGTACAACTACTTTTGAAGCCATCTTTGCTTTGCTTTCCTATGGGTTATTCTTGTTTCCTAACATCGACAAATTTGTGGATGTTAATGCCATTAGGATCTTTCTTACTGGGAATCCAGTCCCTACATTTCTAGGAGATACTTATTATTCCACCCATCTTCAGAATTTCTATCAGGGAGGGATGATCATTTGTTGCACACAGTTATTATATCATCAGTTTATTTCTCAATGACCTCAGTCTGTTGCTTTTTGGGATACCAAGAGGGAACCTCGTTGGGCCCCAAATATTATAGTTCTTACTCATTATAAAATTGTTTAGTATCATTAGGCTTATTATAATGTGGAGATTATTGATAGTTGTGGTAGTTTCCCTAATGTGACTCTTCTTGGTACAAAGGGAGGAATTAACTACAATCCCGTTCTTGCGCGTCGTCAACTTGGTTATCCAATAAGAGACAAGCTAAACAACATTCATTTGAGTGGTTTCTTTCTCAAATAAGGAGAAGATCATAAGGAAGCTAAGAAAGAGATTGAGAAGGCTTGGTGCCATATTCATAGAAAAGGTAGAAAAGATTTGGGACCAAGATGAGTTGTTTCCTTGGAGCCTCATCTCTGTTAGGTACAAGCAAGATCAATTCAGTTGAAGATGCCCTATTCTCGTGAAAAACCTATACATGACCTGTTTATGAGGACTACTCCTCCTCTCTTAGATGATGTGGAAGAACTTCAGTTTTCCCTAGTTAGGATTCAACAAGAGAAGGAAGCATGGAATAACAAGTAACAGACTTTGGAGGTGTCCTACTCAACAGAATTGAAAGAGAAGGATGAGTTGATCGAGATTCTTGAGATTCTTGTTATGGAGATGATGGAGAAACAAGAGGATTTATTTTCCTCTAGAGCTCATCAAGGTCCCGGTTACTCGTCTTCTGATTCCTGTGGTTGGAAAGAAGTTGCCAACAAGTATGCAGAAGAGAATAAGCAGTTGAAGGCTCAGATTGCAAGACTCAAGGGAAAGCATCAATATATGGAGAGATCTTCATCAGCTTTGGCTCCTTAGGATTTTTAAATTGTATCTTTATTCTCTTGTACTTAGGATTGTTGAAACATGTACTAAAAGTTGTAATTCATTCCAAAGTTATTATTAAAATGAGAATTTTTAGTATTGCCAAATGTGTTAGCACTTTAATATTTGCAATTGTTTTTTATTTTTTGAGTTCCTTGAATAAACACAATAAATCATATGCATTACACACCATGCATCATTTTGCACATATTTTTGAATTCCTGTTCATGCCCAAGTATCTTAGTGTGTTTCTATGCTTCGTTCAGTCAGCAAGTTGTCTCATCACTATAGTACTCGAGCTAATTCCAGGAAGAAGATGGAAAATTTTGAACAAGAGAATCGCGAGTTACACAAAGAAGTTACTTCTTTGAGGGCTGGTATGGCTAATCTAACTTCTTTGGTGGAATCGTTGGTGGTTTCTCATAATCAGCCACCACCTCCTCCCATGTCTCCTCGTACTACTCAGCCACAACAGATGACTGTTGCTTTGGAAGTTCTGTCAATTCCCATCTCTGTTAATCCAGTTGCTGCTGCTCAATACCGTATGCCTCACAGTTACCCGTGGGGAATACCTGAGAATTTCATGCCAGAAGGTTACAATTCTGATGCTCAAGTTGCTTCATTTGCTCAAACTGCTACTTCTGCACCTCTTATGGTTCATGCTACTCCTGTTGCCAATAATGAGACTCATCATGTTGTGCCTCCTACAGTGAATGTTATGCTTGTTATTGATGATGAAGTTTATCATCCTGCTCCTCCACCAAGTGAAAGTTTGGGTTTTTATAATCGATTGGATGATTTTCAAGATCAATTCAATGAAATGCAGAAAGAAGTGAAGGCTCTCCGAGGGAAAGAGTTATTTGGAGAAATTGTCAGTGATCTCTTCTTAGTTCCTAATGTGACAGTGCCAGCAAAGTTTAAGTTCCCATAATTTGAGAAGTACAAGGCTAACTCTTATCCCCTTGATCACCTGGTGATGTATATCAGAATAATGTCCACTCATACTGATGACCAACACTTGCTTATTCATTTCTCCTAGGGTAGTTTAACCGGTGCTGCTTTGAAATGGTATATGGGATTAGACAGTAGCAACATCCGCACCTTCAATGACTTGGGTGAAGCTTTTGTCAAGCAGTATAAGTATAACATGTTTATGGCACTTGACTGTGACCAGTTGAGAGAGATGGCTCATAAAGATAAAGAGTCATTCAAAGAGTATGTGCAGCGTTGGCGTGAAGTTGCTGCCCAAGTGGTGCCCCTGATGAGGGAACAAGAAATGACTAATGTCTTCCTAAAAACCCTTGGTTCATTTTATTATGAAAGGATGGTTGCAAGTGAACCAAGTGAATTCATTGAGATGGTAACTATGGGTGTCCGTATAGAGGAAGTTGTCAGGGAAGGACGATTGACAAAAGATGAAGGTTCTAGTGGAATAAAGAGATCATCATATGGGTTTCTAGAAAGATAGAAAGTGAAACAAATGTTGTCATTGAGGAGAGAAAGGTTAAACCTCCAAGAATGTGTCACCAGTACAAATAACAAGTTGCTTATGTGACTCTGGTTGTCAACATGGCTTTGACTGATGTTGCCTATCAGAGAGCATCTAAACAAGGTAATCAAGGGAAAGGTCAGAAGAGAGAAGATTTTGATCCTATTTCGTTGATTTATGAAAAATTATTTTCGCCTTTGATTCAAAAGAAGTAGGTGCAGACCCAGCCCCCCCCCCCCTGCTATACCTTCAACTTTGCCATGGTATTATAAGACGGATCAGACTTTTGCTTTTCATCAAGGAGCCCCTGGGCACAACATTGAAAATTGTTATCCATTGAAGTTTGAGGTATGGAAAATGGTAAGATTTGGTCTCCTTTATTTTAAAGATGTTGGCCCCAATGTAAAGGATAATCCACTACCCAAACATGGAGGTGGAAGTGCTGTAAATATGGTTGCTAGTTGTCATGGGGGCTTCCAGATTTTTGATATCAATCTGGTCAGAGGTGATTTAGTGAAGATGCCTGCTAATCTCTATGAATTCAGCTATTATACACACGATCATGCGGGTTGTAGTATTTGCAGTTCAGATATCCATGTATGTGATAAAGTGAGAGTTGATCTTCAAGAAATGATGGATGAAGGTCTTATCCATATAATACGACCAATGGATGAATATAAAGAAGACGTGAACATGGTTTATGGATGTCCGGGTGATTTCCTGATTTTTATGTGAATTACATGAATGATGATCTGGTGCAGTTGCACGCCACATTTTGTCACATGGATGGCCAGGAGGTACATCATTATGGGTCCTGTCAGATCTACTGTAGGGATTCTCGTGGTTGTTCTGTTGTAAGAAGAGGTGTTCAATTGATGTTAGATAATGGTACTATCAGGGTAACAGGAAACAAAGATGATTATAATGGAGTTAATATGATTAAAGACTACTCAGTTGAGGCCATGTCAGATGATGAATATGTTTCTGTTGATGAGTTCTTTTCTTCTGATGAAGATATATTTTGTGATTATGATTTTGTGATTCCCGAGTATTCTGAAGAACTAGGGGTGAATGTTATTATACCATGTTTTGGTGATCCTTCTCCTGTAGATATTGATTACCGTAGCAAGCCTGTTGTTGCTCCCGTGGTTATTTGTATGCCTGGTCCTATCCCATATGAATCAGACAAAGTTGTGCCTTATAAGTACAATACAAGTATTCTAGAAGATGGTGTGGAAATTCCTATCCAACCTTTGTCTCGTGTTGAGAATATTGTTGAAGCTAGTTGGGTAACTTGCAGTGGTCGTGTCTTCGCCCGTACCTTTCGAGGAGATGTTAATCCTAGAAAAAAATATTACTGAGACTTATGGTGAGCCTAAGAATGTGGAAGGAAAATCTACTGGTGTCGCCTTGGAAAAGGATGTTGATGATCTGTTAAAAATCATCAAGATGAGTGATTACAAGATTGTGGATCAGTTGTTGCAAACTCCATATAAGATTTCCATCCTAGCCTTATTGATGAACTCCTCTGCTCAACAGGAATCTTTGATGAGGGTGTTGGATCAAGCTTTTGTTGAAAGGGATATGTCTCTAGATCAGTTCAGCAGTGTTGTGGGGAATATTACATCTTGTAATAATCTGAGATTTTGTGATGACGAGTTGCCTGATGAAGGGAGAAACCATAACCTGACTCTCCATATTTCTATGAATTGTAAGAATGACTCTTTGTCTAATGTGCTGATTGACAAAGGATCTGCTTCGAATGTCATGCTGAGAAGTACTCTCATAAAGCTTAAGTACCAGGGAACTCCTATGTGAAAGAACAAGATTAGTTCTGAACTATCTCAAGAGTTTTGATGATAACTAAATTATATTTAAGATAATTTATGCTCTGATGAATGTGTTTTGAATGTCTTAGTAAATGTTCTGACAGAAAACATTCTAAAATACTAAGCAAAGATTATGAAGAAGTTCTTTGATTAAAGAACCTTTTATTCAAACGCATCTGCTGACTCTGGTAAGAAACTTTACTTGTTAAATGTATCTTCTAACTTCTAGCAGGCTCCTTTATTATGAAGATAACTTGAAAGCAAGTGCTGTTCAAAGTTTTTAGCAAGCAACGCTCTGCCCAGAAGTTGAATGAAGCATGTTCTGACTTAAAGACATTGGAAGAAAATTCTGAAACAACGTCTAAATCAACTTGTCTTGTCAAAGCAAAGGAAACACGTTCTTACATTCTGACGTTTTCTCATTAATGCAAAGACGGCTGAAAGCACTCAAGTGCCTACAACTAGTTTCTTGGAAAATGGAATATTGCAAGGATACACGCAAAGCATTTAATGCTCTCCATCTTTTCTGAAGGCAGCAACGGTCTTATTATTCCTACTATAAGTAGAAGGACATTTATTGTAAGCCAACAACAATGTTCAAACAAGAAACTACGTGAAAAATCCAAAAGCTCACAAACTCATTGTTCATACAATTTGTGTATTATATTCTAAGTGAAAAATCACAGTTGTGATATAGCTTGATTAGAAGCAAACTCTATTTCATTATCTATAAAGATTAAACTCCTGTATTTTTTCCTTGAGAGACCAAGTTTGGTCAGATTTCTCAAGCAAACTAGGACTATATTTAAGTCTTAGTGGTGTTAGTCACTTGTAAGTTTACCTGTGCATTGTTTAGTCACAACAGTTGTTGTGTGATTGTAATCAGTTGATTATAGTGGATTAAGTCCTTGTTGAGAAAGGCGAAATCACCTTGGCGGGTGGATTGGAGTAGTTTGAGTTCAAACGAACCAGGATAAAAATAACTGTGTTATTCCATTATTATTTGAGCTTTGTTTTGAAATTCAAAAAGAGTCACTTATTCAACCCCCCTTCTAAGTGTTTTCTTACCCCTTCAATTGGTATCAGAGCTTGACTCTGAGCACAACACTTAACCGTGTCAGGAAAAGATCCAGAAGAAAACACAATGGTCGCTGAACAAAACAATAATAGTTACAACAAACCTCCAGTGTTTGATGGAGAAGATTTTGAGTACTGGAAAGATACACTAGAAAGTTTCTTTCTAGGTCATGATAGTGATCTTTGGGATATAGTCTTGGATGGTTACAAACATCCTACAGATTCAGAAGGAAATAAAGTGGATAGAAAAAATATGGATAGACAACAAAAAGCTTATTTTAAAAATCATCACAGAGCCATAAATATTTTTTTGAAATGCTATCTCTAAAGTAGAATATGAAAAAATCACTAATAGAGATACAATGCATGATATGTTTGACTCTCTCAAAATGAATCATGAAGGAAATGCTCAAGTTAAGGAGTCTAAAGCTTTGGCTTTAGTTCAGAAGTATGAAGCCTTCAAAGTTGAAGAGAGTGAGTCTATAGAAGCAATGTTCTCTAGGTTTCGAACTCTGATCGCTGGTTTGAGAGTTTTGAACAAAGGATATACCAAAGCAGATCATATGAAAAAGATCATCATAAGCTTACCCAGAAGATGGGCAGCAATGGTCACTGCGTTCAAGGTGTCAAAAGATCTGAACAATGTGTCTCTGGAGGAACTCATCAGCGCTCTCAGAAGTCATGAGATTGAACTGGATGAGCATGAGCCTCAGAAGAAAGGTAAGTCTCTAGCCCTTAAATCAATTAAGAAATTTGATACTAACGCTTTTCAGGATGAAGAAGAAAACTCTGAAGAATCAGCTTCAGAAGAAGACGAACTATCTTTGCTCTCCAAAAGGATCAATCATCTGTGGAAGCACAGACAAAAGAAGTTCAGGAACTTCAAGAAGTCAGAAGATAAACCAGAATCTTCTGGACACAAAAAGTCAAACAGAAGAGAGATCATATGTTATGAATGCAAAGAACCTGGTCACTTCAAAAGTGATTTTCCAAAGCTTCAAAAGGAAAAACCAAAGAAGAGATTTGGAAAGAAGAAAGGAATGATGGCAACCTGGGATGACTCAGATTCTTCTGAAGATGAATATGGTTATAAAGATGAAAATTCCAACCTAGCTCTGATGGCTATCACAGAAGATGACTCAGACTGTGACTCAGAACAAAGAGAGGTATTTTCTGAATTTTCTAGAGAAGAACTTGTTGATAGTTTATCAGAACTTCTGGAAAACTATAGTAAGCTCAAAATCAAATACAAGAAACTCAAGAAGAGTCTTGCATCTGATATTGAGAAACTTGAAACAGAAAAATCTGAACTTCTAGAAAACAATTTTAAACTTAAAAAAGAAATTCAAAATGTTCAAAAGAATTTTAGTTCAGAGTTTGTGTCTAGTTCAAAAGATATTCTGAAAGAATATGACTATAGCTTTCAATCTTTTCTTGCTAAAGGCATAGACAGAAGCAAAATGGCTTCAATGATCTATGGAGTTAGTGGCAAAAACAGAAGAGGAATTGGATATGAACCTCCCAAAGGGAATGAGACATACATTCCAAAACCTATTGCTAAAATGACCTTCACTTACAAACCTCTGAATAAGCAATTCAAATTTGGACACTCACATGATATAAAATATACGTCACATTCTGGAAACTCTTATGCTAACCCAAAAGGACCCAAAAAGATATGGGTACCTAAGGATAAAATAATATTTGCTGCAGATGTCCTTAACACCTCAATTGAAACACCAATCATGGTGCCTGGACTCTGGGTGCTCACGACACATGACGGGAAAAAGGTCTATGTTCCAAAGCCTGGAACTTATAGCTGGAGGAGATGTGAAGTTTGGAGGTAATCATAAAGGGAAGATTATTGGTTCTGGAACCATAGGAAACGGTAACCTTCCGTCTATCTCAAATGTTTTATTAGTAGAAGGATTATCTCATAATCTATTGTCCATAAGTCAATTAAGTGACAATGGCTATGACATTATCTTCAATCAAAACTCATGTAAAGCTGTAAGTCAAAAGGATGGATCAATCCTCTTTTATGGCAAGAGAAAGAACAACATTTACAAAATTGATTTATCAGATCTAAAATCTCAAAACGTAAAATGTATTTTGTCTGTTAGCAATGAGCAATGGGTATGGCACAGAAGATTGGGACATGTCAGTCTTAGAAAAATCTCTCAACTAAATAAATTAAATTTAGTCAGAGGACTTCCCAATCTAAAGTACAACTCAGAAGCTCTGTGCGAAGCATGTCAAAAAGGAAAATTTTCAAAACCTTCCTTTAAATCTAAGAATGTTGTCTCTTCCTCTAAGCCATTAGAGTTACTTCATATTGATCTGTTTGAGCCAGTTAAAACTGCATCCATCAGAGGCAAGAAGTATGGATTGGTCATCGTTGATGACTTCAGCAGATGGATATGGGTAAAGTTTTTAAAACACAAGGATGAGTCACATTCTGTATTCATTGACTTCTGTACTCAAGTGCAAAATGAAAAAGATTTTAAAATCACAAAAGTTAGAAGTGATCATGGTGGTGAATTTGAAAATCTATTTTGAAAAATATTTTAAAGAAAATGGTATTGTTCATAATTTTTCTTGTCCTAGAACTCCCCAGCAAAATGGAGTTGTAGAAAGAAAGAATAGAACATTACAAGAGATGGCCAGAACCATGATCAATGAAACAAATATGGCTAAGCACTTTTGGGCAGAAGCTGTGAACACAGCGTGTTACATTCAGAATAGAATCTCTATAAGACCTATTCTTGAAAAGACTCCCTATGAATTATGGAAAAACAGAAAGCCCAACATTTCTTATTTCCATCCTTTTGGATGTACTTGTTTTATTCTAAACACCAAAGAAACTCTGAATAAGTTTATTCCAAAGCACAAAAGTGTTTCCTGCTTGGATACTCTGAACGTTCAAAAGGCTATAGTGTATACAACACAGAAACTCTGATTGTTGAAGAATCAATCAAAGTCAGGTTTGATGATAAGCTTGGCCAGCAACAGCCAAAGCAAATTGATTTTTCTGTAGGTACAGAAGATCATCACTCAAACTCTGAAAGTTCAGAAGCAAAAGAAGACGTAGCAGATCATCCTCTTGACAATGCTCTGAACAATCTCAGAATCTCTGACCAACCCACATAGAAAAGGTTTCCTAGAATATCTTCAGCTCACAAAGAAGACGTAATCATTGGAAGAAAAGAAGACCCCATCAGAACAAGATCCTCTCTCAGAATCAATGAAGAATCTTTGTTTGGTTTAGTCTCTTTGATTGAGCCAACTACCATTGATGAAGCCCTTGAAGATAATGATTGGATCTTAGCAATGCAAGAAGAACTAAATCAATTCTCCAAGAATGATGTATGGAATCTAGTTCCAAGACCCAAAGGATTCAATGTTATAGGAACCTATTGTACCCCAAAATTTTCCCTCCCATTTCCTCAACATTTTCTCACCACAAGACCCTTGGAGCTCAAGATCCAGTTAGGGTTTGCTCTGCTCAAGACTCCTCCTTGCACTGTTGACCCAAATTAGGGTTTGAGTTTGCACAAAGATGTTTTGACCTAAAATGCCTAAGATGACTTTCATGCTTCATGTTGGACTCACAAGTTTATCCATACCAAGTTTCAAGCCTTGATTCCAATCTTTGCCCAGTCAATTGGACAGTTGACCTAGAAATCAACTGTATTGGGGAAAAAGTCAACTGTGGTCAATTGACAGTCAAAACTCATGAAATTTGACCCACATCAACATTATTAACTCATATGAACCATTTGGTCAAGTTTAGATCACAATTCCACAAGAAATTTGATCAGATCACCAAAAGGGCAAAATGGTCATTTTTAGGGTTTTGACTGCACAAAGGCAATTTTTGACTGTTTGACCTAACCAATGGCAAACCAAGCTCATATATGGACTCAAGGACTCAATGGCATTGTCTTGACATGTTCAACAAATTCAAAAGATCCCAAATGCACAAGATTGACAGATGAATTTTCCAGTCAACTGAGCCAAATTTGACTGTATATTGAAAAGTCAAACTTTGACTTTTTGGTCAAAATCAAGTCTCAAGATTCATTTTTCATAAAAAAATGCCAAATTATGAAACTTGTTCATCAAGAAACCCAAAATTGCAAATTAGGATTTAAAATGAAGAATTTTCATAACTTAGAATTTTTCTAAGTTATGAAAATCCCTAATTTTTTCCTAACTTTGTCACATTTTTTCATCAAGATGAATTTGGATTCAATGAAAACTAAAAACATGAAAGTTATAGTCCATTTCAAAATCTACAACTTTGATTCACAAAGTTTCCTCAAAAGAAGCTTTTAGCTCAAGTTATGATTTTTGGAACAAGGGTGCAAAACATTCTTAACTTAGAAAATTTTTGACCTATTCTAGGCAGGATTTTTGCCTAACTTCATGGCCACTTTTCACATGCTTCCACTTGGAATTTCAACTTGCATTACAAAGATGGATTGTAGTACACATTCCAATCTTTCCAAAATGTTCAAGAACTTCTCAAACACCCTTGTGGTTAGGGAGAATCGAATTTGGCAATATGGGCAAAAGTCACTTTGATTCATGGCCAAAGGCATGTTCATAACTTGTGCATTTTCAAATTCAGCATATGCAAGCTACATTACAGGCCTCTAATCTCATTTACACTCCAAAATTAAATGCTAATCCTTTGTGCCAAGATGTTGTTCTATGAGTTTGGTCATTACATGAAGGATTAGTCCTTAATTAGAAAAAGCAAATTATCCATTTTTGTAAAGAGCAACTTTATGTCAAGTTTGCAAATCAAGAGGTACAATGCATATCTTCTAGGCACAAGCTATTGGACATATCCCACTGATCAAGACAAAGCTTTGCAGCACATTTGAGGGGCCTAGAGGAGCCTGTAACAACACTTGACATTTTTTGCTTAAGTGAGAAGAAACCTTGCATTTTGAAAGAGAACTCACATTTCTGCCAACACAAGCTTAGACAAACTTGTTGTACACATTCCAAACATCAAACCTGAGATAAGGCACGAGATAACTACCTTCCATACCTCCCTAAACCTCAAAACACCATTGTACTGCACAGAAACAGGGCATCCCTGCAGTTTGAGGTCCACAACTCAATCCACTCGTGAACTTCTGTAGCTTGATATAGCAAGTTTCAAAGCATACCAAGCATTGGAATAGCATCCCTGGACTTCAAGCAAGCTGTACCAGTCCTCACCTTGCACTGAAAGTACCTCCATTTCCAGATACGATCCAAGCTGAACAGGTAAGTTCATGGACTTCCATCTCTCAATCTAGGAAGAGTTAGCTTTAAGTTTGTGAATGAAAAATTTCATACTCATGTCCCTGAAGCCACTCATATCCTCACTTTCCATTTATATTGCATATGCTGAGAGAATTTAAGGCCTGAACATTGACAAAAACTTAGGTCAGAAATTGGGGGAGATGAAATTCTCTCTCATTTCTGAGAGTTAGATCAAGTTTTTTATATGTATGAACTCGTGACATGATGCTCTACATTTCTTGTGTTATGAGTTTTTCTTAAAAGTCCAGGAATCATGAGATAGCAGGAAGCACGTGTTTGCTCTGTTTGAACGTCCAGAGGTTGAAGACAAGGTCTATGGGTTGGGCCTGAGATATTTTTCCTTTTTGCACCACATTCTCACACATGCACCCCCTTGGCCCATTGCATTTTATTTTCATTATTTTTAAGAATTTTTTTTTTATTAACCATGTATTAAAAAAATATTTCGTAAATAACCGGGTTTCGGAAAAAATTACGCAAATAACCATGTTTGAGATGGCTCCACAAAGGAGGAGCCATCTCAATTGGCGCATGCACCTCCTTTTTTAAGGGAGGCGCCATCTCACTTGGCGCCTAAGTGCTTAGGGCATGCCCTAAGCCAAGTGAGATGGCGCCTATGTACAAATTTAGGGTAAAAAATTTTTTTTTTTATTTTCTTTCCTGTGCGTTGCCTATTGGACAGAGATCAACAAAATGGACTTTTTATTAAAAAAAAAATTACATTCAACTGTATTACATTAAAAGAACAGTAAAAAAATGGATACAAAAAATACTGGGAAAAAAAAAGATACATCAGTGATCCCCCGGAACCCGGTAATGACCCCTGGTTCGGCATCCCCGTCCTCGCCTTTCTCTTGCTGGGTGCCGTCGCGTTTCCTGCTGCGGCAAGTTCGATGGCCCAGCGAAGTCAATGCGATCCGAATCCATAAAATCAGTAAGATCTCCATATCTCGAAGATCCGCTCTGGTACAGTCGATTACCCATACCCTCAAAGTTTGGTCGTGTTGGCGGTGGGTGGGGTTCCATGGTTGGTCGGTAACATTGGTCGTCTGAGTATAGGGGGTAGAAAGGAAATGGATATTGGGGTGTTTGGTATTGTGGATGTTGGGTTGTTTGGTGATATGGTGGTTGATGGTAGGTTTGGTCGGCTTGGTCATAATCTTCTGACATTCCCATATCAGGGCTAAGGCTGGATGTTGAGGGCGCCATATTGGGATATGTGGAAGACTGAAATTGTGTCTGGGGTATGTGGGTGTGCTGGTATTGGGGTTGGTATTGTGGTTCGGTTTGAGGCATATCCGGGTATTGGTAGTTTGGTGGTGATTGTGGTTGGTAGTACGACATTTGATTGTAGTTGTGTTGTGGTGGGGAATGTGGTTGTGTGTTTGTTGGTCTGTTTCTTCTTGGGGGTTGGTTTGAGGTTGATGGATTTTGGGTTTGTTGATGGGGAATCGAGGGTTGTGCCCATTGTGTGCGTGGGTCAACGAAGTACCTCAGATGAGACACGTACATTTCTGGGTTACTAACCGACCTGTACCACGACATATATTGATCAGTGTGTCGCATGTTACCTTGAGTAAGGAAAACCGGGGATTGCAAGATGTAGCGGTGACGCCTTTGCCACATTTTACACCATTCTTGAGCAAAGTCTTTCCAGTTGGTAAGACCCCACTGGGCGTCGACCTTTTTAAGATGCCAGGGGGACAAATCTGTTGGATCACTTGGTATCTCTTGATGCATTCCGAACTGCATCTTCACACGGTCGCTGTGGTGCATCTCCACTATGTTGAACCGAATGAGTGCAGTCTTTGCAGTCCAAGTTGCTGCATCCTCTGGGTTTGGAGCATGGCCCAAACCCAAATATGGTCTCCAGACGAACTGCGATAAAATTTAAATCAGGTTAGCGCAAAAGTAATGTATAAATAATTAAAATGAACAAAAGTTAAAAGCTACGACGTACGTCATCTGGGCCTAAGTGATCCAACAGATTCCGGTAGAGTGCGACATTGAATCTTGGATTCTTGCCGTAATCCATACCCCTCACGCAGTACCTAAAGGAAATGAGAAACATGTTATTTTTAGCATATATTTTGGAAAGAGCGGAATAGTTATAAATGCTATAACTTAATGACTTACTTTGTTGCGTACGGGAAACCAAAAGTGTTGTTGTTGATGGGGTTTAAGGACTCCATCCTCCACCAACCCCAGGCTTGTAGTAAAAATGCGCACCCATAAAATGTACATTTTTCCTTGACTGCGTTTTTGCACAAGGAACTGTACAGGTGGGCTAATACTGCAGAACCCCAACTATATTTTCTAGTTTTTTCAAAATTTGTTAGTAAATGTAAGTACATGAAATTTACACTATTTCCCGTACTTTCGGGAAATAAAAATGTACCAAAAAGTATCATAAGATACGTTCTGGCTTTTACTACTCGGTCATTCTCTGAGGAATTTTCATTTAATTCCATACTTGCATAATGACGTTTCAGGTCAGTGAGTAGTATTCCCTGCCCTCTTGCTCCACCACCTTCTACCATATCCCTACCCAACAGTTCTTCACACTATGAGTTGGGTTGTTGAATCGACCCGTTCACCGCCTTACCGTCGATAGGGAGGCCCAGTAGCATGTACACATCCTCGAGCGTGATGGTACATTCACCTATTGGTAGGTGAAATGTATGGGTCTCCAGTCTCCACCTTTCCAACATTGCAAGAATGAATTTTGAGTCAATGGTGCAATTGGAGATCTTTATCACATGTCCAAAACCTGCATATTCCAGATAAGGGACGATAAATGGGTCGGGAGCCAGGTAGTTGTGCAAACGGATTCTGAATCTTTTTGTGTCCTGAGATCATAATTAAACAATTGTAAGATTAATTAAGATGAACAACACGTTATTTGAAGTATGAAAAATGTATAACCAAAGAAGAGGCTTACAAATGCAGCAATGTTTTCCCTTGTGCCTCTGTGAGTATCGCCCATTGTTAGAAGAGCCATTGTTCAGAATTCTTGAGAGTATGAAAGACTTAGGAAGAAATAGAGAGTATGATAGACTTAAGAAATATTTCGTAGCAGAGAGTGAGAGTTGTGTGGGTGTGAGAGATGTTTCATAAGGTATGTATTTATAGGCAAATAAGTTTGATGTAGTGGTTGCTTGTGCTTGCATTCCTGCGAAGTGTCACATTTGCATGCTTAGGGTGTTACACATATGCATGCATGCATTTACAAAAAATGTAAGGTGTCACTCTTGCAGGCTAGGTGACAGCCCATGCATGTATCACGATTGGACAGTAAGAGAGGCGCCATTGGACTTGGCGAAAGAGTACAAAAATGAATGGTGTCGCCACCCCATTTGGCGAATAAGAGGTGTCATTTCTTACAGCATAGGCTCAGGCTACGTGACAGCCTTTGGGATTCCTTTCTTTGTTGCATGCAAGGCCATTGGAGTTGATGGGTGGAGTCTTACACAAAACATTTATGTGTGCAGAATAGGGCCAGGATAGGTGGCAGCCTATGGGGTTTCATAAGCCCATGCATGTATCACGATTGGACAGTAAGGGAGGCGCCATTGGACTTGGCGAAAGAGTACAAAAATGAATGGTTTCGCCACCCCATTTGGCGAATAAGAGGTGTCATTTCTTACAGCATAGGCTCAGGCTACGTGACAGCCTTTGGGATTCCTTTCTTTGTTGCATGCAAGGCCATTGGAGTTGATGGGTGGAGTCTTACACAAAACATTTATGTGTGCAGAATAGGGCCAGGATAGGTGGCAGCCTATGGGGTTTCATTATTGCATGTAATATTACTAGCAGCCTTGGGGGGTTGCATCCCTTACTTAATTGAAATTTTAGGCCTTACGTTGAACATAACATTGATTCACATAATCTGTAAAATCTTCCAACCTTCGAATCAGTCATCAAACCTTCAAACATTCCAGCATTCATACCTTCATACAATCAATAAACCTCAAACATTCCAACCTTCAAACCTTAAAACAATTATACGCAATGGCCTCTTCACCACAATTTGTTGTCAAAGCACATTTCAACGGTGAGACATACATTTGTCCCACAGTTGGGTTTTTGTTTAGAAACACCGACAATGTTCGATTTCTCTTAAACGGGAAAGCCAATTTTTCGTACTTCAAGAAAAGATTGGAGGCCAAACTTGAACGAGGCCCGGTATCCCAGATATTTTATCAGAATCCAGTTTTTTTTGGAAACAACCAAGTAATTTTTTATAAGGTTGAAGTTCAAGATGACGAGGATCTCCAGAACATGATTTCCAGCCATGTCTATTCTGGATACGACTCTATTGAGTTGTACGTTTTGCTTCAAGAGCCTCCGGTGACACAGGAGGTAGAGCCTCCGGTGACACAGGAGGTAGAGCCTCCGGTGACACAGGAGGTTGATCCTTTGGAGAATGAACAAGATGAGGTAGATGCAGTTGATGATGAAGAAGAAGATAATGAGTTAGAGTTTGATGAAATGGTGAACGACGATTCTGACGATGATGGCATCCCAAGTATTCCTACTGACAAAATCTACACACCACCTCCGCACATGACAAACTTCAACATGGGCGGAGATGAACCTTCTACTGACTTGTTTTTTCAACCGTATATGCAGTCGGATGAAAATTTAAAAGAGAAGGACAAGTTTCGTAACAGAGAGGAATGCATCAGGGCCATCAAAAAATTTCACATGCTCAACTCGGTTGATTTTAAGGTGGATCGTGTAAACCCGGAAAGGTACAAGATCAAGTGTGTCCACCCTGACTGTATGTTCAAGCTGACCACATCATACAAATTAAGGGGTGACTGTTGGGTCATAGGTTCCATGACTACCCACACTTGTGTAAGTTCCACTCAATCACAAGACCACCGAAAACTCAACCATGATCTAATCTGTCAAGAAATCCTACCCCTGGTCAGCAACGACCCATCTTTGAAGGTGAAAACAATCATCTCCCATATCACCACGGTTTTTAACTACACTCCGTCTTACCGTAAGGCGTGGTTAGCAAAGACTAAGGCGATTGAAAGGGTGTACGGAAACTGGGAGGAGTCATACCGAGAACTTCCCCGCTACCTAAATGCACTCAAGACATATTCTCCAGGTAGTGTTTATGTTCTGGAAACATTGCCAGCGTACGCCCAAGATGGTAGTCTACTGCATGGCAACGGAATATTCAGTCGCGTGTTTTGGGCATTTCAACCATGCATCACAGGGTTTGCATCATGCAAACCAATGTTCATTTTTGATATATGCATTTGACATTAAATTGCTGATTCATAAATATTTGCATATGAAACAAGAGATTGATTACCGGTGACATCAGAGACAGGGGGAATTGAAGTTGTCTGATGCGGTCGGGTTGCTTTGTCCGCCAAGGTACCAAGGTAGATTCGACTGAATGCGACTAAATCATCTCAACTCCCCGCAGAGTAAGACAAGATTCGGCAATACTTTCCCCAAGCAGAGTTGTTTCCCTATCAATCCTGAAAAAGGCACCACATTCCCCAGCGGAGTATAGGCATTCGTCAGCAAGCATCCCCGGCAGTCTTGATCTAAGTTTGTTACCTGGCGAAATACGGACACCCCAGTAGAACCATTTACCAGCACAATTCCAAAAGTTTCCCCAGGAAAGTGGGATTCTTGTCCCCAACAGGTCTTGAAGCTTATCCCCAGTAGATTCTGGAAGCTTATCTCCTGCGAAATACGGATGTCTCTCCCTAACTTTATTCAGAGTCATTCCTCACAAAGGCTTATAACTGGGTTATCCTCAGCTAATCGCCACGGAAGATCGCCCCCAACAAAGTTCTTTCAATCCCCAGCGGATTTTATCTTTGGTATCCCCAGCAGATTTTATCTTTGTTATCCCCAGTGGAGTCCATCATCGAAACCCTCAGCGAAGCTCTCATCAAAACTTCAGCAAAGTATCTCGGCCACTGGGCAACTCCCCAGCCGATCGTCAAAGACCTATTTTCCTAAGACGAAGATACATTCATAAGCATTTCACACTTTCATACATCTTGCTTACATACATGATAAAGTGCATACAACACTATCTCATGTTGAACATCATAACATCATGCATATCATACATCATGACATTGCGTACAACTTATGTTTTTGCCTTTTCAGGGAAAAAGACGATCCCAAAAACAACGTTTCCAGACTCGATTCTTGTATCTAGCCAGGGCACATCTGAAGAGTTCGAAGATTCGATTCCTGTATCCAGCCAGGGCACATCTATCAACTGTCTATTTCCAGACTCGATTCATGTATCTAGCCAGGGCACGTCTGAAGAGTTCGAAGATTCGATTCCTGTATCTAGCCAGGGCACATCTATCAACTGTCAGTTTCCAGACTCGATTCCTGTATCTAGCCAGGGCATGTCTGAAGAGTCCGAAGATTCGATTCCTGTATCCAGCCATGGCACATCTATTAACGACTATTTCCAGACTCGATTCCTGTATCTAGCCAGGGCACGTCTGAAGAGTTCGAAGATTCGATTCCTGTATCCAGCCAGGGCACATCTATCAACTATCACGTTTCCAGACTCGATTCCTGTATCTAGTCAGGGCACGTCTGAAGAGTCCGAAGATTCGATTCCTGTATCCAGCCAGGGCACATCTATTAACGACTATTTCCAGATTCGACTCCTGTATCCAGCCAGGGCACATCTGTGAGCAACCGATTGTAGATTCGATACCTGTATCTAGCCAGGGCACAGCTGCATAAGGAGATTGAAGATCAAACACCTGTAACAAGCCAGGAAAACATCCGTCTTTCTCAAATATACAAATTTCTCGCTAAGGAATCTCTTATGCGATCGACACTTCCAAATGGCATCTATAAGCCCATTCCCGACAAGGTTCTGTCACGTCTCCAGATGGCATCTATAAGCCCATCTCCCTATCTACCGCCTCTCCAAATGGCATCTGTAAGCCCATTCCCGCCATCACATTACAACAACAACAACTGTTTACAAACTGCTCTCAAACGTTTATAAATCTGAAACGTTGCTCACTGTTTACAACAACAACTTTCCTTTGGTGGCAAAACCGGACTATTGGCCTGAATACAACGGCGATATAGTTTGGCACAATGACCAAATGCGAAGGAACAAGAAGGGTCGTCCCAAAAGCAGGCGCATCACAACAGAAATGGACGATCTTGACAGGTTGGAAAGAAAGTGTGGTTTATGCCGTCAGGTCGGACACAATCGCAAAAACTGTCTGAATCGGGTGTCTGGCTCGACCACATAAATATTGTAATACAATAAATCTTTTCAATATTTGTGTTGTAAACATTAGGGTTTTCCGTTAATAAAACTGTTAACACAATTTAAGAAATTCAATATAGGAAATTACATTAGGGTTTTCGCGTACAACAATGATTAACGATATTCAATCTAGGAAATTACAACTGTTAACACAATTTCATCTGACCCATGCATCATCAGCATTACATCACTGTCTGTTTTGACTTCCTCTAACCACACATTAGGTCTTCCTGTCGCATGCGAGGTTGTTGTTCGTTTTCGCTGGATCCTTCGAATTTTTCCCCCTCCGCGATGTCTCCATCTAGCCACCACATCAACTCCCGCTTCAGACGCTCCATGGAGTGAATGTGCCAGAATTTCATTTTCATCGCAGGTTTCATGGCGGAGAATATAACGTAACCATCTCTGCTAAAAATCATAGGCGACGTCATTACGCAAATAACGGAGTACAAAATAAAAATAAAGTGCGAGAAAGTGTGATAAATTTCAAAGAAACGCACGAATTATTTATAAAACAGCATTTTGCCCTAGTTTTGCCCTAGGCGCCAAGTGAGATGGCGCCTCCTCTCATTTTTAAGGAGCATGCGCCATCTCACTTGGCTAAAAGACAAGGGAGGCGCCAAGTGAGATGGCGCCTAGGGCAAAACCCTAGGTGCATGCGCCAATTGAGATGGCTCCTCCTTTGTGGAGCCATCTCAAACATGGTTATTTGCGTAATTTTTTCCGGAACCCGGTTATTTGCGAAATATTTTTTTAATACATGGTTATTAATAAAAAAAATTCTTATTTTTAACTTTTGATTTTTGTTTCTGACTTATTTATTTTTGTCAAAGCATAAAAAATATTAAAAATATTTTTCTCACATTTTTTGCATTTTATTTGATATTTATTTTGTTTCATATGGTTTAATATGTAAATAAATACATAATGCCTTTTATTTAAAAATACAAAAAATAATACAAACACTTTTATTTTCTGATTTTATTTTATTTTACCTTTTGAAAACATTTTATAAAAAAATATATTTTTTTTGTAAATGTTAAATATTTTATTTGTGTACATATTTAATATATTTATCATATAATATAAATATTTACATATTTATTAGGATATTTAGGATAAAAATACAAAAAATATATATTTTTATTTTTATTAATATTTAACATTAAAAATACCTTTTTGACAAATATACTTCTCTTTTATTTATTTTTTGTATATAATTAGTAAATATGGTATATAATACATAATAAATAATTAATACCTTTTATTTAGCAAAATTAGGGTTTTTGCCCTAAACATGAAAATATTCAAAAATTAACTTTCTTTTAATTATTTTTATTTTATTTGTGAATAAAATATACACTTACACAAAAATACCTTCACATACATATTGCTTTATTCTTATACATCTTTATATTTACATTTGCGCAATTCGATTTGGTTGTAAATATTGGACACTACTCTCCTATGAAGTCTCATCCCCATTTGAACATTTGTACCCCCATTCCCATGATTATTGTGTAATAATTTAGGACCTTTAAATTCCGCATTTAAAAGTTTTCTAATTATACCATGATAGAATTAGGGTTTTGTATGCAAAAATTAACCAAAAATAGTTTGACCTAAATTCAAGATAAATAAGCATGAAAATGGACAACACCAATCACACTTGCACCCCCCTAGGGTTATTCCACTTGTTGCCGTCAATAATGAGCCATATTGCATGTTGAGTATCTTTGGCAAAACAAAATAATTCAAATGATCATAGTCCCTCGACGACGCTTTCAAAGGTTGCCTAAACAAATGATCAAGTCCCTTAAAGAAAAATTGCCCAAAAATACTTGGCACCATTGCAATCATGGTCTAAACGTTGACCCGCGCATGTCCCGTTTACATCCTAACACAAGATTGTCCACCAAATACAATGGTGGAAAAAAATTGTTAAAAGGGTTAAAAACATAGCAAAGATCTTTGAGTAAATTTAGGAGTAGATAGCTCTTGGTTACTTTCCAACTTGCAAAACAAAAACACTTGCCTATTTTTCAAAACACACTTCACAACACTTTCAAAACAACTTTCAAAAAAACATTGAAAACTTTTCAAAAGACGTACACCTTTGTATACATCCCAACATGGATCATTACAAAGGTTGCCACCACATTGGCCTCTTTTCAAAACATTTTCAAACCCACACACAAAGCACCATTTCAAACAATTGAAAATCAAGGCAAGTTTATCTAAGCAAGTAACTAAGAGCCCATGGATAACCATGGTAGAAAGGGTGCTAATACCTTCCCTTTCTATAATCTACTCCCCGAACCCAAGAAAACATCTCAAAGGCTTTTGCTATGCTTTTTAACCTTTCCTTAGGATAAAATAAAAAGTCGGTGGCGACTCTTGCTCAACCGAAACATTTGCGAAAACAAACGCAAAACCTCAAGTCAGTTCTCCCACCGTATCACAGAACTGGCGACTCTGCTGGGGAGAACTTAAAAGTGGAGTAACCTTAGGGCTTAGATCACCTTTGTTTTCAATTGTTTGCTTTGTTTGCTTTTATATTTGTGGGCTTTGTATCGGAGTTTCATAGATCCTAACCCGGATCTGGGGAATACCCTTTTAGGTAGCATAATCTATGAGGGACCTGTCTGGCGTAGACCGACATGGGTGAAGCAGTGGCTACATTTGTGTGACACCTTGGTCTGTATCGATATCCCTTGTGTTGCAACGAGGAGAATATGGGTCTTCTAAGGAGTCATTAAACACCAATCGACCTTAGAACCTTAAATTGACCCAACTTGGCCATAGAACAGTAGCAGTATGCTACACTCATTGAGGCTAAACTCTCGCGATGGTTCTGGCCGCAAGAAAAGATTGCGATGCTGGAGTTATGACCGATTGAGGGTAGTCAATGATATTGAGATCCTCTAGAACCCGGTTACTTTTGGTAGGACAGGTTTTAACCAACGAAACTAAAAGAGGGTAATACCTAAACTTCATGCGGGCCTAAACCCTAAGGGTTGTCTTGTGTGACTTGTGTGCCTTATCATGCTTGCCTTTGTGAATACTTATGGTGTGCTTCATCATAGCATCATACCATCATACCATTACATGCATCTTGCATAAGGACTGACCCATTTCAAAGACAAGAGGGTTTCATCTTTGCTCTGTTTTGTAGGACATCATGATGCCCGTGCGTAGGAATACTATCCGGCTCAACTTTGTTCAACCACCAACTTTGCTCAAGGAATTGGTTGGTAGGATTCCAAACACCACTTCCTTCATCAAGAGGCATGGTTCTCTCCTTGGTTTGATCACTTCAAAGTGGGACCAACAACTGATAAGTGTCCTGACCCAGTTTTATGATCCCCTGTATCATTGCTTCACCTTTCAAGACTTCCAGCTGGTCCCTACCCTGGAAGAATTCTCTGATTTGCTTGGTATCCCTGTTTTGGAACAGACTCCATTCACTGGTTGAGAGAAGACTCTTAGGCCTGAAGAGATTGTTGCAGTCCTTCCCTTGACCAAAGAAGAGGTAATGGCTAATTGGGAAACTAGAAGTGGAGTTAAGGGCTTCTTAGTTAAATTTCTGGTTGGCAAAGCTAATAGTTTCTGGGATGACTTAGACTTCAAGGCGTATGAAGACATTCTGGCTCTTTTAATCTATGGTCTGGTATTGATTCCCAATCCTGATACCTTTATCAATATCTATGCCATAAGGATCTTCATGTCTCGGAACCCTGTACCCACTCTTTTGGGTGATATCCTGCAACAACTCTATGCTCGTACTGCCCGAAGACGGGGAACTCCATGATGTTGTGCTCTTTTGTTAGTGAGGTGGTTTATTTCGCACCTTCCTAAGTTTGTGCTGAAGAATGAAGAAGGAAAGGGTTGGGCTCATAGGTTAATGTCTCTCACTGATAATGACATCATTTGGACACTCAGAGGTTTGGATGAGGTAGCTGTTATTGATCGTTGCGGAGAATACCCTAATGTTCCATTGATCGGTACCCAGGGAGGAATCTCTTATAATCCATGTTTAGCTCTCCGTCAGTTTGGAAGAGCCAGAAGAGTAGGGCCTCATGAGATGTTGGTTCCTCACTTCAGTTTTGAATTTCAGGTAGGCAGTGACAAACTGCGCCATGGATTCATTAAGGCTTGGGACATAATTCACAAAGCTGACCCACATGAGTTGGGACCGAAGACTTCTCTACCCTTGGAACCCTATTGCAGATGGGTCCACATCCGTGCTCAGAAGTTAGGTATGTCATACGAAGCTGTCAGGCCTATCATTCTTGAATCTCCTGATGAAGACGGGGTTCCTCCAACTGTCCTCCCTCCTCAGATACCCACTGATGTTGATACACTAAAGAGATCTTTGGCGCAGCTACAGGAAGAACGGGATTTTTATCGGGAAAAGTTCAACGAACAAGAACGGAAGATCCAGAAGCTGACTAAGCAATTGGAGGAAGAGCGGATCCTGAATGACTATATCCGTACTGAGGAGAGGAGACCATGGGAGCACTGATGAGCTTAGGAGATTTCTTTTACAGTTTTTATTTCCTTTTCAGTATTTTCATTCTTGTAATGCCCAAGGGCAAGTTGTTGAACAATTTAAAAGTTTGAATCTAATGAAGTGTGTTTCTTTTTGTCTACAAAGTTGAATCCCGATTGTCTTTGAAAACATAAAACATATGCATCTCATTGCATCATATGCATAACAGGTACCCCTTTTTCCACAGGTTGCTTAATCTTCTTCGCTGTTTATTTGAACAGTCATCATGAATCCTGAATCATCCAATGAGCAAGCTATCAAGGCCCTCCAGGCCCAGAACGCCCAGTTTCAAGAGCTGGTCATGAGCTTAGCCCAAGGTCAACAAGAGTTGAAGACTCTGCTCTTGAAGAAGAAGAAGAAGAGGACTGCGCTGTTCAACACTGGACGCAGGTTTGGGAATACACTACATAATGAGGCTGATCAGGCTACTTCCTCTGCAGAGAAAGACAGTCCCCAAGGGGGAAGGGCTCCTAGTCCTGCGGTCTCCGGCAACGAGACAGATTACAATGACGAACAGTACCCTCTTGTTGCAGACAGATACAAGCAACTAGAGGACCGTTTAAGTGCCATGGAGATTCAAAATGTGTCGGGGTTGGATTTAGGAGATTTAGGTTTATCTTCTGGGGTGGTGATCCCACACAAGTTCAAGGCGCCTGCCTTTGCAAAGTACGACGGGGCTTCCTGTCCTAAGCTGCATCTTAGATCATATGTAAGGAAGATCCAACCTTACACTGCAGACAAGAACCTATGTATCCATTTCTTTCAGGATAGCCTTTCGGGGTCTCAACTCGAATGGTTCTATCAGCTGGATGGAGCCAGTATCCGAAACTGGGAAGATTTGGCTACCGCATTTTATAAACAGTATCAGTACAATTCTGACCTCGCTCCTACGTGTACCCAGCTTCAGGGTATGTCATTGGGAACGGGCGAAGGATTCAAGGAGTATGCGCAAAAGTGGAGAGACCTGGCTGGAAAGGTGCAGCCTCCTTTGACTGACCGCAAGCTTGTTGACATGTTCCTAGGGACCCTGTCTGGTCCATTCTTCAATCATCTGATTGGTAATTCTTCTACTTGGTTTACGGATTTGATCTTGACTGGTGAGAGGATAGAAACTGGTATCAAGTCTGGGAAGATACAGAAAGGTGCCTCCGCGAGTACTAAGAAGAAGCCTTTCAAGAAAGAAGCCAGTTCTGTTTATGGTCCCAGAAGACAAGATAAGTCGGAACGCCGCCAAGCTGTCAATGCATTGGTAATTTCAAAGCCTGTTGCTGCTCCTCAGCAGTATAATCAACAAAGGGGTGAGAGGCCCAAAAGGAAGTACACTTGGCTTAGCATGACCCTGTCTCAGATTTTGCCGCAACTTCTATCAACCAATCTGGTGACTGTCAAGGAAGCTCCGAAGGTGGTGAACACAGCTTCTCCAAAATACAACCCCAACGCCCGTTGCGCTTATCACTCTGATAGCCCCGGGCATACTACGGACGATTGCTGGGCTCTGAGGAATAAGGTTCAAGACCTTATTGATGCTAAGGAAATACAGTTTGAGGCGCCCGAGAGGCCCAATGTTGTGACCGCTCCCATGCCCCAACATGGAGTGAATGTTGTGGAAGAAGACCGATATGTAGCCTCCGTGGAAGAGATTGTTACTCCGTTATCGACTTTTAAAAGGAATCTGTTGCTAGCTGGTTTATTTCCGGGATATGGTGAAGATTGCCTTCTATGTGCTGTTTCGCCTTTTGGTTGTCCTTTGCTGAAATCAGGTACCCAAAGCCTGATGGATAGCAAAGAAATCTTGTTCGAGAAGATTGTCGTTCCTGCTGTCCCTGCTGAAGAAGTTTCTATCGTCACTATTTTCAACAAACCTCCTGAGGCTCCCTCAAAGAAGCCTGTCAAAATCATGTCCACTCAGAAGATTGCTCCCATCATCATCACTGTTCCGGGGCCCCTCCCCTATACATCCGACAAAGCTGTCCCATGGCACTATGGGGCATATGTTTATGCGCTTGGAGTGAAGCAAGAGTTTGATACAAGTACTGATGTCAGTAACATCACCGGGCCTGCCAAAATTACTCGCAGTGGTAGGCTGTTCTCGCCAGATATTGCGCCACCAGCTATTCAGAAACCCCTTATCGTCACACCCGCAAGTGTGCATGTTCCACTTCCTAATCAAGTTCATGTTTCTACCCCTGCTGCCGAGTCATCTGACGCTCGGGGAAAAGGGATTGCTACTGATTTACCTGCCCTGAAGGAGGCGCCGAAGACAACCACTGTTGAAGCCTCCCAGCAAGAGATGGAGGAGATCCTCAAGATTATCAAGAAAAGTGATTTCAATGTTGTTGAGCAGCTGGGGCATACCCCATCAAAAATTTCTATGCTATCACTGTTGTTGTGTTCAGAGGCCCATGCCAAGGCCCTGATTTCCTTCCTGAAGACGGCCCATGTGCCACAAGAAACGTCTGCTGATCAATTTACTGATTGCATGGCCAACTTGATTGCCGATAATGGTTTGGGCTTCTCTGACGCCGATCTGACCGCCAAAGGGAAAAACCATAATGACGCCCTGCATGTCTCTATTGAATGCAGGGGCACTACTCTTGCCCATGTGTTGGTAGACACCGGTTCTTCATTGAACGTATTACCCAAGAAGGCCCTAGACAGATTGGATTGTGAGGGTCTGGAGCTCAAGCCCAATAACATTGTTGTCCGAGCCTTTGACGGTTCGAAAAGGATGGTACATGGTGAAGTTGACATTCCAATCAGGGTTGGTTCTCAAGTTTTTTATTATACTTTCTATGTGATGGACATCCGTCCATCCTACTCTTGTTTGCTGGGTCGTCCATGGATCCACAAGGCTGGAGCTGTGACCTCCACACTACATCAAAAGCTTAAGTACCCAGTCAGAGGAAAGATTGTTACAGTCCAAGGGGAAGAAGAGTATATGGTCAGCCACCTCAACTCGTTCCGGTACATAGAAATGGATGGGGAATTCATTGAGACTCCATTCCAACACTTTGAAGAGGTGCCTCAGACATTGGCGTCAACTGAAACTATGATTGAAGACCCTCCTTTGAAAATGGCTTCCTTAAAGGATGCCCGGTGTTGTACCCCAAAATTCGCCCTCCCTTTCTTCAGGAAACCATCTTAGATTTTTCAAAATCCCCTGAAACAAATCCAAGTCCTGAGTTATCCTTTTGCCCAAGCAAGTCACTTACAAGAGCAAGATGATCTCACAAACTCCAGAAACAACGCTTTCATCTTGAGGAAAATCAAATTCTAAGTGCTTAAAATGTTTCTATAAAATAAGTGTTTTTAGAAAAATCAGCGCTTCAGAACTTCTGGACCCATTCCAGATGAAGACGGTCATAAGTTGCAAGTTTGGCTCAGCATGGTCAGAAGTTGGCTCTTCAGCAGCTACATCAGTTCAATCAGAAGTTGTAAACGTGGTTCAGAGTGTAAGCCTCAGACAGAACATGCCCCTTCAGCAGTTACACAAGCTCAGTCAGAACTTGCTAAAGGAATGCAAGAGAAACATGAAAGTATAAAGGCTCCTTCAGAATAGGTTAAAGTCAGAAGATGAAAGGTCAGAGGGATAGGTGTCACATTGATACAGAATCTCTAAGTTCAGGTTGTCCAGAAGTAGATCCAAGGAACATACCAGAAAACCAGGAGAATCTCCAGAGCTTGCTAAGACAACAGGTAGCCAAGGCCAGAGCATGGTTTACGCTGCTGATTCAACAACCAGAATGTTGGTATTGACAGGTCTTGTCACCATTTAATGACCATTAATGCCTCCAACCACTCCTGAGCATTCACGTGTGGCTTGGAAAATGCTTTTGCACAGATTCTGGCATGGGTCTTCACGCCACCGCCCATTTCAGAGGTCACTTCCCCCAATCTACGCCTGCTGCTGCTACCTAGGCTGAAAAATAGCTGTTATCACAACTTCCCAGGAATTTATGTCAAAGAACAAAGATTCAAACTCTGTTGGCGCCTTAAATGTTCAAGGCATCCACAAGAACTTTGCCTATAAATAGAGAGCTTTCACCACTGCAAAAGACGTTCAAGAAAAGAAACAGAAAAATTGCTAAGAGAGAAACGAAACTCCTAGCAACATAACATCCTGAAACTCTGTCAAAATTTCCAGCTTTGTTTCATAACTTTAAGTTTCTTACCTTCAACTTCATCAAACATCCAGCTCTTTTCTGTAAACCAAAAAACGTTCTTTCCAAACTTCTGACCTTATACACGTATACACCTTCACTTCCCCTTTTCCAAATCTATCCAGAACACCACCAGAACCAAAAGCTAACTTCCACCCACCACCTTCCAGACAGTCAGGTAAGCACCTGCTGACCCTCACCACACTGTTAAGCATCATCAACTGTACATATTCAAGTGACATAATGTAAATGTTCATGTTATTGCTGTTTATGTTCTGAGGACTCTCATACCTCAGAACGTTCTGAGCCAGTTTAGGACTTGCCTGTGACCTTGGTGATTCTGACCTCTGAGACGTTTTGCTATTTTGCTGGATCTGTTCCAAATATGTTTTCTGTTTTATGGAGTAACAACAGGATTGCAGATGTTCTGATTAGTGCAGGAAAAAGCCAAGTGCTGACTTTGACGTTAGCACATCTGAAGCATGTTTTGCTGTCAATGACATCAGAACCTCTGAGAGTTATTGCCTTTTCAGCAGAATCTGAACTTCTGGGTTCTCCACTAACAAACTTCTGCCTTGCAGCGCAGGGAAATCAGAACTTCTGGTTTCCCCACTAACAGGGTTCTATTTTGCAGGTTCTAGAGTCAGAAGTTCTGACTCATCCAGTTTCACCAACAGGTTGATCATCTGACAGCGGATCTGGGTCAGAACTTCTGATGGCCTCCCAACAGCACGCGGGCTCCCTCTCTCTCTCTCTCTATATATCTTGTTTTTCTCTATTTTCTTTTTTGTCTATTTTTCTCGTTGAACCCCCCATGTACAAATGTGTATCCCCCTCCCCTAACTATTGTAATAGCGTAGGATTTTACATTTCCGCTTCTTATTGCTAGTAATTAGGACGTGTATGACAAGATAAAATCAATGAAATAGAAAAACCTAATTCAAAGAAAAACTCTTGTATGCAATAAAACACACTTGCACACTAACACCCCTAGGGTTATATCCACTTGTTGCCTTTCAAAATTGGGCCATATTGCATGTTAGGTCTCTTTGGGCAAAATAAACACAATTCAAATGATCATAGTCCCCCGATGACGCTTTCGAAAGTTGCCTAAAAAATGATCAAGTCCCTTAAGGAAAATGCCCAAAGATACTTGGCACCATTGCACTTATGGTCTAAACGATGACCCGCGCCTGTCCCTCTCACATCCTAACACAAGATTGTCCACCAAATACAATGGTGGAACAAACTTGTTAAAAGGGTTAAAACATAACAAAACCTTTAAGGAAATTAGGGTAGATCGCTCTTAAGTACTTGTCAAACTTGCAAAATAAAAACACTTGCCTGTTTTTTTTTCACACCTCGCAACGCTTTCAAAACAAACTTTCAAAAACAAAATGAAAACCTTTTCAAAAGACATACACCTTTGTATACATCCCAACATGGATCATTACAATGGTTGCCACCACATTGGCCTCTTTTCAAAACATTTTTCAAACCCACACACAAAGCACCATTTAAAACAATTGAAAACAAAAGGCAAGTGATTTAAGCAAGTAACTAAGAGCCCATGGATAGCCATGGATAGAAAGGGTGCTAATACCTTCCCTTTCTATAATCTACTCCCCGAACCCAAGAAAACATCTCAAAGGTTTTTGCTGTGCTTTTTAAACCTTTCCTTAGGATAAAATAAAAAGTCGGTGGCGACTCTTGCTAACCGCAACATCTGCGAAAACAAACGCAAAAACTCATAGTCAGTTCTCCCACCGTATCACAGAACTGGCGACTCTGCTGGGGAATTGTTTTAAAAGTGGAGTAACCTTAGGGCTTAGATCACCCTCTTGCATGACTAATTGTTTGATTTGCTTGCTTTATACTTTGGCTCTATTGTTTGGGTTTACAATCCTCCACCCGGATTTTGGGAAACATTCATAGATAGCAATACGTTGTGGAAACTGTGCGGGGTATACCGACACGGTCTAAGCAATAGCTATATTAGTGCGACATATTTGTGAGTACCGGTAACCCTTGAGTTCAATCAAGGAGAGTACGGGGCCGCTGAGTGATTTCACTAAGCACTAATGACCTAGAACCTTACTTGACCATCTTGGCCTTTCATTAGGGGTAGTGAGATGACCGGCTTTGGTGCAGTCCGAAGTTGGTCGATACTCGATACTACACTCATTGAGGGTTGTTTTCTTGGAATATTTTGGTCGCTAGTTAAGTGGCTAAACCGAAACAATGAACATTGAAAACAATCCAATGATATTGAGCTCCTTAAAACCCGGTTACTATTTATAGGACAGTTTTTTTAAGCCAACTACACTCAAGAGGGTACTTACCTATGAAACCCCATGCAAGCCTGAAACTAGGGTTTGGTGTGATTTACTTGTACATATGTTTTGTGCATACATCATAAACATCATGAAGCATCATATGCATTTACTAACCATTTCAAGGGTTTTGGATCTTCATCTTTGTTCTTGTTTTGCAGGACATGGAGATTCCTCGCAGAAATACCATTCAAGTCAGCCTTGTGAGAATCTCTCCTCAACTCAAGGAGCTCACCTCAAGAATTCCGGAAAATTCATCCTTCAGTGAAAGACATGGTAGACTGCTCAGCCTAGTTAACGCCAACATTGAAGAAGACATGATAAAAGTGCTATTCCAGTTCTTTGACCCTCTTCACCATTGCTTCACTTTCCCTGATTATCAGTTGGTACCCACTTTGGAGGAGTTTTCTCAACTCCTGAGAATTCCTATCCTTAATCAACTACCCTTCAACGGTACGGAGAAGGAACCAAAGCCTGAGGATGTTGCTCGAGCACTACATCTACAACCATCTGAAATCAAGGGGCATTGGGAAACCAGAAGCAGCGTCAAAGGATTCTTAGCCAAGTTCTTGTTTGAGAAGGCACAAGAATGTTGGAACTCATTGGACCTACAAGCCTTTGAAGAGGTTGTGGCACTCCTTATCTATGGGTTGGTCTTGTTCCTGAATCCTGACCAATTGATAGATGTCAACGCTGTCAAAATCTTCTTGTCCAGAAACCCAATACCAACATTGCTTGGGGACATCCTTCACTCATTTTACACACGAACAATGAGAAAGAGGGGTGTTCTCATGTGCTGTACTCCTCTCCTCGCAAGGTGGTTTATTTTGCACCTTCCCCAATTTGTCTTGAAGAATGATCAAGGTACAAGGTGGTCCCAACGATTGATGGCTCTTACTCATTCTGATGTACATTGGTGTTCTCGGTCTAGAGAAAATATCATAATTATCGATCGTTGCGGAGAATTTCCTAATGTTCCTTTACTTGGAATTAGAGGGGGTATCACCTACAATCCTTGCCTAGCTTTGAGGCAATTTGGATATGCCCGGAGGGACGGCCCTCATGATATGTTGATTCCTAGCTTAGTTTTTGACTTCGACAACGATGCGCAAGGACTTCGTCAAAGATTCATCAGAGCTTGGGGAAAACTCAACAAGGTTGATAGCAAGACTTTGGGACACAAGAACTCCATCCCTCTTGAACCTTATCTCAAATGGGTACGAGCCCGAGCCCAAAGATTGATGATGCCTTATCCTCATATTCTCCCTGTGATTAAAGAGCCCGTCAATGAAGGAGAGATTTCCTACACCATCCTACATCCAGACATGCCTACATCGTGGGAGGAAATGCAGAAAAGCTGGATTCAGCTCAAGGAGGAACGTAATACTTTTGAGGCTAGCTTCTACACCAGTGAGAAGAAGATTCTAGAGCTTACCCGCCGACTCCATGAGCAAGAGGTCCTCAACACCTACATCGCACCAAAAAGGATGCGCAATGTCTTTCTACCCTGAGAAATTATTTTGTAATTTTTGACCCATGGGTCATTTATGTACTGACAAATCTTTTCTTATTAAAATGACGTGCGTTCCTTTTGTCTACAACAATTGTGAATTTCCAAAACCCTTGAATGCATTGCATAGATAGCATCTCATGCATCATGTGCATAACAGGTACCCCTTTTTTTCTACAGGCTGCTTAATCTTCTTTGCTGTTTATTTGGAACAGTCAGTCATCATGAATCCAGACTCATCCAGTGAGCAAGCAATCAAGGCCCTTCAGGCCCAAAGTGCACAGTTTCAAGAGATGGTCCTAAGCCTAGCCCAGGGTCAGCAAGAGTTGAAGACTCTACTCATGAAGAAGAAAAAGAAAAAGAGGACCGCGTTGTTCAACACCGGGCGCAGATTTGGGAACACACTCCATAATGAAGCTGATCCAACTACTTCTTCTGCTGAGAAAAACAGTCCCCAAGGGGGAGGAGCTCCTAGTCCCGCAGTCTCCGACAACGAGACGGACTATAACGACGAACAATACCCACCTGCTGCTGACAGATACAAACAATTGGAGGACCGCTTGAGCGCCATGGAAATTCAGAATGTGCCGGGACTGGACTTCGGAGATTTGGGGTTATCTTCTGGGGTAGTGATTCCACACAAGTTTAAGGCGCCTGCCTTCGCCAAATATGATGGGGTCTCCTGCCCAAAGCTGCATCTGAGGTCGTATGTAAGGAAAATCCAACCTTATACGGCGGATAAGAACCTCTGGATTCACTTCTTCCAAGATAGTCTCTCGGGGTCACAGCTTGAATGGTTCTACCAATTGGATGGAACTAGCATCCGACACTGGGAAGATTTGGCAACCGCATTCTACAGACAATACCAATACAATTCTGATCTCGCTCCTACGCGTACCCAACTTCAGGGTATGTCTCTAGGAACGGGTGAAGGGTTCAAAGAGTACGCTAAAAAATGGAGAGATTTGGCTGGCAGGGTGCAGCCTCCATTGACTGATCGGGAGCTGGTTGATATGTTTCTAGGGACGTTGTCTGGTCCGTTTTTCAATCATTTGGTTGGTAACTCCTCCGCTGGGTTTACAGATTTGATATTGACGGGAGAAAGAATTGAAGCTGGCATCAGGTCAGGAAAAATACAAAAGGCTGCCTCTACAAGTGCTGAGAAGAGGCCGTTTAAGAAAGAAGCAAGTGCCGTCTATGGTCCTAGAAGACAAGTCAAGCCCGAAAGTCGCCAAGCCGTCAATGCTTTGGTCATCTCAAAACCTGTTGCTGCTCCTCAGCAGTACAATCAACAAAGAAGTGAAAGGCCCAAGAGGCAGTATACTCGACTGAGTATGACCTTATCTCAAATTTTACCCCAACTGTTATCCACCAACCTGGTGACCCTTAAAGAAGTTCCTAAGGTCGTCAACACTACGTCTCCTAAGTATAACCCGAATGCCCGGTGTGCTTATCATTCTGATGGTCCCGGGCACACTACTGATGATTGCTGGGCCTTGAGAAACAAAGTACAAGATCTGATCGACGCAAAGGAAATTCAGTTTGAAGCCCCGGAGAGACCAAATGTTGTAACTGCTCCTATGCCCCAGCATAGGGTAAATGCCATTGAGGAAGAAATATATGCTGTTTCGGTAGATGAAGTTGTTACCCCTCTGAAGACCGTCAAGAAGAACCTACTGCTGGCCGGTTTATTTCCGGGTTGCAGTGAAGGTTGCCTGCTCTGTGCTATTTCCCTATCTGGTTGTCCCTTGCTGAAGATAGGCATCCAAAGCCTAATGGATAGTAAGGAGATTTTGTTTCAGAAGTCTGTTGTTCAAGTAGTTCCGATAAGAGAAGTTTCTGTGGTTACCATCTTCAAAAATCCAATCAAGGCTCTCCCGAAGAAGCCTGTTCAAATCTTGACTGTCGCACCTGTGATTGTTACTGTTCCGGGGCCTTTCCCCTACGTGTCTGATAAAGCTGTCCCTTGGCATTATGGGGCAGACGTATATGTGAATGGAATCAAACAGGAATTTGACATTGGCGCCAGTATCTGCGATATCACTGGTCCAACCAAGGTCACCCGCAGTGGCAGGCTCTTCTCGCCTGACATTGCACCGCCCGCCATTCGAAGACCCCTCCTTATAAAACCTGCAAGTTTACCTGTTCCTGCTGCTGATCAAGTTGTTTCCCCTGCTGCTGAGTCCTCAAATGCTCGGGGCAAAGGGATTGAAGAAGAGCCTGCCCGGACGGAGGCACCAATACCCGTAAATGCTGAGGCCTCCCAACAAGAAATGGAGGAGATTCTGAAAATAATAAAGAAAAGTGATTTCAATGTTGTCGAACAGCTAGGGCATACGCCCTCCAAGATCTCCCTGATCTCCTTATTGCTATGCTCTGAGGCCCATGCTAAAGCCTTGATTTCATTTCTCAAGACGGCCCATGTACCACAGGAGACATCTGCAGTCCAATTCGCTGATTGTGTAGCAAACCTGACAGCAGACAATGGCTTGGGGTTTTCAGATGCTGACCTAACCGCGAAGGGAAGAGACCACAACGATGCCCTGCATGTCTCTATCGAATGCAGGGGCACTACTCTGGCGCATGTATTGGTGGATACTGGTTCTTCCTTGAATGTTCTACCGAAAAAGGCTTTAGACCGTTTGGATTATGAAGGCCTGGAACTGAAGCCCAGCAATATCATCGTCAGGGCCTTTGACGGTTCAAAAAGGATGGTTCATGGAGAGGTTAACATCCCTATTCGTGTGGGCTCTCAAGTATTTGACTCTACTTTTTATGTGATGGATATACGTCCCTCGTACTCTTGTCTACTGGGTCGACCTTGGATCCATAAAGCTGGGGCAGTGACCTCCACCTTGCACCAGAAGCTGAAGTATCCCGTCAGGGGAAAGATTGTCACTGTGCAAGGAGAAGAGGAGTATATGGTGAGCCATTTGAATTCCTTCAGATACATTGACATGGATGGGGAGTTTATTGAAACCCCCTTTCAGCATTTCGAGGAGGTGCATCCAATTTCAGCAGCAGCAGAGGCAACAATTGAAGAGAATGTTTCCTTGAAGATGGCTTCCTTAAGGGATGCCCGGGCTGTGGTTCAGAAAGGCAATTGTGCAAGCTGGGGTCAGCTTCCCGACTTCACTCAGAAGAACGACAAGTTTGGGCTGGGCTTTACTGCAGAGGCTCAGAGGGTTGTGCGCAAAGAGAAGATCAGAAAGGCTCCGGTGTTTATCTCCAGCTCAAGGGTGAATGCTATCGAGGAGGATGTAGAGGAAGCAGAGTTTGACAGTTGGGTCTACCCGACCACCAGCGACGGACCAAGCAACTGGACGGCAAAGGATTTTACCCCTATCACATTTGTCACGCAGTAATTGATTTCTTTTGATTTCCAATTTGTAACAAACAATATGAAACTTTGTTGGCTCGGTGTCCTACCCGGGGCATCGTAGCTCCATTTGTGAGGGCTTTTTGTATGACATTTTCATATATCATCAATCAAAACATTGGACGTTTGTTGCATTTCAAATCTTGCGCTCTTTTCCTTTCTGTGTTATATATACTGTAAAACAGCTATATTTACACACACTCACTTATACAGGTTTCAATCCACTCTGGATCTCACTGGTAACAGCTCTGCTACCGCCAGTTATGACTTCGAAAATCCGATCAACTTGGCCGAGGACGAAGGTGAAGATGATTGCGAAGTGCCTGGTGAACTCGCAAGACTGCTGCTCCAGGAAGAGAGGGCTATTCAGCCACATGAAGAGCATGTGGAAACAATTAACTTGGGTACTGAGACAGATAGGAAAGAGGTCAAGATTGGTGCCAATCTAGAGCTTAGCGTGAAGCAACGATTGATCCAGATGTTACAAGATTACATGGAAATTTTTGCTTGGTCCTATGAAGATATGCCTGGTTTGGATGCCGACATTGTAATTCACCATCTGCCAACCAAGGAAGATTGCCCTCCGGTAAAGCAAAAAGTCCGACGGATGCGTCCAGAGATGTCCGAAAAGATCAAGGCCGAGGTTATGAAACAGTTTGATGCCGGATTCCTTGCAGTGACTTCATACCCTCAGTGGGTTGCCAATGTAGTGCCAGTACCGAAGAAGGACGGTAAAGTCAGAATGTGTGTCGACTACAGGGATCTGAACAGGGCCAGCCCCAAGGATGACTTCCCCCTACCTCACATTGATGTCCTTGTTGACAATACAGCTCAACACAAGGTGTTCTCCTTCATGGATGGTTTTTCAGGGTATAATCAGATCAAGATGGCTCCAAAGGATATGGAGAAAACTACATTTGTGACTCAGTGGGGCACCTTCTGTTATAAGGTCATGCCATTCGGATTGAAGAATGCCGGGGCAACCTATCAACGTGCCATGGTTGCTTTGTTTCATGATATGATCCATCATGAGATTGAGGTATACGTTGATGACATGATCGCAAGGTCTCAAACTGAGGAGGAATACCTTGACCATCTGAGGAAGTTATTTGACCGACTCAAGTTATACAAGCTGAGGTTGAATCCCAACAAATGCACCTTTGGGGTAAGGTCCGGAAAATTGCTAGGTTTCATTGTAAGTGATAAAGGTATTCAGGTGGACCCTGCCAAGGTAAAAGCCATACAAGAGATGCCGACTCCAAAAACAGAGAAAGAAGTCAGAGGCTTCCTAGGACGACTGAATTACATTTCCCGATTCATCTCGCATCTGACTGCTACTTGTGAGCCAATCTTCAAGCTGCTGAAGAAAGATCAAGTAGTACGCTGGAATGATGAATGTCAGGCCGCCTTTGAAAGAATAAAGGAATATCTCCAAGAGCCACCCATTCTTATGCCACCGATGGAAGGAAGACCTCTGATACTATACCTGACAGTACTTGACAATTCAATGGGGTGTGTGCTGGGACAGCATGACGAGTCTGGCCGAAAAGAGCACGCTATTTATTACTTGAGCAAAAAGTTTACCGACTGTGAATCTCGTTACTCACTGCTTGAGAAAACTTGATGCGCTCTTGTATGGGCTACTCGCCGGCTGAGACAGTATATGCTGACTCACACTACTTTATTGATTTCAAAGATGGATCCCATCAAGTACATATTTGAAAAGCCCGCTCTGTCTGGAAGAATAGCGAGATGGCAAATGATCTTAACAGAATATGATATACAGTATACAACTCAGAAAGCAATTAAAGGAAGTGTACTGGCAGATCACTTGGCACACCAACCTGTGGACGATTACCAATCATTGAACTTTGATTTTCCGGACGAAGACATCATGGTGGTAACTGACTGTGAAGTACCTGGACCGGATGAAGGACCTGAGGAAGGATCCCGATGGTCTATGCACTTCGATGGAGCCTCCAATGCTTTGGGTAACGGCATCGGCGCTGTAATCATATCTCCCAAAGGAACCCATACTCCACTCACCGCCCGATTATGTTTCAACTGCACCAACAACATGGCAGAATATGAGGCATGTATCATGGGTTTACAAGCTGCAATCGACTTGAGGATCAAATTTCTAAGTGTCTTCGGAGATTCCGCTCTCGTAATCAATCAGATCAAAGGCGAGTGGGATACGAAACACCCGAATCTTATCCCTTACAAGGAGTATGTGTCAACCTTGCTCCCCCACTTTGAAGAAATAACTTTTGAGCACTTCCCAAGAGAGGAGAATCAGCTAGCGGACGCACTAGCTACGATGTCTTCAATGTTCAAAGTTAAATGGGACAATGAGGCTCCCCGAATCATCATCTGGAAGTTGGATGAACCGGCATACTGCTGTGAGCTCGAGGCTGAGAAGGTTATTGAAAAACCCTGGTATCATGAGGTGAAGAGGTACTTGGAAACTCAGGAATACCCGGAAGGTGCATCTGTCAACGATAAAAAGTTCATGAGGAGGTTTGCCGCGAAATTATTCCTCAGCAACGGCATTCTCTACAAGCGGAATCATGATTCAACTCTGCTACGTTGTGTGGATAAGGCTGAAGCAGAGAAGATTATGATGGAATTACATGAAGGCACGTTTGGAACACATTCCAGTGGACACACCATGGCTAAGAAAATCCTTCGGGCAGGATATTTCTGGTCCACAATGGAAGCCGATTGTTACCAACATTCCCGAACTTGTCATAAATGCCAGATCTATGCTGACAAGGTGCATGTCCCTCCGGTTCCTTTGAATGTCCTGACGGCACCTTGGCCTTTCACAATGTGGGGCATCGATATGATCGGTGAGATCCGACCGACGACATCCAATGGGCATCGCTTCATCTTGGTGGCAATCGATTACTTCACGAAATGGGTTGAGGCAGCATCCTATGCCACAGTAACCAAGAGCGTCGTGGCACGTTTCATCCGGCATAATCTGATTTGTCGGTACGGTGTCCCGGAAAGAATCATTACGGACAATGGTACCAATCTCAATAACAAAATGATCACTGAACTCTGTGAATAATTCAAGATACAGCACCACAATTCTTCTCCCTACCGGCCGAAGATGAATGGAGCTGTAGAGGCAGCCAACAAAAATATCAAGAAAATTGTGCAGAAGATGACAGTGACCTATAAAGATTGGCACGAGATGTTACCATTCGCTCTTCATGGGTACCGCACCTCAGCCAGAACGTCAACCGGGGCAACTCCCTTCTCCTTGGTCTATGGAATGGAAGCAGTCTTGCCAATTGAAGTCCAGATACCCTCTCTCCGGATAATGAAGGATGCAGACTTGAATGAAAACGATTGGATCCAGACTCGACTTGATCAATTAAATCTGATTGACGAAAAGAGGCTCACTGCTATCTGTCATGGTCAAACGTATCAAAAACGGATGATCGGGGCATTTAACAAGAAAGTCAGACCGCGAGAGTATCAAGTTGGGGACCTGGTAATCAAACGCATCATCCTTCCTCAAAGTGATCCCCGGGGAAAATGGACCCCTACTTACGAAGGTCCATTTGTGGTTAAACGAGTGTTCTCAGGAGGAGCCATGATCCTAACCACCATGGATGGTGACGACCTTCCTCACCCCGCCAATGCAGACATAGTGAAAAAATACTACGCATAAATAAAAGACCCGCTAGGTTGACATACCTAGGCAAAAATAAGGGCTTCCCGGCGAACCAAAAGGGTTCGGGCAAAAATAAGGGATGAAATGAAAAAAATCTGTACACCCGGCAAGTCGAAAACCTGAAAAGGCGACTTGGGCAAAAATGGGTATCCCGGTGGACTGAAAACCCGAAAGGGCGGTCCAGGCAAAAATTAGGGATGGAGCGTAACACTATGTCTCATTGGATCACATCGCATCCAGAATTCAGTATCAACTACCTGGCTCAGACTTCGGCATCGACCAATCAGCTTCATCTTCAACTAGGCAGCAAAGTGATGAGACGCCCGGAGACATAAAGGCAATAGCAGAGTTGGAACCCAGTGGGATCGTTCACATAGCTGTTTTATTTCCGTTTCAAAATTCTATGATATTTGGCGGCGTCCTCTTACTAGGATGTCAGCCTCTTGTATAAAAACGCCTATTCACAGGCGAAGTCTAAATCAATACAAATTCACTGGTTCATACAAATTACCATTGTTTTCCTTTTCCTGTTTTGTCTTGCGAAGAACGTCCAATGTTCATTTTTGATATATGCATTTGACATTAAATTGCTGATTCATAAATATTTGCATATGAAACAAGAGATTGATTACCGGTGACATCAGAGACAGGGGGAATTGAAGTTGTCTGATGCGGTCGGGTTGCTTTGTCCGCCAAGGTACCAAGGTAGATTCGACTGAATGCGACTAAATCATCTCAACTCCCCGCAGAGTAAGACAAGATTCGGCAATACTTTCCCCAAGCAGAGTTGTTTCCCTATCAATCCTGAAAAAGGCACCACATTCCCCAGCGGAGTATAGGCATTCGTCAGCAAGCATCCCCGGCAGTCTTGATCTAAGTTTGTGACCTGGCGAAATACGGACACCCCAGTAGAACCATTTACCAGCACAATTCCAAAAGTTTCCCCAGGAAAGTGGGATTCTTGTCCCCAACAGGTCTTGAAGCTTATCCCCAGTAGATTCTGGAAGCTTATCTCCTGCGAAATACGGACGTCTCTCCCTAACTTTATTCAGAGTCATTCCTCACAAAGGCTTATAACTGGGTTATCCTCAGCTAATCGCCACAGAAGATCGCCCCCAACAAAGTTCTTTCAATCCCCAGCGGATTTTATCTTTGGTATCCCCAGCGGATTTTATCTTTGTTATCCCCAGTGGAGTCCATCATCGAAACCCTCAGCGAAGCTCTCATCAAAACTTCAGCAAAGTATCTCGGCCACTGGGCAACTCCCCAGCCGATCGTCAAAGACCTATTTTCCTAAGACGAAGATACATTCATAAGCATTTCACACTTTCATACATCTTGCTTACATACATGATAAAGTGCATACAACACTATCTCATGTTGAACATCATGACATCATGCATATCATACATCATGACATTGCGTACAACTTATGTTTTTGCCTTTTCAGGGAAAAAGACGATCCCAAAAACAACATTTCCAGACTCGATTCCTGTATCTAGCCAGGGCACGTCTGAAGAGTTCGAAGATTCGATTCCTGTATCCAGCCAGGGCACATCTATCAACTGTCTATTTCCAGACTCGATTCCTGTATCTAGCCAGGGCACGTCTGAAGAGTTCGAAGATTCGATTCCTGTATCTAGCCAGGGCATATCTATCAACTGTCAGTTTCCAGACTCGATTCCTGTATCTAGCCAGGGCATGTCTGAAGAGTCCGAAGATTCGATTCCTGTATCCAGCCAGGGCACATCTATTAACGACTATTTCCAGACTCGATTCCTGTATCTAGCCAGGGCACGTCTGAAGAGTTCGAAGATTCGATTCCTGTATCCAGCCAGGGCACATCTATCAACTATCACGTTTCCAGACTCGATTCCTGTATCTAGCCAGGGCACGTCTGAAGAGTCCGAAGATTCGATTCCTGTATCCATCCAGGGCACATCTATTAACGACTATTTCCAGATTCGACTCCTGTATCCAGCCAGGGCACATCTGTGAGCAACCGATTGTAGATTCGATACCTATATCTAGCCAGGGCACAGCTGCATAAGGAGATTGAAGATCAAACACCTGTAACAAGCCAGGAAAACATCCGTCTTTCTCAAATATACAAATTTCTCGCTAAGGAATCTCTTATGCGATCGACACTTCCAAATGGCATCTATAAGCCCATTCCCGACAAGGTTCTGTCACGTCTCCAGATGGCATCTATAAGCCCATCTCCCTATCTACCGCCTCTCCAAATGGCATCTGTAAGCCCATTCCCGCCATCACATTACAACAACAACAACTGTTTACAAACTGCTCTCAAACGTTTATAAATCTGAAACGTTGCTCACTGTTTACAACAACAACTTTCCTTTGGTGGAAAAACCGGACTATTGGCCTGAATACAACGGCGATATAGTTTGGCACAATGACCAAATGCGAAGGAACAAGAAGGGTCGTCCCAAAAGCAGGCGCATCACAACAGAAATGGACGATCTTGACAGGTTGGAAAGAAAGTGTGGTTTATGCCGTCAGGTCGGACACAATCGCAAAAACTGTCCGAATCGGGTGTCTGGCTCGACCACATAAATATTGTAATACAATAAATCTTTTCAATATTTGTGTTGTAAACATTAGGGTTTTCCGTTAATAAAACTGTTAACACAATTTAAGAAATTCAATATAGGAAATTACATTAGGGTTTTCGCGTACAACAATGATTAACGATATTCAATCTAGGAAATTACAATTGTTAACACAATTTCATCTGACCCATGCATCATCAGCATTACATCACTGTCTGTTTTGACTTCCTCTAACCACACATTAGGTCTTCCTGTCGCATGCGAGGTTGTTGTTCGTTTTCGCTGGATCCTTCGAATTTTTCCCCCTCCGCGATGTCTCCATCTAGCCACCACATCAACTCCCGCTTCAGACGCTCCATGGAGTGAATGTGCCAGAATTTCATTTTCATCGCAGGTTTCATGGCGGAGAATATAACGTAACCATCTCTGCTAAAAATCATAGGCGACGTCATTACGCAAATAACGGAGTACAAAATAAAAATAAAGTGCGAGAAAGTGTGATAAATTTCAAAGAAACGCACGAATTATTTATAAAACAGCATTTTGCCCTAGTTTTGCCCTAGGCGCCAAGTGAGATGGCGCCTCCTCTCATTTTTAAGGAGCATGCGCCATCTCACTTGGCTAAAAGACAAGGGAGGCGCCAAGTGAGATGGCGCCTAGGGCAAAACCCTAGGTGCATGCGCCAATTGAGATGGCTCCTCCTTTGTGGAGCCATCTCAAACATGGTTATTTGCGTAATTTTTTCCGGAACCCGGTTATTTGCGAAATATTTTTTTAATACATGGTTATTAATAAAAAAAATTCTTATTTTTAACTTTTGATTTTTGTTTCTGACTTATTTATTTTTGTCAAAGCATAAAAAATATTAAAAATATTTTTCTCACATTTTTTGCATTTTATTTGATATTTATTTTGTTTCATATGGTTTAATATGTAAATAAATACATAATGCCTTTTATTTAAAAATACAAAAAATAATACAAACACTTTTATTTTCTGATTTTATTTTATTTTACCTTTTGAAAACATTTTATAAAAAAATATATTTTTTTTGTAAATGTTAAATATTTTATTTGTGTACATATTTAATATATTTATCATATAATATAAATATTTACATATTTATTAGGATATTTAGGATAAAAATACAAAAAATATATATTTTTATTTTTATTAATATTTAACATTAAAAATACCTTTTTGACAAATATACTTCTCTTTTATTTATTTTTTGTATATAATTAGTAAATATGGTATATAATACATAATAAATAATTAATACCTTTTATTTAGCAAAATTAGGGTTTTTGCCCTAAACATGAAAATATTCAAAAATTAACTTTCTTTTAATTATTTTTATTTTATTTGTGAATAAAATATACACTTACACAAAAATACCTTCACATACATATTGCTTTATTCTTATACATCTTTATATTTACATTTGCGCAATTCGATTTGGTTGTAAATATTGGACACTACTCTCCTATGAAGTCTCATCCCCATTTAAACATTTGTACCCCCATTCCCATGATTATTGTGTAATAATTTAGGACCTTTAAATTCCGCATTTAAAAGTTTTCTAATTATACCATGATAGAATTAGGGTTTTGTATGCAAAAATTAACCAAAAATAGTTTGACCTAAATTCAAGATAAATAAGCATGAAAATGGACAACACCAATCACACTTGCACCCCCCTAGGGTTATTCCACTTGTTGCCGTCAATAATGAGCCATATTGCATGTTGAGTATCTTTGGCAAAACAAAATAATTCAAATGATCATAGTCCCTCGACGACGCTTTCAAAGGTTGCCTAAACAAATGATCAAGTCCCTTAAAGAAAAATTGCCCAAAAATACTTGGCACCATTGCAATCATGGTCTAAACGTTGACCCGCGCATGTCCCATTTACATCCTAACACAAGATTGTCCACCAAATACAATGGTGGAAAAAAATTGTTAAAAGGGTTAAAAACATAGCAAAGATCTTTGAGTAAATTTAGGAGTAGATAGCTCTTGGTTACTTTCCAACTTGCAAAACAAAAACACTTGCCTATTTTTCAAAACACACTTCACAACACTTTCAAAACAACTTTCAAAAAAACATTGAAAACTTTTCAAAAGACGTACACCTTTGTATACATCCCAACATGGATCATTACAAAGGTTGTCACCACATTGGCCTCTTTTCAAAACATTTTCAAACCCACACACAAAGCACCATTTCAAACAATTGAAAATCAAGGCAAGTTTATCTAAGCAAGTAACTAAGAGCCCATGGATAACCATGGTAGAAAGGGTGCTAATACCTTCCCTTTCTATAATCTACTCCCCGAACCCAAGAAAACATCTCAAAGGCTTTTGCTGTGCTTTTTAACCTTTCCTTAGGATAAAATAAAAAGTCGGTGGCGACTCTTGCTCAACCGAAACATTTGCGAAAACAAACGCAAAACCTCAAGTCAGTTCTCCCACCGTATCACAGAACTGGCGACTCTGCTGGGGAGAACTTAAAAGTGGAGTAACCTTAGGGCTTAGATCACCTTTGTTTTCAATTGTTTGCTTTGTTTGCTTTTATATTTGTGGGCTTTGTATCGGAGTTTCATAGATCCTAACCCGGATCTGGGGAATACCCTTTTAGGTAGCATAATCTATGAGGGACCTGTCTGGCGTAGACCGACATGGGTGAAGCAGTGGCTACATTTGTGTGACACCTTGGTCTGTATCGATATCCCTTGTGTTGCAACGAGGAGAATAAGGGTCTTCTAAGGAGTCATTAAACACCAATCGACCTTAGAACCTTAAATTGACCCAACTTGGCCATAGAACAGTAGCAGTATGCTACACTCATTGAGGCTAAACTCTCGCGATGGTTCTGGCCGCAAGAAAAGATTGCGATGCTGGAGTTATGACCGATTGAGGGTAGTCAATGATATTGAGATCCTCTAGAACCCGGTTACTTTTGGTAGGACAGGTTTTAACCAACGAAACTAAAAGAGGGTAATACCTAAACTTCATGCGGGCCTAAACCCTAAGGGTTGTCTTGTGTGACTTGTGTGCCTTATCATGCTTGCCTTTGTGAATACTTATGGTGTGCTTCATCATAGCATCATACCATCATACCATTACATGCATCTTGCATAAGGACTGACCCATTTCAAAGACAAGAGGGTTTCATCTTTGCTCTGTTTTGTAGGACATCATGATGCCCGTGCGTAGGAATACTATCCGGCTCAACTTTGTTCAACCACCAACTTTGCTCAAGGAATTGGTTGGTAGGATTCCAAACACCACTTCCTTCATCAAGAGGCATGGTTCTCTCCTTGGTTTGATCACTTCAAAGTGGGACCAACAACTGATAAGTGTCCTGACCCAGTTTTATGATCCCCTGTATCATTGCTTCACCTTTCAAGACTTCCAGCTGGTCCCTACCCTGGAAGAATTCTCTGATTTGCTTGGTATCCCTGTTTTGGAACAGACTCCATTCACTGGTTGAGAGAAGACTCTTAGGCCTGAAGAGATTGTTGCAGTCCTTCCCTTGACCAAAGAAGAGGTAATGGCTAATTGGGAAACTAGAAGTGGAGTTAAGGGCTTCTTAGTTAAATTTCTGGTTGGCAAAGCTAATAGTTTCTGGGATGACTTAGACTTCAAGGCGTATGAAGACATTCTGGCTCTTTTAATCTATGGTCTGGTATTGATTCCCAATCCTGATACCTTTATCAATATCTATGCCATAAGGATCTTCATGTCTCGGAACCCTGTACCCACTCTTTTGGGTGATATCCTGCAACAACTCTATGCTCGTACTGCCCGAAGACGGGGAACTCCATGATGTTGTGCTCTTTTGTTAGTGAGGTGGTTTATTTCGCACCTTCCTAAGTTTGTGCTGAAGAATGAAGAAGGAAAGGGTTGGGCTCATAGGTTAATGTCTCTCACTGATAATGACATCATTTGGACACTCAGAGGTTTGGATGAGGTAGCTGTTATTGATCGTTGCGGAGAATACCCTAATGTTCCATTGATCGGTACCCAGGGAGGAATCTCTTATAATCCATGTTTAGCTCTCCGTCAGTTTGGAAGAGCCAGAAGAGTAGGGCCTCATGAGATGTTGGTTCCTCACTTCAGTTTTGAATTTCAGGTAGGCAGTGACAAACTACGCCATGGATTCATTAAGGCTTGGGACATAATTCACAAAGCTGACCCACATGAGTTGGGACCGAAGACTTCTCTACCCTTGGAACCCTATTGCAGATGGGTCCACATCCGTGCTCAGAAGTTAGGTATGTCATACGAAGCTGTCAGGCCTATCATTCTTGAATCTCCTGATGAAGACGGGGTTCCTCCAACTGTCCTCCCTCCTCAGATACCCACTGATGTTGATACACTAAAGAGATCTTGGGAGCAGCTACAGGAAGAACGGGATTTTTATCGGGAAAAGTTCAACGAACAAGAACGGAAGATCCAGAAGCTGACTAAGAAATTGGAGGAAGAGCGGATCCTGAATGACTATATCCGTACTGAGAAGAGGAGACCATGGGAGCACTGATGAGCTTAGGAGATTTCTTTTACAGTTTTTATTTCCTTTTCAGTATTTTCATTCTTGTAATGCCCAAGGGCAAGTTGTTGAACAATTTAAAAGTTTGAATCTAATGAAGTGTGTTTCTTTTTGTCTACAAAGTTGAATCCCGATTGTCTTTGAAAACATAAAACATATGCATCATATGCATAACAGGTACCCCTTTTTCCACAGGTTGCTTAATCTTCTTCGTTGTTTATTTGAACAGTCATCATGAATCCTGAATCATCCAATGAGCAAGCTATCAAGGCCCTCCAGGCCCAGAACGCCCAGTTTCAAGAGCTGGTCATGAGCTTAGCCCAAGGTCAACAAGAGTTGAAGACTCTGCTCTTGAAGAAGAAGAAGAAGAGGACTGCGCTGTTCAACACTGGACGCAGGTTTGGGAATACACTACATAATGAGGTTAATCAGGCTACTTCCTCTGCAGAGAAAGACAGTCCCCAAGGGGGAAGGGCTCCTAGTCCTGCGGTCTCCGACAACGAGACAGATTACAATGACGAACAGTACCCTCTTGTTGCAGACAGATACAAGCAACTAGAGGACCGTTTAAGTGCCATGGAGATTCAAAATGTGTCGGGGTTGGATTTAGGAGATTTAGGTTTATCTTCTGGGGTGGTGATCCCACACAAGTTCAAGGCGCCTGCCTTTGCAAAGTACGACGGGGCTTCCTGTCCTAAGCTGCATCTCAGATCATATGTAAGGAAGATCCAACCTTACATTGCAGACAAGAACCTATGTATCCATTTCTTTCAGGATAGCCTTTCGGGGTCTCAACTCGAATGGTTCTATCAGCTGGATGGAGCCAGTATCCGAAACTGGGAAGATTTGGCTACCGCATTTTATACACAGTATCAGTACAATTCTGACCTTGCTCCTACGTGTACCCAGCTTCAGGGTATGTCATTGGGAACGGGCGAAGGATTCAAGGAGTATGCGCAAAAGTGGAGAGACCTGGCTGGAAGGGTGCAGCCTCCTTTGACTGACCGCAAGCTTGTTGACATGTTCCTAGGGACCCTGTCTGGTCCATTCTTTAATCATCTGATTGGTAATTCTTCTACTTGGTTTACGGATTTGATCTTGACTGGTGAGAGGATAGAAACTGGTATCAAGTCAGGGAAGATACAGAAAGGTGCCTCCGCGAGTACTAAGAGGAAGCCTTTCAAGAAAGAAGCCAGTGCTGTTTATGGTCCCAGAAGACAAGATAAGCCGGAACGCCGCCAAGCTGTCAATGCATTGGTAATTTCAAAGCCTGTTGCTGCTCCTCAGCAGTATAATCAACAAAGGGGTGAGAGGCCCAAAAGGAAGTACACTTGGCTTAGCATGACCCTGTCTCAGATTTTGCCGCAACTTCTATCAACCAATCTGGTGACTGTCAAGGAAGCTCCGAAGGTGGTGAACACAGCTTCTCCAAAATACAACCCCAACGCCCGTTGCGCTTATCACTCTGATAGCCCCGGGCATACTACGGACGATTGCTGGGCTCTGAGGAATAAGGTTCAAGACCTTATTGATGCTAAGGAAATACAGTTTGAGGCGCCCGAGAGGCCCAATGTTGTGACCGCTCCCATGCCCCAACATGGAGTGAATGTTGTGGAAGAAGACCGATATGTAGCCTCCGTGGAAGAGATTGTTACTCTGTTATCGACTTTTAAAAGGAATCTGTTGCTAGCTGGTTTATTTCCGGGATATGGTGAAGATTGCCTTCTATGTGTTGTTTCTCCTTTTGGTTGTCCTTTGCTGAAATCAGGTACCCAAAGCCTGATGGATAGCAAAGAAATCTTGTTCGAGAAGATTGCCGTTCCTGCTGTCCCTGCTGAAGAAGTTTCTATCGTCACTATTTTCAACAAACCTCCTGAGGCTCCCTCAAAGAAGCCTGTCAAAATCATGTCCACTCAGAAGATTGCTCCCATCATCATCACTGTTCCGGGGCCCCTCCCCTATACATCCGACAAAGCTGTCCCATGGCACTATGGGGCATATGTTTATGCGCTTGGAGTGAAGCAAGAGTTTGATACAAGTACCGATGTCAGTAACATCACCGGGCCTGCCAAAATTACTCGCAGTGGTAGGCTGTTCTCGCCAGATATTGCGCCACCAGCTATTCAGAAACCCCTTATCGTCACACCCGCAAGTGTGCATGTTCCACTTCCTAATCAAGTTCATGTTTCTACCCCTGCTGCCGAGTCATCTGACGCTCGGGGAAAAGGGATTGCTACTGATTTACCTGCCCTGAAGGAGGCGCCGAAGACAACCACTGTTGAAGCCTCCCAGCAAGATATGGAGGAGATCCTCAAGATTATCAAGAAAAGTGATTTCAATGTTGTTGAGCAGCTGGGGCATACCCCATCAAAAATTTCTATGCTATCACTGTTGTTGTGTTCAGAGGCCCATGCCAAGGCCCTGATTTCCTTCCTGAAGACGGCCCATGTGCCACAAGAAACGTCTGCTGATCAATTTACTGATTGCATGGCCAACTTGATTGCCGATAATGGTTTGGGCTTCTCTGACGCCGATCTGACCGCCAAAGGGAAAAACCATAATGACGCCCTGCATGTCTCTATTGAATGCAGGGGCACTACTCTTGCCCATGTGTTGGTAGACATCGGTTCTTCATTGAACGTATTACCCAAGAAGGCCCTAGACAGATTGGATTGTGAGGGTCTGGAGCTCAAGCCCAATAACATTGTTGTCCGAGCCTTTGACGGTTCGAAAAGGATGGTACATGGTGAAGTTGACATTCCAATCAGGGTTGGTTCTCAAGTTTTTTATTATACTTTCTATGTGATGGACATCCGTCCATCCTACTCTTGTTTGCTGGGTCGTCCATGGATCCACAAGGCTGGAGCTGTGACCTCCACACTACATCAAAAGCTTAAGTACCCAGTCAGAGGAAAGATTGTTACAGTCCAAGGGGAAGAAGAGTATATGGTCAGCCACCTCAACTCGTTCCGGTACATAGAAATGGATGGGGAATTCATTGAGACTCCATTCCAACACTTTGAAGAGGTGCCTCAGACATTGGCGTCAACTGAAACTATGATTGAAGACCCTCCTTTGAAAATGGCTTCCTTAAAGGATGCCCGGTGTTGTACCCCAAAATTCGCCCTCCCTTTCTTCAGGAAACCATCTTAGATTTTTCAAAATCCCCTGAAACAAATCCAAGTCCTGAGTTATCCTTTTGCCCAAGCAAGTCACTTACAAGAGCAAGATGATCTCACAAACTCCAGAAACAACGCTTTCATCTTAAGGAAAATCAAATTCTAAGTGCTTAAAATGTTTCTATAAAATAAGTGTTTTTAGAAAAATCAGCGCTTCAGAACTTCTGGACCCATTCCAGATGAAGACGGTCAGAAGTTGCAAGTTTGGCTCAGCATGGTCAGAAGTTGGCTCTTCAGCAGCTACATCAGTTCAATCAGAAGTTGTAAACGTGGTTCAGAGTGTAAGCCTCAGACAGAACATGCCCCTTCAGCAGTTACACAAGCTCAGTCAGAACTTGCTAAAGGAATGCAAGAGAAACATGAAAGTATAAAGGCTCCTTCAGAATAGGTTAAAGTCAGAAGATGAAAGGTCAAAGGGATAGGTGTCACATTGATACAGAATCTCTAAGTCCAGGTTGTCCAGAAGTAGATCCAAGGAACGTACCAGAAAACCAGGAGAATCTCCAGAGCTTGCTAAGACAACAGGTAGCCAAGGCCAGAGCATGGTTTACGCTGCTGATTCAACAACCAGAATGTTGGTATTGACAGGTCTTGTCACCATTTAATGACCATTAATGCCTCCAACCACTCCTGAGCATTCACGTGTGGCTTGGAAAATGCTTTTGCACAGATTCTGGCATGGGTCTTCACGCCACCGCCCATTTCAGAGGTCACTTCCCCCAATCTACGCCTGCTGCTGCTACCTAGGCTGAAAAATAGCTGTTATCACAACTTCCCAGGAATTTCTGTCAAAGAACAAAGATTCAAACTCTGTTGGCGCCTTAAATGTTCAAGGCATCCACAAGAACTTTGCCTATAAATAGAGAGCTTTCACCACTGCAAAAGACGTTCAAGAAAAGAAACAGAAAAATTGCTAAGAGAGAAACGAAACTCCTAGCAACATAACATCCTGAAACTCTGTCAAAATTTCCAGCTTTGTTTCATAACTTTAAGTTTCTTACCTTCAACTTCATCAAACATCCAGCTCTTTTCTGTAAACCAAAAAACGTTCTTTCCAAACTTCTGACCCTATACACGTATACACCTTCACTTCCCCTTTTCCAAATCTATCCAGAACACCACCAGAACCAAAAGCTAACTTCCACCCACCACCTTCCAGACAGTCAGGTAAGCACCTGCTGACCCTCACCACACTGTTAAGCATCATCAGCTGTACATATTCAAGTGACATAATGTAAATGTTCATGTTATTGCTGTTTATGTTCTGAGGACTCTCATACCTCAGAACGTTCTGAGCCAGTTTAGGACTTGCCTGTGACCTTGGTGATTCTGACCTCTGAGACGTTTTGCTATTTTGCTGGATCTGTTCCAAATATGTTTTCTGTTTTGTGGAGTAACAACAGGATTGCAGATGTTCTGATTAGTGCAGGAAAAAGCCAAGTGTTGACTTTGACGTTAGCACATCTGAAGCCTGTTTTGCTGTCAATGACATCAGAACCTCTGAGAGTTATTGCCTTTTCAGCAGAATCTGAACTTCTGGGTTCTCCACTAACAAACTTCTGCCTTGCAGCGCAGGGAAATCAGAACTTCTGGTTTCCCCACTAACAGGGTTCTGTTTTGCAGGTTCTAGAGTCAGAAGTTCTGACTCATCCAGTTTCACCAACAGGTTGATCATCTGACAGTGGATCTGGGTCAGAACTTCTGATGGCCTCCCAACAGCGCGCGGGCTCCCTCTCTCTCTCTCTATATATCTTGTTTTTCGCTATTTTCTTTTTTGTCTATTTTTCTCGTTGAACCCCCCATGTACAAATGTGTATCCCCCTCCCCTAACTATTGTAATAGCGTAGGATTTTACATTTCCGCTTCTTATTGCTAGTAATTAGGACGTGTATGACAAGATAAAATCAATGAAATAGAAAAACCTAATTCAAAGAAAAACTCTTGTATGCAATAAAACACACTTGCACACTAACACCCCTAGGGTTATATCCACTTGTTGCCTTTCAAAATTGGGCCATATTGCATGTTAGGTCTCTTTGGGCAAAATAAACACAATTCAAATGATCATAGTCCCCCGATGACGCTTTCGAAAGTTGCCTAAAAAATGATCAAGTCCCTTAAGGAAAATGCCCAAAGATACTTGGCACCATTGCACTTATGGTCTAAACGATGACCCGCGCCTGTCCCTCTCACATCCTAACGCAAGATTGTCCACCAAATACAATGGTGGAACAAACTTGTTAAAAGGGTTAAAACATAACAAAACCTTTGAGGAAATTAGGGTAGATCGCTCTTAAGTACTTGTCAAACTTGCAAAATAAAAACACTTGCCTGTTTTTTTTTCACACCTCGCAACGCTTTCAAAACAAACTTTCAAAAACAAAATGAAAACCTTTTCAAAAGACATACACCTTTGTATACATCCCAACATGGATCATTACAATGGTTGCCACCACATTGGCCTCTTTTCAAAACATTTTTCAAACCCACACACAAAGCACCATTTAAAACAATTGAAAATAAAAGGCAAGTGATCTAAGCAAGTAACTAAGAGCCCATGGATAACCATGGATAGAAAGGGTGCTAATACCTTCCCTTTCTATAATCTACTCCCCGAACCCAAGAAAACATCTCAAAGGTTTTTGCTGTGCTTTTTAAACCTTTCCTTAGGATAAAATAAAAAGTCGGTGGCGACTCTTGCTAACCGCAACATCTGCGAAAACAAACGCAAAAACTCATAGTCAGTTCTCCCACCGTATCACACCCGGGATGTGATTGAGAAGGGCGAGTGCGCAAACTGGGGCCGACTTCCTGACTTCACTCCAAAGACTGACAAGTTTGGCTTAGGCTTCACTGCAGAGGCTCAGAAGGCTGTTCGTAAGGCAAGAATTGGAAGACCTCCCGTGTTCATCACCAACCCGGGAGTGAATGCTATTGAAGACGACGTGGAGGAATCAGAATTCGACAGCTGGATCTACCCAACAACCAACAGTGGACCAAGCAACTGGACTGCCAAGGACTTCACACCTATTACTTTTGTCACTCAGTAATGAACTCTTTTGTTTTCAATTTGTAACAAACAATATGTTGAAACTTTTATGGCTCGGTGTCCTACCCGGGGCACCGCGGCTCCCTTTGTGAGGGCTTTTGTATGCCATTTTCATATATCATTAATCAAAACATTGGACGTTTGTTGCATTTCAAAATCTTGCGCTCCTTTTCTTTCTTTATTATATATCGCGAAACAGCTATATTTACACACACTCACCCATACAGGTTCTAATCCACTCTGGATCTCACTGGTAACGACTCTGCTACTGCCAGTTATGACTTCGAAAATCCGATCAACTTAGCCGAAGACGAAGGTAAAGATGATTGCGAAGTGCCTGGTGAACTTGCAAGACTGCTACTCCAGGAAGAGAGGGCCATTCAGCCACATGAAGAGCCAATGGAAATGGTAAATCTGGGTACTGAGACAGACAGAAAGGAAGTCAAGATTGGTGCCAATTTAGAGCTCAGTGTGAAACAACGGTTGATTCAGATGCTGCATGACTACATGGAAATCTTTGCTTGGTCTTACGAAGACATGCCTGGGTTGGATACCGACATTTTGGTTCATCACCTGCCTACCAAGGAAGACTGCCCTCCGGTAAAACAAAAGGTCCGCCGTATGCGTCCAGAGATGTCCGAGAAAATCAAAGCTGAGGTTATGAAACAATTTGATGCCGGGTTTCTAGCAGTAACTTCTTACCCTCAGTGGATAGCCAACGTGGTTCTAGTGCCGAAAAAGGATGGTAAGGTCCGGATTTGTGTTGATTACATGGATTTGAACAGGGCGAGCCCTAAGGATGATTTCCCTCTGCCTCATATCGACATTCTGGTTGACAATACTGCTCAGCATAAAGTTTTCTCCTTCATGGACGGCTTCTCCGGTTATAATCAGATCAAGATGGCCCCTGAAGATATGGAGAAGACCACTTTTGTTACTCAGTGGGGCACTTTTTGCTACAAGGTCATGCCTTTTGGGTTGAAAAACGCTGGGGCAACCTACCAACGTGCCATGGTTGCTTTATTTCATGATATGATCCATCACGAGATAGAAGTATACGTCGACGATATAATTGCAAGGTCCCAAACTGAGGAGGAACACCTTGACCATCTACGGAAGCTGTTTGACCGTCTGAAGTTGTACAAGCTGAGGCTGAACCCGAACAAATGCACCTTTGGGGTGAGATTTGGAAAATTGCTAGGCTTCATTGTGAGCGACAAAGGTATTCAAGTGGACCCTGCCAAAGTGAAAGCCATACAAGAGATACCAACTCCTAAGACAGAGAAAGAAGTCAGAGGCTTTCTAGGACGGTTGAATTACATTGCCCGATTCATCTCACATCTAACTGCTACCTGTGAACCAATCTTCAAGCTACTGAAGAAGGATCAAGTAGTACGTTGGAACGATGAATGTCAGGCTGCTTTCGAAAAGATCAAAGAGTATCTCCAAGAACCACCCATTCTTATGCCGCCGGTTGAAGGGAGACCTCTAATACTATACTTGACGGTACTTGACAATTCAATGGGCTGTGTGCTGGGGCAGCATGACGAGTCTGGCCAAAAAGAACACGCTATTTATTACTTGTGCAAAAAGTTTACTGACTGTGAGACCCGGTACTCACTGCTCAAGAAAACTTGCTGCGCTCTGGTATGGGCTGCTCGTCGGCTGAGATAGTATATGTTGACTCACACTACTCTGTTGATTTCAAAAATGGACCCAATCAAGTACATATTCGAAAAGCCTGCTCTGTCCGGAAGAATAGCCAGATGGCAAATGATCTTGACAAAATATGACATCCAGTACACGACTCAAAAAGCAATCAAGGGAAGTGTATTGGTAGACCATTTGGCACACCAACCGGTGGACGATTACCAGTCGTTGAACTTTGAATTTCCAGACGAAGATATCATGGTAGTGACTGATTGTGAAGTACCTGGACTGGATGAAGGACCTGAGGAAGGATCTCGATGGTCTATGCACTTTGACGGAGCCTCAAACGCTTTGGGTAATGGAATCGGCGCTGTGATCATATCCCCTAAAGGCACTCATACTCCACTTACTGCCCGACTATGTTTCAACTGCACCAACAACATGGCGGAGTATGAGGCATGTATCATGGGTCTTCAAGCTGCAATTGATTTAAGGATCAAGTTTCTGAGTGTCTTTGGAGATTCCGCTCTCGTGATCAATCAGGTCAAAGGCGAGTGGGATACGAAACACCCAAACCTTATTCCTTACAAGGAGTATGTGTTGACGTTGCTTCCCCACTTCGAAGAGATAACTTTTGAACACTTCCCAAGAGAGGAGAATCAGTTGGCAGACGCGTTGGCTACAATGTCTTCTATGTTCAAAGTCAAATGGGACAACGAAGCGCCCCAGATCATTATCTGGAAATTGGATGAACCTGCATATTGCTGCGATCTCGAGACCGAAGAGGTAACAGAAAAACCCTGGTATCATGAGGTGAAGAGGTACTTGGAAGCTCAAGAATACCCCGAGGGCGCATCTGTTAATGACAAAAAGTTTCTGAGAAGGTTTGCGGCAAAGTTCTTCCTCAGCAACGGCATTCTCTACAAGCGAAACCATGACTCAACCTTACTACGTTGTGTAGATAAGACCGAAGCAGAAAAGATCATGGCAGAACTACATGAAGGTACATTCGGAACACATTCCAGTGGACATACCATGGCAAAGAAAATCCTTCGGGCAGGATATTTCTGGTCCACAATGGAAGCCGACTGTTATCAGCATTCTCGGACGTGTCATAAATGCCAGATCTATGCTGATAAAGTGCATATTCCTCTGGTTCCTATGAACTTCTTGACAACACCTTGGCCTTTTGCAATGTGGGGCATCGATATGATCGACGAGATCCGACCTACGGCATCCAACGGGCACCGCTTCATCTTGGTAGCGATTGATTATTTCACGAAGTGGGTTGAAGCAGCTTCCTATGCTACCGTAACCAAGAACGTCGTGGCACGGTTCATTCGACACAACCTGATCTGTCGATATGGTGTACCTGAGAGGATCATTACGGATAATGGTACCAATCTTAACAACAAGATGATCACTGAGCTCTGCGAGCAATTCAAGATACAGCACGATAATTCTTCTCCCTACTGGCCGAAGATGAATGGGGTTGTAGAAGCGGCAAATAAGAATATCAAGAAGATTGTGCAAAAGATGACAGTGACCTACAAAGATTGGCATGAAATGTTGTCGTTTGCTCTTCATGGGTACCGTACCTCAGCACGGACGTCAACAGGGGAAACCCCCTTTTCCTTGGTCTATGGCATGGAGGCAGTCTTGCCTATTGAAGTCCAGATACCCTTTCTTCGGATAATGAAGGATGCAGACTTAAGCGAAGATGACTGGATCCAGACTCGGCTTGATCAATTAAACCTAATTGACGAAAAGAGACTCACTGCTATTTGTCATGGTCAGACGTACCAAAAACGGATGATCAGGGCATTTAACAAGAAAGTCAGATGACAAGAGTATCAAGTCGGAGACCTGGTAATCAAGCGCATCATTCTTCCTCAAAGTGATCCCAGGGGAAAATGGACCCCTACGTACGAAGGGCCATTTGTGGTTAAACATATCTTCTCGGGAGGAGCCATGATTCTAACTACCATGGATGGTGACGACCTTCCTCACCCCGCCAATACAGACATAGTAAAAAGATACTACGCATGAACTACGGACCCACTAGGTTGACACACCTAGGAAAAAATAAGGGCTTCCCGGAGAACCAAAAGGGTTCGGGCAAAAATAAGGGATGAAATGAAAAAAATATGTACACCCGGCAAGTCGAAAACCTGAAAAGGCGGCTTGGGCAAAAATGGGTATCCCGGTGGACTGAAAACCCGAAAGGGCGGTCCAGGCAAAAGTTAGGGATAAAGCGTAACACTATGTCTCATTGGATCACCTTGCATCCAGAATTCGGCATCAACTATCGGGCTCAGACTTCGGCATCAATCAATCAGCTTCATCTTCAACTAAGCAGCAAAGTGATGAGACGATTGAAGGCATAGAGGCGATAACAGAGTTGGAACCCAGTGGGATTATTTTTCACATAGATGTTTTGTTTCCTTTTCAAAATTGTATAAACCCTATGTTGTTCGGCGGCGTTCTCTTACTAGGACGTCAACCTCTTGTACATAAAACGCCTATTTACAGGAAAATTTCAAAATCAATACAAGTTCACATTTCTCAAACAAATTATCCATTGTTTTTCCTTTTTCTGTTTTGTTTTGCGAAGAACGTCCAATGTTCATTTTTGATATATGCATTTGACATTAATTGCTAATCGTGGTTAGTTGCATGCGAAACAAAGGATTGATTACAGGTGACATCAGAAACATGGGCAATGTAGAAATGTCCAAGCAGTCTAGTTGCTCTATCTGCCAAGGTACCAAGGTAGGTTCGGCTGAAGAACGTAACCAAGTCACCTCAACTCCCCACAGAGTAAGGCAAGATTAAGAAATACTTTCCCCAAGTAGAGTTGGTTTCCTATCAGCCCTGAAAAGGCACAATTCCCCTAGCAAGTCAACGATACTCTCCTCAAGCAGAGTTAGTCTACTGTCAGCATTAAGGAAGTTGGGTATCCCCAGAAGATCTCAACATTCCCCAGCGGAGTATAGACATTCCTCAGCAAGCATCCCCGGCAGTCTTAATATAAGATTGTTCCCCGGTGGAATCATCCCCAAGTACAACCTAAAGTTTCCCCAGGAGAGTGGAATCCATATCCCCAGCAGGTCTTGGAGCTTATCCCCAGTAGATTCTGGAAGCTTATCCCCTGCAGAGTATGAATGTCCCTCCCCGGTTTCATTCAAAGGTTATTTCCCCACCAGGGTATAACTGGGTTATCCTCAGCTAATTACCACGGAAAGTCCGTCCTCGGCGAAGTTCTTCCTACCCCCAGCGGAGTTCATCAAATTCTCCAACATAACTTATCAGCGGAATCCCCAACGGAGTTTATCGTTGAAATCCCCAGCGAAGCTCTCATCAAAACCTCAGCGAGGTATCTCCTCCACAGAGTAATTCCCCTCAAAGTAATCTCTCCAACAAGTTTATTCCCCAACAGAGTCATCTTCTCCTACCGGTTTATTCTTGTAACCATTATCCCCAGCGGAAGCAAAGAACTCCACTCTTCAATATCAGCCCAGGATTTGATTCCCCAGCCAGTCGTCAAGGATTTACTTTCCTAGACGAAAATACATTCATAGACATTTCGCATTTCATACATCCTGCTTACATACATGACAGAGTGCATACAACACTATCTCATTTTGAGTATCATGACATCATGCATTTCATACATCATGACATTGCATTTAACTAATGTTTTGTCTTTTCAGGGAAAAGTCAATCCAAAGATGATTACTATCAATTATCACAATTCCAGATTCGATACATGTATCCAGCCATGGCACATCTGTCGACAACATTTTCCAGATTCGATTCCTGTATCTAGCCAGGGCACATCTGTGAGCAACCAATTGTAGATTCGATACCTGTATCTAGCCAGGGCATATCTGCATGAAGAGTTTAAAGATCAACCCCTGTAACAGGCCAGGAAATTATCTTTCATTCTCAGGTCATAGGTCGACACCTGTATCCAGCCAGGAAAGCTATCTCTACCAACCTTTCGACCAATTCCAGATTCGATACCTGTATCCAGCCAGGGCATATCTGTAGACGACAATTCCAGATTTGATACCTGTATCCAGCCAGGGCACATCTGTCGACAACATTTTCCAGATTCGATTCCTGTATCTAGCCAGGGCACATCTGTGAGCAACCAATTGTAGATTCGATACCTGTATCTAGCCAGGGCATATCTGCATGAAGAGTTTAAAGATCAACCCCTGTAACAGGCCAGGAAATTATCTTTCATTCTCAGGTCAGAGGTCGACACCTGTATCCAGCCAGGAAAGCTATCTCTACCAACCTTTCGACCAATTCCAGATTCGATACCTGTATCCAGCCAGAGCATATCTGTAGACGACAATTCCAGATTCGATATCTGTATCCAACCAGGGCACATCTGTCGACAACATTTTCCAGATTCGATTCCTGTATCTAGCCAGGGCACATCTGTGAGCAACCAATTGTAGATTCGATACCTGTATCCAGCCAGGGCATATCTGCATGAAGAGACTGAAGATCAACACCTGTAACAAGCCAGGAAACATCTTCCTTTCTCAAAGTACGCAAGTTCTCGCTAAGGAATCTCCTACACGATCAACACTTCCAAATGGCATCTATAAGCCCATTCCCGACAAGGTTCTGTCACGTCTCCAGATGGCATCTATAAGCCCATCCCCCTATCCACCATCTCTCCAAATGGCATCTATAAGCCCATTCCCGCCATCACATTGCTGATACTCCAGCATGCGAGTGCAAATTTCCATGCACTCTAGTGTCCAATCTCCTTTTACCTTTGAGTCGCGAAAGGCAAACTTGCCAATCTAACTCTTCAGGTCTAAGAAGATTGAATAGGGGCAACTGTTGTACCCTAAAATTTGCCCTCCCATTTCCTCAACATTTTCTCACCACAAGACCCTTGGAGCTCAAGATCCAATTAGGGTTTGCTCTGCTCAAGACTCCTCCTTGCACTGTTGACCCAAATTAGGGTTTGAGTTTGCACAAAGATGTTTTGACCTAAAATGCCTAATATGACTTTCATGCTTCATGTTGGACTCACAAGTTTATCCATACCAAGTTTCAAGCCTTGATTCCAATCTTTGCCCAGTCAATTGGACAGTTGACCTAGAAATCGGCTGTATTGGGGAAAAAGTCAACTGTGGTCAATTGACAGTCAAACCTCATGAAATTTGACCCACATCAACATTATGAACTCATATGAACCATTTGGTCAAGTTTAGATCACAATTCCACAAGAAATTTGATCAGATCACCAAAAGGGCAAAATGGTCATTTTTAGGGTTTTGACTGCACAAAGGCAATTTTTGACTGTTTGACCTAACCAATGGCAAACCAAGCTCATATATGGACTCCAAGACTCAATGGCATTGTCTTGACATGTTCAACAAATTCAAAAGATCCCAAATGCACAAGATTGACAGATGAATTTTCCAGTCAACTGAGCCAAATTTGACTGTATACTGAAAAGTCAAACTTTGACTTTTTGGTCAAAATCAAGTGTCAAGATTAATTTTTCATCAAAACATGCCAAATTATGAAACTTGTTCATCAAGAAACCCAAAATTGCAAATTAGGGTTTAAAATGAAGAATTTTCATAACTTAGAATTTTTCTAAGTTATGAAAATCCCTAATTTTTTCCTAACTTTGTCCCATTTTTTCATCAAGATGAATTTGGATTCAAGGAAAACTCAAAACACGAAAGTTATAGTCCATTTCAAAATCTACAACTTTGATTCACAAAGTTTCCTCAAAAGAAGATTTTAGCTCAAGTTATGATTTTTGGAACAAGGGTGCAAAACATTCTTAACTTAGAAATTTTTTGACCTATTCTAGGCAGGATTTTTGCCTAACTTCATGGCCACTTTTCACATGCTTCCACTTGGAATCTAAACTTGCATTACAAATATGGATTGTAGTACACATTCCAAGCTTTCCAAAATGTCCAAGAACTTCTCAAACACCCTTGTGGTTAGGGAGAATCGAATTTGGCAATATGGGCAAAAGTCACTTTGATTCATGGCCAAAGGCATGTTCATAACTTGTGCATTTTCAAATTCAGCATATGCAAGCTACATTACAGGCCTCTAATCTCATTTACACTCCAAAATTAAATGCTAATCCATTGTGCCAAGATGTTGTTCTATGAGTTTGGTCATTACATGAAGGATTAGTCCTTAATTAGAAAAAGCAAATTATCCATTTTTGTAAAGAGCAACTTTATGTCAAGTTTGCAAATCAAGAGGTACAATGCATATCTTCTAGGCACAAGCTATTGGACATATCCCACTGATCAAGACAAAGCTTTGCAGCACATTTGAGGGGCCTAGAGGAGCCTGTAACAGCACTTGACATTTTTTGCTTAAGTGAGAAGAAACCTTGCATTTTGAAAGAGAACTCACATTTCTGCCAACACAAGCTTAGACAAACTTGTTGTACACATTCCAAATATCAAACCTGAGCTAAGGCACGAGCTAACTACCTTCCATACCTCCCTAAACCTCAAAACACCATTGTACTGCACAGAAACAGGGCATCCCTGCAGTTTGAGGTCCATAACTCAATCCACTCGTGAACTTCTCTAGCTTGATATAGCAAGTTTCAAAGCATACCAAGCATTGGAATAGCATCCTTGGACTTCAAGCAAGTTGTACCAGTCCTCACCTTGCACTGAAAGTACCTCCATTTCCATATACGATCCAAGCTGAACAGGTAAGTTCATGGACTTCCATCTCTCAATCTAGGAAGAGTTAGCTTTAAGTTTGTGAATGAAAAATGTCATACTCATGTCCCTGAAGCCACTCATATCCTCACTTTCCATTTATATTGCATATGCTGAGAGAATATAAGGCCTGAACATTGACAAAAACTTAGGTCAGAAATTGGGGGAGAAGAAATTCTCTCTCATTTCTGAGAGTTAGATCAAGTTTTTTTATATGTATGAACTCGTGACATGATGCTCTACATTTCTTGTGTTATGAGTTTTGCTTAAAAGCCAGGAATCATGAGATAGCAGGAAGCACGTGTTTGCTCTGTTTGAACGTCCAGAGGTTGAAGACAATGTCTATGGGCTGGGCCTGAGATATTTTTCCTTTTTGCACCACATTCTCACACATGCACCCCCTTGGCCCATTGCATTTTATTTTCATTATTTTTAACTTTTGATTTTTGTTTCTGACTTATTTATTTTTGTCAAAGCATAAAAAATATTAAAAATATTTTTCTCACATTTTTTGCATTTTATTTGATATTTATTTTGTTTCATATGGTTTAATATGTAAATAAATACATAATGCCTTTTATTTAAAAATACAAAAAATAATACAAACACTTTTATTTTCTGATTTTATTTTATTTTACCTTTTGAAAACATTTTATAAAAAAATATACTTTTTTTGTAAATGTTAAATATTTTATTTTTGTACATATTTAATATATTTATCATATAATATAAATATTTACATATTTATTAGGATATTTAGGATAAAAATACCAAAAATATATATTTTTATTTTTATTAATATTTAACATTAAAAATACCTTTTTGACAAATATACTTCTCTTTTATTTATTTTTTGTATATAATTAGTAAATATGGTATATAATACATAATAAATAATTAATACCTTTTATTTAGCAAAATTAGGGTTTTTGCCCTAAACATGAAAATATTCAAAAATTAACTTTCTTTTAATTATTTTTATTTTATTTGTGAATAAAATATACACTTACACAAAAATACCTTCACATACATATTGCTTTATTCTTATACATCTTTATATTTACATTTGCGCAATTCGATTTGGTTGTAAATATTGGACACTACTCTCCTATGAAGTCTCATCCCCATTTGAACATTTATACCCCCATTCCCATGATTATTGTGTAATAATTTAGGATCTTTAAATTCCGCATTTAAAAGTTTTCTAATTATACCATGATAGAATTAGGGTTTTGTATGCAAAAATTAACCAAAAATAGTTTGACCTAAATTCAAGATAAATAAGCATGAAAATGGACAACACCAATCACACTTGCACCCCCTAGGGTTATTCCACTTGTTGCCTTCAATAATGGGCCATATTGCATGTTGAGTATCTTTGGCAAAACAAAACAATTCAAATGATCATAGTCCCTCGATGACGCTTTCAAAGGTTGCCTAAACAAATGATCAAGTCCCTTAAAGAAAAATTGCCCAAAGATATTTGGCACCATTGCAATCATGGTCTAAACGATGACCCGCGCCTGTCCCGTTTACATCCCAACATAAGATTGTCCACCAAATACAATGGTGGAACAAAAATGTTAAAAGGGTTAAAAACATAACAATGATCTTTGAGTAAATTTAGGAGTAGATAGCTCTTGGTTACTTGCCAACTTGCAAAACAAAAACACTTGCCTATTTTTCAAAACACACTTCACAACACTTTCAAAACAACTTTCAAAAAAACATTGAAAACTTTTCAAAAGACGTACACCTTTGTATACATCCCAACATGGATCATTACAAAGGTTGCCACCACATTGGTCTCTTTTCAAAACATTTTCAAACCCACACACAAAGCACCATTTCAAACAATTGAAAATCAAGGCAAGTTGATCTAAGCAAGTAACTAAGAGCCCATGGATAACCATGGATAGAAAGGGTGCTAATACCTTCCCTTTCTATAATCTACTCCCCGAACCCAAGAAAACATCTCAAAGGTTTTTGCTGTGCTTTTTAACCTTTCCTTAGGATAAAATAAAAAGTCGGTGGCGACTCTTGCTCAACCGAAACATTTGCGAAAACAAACGCAAAACCTCAAGTCAGTTCTCCCACCATATCACAGAACCAAATGGGTTTTCAGAAACAAATTGAACGAACAAGGAGAAGTAATCAGAAACAAAGCATGACTGGTCGCATAGGGTTATAGTCAACAAGAAGGAATTGATTATAATGAAACCTTTGCCCCAATCGCCAGGTTAGAATCTATAAGATTATTAATTTCTTTTGTTGTACAAAATAACATTTTATTATATCAAATGGATGTTAAAAGTGCATTTCTAAATGGTTATATTGAAGAAGAAGTTTATGTCCATCAACCTCCTGGATTTAATGATTCAAAGCATCCAGAACATGTTTTTAAACTAAAAAAGTCTTTGTACGGTTTAAAATAAGCTCCCAGAGCTTGGTATGATCGTCTGAGTAATTTTCTATTAGAAAAAGATTTTACCAGAGGGAAAGTGGACACAACTCTTTTCAGAAAAACATTTAAAAATGATATTTTAATTTGTCAAATTTACGTTGATGATATAATTTTTGGAACCTCTAATATCTCCCTTGGAAAAGAATTTTCTAAGACCATGCAGGCAGAATTTGAAATGAGCATGATGGGTGAATTGAAATTCTTTCTGGGAATTCAAATCAACCAGACTCCAAAAGGTACTTTCATACATCAGACGAAGTATGTTAAAGAACTTCTGAAGAAATTTCAAATGTAAGAAATCAAAGATGCCAAGACACCTATGCATCCAACCTGTATTCTAGGTAAAGATGAGGTAAGTATAAAAGTAGATCAGAAGCTCTATAGAGGTATGATTGGATCCCTTCTCTATCTGACTGCATCTAGACCTGATATATTATTTAGCGTGTGCTTGTGTGCTAGATTCCAATCAGATCCTATAGAATCTCATTTAACAGCTGTTAAGAGAATTCTTAGGTATCTGAAAGGTACTGCTAATCTTGGTATGTGTTACAGAAGATCACGAGATTACAAACTAGTAGGTTATTGTGATGCTGACTTTGCTGGAGATAGAATTGAAAGAGAAAGCACCTCTGGAAGCTGCCAGTTTTTGGGTGACAATATTATCTCATGGTACAGCAAGAAGCAAGCAAAAATTGCACTATCAACCACAAAAGCTGAATATATATCTTCTGCTGGATGTAGCTCTCGGATGATTTGGATGAAAAGTCAACTAGAAGATTTCAACCTTTATGAAAGTAAGATTCCTATCTTCTGTGACAATACTTTTGCTATTTGTCTTTCTAAAAATCCAATCTTACATTCTAAAGCCAAACATATATAAATTAAATATCATTTCATAAGGGACTATATTCAGAAGGGCATATTAAACTTAATTTTTGTAAAAACAGACCATCAATGGGCTGACATTTTTACCAAACCCCTTTCAGAAGATAGATTTAATTTCATTCTGAAAAATATTTGTATGGAATTATGTCCTGAATAAAATAATATTTATTTTCTGTGTCTGACTTCAGAACTTTCTGAAATGAATGCTCTGATCAACAACTCTTTAGAAGTTAGAAGAGAAGTTGTAACAAAACTATATGAAAGGTTATGGAACATTCTAACACTTCATGTCCAAGTGTAGTTCAGAAATTCATTAGAACCAACAGTTGTTACATGCATCCTTCAGGAGATGAACACGTGGTGTGTTTCTAAAAGGTCAAGCGTGCAAAAGCTACTGATGACGTTCTAGGTAACTGTTGATGATTAGCCATAATCCCACGTTTTCCCTCATTTTTAGCAAATTATTAAATGCAAGTAATGATGAAATTCGTTTTTAAATCCATTTTAATCTTTATTTTAATTATGTCTTAAATACTTTTAATTTCAATTCTAAACCTATTTTCTGAAATTAATGCCTATAAATACTTTTTGAAAAACCCTTTTCATTCTTTACTGTCTCTTTCAAAACTCAAGCGTTTTCATTCTTTACTGTACTTTTCTCTTAAATCCCTTTTCTTCAAATTTCTTATTTCTAAAGAACGTCAATGGCTTCTTCTTCTTCTACCCACTCTGAGAAATACATTATACCTGAAAGGACAACTCTCATTCCGGTAGAAAGTTTAGAAGTTTTGAGTGAGCTAATGGTAGACTTTGAGAATCTCAGAGAGAATGGATTTGACTTGTTCCCTGCTGTGAAGTTTCAAGGTTGGGAAAGCTACTTTGATCGTCTTATTGGTCTTGTCTTTCCACATTTGGTGAAAGAATTCTGGATTCACGCTATTGCAACCCCCAAGGTTATTCTCTCCTTTGTAATGGGCAAGGAAATATCCATTACAGAAAATTAAATCAGAAGGCTACTGGATTTAAAGGACTTAGAGTTACAGGAATGCCCAGTGGAAGAATGGAGATGTCTAGGGTATATTCAGAGATTTTTACTAACGGTCAAGGTTCCTCCAAGGTCAGGGATTTGAATGACAAATATAAGATTTGGGCAAGGATTATTCATGGATGTGTTCACCACAGGAAAGACACCAGTTCTTCTGATTACATCAATGCTGATCAACAATATTTGTTGTTTTACCTTGGAACCAATGTCAAAATTGATTTTCCCTACTTACTTTTTGAACATCTCTGGAACCATGTCAAAGAAACCAGAGAAGTTGAAAGGATGAAGAACCCCAAATCAAAGAGGAATTGGATTCCTATGGGGAGGTTATTATCAGACATTCTGACTGAAAATGGTCTCATTGCTCACCTAAAAGAAGCAAATCTTCTGGGGGAGCTTGAACCTATCTGTGGTAATACTATGACTGGAAAGAACTTGCTGAAAAGGAAAATCATTGACAAACTGCTGGTGGAACCCACTCCATGTCTGTCAACTATTGTGAAGAGGAGAAGAATTCCTATTGTTGACTTTCCTATGTTTAACTCAGGGGATCATCCTCGTATGGTTTTGCACTATCTTAAGACCTGCAAAGAAACAGGATCACCCATTGATCCAGCTTGGCTTCAAGGAAGAAATCAAGCTGCTCCTGATGTTGTTCTCCAAGAATCTGTGAAGAGAAAAGCTGTAGAAGGACCTTCTGACACTCCTCAGAAGAAGAAAAAGAAGACAGGTAATCATGCTGAAACTATACATGTTTATGATTCTGAAAATGTATCTGCATCTGCTGAACCCTCCCAAATCTTAGGAGACTTAGATGTCGACATTGATCTGACCTTACCATCTGAACCCCTTGCTGACAACCCTCGTAAAAATTAGTTTTCAACAGATTTTAGTGATTCTGACTCTGATGAACATTCTGACAGCCAATCAGAACCCTCTTAATTAGAACCCCCTGAACCATCTGTTTTTCAACCTATTCCTGCTGAACGTTTTTCAAGACCCCCTCCCAGACCTCTATCACCCAGACCCACTGGATAGTATGATGCTGGCTCTTGGAGAATTCCAGGGATAAATAAACCTCTAGCAACCATAAAACCTCCTTTCAACCTACCATCTGAGAGTATTTTTGCTATGAATCAACCACAGCCTCAAAATCCCATTCCCACTCCTGCTTATACAATAATAATTTCGCCTGATGTCACTCCACCCACTTCACCACAACATACAACACCTCTCTCAACTCCTCAAATTCCAGAACAACAACCTTTTGAACAAACTGAAACTGATGAACCATTCGTACCTCATGATATATCAGAACCTCCTATTTGTGTTAACCAACCTGAACCTGAACATACAAATAATCCTGAACCCAATAGCTTTTTAAGAATTGTAGTGGGCTTTCAATCTCTACAATTCTTGAAAAACAAAACTTACAGAACGACTGTCCTTAAACCTGTTCAGCCAGATGTAAATACTTTGTTTCAGAATTTTATAACAAATGTTCAAGCATGGTTACAACCGCTGAAAGAAGATTGCTCCAGAAGTGTGAACACAGTAGCAACAGATCTTCTATGGGAAACCTTTAGAATAACTTTGGTTGCTGAATCACGGAAGTTACAGGATTTGTGCCATTCTCAGGTGCTGGATAACTTTTCCAAACTTCTTCATGCTTTCAAGACAGAAGCTGCTGACACTTGGAATAAGAAGTCTTCTCTAATAATTGCTGATACACCAGTTGATAAGATGGACATATCAGAAGATGCATTTGAAGAATCCTTTGTAGATTCAAATCCTATGGCTATTGTTCTATTGAATCAACCTTCAGTTAAGGCTGGACCTGAACCTGTGCCAACTCTTGCAATGGATCTGGGCACTCTGCTCTCCACCTTTGTAAAGTCTGACTCAACAGTTGCTGCTTCTGAGCCTGTTTCTACTGAAGCTTCATCATCTTCTGCTCCTACCTCACTCATTATGGACACTCTGAAAGAGCTAAAGAAGGAGAATGAAGTCTTGAATAAACTCATGGATAAGCAAGATCAAACAAATCTAGAGATCAAGAACTGGATGGCAAAACAAAACGAATCTGCCTCTGAAATCAAGAATCTTTTGATGGCTCTTGTCTCTAAGAAATCCTAGTTCTTTTTGTCTCTTATTTGGATGTTTTGTTTGTACTTCTGGATATCAATTTTTTACTTTTTTTTATGAAATCTTTCAAAATTTCTCATTTATTACACTTTTTGATTATGCCAAAAAGGGGGAGAAAATATGCATTCTTGAACTAATCACTGTTTAACAGTTATGGGACTAAGTCTCAGACATTCTAACAAATTTGCAAGAATTCCTTCTGTGCAACAGAATTTTTTTTGCAGGTATCACTTTAACTCTGAAAGAATATTCCAGCTTAGTTTTATCTTCTTGAAGAAGTTCTGAAGAAATTCAAGAAGGATGTGTATTACTCTGACTAAATAATCTCAGGATGTCTTATGCATAGAAATATTCATTTCAGGGGGAGATTCTTATCTCTTAATCTGTTTCTTTTCTTTATCTAAAATAATTTTCTTGTCATCATCAAAAAGGGGGATATTGAAAGAACAAGATTAGTTCTGACCTATCTCAAGAGTTTTGATGATAACTAAATTATATTTAAGATAATTTATGCTCTGATGAATGTGTTTTGAATGTCTTAGTAAATGTTCTGACATAAAACATTCTAAAATACTAAGCAAAGATTATGAAGAAGTTCTTTGATTAAAGAACCTTTTATTCAAACGCATCTGCTGACTCTGGTAAGAACCTTTACTTGTTAAATGTATCTTCTAACTTCTAGCAGACTCCTTGATTCTGAAGATAACTTGAAAGCAAGCGTTGTTCAAAGTTCTTAGCAAGCAACGCTCTGCCTATAAGTTGAATGAAGCATGTTCTGACTTAAAGACATTGGAAGCAAATTCTGAAACAACGTCTAAATCAACTTGTCTTGTCTAAGCAAAGGAAACACGTTCTTACATTCTGACGTTTGCTCATTAATGCAAAGACGGCTGAAAGCACTCAAGTGCCTACAACTAGTTTCTTGGAAAATGGAATATTGCAAGGATACACGCAAAGCATTTAATGCTCTCCATCTTTTCTGAAGGCAGCAACGGTCTTATTATTCCTACTATAAGTAGAAGGACATTTATTGCAAGCCAACAACAATGTTCAAACAAGAAACTACGTGAAAAATCCAAAAGCTCACAAACTCATTGTTCATACAATTTGTGTATTATATTCTAAGTGAAAAATCACAGTTGTGATATAGCTTGATTAGAAGCAAAATCTATTTCATTATCTATAAAGATTAAACTCCTGTATTTGTTCCTTGAGAGACCAAGTTTGGTCAGATTTCTCAAGCAGACTAGGACTATATTTAAGTCTTAGTGGTGTTAGTCACTTGTAAGTTTACCTGTGCATTGTTAGCCACAACAGTTGTTGTGTGATTGTAATCAGTTGATTATAGTGGATTAAGTCCTTGTTGAGAAAGGTGAATTCACCTTGGCGGGTGGACTGGAGTAGTTTGAGTTCAAACGAACCAGGATAAAAATAACTGTGTTATTCCATTATTATTTGAGCTTTGTTTTGAAACTCAAAAAGAGTCACTTATTCAACCCCCCCCCCCCCCCCCCCCCTTCTAAGTGTTTTCTTACCCCTTCACTATGCACCCTAGTGGCATTATAGTGAAAGATTTTGATGGTTTGAGAAAGTCTATCATCAAATAAGTAGATTTACCTATTCTTATAGGCCCACACATATTCCAAATCACCTTTCAGGTTATGGATATTGTCCCTGTCTATAGTTATTTATTGGGACGACCATGGATCTATGAAGCAGGAGTTGTTACTCCAACCTTGCATCAGAAGCTTAAATTTGTTTGTGAGGGAAAGGTAGTCATTATGAACAGTGAGGAAGCTCTGTTGATATCTCATTTGTCTTCTTTTAGCATTGTAGAAGCTGATGAAGCCGCTGTTGGAACACCGTTCCAAGCTTTGTCTATTGATAATATAAGGAAGGATGAAGATTCTATCACCTCATTTAAAGATGCGCAATAGATAATGCAAAAAGGCCCTAGGAAGGTGTGAGTGCAAGTTATTAATCCACCTATGAACAAGAATGGTATTGGTTTGGGTTTCTCCGTGAAGAAGGAAGTTGTGAAGCCGAAGTTCGCTTTGAGTAAGTATCAAGACATCTTTCACAATGCAGGATATTTTCATCCGACTACTCCAAGGATCAACATTATTCTCGAAGATGACTCAGAGTAAGAGATTGTATGGTCTTTTTAAAAGTCTTTCACTCTGTCTAAGGTGGAAGTAATGATTGTATGGGCATGTCTTTTATTTTGAATTTTAAGATCATTAATAAAATTTGTTTTTGATTTCTAACTTATGTCTTTATTTTCTGCTTTTTTTGGAAAATGGTAGTCAGAAAAAACCTTTCGGAATAAATATAACTGTAAATAAAATTTCATAATCACTTGTTACATGTGTAAGTTTCTAAAATCAATCATAAATGATATGTGCAGATTAATTAAAAAATCTGTTGAGTGCAATGACCCTGAACCCTCTCCCAACTTTGAATATCCTGTGTATGTGGCTGAAGATGAAAAATATGATGAAAACCCAGAAGAGGTTTCACGGTTGCTTGAGCACGAGGAAAATACTATTCAGTCGTATAAAGAGTCGTTAGAGACGATTAACTTGGGTTCAGAGGAAGATCTGAAAGAAGTCAAGATTGGGGCACTGCTTCATTCTGATGTGAAGAGTAGGTTGATTGAATTGCTGAAAGAGTACGCGGATATCTTTGCTTGGTCTTATCAAGACATTCTTGGTTTGGATACCGATATTAGGGAACATTATTTGCCGCTAAATCCAGAATGTCCACCAATCAAGCAGAAGTTGCGAAGAACTCATCCTGACATGGCAGTGAAGATTAAAGAAGAGGTTTTGAAACAGATTGATGTTGGTTTCCTTATGACATCAGTGTACCCTCACTAGATTTCCAATATTGTTCCACTCCAAAAGAAATACAGAAAAGTATGCATGTGCGTCGATTATAGAGATTTAAATAAAGCAAGTCCGAAAGATGATTTCCCATTACCACATATTGATATGTTGGTAGATAGTACATCAAAATTCAAAGTGTTTTTGTTCATGGACGAATTTTCCAGATACAATCAAATTAGGATGGCTCATGAGGACATGGAAAACACAACTTTTACCACACCCTGGGGAATATTCTATTACAGAGTAATGCCCTTTGGGTTGAAGAACGTTGGTGCAATGTACCAGAGGGCTATGAAAACCCTATTCCATGATCTGGTGCATAAGGAAATTGAGGTATATGTTGATGATATGATCACCAAATCTCAGACTGAGGACGGGTATATAGAAGATTTGTTGAAGTTGTTTCAGTGTTTTAGGAAGTATCGTCTCTGTTTGAATCCAAATAAGTGTACTTTTGGTGTTCGTTTAGGAAAGTTTCTAGGTTTCATTGTTATCCAAAAAGGAATTGAAGTTGGTCCTAATAAAAATAAGGTAATTCAGGAAATGCCTGCACTAAGAACTGAAAAGCAAGTTAGAGGCTTCCTTGGATGTTTGAATTACATTTTCATATTTATTTCTCATATGACTGCAACATGTGAACCAATCTTCAAGTTGTTAAAGAAATATCAAGGTTGTGTGTGGACGGATGATTGCCAAAGGGCATTTGAAAGCACTAAAGAGTATATGCTTAAACCTTCTATCTTGCTCCCTCCTGTTGAAGGAAGACCATTGATTATGTATCTGATTGTGTCAGATAATTTCATGGGCTGTATTTTGGGACAACAAGATGAAACAAGAAGAAAAGAATATGCGATTTATCATCTGAGCAAGAAGTTCACTGGTTGTGAGTCACAGTATTCTATGCTAGAAAAAACATATTGTGCTTTGGCCTGGGCTGAAAAGCGATTGCGGAAATATGTGTTGAATCACACTACTTGGTTGATTTCCAAAATGGATCCAATTAAATATATTTTTGAAAAGCCTGCTCTTACTGGAAGAATTTCCTTTTGGCAGATGATGTTGTCTAAATATGATATTGAATACCGTGCTCAGAGGGCTATAAAAGGCAGTGTGTTGGCGGAGTACCTTGCCCACCAACTAGTTGATGATTATCAGTATGTTAAGTATGATTTCCCTGATGAGGATGTGATGTATTTGAAAGTGAAATATTGTGACAAACCTTTGCCTGAGGAAGGTCCTGATCCTGAATCCCGCTGGGTCTGGTGTTTGATGGGGCTGTAAATGCTTATGTAAATGGAATTGGTGTTGTGATTATCACTACCCATGGGTTACATATCCCTTTTAATGTAAGGTTGGAATTTGATTTTACCAATAACATGGTGGAATATGAAGCTTGTACCATGAGTCTTGAAGAGGCTATAGATCTCAGAATAAAAATTCTTGATGTATATGGTGATTCAGCTTTGGTAGTAAATCAGATCAAAGGAAAATTGGAGACTCGTCACATGAGCTTGATTCCCTACAAAGATTATGCAAGAAGATTACTACCTTTTTTCAATAAAGTTGAATTCCATCATATTCCCAGAGTTGAGAATCAGATGGTAGATGATTTAGCAACTTTGAATTCCATGTATCTGTTAGAACATAATTTGGTTCTACATCCCTATAAGATTTTTGATGATAACAAACACATGATATATATATAAAGAACAAATATGCTCGCTAATAAAGTATCTTTATATGCATGGAAGTTCTGATGTGAAAAAGATCTACTAGAACGAGAAGTTCTGATACATTGAGCATATAAGATGAGAGTATTATGATATAATCAGACACATCCTTCTTAGAAGAAAATCTGTGTGACACGCTTATATGAAGAAGTTCCGTAACAACTTCTGAATGCACCAAAGCTGTAAAACAAGATCTCTGATACTCTAATCTGTAAAGTTCTGATACAAGCAGCAAGGGACTCCCAACGGTAACATTCATCCTCCGATGTGAGAAAGCTCTGAAGCATTACAGTTTATCAATGCATATCAAAAGTAACGGCTATAAAGAGACAAGAATCTCCTGGTTTGGAAAGATCATTAATTCGAGTTATGAACATTCCAAAAACATCCTCTTATGTCATTGTTGCATGGCCTATATAAAGAAGAAGAAAAGAAGAATTCATGTGACGAACATTTTGCGCACAAAAAAGAAAATCAATTATCCAGTTCTACCTAGCAATCTTAACTTGTGTAAAACATCACTGTCTTGTGATACTGTCTTTTTTAAACACTATTCTACCCATTTATTCATATATTATTTTGTAATTCCTTGAGAAAACCGGGTTGCGGTTTTAGACTCAAGAAGACAATGACAGTTCTCATTGTGATTTGTAATCAAGATTGAGTAGTGGATTAAGACCTTGTTAGAAAGAGGCGAAATCACCTTGGTGGGTGGACTGGAGTAGTTTGAGTTAAAATGAACCAGGATAAAAATCACGTGTTATTTCCATTAAGTTTTAAGATCCCAATTAAACCCCCCCTTCTTGTGTTTTTCCATTCTTCAATTTGTATCAGAGCACCTGGATCTGGGTGCAAACACTTAACCGTGTCAGAAAAAGATCAAAGTAGGAAAAACACTATGGTGGGACCAAGTCAGAAAATCAGCAATGATCATCATGATAAGAAAATCAGAATCAACAACAGACCCCCAATATTTAACGGTGAAAAGTTTGATTACTGGAAAGACATAATCAGAAGTTTGATTACTGGTCAGAAGATTGACAGAAAAAGAATGATAGATCATCAAAAGAGAGACTTTAGAGATCATCACAAGGCAAAAACAATTCTATTGAGTTTCATCTCATACTCAGAGTATGAGAAACTCAAAAACAGAGAGACAACAAAGCACATGTTTGATTCTTTGAGAATGACGCATGAAGGCAATACGCAAGTCAAAGAAACCAAAGCCCTTGCGCTCATTCATAAGTATGAAGCCTTCAAAATGGAAGAAGATGAAACCATTGAAACAATGTTCTCAAGATTTTAAATTATGGTTGTTGGGCTAAAAGTTCTGGATAAAGGGTACTCAACTGCTGACCATGTAAAGAAGATCATCAGAAGTTTACCCAAGAAATGGAGACCCATGGTCACAACATTAAAACTAGCCAAAGATCTGGATAAAATTTCTCTTGAAGAACTTGTCAGCTACCTGAAAAGTCATGAGATAGAATTAGAAAAAGATGAGCTTCATAAGTAAGGTAAGTCTCTCGCTCTGAAATCTAATAAATATGAAACCAAATTTTTACAGACAAAAGTAGAAGCAAAAAACTCTGACGGATCCTCGTCAGAAGAAGAAGAATTGTTCCTTCTATCGAGAAGAATAAATCAGCTGTGGAAGCACAGACAGAGGAAATTCACAAATTACAGAAGAATAAGAAATCACTCTGAACAATCTTCTGGATACAGAAAATCCAGTAAAAGAAAGCTCACCTGATACGAATGCAATGGACAAGGTCACTACAGGAGCGACTATCCAAATCTTCAAGTAGAGAAACCTAAAAAAGAAGATCTATAAGGAAAATAAGAAAAGCCTTCTGGCAACATGGGATGACACTGAATCCTCTGAAGATGGAACAAATTCAGAAGATGAACGAGCCAATATAGCTCAAACGGACAACTTATCAGATGTCTCTAAATCCTCAGAATCAAAATCAGACTCGTAGTCAAAAGAGGTATTTTCTAACTTTTCTAGATCTCAATTAAAAGAGAGTTTATCCGGAATTTTATAAAGGTATCAGAAGCTTCGATTCATAAAAAAGAACCTGAAAAAGGATCTAGTTTCTGACTTTGAGGAAACTAAGAATCTGAGATTGGAAAACTCTGAGCTGAAAGAAAAATTTTCAAAACTTGAAAATGATTTAAAAAGTACTCAGAAGGAAACTATCTCAGAAGTTCCTAGTAACCCTGATAAGATCATAAAGGAATATGATCACAACTTTCAGAAGTTCCTCGCTAAAAACATAGATAGAAGCAAGATAGCTTCAATGATCTATGGAGTTAGCAGAAATGGCAGAAAAGGTATAAGATACAAAGGTAAAGTATCCCAACCTAAGAAAGGTAAGGATTTAATTATTAAACGCACTCCTCTTTATTCTCACTTCACTTCTGGGAAAACACATGATATAAAACTTACTAGTAAGGCGTTTTATGTTGAACCAAAATTCAAACAGAATTTTGGAAACTAACAATCACGGACCCAAAAAGATATGGGTACCAAAGGATAAAATCATCTATGTTGCAGATATTTTTAACAACAAGGTTGAAACACCAGTCTTAACACCTGGATTATGGATGATCTCTACACATGACGGGAATAAAGCATTTTTTCCAAAGCCTGGAATTTAAATCTGGAAGATCTGCAGTTTTCAGAGGCAATCAGAAAGAAAAGATTATTGGCTCTAGAACTACTGGGAACGGTAATGAGAATAAAACATCAAAAGTTCTCTAAAGAATCTCAGTTGAATCTAGAAGGGGATGTCACACCTTTTCAAGTAACTTCTATCAAAGCAAGACAAATCAAGTTTTTCCAACTTTTTGATTCTTGACAAAAAGGGGGAGAAGGAAAGATATTTTGACTCGTATCAGAAGCTATATCAGAAGATCTTCAGTGAAGTATTTTATTTTCTCGTTATCTGAGTATTCTACTCAGGGGGGGCTTTTTTATTTCTTTTTTCTTTATCTTCCATCAAAATATACAAGTTTTTGTCATCATCAAAAAAGGAGAGATTGTTAGAACATAATTTGGTTCTACATCCGTGTAAGAGTTTTGACGATAACAAGCACATGATATATATATATATATATATATATATATATATATATATATATATATATATATATATATATATATATATATATATATATATATATATATATATATATATATATATATATATATATATATATATATATATATATATATATATATATATATATATATATATATATATATATATATATATATATATATATATATATATATATATATATATATATATATATATATATATATATATATATATATATATAAAGAACAAATATGCTCGCTAATAAAGTATCTTTATATGTATGGAAGTTCTGATGTGAAAAAGATCTACTGGAATGAGAAGTTCTGATACACCGAGCATAGAAGATGAGAGTATTATGATATAATCAGACACATCCTTCTTAGAAGAAAATCTGGGTGACACGCTTATATGAAGAAGTTCTGTAACAAATTTTGAATGCACCAATGTTGTGAAACAGGATCTCTGATACTCTGATCTGTAAAGTTCTGATACAAGTAGTAAAGGACTCCCAACGGTAACATTCATCCTCTAATGCGAGAAAGCTCTGAAGCGTTACAGTTTATCAATGCATATCAAAAGTAACGACTATAAAGAGACAAGAATCTCCTGATTTGGAAAGATCATTAATTCGAGTTATGAACATTCCAAAAACATCCTCTTATGTCATTGTTGCATGGCCTATATAAAGAAGACGAAAAGAATAATTCATGTGACGAACATTTTGCGCATGAAAAAGAAAATCAATTATCCATTTCTACCTAGCAATCTTAACTTGTGTAAAACATCACTGTCTTGTGATACTGTTTTTTTTAAACACTATTCTACACATTTATTCATATATTATTTTGTAATTCCTTGAGAAAACCGCGTTGCAGTTTTAGACTCAAGAAGACAATGACAGTTCTCATTGTGATTTGTAATCAAGATTGATTAGTGGATTAAGACCTTGTTAGAGAGAGGCGAAATCACCTTGGCGGGTGGACTAGAGTAGTTTAAGTTCAAACAAACCAGGATAAAAATCACGTGTTATTTCCATTAAGTTTTAAGATCCCAATTTAACCCCCCCCCCCCCCCTTCTTGTGTTTTTCCATTCTTCAATTTGTATCAGAGCACCTGGATCTGGGTGCAAACACTTAACCGTGTCAAAAAAAGATCCAAGTAGGAAAAACACTATGGTGGGACCAAGTCAGAACATCAGCAATGATCATCATGATAAGAAAGACAGAATCAACAACAAACCCCCAATATTTAACGGTGAAAAGTTTGATTACTGGAAAGACATAATCAGAAGTTTGATTACTGGTCAGAAGATTGACAGAAAAAGAATGATAGATTATCAAAAGAGAGACTTCAGAAATCATCACAAGGCCAGAACAATTCTCTCGAGTTTCATCTCATACTCAGAGTATGAGAAAATCACAAACAGAGAGACAACAAAGCACATGTTTTATTCTTTGAGAATGTCGCTTGAAGGTAACACGCAAGTCAAACAAACTAAAGCCCTTGCGCTCATTCATAAGTATGAAGCCTTCAAAATGGAAGAAGATGAAACCATTGAAACAATGTTCTCAAGATTTAAAATTATGGTTGTTGGGCTAAAAGTTTCGGATAAAGGGTACTCAACTGCTGACCATATAAAGAAGATCATCAGAATTTTACCCAAGAAATGGAGACCCATGGTCACAACATTAAAACTAGCCAAATATCTGGATAAAATTTCTCTTGAAGAACTTGTCAGCTACCTGAAAAGTCATGAGATAGAATTAGAACAAGATGAGCTTCAAAAGTAAGGTAAGTCTCTCGCTCTGAAATCTAATAAATATGAAACCAAATTTTTACAGACAAAAGCAGAAGCAAAAAACTCTGATGGATCCTCGTCAGAAGAAGAAGAACTGTTCCTTCTATCAAGAAGAATAAATCAGCTGTGGAAGCACAGACAGAGGAAATTCACAAATTACAGAAGAACAGTAAATCACTCTGAACAATCTTCTGGATACAGAAAATCCAGTAACAGAAAGCATACCTGCTACGAATGCAATGAACAAGGTCACTACAGGAGCGACTATCCAAATCTTCAATTAGAGAAACCTAAAAAGAAGATCTATAAGGAAAAGAAGAAAAGCCTTATGGAAACGTGGGATGACACTGAATCCTCTGAAGATGGAACAAAATCAGAAGATGAACGAGCCAATATAGCTTAAACGGACAACTTATCAGATGTCTCTGAATCTTCAGAATCGAAATCAGACTCATAGTCAGAAGAGGTATTTTCTAACTTTTCTAGTTCTCAATTAAAAGAGAGTCTGTCAGAAATTTTATAAAGGTATCAGAAGCTCCGAGTCATAGAAAAGAACCTGAAAAAGGATCTAGTTTCTGACTCTAAGGAAACTAAGAATCTGAGATTGGAAAACTCTGAGTTGAAAGAAAAAATTTCAAAACTTGAAAATGATTTAAAAAATACTCATAAGGAAACTATCTCAGAAGTTCCTAGTAACCCTGATAAGATCATAAAGGAATATGATCACAACTTTCAGAAGTTCCTCGCTAAAAACATAGATTGAAGCAAGATGGCTTCAATGATCTATGGAGTTAGCAGAAATGGAAGAAAAGGTATAAGATATAAAGGTAAAGTATCCCAACCTAAGAAAGGTAAGGATTTAATTATTAAACGCACTCCTCTTTATTCTTACTTCACTTCTTGGCAAACACATGATATAAAACTTACTAGTAAGGCGTTTTATGTTGAACCAAAATTCAAACAGAATTTTGGAAACTCTAACAATCATGGACCCAAAAAGATATGGGTACCAAAGGATAAAATCATCTATGTTGCAGATATTTTTAATAGCAAGGTTGAAACACCAGTCTTAACACCTGGATTATGGATGCTCTCTACACATGATGGGAAGAAAGCATTTGTTCAAAAGCCTGGAATTTAAATCTGGAGGATCTGCAGTTTTCAGAGGCAATCAGAAAGAAAAGATTATTGGCTCTGGAACTACTAGGAACGGTAATGAGAATAAAACATCAAAAGCTCTATAAAGAATCTCAGTTGAATCCAGAAGGGGATGTCACACCTTTTCAAGTAACTTCTATCAAAGCAAGACAAATCAAGTTTTTCCAACTTTTTGATTCTTGACAAAAAGGGGGAGAAGGAAAGATATTTTGACTCGTATCAGAAGCTATATCAGAAGATCTTCAGGGAAGTATTTTATTTTCTCGTTATCTGAGTATTCTACTCAGGGGGGGGCTTTTTTATTTCTTTGTTCTTTATCTTCCATCAAAATATATAAGTTTTTTTCATCATCAAAAAGGGAGAGATTGTTAGAACATAATTTGGTTCTACATCCCTGTAAGAGTTTTGACGATAACAAGCACATGATATATATATATATATATATATATATATATATATATATATATATATATATATATATATATATATATATATATATATATATATATATATATATATATATATATATATATATATATATATATATATATATATATATATATATATATATATATATATATATATATATATATATATATATATATATATATATATATATATATATATATATATATATAAAGAACAAATATGCTCGCTAATAAAGTATCTTTATATGTAGGGAAGTTCTGATGTGAAAAAGATCTACTGGAACAAGAAGTTCTGATACGCCGAGCATAGAAGATGAGAGTATTATGATATAATCAGACACATCCTTCTTAGAAGAAAATCTGGGTGACACGCTTATATGAAGAAGTTCTGTAACAAATTTTGAATGCACCAACGTTGTGAAACAGGATCTCTGATACTCTAATCTATAAAGTTCTGATACAAGTAGTAAGGGACTCCCAACGGTAACATTCATCCTCTGATGTGAGAAAGCTATGAAGCGTTACAGTTTATCAATGCATATCAAAAGTAACGACTATAAAGAGACAAGAATCTTCTGGTTTGGAAAGATCATTAATTCGAGTTATAAACATTCCAAAAGCATTCTCTTATGTCATTGTTTCATGGCCTATATAAAGAAGACGAAAAGAAGAATTCATCTGATGAACATTTTGCGCACGAAAATGAAAATAAATTATCCAGTTCTACCTAGCAATCTTAACTTGTGTAAAACATCACTGTCTTGTGATACTGTTTTTTTAACACTATTGTACACATTTATTTATATATTAATTTGTAATTCCTTGAGAAAACCGGGTTGGGGTTTTAGACTCAAGAAGACATTGACAGTTGTCATTGTGATTTGTAATCAAGATTGATTAGTGGATTAAGACCTCGTTGGAGAGAGGTGAAATCACCTTGGTGGATGGATTGGAGTAGTTTGAGTTTAAACGAACCAGGATAAAAATCACGTGTTCTTTTCATTAAGTTTTAAGATCCCAATTTAACCCCCTCCCCTTCTTGTGTTTTTCCATTCTTCAGTATCAAGTGAATGCTTTGAATGATGTACCTCAGATCACAGTTCGTCATCTTGATAGACCAGCTCATGTGTTTGCTACAGAGGGGACATTAGAATAAAAACCTTGGTATTATGATATCAAGCACTTTCTTCAGACCCAAGAATACCTGGTCGGTGCATTGAATAGAGATATAAAGACATTGAGAAGGTTGGCAGGTAGCTTTTTCCTCAATGAAGATATGCTATATAAGAGAAATCATGACATGGTCTTGCTTAGATGCGTGGAAAGACACAAATCATACATTTTGATGCGTGAAATCCATGAAGGTATCCATGCAAATGGAAATTTGATGGAAAAGAATATGCTTAAGGCAAGTTACTATTGACTGACAATGGAATTTGGCTTTTACAAATTTATGAAGAAGTGCCATAAATGTTAGATTTATCCTGACAAAATTCATGTACCTCCAAGGCTTCTCAATGTTATTTCTTCCCCCATATCCTTTTTCTATGTGGGGTATTGATATGATTGGAATGATTGAACCCAAGGCGTCGAATGGACATCGTTTCATCTTAGTGGAAATTGACTACTTTACCAAGTGGGTGGAAGAAGCTTCTTATGCTAACGTCACCAAGCAAGTGGTAGTACGCTTTATCAAGAATAATCTTATATATCGGTATGGTATGCCAAGCAGGATTATCACTAACAACGACTCAAATCTGAATAACAAAATGATGATACAACTTTGTGAAGAATTTAAGATTGTCCATCACAATTTGTCTCCTTACAGACCCAAGATGAATGGGGCTATTGAAGCTGCTAATAAAAACATTAAGAAGATTATCCAGAAGATGGTTGTTACCTATATGGATTGGCATGAGATTCTCCCTTTTGCTTTGCATAGGTATCATACACCCGTCTGCACTTCAACAGGGGAAACCCCGTTCTCTCTTGTGTATGGTATGGAAGTAGTGCTCCCCATTGAGGTTGAGTTCCCTCTTTACGTGTAATAATGGAAACCAAATTTCCAGGGGTTGAATGGGTCCATAACAGTTTTGACCAGTTGAATTTAATTGAATAAAAGAGAATGACAACTTTGTGCCATGGTCATTTATATTAGAAAAGAACGAAGAAATATTTTGATAAGAAGTTCAAGCCTCGTGAATTCAGAGAAGGCGACCTCATGCTCAGGAAGATTATGTCTTTTAACACTGATTCTAGGGGCAAGTGGACTCTCAATTATGAAGGGAAATATGTTGTCAAGAAATCCTTCTCTGGTGGTGCATTAATGCTTGAAACTATGGATGGTGAGGAGTTCCCACAACCTATGAATGATAACACAGTCAAGAAATACTTCGCCTAAATAAATAAAATAACGGCTCGCTAAGTTGAAAACCTGAGAGGGCAGCTAAGAAAAAAAAAGAGCGTCTCTGTAGGCTGAAAACCCGAAAGGGAAGTCTAGGAAAAAGTTAGAGACACAAATATAATAAATTTTCCTAGTAGGTTGAAAACCCGCAAGGGCAACCTAGGAAAAAGTTAGGGATTTCCTGGCAAGTAACTGCATCAGACAAGACTTGATCATTGAAGCAACAACCTTCTCGGATTCTCACCATAATTCATCTGAAACCTCTACTTAGGAGTTCAAAGTTGTTAGGAAGAATAGTGGTCATTTTATTTCAATGTATCTTTTCCATGTATTTACCACTTTCTAAAACTTTGTAATCATCTATAGAGTCTCACCATTCATGGAATACCATCCTATTAATAAAGTTTGAGCCTTTATCCATTTCTTTGTAGTTCTTATTTTATTCTGTTTACAAAAATTTCATTTATTATTGATAGCAATTTTCAAAACAAAAAGACTTAATAATAAAAACATGTTTTTGAAAAGAATTTGCAAATTACTTTTTACCTCAATTATGTGATTCAAGTTGGACAAAATTAGTGATTCTAAGGATGGACAAACTCCAAAGTTTTGAAAAGATTCCCCAAGAGGTATCTCGGGTTACTCTTGCTGATATGCGCATGATCCTCTTGTGTTTCATTCCTTGGATAGATGGATTTCATACCAGTTGATATATGGTGCGATGTTGGGCTTGTAAGTCCTATTTTTCCCAATTAAGTCTTGGTTCAGATTTTTCTCCAGGTTGATTATTTGGTTATGGGTTTGCACGATTTGATGCCTCTATCTCAGATTCTCCAGTTAGGACTTGACGCGGATTTTTTCTAGCTGAGTAGCCATACAAGGGCAGTACCTTTTCTAAGAAGTGTTGAGACTGCTATCAAATTTTTGGGTTTTCTCTCGCCAAGTACCGAGTTTGATTTAAAACCCCATAATTTTGACTTCCTATTGCGTTTTTAACTTCTTAGATCCCCAAATGAAGAAAAGATGATACTTCTCTCTAAAAGTTGTCATCCCGATGAAGTTTCATAATTTCTCTCTGGAGAAGTTTGCACAACCATAACTCTTGATATTGAAGAATTTATTTCGACTCCCCTCGACTATGTGGCGTTGTTTTCCCTCGTGAAGTTAGTGTGGAATCCCTAGTTGAAGTCTAGACGATATGACATTGTCTTCCCTACCAAAGTATGTATGACATTCCCCTGTGAAGCCCAGAGGAAGGAGTTATATCCCTGCAACTGTATTGGTTTATTGCTATCAGATTGTGCTTTGATTATTTTTTCAAGCCATGTTTCTTCCCAGTGGAGTTAAGTCGTGAAGTAGGAATTTGTTTCCTCAGTTAGTGCTTACTCTCTTATGGAATCTTCATTTTGGATGTGATTTAGCCGAGTGATGTCCTTACCCAAGTTGGTTTTGTCTAGTTATTCCCAGTGTTGTATGTCGGTTTTTTCAAAATATACATGATAACATTCATACATTCATACATACATCATGCATAACTAATTCATTGTTCATTTGCATTCATTAATGTTTTTGTTGGCATATTACCATCTTTGCAGAGTTATATTACCCTCTCTCCAATAGATTGTCAACCTTAAGCAGAAAGTGTATATCCTTTCAATTTCCCCACTGACTTATCCCTCATGGAAGAATTTTGCTTTAACCTTCCTATTTAGCTCATTATCTGGATGGAATATTGTGATCGGTGTAAATAGAACTGACTATTTTTTAATGCTGGTTCGCGTTTGCGTTTTACAAAATGTCGCGGTAAGCAAGAGTCGCCACCGTCTTTTATTTTCTCCAACAAGGATAGGACAAAAGCACAGCAAAATTCCTTTTCGAGATGTTTCTCGGGTTCGGGAGGTAGATTATAGAAAGGGAAGGTGTTAGCACCCTTTCTATCTGTGGTTATCCACGGGCTCTTAGGTACTTGCTCACTATGTTTTCAAAATGTTTTGCTTTTCTTGTGTTTGTGGGTTTTGAAAAAAAGTTTGTTTGAAAACATCGATTTAACTCTTGTATCTGTCCTCAAGAGTGTATGAAGTGTTGTTTGAAAACTTTTGTCAGAAAAGTGTAGGTGCGAAAAGTATTTTTGTTTTGAAAGAGCAAGTATCTAAGAACCTCTACCTACTCAAAAGAAATTAAGCTGTGTAAATATCCTTTAGACAGTACCATCCCACTATTGAGAAGTAGGTAGCACCGTCGTTGGAGTTTTTCGGGTCAATTCGATTATAGGGACATGTGGTCACTAAAGCAATAGTAGGACGCCTTAGCGGTAACCCTAATGTCTTAGATCGTTTTATCCGAGGCAACCGTTTCGAGGCAACTTTTTGATCTTTAGACAGGAGGGCGACCTCTAAAACACCCTATACTCAATGACCACGTCGAGGCAACCAAGTGAGGCGTACCCTAGGAGTGGCATGTGCGAGTGTGTCAGGATTCAGTTAAATTATCTTTGCACATGTTATGGTGAGCTACGGGTTGATTTTAATTTAAAAGAGAAGTCTTGTCATGCATAACCTAATTAACATACATCTAACAGTTAATAGTTGCGGAAAATAAATCTACGCTATTACAAGGCGTCGGGTATTTACATCGCCAAAAACAAACCCTTGAAAAATAAATGCGAGAAAATAAATGAAAGCGATAAAAAGGTCCTAATCAACGCTATTACATCCTCGGAGCAAATACATAAATATGGATCAAAAATTAATAAAACAAACATACGCGCGAGAGAAAATTGAATCGGAGAAGTTCTTAGGGTTTTGACCCTTTTTTGAGAAAGAAAGAGTTTTTTGTTATTTGGTATTTAATTAAATTAAACCTAAACTAAAATAAAAAAGATATTTTTGAGTTTTTATGTGTTTTAGGAAATAAATAAAAAACAAGATGATTAAAAGTCAAGAACCCTAATTCTACATTAGTTTTAGATTATTGCAAAATATTGAAATTAACCTAATTAAAAAACTAAATTAATTTATGTTAGCATTTATTTACAAAATAACTAATTAAATTTAATAAATAAAAATATTATTATTTTTTATGTTTTCTGGATTTATTATGAAAAAAATTAATTATTTTTGTTAGTGAAATTAATAATAATTAATAATAGTGAAAACAATTAAATATAAAATATAAAAGAAGAAAAAGAAGAAATAAAACCCACGGGGTGTTGGGCCAATTAGGAGGAGGTGTTTCTGGAAATTTGAAGCCCAATAGCGTTCCAGCCTGTTTGACTGTCTGGCTTGTCTATGCGTTTGTTGACTGAGGAGTATGCTAGTCTTTCAATCTAGGCCATTGGATTTGAGTTTAAAGACACATGGCACGTTGAGAGGTGAGGTATATGATGGACTTCTTTTGGAGTCTGCATGTGAATATGTACAAGAAAAGGAAATAAAGGTTTTGGGGGACCTGGGACTCGAACCCAGGTCCCAATGATCATATGCACGCGTCCCTGCCACTCAGCCAATGCGTTCCAATTGTTATTAACATAAAGCGCAATAATTATATAAGAAAATAAACCATATGCTGAAATTATAACAAAAACGCGCGTGTTTTCAAATTGCCCAATGGGACACCAACACCTCATCATCTTCTTCGTGGTACCTGCATATTCAGAATCAGATAGCGAGGGTTTTTAACCCCCACTAACCCTGACAACGAAAAATAGCGATTAGCAGCTCAAGGCATATAAATATTTCACGATGGGTGGGTTATGTTCGTCTGGTCCTCACGAATTCAGTCATATGTCTTATAAGTCCTAATTTTTCCTGTATTGCAAAGCCCCAATTTCAAAGCTTAAGAACCCTAAAAATCGTTCATGGCATCTTGTGATTCAGTGCATTATAATTCAATTAAATGATACCATTAGCTTCACATGGTTCCTAGCAATGCAAAACAATCAAGAAATCATGTTAAATGCTCATGAATTAGGCAATACGATTTTGAATAAGAAAAGCAAACCGTGGTTCTATATTCTTTGATTCCTTGAGTTTTAGTGCTTGAATTGGATTGAAAAACGTCCATGGAACCTCCTGCTATGTATTAGAATCAATAAAAACCCTTGAATCGCCCTAGAATGCCAAAGTCAGTTTTCAATTTTCTTGGAATTTTTCAATATGCTATGGCCTTTTTTCTGCAGCTTTTTCATGTTTTTGAGGTTAGGATTTGCTTGCATATATATAGAGGAAACGAATTAGGTCAAAAAATTGAGCAAGAATCCATTGCAATGATGATTAGATCTTTGATTGAAAATCAAATATTTTTGATTTTTCATGATTGGAAAATGTTGCCAAATTTGGATATTTTGTATCTTTGACTTTGTGCACAAAATTGCCGGCATATCTTGACCATAGTTGCTTCACAAATTGATTGAAAAATCAAATCTTGCATTTTCCTACAATTTAAATTAATTAAATGAATTAATATTAATTAAAATTCCAATTAATCAATAAAAATAAGAAAATAAATTCAATTAAGCTTGATGGGTCGTGCATAGGCCATGGATGAAGTTTCCAGAAGAGATTTGAGGCCCATTAGCAAAAATAAGGTGTTTTGAGCAAAGTTGAGTTTTGCAAATTCATAAAAATTTCCCAACTTCTCCAATGCATATCTTGCTCAATTTTGATTATATGAACATGTTCTTGGAAATTTTGGAAAGGTCTTGAAGTCCTATAACCAATGCCTTTGGTCCCATGTCATTTGGATTTACCAATCTCAAGTTATGGTCTTTGACTTAAAGTGCACTTTTGTTGACTTTTGAATTTGACCTATAATGTAGAAATTGATAACTTTTTGTGAGAGCATTTCTTGAACTTGGAGTGTGAAAATGGATTGTAGGCAATTGTATCCCCTTCAAAATGAGCATTGGATGGAATTTTTCTGACAAACCATGAAAAAGTTATGCCCTGGTCAAGATACAGTTGACTTTTCTACTGTCCAAAAATAGTAACCTTTTGCACCTTGATGATTTTTGAGCCATCCTTGTGGAATCATGATCAAGACTTGATCAAATGATGATTGTGAACTCAAAATGAGATGTTGACCAAAAATTCTGACTTTTGACTACAAAATGACCATTTTGCCCTTGCAGTTGACTATGGGTCAAATGAGGCTTTTGACTGTGCAAATTGGCATTGTGAGTCTTGAAACTTGGCATGTAGGTGCTTGAGAATGTATATAGGCCTATGAGACTTGATTGAACCATTGAGAACCTCCAATTCCTTGAAAGAACCAAAACCCTAATTTTGGCTGTCTTAGGAGGTGATTTGATTGTCTACCTCTTGAGCAATCTTGGGTAATTAGAGGATTATTCTTGTCAAATCTTGAGGAACGTGGGAGGGAAAATTTTGGGGTACAACAGTTTCCCCTGTTCAATCTTCTTAAACCTGAGGATGTAGATTGGCTTGCGTGCCTTTAGTGATCCGAAGGTGGAAGATGATTGAACACTAAAGTGCCCAGAAATTTGCACTCGCATGGTGTTAGTATCAGCAATGTGATGTCGGGAATGGGCTTACAGATGCCATTTGGAGAGATGATGGATAGGAGGATGGGCTTATAGATGCCTTCTGGAGATGTGACAGAATCTTGCCGGGGATGGGCTTATAGATGCCATCTGGAAATGGTTTGTTGAATTGTAACTTAGTAGGTTGAAAGAAGGAACCTGTGTAGGGTTGCCTGATGATGAGTCCGTGTAAAACTGCATCTTGGAAGAGAAGGAACCGTTGTAGGGTTGCTTCATGATGGTCGAGTAGATAGTTGTCATGTCTGGTTTCAGGTATTAATCTACAATCCGTCGTCCACAGATATTTCCTGGCTAGTTACAGGTGTTGATCTGGAACTTGAAAAAGGTTGGCAGATGAGATAGTTGTCCTGGCTGATTACAGGTATTAATCTCTGACTTGAGAAAGAAAGATAGTCTTCCTGGCTTGTTACAAGTATTGATCTTCAATCTCTTCGTGTAGATAACTTTCCTGGCTAGTTACAGGTATAGATCTACAATCAGTCGTCCACAGATATTTCCTGGCTTGCTACAGGTATTAATCTGGAACTTAAGAAGGTTGATGGTAATCATCTTTTGATTGAATCAGGAATAAGTATCAGAATGTCGCCATGTCTGGGTCGCATCTGAACTGTTTCTTGAAGGAATCTGGAATAAGCAATAGAATAGCATCCGGGTCTGGAGTATCTCTAAGTTGTCTTTAGAAGTTTGAATCTGAATAAGCAATAGAATAGCATCTGGGTCTGGAGCATCTCTAAGTTGTCTCTGAAAGGAAATTTGAATAAGCAATAGAATAGCATCCGGGTCTGGAGCATCTCTAAGTTGTCTCTGAAAGGAAATCTGAATAAGCAATAGAATAGCATCCAGGTCTGGAGCATCTCTAAGCTGTCTCTGAAAGGAAATCTGGAATAAGTATCAGAATGTCGCCATGCTTGGGTCACATCTGAACTATCTCTAGGAGGAATCTGGAATAAGTATCAGAATGTCACCATGTCTAGGCCACATCTGAACCATCTCTAGAAGGAATCTGGAATAAGTATCAGAATGTCGCCAAATCTGGGTCACATCTGAACCATCTCTAGAAGGAATCTGGAATAAGTATCAGAATGTCGCCATGCTGGGGTCACATCTGAACCATCTCTTGCTCAGTGGAGTAAACCGTTGAGGTTATAGAACTGGTTCATACTATGACGGAGGAAATCATCAAGATCTAGGAACTGACTCGTGCTCAATGGAGTATACCGTTGAGGTTATAGTACTTGTCCATCCTATGATGTAGAGAAACTATCGAGATTGAGAACCTTATCTAAACTTCAACCGAGGATAATCCGATTGAGATTTAAGAACTGGTCAGATCTTCGACTAAGCTGAGAACTTAACTGCATCTTTCCTGAAAGGTAAAGGTCAGTCACATGCAATGCATGAGATGGATCAAGCAATGATGTTCTCAATATAAATGAGATCGTGTGATATGATGCGTATATGCATGTATAATGATGTATGAAAATGTAATGCTTTAGCTGGGGAAGATAAATCCCGGAGCTGCTGGAGAATGATGTTGAATTCTTCGTTTCCGCTGAGGATGGTGAACGAAGATGATTGTGTGAATAAGCCTGTAGGAGAAGATGACTCTGTTGGGGAATAAACTTGATGAATAGATTACTCTGCGGGGAATACTCTGTGGGGAAGAGATGTTCTACTGAGATTTTTAATGATAACTCCGCTGGGGATTCCGTTGATAAGCTCTGCTGGAGATTTTGATGATGAACTCCGCTGGGGATAGAAAGAACTTCGCTGGGGATGATCTTTGCAACTTGCTGAGGATAACCCAGTTAGACTCTGGTGGGGGATAGTCTTTGAATTTGGCTGGGGAGATACATTTGTATTCTGCAGGGGACAAGCTTCTAGAATCTACTGGGGAAGATGATTTAACTCTGGTGGGGAAGATTTTTTCAGACTGTGCTGGGAAAATAGCTCCATTGGGGGTATCTTGTATTCCACCGGGGAACATTCTTATACTCTGTTGAAGAATATTAAGAATGCCGGGGATGCTTGCTGAGTAATATCTATATTCTCCGATGGGGAATATTAAGATCTACTGGGGATACCCAACTTTTGATGGTAGACCAACTCTGCTTGGGGGAGAGTATTGCTGATTCCTTCGTAGTTGCAGGTGTCGTACCCCAAAATTTTCCCTCCCATATTCTTCAAGAAATTGCAAGCCAAGCTGCAAAATTCCCCAAGGGTTGCACAGTCAAAGATCTCCTATACAGTCAAAATTAGGGTTTGTGTTCTGGTCAAGAAAATGAAGTTTTCAAAGGTCCAATCAAGTCTCACAAGCCTACAAATATGGTCAAGCATCCTCATATCAAGTTTCAAGACTTTCAGCACAAAATTGCACAGTCAAAAACCCTAATTGCACTACAGTCAACTGTAGGGGCAAAATGGTCATTTGACAGTCAAAAGTTCAAATTTTTGGTCAACATATCATTTTGAAGCCACAAACATCATTTGGTCAATGCTTGATCATGATTCTCAAAACTTGGCTCAAAAATCATCAAGATACAAAAATTTCTATTTTTGGACAGCTGAAAAAGTCAACTGAAATTGACCAGGGCATAACTTTCATATGGATTATCAGAAAAATTCCATCCAAATCTCATTTTGAAGAGAAAGACATTTCCTACAACTCATCTTCATACTTCAAGTCCAAGAAATGCTCTCATAAAAAGTTATCAATTTCAACATTATAGGTCATTTTCAAAAGTCAACAAAAAGGGACTTTAAGTCAAAGGACATAACTTGAGATTGGTAAATCAAAATGACATGGGACCAAAGACATTGTTTAGAGGACTTCAAGGCCTTTCTAAAATGTCAAGAAACATGAGCAAAGCTTAAAAATTGAGCAAGTTATGCATTGGAGAAGTTGGGAAATTTTTGTGAAATGGCCAAAATCATTTATCCTTGAAATCTCATTTTTGACAAAAGGGGCCCACTTTTTCCACTTGAATTAACTTGGCCATGCTTCCCACGTGTCCCACCTTTTATTTCAGATTTTTTTATTAATTTTTTCATTTTTATTGATTTTATTGGATTTAATTAATTTTAAATCTTTTAAAATCAAAAGAAATTCAAAAATTAATTTAAAAGGGAATATTTGGCCTTAACTAGCCTTGAAACATCATTATGTGCCTACCAAAATTCGTGCAAGGGAGTAAACAAGGCAAGAATTCAAAAATGAGTCAAAAAAGGAAGTTTTGTTATGGAGGTTTATGGAGGATTTTGGACTTGAATGCTATACATTAAGAGACCATAATTCCTTTTGATTGACATTAGCTAATGCCTATACAAGGGATCAAAAACGAAATTGAGGGGAGGCTGCACCAGAACACAAGAAAATCACAACCTAAAAAGTCCCCAAAAACAAAAAAACACATTTGAACTTTTCAAGAAAAAAAGCAAAACTGTAAACCTACTTGCAGCACGTTTTAAGCCTCTATTCCAATCAAAAACACATTCCTTGCATTGCCAGGAATCTCCAGCAATCAAAATCAAGCCCAAAAGCGCAAAGAAGCATCCCCACGACACCCCACGGTTTGTCCAAAATTTGAAAATCAAAACTCCATTTCCATGCCTTTTTGATTCATTTTAAATATTGCTATGCATTGCTGATGTTATTACCAAGCTTCCTGTATGCTTTAATTTGACTGTAAGGCCACAAAATGCAAATCACCATGGGAGACATCTAGGTTTTTCGAAGCTTTCAATTTGGGGTTTCTCACATACGCAAAAATTGGAACCTCAAACTGCCATGGTTGAATTGAGGAAGATGAGACGAATCCAATGGACCCCTCGCGCCTAATTTATGTCTAACGAGGAGCTAATCGCTTTTATTTGCAGGCTTGTGTTTTGGGGGGGGTTTAAAACCCCCGCTACATGTTTGTTATTTTGCAGAAAAGGTAGAAGACGATGGTGTGGCAACCGGGCATTAGACCATTCAAAATTCCGCGCGCGTTTTTTTAATTCCCAGGATTTATTTGCTTATCAATATAATATTAAGTGTTTATTGTTATGTCAATTGAAACAGCTGGCTCAGATGGCAACGCGTTAGTGGATATTCCCAGAAGGCACGAGTTCGAGTCCTGGTTCAGGCATTTTTTTTCACCTTTTCCATAATTAACATGTTTCCTTTGTTTTTCACCCTTTTTTATATTTTTAATCCTAATTTAATTTATATTCAAATAATTTTCTCATGCATTTAAAAACTCACAAAAAATATTTTCCTTTTTGCATTTTAATCAGAAAAATGTTTATTTAATTTTTGACATTAAAAATAATATTTTTGCATGCATATTTAATTAATTGTTAGATAATCATTAATTTGACTTTTATTTGCTTTTAGTTATCAAAATTGATCCAAAAAAACACCAAAAAATAATTACTCTATCATTAAATTAATTTAACTAACATTTTCATAAAAAACCCAAAAAAAAAATATAATTAACACTTTTATTATTATTATCTTTATTTTGTAAATAAACCATAATTGAATTAGTTTTTTTAATTAGGTCATTTTAACATTCCTTTTAATAATTAAAATAAATTTAGACTTAGGCTTTTCTTTTGACATTTTAATTTCTTTTTCTATTTTATTTCATAAAAAAACATAAAAAAACAAAAACATCAAAAAAATAAAAAAATAAAATAACTTCTTTTCTTTAATCATTAATTAATTTAATAATTTCAATTCAATTCCTTAAAGGGTCCAACGCCCTCGCACTCGATTCTTATTTCTTTTCGCACATTTATTTTTATTTCTTTTGTAGATATAATGTATTTGCCCCAAAGCCTTGTAATAGATAATTAGGATATTTACCTTCCGCATTTTACTTATTCAAATCGGGTCTTTATTTAATTTGGCGATGTAGACCCGCGCCTTGTAATAGCGTAGGACTTTTTCCGCACTTTAAATTCCCGCACCTTTAACTGTTAAACAATAACATGAAAGAATGAATGCCCAAAAATAAAATCGAAACGTAGATCACCAATGCATGACAAGACAAACAATAAACTGAAAATGACACACAATTCACACACCACCCCTAGGGTACGCCTCACTGTTGCCTTACCTCGAAAGGTGGTCATCAAGTACAGGACGTCTTAGTAAGTCCTTATGTTCCATTGATCTAGTTGCCTCGAATAAGTTGCCCCGGAACGGTTGCCTCGGAATAAAAAGATCAATGGCATAAGGGTAGCTTCTAAGGTATCCTATTGTTGCTCTGGTGATCACCCTGTTGCCTTGCCCCTCGAAACGTGGTCGTTGAGTACAGGACATCTTAGTAAGTCCTTATGTTCCATTGATCCAGTTGCCTCGAATAAGTTGCCTCGGAACGGTCGCCTCGGAATAAAAAGATCAATGGCATAAGGGTAGCTTCTAAGGTATCTTATTATTGCTCAGTGTCCACACTGTCCCTAACCCTCGAATTGACCCGAACACCTCCAACGGTGGTGCTACCTATCTCTCAATGGTGGGATAGCACTACCTAAAGGACAATTACACAGCTTAATTCCTTAGGGTAGGTAGATGACTCGTGGGTACTTGCTCTATTCAAAAACAAATCAAAACTCTTTTCACACCGACACTTTCAAAAAGCTTTCAAAACAATTTTTCAAACACTCTTGAGGACTGATACAAGAGTCATTCTGAAATTTTTAAACGAAACTTTTTCAAACCCAATCGCACTTTGAAAAGCAAACAAACCATTTTTGAAAACACAATGAGCAAGTATCTAAGAGCCCATGGATAACCATGGATAGAAAGGGTGCTAACACCTTCCCTTTCTATAATCTACCTCTCGAACCGAGAACTAATCTCAACAAGGAATTTTTCTGTGCTTTTGTCCTTTCCATTTGGAGAAAATAAAAGACGGTGGCGACTCTTGCTTACCGCGACATTTCGCAAAACCAGCTTTAAAACAGTCAGTTCCAGATCCACCGATCACAGAACTAGCGACTCTGCTGGGGAGAACTATAAAGTGAGGTGTACCTTAGGACTAAGATCACTGTGTTTTCAATTGCTTTGATTTGTTTGCTTTAAATTGTGGGACTGTCTTGGGAGTTCTATAGATCCTAACCCGGATCTGGGGATACCTTCTTAGAAAGTAGCAACAAGGCTGTGAGGGAACTGTGCGGGGTATACCGACATGGTTGAAGCAGTCTGCTACGTTGATGTGGCACTTTGGTGTGTACCGGTAACCCTTGAGTCAATCAAGGAGAGTACGGGGCCTCCGCGTGGTGTCGTGAAGCATCAACAGACCTTAGGAACCTTAATTGAACCATCTTGGCCTCTTTAGGGTAGTGAGATGACTACTTTGGTGTACTCCGAAGTCGGTTGATACTCGATACTACACTCAATTGAGGGTTGTTTTCTTGGGATATTTTGATCGCCAGTCAGTGGCTAAATCGAAACGATGAACAATGAAAGCAATCCAATGATATTGAGATCCTTAGAACCCGGTTACTTTGATAGGACAGGTTTGAGCCCACCAACTTCAAGAGGGTAATACCTAGACCCCATGCTGGCCTAAACTCTAAGGGTTTCTCTTGTGTGACTTGTGTGCCTTCGTACTTGAACTACTTGCGTGCTTATTATCTGACCCTTGAATTTCTTGCAGGTTTTGTTTACAGTCCTTAATTGGGACTCATAATAAAGTTTACTGAGTTTCTTGCAGGTTTTGGTTTGCAGTCCTTAATTGGGACTCATAACAGGGTTACTTACATTACCCCCATGCATAGCATGACATCATACCATTGCATACATCCTGCATAAGGACTAACCCATTTCAAGGATCTCAAGGGTCTGTGATGCAGGTCATGATGAATCAAACATCTAGCAAGGGGCAAAGAGGATTTATTTTCCTCTAGCCAAGGTTGTCAGAGGCTATGACCCACTTGATATGGTGAGCTTTGACTCTTGAAGAAGGTTCCCTTAACCAAGGTTGTTTGGAAATCAAAACCAGACATGATGACTAAAGTCAGAGGCTATGACCCACTGGATATGGTGAGCCTTTGACCCTTGGAAGAAAGATTCCCAACAAACATGAAGCTCTTTCAATCAAGCTACCGGATCCAAATGCTAACAAAATTTCCTGTTTATCCCGCGAGATCCTTGAAAACATTGCATGCATATCATACACATCATTGCATAACAGGTACCCTTGTTACAGGCTACTTACCCTCTTCGCTGTTTATTTCAGCAATGGCTTTCCAATCAAACACCCAGGAGTTCCCTACTCAAGAGACTCAGTTCAGGGAGATCTTCCTAAGCCTATCCAAGGGGCAGGAAGAGTTGAGAACGCTCCTCATGGGGAATTTGGTCAAGAACAGTCCAGAAGACGGTAAAGATGAACGGCTGAAACATATGCAAGCTGAGATAGACATAATGAGGACTCAGATGCTGGGGCAAATGGCCCTTATCCAAGGCTTAGCTCGGGAACAAGAAGAGTTGAGAACTGTGATCAACCAGCTTCAGCAAGATAGTATGAAGCAAGTAGCCAAGGCTGGAGACCAAACTGGTAATCAGCCTCCAAGAAGTCAAAGGCTTGGTTCAATGAATAGACCTCTCCAAGCTGCTACTACTTCACAGCTCCAACCACAACCTCGCCCAGAGCAACGGGTTGATCAGAGCAAGCCCAGAAGGCAATTCACCCAGCTCAACACGTCGCTGTCCCAAGCTTTGCAACACCTGTTGAAGTTGAATCTGGTGACGTTGATAGGACCTCACCCTAATCCTAAGACTTCTTCACCCAACTATAATCCTGGGGCCAGGTGCGCATACCATTCTAACAGCCCGGGGCATGATACTGATGACTGTTGGAAGTTGAGGTACAAAATCCAAAGCCTGATTGATGAAGGAGCTGTGGAATTCACCCCAGATGGTCAGGTCGAGTTCTTCTACTATCCCTGCGAGGTTCACCATTTGAAGTAACAAGCCCTGAGACTAGAAGACTTGTGTTTATTAGAATTTTCAAGTTGTAATTTTCTTTTGATTCTTCAAACACTTATTCATGTTAAACATTGTTATTTCATTAATGCATTACACATGTCTGTTTTGAAGTAATTATTTCGTATTCACTATATGCAAATTGTTTTCATTTTTCTGTGATGATCAATTCTCGGTTAATAATTCTAAGCCTCTTGAGGGAGGATGACGAAAACGATACCACGATTTTTACAGTATGCTTTTGAATAGACCCCGCTGATGAGGTACAGGCATTGTTTCAATTCCTAAACACTGGAGTTATAAGGAAGATAATCCCTCGTCAACCCCTCTGAGCCAAAGAAGTAGGAGTTTTTCTTTTCGAAATTTAAAACCCTTAATCATAACCTGGGGCAGGGTAGTCTCTCAGTTGATCCAAGTGCATAACGAATGGCACCAAAGAGGTCCTTACAAAACAAAAGACAGTGATGGTTCCGAACAATCATACAAATAGGCAGTCATTATATCTCAAAAAAATAAAAACCCATTAAGTCAAAACCTATGAAGGAGACTTACAAAACTGGGGCATCCCGCTGACTGTAATCACAAAAGAAACAGTTCAGGCAAAAAAAATAGGGATAATAAAATCAAAAAAAAGAGGTCACACAAACCCTCAACAAAAAAAAATGACTGCCCATTCAGAATAAATCATCATTATCTGAACCATCATTGGTATATCAAAGCAAAGACTCAAACAAGGTCTAACGCACGATTAGCTGAGTTTAGGTTTGAAGAACATCACGAAGAGCGGGTGGGTACAAATAAATTTGATCCTTTATCCTTTGTTTCTTGAACCGTGAACCAAGCCACGTTATGACCCTTAAAAGTCCTAGCTGAAGCATGGGTTAGTTCGAAAGCATAATGTTACGAAAGGTATCCTGACTCCTTAAAGCTTACGGTAAATACGGAGTTGACATCACGTTTTACAAACATTCATTTGTTTTATGAAAGAGAATGCATTTTCAAAATCTTCAAAACAGACATAAGCTTTGCATTTTTAACATAACTTTGTTTGCATATGACTTTTTGTTTGAACAGCATAGAAGTTCGCACGACGAATGCCTAATGAACAGAAGTACCTCCAATCAAGGGGCACAACATGATCATGGTCCAATCATCTGGGGCAGTCCAATCAAGATTCGGAGAATCTCTCAAAGGCCAAATAGCCTGGGGCAAATCTCCGCCTAAGTCACTTGGGGCATTTCAACAACGAATCTTGCGCGATCAGACATCTTCTGGTAACATGGCAACATAAACAGTCAGGGGCACCTCCCTGCATTCTAAGAACATGGACATAGTCGAAAGAATACTACACATAATCAAAGACCCGCTAGGTTGACATAACTAGGCAAAAATTAGGGCTTCCCGGCGAACCAAAAGGGTTCGGGCAAAAATAAGGGATGAAATGAAAAAATCTGTACACCCGGCGAGTCGAAAACCTGAAAAGGTGGCTTGGGCAAAAATGGGTATCCCGGTGGACTGAAAACCCGAAAGGGCGGTCCAGGCAAAAGTTAGGGATCAAAGCGTACGACTATGTCCTATCATCTTGTCACCTGCCTACCAGAAGAAGATTGGTCAAATCGGCAGTCCTCAAGCACCTCCACAAGTCTTCCCCTCCCGCCTCAGAAACAGGGGCAATGATAGGTTGTCTAAGCAATCTAATGGTGCTGTCCTCCAAGGTATCAAGGTAGGTTCAGCTGAAGAACACAACCAGGTATTTTAATTCCCCAGAGAGTGAGCCAGCAAGCAGTATACTCTCCTCAAGCAAAGCAGTTATCAACCTTAAGGAAGTTGGGTATCCTCCCGCAGATCTCGACCTTCCCCAGCAGCACACATTCTTGACAAACATCCCCGGCAGTCTTGGTCTAAAGATTGTTCCCCGGCGGCGGACCAACATTCAAAGGAATTGCTTCCCCAACATAGTACCTCTCTCCCCACAGAGTATTGTTCCCCAGCCAGATCGCCAGATTAATTTTCTCCTCGCAGAGTAATCTCTCCAACAAGTTTATTCCCCCAACGGAGTCATCTTCTCCTACCGGTTTATTCTTGCAACCATCACTCTCCAGTGGAAACAAAGAATGCTATTCATATCAGCCCAGGATTTGACTTCCCGGCATCCGTCTAGGATTTATTTTCCTAAGACAAAAACATACATTCATAAACAACACATCTTCATACATTATAGCATGCATATACGCATCATGAACGTACAATCTCATTCATTCTGAGAACATCTCGCATGTCATATATCACGGCATCGCATACAACTAACGTTTTGTCTTTTCAGGACAAAAGTTAATACAAGGATAATTGCTATCAACTGTCGTGATTCCAGATCCGATTCCTGTATCTTGCCAAGGAGTATCTGTTGACGACTACAGTACCAGACTCGATTCCTGTATCTTGACAGGGCACGTCTGAAGAGTTCGAAGATCCGATTCCTGTATCTTGCCAGGGAGTATCTGTTGACGACTACAGTACCAGACTCGATTCCTGTATCTTGACAGGGCACGTCTGAAGAGTTCGAAGATCTGATTCCGGTATCTTGCCAGGGAGTATCTGTTGACGACTACAGTACCAGACTCGATTCCTGTATCTTGACAGGGCACGTCTGAAGAGTTCGAAGATCCGATTCCTGTATCTTGCCAGGGAGTATCTGTTGACGACTACAGTACCAGACTCGATTCCTGTATCTTGACAGGGCACGTCTGAAGAGTTCGAAGATCCGATTCCTGTATCTTGCCAGGGAGTATCTGTTGACGACTACAGTACCAGACTCGATTCCTGTATCTAGGCAGGGCACGTCTGAAGAGTTTGAAGATCCGATTCCTGTATCTTGCCAGGGAGTATCTATTGACGACTACAGTACCAGACTCGATTCCTGTATCTAGACAGGGCACGTCTGAAGAGTTCGAAGATCCGATTCCTGAATCTTGCCAGGGAGTATCTGTTGACGACTACAGTACCAGACTCGATTCCTGTATCTAGACAGGGCACGTCTGAAGAGTTCGAAGATCCGATTCCTGTATCTTGCCAGGGAGTATCTGTTGACGACTACAGTACCAGACTCGATTCCTGTATCTAGACAGGGCACGTCTGAAGAGTTCGAAGGTCCGATTCCTGAATCTTGCCAGGGAGTATCTGTTGACGACTACAGTACCAGACTCGATTCCTGTATCTAGACAGGGCACGTCTGAAGAGTTCGAAGATCCGATTCCTGAATCTTGCCAGGGAGTATCTGTTGACGACTATAGTGCCAGACTCGATTCCTGTATCTAGACAGGGCACGTCTGAAGAGTTCGAAGATCCGATTCCTGAATCTTGCCAGGGAGTATCTGTTGATGACTACAGTACCAGACTCGATTCCTGTATCTAGACAGGGCACGTCTGAAGAGTTCGAGGATCCGATACCTGAATCTTGCCAGGGAGTATCTGTTGACGACTATAGTACCAGACTCGATTCCTGTATCTCGCCAGGGCACGTCTGAAGAATTCAAAGATCCAACTCCTGTAACCAGTCAGGACACATCTATACCAAGCATCTGAAAATCAGCTCCTGCAATGTGTCAGGTACTCATTTTTTTCTTTTGCAGGCATGCAGGTTCTCGCTAAAGAATCTCTTACGCGATCAACATCCAGATGGCATCTATAAGCCCATCATCCTATTCGTCAACCTCTAAATGGCATCTGTAAGCCCATTTCCATCATCACACTGCTGCTATGAGAGCGCAAATTTCTGGGCACTCTAGTGTTCAATCATCTTCTACCCTCGGATTACGAAAGGCACGTCAGCCAATCTACATCCTCAGGTCTAAGAAGATTGAACAGGGGCAACTGTTGTACCCCAAAATTTTCCCTCCCATATTCTTCAAGAAATTGCCAAGCCAAGCTGCAAAATTCCCCAAGGGTTGCACAGTCAAAGATCTCCTATACAGTCAAAATTAGGGTTTGTGTTCTGGTCAAGAAAATGAAGTTTTCAAAGGTCCAATCAAGTCTCACAAGCCTACAAATATGGTCAAGCATCCTCATATCAAGTTTCAAGACTTTCAGCACAAAATTGCACAGTCAAAAACCCTAATTGCACTACAGTCAACTGTAGGGGCAAAATGGTCATTTGACAGTCAAAAGTTCAAATTTTTTGTCAACATATCATTTTGAAGCCACAAACATCATTTGATCAATGCTTGATCATGATTCTCAAAACTTGGCTCAAAAATCATCAAGATACAAAAATTTCTATTTTTGGACAGCTGAAAAAGTCAACTGAAATTGACCAGGGCATAACTTTCACATGGATTATCAGAAAAATTCCATCCAAAGCTCATTTTGAAGAGAAAGACATTTCCTACAACGCATCTTCATACTTCAAGTCCAAGAAATGCTCTCACAAAAAGTTATCAATTTCAACATTATAGGTCATTTTCAAAAGTCAACAAAAAGGGACTTTAAGTCAAAGGCCATAACTTGAGATTGGTAAATCAAAATGACATGGGACCAAAGACATTGTTTAGAGGACTTCAAGGCCTTTCTAAAATGTCCAAGAACATGAGCAAAGCTTAAAAATTGAGCAAGTTATGCATTGGAGAAGTTGGGAAATTTTTGTGAAATGGCCAAAATCATTTATCCTTGAAATCTCATTTTTGACAAAAGGGGCCCACTTTTTCCACTTGAATTAACTTGGCCATGCTTCCCACGTGTCCCACCTTTTATTTCAGATTTTTTTATTAATTTTTTCATTTTTATTAATTTTATTGGATTTAATTAATTTTAAATCTTTTAAAATCAAAAGAAATTCAAAAATTAATTTAAAAGGGAATATTTGGCCTTAACTAGCCTTGAAACATCATTATGTGCCTACCAAAATTCGTGCAAGGGAGTAAACAAGGCAAGAATTCAAAAATGAGTCAAAAAAGGAAGTTTTGTTATGGAGGTTTATGGAGGATTTTGGACTTGAATGCTATACATTAAGAGACCATAATTCCTTTTGATTGACATTAGCTAATGCCTATACAAGGGATCAAAAACGAAATTGAGGGGAGGCTGCACCAGAACACAAGAAAATCACAACCTAAAAAGTCCCCAAAAACAAAAAAACACATTTGAACTTTTCAAGAAAAAAAGCAAAACTGTAAACCTACTTGCAGCACGTTTTAAGCCTCTATTCCAATCAAAAACACATTCCTTGCATTGCCAGGAATCTCCAGCAATCAAAATCAAGCCCAAACGCGCAAAGAAGCATCCCCACGACACCCCACGGTTTGTCCAAAATTTGAAAATCAAAACTCCATTTCCATGCCTTTTTGATTCATTTTAAATATTGCTATGCATTGCTGATGTTATTACCAAGCTTCATGTATGCTTTAATTTGACTGTAAGGCCACAAAATGCAAATCACCATGGGAGACATCTAGGTTTTCCGAAGCTTTCAATTTGGGGTTTCTCACATACGCAAAAATTGGAACCTCAAACTGCCATGGTTGAATTGAGGAAGATGAGACGAATCCAATGGACCCCTCGCGCCTAATTTATGTCTAACGAGGAGCTAATCGCTTTTATTTGCAGGCTTGTGTTTTGGGGGGGGGGGGGGGTTTAAAACCCCCGCTACATGTTTGTTATTTTGCAGAAAAGGTAGAAGACGATGGCGTGGCAACCGGGCATTAGACCATTCAAAATTCCGCGCGCGTTTTTTTAATTCCCAGGATTTATTTGCTTATCAATATAATATTAAGTGTTTATTGTTATGTCAATTGAAACAGCTGGCTCAGATGGCAACGCGTTAGTGGATATTCCCAGAAGGCACGAGTTCGAGTCCTGGTTCAGGCATTTTTTTTCACCTTTTCCATAATTAACATGTTTCCTTTGTTTTTCACCCTTTTTTATATTTTTAATCCTAATTTAATTTATATTCAAATAATTTTCTCATGCATTTAAAAACTCACAAAAAATATTTTCCTTTTTGCATTTTAATCAGAAAAATGTTTATTTAATTTTTGACATTAAAAATAATATTTTTGCATGCATATTTAATTAATTGTTAGATAATCATTAATTTGACTTTTATTTGCTTTTAGTTATCAAAATTGATCCAAAAAAACACCAAAAAATAATTACTCTATCATTAAATTAATTTAACTAACATTTTCATAAAAAACCCAAAAAAAAAAATATAATTAACACTTTTATTATTATTATCTTTATTTTGTAAATAAACCATAATTGAATTAGTTTTTTTAATTAGGTCATTTTAACATTCCTTTTAATAATTAAAATAAATTTAGACTTAGGCTTTTCTTTTGACATTTTAATTTCTTTTTCTATTTTATTTCATAAAAAAACATAAAAAAACAAAAACATCAAAAAAATAAAAAAATAAAATAACTTCTTTTCTTTAATCATTAATTAATTTAATAATTTCAATTCAATTCCTTAAAGGGTCCAACGCCCTCGCACTCGATTCTTATTTCTTTTCGCACATTTATTTTTATTTCTTTTGTAGATATAATGTATTTGCCCCAAAGCCTTGTAATAGATAATTAGGATATTTACCTTCCGCATTTTACTTATTCAAATTGGGTCTTTATTTAATTTGGCGATGTAGACCCGCGCCTTGTAATAGCGTAGGACTTTTTCCGCACTTTAAATTCCCGCACCTTTAACTGTTAAACAATAACATGAAAGAATGAATGCCCAAAAATAAAATCGAAACGTAGATCACCAATGCATGACAAGACAAACAATAAACTGAAAATGACACACAATTCACACACCACCCCTAGGGTACGCCTCACTGTTGCCTTACCTCGAAAGGTGGTCATCAAGTACAGGACGTCTTAGTAAGTCCTTATGTTCCATTGATCTAGTTGCCTCGAATAAGTTTCCCCGGAACGGTTGCCTCGGAATAAAAAGATCAATGGCATAAGGGTAGCTTCTAAGGTATCCTATTGTTGCTCTGGTGATCACCCTGTTGCCTTGCCCCTCGAAACGTGGTCGTTGAGTACAGGACGTCTTAGTAAGTCCTTATGTTCCATTGATCCAGTTGCCTCGAATAAGTTGCCTCGGAACGGTCGCTCGGAATAAAAAGATCAATGGCATAAGGGTAGCTTCTAAGGTATCTTATTATTGCTCAGTGTCCACACTGTCCCTAACCCTCGAATTGACCCGAACACCTCCAACGGTGGTGCTACCTATCTCTCAATGGTGGGATAGCACTACCTAAAGGACAATTACACAGCTTAATTCCTTAGGGTAGGTAGATGACTCGTGGGTACTTGCTCTATTCAAAAACAAATCAAAACTCTTTTCACACCGACACTTTCAAAAAGCTTTCAAAACAATTTTTCAAACACTCTTGAGGACTGATACAAGAGTCATTCTGAAATTTTTAAACGAAACTTTTTCAAACCCAATCGCACTTTGAAAAGCAAACAAACCATTTTTGAAAACACAATGAGCAAGTATCTAAGAGCCCATGGATAACCATGGATAGAAAGGGTGCTAACACCTTCCCTTTCTATAATCTACCTCCTGAACCGAGAGCAATCTCTATAAGGAATTTTTCTGTGCTTTTGTCCTTTCCATTTGGAGAAAATAAAAGGCGGTGGCGACTCTTTCTTACCGCGACATTTCGCGAAACCAGCTTTAAAACAGTCAGTTCCAGATCCACCGATCACAGCAGGTCTCAGTGGAGAGAGCTTCCATCACTATCCTACTCTGCGGGGAGTGAAGGTATCTCGGTCATACTCTTCAACTGAATCTTCCTTGGTACCTTGGTGGACAGAGCATTGTATAGTTCGGACAATTCTTATTGCCCCAGTTTCTGCGGGAGAAAAAGGCCTATGAGGTGCTTGACAACTGCCGATTGACCAATCTTCTTCTGGTAGGCAAGTGACGAGATGACGGACATGGTCGTACGCTTTGATCCCTAATTTTTGCCTGGACCGCCCTTTCGAGTTTTCAGTCCACCGGGATACCCTTTTTTGCCCAAGCCGCCTTTTCAGGTTTTCGACTTGTCGGGTGTACAGATTTTTCATTTTCGTCCCTTATTTTTGCCCGAACCCTTTTGGTTCGCCGGGAAGCCCTTATTTTTGCCTAGGCCAGTCGAACTAGCGGGTCTTTGATTATGCGTAGTATTTTTTCGACTATGTCCATGCTCTCAGGATGTAGGGAGTTGTCACTGTCAGTAGTGTTGTGTCGCCATACTACCAGAAGATGTTTGATCATGCAAGATTCGTTGCTGGAATTCATGTCCAATGCCCCAATTGATTCAGTTGTAGATTTGCCCCTGGCTATTTGGCATTTTGAGAGATTCCTTGAATCTTGACTTGACTGCCCCAGATGATGGACAATGCTCATGTCTTCCCCTTGGTTGGAAGTGTTTCTTCCACCTGAGGTGATCCTTTTTTATTGAAAAGGTTTTTATTCACTAGATATTCGTCGTGCGAATTTCTCTGCTGCTTGAACAAATAGTCATATGCAAACAATGTTATTTTAAGAATGCAAAGCTTATGTCTGTCTTGAAGTTTTTTGAAAATGCAGTTTTCAATAAAATAAGTGAATTCTTGTAAAATGTGATGTCAACTCAGGATTTTACCGCAAGCCTTACAGGAGTCAGGATACCTTTTGTAACAGTATGCTTTCGAACTAACCCATGCTTCAGCTAAGACTTTTAAGGGTTGTAGCGTGGTCTGGTTCACGGTTTAAGAAACAAAGGATAAAGGCTCAAATTTTATTTGTACCCACCCGTTCTTCGTGATGTTCTTCGATCCTAAACTCAGCTAATCGTGCATTAGATCTTGTTTGAGTCTTTGCTCTGATATTCCAGTGATGGTTTGGATACTGATAATTTATCTTTTGGCCAGGCAGTCCTTTCTTTTTTGTTGAGGGTTAGTAGGACCTCTTTCTTTTTGATTTTATTATCCCTGTCTTTTTGCCTGAACTGTTTCTTTTGTGATTACAGTCAGCGGGATGCCCCGGTTTTTTGTAAGTCTCCTTCATAGGTTTTGACTTATTTGGCTTTTATGTTGAGCGATAATGACTGCCTGTCCTTACGATTATAGGGAACCATCACTGTCTTTTTGTCTCGGAAGGACTTCTTTGATGCCATTCATTGTGCACCTGGATCAACTGAGAAAACTACCCTGCCCCAGGTTATGATTAAGGGTTTTAATTTTCGAAAAGAAAAACTCCAACTTCTTTGGCTCAAAGGGGTTGACTAGGGATTATCTACCTTATAACTCCACTGTTTAGGATTTGAAACAATGCCTGTACTTCATCAGTGGGGTCTGTTCAAAAGCATACTGTAAAGATCGTGGTATCGTTTTCGTCATCCTCCCTCAAAAGGCTTAGAATTTTTAATCAAGAGTTTGAGCATCACAAAAAATGAAAGCAATTTGAATATAGTGAATACGAATGGATTGATTCAAAACAGACATATGCGATGCATTAATGAAATAAAATGGTTTGCCATGACAATAATTGTTTGAATAAGCAAATAAAAATACAACTTGAAAATTCAAATAAAACAAAAGCCTTCAATGATTTGGCATAGGAGCAGTGATTATGTTTGGAGTCTCTGGAGGGTCGAACTGGATTTCTTTGGCATCAATCATGTCTTGAACCTTATTCTTCAGGGCCCAACAGTTGTTTGTGTCATGTCCCAGACTGTCAGAGTGGTATGCACACCTTTCATTGGGATGATAGGTAGGAGCGGAAGTGTTTGGATTCCGGAGAGGAGCCCTTAATGTAATCAGCCATGCCTTCAACATTTGCTGTAGCGCTTGAATCAGTGACATGTTGATCTTAGTGAATTGTCTTTTAGGTGCGACCTCCTTACGTTGATGCCCCTGTCTTTGTTGAGCAGGCGTAGGATTAGAGATCAAGATTTCTCCTACGCGTTGGTCATGACGACTCTTTTGACCATACACAACATTGGACTCTTTCTTCCCATTGTAGGGATTTTTCTGAGCATCGGAAGGTGTAGCTTCTTGAATCTTCCCGCTTTTGATGCCAACTTCAATTCTCTTCCCAGTCAAGATAAGGTCTGTAAACCCGGCTGAAGAATTTCCAATCAAATGGTTGAAGAACGGACCAGATAGGGTCCCCAAGAACGTATCCACAAGTTCACGGTCAGTTAAAGGTGGCTGCACCCTTCCAGCAAGGTCTCTCCACTTTTGAGCATATTCTTTAAATCCTTCACCCGTCCCTAGTGACATACCCTGGAGTTGGGTATGCGTAGGAGCGAGGTCAGAATTATATTGATACTTCTTATAGAACGCAGTAGCCAAATCTTCCCAGTTGCGGGTACTGGCCCCATCTAGCTGATAGAACCATTCGAGTTGAGTCCCTGAAAGACTGTCCTGAAAGAAATGGATCCATAAATTCTTGTCAGCAGTGTAAGGTTGGATCTTCCTTACATACGACCAGAGGTGCAGCTTTGGGCAGGAAGCTCCGTCGTATTTGGCAAAAGCAGGTGCCTTGAACTTATGGGGAATCACCACCCCAGAGGATAAGCCTAGGTCTCCGAAGTCCAACCCGGGCACATTCTGAATCTCCATAGCACTTAAGCGGTCCTCCAACTGTTTGTACTTGTCCTCAGTAAGAGGGTATTGTTCCTCATCATAATCTGTCTCGTTGTCTGAGACCACGGGACTAGGAGCCCTTCTCTCTTGTGGACTATCTTTGCCTACAGATGAGGTAGTCAGCTCAACCTCATTCTATAATCCATTCCCAAATCTGCGTCCAGTGTTGAACAACACGGTCCTCTTCTTCTTCTTCTTCAGAATCAGGGTCTTCTACTCCTGTTGACCCTTGGCTAAGCTCATAACCAACTCTTGGAACTGGGCGTTCTGGGCCTGGAGGGCCTTGATAGCTTGTTCAGTGGATGGTTCAGTAGACATGATGATTGCTGAAATAAACAGCGAAGAAGATAAGTGACCTGTAAAAAAAGGTACTTGTTATGCATATGATGAATGGTATGCTATTTATGCAATGCATTCAAGGGTTCGAAAATTCAAATTCATTATAGACAAAAAAGGAACACACGTCATATTAAGAAGTAATTTGTTTAGTACATCAGTGCCTCATGGGCGAAATATTACAAAATACTTAATGTAAAAAGACATTGCGCATCCTTTTTGGAGCGATGTAAGTGGTGAGGGTCTTTTCCTCGTGAAGTAGGCGGGTGAGCTCCAAGACCTTCTTCTCACTGGCATGTAAGTTGGCTTCAAAAGCATTCCGTTCTTCCTTGAGTTGGATCCAGCTCTTTTGCATTTCTTCCCATGATGTTGGCATGTCAGGATGTAGAATGGTGTATGGAACCTCTCCTTCCATAACAGGCTCTTTGATCACGGGGAGAATGTGAGGATATGGCATCATAAGCTTCTGGGAGAGGGTTCGTACCCACTTGAGGTAAGGCTCAAGGGGGATGGAATTCTTATGCCCTAGTGTCTTACTATCTACCTTGTTAGGCATCCTCTAAGCTCAGATGAATCTTTGTCGATGTCCTTGCGCATCGTTGTCGAAGTCAAAAACTATGTCAGGAATCAGCATGTCATGAGGGCCATCCCTCCGAGCATATCCAAATTGTCTCAAAGCCAGACAGGGGTTATAAGTAATTCCTCCTCTAATTCCAAGTAAGAGAACATTAGGAAACTCTCCGCAACGATCAATGATAGTGACATTTTCTCTGGACCGAGAACACCAATGTATATCAGAATGTTTAAGAGTCATCAATCGTTGTGACCACCTCAAACCTTGCTCGTTCTTCAAAACTGATTGTGGAAGGTGCGAAATAAACCACCTTGCCATGAGAGGAGTACAGCACATGAGAACACCTCTTTTTCTCATTGTTCGAGTGTAAAATGAGTGGAGGATGTCCCCGAGCAATGAAGGTATGGGATTCCTGGACATGAAAATATTTACAGCATTTATATCTATAAGTTGATCAGGATTTGGGAACAACACCAACCCATAGACAAGGAGAGCCAAAATCTCTTCAAAGGCTTGTAGGTCGAGAGAATTCCAACATTCTTGTGCCTTCTAAAATAGGAACTTTGCCAAGAATCCTTTGATACCACTTCTGATTTCCCAATGCCCCTTGATGTCAGATGGTTGCAGACGTAATGCTTGAGCAACCTCTTCAAGTTTTGGTTCCTTTTCCATACCGTTGTAGGGTAGTTGACTAAGAATAAGAACTCTCAGAAGTTGAGAAAATTCTTCCAAAGTAGGCACCAATTGATAATCAGGGAATGTAAAACAGTGGTGCAGGGGGTCAAAGAACTGGAAGAGAACTTTTATCATATCTTCTTCAATGTTGGTGTTGACCAAGTTGAGGAGTCTACCATGTCTTTCACTGAAGAGAGAGTTCTCGAGAATCCTGGATGTAAGCTCCTTGAGTTGAGGAGGGATCCTTACAAGGTTGACCTGAATTGTTTTCCTGCGGAGAGACTCCATGTCCTACAAAACAAGAACAAAGATGAAGATCCGAACCCTTGAAGTGGTTAGCAAATGCATATGATGCTTTATGATGTTATGATGTACATGGATGCAAAAGTAAGCAAGTGTATATATAAACAATCATATTCACACAAAGCACACAAGTCCTTAGGTTTAGGCTTGCATGGGGTTCGTAGGTAAGTACCCTCTTGAAGTTAGTTGGCTCAAAACCTGTCCTATGAATAGTAACCGGGTTCTAAGGAGCTCAATATCATTGGATTGTTTTCTATGTTCATTGTTTTGATTTAGCCACTTAACTAGCGACCAAAATATTCCAAGAAAACAACCCTGAATGAGTGTAGTATCGAGTATCTACCAACTTCGGACTGCACCAAAGTCGGTCATCTCACTACCCCTAAAAAGGCCAGGATGGTCAAGTAAGGTTCTAAGGTCAGTTGATGCTTCGCGACACCACGTGGCGGCCCCGTACTCTCCTAGACTTGACTCAAGGGTTACCGGTACTCACCAAAGTGCCACATCAACGTAGCAACTGCTTCAACCATGTCGGTATACCCCGCACAGTTCCCTCACAGTTTGTTGCTACTTCTAAAAGGGTATCCCCAGATCCGAGTTAGGATCTATAAAACTCTGATACAAGCCCAAAATATTAAAGCATTCAAGGCATACAATTGCAAACATAGTGATCTAATCCTAAGGTACACCTCACTTGTTATATTCCCCAGCAGAGTCACCAGTTCTGTGATCGGTGGAAATAGAACTGACTGTTTTTGAATGCTAGTTTGCGTTTGTGTTTTGCAAAATGTCGCGGTAAGCAAGAGTCGCTACCGTCTTTTATTTTCTCCAACAAGGAAAGGACAAAAGCACAGCAAAATTCCTTTTCGAGATGTTTCTCGGGTTCGGGAGGTAGATTATAGAAAGGGAAGGTGTTAGCACCCTTTCTATCTGTGGTTATCCACGGGCTCTTAGGTACTTGCTCACTATATTTTCAAAATGTTTTGCTTTTCTTGTGTTTGTGGGTTTTGAAAAAAAGTTTGTTTGAAAACTTCAATTTAACTCTTGTATCTGTCCTCAAGAGTGTATGAAGTGTTGTTTGAAAACTTTTGTCAGAAAAGTGTAGGTGCGAAAAGTATTTTTGTTTTGAAAGAGCAAGTATCTAAGAACCTCTACCTACTCAAAAGAAATTAAGTTGTGTAAATATCCTTTAGACAGTACCATCCCACTATTGAGAAGTAGGTAGCACCGTTGTTGGAGTTTTTCGGGTCAATTCGATTATAGGGACATGTGTTCACTAAAGCAATAGTAGGACGCCTTAGCGGTAACCCTAATGTCTTAGATCGTTTTATCCGAGGCAACCATTTCGAGGAAACTTTTTGATCTTTAGACAGGAGGGCGACCTCTAAAACACCCTATACTCAATGACCACGTCGAGGCAACCAAGTGAGGCGTACCCTAGGAGTGGCATGTGCGAGTGTGTCAGGATTCAGTTAAATTATCTTTGCACGTGTTATGGTGAGCTACGGGTTGATTTTAATTTAAAAGAGAAGTCTTGTCATGCATAACCTAATTAACATACATCTAACAGTTAATAGTTGTGGAAAATAAATCTACGCTATTACAAGGCGTCAGGTATTTACATCGCCAAAAACAAAACCTTGAAAAATAAATGCGAGAAAATAAATGAAAGCGATAAAAAGGTCCTAATCAACGCTATTACATCCTCGGAGCAAATACATAAATATGGATCAAAAATTAATAAAACAAACATACGCGCGAGAGAAAATTGAATCGGAGAAGTTCTTAGGGTTTTGACCCTTTTTTGAGAAAGAAAGAGTTTTTTGTTATTTGGTATTTAATTAAATTAAACCTAAACTAAAATAAAAAAGATATTTTTGAGTTTTTATGTGTTTTAGGAAATAAATAAAAAATAAGATGATTAAAAGTCAAGAACCCTAATTCTACATTAGTTTTAGATTATTGCAAAATATTGAAATTAACCTAATTAAAAAAATAAATTAATTTATGTTAGCATTTATTTACAAAATAACTAATTAAATTTAATAAATAAAAATATTATTATTTTTTATGTTTTCTGGATTTATTATGAAAAAAATTAATTATTTTTGTTAGTGAAAATAATAATAATTAATAATAGTGAAAACAATTAAATATAAAATATAAAAGAAGAAAAAGAAGAAATAAAACCCAGGGGGTGTTGGGCCAATTAGGAGGAGGTGTTTCTGGAAATTTGAAGCCCAATAGCGTTCCAGCCTGTTTGACTGTCTGGCTTGTCTATGCGTTTGTTGACTGAGGAGTATGCTAGTCTTTCAATCTAGGCCATTGGATTTGAGTTTGAAGACACATGGCACGTTGAGAGGTGAGGTATATGATGGACTTCTTTTGGAGATCTGCATGTGAATATGTACAAGAAAAGGAAATAAAGTTTTTGGGGGACCTGGGACTCGAACCCAAGTCCCAATGATCATATGCACGCGTCCCTGCCACTCAGCCAATGCGTTCCAATTGTTATTAACATAAAGCGCAATAATTATATAAGAAAATAAACCATATGCTGAAATTATAACAAAAACGCGCGTGTTTTCAAATTGCCCAATGGGACACCAACACCTCATCATCTTCTTCATTGTACCTACATATTCAGAATCAGATAGCGGGGGTTTTTAACCCCCACTAACCCTGACAACGAAAAATAGCGATTAGCAGCTCAAGGCATATAAATATTTCGCGATGGGTGGGTTATGTTCGTTTGGTCCTCACGAATTCAGTCATATGTCTTATAAGTCTTAATTTTTCCTGGATTGCAAAGCCCCAATTTCAAAGCTTAAGAACCCTAGAAATCGTTCATGGCATCTTATGATTCAGTGCATTATAATTCAATTAAATGATACCATTAGCTTCATATGGTTCCTAGCAATGCAAAACAATCAAGAAATCATGTTAAATGCTCATGAATTAGGCAATACGATTTTGAATAAGAAAAGCAAACCGTGGTTCTGTATTCTTTCATTCCTTGAGTTTTAGTGCTTGAATTGGATTGCAAAACGTCCCTGGAACCTCCTGCTATGTATTGGAATCAATAAAAACCCTTGAATCGCCCTAGAATGCCAAAGTCAGTTTTCAATTTTCTTGGAATTTTTCAATATGCTATGGCCTTTTTTCTGCAGCTTTTTCACGTTTTTGAGGTTAGGATTTGCTTGCATATATATAGAGGAAACGAATTAGGTCAAAAACTTGATCAAGAATCCATTGCAATGATGATTAGATCTTTGAATGAAAATCAAATATTTTTTATTTTTCATGATTGGAAAATGTTGCCAAATTTGGATATTTTGTATCTTTGACTTTGTGCACGAAATTGCCAGCATATCTTGACCATATTTGCTTCACAAATTGATTGAAAAATCAAATCTTGCATTTTCCTACAATTTAAATTAATTAAATGAATTAATATTAATTAAAAATCCAATTAATCAATAAAAATAAGAAAATAAATTCAATTAAGCTTGATGGGTCGTGCATAGGCCATGGATGAAGTTTCAAGAAGAGATTTGAGGCCCATTAGCAAAAATAAGGTGTTTTGAGCAAAGTTGACTTTTGCAAATTCATAAAAATTTCCCAACTTCTCCAATGCATATCTTGCTTGATTTTGATCATATGAACATGTTCTTGGACATTTTGGAAAGGTCTTGAGGTCCTATAACCAATGCCTTTGGTCCCATGTCATTTGGATGTACCAATCTCAAGTTATGGTCTTTGACTTAAAGTGCACTTTTGTTGACTTTTGAATTTGACCTATAATGTAGAAATTGATAACTTTTTGTGAGAGCATTTCTTGAACTTGGAGTGTGAAGATGGATTGTAGGAAATTGTCTCCCCTTCAAAATGAGCATTGGATGGGATTTTTCTGACAAACCATGAAAAAGTTATGCCCTGGTCAAGATACAGTTGACTTTTCTACTGTCCAAAAATAGTAACCTTTTGCACCTTGATGATTTTTGAGCCATCCTTATGGAATCATGATCAAGACTTGATCAAATGATGATTGTGAACTCAAAATGAGATTTTGACCAAAAATTCTGACTTTTGACTGCAAAATGACCATTTTGCCCTTGTAGTTGACTGTGGGTCAAATGAGGCTTTTGACTGTGCAAATTGGCATTGTGAGTCTTGAAACTTGGCATGTAGGTGCTTGAGAATGTATATAGGCCTATGAGACTTGATTGAACCATTGAGAACCTCCAATTCCTTGAAAGAACCAAAACCCTAATTTTGGCTGTCTTAGGAGGTGATTTGACTGTCTACCTCTTAAGCAATCTTGGGCAATTAGAGGATTATTCTTGTCAAATCTTGAGGAACGTGGGAGGGAAAATTTTGGGGTACAACAAATATGATCCTCATTTGAGCGTGTTCCTCATTGGGTGTTGTCTTGGTTAACTGTTTCACTCCGGTTTGTTCTTGGTTTGAATCTGTGGTCCCCAGCAACATTGTTATTTAGATTTCTATAGGCTTTGAGCCCTGGATTGAGAATGTACATTTATTTTGCACGTGAAAACTTTATCTCCTCAGTAGGAATGTATTGGCATTTCCCCAGGAAGTCCAAATTAATTCCCCAACAGCATTATCCCAATTCTCTTTGTAAACAGCAAGTGGCCGGTCTCTTTATTTGAGTAACTTGTTCTTCCCCAATAATTCTATTAACGTCAGAGCAGGTTGTACTCCGATAGATGGTAGTTTCTTCATTACGGGAGATAGTTCGTTGTTGAGATTTTATTCCGATGGATGATAGTCTCGTCATTATGGGAGATAGTTTGTTGTTGAGATGTTACTCTGATGGATGGTAGTCTCTTCATTATGGAAGATAGTTCGTTGTTGATATGTTTTACTCTGATGGATGGTAGTCTCGTCATTATGGGAGATATCTCTTCGTTGAAATGTTATACTTCGATGGATGGTAGTCTCTTCATTATGGGAGATAATTTGTTATTGAGATTTGTACTCCGATGGATGATAGTCTCTTCATTAAGTGAGATAGTTCGTTAAGATTTGTACTCCGATGGATGGTAGTCTCTTTATTAAGGGAGATAGTTAGTTGTTGAGATTTGTTACTCCGATGGATGGTAGTCTCTTCATTAAGGGAGATAGTTCGTTGTTGAGATTTATACTCCGATGGATGGTAGTCTCTTCATTATGGGAGATAGTTCGTTGTTGAGATTTTTTACTCCAATGGATGGTAGTCTCGTAATTATGGGAGATAGTTCGTCGTTGAGATGTTTTACTTTGATGGATGATAGTCTTGTCATTATTGGAGACAGTTTGTTGTTGAGATGTTACTCTGATGGATGGTAGTCTCTTCATTAAGGGAGATAGTTTATTGTTGAGATTTGTACTCCGATGGATGGTAGTCTCTTCATTATGGGAGATAGTTTGTCGTTGAGATGTTTTACTCTGATGAATGGTAGTCTCGTTATTATGGGAGATAGTTCGTTGTTGAGATGTTTGTACTCCAATAAATGGTAGTCTCTTCATCATGCGAGATAGTTTATTGTTGAGATTCACTTTACTCTAATAAAGTTTCTTTTTTCCCAGCCATAAGCGTTAATGTCAACCATTTGTTTTCAGTCATAAGTATGGATGCCAATCATTTGTTACCGACCCTAATATTGGTATTTACTGATATTATCTTATCGCTTCTATTTTCATCCTTTGGGTCATTAATTTCCGATCCCCTATGATTTGATGTTACTCTCTTTTTGTTATCCCCTCTAGGAGTGGGTAGTTCACAACTATCTGTCGATCGTGGTCATCCATTGCTTTTTTCCTCATTATTTGAGTTAGTGATGCCTTATATCCTCTTTAGGATTTATCCCAATAGAGATGAGTCTTCTGTTCCCCAGCAATTTATTTTTCTGGTTGGACTCTCTTTTTGATCTATTGTTTTATCTTCTTCTTACCCAGTGGTGTTATGTGTCGCCTTTGGAGTTGTTTGTTTAAATTCATGATTATAAGCAATTCATGGCATCTTAGGGCCATAAAAAAGGGCTTGTTTTGTATTTAAGTATCTTCAATCGCGTCTAGACGAAGATTGTAACCTTCGTATCTCCGAATAGAAGACACTTAAATAAGGCAGCTATTATACCCCAATTTTGGCCCCTAAGATATCCTATCGTCTCATGTCCCAATGCATCAAGACACACACATTAGGGTTGTTTCTCTCTTTATCCTATCTTTAAGTTTTCTCTTGAGGGATTAACAAGCACCTTTTATTGTGTATCTTGTACATGTTCTTTTAACTAACACCAATATATGTATATATGTTCCTTTGAATGTTTATATTGTATGTGATCACAATTGCATTCATCTCACTATCTAATCTAGGGTTTGAGGGGTGATTCTCAATCAAATGGTTCTCTGATGTACTGCAGGAGCTCAATCTTCAATTTCATGTTTATGACATCAAATTTTTGTGGTTTAAGGATCTCTCTCACTTTATTAAGTCAAGATCTCCTCAAAGTTGGTGGTGGAATTCATCAACAAGATTCATAGGTTCATGTGTTTATTTCAATGCCTTCTTTAACAAGCTTCATTGAGATTCAAGCTACATATTTGAGTGTACTTAAAGACAACATCATTTCAAGGCCTCTTATAATTCATCACGCTTTATTTTTCCAAGAAATTTCAAATAGATCCAAGGTTGGCTCAATAGGTTTGACCTAATTGAGCAAATACTATATTCAGTGATCACAAGTGCAAAACTCTCTTAATTTTCAGCATTTTGAGTTGGTTATTTTTTCTATAGATTCTTATCATCAACAACAACAACCTCTATTCACATGATAAGATCCAATTGTGCAAGAAAAATCATAAAAAGTTGAAAGGGGTTTCAAGTCATTTTGACACTCTTTGAGCTAGGGTTTATTGACTTCTAAGGCCCATATCTTGCTCATTGTTTGAGATTTTAGATTGGTTCTAAAGCCATGATTCTCTTTAAAGGGTCCTTAAAAATCTCTCTTCATAAATTTAAGGCTAATTTCGAATGGAAGATCACTAATGATTGAGAAAAATTACAACTCTCCTTGAAAGGCCTTTGAATTTTTGAGTTTGACTTCAAATGATCATAACTTTGACAATTTTTATCTCCTTGAACCCATTATTTTTCCACAATAACATTTGGGATGTCTACTACAACATTTTTTTATGTGAAAGAATTGATAGTGCTTGGAAAGTGGTTGAAGCATTGAAAAGATTATAGGTCTTTTGTGATTTCCCCGAATTTGTTCATCATCTTCCAAAGACAGCAGCTTTTTCAATTTTTATGATTTTTGAGTGATCTCAAGTCCGCACTTTAATTCAAGAGGATTTCTTCAGGTCATATTCAGAAATCAAGATCAAATTTTGAGTAGAAAGTCATTTAATTTTGAAGAACATTATAGGTCATTTTGAAGTTCAAAACTTTGAATTTTTCTAAGTACAAAACATTCGTGTGTTTTTCACAAAGACATAATTTTTTGCTCAAGCATCCAAATGATGTCTTTCTTGGAACATTATAAAGGTTGTAACCTTGTCTTTTAAATGCTTCAATAATCACCCCATAAAGGTCCCTTAGTAGTGAGATATGCATTGTTGAAGTTGGCTCCATGGAATCTGTTTTTGCTTCAAGTCAAAAAAAATTTACTACGAGTAAACTTGGATTGCAGGTTAAATTACTCAAGGTTTAGTTGCTAAACATGTTTAAATAATTTTCCAGGTGCGTTTTGACAAGAATTGCATTTGATATGAGTTAGTTTTGAGGCATTTCAAGTCACACCTTTGGCACGATCACAGCTAGCTTGGTTTGCACGATTTGCCCATAATTCCTCTCGTTTCTCATCATCACTCACTTCCATATTAATATAGGATGATATCCCACTCATTTGACAAGCTTTAGAGATCCAAAGAACCCATGTTGGACTTCCTCCACACTTCTCAATTCTACAACTTCAAATTCGATTCTAAAGCATCTTTCGATCCAATTTCTTTGTTGATTCTTCATCCTTGAACTTCACTAAAGTTAACAGAAGAAGAACCAAGCCTGGAGGTGCCTTGAATGATGCTAGACAAGTGAAGTTTCAGAGCTCTAAATTTGAACTTCAGCATGTAGATTCCTTCATCAATTCTCTCCAAACTTGTTGCTACAATATATCTCTCATCACTCTGACACTGATCACATCATTAGTCTTTAACTGGAAGTGAGTTTTGCTCACGAAATTTTAAATCTCTTTCCAACTTTTTTCTTCTGGTTTTTCTCAAATCGACTAAGTTGTGGTTTAAAGAAATTTTTCGCGAGGGTAAGGTTAGGATCGTCTAGAAGAGACGAATCCAATGATACCGGTTTGAGCTTCTAGCGATTCCGTTTGAAGAATCTCATAAAAACCCAACACACAGTGGTCTGGAGGTTGAAGACAACTTATGTGTCGTTCTTCAACCAATAATGGTGTGACATTTGTTTTAATTTCATTTTCCCGATTTTAATTGATTGTGTGTGTTTTTCACTAAGGTTCATATCAAGCACAACGCGCCAGATCCTTTGGATCTATTTATTAATGTTTTTTTACTATGATCAGATGGTCCACATTATTTTGATATTATTTTTATTTTGTGATTTTTGATTTGATTGTTTTAAACATCAAAAATTCATAAAAAATTCATTTCAACTTCTAAAGTTCTGAAAAAAATTCTCAAAAATAATTTTGATTTTTCTCTTTCTAATTCTTATTTTTTTTCACAATTTTATTTTATTATTTGATATTTTTATTATTTTTGACTATATTTGAATTTTTTTAATTGTTTAAAATTACTTTTCTTGATTTTTAAATTTTTGGTGACATCATTTTATTTTTATTTCTGATTTTACTATTTTTTACAATTTTTGGTTTATTTTGCTTATTTCTTTAAATTTTAAAAAATAGTTTTTTACTTCAAAAAATTCTGAAAAATTTTGTCAACACTTATTGACTCATGTTTGACCTCTGACTTTTTTTTGGAATTTTTATTTGGTGATTTGATATACTTTGTGTATTTTACCAATTATTTCCCTTTTATTAATCATTTAAATATTTTATATTAAATATTATTTTATTGTTTTTGATTGGTCTTGATTTGGGTGTTATTTTGGGACAATTTCCTCAACCTCATTGGATCTTGGGTATTGATAGGTTGAAAAACCAAATCCACCGAAATGGATGAATAATGTTGATGATATTTGAAACCCTAATTTCATCTGATACATCCCCTACCTCTTCATCTTATCCCTTTCTTACTTGTGCTACATGTTATCAGAGAATAGTCTACATATAACTTCTCTAACATGTGGTACATAGATTGCTATTGACCGGCCTCAAAATAGGCGTGACTTCTACATAAGCCCACTTACGATTTCTTAACATAGCGTTAAATTTGTCCCGATTTGAAAAAAATGATCATTCGTGGCCCAAACCTATGTTTGCAAGCCCAAGTATGTTTAATTTGAAACCTTTGATCCAATAACCTTGAGGTTCATTATTAGGAGGCTTTGATCTTATTAATCCTCTAATGAACTTTCATGAAGTTTGGTCTAAGTGAATCATTTAAACATCGTTGATCATATATGCTTGCCTCGAGTACTTGAAATGAATGATATACTTAACAAAAAGAAAATGAAACTTGTTGTTAAGAAGCTTTGATTTTATCAATCTTCTGATGAGTTTTCAAATGAAAGTTTCAAGATGGTCATACAACTAACCTCTAACTTCTAGTTCATTAACAATTGACTTCACTTTATGCTTTTACTTTATGATTTTAATTTATGCCTTTTATTTTTATGCCTTTAATTTTATGCACCATGTTGTACCCCAAAACTTGCCCTCCCATTTTCTTCAAAGCATTCTTTCAAGGCTCTTCAAGTAGTCAAGACACTCAAGGGTTGACTAGTAAAGATGCACCTCCTAAACCAAAGGCCTACAACTAGGGTTTGGAATTTATCAAAGAAATTTGGTTTTCAAAGGTATCAGGTGGCTTCCATGGTTCTTCATAGATCCTCAATAAACTTCATATCAAGTTTCAAGCCCTACATCGCAAATTTTTTCAGTCAATGGCTCATATGTTTGAAAATCAATTGTATTGGTCAAAAGGTCAACTGTAGTCAACATATAGTCAAACTTAAATTTTTTTGGTCAACATCAACATTTTGAAGTGATATTCATCAATTGATCAAGGGTTGATCATGATTCCCCAAGGAAAACTCTCAAATCATCAAAATTCAAGATTTGTCAAATTAGGGTTTCCTTAGGAGAAGTCGATTGAACTTTGACCAGGCATAAATTTCACATGCTTCATCAGCTTTTCCTCAACCAAAGCCCATTTTGAAGAAAATTCAATTCTCTACAACTTTGCTTTTATTCTCAAGTCCAAAAAATGCTTCATTTGGAATATATGAACTCGTACATTATAGGTCATTTTCAAAAGTCAACAAAAGACACTTTTTGTCAAGGCAACTTACATCAAGATAATGTATTCAAAAGAAAAAAAGATCAACATAGAGATTGTATAGGACACTTGGGCTTTCCAAAAAGTCTAAGATCATCTTAAAAAGATGAAAATTGAGCAAGTTATGGTTTGCACAAGTTGGGTAAATTTGTGAAAATGCATGAAGTCAACTTTGAACAAAGTTGCACTTTTTAGGTTAATGGACCTAACTTTTGGGGTTCAAACATGTTCATGACATACCCAAGGACCTCTAAACCTATCCATGCACTATTTTGATTTTTATTTCTATTTATTTGAATTTTTATTCATTTAAATATGAATTAAATCAAATAAAAAGAAAACCTAACAGACTAAGCTTGCAAGGACTATGGGTTGGGCTCTATGAGGCCCATTAACTCGTGCAAGATACATGCAAATGACCAGGTTCATGCAGCAAACTCAAAATGGCAAGAATATCCTAAGTTAGGAAATTTTTCAAATTTTATTCTTGTCATGAAACCAAGGTTAATGCCTTGATCTTTTACGATGTTTGTCAACCATCACCTTCCCTCTATAAGTACACAACATTGCTAGCCTAAGAGACACGCATAAACTTCTCAAAGAGTGCACTATAAAATTCTCAAAAATTTGAAAGTTGTCAAAATTTGTAGCTATATTTCTAGCAATCCTCGGTCCAAACCAGTCACATATTTGTCTTCCTGAGACTCCCAGAAGTCCATATCAATCACTATTTACGCCTGAAGCATCCTAGAATGCACGTACCAAATCACTCCGGTTGGGTAAACTTCTCTCATTCGAATCTCTTAATCCATGTAATTTAAATGAATTTGAAGCATATATTCATGTTCATACTGTTATTTAGAACTATTCTAACGTATTACATGAAATATTAAATGCTTAAATCACAGGATGCCATTGTTAAGACACGATTTGGAAACGCATTCAAACCACATGATACATGAACTGGTTGCTTGTTTTAAGCCCAGATTCGAACTCAAGGCATGCTTTTACATATGATAGGACTCTTTTTTGGTCTTGAATCTAACATTTGCGCAAGTTTGGAATTTTTTTTGGTCGGAAAAGACGACCAGAGTTTGACTCCGGCGTCTTTGACTTCTGTTGACCCCGGTGAATCTTGTGTGGACAAAAGCTACATTCTAATTGGCCCATTTAAATCCATTTGACGCGCGCGTTTCAATTTTTAAAAACAATGATTGATTTAATACTTTATTTATTGGTTTGCATCTATGTAACGAATGACTAAACAGCCCAGCGGCAACAAGCATGCAGTTAAGGCACTCCTCTTCTAGATCCTGGGTTCAAGTCCCACATTTTGCACTTTTGTATTTTTTTTTGCAGGTCTTGAACTGTTTTGAAATGGGTATGGGTTCGTTTGCTCCTGACACCCCTCCATTTTCTAGCATAAACGTTAGACTCTGGCCGGTTTGGACCAAATGATCTTCAGACTCTCACCCCCTAATTACTTCTACAGGCCCATTTCCTACTTTTCTTTTCTTTTCACTTTATTTATTTAAACTTTCCTTTAATTCTTTTTATAAAAAAAATCATAAAATCAAAAATCACAAAAAATAATTATACTTAGATTTTTATTAATTAAAATTAATTTTAATTAATTGTTTAATCATTTTTTTTCTAAATTAATTAAGTTTATTAGAATTAGGGTTTTCTTCAATTTAATTTAAATAATTTTTCTAAGCAAAAAAAAAAATAACAAAAAAACATTTTCTTTTTTACCACTTAAGATTTTTTAGGTTTTCTTTACATCTTTCTCTTTTCTTCCCCGCGCGTTTATTTATAAAAAAATAACAAAAAAACATTTTCTTTTTTACCACTTAAGATTTTTTAGGTTTTCTTTACTTCTTTCTCTTTTCTTCCCCGTGCATTTATTTATTTTTATTCGCATTATTTTCACAATTATTTAATTGTACATGGAATGTAATAGACTTTAACTAGGACCTTTTTACTTTTACTTTCCCCCATTTTTGGTTTGTAATTCACCCCATCCCGAAGCGATGTAATAGCGTAGCTTAAATTCTCGCACTTTTACTTATATATATATATATATATATATATATATATATATATATATATATATATATATATATATATATATATATATATATATATATATATATATATATATATATATATATATATATATATATATATATATATATATATATATATATATATATATATATATATATATATATATATATATATATATATATATATATATATATATATATATATATATATATATATATATATATATATATATATATATATATATATATATATATATATATATAATATATATATATATATATATATATATATATATATATATATATATATATATATATATATATATATATATATATATATATATATATATATATATATATATATATATACTATATATATATATATAATATATATATATACAGTCATGTCCCTCGAACGTGGGGACACTTTAGCAAAGACCCTCGGTTAAGAAGATCGTAGTCCCTCGATGGCCCTTCGATGTTGCCTTCAGTAAATGATCTAGTCCCTTACAATAAAATTTCTAAAGTGCCCTACGAGTTTCCTTTATGACTATACGATGACCCTCGCCTGTCCCTCAAACATCCAACGATAGGGCTACCTACTGACTAATAGTAGGATATCATTGTTTAAAGGAAAAGAGGAAAAGAACAAAGATCGTTCGAGTAGGTAGACTGCTTATAGTTGCTTGCTCACAAAAAACAAACAAACAATTTTTCACACATACACAAACTCTTTTCTAAATATTTTCAAAGACAAGAAACACTGTGCATACATTCTCAACGATACGAGAAACATTACAAAGTTTTCCACACTAAGGCGTCTTTTCAAAAATATTTTCAAAACACACAAAGACAAAGCATTTTCAAAAGTGAGTTAGAAACTAAGAGCCCGTAGATAACTACGAATGAAAAGGGTGCTAACACCTTCCCTTTTCATAATCTACCCCCCGAACTCAAAATCCTTAAAAAAGGTCTTTCCTGTTCTTTTCACCCTTTCCTTTGTTGGATAAAAGAAAAGTCGATGGCGACTCTTGCTAACCGTAACATTTGCGATAAAATGCAAAACCAGTAAAGTCATTTCTCCCACCGTATTACAGAACTGGCGACTCTGCTGGGGATGATACTAAAAGTGGGGTTACCTTAGAGATAGTTCACATTTAAATGCTTTACTTGTTTGATTTGCTTCCTTTACATTTCGGGTTATGTTTGGGTTATTCTTGTAAAGATAATATACCCGGATCTGGGGCACATTAGGTAAGTAGCAATAGATTGTGGGGATTGTGTGGCGTAATACCAAAATGGTTTAAGCGATGGCTATGTTAGTGTGACACATTTGTTGGTACCGGTATCCCTTGAGTCCAGTCGAGGAGAATACGGGGTCGTTGTGTGGTGTCATAAAGAACTAACTGACCGTAGAACCTTAGTTGAACAACTTTGCCATTAGAAAGTAGTGATGTAGCCAAATTTGGTGCAAGACTAAAGTTGGTTGATACTAGATGCTACACTCATTGAAGACGTACGTTTGGGATATTTCGGTCGCTAATAAAGAAGCTTAAGCTGAAATAATACCCACAATAAAGATCAGTTATATTGAGATCCTTTAGAACCTAGTTACTTTCTTTAGGACAAGTTGAACCAACTAAACTTTAAGAGGGTACTTACCTATAAACTCCATGCAAGCTTTAACCTAAGGCCTTGTGTGTTTTGTTTGTGTATGATTAAATTGTTTGAACAAAACATCATGCATCATAACATCCATACCATTTCCTAACCATTTCAAGGACCGGGGAATTTATCTTTGTTCTGTTTTGCATACTATGGCTTCCGCCTGCAGAAATACCATCTGAATCAACCTCATAAGGGCTCCTCCTCAACTCAAAGTGTTAGCTTCAAGGGTTCCTGAAAATTCTACGTTCACCAAAAGATATGGTTGACTTCTCAATCTGGTTACCTCAAGCCTCGAAGAAGACATGATAAGGGTGCTTTTTCAATTCTTTGACCCTGTACATCATTATTTCACTTTCCCCGATTATCAATTGGTGCATACAATGGAAGAATTCTCTAAACTACTAGGAGTGTCTGTTCTTGATCAAATACCCTTCACTAGTTTAGAGGAAGCTCCAAAGCCTGAAGTTATTGCCAAGGCCTTACATCTGAAGAGTTCCGACATTATAGATAATTGGGAGACAAGAAATGGGGTCAAAGGATTTTTGGATAAATTCCTGATGGAGAAGGCTTGACTATTTTGGGATACTTTGGATTTACAAGCTTTTGAGGAGATCCTGGCTCTTCTAATCTATGGGTTGGTTCTTTTTCCTAACTATGACCAACTCATAGATGTGAGTGCTTTCAAAATTTTCCTTACCCGTAACCATGTGCCTACAATGCTTTGATACATTTTGCACTCTCTTCATACTCGCACCATGAAGAAACGAGGGACTCTTATGTGTTGCTTTCCTTTGCTGTCTAGGGGGTTTATTTCGCACCTTCCTCGATCAATATTGAAGAATGAGTAGGGTTTGAGATGGTCACAAAGGTTAATGTTGCTTTCTCATGCAAATATCCATTGGTGCTCTCGATCTCAAGAGGACATTACTATCATTTACCGTTATGGGTAATTCCCTAATGTTCCACTCTTAGGAATTAGAAGAGGTATTACTTATAATCGTTCTCTGGCCCTACGACAGTTTGGCTATTCTCGCAGAGATGGTCCTCATGACGCACTCATTCAAGATATTATGTTCGACAACGAGAATTATGTCCGAGGTTATCATCGAAGGTTCGTGCATGCTTGGGGCATGGTAAGAAAGGTGGATAGCAAGAGTTTGGTGCATAAGAATTCCATCCCTCTTGATCCTTATCTCAAATGGGTACGAGCTCGTGCTTAAGGTCTCGTGATTCCATATTCAGCCATCCTACCAATAATTGTGGAGCCTATTGTTGATGGGGATGTTCCTTATACCATTCTCCACCCAGGTATGCCTACTGACCTTGAAGAGTTGCAAAATTCTTGGATTCAAATGAAGGAAGAATGGGACATCTTTGAGACCCAATTCTATGCAAGTGAGAAGAAATTGTTGGAACTCACAAGGAAAATTCAAGAGGAGCAGAGTCTTAATGCTTACATCAGTACAAAGAGGAAGCGTCCTTGGGAGATTTTATTCTTAGATTTTAAGAGTTCATTTTATCTTTGAAAGCTTTTGTAAGCCTAAAAGGAAGTTGTAGTTTGAACTTTGCTAATAAAATTTTTGTTTCTTATTTCCTCCTGTCTAGCAAATTTAAATTTCCTAAGGTCCTTGAAATCATTGCATTTACATACCATGCATCATTTCATAACAGGTTTTTCATATAGGTTTCTCATTTTCTTGTTATTTATTTCAGCAGAAAAATGGCTCTTGAACTGGATGTCAAAGATCTCTAGGCTCAGCACGTACAGTTCCAGGAGACTCTTCTGAACCTGGCCAAGGGCCAGCAAGAAATAATGACGCTCCTTGAAAAGCAAAAAAAGAAGGCCAAGAAGCCTGTTGTCCTCAACTTAGAGAGGAGATTCAAGGGTCGCTCTCAACCGATCTATGTAGAAGATGACAACAATGATGAGGATGACAAGGACAAGCAGGATTATGAGAATACTCCTGAACACGAAGACTTTGCTGATGCACATTATCCCCCTGCGGATGACAAATATAAGTAGTTGGAGGACAAGCTCAAGGAAATGGAAGGCGATAAGGTTCCTGGACTGGATTTCGGTGATTTAGGTCTGATTCTAGGGAAGGTCATTCCACCTAAGTTCAAGGTCCTTGTTTTTGCTAAATATGGTGGGGTCTCTTGTCCTAAACTGCACTCGAGGTTGTATGTCAGAAAGATTCAGCCTCACACCGCTGACCAAAAGTTATGGGTCCATTTCTTCCAAGAAAGTTTGGCTGGAACACAACTGGAATGGTTCTATCAACTGGAGGGGACCAATATCCGCACCTCGGAAGATTTGGATGCTAATTTCTATAAGCAGTATCAATACAACGCCAACCTTACACCAACCCGATTACATTTATATAATATGTCCATGGGCTCCAGAAAAGGGTTCAAGGAGTATGCACAGAAGTGAAGGGATTTAGCTGGCAGGGTGCAACCTCCTCTGAATGATCGAGAAATGGTAGACATGTTTATGGGCACTCTGACAAACCCATTCTTTAATTTGATGATTGGTAGTTCTTCATCGGGTTTTACAGAGATGATTCTGAATGGAGAAAGGATTAAAAGCGGTATAAAAAGTGGGAAGATCCTGACGGCTCCATCTTCTAGTGCTGTGAAGAAGCCGTTCGGAGGTAAGAAAGAAGTAGGTGTTGTCTATGGTCAGAAAAGTCGTAGCAAAGTTAATTGCCATGAATCTGTGGGAGCATTTTTGATTTCCAATCCGGCACCTGCCCAACAGCAACAGTAAGGTAACCGTCAAAGGCCAGACACTCTGAGAAGACAGTTTACCAAGCTCGGCATGCCTTTGTCTCAAGCACTACAACATTTGCTGAAGGTTGAACTCATAACACTGCGGGACCCTCCTCAAAATCCTAACACGGCCTATCTTAAGTACAATCCGAAAGAGAAGTGTGCCTTCCAGTCCAACAGTTCGGGGCACGACACCAATGACTGCTAGGCCTTGAAGAATAAAATTCAAGACCTAATTGAAAACAAGGAGATTGAGTTTGATCCTACAGAGACTCCTAATGTGATTACCGCACCGATGCCAAAACACGACAAGGGTGTGAATGCTATTGATGTTGCTTCTTCCGAAGAGGATGATGGTTGTGATTTTGACAACTGGATCTTTCCTACTACCAACAACAGACCCTACAACTGGAAGGCTGAAGATGTTGTCTCAATCTCCTTCAGACAGGAGTAAATGCCATTTTCTGTTTTTTTGAAAGTTTTGATTATGTAAAATTTAAACAATGACTTTAAAACCTTGTGTCTTACCCGGGGCACAATGGTTCATTTGTTAAGGGTCGATTAATTCATAAACATTTGCTTATTCAATAAAAACATTGGACGTTTCGCATAAAAAATTTGTGATCTCTGTTTTTCTTTTATCTTATTACATTTTCAAATAGTTATGTGTTCTTACACACACCCACACACTACATTGCAGATCCTCGTCCACTCTAGATCTCGTCGATAACGATTCTGCTATTGCCTCATATGACTTCGACAATCTGATCTACCAAGCCGAAGACGAAGGTGAGGAAGATTGTGAAATACCTATAGAACTTGTCATAATTTTGATACAGGAAGAGAATATTATCCAACCACATGAAGAGTCGGTAGAAGTGGTGAACTTGGGTATTGAGACAGATAAAAAAGAGGTCAAGATAGATGTTTACCTAGACAATAGTGTCAAGAGCAGGTTAATCCAGATGCTACATGAATATGTTGAAATCTTCACTTGGTCGTATGAAGACATGCCAGGGCTCGACACTGATATTGTGGTTCACCGTCTGCCAATGAAAGAGGGTTGTGCTCCGATAAAATAGAAGTTTCATCGCATGCGTCATGAAATGTCAGAAAAGATCAAGGCTGAGGTTATGAAACAGTCCAATGCATGGTTCTTGGCAGTGACATCATATCCTCAATGGGTGGATAATGTTGTTCTGGTACCAAAGAAAGACGGCAAAGTGCATATGTGCGTAGACTATAGGGATCTAAACAGGGCGAGCCCTAAAGATGACTTCCCACTACTGCATATCAATGTTTTGGTCGACAAAACCGCTCAAAATAAGGTATTCTCCTTCATGGATGGCTTCTCAGGTTATAATCAGATCAAAATGGCTCCTGAAGACATGGAGAAAACTATCTTCGTCATACAGTGGGGCACTTTCTGTTATAAGGTTATGCCTTTTGGGTTAAAGAACCCCGTGGCGACTTATCAGCGTGCCATGGTAGCCTTATTTTATTATATGATTCATCACGAGATAGAGGTCTATGTTGACGACATGATAGCCAGGTCACAAACTGAAGAAGAGCATCTTGATCACCTACATAAACTTTTTGAAAGATTGAGGAAGTACAAGCTAAGGCTAAACCCAAACAAGTGCACCTTTGGGGTGAGATCTGGTAAACTCTTGGGCTTTGTCGTCGGTGGTAAGGGTATTGAGGTTGATCCTGCAAATGTTAAATCCATTCAAGAGCTGCCAGCTCCTCATACTGAGAAGGAAGTCAGAGGTTTCTTAAGATGACTGAATTACATTTCCCGTTTCATTTCGCATTTGACTACTACTTGTGAGCCAATCTTCAAGCTGCTGAAGAAAGATCAAGTAGTAAAATGAAACGACGATTGTCAAAAAGCCTTTGATAAAATTAAGGAATACCTACAAGAACCTCTCATTCTGATGCCACCGGTCGAAGGAAGACCTCTAATCATGTACTTAATAGTACTAGAGAACTCAATGGGGTGTGTACTGGGGCAGCATGATGAGTCTGGTCGAAGAGAGCATGCAATATACTACCTTAGCAAAAAGTTGACCGACTGTGAAACAAGATATTCACTACTCGAGAAAACTTGTTGCACTTTGGCATGGGCTACTCGCTGACTAAGACAATATATGTTAACCCATACTACTTTGTTGATCTCTAAGATGGATACCATCAAGTACATATTTAAGAAGCCTGCTCTCTCCGGAAGGATTTCCCGATGGCAGATGGTCTTAACAGAATATGATATCCAGTACACCACTCAAAAGGCAATCAAAAGAAGTGTATTGGCCGACCATTTGGTGCATCACGCTGTAAACGACTATCAGTCCATGAACTTTTAATTCCCAGATGATAACATCATGCTAGTAATAGATTGTGAGGAACCTGGACCGTATGAAGGACCTGAACAAGGATTCTGATGGACTATAGTTTCTTATGGAGCTTCCAACGCTCTTCGAAACGAAATTGGTGCTATGATTATTTCCCCAAAAGGTTTCCATACACCTTTTACTGCCAGACTTTGCTTCGATTGTATCAATAACATGGCCAAATATGAAGCTTGCATCATGGGTCTTAGGGCTGCTATTGACCTAAGAATCAAATTCTTAAGCGTGTACGGGGATTCATATTTGGTAATCAGCCAGGTTAAGGGAGATTGGGATATGAAGCACACGAATCTCATTCCTTATAAAAATCATGTGCTATCCCTGATCCCGTATTTCGAGGAGATTTCCTTCGAGCACATACCAAGAGAAGAGAATTAGCTGGCGGATGCTCTGGCTACCATGTCATCCATGTTCAAGGTCAGATGGGACAATGAGGCTCCCATAATTACCATTGAAAGATTCGACGAACCTACGTACTTCTATGGAATTGATACTGATGGAGTAGATGAAAAACCTTGGTTTCATGAAGTCAAGAAGTACCTAGAAACTCAAGAATACCCTGAAGGGGCGTTCATCAATGACAAGAAGTTCCTACGAAGGTTCTTGGCCAAATTCTTCTTGAGCAACGGAATTCTGTACAAGCGTAATCATGATTCGACTCTGCTTCGTTGTATGGACAAGAAGGAAGAAGAGGAAATTGTGCGAGACATGCATGAGGGTGTCTTCGGTACTGACTCTACTGGATATACTATGGCCAAAAAGATTTTGAGAGCTGGTTACTATTGGTCGACTATGGAAACTGACTGCCACCACCACTCGAGAACTTATCATAAGTTCCAGATTTACGCTGATAAAGTTCATGTGCCTCTTGTACCATTGAATGTCATGACTGCGCCTTGGCCATTCGCAATGTGGCACATTGACATGATCGGAGAAATCAAGCCCACAACTTCTAATAGGCACTATTTCATCCTCGTCGCCATTGCCTACTTTACGAAATAGGTTAAAGCAGCATCATTCACCTATGTTACTAAAAATATGGTTGCCCGATTCATCAAGCACAACCTGATATGTCGGTATGGCATCCCCGAAAGAATTATCACAGACAATGGTACCAATCTTAATAACACAATGATCATTGATGTCTACATGCAGTTCAAGATCAAGCATCATAACTCTTCTCCATATTTATCTAAGATGAATGGAACAGTGGATGCCACCAATAAGAACATCAAGAAGATTCTACAGGAGATGGCTGTGACATACAAATATTGGAACGAGATGTTATCGTTCGCTCTGCACGGCTACCGTACCTCGGCTAGAACATCAATTAGGGAAACCCCATTCTCTCTGGTTTATGGTATGGAAGTTGTCCTACCTGTCGAGCTACAAATTCCCTCTCTAAGAATCTTGAAAGATGCAGACTTGGACGAAGACAAGTGGATTCAGACCAGGTTGGATCAGCTAAACCTAATTGACGAGAAAAGGATTGTGGCTATCTGTCATGGTCAGATGTATCAGAAACGCATAATCAAGGTATTCAACAAAAAGATCAAGCATAGGGTATATCAGGATGGTGACTTAATAATAAAGCGCATCATTCTACCACAGGGTGATCCTAGGGGAAAATGGACTCCCACTTATGAAGGGCCATTTGTGATCAAGAAAATATTCTCTGGCGGTGCTATGATATTGACCACCATGGACGGTGAATATTTCCTGCACCCTGTGAATGCAGACGTAGTCAAAAGATACTACACATAAAAATGACCTGCTAGGTTGATTGGCCTAGGCAAAAATAAGGGCATCCCGGCGAACCAAAAGGGTTCGGGAAAAAATCAGGGATATATATGAAAAGACTGTACACTCAGCAAGTCGAAAACCTCAAAAGGCGGCTTGGGAAAAAAAGGGTATCCCGGTGGACTGAAAACTCGAAAGGGAAGTCCAGAAAAAAATTAGGGATTAAAGCGCACGACTATGTCCTCATTGGATCACCTACAACGATCTTTATTACTGAAGTCAGATTTCAAATGGTACGGATTAATTAAACTCACTTTCCTCCAACAACAAGAGATGAGATACTTGAAGACATATGGGTAATAGCAGAGTTGGAACTTGACGAGATTATTTCAACATAGCTATATGTATTGTTTTCACTTTGTAATCTTTTCTTCGACGACTTCCTCTTACAAAGATTTCCGTCTCTTTGTACAAAATCGCCTGTTTATGGGCAAAATTATCAATTCAAAAAAAATTTCAAAGCCAAATTTTGTTTTAACTTTTTCTGTTTTGTTTGCAAAATGTCTAATAACTATAATTTAACGAGTGTATGCATATGAATACAATTGACTGTTAACTAATATGTGCATAATAAACAGGAATGAGCATTTACTCAAGGCTGTAGGAGTTGGGATGACGTCCAAGCCACCCATGAATACCCACAGAGCCACTTCAGGAGATTATCCCTATAAAGTAATCTTCGCAAGTTTATACATTCCCCGCAATTTCTCCAGTAGATCGCTCGGGAAGATAAAGGAGTGTAGCCTTTCTTCCTAGTGATATTACCCATCCATGGAATCCCGCTCATTATAGTTTACGAGGATTCTTCTCCCCAGCTGAGTCTTCAAAATTGTAAAGGCCATTGCAGACTACTGTAGTCCAGCAGAGCTCATTCTCCTCAGCATTGAGTTCCCCTCAGTAGGATATTCCTCCATCAACAAGGTTTACCTCCTCAACGGAGTTCATGTTTCCGTCAATAGGGTTTATTTCCCCAACAAGTTTTATCTCTCCAACAGTTTATCATCTTCCAGATACAATTTAGATATAGATTCATTCTGACACTCATTCCAGGCTCTCTTCTAGATACATTGCAGATACGATCAAGATACAGATCCATTCTGATAATCATTCAGTACATATTTCAGATACAGTCCAGATATGGATATCATTCAGTACATATTTCAGATATAGTCTAGATATGGATATCATTCTGATACCTATTCAATACATCTTCAGATATAATCAAGGCATAGATATATTCTGACACTCCCCAGATCTAGTATAATTTTACCATAAATCACCGGCTAAAATCCTCTCCCTAGTGAAGTTGCTACTATCCTTAGAGAGTTGCTACTGAATCTAAAATCTGATTAGATGTCAGTCAACCTTATCCTCCTCAGACGATTCGGAAGGTTATCCACATCTTTTATCCCCAATCATGGCATACAAAGAATTATAACTCCAGTAGAGCAAAGAATAACTAAAGTTTTGAACTCTTCTTCCCCAAGCAACAATTTACATTCTCCAGCAGAGTTTTCTCGGAAAGCAGAAGTCAATGTCCCCATCGGAGTTTCCTCAAACAACAAGTAGGAATCCCCAGCAGAAACAATTCCCAGCGACTGTTAGGGATTTATTTTCTCAGACAAAAACACTGCTCAAGTTTACAAATGCACTTCAACGACATTCCACATTCACACATCCTTTACAAAATATCACAACATATGCATATGAAACACATATAGCACAATCTCATTTATTTTGAGAACATCATTATGCAATGCATTTCATACATCATGACATTGCATAGGAAGACTTCAGGAATTTTACCAAAACCTTAGCATGGGCTTCAAAGCATAAAAGTAAGGCCATCATTGAGATTTTTGAAGGGGTTTGCTCCACAATATTGTAATCACTTTTCTTTATTATCTTCAGTATCTCTTCCATTTCTTTTTTAGAAGCCTCAGGAATGACTTATTTGTGCGCCTTCGTCCGGGCAGGCTAAACCAGTACCTCTTTACCCTGAGTCTCAGCTGACTCAGTAGCAGGGATAACAGCAGGGATAACAGTAGGAGTAGGAATGGGATTACTAACAGGAGTAGCAGCAGGAATAATCACAGGAGTAGCAATAGTCTTCAGAGAGATTTCGAGAGAGAAAACCCTTTTGCTTCTTGTAATTTTACTGGTCCCGACGATATTGTCGATGTCAGGATCAGTATCTTCGATAACTTTATATTTAACATCCAATAGGTCTTTCTTGACGTCATGGTAGTAGACGCCAGCCCCATAATTCCAATGAAAAACTTTATCAGAGGAATATGGTATCGGCCTAGGAAGGGTGATAATCAAGGGAGCAAACTTAGGAACAGATGTAATCCTGATGGGTCTTTTGGTGGAGACCCTAAGAGGATTGTCGGAAATGGTAATTATTGAGACATATTCAAAAAAATTCTTGCAAGGGGAACTTTATCAAATAGAATTTCTTTGTTAATCATTAGGCGTTGGACACCGATCTTTAATAACAAACAACCATATGGTAGAGACATACATAAGTGGAAACCTTCACCACAGCCCGGAAATAAACTGGCTCACAACAGATTCTATTTAACAATAAGAAGAGGAGTAGCTAATTCATCCATATAGGAAACAAACAGGTCATCGTCAATAGCATTGACACCATGGCCATGTTTGGGCATTGGCACAGTTATTACATTAGGTGTCTCTGGAAGGTCAAACTCAATCTCCTTCGCCTCGATAAGATCCTGCACCTTATTTTTCAAAGCCCAATAATCATTTGTATCTTGCCCCGGACTTTCATAGTGGTAGGCACATCGAGCATTTGGGTTATAGCGGGGAGATTCAGTATTGGGATTCTTAGGAGCTTCCTTTAGAGTCACCAGATTGGATTTCAGCAAATGTGGAAAAACCTAGGATAAGGTCATGTTAATCCGGGTGAACTGTCTTCTGGGAGCATCTGGTCTGCGTTGATTGCTTCGTTTTTGATTTGATGGAGGATTGGAGATCATAACAACTCCTACGATCGGACGATGTTCAGTTTTTCTTTGATTTCTCTGGCCATAAGCAGCACTGACCTCCTTCTTTCCAGTGAAGGGTTTCTTTGTTGTACTGGAGGATGCATCTCTCTTGATCTTACCACTCTTAATACCAGCTTCTACTCGCTCACCGGTCAATATCAACTCAGTAAACTTAATTGAAGAGCTTCCAATCAAATGTTTGAAGAACGAACCAGACAACGTGCCCAAGAACATGTCTACCAGCTCTCTATTAGACAGAGGAGGATGGACTCTTCCTGCAAGGTCTCTCCACTTTTGGGCATAATCTTTAAAACCCTCGCCGGAACCCATAGACATACTTTGCAATTATGTACGAGTTGGAGTGAGGTCAGAATTATATTGGTACTTGTGATCGGTGGATCTGGAACTGACTGTTTTAAAGCTGGTTCGCGAAATGTCACGGAAGCAAGAGTCGCCACCGTCTTTTATTTTCTCCAAATGGAAAGGACAAAAGCACAGAAAAATTCCTTATAGAGATTGCTCTCGGTTCGGGAGGTAGGTTATAGAAAGGGAAGGTGTTAGCACCCTTTCTATCCATGGTTGTCCATGGGCTCTTAGGTACTTGCTCAATGTGTTTTCAAAAAGGTTTGTTTGCTTTTCAATGTGGGTTTTAAAAGTTTCTTTGAAAAAATTTCAGTTCGACCCGTACGTCAGAGTGTTTGAAAAATTTGCTTTGAAAGCTTTTGAAAATGTGTTGGTGAAAAGTATTATTTGTTTTGTTTTTGAAGAGAGCAAGTATCTACGAGAACCTACCTACCCTAAGGAATTCGTCTGTGTAAATGTCCTTTAAAGTAGTGCCATCCCACCATTGAGAGGTAGGTAGCACCACCATTGGAGGTGTTCGGGTCAATTCGAGTTTTAGGGACATGGTGATCACCAAGGCAATAGGAAGATACCTTAGAAGCTACCCTTATGCCATTGATCTTTTATTCCGAGGCAACTTTGTTTTAGGCAACTAGATCAATGGACACAAGGACTTACTAAAATATCCTCTACTCGATGATCACCTTTCGAAAGGCAACAGTGAGGCGTACCCTAGGGGTGGTGTGTGCGAATTGTGTGTCATTTTCAGTTTATTGTTTGTCTTGTCATGCATTGGTGATCTAACGATTCGATTTTATTTTTGGGCATTCATTCTTTCATGTTATTGTTTAACAGTTAAAAGTGCGGGAATTTAAAGTGCGGAAAAGATAAAAGTCCTACGCTATTACAAAGGGCGAGGGTCTACAACGCCAAATTAATCCAGACCCGTTTTAAAATAAATTGCAGAAAAGAAATGTCTAATAGCTATTACATGGCTTTGGTACAAGTACATTATATTCACAAAAGAAATAAATGAAACGCGCGAAAAAAGAAAATAATCAAATGCGAGGGCGTTGAACCCTTTAAAGGAATTAAAATAATTAAGTTATCTAAAATTAAAATTAAATGAAAATGGTATTTTTGTGTTTTTTAGATTTAAAAGAAAAAGGAAAAAATTAATTAAAATTAAAATGCTAATTCTAATGTTTTTTAAGTTTATTATGAAAATATTGACTTTTAACCTAATTTAACTCTAAATTAATTTATGTACAATTTTTAATTTATGAAAATAAATAAATAATATTATTATTCTGAAATAAAAGGAAAATTAAAAAAGAAAATAAAAGTTATTAAACCTAAACTCTATTTTTTTGGATTTTTAGTTATTAAGAAAGTATTAAAATCTAACCTAAAATGCAACCCTAGTTTAATTATGAAAAATACTAATACTATGGCAAAAAACAAGGAAAGTTAAAAGGAAAAAGTCATTAACCTAATTCTATGTTTTTGTTTTGATTTTTATTAAAAGGAATTAAAGTTGAAAACCTAATTAAAACTAAATATTTACATGTTATTATTTATGAAAATAATTATAATATAAATTATATATTTTGGCATTTTTTAATTTTTATGATGTTTTTATTATATTTATGTAAAAAATAATTAATTAAATAAATAGCAAATAAAAGAAATAAAAAAAGAAAAGTTAAAGAAAGAATAAAAATTAATAAGGCAAACCAGGGGGGTAGACCCCAAAATTGTGAGGTGCAGGCCTAGCAAATCAGGCCCATTTGCATTGAATTGGTTGACTTTTCCAATCTTGTGTGATGCTTTGACTGGGATTCATGGTATTCCTTGATCTTATGCCCTTGATCTGAGTGGGATGGACGCGTGGATGGTGGGAGGATGAAGGAGCATGGTGCGCCTTAATGAGAAACCTGCACAGGAACTTGAATAGAAAAATAATGTGGAAATTGGCCAGACCTGGGACTTGAACCCAGGTCATTGAGGTTAACGCGCTGATACTTGTCCACTGAGCCACTTTGAATTCATTTAATATATATTAATCAACAAACATTATAAAAGAAAATGGTTAGTGCTATTTGAACTGCGCGCGAGATTTGAACTGGCCTGTCCCTGGATGACACGACATCATCATCTTCATCCCTGTAAAAAGAAAACACATTGGCCACGGTTTTTCATGCGTGGTCTGAAGCTAGCTTTCAAAAAATAGCGATTAGGTCCACAAGCTTCATAAATTGTTCGCGAGGTGTGCTTTTTCTTCGTCTCTAAACGCTGAGTTCAACCATGGTGGTCATGGGCCCTAATTTTTCCTCTATGCAAAATCCCTAATTTGAGAAAACTGTAACCCTAGGATTCGCGCATGGCAAGTTCTTATACATGGCACAAAAATGAAATCAAACACAAGGGTTAGCTCTAGAAACGCATAAGGAACATAAATCCACAAAGAAAAAGTGCAAAGGATGCTTGAAAAATGATGCACGATTTCAATAATTTTTCTGTACAGGTTGAGTTGTATCCACCAATTCCTTACGCTTTTGTTGTTGTTTGTGATTGGAGTGCCTTCAGAATTGCCTCAGGATGTTAATGGAAAAAGAATTAAGGCCTGAAAAGTCCTCTAAACTAGTTTTCAGTTTTGTGTTTTTGTCCAAAATTTTCAATCCCCCAATGCTTGTTTGAGCGCAGCTTATAATGTCTTAGGCCTAGGGTTTGACTCAGTGATGATCATGGAATGGAATTGGCTTGCTCTTTGGCCTTAATTCATGCTTGTGAGAGAATTGGTCTTAGGGTTTTCACTCTTAACCATTTTTCCTCCTTTTTAGCCAAAACCTAGACCTAGTGTGCAAATGAACCCTAGCCTGATTTCTTGAGTTGGTTCATGATACATAGAAATTGTCCAAGTTCACATGACACTATTCCATTGGTTTTTAAATTTTATTTGAATTTTCAAAGAATTAAAATGAATTAAATCATCAAAAATTAAATAAAATAAAAAAATCAATATTTGGTCTTGAAATTAACCATGGGACACGTGTGTGGCATGACAAGGATGAACCAAGTGGAAAAAATGGGGCCCTTTTGTCAAAAATTGGATTTTCAAGGATAGTTGACTTTTGCCATTTCACAAAAATTTCCCAACTTCTACAAGGCATAACTTGCTCAATTTTTAAGCTTTTCACATGTTCTTGGACATTTTGGAAAGGTCTTTGAGTCCTTTAACCAATGCCTTTGGTCCCATGTCTTTTTGATTTACCAATCTCAAGTTATGGTCTTTGACTTAAAGTCCCTTTTTGTTGACTTTTGAAAATGACCTGTAATGTTGAAATTGATAACTTTTTGTGAGAGCATTTCTTGGACTTGAAGTATGAAGATGAGTTGTAGGAAATGTCTTTCTCTTCAAAATGAAGCTTTGGATGGAATTTTTCTGATAATCCATGTGAAAGTTATGCCCTGGTCAATTTCAGTTGACTTTTTCAGCTGTCCAAATATAGCAACTTTTGCATCTTTGATGATTTCTGAGCCAAATTTTGAGAATCATGATCAAGCATTGATCAAATGATGTTTGTGGCTTCAAAATGATATATTGACCAAAAATTTGAACTTCTGACTGCCAAATGACCATTTTGCCCCTATAGTTGACTGTGGTGCAATTTAGGGTTTTGACTGTGCAATCTTGAGCTGAATGCCTTGAAACTTGATATGAGGATGCTTGACCATGTTTGTAAGCATATGAGACTTGATTGAGCCTTTGAAAACTTCATTTTCTTGATCAGCACACAAACCCTAATCTTGACTGTATAGGAGACAGTTGACCTGCACAACCCTTGGGGAATTTTGTAGCTTGGCTTGGCAATTTCTTGAGGAATATGGGAGGGCAAATTTTGGGGTATAACAGTTGCCCCTGTTCAATCTTCTTAGACCTGAGGATGCAGATTGGCTGACGTGCCTTTCGTAATCCGAGGGTAAAAGGAGATTGGACACTAGAGTGCCCGGAAATTTGCGCTCACATGTTGGCAATGATGGGGATGGGCTTATAGATGCCATCTGGATGTTCGATTGCGTAAGATAATCCTTGGCGAGAACCTGCATACCTGCAAAAGAGAAAATGAGTACCTGACACGTTGCAGGAGCTGATGTTTAGATGTGTCCTGCCTGGTTACAGGAGCTGAGTCTGGAGCTTCAAACGGTGATGAATGAACCAGGGATGGTTACTGCCTCAGCATGAAATGGTAAGAGAGCCTTGGGCGATTTTGACTTCAACAACGCTCGTTGAGAAAAATCTGGGGGTGTCTTCTACTGGGATAAGAATCAGGGAGATCTTAGGGTCGATCTGACTGAACCAGAGAGGCCTTTGACTGGGTAAGAAATCAGGAAAATCTTGGGACGATTTAACTGAACCGGTCTAGGTCTTGAAATGTCTTCAACTGGATAAGCAATCAGGAAAATCTTGGGACGATTTAACTGAACCAGAGGAGGCCTTTGACTGGATAAGCAATCAGGAAAATCTTGGGACGATTTAACTGAACCGGTCTAGGTCTTGAAATGTCTTCAACTGGATAAGCAATCAGGAAAATCTTGGGACGATTTAACTGAACCAGAGGAGGCCTTTGACTGGATAAGCAATCAGGAAAATCTTGGGACGATTTAACTGAACCGGTCTAGGTCTTGAAATGTCTTCAACTGGATAAGCAATCAGGAAAATCTTGGGACGATTTAACTGAACCAGAGGAGGCCTTTGACTGGATAAGCAATCAGGAAAATCTTGGGACGATTTAACTGAACCGGTCTAGGTCTTGAAATGTCTTCAACTGGATAAGCAATCAGGAAAATCTTGGGACGATTTAACTGAACCAGAGGAGGCCTTTGACTGGATAAGCAATCAGGAAAATCTTGGGACGATTTAACTGAACCGGTCTAGGTCTTGAAATGTCTTCAACTGGATAAGCAATCAGGAAAATCTTGGGACGATTTAACTGAACCAGAGGAGGCCTTTGACTGGATAAGCAATCAGGAAAATCTTGGGACGATTTAACTGAACCGGTCTAGGTCTTGAAATGTAGCTTGAGAACTTAACTGGATCTTTCCTGAAAGGTAAAAGTCAGTCATATGCAATGCATGATATGGATCAAGCAATGATGTTCTCAACATAACTGAGATTTGTATGATGCAGTGTGTTATGCATGCTATAATGATGTATGTGATATTTCATGACTTGTATGTTTTTGTCTAGGAAAGTGAATCCTTGACAGGTGCCGGGAAGTCGTATCCTGGGTTGATGTCGAAGAATAGATTTTGCTTCCGCTGGGGATGATAACTGCAAGGATACCGGTAGGAGAAGATGACTCCGTTGCGGAATAAACTTGGCGAATGGAAGATTCTGCGGGGAGAAAAGATATTCTAGCGATCATGCTGGGAAGCAATACTCTGTGGGGATAGAGATGCTTTGCTGAGTGTTGATAGCAGTAATTTGCTGAGGATGTCTTTGTTGTTGGAAGTGTTAATGGACTTCGCTGGGGATAGGAAAGAACCATGTTGACGATGACCTTTCCGTGGCTTTTGGCTGAGGATAACCCAGTTATATCCTGTTAAGGAAATAACTCTTTAAATGAAGCCGGACGACGCGTTCGTGCTCTGCTAGGGGATGAGCTTCCAGAATATACTGGGGATAAGCTTACTGCTTGGGGAGATGAATTCCATCTTCCCTGGGGAACTTGGATTGGACTCTTCTGGGGAGTTTTGGAATGTAATTTTATAAGTTGAAAGGGGGAACCTATGTAGGGTTGCATGCTGATGAGTTTGTGTAAAACTGTATCTGAAATGGAGAAGGAACCTGGGTAGGATTACTTTGATGATGAGTTCGTGTAAAACTTCGTTCTTGGAACGGGAGAACCTGTGTAGGGTTTCTGGGTGACGAGTCCATGTAAAACTGCATCTTGAAGAGAAGGAACCGGTGTAGGGTTACTTTGATGAGGAGTTCGTGTAAAACTTCCTGATGAACCGGGGTTAGGTTACTTGGATAAGTTTGTGTAAAAACTTCTTGATGAACCGGGGTAAGGTTATTTGTGATAAGTTTGTGTAAAAACTTCTGGGGGAACCGGGGTAAGGTTGCTTCGAGATAAGTTTGTGTAAAAACTTCTGGAGGAACCGGGGTAAGGTTGCTTCGGGATAAGTTTGTGTAAAACTTCTTGATGAACCGGGGTTAGGTCATCTTATGGAGGAGGAGTCTGTGTATGAATTTGTCTGAAGGTTGAGCAGAAACCGGTGTTGGGTTGCATGATTTTGATTAAGTGGATAATTGTCCTGTTTGGTCTCGGACGTTAGCCCCACGATCTGGAATTTGTAAAGGTAGATGGTAATCATTTTTATGTTGATCTGTCCTTTGTAATTTGGTTGACAGAGCAATTGGATCGCCTGGATAGCTCATTATTGCCCCTGCTTCGGAGGTGAGGGAAGAGGATACCTGTGCGGGTGATCGACAAATCTTCGGGTAGGCAAGTGGCGAGATACCGGAACATAGTCATACGCTTCGATCCCTAACTTTTGCCTGGACCGCCCTTTCGGGTTTTCAGTCCACCGGGATACCTATTTTTTGCCCCAGCCGCCTTTTCAGGTTTTCGACTTGCCGGGTGTACATGTTCTTCGTTTCATCCCTTCATTTTTCCCGAACCCTTTTTAGTTCGCCGGGAAGCCCTTATTTTTGCCTAGGTATGTCAACCTAGTGGGTCTTTGATTATGCGCCGTATTTTTCGACTATGTCCGTGCTTTCAGCATGTAGGGAATTGCCCCTGTTGGAAGTATTTTGCCATGCCCCAGAAGATCTTCGTTTGATCGTCCAATGCCCTAGGTGACTTAGACGGAGATTTGCCCCAGGCTTTTTGGCCTTTTGAGAGATTCTCTGGATCTTGACTTAACTGCCCCAGATGATAGACCATGATCATGTCGTGCCCCTTGATTGGAAATACTCTTGTTCATTAGACTTTCGTCATGCGAATTTCTATGCTGTTCAAACAAAAAGTCATATGCAAACAAAGTTATGTTAAAAAATACAAGGCTTATGTCTGTCTCAAAGATTTTGAAAATGCATTCTTTTTTCATAAAACAAGTGAATGTTTGTAAAACATAATGTCAACTCCGTATTTACCGTAGGCCTTCAGGAGTCAGGATACCTTTCGTAACAGTATGCTTTCGAACTAACCCATGCTTCAGCTAGGACTTTTAAGGGTTGTAACGTGGCTTGGTTCACGGTTTAAGAAACAAAGTATAAAGGTTCAAATTTTATTTGTACCCACCCTCTCTTCGTGATATTCTCCAAACCTAAACTCAGTTGATCATACATTAGACCTTGTTTGAGTCTTTGCTCTAATTTTCTGGTGATGGATAACTTATTTTGAATAGGCAGTCATTCCTTTTTTGCCGAGGGTTTGTGTGACCTCCTTTTTTGATTTTGTGATCCCTATTTTTTTGCCTGAACTGTTTCTTTTGTGATTACAGTCAGCGGGATGCCCCAGTTTTGACTTAATGGGTTTTTATTTTTTGAGACATAATGACTGCCTATCTGTATGATTGTTTGGAATTATCACTATCTTTTGTTTTGTAAAGACCTCTTTGGTGCCATTCGTTATGTACTTGGATCAACTGAGAGACTACCCTGCCCCAGGTTATGATAAAGGGTTTTGATTTTCGAAAAGAAAAACTCCTACTTCTTTGGCTCAAAGGGGTTGACGAGGGATTATCTTCCTTATTACTCCAGTGTTTAGGAATTGAAACAATGCCTGTACCTCATCAGCGGGGTCTGTTCAAAAGCATACTTGTAAAGATTGCGGTATCGTTTTCGTCATCCTCCCTCAAGAGGCTTAGAATTAACGAGAGTTGACATCAGAAAAAATATGAAAACAGTTTGCATACAGTAAATGCGAACATATTGATTCAAAAATAGACATAAGCGATGCATTAATGAAATAACAATGTTTTAATCATGAGTAAACGTTTGAACAATCAAAAGAAAATTACAATTTGAAAATTCGAATGAACAAAAATTTCTAGTCTCAGGGCTTGTCACTTCAAATGGTGAGCCTTGGAGGGATGGTAGAAAAATTCAGCCTGACCATCTTGTGTGAATTCCAGTGCTCCTTCATCAATCAGGTCCTGGATCTTGTTTTTCAAAGCCCAACACTCGTTTGCATTATGTCCTGGACAGGCAGAGTGGTAGGCACACCTTTTATTGGGATCATAAGCAGGATGTGCTGTGTTGGGGTTCTGGGGATGATCCCTTAATGTGATCAGGTTCAATCTCAACAGGCGTTGTAAAGCTTGAAACGGCGACATATTGAGCGGGGTGAACTGCCTCCTGGGCTTGTCTGTCTGAAGTTGGTGAAGTTGCTGCTGAATTGGTAATACTGGAGCCATATGAGGAGCTTTCTCCTTGCCTCTTTGTCTCAAAGGTGGTGGAACGATGATTGGCTTTTTACCCTTAGATGTTTGCCCCAGTTGGTTACCCTGAAGCAGTTTGTTGATGAGAACCCCGAGCTCATCTTGTCTTTGAGTTAAACCCTGAATGGCAGTCATCTGCCCCAGCATCTGGGCTTTCAATGCATCCACCTCAGCTTGTAGGTGTTCCAGCCTTTCATCCTCAGCACTGTTCCTGACAAAAGTCTCCATGATAAGTGTCCTTAGTTCTTCCTGCCCCTTGGACAGATTCAGGAGGATTTTCCCGAACCGGGTCTCTTGAGCAAGAAAGTCCTGATTGTCTTGTTGGGAAGCCATGGCTGAAATAAACAGCGGGAAAGGTGAGTGACCTGCAAAAGGGATACCTGTAATGCAATGATGAGTATGATATGCATGCAATGTTTTCAAGGACCTCGCGGGGTAAACAAGGAAATTTGTTAGCATTTGAATTTAGAGCTTGATTGAAGGACACCCAAGTTATTAAGAACTCTTCTTCAAGAGTCAAAGGCTCACCATATCAAGTGGGTCATAGCCCCTGACTTTAGTCATCCTGTCTGGTTTTGATTTCCAAACAACCTTGGTTAGGGAACCTTCTTCAGGAGTCAAAGCTCACCATATCGAGTGGGTCATAGCCCCTGACAACATTGGCTAGAGGAAAATGAATCCTCTTTGCCCCTTGCTAGATGTTTGATTTATATGACCTGCATCACAAGCCCTTGAGATCCTTGAAATGGGTTAGGATGTATGCAATGGTATGATGTCATGATATGCATGGGGTAATGTGAGTAACCCTGTTATGAGTCCAAATTAAGGACTGCAAAAACCTGCAAGAAACTTAGGATACCCTGTTATGAGTCCTAATTAAGGACTACAAACACAACCTGCAAGAGACAAATGTCAGGTAATAAGCATGCAAGTAGTTCAAGTAGGAAGGCACACAAGTCACACAAGAGAAACCCTTAGGGTTTAGGCCAGCATGGGGTCTGGGTAGTACCCTCTTGAAGTTGGTGGGTTCAACCTGTCCTAATCAAAGTAACCGGGTTCTAAGGTTCCCAATATCACGGGATTGCTTTCATTGTTCATCGTTTCGATTTAGCCACTAAACTGGTGACCGAAATATTCCAGGAAAGCAACCCTCAATTGAGTGTAGTATCGAGTATCAACCAACCTCGGACTGCACCAAAGTCAGTTATCTCACTACCCTAAAGAGGCCAAGATTGTTCAATTAAGGTTCCTAAGGTCTGTTGATGCTTCATGACACCACATGGAGGCCCCGTACTCTCCTTGACTGACTCAAGGGTTACCGGTACACACCAAAATGCCACATCAACGTAGCAGACTGTTTCAACCATGTCGGTATACCCCGCACAGTTCCCTCACAGCCTTGTTGCTACTTTCTAAAAGGGTATCCCCCAGATCCGGGTTAGGATCTATAGAACTCCCAAGACAGTCCCACAATTTAAAGCAAACAAAGAAAGCAATTGAAAACACAGTTATGAACTAGCCCTAAGGTACACCTCACTTTATAAGATTGTCCCCAGCAGAGTCGCCAGTTCTGTGATCGGTGGATCTGGAACTGACTGTTTTAAAGCTGGTTCGCGAAATGTCGCGGAAGCAAGAGTCGCCACCGTCTTTTATTTTCTCCAAATGGAAAGGACAAAAGCACAGAAAAATTCCTTATAGAGATTGCTCTCGGTTCGGGAGGTAGGTTATAGAAAGGGAAGGTGTTAGCACCCTTTCTATCCATGGTTGTCCATGGGCTCTTAGGTACTTGCTCAATGTGTTTTCAAAAAGGTTTGTTTGCTTTTCAATGTGGGTTTTAAAAGTTTCTTTGAAAAAATTTCAGTTCGACCCGTACGTCAGAGTGTTTGAAAAATTTGCTTTGAAAGCTTTTGAAAATGTGTTGGTGAAAAGTATTATTTGTTTTGTTTTTGAAGAGAGCAAGTATCTACGAGAACCTACCTACCCTAAGGAATTCGTCTGTGTAAATGTCCTTTAAAGTAGTGCCATCCCACCATTGAGAGGTAGGTAGCACCACCATTGGAGGTGTTCGGGTCAATTCGAGTTTTAGGGACATGGTGATCACCAAGGCAATAGGAAGATACCTTAGAAGCTACCCTTATGCCATTGATCTTTTATTCCGAGGCAACTTTGTTTTAGGCAACTAGATCAATGGACACGAGGACTTACTAAAATATCCTCTACTCGATGATCACCTTTCGAAAGGCAACAGTGAGGCGTACCCTAGGGGTGGTGTGTGCGAATTGTGTGTCATTTTCAGTTTATTGTTTGTCTTGTCATGCATTGGTGATCTAACGATTCGATTTTATTTTTGGGCATTCATTCTTTCATGTTATTGTTTAACAGTTAAAAGTGCGGGAATTTAAAGTGCGGAAAAGATAAAAGTCCTACGCTATTACAAAGGGCGAGGGTCTACAACGCCAAATTAATCCAGACCCGTTTTAAAATAAATTGCAGAAAAGAAATGTCTAATAGCTATTACATGGCTTTGGTACAAGTACATTATATTCACAAAAGAAATAAATGAAACGCGCGAAAAAAGAAAATAATCAAATGCGAGGGCGTTGAACCCTTTAAAGGAATTAAAATAATTAAGTTATCTAAAATTAAAATTAAATGAAAATGGTATTTTTGTGTTTTTTAGATTTAAAAGAAAAAGGAAAAAATTAATTAAAATTAAAATGCTAATTCTAATGTTTTTTAAGTTTATTATGAAAATATTGACTTTTAACCTAATTTAACTCTAAATTAATTTATGTACAATTTTTAATTTATGAAAATAAATAAATAATATTATTATTCTGAAATAAAAGGAAAATTAAAAAAGAAAATAAAAGTTATTAAACCTAAACTCTATTTTTTTGGATTTTTAGTTATTAAGAAAGTATTAAAATCTAACCTAAAATGCAACCCTAGTTTAATTATGAAAAATACTAATACTATGGCAAAAAACAAGGAAAGTTAAAAGGAAAAAGTCATTAACCTAATTCTATGTTTTTGTTTTGATTTTTATTAAAAGGAATTAAAGTTGAAAACCTAATTAAAACTAAATATTTACATGTTATTATTTATGAAAATAATTATAATATAAATTATATATTTTGGCATTTTTTAATTTTTATGATGTTTTTATTATATTTATGTAAAAAATAATTAATTAAATAAATAGCAAATAAAAGAAATAAAAAAAGAAAAGTTAAAGAAAGAATAAAAATTAATAAGGCAAACCAGGGGGGTAGACCCCAAAATTGTGAGGTGCAGGCCTAGCAAATCAGGCCCATTTGCATTGAATTGGTTGACTTTTCCAATCTTGTGTGATGCTTTGACTGGGATTCATGGTATTCCTTGATCTTATGCCCTTGATCTGAGTGGGATGGACGCGTGGATGGTGGGAGGATGAAGGAGCATGGTGCGCCTTAATGAGAAACCTGCACAGGAACTTGAATAGAAAAATAATGTGGAAATTGGCCAGACCTGGGACTTGAACCCAGGTCATTGAGGTTAACGCGCTGATACTTGTCCACTGAGCCACTTTGAATTCATTTAATATATATTAATCAACAAACATTATAAAAGAAAATGGTTAGTGCTATTTGAACTGCGCGCGAGATTTGAACTGGCCTGTCCCTGGATGACACGACATCATCATCTTCATCCCTGTAAAAAGAAAACACATTGGCCACGGTTTTTCATGCGTGGTCTGAAGCTAGCTTTCAAAAAATAGCGATTAGGTCCACAAGCTTCATAAATTGTTCGCGAGGTGTGCTTTTTCTTCGTCTCTAAACGCTGAGTTCAACCATGGTGGTCATGGGCCCTAATTTTTCCTCTATGCAAAATCCCTAATTTGAGAAAACTGTAACCCTAGGATTCGCGCATGGCAAGTTCTTATACATGGCACAAAAATGAAATCAAACACAAGGGTTAGCTCTAGAAACGCATAAGGAACATAAATCCACAAAGAAAAAGTGCAAAGGATGCTTGAAAAATGATGCACGATTTCAATAATTTTTCTGTACAGGTTGAGTTGTATCCACCAATTCCTTACGCTTTTGTTGTTGTTTGTGATTGGAGTGCCTTCAGAATTGCCTCAGGATGTTAATGGAAAAAGAATTAAGGCCTGAAAAGTCCTCTAAACTAGTTTTCAGTTTTGTGTTTTTGTCCAAAATTTTCAATCCCCCAATGCTTGTTTGAGCGCAGCTTATAATGTCTTAGGCCTAGGGTTTGACTCAGTGATGATCATGGAATGGAATTGGCTTGCTCTTTGGCCTTAATTCATGCTTGTGAGAGAATTGGTCTTAGGGTTTTCACTCTTAACCATTTTTCCTCCTTTTTAGCCAAAACCTAGACCTAGTGTGCAAATGAACCCTAGCCTGATTTCTTGAGTTGGTTCATGATACATAGAAATTGTCCAAGTTCACATGACACTATTCCATTGGTTTTTAAATTTTATTTGAATTTTCAAAGAATTAAAATGAATTAAATCATCAAAAATTAAATAAAATAAAAAAATCAATATTTGGTCTTGAAATTAACCATGGGACACGTGTGTGGCATGACAAGGATGAACCAAGTGGAAAAAATGGGGCCCTTTTGTCAAAAATTGGATTTTCAAGGATAGTTGACTTTTGCCATTTCACAAAAATTTCCCAACTTCTACAAGGCATAACTTGCTCAATTTTTAAGCTTTTCACATGTTCTTGGACATTTTGGAAAGGTCTTTGAGTCCTTTAACCAATGCCTTTGGTCCCATGTCTTTTTGATTTACCAATCTCAAGTTATGGTCTTTGACTTAAAGTCCCTTTTTGTTGACTTTTGAAAATGACCTGTAATGTTGAAATTGATAACTTTTTGTGAGAGCATTTCTTGGACTTGAAGTATGAAGATGAGTTGTAGGAAATGTCTTTCTCTTCAAAATGAAGCTTTGGATGGAATTTTTCTGATAATCCATGTGAAAGTTATGCCCTGGTCAATTTCAGTTGACTTTTTCAGCTGTCCAAATATAGCAACTTTTGCATCTTTGATGATTTCTGAGCCAAATTTTGAGAATCATGATCAAGCATTGATCAAATGATGTTTGTGGCTTCAAAATGATATATTGACCAAAAATTTGAACTTCTGACTGCCAAATGACCATTTTGCCCCTACAGTTGACTGTGGTGCAATTTAGGGTTTTGACTGTGCAATCTTGAGCTGAATGCCTTGAAACTTGATATGAGGATGCTTGACCATGTTTGTAAGCATATGAGACTTGATTGAGCCTTTGAAAACTTCATTTTCTTGATCAGCACACAAACCCTAATCTTGACTGTATAGGAGACAGTTGACCTGCACAACCCTTGGGGAATTTTGTAGCTTGGCTTGGCAATTTCTTGAGGAATATGGGAGGGCAAATTTTGGGGTATAACAGTACTGCTTGTAAAAATCAGCAGCCAGGTCTTTCCAATTACGAATGTTGGTTCCCTTCAATTTATAGAACCATTCCAACTACGTCCCTGACAAACTTTCCTGGAAGAAATGTACCCATAGATTCCTATCAGTAGTGTGGGGTTGAATCTTCCTGACATATGACCTTAAGTGTAGCTTAGGACAGGAGACACTGTCATACTTAGCAAATGTGGGGACCTTGAAATTATGTAGGATGACCACTCCTGAGACCAGACCTAGCTCTTCAAAATCCAGTTCAGGTACCCTCTGAATCTCCATAGCATTGAGACAATCCTCCAGCTGTTTGTATTTATCATCAGCAGGAGGATACTATTCTTCAGAGTAATCAGCCTCCTCCTCATCAGTCCCAGGGTTGATGTATCCTTCCTTGGGCTTTTCTTATTGATTGTCTCCCTTGTCTGACGGATTTGTGAAATCTAGAGCTCTCTTGGCTGGTCCTCTGAACCTTCTTCCCATATTAAAAATACCAGTTGGTTTATTTTCCTTATTGGTCTTCTCTTTGATGATAAGAGCTTTCAGATCTTCTTGCCCCTTAGCCAGAGCCATGAACATTTGTTGGAACTGAGCATTTTGATCTTGAAGGTCCTTTACTATTTATTCAAGAGCCATTTCGTTTGCTGAAATAAACAGTGAAAAGAATAAGAAACCTGTCTCGAGATACCTGCTTATGTAATGATATGAATATTAATGTTTATGCAATGTTTTCAAGGACTTCGGGAAATTTAAATTTACGAGCCAAAAAGAAACAAAGATTTTATTAATAAGATTCAAATTGCAATTTCCTTTTAGTCTTACAATTGAAAATTAAAAACTCATAAAATCTAAGAATCAAATCTCCCATGGGCGCTTCCTCTTCGTGCCGAGGTAGATATTAAGACTCTCTTCTTTGTGAAGTTGCTTCGTGAGCTCCAACACTTTCTTCTCACTGGCGTAGAGTTGACTTCTAAAGGTATCCCATTCTTCCTTTAGATGAATCCAAGACCTCTGCAGCTCTTCAAGATCAGTGGGCATGTCAGGATGGAGAATTGTATAAGGAACATCTTCTTCAGTGACAGGTTCCGCAAAGATGGCTATATATGGCATCATAAGATTTTGGGCACGAGCTTATACCCATCTAAGATAAGGCTCTATAGGGATGGAATTCTTGTGCCCCAAAGCCTTACTATCCACCTTATTTACCATGCCCGGGCTCGTATGAACCTTTGATGATACCCTTGAACATCATCTTCATAGTTGAACACAATGCCCTGGATAACCATATCATGGGGACCATCCCTCCGAGCATAACCAAACTTTCGTAGATCCAGGGAAGGATTATAAGTGATACCTCCCCTAATACCGAGGAGTGGGACATTAAGGAATTCCCCATAGCGGTCAATGATAGAAATATTTTCCATAGACCGGGAGTACAAAAGAATATCTGAGTGAGAAAGTGACATTATCCTTTGAGACCAACCCAAACCTTGTTCATTCTTCAATACTGATTGAGGAAGGTGTGAAAAAAACCACCTAGACAGCAATGGCATGCAACACATAAGAACCCCTCTTCTCTTCATGGTACTGGTGTGAAGGGAATGTAAGATATCTCCGAGCAAAGTAGGCACATGGTTACGGGAGAGAAAAACCTTGACCGCATTCACATCTATGAGTAAGTCCGGATTAGGGAACATTACTAACCCATAGATTAGAAGAGCTAGGACTTTTTCGAAAGTTTGGAAATCCAAATCAACCCAAAACAATTGGGCCTTTTATAGTAGGAACTTGACTAGGAAACCCTTGACTCCGCTTCTTGTTTACCAGTTAGATATGATGTTAGGCCGTTTCAGATGCAAGGCTGCTGCAATGACCTCTAGCTTTGGAGGCTCCTCTAAAACGATGAAAGGCATCTGATCTAGAATGGGTACATCCAATATTTGAGAGAACTCTTCCATGGTGGGTACCAACTAATAATCGAGAAAAGTGAAGCAATGGTGTTTGGGGTCAAATAACTGAAAGAGTACCCCCCATCATCTTCTCATCAAAGCTTGATGTAACCAGGTTGAGAAGTCGACCATATTTCTTGGTGAATGAGGAAGTCTCAGGAACCCTTGATACTAGCTCTTTGAGTTGGGAAGGTATTCTCACAAAGCTGATTCAGATGGTATTTCTATGGACAGAAGCCGTGATCTACAAAATAGAACAAAGATAAATTCCCCTAATCCTTGAAATGGTTAATGAAATGAATATGGATGTTATGATGCATGATTTATGTTTTAACAGTTTAATCACACACAAGCATACACACAAGACCTTAAGTTTAGGCTTGCATGGGGTTTATAGGCAAATACCCTCTTGAAGTATAGTTGGTTCAACCTGTCTTAGAAAAGTAACCGGGTTCTAAGGAGTCTCAATATCACTGATCTTTCTTTATCAGGCATTTTTTCAGCTCAATCAATCTTTTCTCGCGGCCGAAATATCCCAAAAGTTCGATCTCAATGAGTGTATCGTCGAGTATCAACCAATCCTTAGCTTTATACCGAGGCTGGCTATTTCACTACTTTCTAATGGCCAAGTTTATTCAACTAAGGTTCTAAGGTCCGTTAGTGCTTTACGACACCACACATCGGCCCCGTATTCTCCATGATTTAACACAAGGGATACTGGTACCAACAAATGTGTCACACTAATACAGCTATCATTTCAACCATATCAGTTTGCATCGTACAGTCTCCACGATCTATTGCTGCTTACCTAAAAATGTGCCCCAGATCCGGGTGTAGGATCTTTACAAGTAAACCCTAAGCAAGCCCTTTAAGGATAAAGCAAACAAACACACAATGTAAAGTAATTAAAAAGATGAACTAAACTCTAAGGTAACTCCACTTTATAAGTATTCCCCAACAGAGTTGCCAGTTCTGTGATACGGTGGTAGAACTGACTGTTTATACTGGTTTTGCATTTGTGTTTGCAAATGTTACGGTAAGCAAGAGTCACCACCGACTTTTATTTTATCCAACAAAGAAAATGGTGAAAAGAACAGAAAAAGGTCTTTTGAGATTATTTCTGAGTAAGGGGTAGATTATGGAAAGGTAAGGTGTTAGCACCCTTTCCATCCATAGTTTTCTACGGGCTCTTAGATGCTTAGCTCGTTTTTGAAATACCTTGTGTTTTTGTGTGTTTTTGAAAAGTATTTTGAAATGCCTTAATAAGGCGATTTGCTTTATGATAACTCTTGTATTAGTCCTCAAGAGTGTTGATAAAGCATTTGAAAATGTTTTTTGAATGTGTTTGTGTATATGAAAAAGTTTGTTTTGAGCAAGCATCTAGGAACTATCTACTTTACTTGAAAGGTTCGTTCTTTTCCTCTTTTCCTTTAGACAGTGCTATCCTACTATTAGTGAGTAGGTAGCACTAGTTGTTTGGATGTTTGAGGGACATTCGAAGGGATGTTTTATAGTCACAAAGGCAATTGTGCAAGAAACTTTAGCAACTACCCTAGGGTTTTAAGATCATTGTTTACCGAGGCAACATCGAGAGGGTCATCGAGGGACTTATGATATTTTTAAACTGGAGGGTATCCTCTAAAACCTTTCACGTTTCGAGAGTTGTGACTATTTTTCCGAAGGCAACCAAAGTGGGGGTACCCCAGAGGTGTGCATGTGCAATTGTATTGCGTTTCAGTTATTTATCTTGATGTTAGGTTTGCTAACGTTCATTTTAGTCTTATCATGAAATCCTATTAATCATACATCTAGCAGTTAATAATTTGCAGGAATTTAAAATGTGGAATTTAAAGCTACACTATTACATGGCTTCAAGGAGGGGGATTAATTACATAGTCCAAAACTTGGGGGAGAAATAAAAAGCAGAAAATAAAGTTTTAATTTTAACTATTACAACCCATAGTCAGATGCAATAATGATAAGAATAACAAATGCTGAAATAATAAACGCGCACGAATTGAAAGGACTTCTAAATCCTAAAAATGAAATATTTTTGTTATTTTGTTTTGTTTCATGAATAAAATTGAATTCAAATAAATCCTAATTCTATTAATTTTTAAATTAAAAAAATGGTTTAAATAAACATTAGTTAATTTACATAATTAGTTTAATTAACAAAAAATACTAACCTAATGTTTTTTTTGTGATTTTATTTGTTTTTATTGATTAAACAAATTAAAATAAAATTAAAAGAAGTAAATAGTAAAGATAAAACAAAAATATAAATGGGCCTAATAGCAAAAGAAATAGGGGGTATGAAGTGAAATTCGTTGGACCCAAGTGAGAGAAGTCTAGATCTACCCTTGGATTCAGGGGGGAGTCCCCGGGAGAGCCCATGGTAAGGATGTGTGCTTAGGGCATTGGATCCGGATCAGATGTGCATCTGATGGCCTGGACTTAATGGTGTATGGTGAGCATGCATAGCCAGGAAGCATTAAATCTTCATAAAATGTTAGAAAAAATAAAATTGCAAGGCCTGGGTATCGAACCCAGGTCCTTTCGACTGCACACATCTTTCTTCACTATCTGAGCTGGATTTAAGATTCGAAGGAATCCATCTCACATACCTTAGTAAATGTATCCTGTTCCTTTAGACTTTACATGTAACACACTAACCATCATAAACATTATGCAGCATGATTATACAATCAAAATTAAATTACATATGAAATGAATTTGAGATCGAAGGTTTGTTACCAACGGGGTGCTTATTTTGGATTGAGGAGGCCTATAGAGGTTGCTTCGATTCTGAAAACCTTGTTGGAACTTTGGAAGTTTTGTGGAGCTCTTTTGGAGCAACGTGCGTGTGTGGCAAAAATACTTTCATTTGGCAATATGTCTACAGCTTCGATTGGTATTATGTGTGATGCAGTCTGTAAGAATGTTTCTGTGGCAATGTTTTTCTTGTCTCTTTTTTTCTTTGTTTCGTCCTTGGCAATGTGTCCTTAGGCCTGTATTTATAGGGGTGGAGGTGAATGGAAATGGCAATGGACAACCATTAACCAGGCTTTGAAGGAAAAATCAGACAAATTAAAGGATTACCATTTTTGATGGATTCCTACCCTTTTGGGTTTTGTGATGAACTTGAACATGTTTCACTCCCTGACTCCTTCAAATGCCTTCGTGCCTGGTTTTTCAATTGGCTCTAAATTGCTCCTTTCGATGGCTCTGAAAATACCCAACTAGCCCAATCGAACACTTCACTCTGGCCAGTCGAAGCTTCTTTTGTCATTTCCTTTGAATGCAATTGTGCAGGAGGATTGGGCTTGGCAGCATGTAGGACTTTGGCCAGCAAGCATCTTGAACCAAACTCATCAAAAGGCAAAACAAACTTGTTTCCAATAATTGTGTATCCTTCGAATGGACCACATGTATGTCCTTCGAAGGCACCATTTGTGTGTCCTTCAAATGGACCAAATGTATGTCCTTCGAAGGAACCACTTATATGTTTCTTCGAATGACCCTTTGGAATGTTTCTTCGAATGGACCATACTATGTGTCAAAGTGTAGAAACTATGTTGAGGGGGTTTCAGGTGGAGTCAGAGCTAACGTAAGGGAAGCCACCATTTTCTGAGTCGAAGCACATGTGAAAGAAATTCTTGCCTTGTGAATCAAAGGCAGACATGAAGAGGAAACCTTTGCCTTGTGCATCAAAAGCAAACACAAAGGAAGCACTTGTCTTGTGGATCAAAGCAGACACGTAAGAGACCAATGCTCAATCAAAGCTTTCATACAGGAAGCCAATGCTTTGTGAATTAAAACAAACATGAAGGAGGCCACTGCTTTGTGAATCAAAACAAACACGCAGGAGGCCACTGCTTTGTGAATCAAGGCAAGCATGTAGGAAGTTACTGCTGGTGAGTCGAAGCAAACCTATAGGGGACCATATTCCAAATGAAGCTTTTGGATCCAAAGCTTGCTCGAAGGGGACCCAATTCTCAATCGAAGCTGGTGGACCAAAGCTTGATTGAAGGGGATCAAATACCCAATCGAAGCTTATGAATCAAAGCATGATCGAAGGGGGCTAACTACCCAATTGAATCTTATGAATCAAAGCATGATCGAAGGGGACCAAATACCCAATCGAAGCTTATGAATCAAAGCATGATCGAAGGGAGCTAACTACCCAATTGAAGCTTATGAATCAAAACATGATCGAAGGGGGCCAAATACCCAATTGAAGCTTATGAATCAAAGCATGATCAAAGGGGGCCAAATACCAAATCGAAGCTTATGAATCAATGCAAACTTGCTCTTCTTCGATTTGATGCGTGAAAGCCAAAAATCCAATTGTACTTGTGCAAACTTGCCCTTTTGAAAATCCTTGTGAGAAAATGTCTTGAGAAAAAGGAGGGAAAATTTTAGGGTACAACAGGAGTCATCGAAGGAGTGAAGTTATAATGTTTGACAAACATTATAACATATCTTGTGAAGCACTCCTCTAAGTCCTTCCCATCATCTTTTGGGGACAATCGAACTAACCTAGTGCCTTCAATGGTTCAACTCTGAATCTCAGGGTCCATTTCGTCTACTTTTCCAGAGGTAGAGAGAGAAGATTCGAACATGGAATTAAGCCACAATTGGAAAAGCTAATATGGGCTAGCCAGCATTAAATTGGTACCTACTTTATACTCTTCCAGGGTTGTAGTAGCTTCCCCAAGACATTCATATATTCTAGCTAGTATCAATTCACTAAGGCATATGTTTCTACCAGAGTTGAGTTGATTAGCGAAAGTTAGAAATCTTTTGGCTACTTGAAAGGATTTGCTACAGAAAATACATCTAGATAGCAATTAATAGTGTTTTTCGCTTGCTCAGTAGGGTCGAATTATTTGGTAAAACCAGTATGCTCGGCTTTGAAATACATCTATATGTTCAACATCTGAAACTCCATCTCCTTCAGCATGGTAGTGGTCGATGTATTTGGTAAAACCAATATGCTCGACTTTGAAATTAATAGTGTTTGTTGCTTGCTCAGTAGGGTCGAAGGTTTCCCCAGTCAGTCGAAGCTAAGTAATAGAAGCAATATTGAACAAAGTAGGGGTAACCATTTTGTAGGGAAGATGAAAGGTATTATAGGTAACATCCAAAAAATATAAGGATGTCGTCAACATGTGTTGGCAATAACTTGGCCCAACTTTTGACAGTTGGATTAAGTCGAAAATATCCATGTCTTTCCAGACTTTGGATTTTTTTCTGTTCGACTTTGGCTATCCAATCAAGGTATTGTTTGCTATCTTTCCTTGGACAGGATCTAAAGGGCCTAAAATCTTCAGTCATATAGTTCAGGTGGAAAGGTTTTTCTACATTCACAGGATCTTAAGGAGACTCTTCGTAAGAAATTTCTATAGTTGGTTCCTTAGGGTTTTAGTCAGCATTTTCATCTACTTTCTTGAGGTCACTAAGCTAGTCCGATATGGGTTTTGTTCCATGATATGTGGGGGAAATTCTATAAGTTTTTCCAGATCACAAGCATGGACTATAGGGCCCATGTATCCTAGGGTTTTATCAGCAAAAGTAAAGGGAATTATTACATAAGATGCGTAGATAGCTTGTTGTTCAGTAGAGAGTGTTGGCGTTGAAATAAATTCTTGATTTCCAAAAGGAATGGGTTTGGTGACGTGTTGAATATGAGTGAAAACAACATCCTTAGAGTTTTTCACGTCTTTCCAGATTTGTTGCTCTTTTTTGTGGGCGCCATTGATGAGAAAGCTTGAAGGTGAATGTTGATTTTTTAAAGGAAGAAGATGGAAGAAGGTTATGGGTTTTTCTGAAGGGATAAAAGCAAATGAAAGTAAAAAATGTTTTAAAAAAAAGAAAGAAAGTATTTATAGTGAAAAATCGGTTTAGTTTTATTTTTTCAAATTAAAGAGATAGTGGGACACATGTTGGTGTTTAGTAATATGATCAGGTGGCTGTTTTTTGGGAAAGCCACATTTTGAACCTACTTTATTATAGCAATGATGGAAACTGAATTGTGCACGTCTTGATGGGACGTTTAGAAAGATGGTCATCATGACCATGACGTTACAATAGTAATGGTCATCGTGAAGTAACTTTTGCGTCGAAATTGAGCTTTTGCAAAAAAAGTTTGTTTCTTCAAGTATTTGAAATACACATTTTAGGGGGGCAATTTATTAGTTGAGAATTTCGACGGTTTAAAATTTTAAAGAGTGTCAAAGAACATTTGTTTCTAAGAGAAATATGAGAAATATTTTATATGGTCTTCGACTGACCAATATGTGATAATTTAGTTATGTTAAAATTCTACTGTTGCGAAATGGACAGGATTTAAGGAAATGTCAAGATTCAAATTTGAATCGTTTCGACACGTCATGTTATTGTTTTGGCGCTTCGAATTAAAGAAGGATTAGAATTCAAATGGTTCAATCTTATCCAGAAGGATGCATGGAAGTCTGAAGATTCAAAGAAACATGCAAGAATCGAATGTGGCGCTCTTATAGAGAAAGACTGTTAGGATCGAATTATTATAAATAGGGATCTTTGTATTAGGATTCAGTTTGTTAACTTTTGTACAAATCACTCATACAAACTCGAAGTACCAGTGTTAGAGAAAAGATCCATTGATAATTTATGTATAGAAACACCATTTTTATATTCAAAGTCGTTTACATCACATCAAGTCTTTTACTTTTGTTTAATGTTTCAGTCGAATGCTTTACATTCCAGTTTTTACTTTAAAACCTTTTTACCTTTATCTTCAAGATTTTATCTTTACTTTTATCTTTATTATATTTATCTTTTCGACATAGAACAAATATTCAGAAACATTAAAACAAAAACAATATTTGACACATGTCTTAGGATCAATCTAGTTGATCCTGTAAGTAACCAGAAATTATCTTTATTTTTGGAGGACTAACAATTATTTACCAAATTTCACGGTAAACACCTACCTATATCAATTTATCTTAATTCTTCACCAAATTTCTCACCATTGGAGAATTATGAACCTCACTTTCTTGATGTACCTCGGTAACGGTTTCTTTTAACGTTCTATATCATGATAGTTCTCTTTCCCGTCTTCCTAGCATAATAAAGGAATCAATATTTGTTTTTCAGTCGATCCATTAGTACCATCTATTATATTATGTAGAACATTATGTACAAGTGGATCCTTCTCCATAAAAATTAGATTTTTTGTTGCTTGTCTACTTTTTCTATAGTAACCTTTTCTCTATGCTCATTAATTTTTGGAACATAAAAAGTCTTTTGTTGTCTTTTCCTTTCTAGATAGTTTGACATTATCTTTTCCATGAAAATTTTCAAATGAATGACCAAAAACATGACAAAAAGAAGAAAACAAAGGAAGTACTGAATATCACCATTAAATGCATAACCCTCCTTCTCTATCTTCAACGCTCTCTCATTATTTTTCATCCATCTTGCATTATAAAATCAAACTTTCGTTTTTTATAAACCCACCAAATATCTATGATGAAATTATCCTCAATAAAAATGAATTATGAGAACGAAAAGAAAAGAAATAAGACAATTATTTTCTGTAGAGTTTCTCCCTGCCCACAAACTGTGGAAAACTTTGTTATTCACTTGCAACTGCAAATTCTGTGAATACAACTTAATTGACTTGATTACAAAAATAGGGGTTACTCCATCTATTTATAGATTTATCTTGCACCCTAAGCCCAAAACTATAAAAGCCCAAAATACCTATTTTGGTACTAAATCAAATCTATTCTATTTTAGATCTAAATCAAATCTATTTAAATCTAAAACAAATCTAATATTTTCGGCACTATGAATTACAATTTAACACACCACCTAATCCATTGTGTCTAAACTATCTATATTCATCATGACTCTTAGCCTTCTGAATACTTCGACTTGCACTCCCTTCGTCATGATGTCTGTAATCTGATTCTCAGTTCTGCAGTGTTCCAAATTCATCTTCCCATCTGCTACCTGCTCTCGAAGATAATGGAACCTCATTTCGATGTGCTTACTTAGACCATGTTCTATTGGGTTCTTTGCCAGATTAATAGCTGACATGTTGTTGATCTTCATGGTAATTGCTCCATGATCTTTCCCTGTTATCTCTTCGACCAAGTTCACCATCCAAGTTGTTTGACATGCACAAAGAGAAGCGGTAATGTATTCTGCTTCACATGATGGTAATCCTACTACTGGTTCCTTTCTTGAATTCCAAGCAACTGGTGCACCACCTAGCATAAACACATATCCTGCTGTTGACTTTCGATCTTCAGCATGACTACACTAACTCGAATCAGTGTATCCCAATAACTTGCATTCTTTTCATTTATCAGCTGCAGGAAACAGAATTCCATAGCCATGAGTTCCTTTTAGATACCTCAGTATCCTCTTCATTACTGCTAGATGTGATACCTTTGGCTTCTGCATGAATCTACTTACCATACCTACACTATATGTTAAGCCAGTCCTTGTATGACAAAGGTATATCAATGATCCAATAAGTCTTCTGTATTGGGTTGGGTCGACATCATCTTCATCTGCATATTTCGACACTTGCAGTCTTGGTTTTGTAGGTGTCGAAGTTGAGTTGCATTCTTCCATCTCAAACATCTTTAGAATTTCTCCTGCATGTCTTATTTGATGCATCATCAAACCTCTACTGCTCTTGTAGAATTCGATGCCAAGGAAATATTAAATCTCACCTAGATCAGACATTTTGAATTCCTTACAGAGATCACCTTTGAAGTCTTCGATCTCACTCTTGTAGCTGCCTGTTATCAACAAATCATCTACATAGAGACATAGTATAAAAAATTCACTATTGCTTCTTCTTACATATACTCCATGTCCAGTTGTGCACTTCACAAATTCCTTCTCCCTTAAGAAACTATCAATTTTCTTATTCCAAGCTCTTGGAGCTTATTTCAATCCATACATGGCTTTATGCAGCCTATAAAACTTTCTCTCTTCGTCATGTTTCACAAACCCAACTGGTTGTTTAACATAAACTTCTTCGTCTAAGGGTCCATTCAGGAATGCACACTTTACGTCTGTGATACCATGGCAGAACCGACAATTTAATACTGGTTTGTGTTTTGTATTCGCAAATGTTCGGTAAGCAAGAGTCGCCACCGACTTTTATTTCATCCTACAAAGGAAAGGGAAAAGAACAGAAAAAAACCGTTTTTCGAGAGTTTTTTAGTATAGGGGGTAGATTATAGAAAGGGAAGGTGTTAGAACCCTTTCTATCTGTGGTTTTCCATGGGCTCTTAGGTACTTGCTCATTTTTGAAATTGCTTGTGCATGTTTTGCAAAAAGTTTTGTTTAACTTCGTGATAACTCTTGTATCGGTCCTCAAGAGCGTGACGAAGTGGTTTTTGAAACTGTTTTGAAAGTGTTTGTTGGAAAGAGTTTATTTGAGCATGTACTTAAGATGTTCGACCTACTCGAAAAAATATTGTTCATTCTCGTTTCCTTTAGACAACGCTATCCTACTATTAAGAAGTAGGTAGCCCTATCGTTGGAGTTTTAAGGGACATTCGAAGGGACGAAATGGTCACTGAAGGCAATAAGTAAGGATACCTTAGCATTTTGAAGGGGCTATCATCATAATATTATTTCTCGTAGGCAACTTCAAGGGACAATGAGGGACTATAATCTTTATGACGACTTTGAACTGTGGGTTGTTGCTAAAATATCCCTACGTTCGAGGGACACGACCATTATTTCTGAAGCAACCAAGTGAGGCAAAACCCTAGGAGTGAGCATGTGCTAGTGTTTGATTTCAGTTAATGTTATCTTCGCACAATTAGGGTTATGTACCGTTTTAAACATTATTTCTTTCCATACAAGCCTATTATCCATACATCTAGGCAGTTTATAATTGCGGAAATTAAAGTGCGAGAAATTAAAACTCTAGCTATTATAAGGCCTTGGGGAGGGGGATTACATAATCAAAAATCGGGAAAATAACATATGCAAAATATTATACCTAATTAACTATTACAAACTCGGAGCAATTACATTAATAGGAAAAATAATGGGAAAAAAGATGCGCACGAGAGTAAGTCAAACGGGGAATTAACGTCATGTTTAGGAACAATTAATTGGTGAATAAATAAAAGATATTTTTGGATTTTTTTTTTAGAAAAGTAATTAATCTTGCAAATTAACCTAATTTCTATTAAATTTTAATTATGAAAAAAAGTATTTAAGTTAACCTAATTAAACTAATTAATTAATACAAATAAATATTTTATGGAAAAAAAACTAAACCTAATATTTTTGTGATTTTCCGATTTTTGATTTTAAAAAATGATTTTGTAAAAATAATTAAAACAAGTAATTAAAAAGAAAACAAATAAAGAAATTAAAAAAAGGAATAAGAGTGGGCCTGATATAGCTAAGCAAATTGGGGGTGCATTGCTGAAAATTGCAAAGGCACAGGATGATGGTGGCCTAGTTGTCTTGCGCCGGATCCAGTGTAGCAACGCCTGGGATGGTTCACCATGTGCTACACCTGTGGTGTGCTAGATCTGGACTGATGATGGATCCAATGGCTGAGATGTTGAGGTGCATGGTGGACACTTGATCATGAAGCGCACAGAACCTGCAAGGAATTTGAAGGAAAAATAACAAATTTTGGAGGAAGGGGTCGAACCCCTGACCTCTCACTCACAACTCTTGAACAACTCTCATGCACGCCACTGGGCCAGTTGGCCTTTTGTTAATATAACTGAACAAAATAATATATAAGGGAAAAACACGTGATGTTTAGAAAAACGTGCTAATATTCAAATGGTCCAATGAGATGTTGCCACGCAGTCGTCTTCTTACCCAGTACTGTCGTATTAGGTAAAGGCACTTACCTACGGTTAATTGACTGTAACTATAACTTGCACGTCTCAAAAAATCTCAAATAAACAAGATAAATGAAATCTAAGCATGCAAATCCACTCAGTTTGACCTCGTGAGCATGATGGTACCCATATTTGGCCCTGATTTTACCTGCATCACAAAGCCCTAAAATGCAAGCACAAACCCTAATAATGGCAATTGTCCATACATGCATCAAAACTCATAATTAATCATGCCAATACGTTCTAAATGACAACACAAACATGAAGGTATGCTTAAAAACTATTAACCATGCGCAAATAATCAGAATCAAAATCAAGAACAATGGAAAACCGTGATGTGCGTGCATGTCGATTCTGGATGTCTCAATGCGTGCAACTGGTTGGAAAAGCTTCTGTAAGCGTCCAGGAATGTATTGAAAATATTAAATCTCCTTGAAGATGGCTCTAATATGGAATTCTACTTGAGACTTTTTTGGCAAAAAGTGGCAAGTTCTCTTAGCTGTTTCACACGTGCAATCCTCTTTTTTGTGCTTGGGAATTGTTCTATATATGTAGTGCACTGAATTAGGTCAACAAAAAGTATTCAAATCTTGGCAAATTATGAAGATAGGATTTGATTTCCTCTTTGCATTATTTCTTCCTAAATCAAGCCATATCATGCTATTCTCATCCAATCACCCTTTTCACGATTTGATTTTGTTTGACAACATAATTGGATTGTGATTCTATTCAGAATCAGATCAAAAACAAATATTTACTAATTTATATCATTTATTTGATTTAGTTTGATTTTTAAATGATTAAAATTAAAATAAATTAAATAAATAAAGCCAATAATATGTGGGAGAGTGTTTGGGTCGTGGACCATGTTAGAAGTAAGATGCAAGCATAAGAAGTTAGGCCCATTTGACAAAAAATGCAATTTTGGGTATTGTTGACTTTTGACAATTTTCTAAAAATGGCCAACTTTGACAATGCATATCTCCTACAATTTTGACCCTAATGGGGTGTTCTTGGACTTTTTAGAAAGCTTAGTATGTCACCTAAACAACCCTTTTGGTTTCATCTTAATTGGATCCTCCATGTTCATGTAAGAAGCTTTGACCCAAAAGGTGTTTTTGTTGACTTTTGAAAAGGACCTATAATGTATGAATTTATATCTTTTCATGAGTGTATTTCTTGAACTTGAGGGATGAATATGAGTTGTAGCGAATTGTATTCTCTTCAAAATGATCCTTGTATGAAAAATTTCTGATAAAGTATGAAAACGTTATGCTTGGTCAAAGTTTGGTTGACTTTTCCTCAAAAACCCTAATTTAGCAACTTTTGAGTTTTGATGAATTAGGAGCATTCCTTGTGGAATCATGATAAAAACTTGATCAAATGATGGATATCACTTCAAAATGTTGATGTTGACCAAAAATCTTGAAGTTTGACTGTATGTGGGCCACAGTTGACTTTTGACCTAATATAGTTGATTTTCAAGCATCTGAGCAATTGACTGAGCAAACTTCTTGTGCAAGGCATGAAAATTGACATGGATGGTCTTGAGAACATATTAGGACTATGGAGAGAATATGAGGCCTTTGTAGCTCACCCATCTTAATGAAAATGGAAACCCTAGTTGGAGGTTCATTGCTTTAGGAGAGAGTTTGTCTGGTCAACTCTTGGGCATCCTTGAGCAAGTCGAGGATCTCAATGAGCATGTGTCGAGTCAGATGAGAGGGAAAATTTTGGGGTACAACAGCTGCCCCTGTTCAATCTTCTTAAACCTGAGGATGTAGATTGGTTGGTTTGCCTTTCGTGATCTGATGGTGGAAGATGATTGAACACTAGAGTGCCCTGAAATTTGCACTCGTCTGAAATGATATTGGTAGTGCAGGTAATATCGAGAATGGGCTTACAGATGCCATTTGGAAGAAGATAACAAAATATTTTCGGATATGGGCTTAAAGATGCCATCCAAAAAAGATATCGGTTGCATAAGAGATTCCTTTGGGACAATTTCTGTACCTGCCGTTGAGGAGGACTTCGCTGGAGAATGTTGATTTGCGTCTGGGGAAATAGAGTATAGGAGCTTCGGTTGTCCATTACTCTACTGGGGAATTAACTCTTGATTGAGGAGGTGGAAGCATACTGCCTAATTGGTTAGGGTCTAGGCTGCACAGTAGCTTACTGGGGAAACGTGAGATCGACCGATTCTGGTCGGGTCCAAGACTTGCAGTGTTGTAAACTGTTGTCTGGAGATAAGAGAGAAGGAACCTGGGTCATAGGATTACTTCAAAATGAAAGCCTGGATGTTAGGGCTATTAGAAGGAACCTGGGTCGTAGGGTTACTTCGAAATGAAAGCCTGGATAGTAGGGCTATGAGAAGGAACCTGGGTCGTATGGTTACTTCGAAATGAAAGCTTGGATAATAGGGCTTATGGGAAGGAACCTGGATAATGGGGTTACTTCGAGATGAAAGCCTGGATAGTAGAGCTTATTGGAAGGAACCTGGATAGTAGGGTTACTTTGAGATGAAAGCCTGGGTAGTAGGGCTTCTGGGAAGGAACCTGGATAGTAGGGTTACTTCAAGGTGGAAGCCTGGATAGTAGGGCTTATGGGAAGGAACCTATGGTTACTTCAAGGTGGAAGCCTGGATAGTAGGGCCATGGGAAGAAACCTGGATCGTAGGGTTACTTCGAGATGAAAGCCTGGATAGTAGGGCTTATGGGAAGGAAACTGGATAGTAGGGTTACTTCAAGATGAAATCCTGGATAGTAGGTCTATGAGAAGGAACCTGGATAGTAGGGTTACTTCGAAATGAAAGCCTGGATAGTAGGGCTATGAGAAGGAACCTGGATAGTAGGGTTACCTCGAAATGAAAGCCTGGATAATAGGGCTATGAGAAGGAACCTGGATAGTAGGGTTACTTCGAAATGAAAGCCTGGATAGTAGGGCTATGAGAAGGAACCTAGATAGTAGGGTTACTTTGGAATAAAAGCCTGGATAGTAGGGCTATGAGAAGGAACCTGGATAGTAGGGTTACTTCGAAATGAAAGCCTGGATAGTAGGGCTATGAGAAGGAACCTGGATAGTAGGGTTACTTCAAAATGAAAGCCTGGATAGTAGGGCTATGAGAAGGAACCTGGATAATAGGGTTACTTCGAAATGAAATCCCGGATAGTAAGGCTATAAGAAGGAACCTGGATATTAGGGTTACTTCAAAATTAAAGCCTGGATAGTAGGGCTATGAGAAGGAACCTGGGTAGTAGGGCTGCCTCATTTGATCACGTAGATTAGTTGACTCATTTGGTTTCGGGAACTGATTTTCCATTAGTTGTCTGCAGATATGACATGTATAGCTTCATGGATTTAATCTCGAACTGTTGGGATTGTTGATGATAACCATCTTTCCTGAAAAGGTACAGGATTGATTATATGTGATGCATGAAATGCATTGTGTGATAATGTTCTCAAAATAAATGAGATTATGTTGTATGCAGTATGTATGCGCATGCCATAATGTATGAATATGGGATGCTATTGCGATATATCTGAGTCTGGGAAAATAAATCCCTGACTGCTGCTGGAGAGTATTAGAAATTGAATTCCTGACTATTGTAGAAAAAGTGGTTCTTCTACTTCCGTTGGGGATGGTGAACAGAGATGAATATGCCGTGGATTTACTCCTTTCTGTTTGTGAATCTTCTACCAGGGAGAGACTCTGCTTGAGAATAACTTTGCAGGGAAATAACTCTGTTGGAGGATGAACTTCTGTAGTTGAAGGAATAAGCTCTGTTGGGGGTTGAGTTTCTCTACTCGGAGAAATATCTCTACTTGGGAGACAACTTTATGAACCGCTTACGATTATAAAATTTGGCTTGGGAATATAGACATCGGCTCTCTGAAGGAACTTTTCTAGGGAAAGTAGCTCTGTTTGGGGAAGCCGATGTCAAAGCTTTGGTTGTCTCTACTCTGTAGGGAGTGTCGATGTCACGGGGGCGTATGCTGAGGATACGGTGATGACTTTGCATCAAGACATTTTTGCCCCTGTACCTGTTGGAGAAAGTACCTGCGGAGGCTTTATGGATAGCTTGAGTGTTATCCCAACTCAGGAGGTGCTTGGTAACTGCCGATCAAAATGATAAGTCCTCTACTGATAGGCAAGTGACAAGATGATGGGACATAGTCGTACGCTTTAATCCCTAACTTTTTCCTGGACTGTCTTTTTAGATTTTTAGTCCACCGGGATACCCTTTTTTGCCCAAGCTGCCTTTTCAGGTTTTCGACTTGTCGGGTGTACAGTTTTTTCCAAATGTATATCGCTAACCTTTGCCCGAACCTTTTTTGGTTCGCCGGGATGCCCTTATTTTTTCCTAGGCCAGTCAACCTAGCGGGTCTTTTTCATGCATAGTATTTTCCAACTATGTCCACGCTCTCAAGATGTAGGGAGTTGTCACTGTCTATAGTGTTGTGTTGTAGAACTGTCAAAATATTTTCTTAATGGCACATGATTCGTTGCTGGAATGCATGCGTAATGCCCCAAGCGATTCAGATGGAGATCTTCCCTTGACTACTTGGCATCTTTGAGAGATTCCTTGAATCTTGACTTGACTGCCCTAGATGATGGAAAATGGTCATGTCGTGTGTTGTAACTTAAAATTTTCCCTCCCATATTTCTCAAGACATGTCAAGGATAATCTCCAAGTGACTCAAGTTGGCTCAAGAATTGGACAGTCAAATCACCTCCTAAGGCAGTCAAGTCAAAATTAGGGTTTTGTATTGCATAAAGGTTGTGATCGGTGGAAATAGAACTAACTGTTTTGAAATGCTGGTTCGCGAGATGTCGCGGTAAGCAAGAGTCGCCACCGTCTTTTATTTTCTCCAACAAGGAAAGGACAAAAGCACAGCAAAATTCCTTTTCGAGACGTTTCTCGGTTCGGGAGGTAGATTATAGAAAGGGAAGGTGTTAGCACCCTTTCTATCCGTGGTTATCCACGGGCTCTTAGGTACTTGCTCACTATGTTTTCAAAAATGTTTGCTTTTCTTGTGTTTGTGGGTTTTGAAAAAGTTTGTTTGAAAACTTCGTTTTAACTCTTGTATCAGTCCTCAAGAGTGTCATGAAGTGTTTGTTTGAAAACTTTTTGAAAGTGTAGGTGCGAAAAGTTGTTTTTTTGTTTTGAAAGAGCAAGTACCCAGGAGAAATCTACCTACTCTAAGGAATTAAGCTGTGTAAATGTCCTTTAGACAGTACTATCCCACTATTGAGAAGCAGGTAGCACCGTCGTTGGAGTTATTCGGGTCAATTCGATTATAGGGACATGTGTGGTCACCAAAGCAATAGTAGGACGCCTTAGCGGTAACCCTAATGTCTTAGATCCTTTTTATCCGAGGCAACCGTTTCGAGGCAACTGGATCTTTAGACAGGAGGGCGACCTCTAAAACACCCTATACTCAATGACCACCTCGAGGCAACCAAGTGAGGCATACCCTAGGAGTGGCATGTGCGCGTGTGTCAGGATTCATGTTAAGATTATCTTTGCACATTTATATGGTGAGCTACGAGTTGATTTTAATTTTCAAGCAAGTATTGTCATGCATAGTTAACAGTTAATAGTTGTGCGGAAAGTAAATTGCGGAAAGTGAATCTACGCTATTACAAGGCGTCGGGTATTTACATCGCCAAAAACATAACCCTTGAAAAATAAATGCGAGAAAATAAAGAAAGCGGTAAAAGCCCTAATTATCTATTACATCCTCGGATCAGTTACATAATCATGGTCAAAAATAATAATGCGCGAAAAGAAATTGAATCGGGAAAAGTCTTAGGGTTTTGACCCTTTTTGAGAAAAGAATGGAATTTTGGTCCTTTTTTGCATTTAATTAAACCTAATTCTAATTAATTAAATAATTAAAAGAAAAAAAGTATTTTTGTGTTTTTTATGTTTTAATGAAAATAAAAATAAAAATAAAAATAAAAGGAATTAAAAGTTGTCAAAAACCTAATTCTATGTTAATTTTATTTATTATAAAAAAAGTCAAAGTTAACCTAATTAACTAAATTAATCTATGTTAGAATTTATTTACAAAATAATAATTAATAGTGAAATTAATAAAATAAATAATATTTACATTTTTTTGGTTTTCTGAATTTATCATGAAAATAATAATTTGTGAGTTAAATTAAATAATAATAATAATAATTATTAATAAAAGAAATTAAAAGAAAAAGAAAATAAAAAGGAAAGAACAAAGAAACCAGGGGGGTGATGATCCAATAATGGAGTTATGTTAGCAATTCTGGCCCAATAAGCCCACAAGTCTGTTTGACTTTCTGGATGAGCTGCACATTCATTGACTGGGAGTACCATGAACCCTCACACTTGGCCTTCAGATCTGGGCTCAGAGACACATGGGGCTTGGAGGTTTGCAGTACATGGTGGAATGCTTTTGAATGCCTGTATGTAATCATGTTATGAAAAATAGAAACAATTATTTGGGTGGACCTGGGAATCGAATCCAGGTCCCAATGATTACCAGCCACCTCACTAGCCACTACACCATTCGCTTGCATTTGATAATATAACAATAAGCAATTATAATATTAAAACCTTAGTGCATGTACTGTAAAGCAAACAAAAACGCGCGCCATTTGAATTGTCCAGTAGCACGCTTACACCTCATCATCGTCTTCCTTTTTCCCTGTAAAAGACAAACAGATAGCGGGGGTTTTTAACCCCCACAAAGCAGAATGACCAATAATAGCGAATAGCCCTACGCTAAATATAAATATGGCGCGATGGTCTCAATGTGTTCGTCTCGTTCCAACGATTTCAACCATAGGCATTAGAGGTTCTAATTTTTCCTGGATAACAAAGCCCCAATTTGGAGGCTCAAGAACCCTAAATTTCTTCAATGGTGATTCACGATTCTGGGCATTATAATCCAATTAATTAATATCATTAGCTTTATATGGATGCAAGTAATACAAAACAAACCATAAATCACATCAAATGCTTATGAATCATGAGTTTCGATTATGACAAAAGTATGCAAACCGTGTGACTGTTTGGAGTGATTTCTTAAGCTTTAGCGTGTGATTTTGATTGCAAAAGGTCCCTGGGAGTTCCTGCAAGGTGTTAGAAACAAGAAAAAGCTTTGAATCACGTTAGAATGTGGAAATCAGTTTTCACTTTTCTTTGATTTTTCTTGAATGTGATTATGGTTTTTCTGCAGAGATTTCACGTCCAATGCATTAGGGTTGAGTTGTGTATATATAGGAGAATGGAATTAGGTTAAATCTTGCACCAAAAATCCATTGTATGATGGTTTGAATATTTGATTTGCAATCATATCTTTTTGCATATTTTTGATTGAGAAAACTTGCCAAACTTGGAGATTTTTGTCCCCTTGATGTGCACACGAATTTGCCAGCTTGTCTTGAGCTTGTTTGCTTCACAAAAGATTGAAAAAAAAACATATCTTTGAATTTCCTACATTTTAAATTAATTAAATGAATTAAAATCAATTAAAAATCCAATTAATTAATAAAAAATAAGAAAATAATTCAATTTAATCTCAATGGGTCGTGCATAGGCCATGGATAAAGTTTCAAGAAGAAATTTGAGGCCCATTAGCAAAAACAAAGTATTTTGAGCAAAGTTGACTTTTGCAAATTCACAAAAATTTCCCAACTTCTCCAATGCATATCTTTCTCAATTTTGATCATATGAACATGTTCTTGGACATTTTGGAAAGGTCTTGAAGTCCTCTAACCAATTCCTTTGGTCCCATGTCATTTGGATTTACCAATCTCAAGTTATGGTCTTTGACTTGAAGTGCATTTTTGTTGACTTTTGAAATTGACCTATAATGTAGAAATTGATAACTTTTTGTGAGAGCATTTCTTGGACTTGGAATTTGAAGATGAGTTGTAGGAAATGTCATCCCCTTAAAAATGAGCATTGGATGGGATTTTTCTGATGAACCATGAAAAAGTTATGCCCTGGTCAAGATACAGTTGACTTTTCTACTGTCCAAAAATAGTAACTTTTGGCATCTTGATGATTTTTGAGCCATGCTTGTGGAATCATGATCAAAACTTGATCAAATGATGATTGTGACCTCAAAATAAGATGTTGACCAAAAATTATAGCATTTGGCACAGTGAGTCTTAAGATTTGACATGCATGTGCTTGACAATGTATATAGGCCCATGTGACTCGATTGAGCCCTTGAAAACCTCAAATTCCTTGAGAGAACCAAAACCCTAATTTTGACTGGCTTAGGAGGCATCTGGACTGTGCAACCCTTGAGTAATCTTGAACCATTTGAAGATGATTCTTGATAAATCTTGGAGAATATGGGAGGGCAAATTTTGGGGTACAACAGTTGCCCCTGTTCAATCTTCTTAAACCTGAGGATGTAGATTGACTTTCGGGCCTTTCGTGATCCGAAGATGGAAGATGATTGAACACTAAAGTGCCCAGAAATTTGCGCTTGCATAGTGTAGTGTTAGCAATGTGATGTCGGGAATGGGCTTACAGATGCCATTTGGAGATATGATGGATAGGAGGATGGGCTTATAGATGCCATCTGGAAATGTGACAGAATCTTGTCGGGAATGGGCTTATAGATGCCATTTGGAAATGTAATGGATAGTTGTGGAGATGGGCTTAAAGATGCCATCCAGGGGTGTCGATCGCGTAAGAGATTCCTTAGTGAGAACTTACGTACCTGAGAAAGAAAGATAATTTCCTGGCTAGATACAGGTGTTGATCTTCAAACTCATCATGTAGATAACTTTCCTGGCTAGATAGAGGTATAGATCTACAATCAATCGCTCACAGATATGCCCTGGCTAGATACAGGTATCGAATCTGGAACTTCAAAAGGTTGATCGAGATAGCTTTCCTGGCTAGATACAGGCGTAGACCTCTAATCAGTCGCTCACAGATATGCCCTGGCTAGATACAGGTATCAAATCTGGAATTAGTCGTCCACAGATATGCCCTGGCTAGATACAGGTATCGAATCTGGAACTTCAAAAGGTTGATCGAGATAGCTTTCCTGGCTGGACACAGGCGTAGACCTCTAATCAGTCACTCACAGATATGCCCTGGCTAGATACAGGTATCGAATCTGGAATTAGTCGTCTACAGATATGCCCTGGCTAGATACAGGTATCGAATCTGGAACTTCAAAAGGTTGATCGAGATAGCTTTCCTGGCTGGATACAGGCGTAGACCTCTAATCAGTCGCTCACAGATATGCCCTAGCTAGATACAGGTATCGAATCTGGAATTAGTCGTCCACAGATATGCCCTGGCTAGATACAGGTATCGAATCTGGAACTTCAAAAGGTTGATCGAGATAGCTTTCCTGGCTGGATACAGGCGTAGACCTCTAATCAGTCGCTCACAGATATGCCCTGGCTAGATACAGGTATCGAATCTGGAACTTCAAAAGGTTGATCGAGATAGCTTTCCTGGCTGGATACAGGCGTAGACCTCTAATCAGTCGCTCACAGATATGCCCTGGCTAGATACAGGCATCGAATCTGGAACCTCAAAAGGTTGATTGAGATAGCTTTCCTGGCTGGATACAGGCGTAGACCTCTAATCAGTCGCTCACAGATATGCCCTGGCTAGATAAAGGTATCGAATCTGGACGTTCAAAATGTTGATGGTAATCATCTTTGGATTGACCTTTTCCTGAAAAGGAAAAACATTAGTTGTATGCAATGTCATGATGTATGAAATGCATGATGTCATGATGTTCTCAGGAATGAATGAGATTGTGTCGTATGCACTGTGAAATGTTTATGAATGTATTTTCGTCTGGGAAAATAAATCCTTGACGAATGTCGGGAGCTTGTTTAAATCCTGGGCTGATGTTGAAGAGTAGAGTTCTTCGTTTCCGCTGGGGATGATGATTGAAGATGATTGCAAGAATAAACCGGTAGGAGAAGATAACTCAGTTGGGGAATAAACCTGGTGAAGAGATTACTCTGCAGGGAATTACTCTGTGGGAAGAGATGCTTTGTTGAGATTTTAACGATAACTCCGCTGGGGATTCCGTTGATAAGCTCCTTTGGGGGATTTGATGAACTCCGCTGGGGATAGGAAGAACTTCGCCGAGGACGATCTTTCTGTTGTAATTTGTTGAGGATAACCCCGTTAGACTCTGGTGGGGAATAACCTTTGAACATGGTCGGGGAGAGATGCATTTATACTCTGCAGGGGATAAGCTTCCCGAATCTACTGGGGATAAGCTTCCAGAATCTACTGGGGAGATGGTTCAACTCTCCTGGGGAAACTTTTTTCTTGGACTGCACTGGGGCATGGCTCCACTGGGGTGTCTGGTATTCCGCCGGGGAACAATCTTATATTAAGACTACCGGGGATGCTTGCTGGGGAATATTTGTATACTCTGCTGGAGAATATTGAGATTTTCTAGGATACCCAACTTCCTTAAGGCTGACAGTAGGCTAACTCTGCTTGGGGAGAGTGTTGCTGACTTGCTGGAGATACTGTGCCTTTTTGGGCTGATTGGAGACCAACTCTGCTCGGGGGAGAGTATCGCTGAATCTTTTCTTATTCTGCGGAGAGTGAAGGAATCTTGGTCACGTTCTTCAGCCGAACTTACCTTGGTACCTTGGTGGACAGAGCAACTAGATCGCTTAGACAACTCATTATGGCCCCTGTTTCTGATGTCACTTATAATTAGTCCTTTGTTTCGCATGCGAACATTTATGATCAGCAATTAATGTCAAATGCATATATCAAAAACGAACATTGGACGTTCTTTGCAAAACAAAACAGATAAAGAAAAATAATTGGCAATTTGTCTGGAAAAGTGAGTTTGTATTGACTTTGAAATTTTCTTGTAAATAGGCGTTTGTGTACAAGAGGCTGACGTCCTAGTAAGAGAACGCCGCCGAACAACATAGAGTTTATACAATTTTGTGAAAAGAAAACAAAACAGCTATGTGAAAAATCCCACTGGGTTCCAACTCTTCTATCACCTTTATGTCTTCAAGCGTCTCATCACTTTGCTGCTTAGTTGAAGATGAAGCTGATTGATTGATGCCGTTTGAGCCTGATAGTTGATGCCGAATTCTGGATGCAAGGTAATCCAATGAGACATAGTATTACGCTTATCCCTAACTTTTGCCTGGACCGCCCTTTCGGGTTTTCAGTCCACCGGGATACCCATTTTTGCCCAAGCCGCCTTTTCAGGTTTTCGACTTTCCGGGTGTACATATTTTTTTATTTCATCCCTTATTTTTGCCTGAACCCTTTTGGTTCGTTCAAACCTGCATCTTTCATTATCCGAAGAGAGGGTATCTGGACTTCAATAGGCAAGACTGCCTCCATGCCATAGACCAAGGAAAAGGGTGTTGCCCCGGTTGACGTTCTTGCTGAGGTACGGTACCCATGAAGAGAAAACGGTAACATTTTGTGCCAATCTTTGTAAGTCACTGTCATCTTCTGCACAATCTTATGGATATTCTTATTCGCTGCTTCTACAGCCCCATTCATCTTCGGCCGGTAAGGAGAAGAGTTGTGATGATGTATCTTGAATTGCTCGCAGAGCTCAGAGATCACCTTGTTGTTAAGATTGGTACCATTGTCCGTAATGATCCTCTCAGGGACGCCATAGCGATAGATCAGGTTATGCCGAATGAACCGTGCCACGACATTCTTGGTTACGGTAGCAAAGGAAGCTGCTTCGACCCACTTCGTGAAGTAATCAATCGCTACCAGGATGAAGCGATGCCCGTTGGATGCCGTAGGTCTGATCTCACCGATCATATCAATGCCCCACATTGCAAAAGGCTAAGGTGCTGTCAAAACATTCAGAGGAACTAGAGGTATGTGCACCTTATCAGCATAGACCTGGCACTTGTGACATGTCCGGGAATGTTGATAACAGTCGGCTTCCATTGTGGACCAGTAGTATCCTGCCCGAAGGATTTTCTTCGCCATGGTATGTCCACTGGAATGCATTCCGAAGGTACCTTCATGCAGCTCTGTCATGATCCTTTCTGCTTCAGTCTTATCCACACAACGCAGTAAGGTCGAATCATGGTTTCGCTTGTACAAAATGTCATTGCTGAGGAAGAACTTTGCCGCGAATCTTCTTAGAAACTTCTTGTCATTAACAGACGCACCCTCGGGGTATTCTTGAGCTTCAAGGTACCTCTTCACTTCATGATACCAAGGTTTTTCAGTTGCCTCTTCAGCCTCAAGGTCACAACAATGTGCAGGTTCATCCAATTTCCAGATAATGATCTGGGGAGCCTCGTTGTCCCATTTGACTTTGAACATGGAAGACATCGTAGCTAACGCGTCCGCCAACTGATTCTCCTCTCTTGGGAAGTGTTTAAAAGTTATCTCCTCGAAATGGGGAATCAACGTCAATACATACTCTTTGTAAGGAATAAGATTTGGGTGTTTCGTATCCCACTCGCCTTTGATCTGGATGATCACGAGAGCGGAATCTCCGAAGACACTCAGAAACTTGATCCTTAGGTCAATTGCAGCTCGAAGACCCATGATGCATGCCTCATACTCCGCCATGTTGTTGGTACAGTTGAAACATAGTCGGGCGGTAAGTGGAGTATGAGTGCCTTTTGGGGATATGATCACAGCGCCGATACCATTACCCAAAGCGTTTGAGGCTCCGTCAAAGTGCATAGACCATCGAGATCCTTCCTCAGGTCCTTCATCCGGTCTAGGTACTTCACAATCGGTCACTACCATGATATTCTCGTCTGGAAATTCAAAGTTCATAGATTGGTAGTCATCCACTGCCTGATGTGCCAAATGGTCTGCCAACATACTTCCCTTGATTGCTTTTTGAGTTGTGTACTGGATGTCATATTCGGTCAAGATCATCTGCCATCTTGCTATTCTTCCGGACAAGGCAGGCTTTTCGAAGATGTACTTGATTGGATCCATTTTTGAAATCAATAGAGTGGTGTGAGTCAGCATATACTGTCTCAGCCGGCGAGCAGCCCATACCAAAGCGCAACAAGTTTTCTCGAGCAGTGAGTATCGGGTCTCACAGTCGGTAAACGTTTTGCTAAGGTAATAAATGGCGTGCTCTTTTTGGCCAGACTCATCATGCTGCCCCAGCACACATCCCATTGAGCTGTCAAGTACTGTCAAGTATAAGATTAGAGGTCTCCCTTCAACCGGTGGCATAAGAATGGGTGGCTCTTAGAGATACTCTTTGATTCTTTCGAAAGCGGTCTGACATTCATCGTTCCAACGTACCACTTGATCTTTCTTCAGTAGCTTAAAGATTGGCTCACAAGTAGCAGTTAGGTGTGAGATGAACCGAGCAATGTAATTCAACCATCCTAGAAAGCCTCCGACTTCTTTCTCTGTCTTAGGAACTGGCATCTCTTGTATGGCTTTCACTTTGGCAGGGTCCACTTGAATACCTTTATCGCTCACGACGAAGCCTAGCAATTTTCCAGATCTCACCCCAAAGGTGCACTTGTTTGGGTTCAACCTCAGCTTGTACAACTTCAACCGGTCAAACAGCTTCTGTAGATGGTCAAGGTGTCCCTCCTCAGTTTGGGACCTTGCAATCATATCATCGACATATACTTCGATCTCATGATGGATCATGTCATGAAACAGAGCAACCATGGCACGTTGGTAGGTTGCCCCAACATTTTTCAACCCAAATGGCATGACCTTGTAGCAAAAGATGCCCTACTGAGTAACAAAAGTGGTCTTCTCCATGTCTTCAGGAGCCATCTTGATTTGATTATAACCGGAGAAGCCGTCCATGAAGGAGAATACCTTATGCTGAGCAGTGTTGTCCACTAGAACGTCGATGTGAGGTAGAGGGAAATCATCCTTAGGGCTCGCCCTGTTCAAATCCCTGTAATCAACACACATTCGGACCTTACCATCCTTCTTCGGCACTGGAACCACATTGGCAACCCACTGAGGGTAAGAAGTTACTGCTAGAAAACCGGCGTCGAATTGTTTCATAACCTCAGCCTTGATTTTCTCGGACATCTCTGGACGCATACGGCGGACCTTCTGCTTTACCGGAGGGCATTCTTCCTTGGTAGGCAAGTGATGAACCACAATGTCAATATCCAACCCAGGCATGTCTTCGTAAGACCAGGCAAATATTTCCACATAGTCATGCAGCATCTGAATCAACCGTTGTTTCACACTAGACTCCAGATTGGCACCAATCTTGACTTCCTTTCTGTCTATCTCAGTACCCAGATTTACCGTTTCCACTGGCTCTTCATGTGGCTGAATGGCCCTCTCTTCTTGGAGTAGCAGTCTTGCAAGCTCACCGGGAACTTCGCAATCATCTTCACCTTCGTCTTCGGCTAAGTTGATCAGATTTTCGAAGTCATAACTGGCAGTAGCAAAGTCGTTACCAGTGGGATCCAGAGTGGATTGGAACCTTTATAGGTGAGTGTGTGTAAATATAGCTGTTTTGCAATATATAATAAAGAAAGACAAGGAGCGCAAGATTTGAAATGCAAAAAATGTCCAATGCTTTTATTCATGATATATGAAAATGACACACAAAAGCCCTCACAAATGAAGCCACGGTGCCCCGGGTAGGACACCGGGCCATAAAGTTTAGAATTATTGTTTGTTACAAATTCAAAACAAAGGAGTTCATTACTGAGTGACAAAAGTAATAGGTACGAAGTCTTTCGCAGTCCAGTTGTTCGGTCCACCGTTAGTCGTTGGATAGATCCAGCTGTCGAATTCAGACTCCTCCACGCCGTCTTCAATAGCATTTACTCCCGGGTTGATGATGAATACAGGAGGTCTTCCAATCCTTGCTTTACGAACAGCCCTCTGAGCCTCTGCAGTGAAGCCCAAACCAAACTTGTCAGTCTTCAGAGTGAAATCAGGAAGTCGGCCCCAGTTTGCACACTCACCCTTCTCAATCACAGCCCGGGCATCCTTTAAGGAAGCCATCTTCAAAGGAGAATCTTCTATCACAATTTCTGCTGATGCCAGTGTCTGAGGCACCTCTTCAAAGTGCTGGAAGGGGGTCTCAATGAATTCCCCATCCATCTCTATGTACCGGAACGAATTAAGGTGGCTGACCATATATTCTTCTTCCCCCTGAACTGTCACAATCTTCCCTCTGACCGGGTACTTCAGCTTCTGATGTAATGTGGAGGTCACAGCTCCAGCTTTATGGATCCAAGGACGACCCATCAAACAAGAGTAGGACGGTCGGATGTCCATCACGTAGAAGGTAGAATCAAAGACCTGAGAACCAACCCTGATTGGAATATCAACTTCACCATGTACCATCCTTTTGGACCCGTCAAAGGCCCGGACAACAATGTTACTTGGCTTGAGCTCTAAACCCTCACAATCCAGCCTGTCTAGAGCTTTCTTGGGTAATACATTTAATGAAGAACCAGTGTCAACCAGCACATGGTCAAGAGTAGTGCCCCTGCATTCAATGGAGACATGCAGGGCACCGTTATGGTTCTTCCCCTTAGCAGTCAGATCGGCGTCAGAGAAACCCAAACCATTATCAGCAGTTAAGTTGGATACACACTCGGTAAATTGATCAGCTGACGTCTCTTGTGGCACGTGGGCCGTCTTCAGTAAGGTAATCAGGGCCTTGGCATGGGCCTCTGAACACAACAACAGTGATAGCATAGAAATCTTTGATGGGGTGTGCCCCAGCTGCTCAACTACATTGAAATCACTCTTCTTGATAATCTTAAGAATCTCTTCCATCTCCTGCTTGGAAGCTTCAACATTGGTTGTCTTCGGTGTCTCCGTCTGGGCAGGCACATCAGTAGCAATCCCTTTGCCCCGAGTGTCAGATGACTCGGCAGCAGGGGTAGAAATAGGAACTTGGTCAGGCAGGGGAGTAGGCACACTTACAGGTGTGATGACAAGAGGTCTCTGAATTGTTGGTGGCGCAATATCAGGTGAGAAGAGCCTACCACTACGAGTGACTTTAGCAGGCCCGGTGATGTTACTGACGTCGGTACTAGTATCAAACTCTTGTTTAACTCCAAGCACATAAACGTCTGCCCCATAGTGCCAAGGGACAGCTTTGTCGGATGTATAGGGAATGGGCCCCGGAACAGTGATGATTATAGGTGCAACCTTCTGAGCAGACATGATTTTGACAGGCTTCTTCGAGGGAGCCTTAGGAGAGTTGTTGAAAATAGTAACAATGGACACTTCTTCGGTAGGGATAGCAGGAACAGCAATCTTCTCGAACAAGATCTCTTTGTTATCCATCAGGTTTTGGATGCCTGACTTCAACAAAGGACAACCAGCAGGTGAAACAGAACATAGATGGAAACCTTTACTACATCCCAGAAATAAACCGGCTAGCAACAGGTTCCTTTTGACAGTCAACAGCGGAGTAGCTATATCATCCACAGAGGCTACATACAAGTCTTCTTCCGCAACATTCACTCCATGCTGGGGCATGGGAGCAGTCACAACATTGGGCCTTAATTCAGGCGCCTCGAACTGTATTTATTTAGAATCAAAAAGGTCCTGTACCTTATTCCTCAGAGCCCAACAATCATCCGTAGAATGCCCCGGGCTGTCAGAGTGATAAGCGCAGCGGGCGTTGGGATTGTACTTTGGAGATGTTGTATTCACCACTTTTGGAGCTTCTTTGATAGTTACTAGATTGGTTGACAGTAGTTGTGGCAATATCTGAGATAGGGTCATACTGAGCCGAGTGTACTGCCTTTTGGGTCTCTCACCCCTTGGTTGGTTGTATTGCTGAGGAGCAGCAGCAGGCTTTGAAATTACCACCGCGTTGACAGCTTGGCGGCGTTCCGGTTTGTTTTGTCTCCTCGACCCATAAATAGCACTAGATTCCTTCTTGAACGGTTTCTTCTCAGTACTCGAGGAAGCACCCTTCTGTATCTTCCCAGACATGATACCAGCTTCTATTCTCTCACCAGTCAAGATCAGATCCGTAAACCCAGCATAAGAATTACCAATCAGATGGTTGAAGAACGGACCAGACAGGGTCCCTAGGAACATATCAACGAGCTCACGGTCAGTCAAAGGTGGCTGCACCCTTCCAGCCAGGTCTCTCCACTTTTGCGCATACTCCTTTAATCCTTCACCCGTCCCTAGTGACATACCCTGGAGTTGGGTACGCGTAGGAGCGAGGTCGGAATTATACTGATACTGCTTATAAAACGCAGTAGCCAAGTCCTCCCAGTTACGAATGCTGGCTCCATCTAGCTGATAGAACCATTCGAGTTGAGTCCCTGAAAGACTATCCTGGAAGAAATGGATCCACAAATTCTTGTCAGAGGTATACGGTTGGATCTTCCTTACATATGATCTGAGATGCAGCTTAGGACAGGAAGCTCCGTCGTACTTTGCAAAAGCAGGTGCCTTGAACTTGTGGGGGATCACCACCCCAGAGGATAAGCCTAGATCTCCAAAGTCCAACCCGGGCACATGTTGAATCTCCATAGCACTTAAACGGTCCTCTAGTTGTTTGTACCTATCCTCAGCAGGAGGATACTGTTCATCATTGAAATCTGTCTCATTGTCGGAGACCACGGGACTAGGAATCCTTCTCTCTTGGGGACTGTCTTTCCCTACAGAGGAAGTAGCCAGATCAGCCTCATTTTGTAGTCCATTTCCAAACCTCCGTCCAGTGTTAAACAGCACAGTCCTCTTCTTCTTCTTCTTCAGAATCAGAGTCTTCAATTCCTGTTGACCTTGGGCTAAGCTCATGACCAGCTCTTGAAACTGGGCATTCTGGGCCTGGAGGGCCTTGATAGCTTGTTCAGTAGTAGGTTCAGAAGACATGATGATTGCTGAAATAAACAGCGAAGAAGATAAGTGACCTGTAAAAAGGGTACCTGTTATGCATATGATGAATGGAATGCGTATGATTTATGTTTTCAAAGACAATCGGGATTCAACTTTGTAGACAAAAAGGAAACACACTTTATTAGATTCAAACTTTAAATTTCTCAAGAAATTGCCCTTAGGCGTTACAAGAATGAAAATACTGAAAAGAAAATAAAAGCTGCAAGAAACATCCAAGGCCCATCAGTGCTCCCATGGGCTCTTCTTCTCAGTACAGATATAATCATTCAGGATCCGCTCGTTCTCCAATTGCTTGGTCAGCTTTTGGATTTTCTGTTCTTGTTCATTGAACCTTTCCCGATAAGAATCCCGTTCTTCCTGCAGTTGCGCCCAAGACCTCTTTAGTGTATCAACATCAGTGGGTATCTGAGGAGGGAGTACAGTTGGAGGAACCCTGTCTCTATCAGGAAATTCAAGAATGATAGGTCTGACGGCTTCGTATGGCATACCTAACTTCTGAGCACGGATGCGGACCCATCTGTAGTAGGATTCCATATGCAGAGAAGTCTTCGGTCCCAACTCATGTGGGTCAGCTTTGTGAATTCTGTCCCAAGCCCGGATGAATCTACGACGCAGCTCGTCACTGTCTACCTGAAACTCAAAACTGATGTGAGGTATCAACATCTCATGAGGCCCTGCTCTTCTGGCTCTTCCAAACTGACGGAGAGCTAAACATGGATTATAAGAGATTCCTCCCTGAGTACCGATCAATGGAACATTAGGATATTCTCCGCAACGATCAATAACAGCTACCTCATCCAAACCTCTGAGAGTCCAAATGATGTCATTATCAGTGAGAGACATTAACCTATGAGCCCAGCCCCTTCCTTCTTTGTTCTTCATCACGAACTTAGGGAGGTGCGAAATAAACCACCTCACTAACAAAGGAGCACAACACCACAGAGTTCCCCGTCTTCGGGCAGTACGAGCATAGAGTTGTTGCAGGATATCACCCAAGAGAGTGGGTACAGGATTCCGAGAGATGAAGATCCTTATGGCGTTGACATTGACAAAGTTATCAGGATTTGGAAACAAAACCAGACCATAGATTAAGAGAGCCAGAATGTCCTCGTACACCCTGAAGTCTAAGTCATTCCAGAAACTGTTAGCCTTACCAATCAGAAACTTAGCCAAAAAGCCCTTAACTCCACTTCTAGTCACCCAGTTATCCATTACCTCTTTGGTGGTCAAGGGAAGGGCTGCAGCAATCTCCTCAAGCCTAAGAGTCTTTTCCCAACCAGTGAATGGAGTCTGTTCCAAAACAGGGATACCAAGCAAATCGGAGAATTCTTCCAGGGTAGGGACCAGTTGGAAGTCTTGAAAGGTGAAGCAATGGTATAGGGGATCATAAAACTGGGTCAGGACACTCATCAGTTGTTGGTCCAACTTTGAAGTGACTAAACCGAGAAGAGAACCATGCCTCTTGATGAAGGAAGTAGTATTTGGAATCCTGTCCACCAATTCTTTAAGCAAATCAGGTGGGTGAACAAAGTTGAGCCGGATAGTATTCCTTCGCACGGGCATCATGATGTCCTACAAAATAGAGCAAAGATGAACCCCTCTTGTCTTTGAAATGGGTTAGTCCTTATGCAGGATGCATGCAATGTTATGATGGTATGATGTTATGATAAAGCACACCACAAGTATTCACAAAGGCAAACATAATAAGGCACACAAGTCACACAAGATAGCCCTTAGAGTTTAGGCCAGCATGAAGTTTAGGTACTACCCTCTTTCAGTTTCGTTGGTTAAGACCTGTCCTAGAAAATAGTAACCGGGTTCTAGAGGATCTCAATATCACTGACTACCCTCAATCGGTCATAACTCCAGCTTCGCAATCTTTTCTTGCGGCCAGAACCATCGCGAGAGTTTAGCCTCAATGAGTGTAGCATACTGCTACTGTTCTATGGCTAAGTTGGGTCAATTTAGGGTTCTAAGGTCGGTTGGTGCTTAATGACTCCTCAGAAGACCCATATTCTCCTCGTTCCAACACAAGGGATATCGGTACAGACCAAGGTGTCACACCAACGTAGCTACTGCTTCACCTGTGTCGGTCTACGCCGGACAGGTCCCTCACAGCTTTTTTCTACCTAAAGGGTATTCCCCAGATCCGGGTTAGGATCTATGAAACACCGATGCAAGCCCACAATATTAAAGCAAACAAAGCATTCAATTGAAAACATATAATGATCTAATCCTAAGGCACACCTCACTTATTAATAAACTCCCCAGCAGAGTCGCCAGTTCTGTGATCGGTGGAAATAGAACTGACTGTTTTGAAATGTTGGTTCGCGAGATGTCGCGGTAAGCAAAAGTCGCCACTGTCTTTTATTTTCTCCAACAAGGAAAGGACAAAAGCACAACAAAATTCCTTTCGAGACGTTTCTCGGTTCGGGAGGTAGATTATAGAAAGGGAAGGTGTTAGCACCCTTTCTATCCGTGGTTATCCACGGGCTCTTAGGTACTTGCTCACTATGTTTTCAAAAATGTTTGCTTTTCTTGTGTTTGTGGGTTTTGAAAAAGTTTGTTTGAAAACTTCGTTTTAACTCTTGTATCAGTCCTCAAGAGTGTCATGAAGTGTTTGTTTGAAAACTTTTTGAAAGTGTAGGTGCGAAAAGTTGTTTTTTTGTTTTGAAAGAGCAAGTACCCAGGAGAAATCTACCTACTCTAAGGAATTAAGCTCTGTAAATGTCCTTTAGACAGTACTATCCCACTATTGAGAAGCAGGTAGCACCGTCGTTGGAGTTATTCGGGTCAATTCGATTATAGGGACATGTGTGGTCACCAAAGCAATAGTAGGACGCCTTAGCGGTAACCCTAATGTCTTAGATCCTTTTTATCCGAGGCAACCGTTTCGAGGCAACTGGATCTTTAGACAGGAGGGCGACCTCTAAAACACCTTATACTCAATGACCACCTCGAGGCAACCAAGTGAGGCGTACCCTAGGAGTGGCATGTGCGCGTGTGTCAGGATTCATGTTAAGATTATCTTTGCACATTTATATGGTGAGCTACGAGTTGATTTTAATTTTCAAGCAAGTATTGTCATGCATAGTTAACAGTTAATAGTTGTGCGGAAAGTAAATTGCGGAAAGTGAATCTACGCTATTACAAGGCGTCGGGTATTTACATCGCCAAAAACATAACCCTTGAAAAATAAATGCGAGAAAATAAAGAAAGCGGTAAAAGCCCTAATTATCTATTACATCCTCGGATTAGTTACATAATCATGGTCAAAAATAATAATGCGCGAAAAGAAATTGAATCGGGAAAAGTCTTAGGGTTTTGACCCTTTTTGAGAAAAGAATGGAATTTTGGTCCTTTTTTGCATTTAATTAAACCTAATTCTAATTAATTAAATAATTAAAAGAAAAAACAAGTATTTTTGTGTTTTTTATGTTTTAATGAAAATAAAAATAAAAATAAAAGGAATTAAAAGTTGTCAAAAACCTAATTCTATGTTAATTTTATTTATTATAAAAAAAGTCAAAGTTAACCTAATTAACTAAATTAATCTATGTTAGAATTTATTTACAAAATAATAATTAATAGTGAAATTAATAAAATAAATAATATTTACATTTTTTTGGTTTTCTGAATTTATCATGAAAATAATAATTTGTGAGTTAAATTAAATAATAATTATTATTATTATTAATAAAATAAATTAAAAGAAAAAGAAAATAAAAAGGAAAGAACAAAGAAACCAGGGGGGGTGATGACCCAATAATGGAGTTATGTTAGCAATTCTGGCCCAATAAGCCCACAAGTCTGTTTGACTTTCTGGATCAGCTGCACATTCATTGACTGGGAGTACCATGAACCCTCACACTTGGCCTTCAGATCTGGGCTCAGAGACACATGGCGCTTGGAGGTTTGAAGTACATGGTGGAATGCTTTTGAATGCCTGTATGTAATCATGTTATGAAAAATAGAAACAATTATTTGGGTGGACCTGGGAATCGAACCCAGGTCCCAATGATTACCAGCCACCTCACTAGCCACTACACCATTCGCTTGCATTTGATAATATAACAATAAGCAATTATAATATTAAAACATTAGTGCATGTACTGTAAAGCAAACAAAAACGCGCGCCATTTGAATTGTCCAGTAGCACGCTTACACCTCATCATCGTCTTCCTTTTTCCCTGTAAAAGACAAACAGATAGCGGGGGTTTTTAACCCCCACAAAGCAGAACGACCAATAATAGCGAATAGACCTACGCTAAATATAAATATGGCGTGATGGTCTCAATGTGTTCGTCTCGTTCCAACGATTTCAACCATAGGCATTAGAGGTTCTAATTTTTCCTGGATAACAAAGCCCCAATTTGGAGGCTTAAGAACCCTAAATTTCTTCAATGGTGATTCACGATTCTGGGCATTATAATCCAATTAATTAATATCATTAGCTTTAGATGGATGCAAGAAATACAAAAAAAACCATAAATCACATCAAATGCTTATGAATCATGAGTTTCAATTATGACAAAAGTATGCAAACCGTGTGATTGTTTGGAGTGATTTCTTAAGCTTTAACGTGTGATTTTGTTTGCAAAAGGTCCCTGGGAGTTCCTGCAAGGTGTTAGAAACAAGAAAAAGCTTTGAATCACGTTAGAATGTGGAAATCAGTTTTCACTTTTCTTTGATTTTTCTTGAATGTGATTATGGTTTTTCTGCAGAGATTTCACGTCCAATGCATTAGGGTTGAGTTGTGTATATATAGGAGAATGGAATTAGGTTAAATCTTGCACCAAAAATCCATTGTATGATGGTTTGAATATTTGATTTGCAATCATATCTTTTTGCATCTTTTTGATTGAGAAAACTTGCCAAACTTGGAGATTTTTGTCCCCTTGATGTGCACACGAATTTGCCAGCTTGTCTTGAGCTTGTTTGTTTCACAAAAGATTGAAAAAAAACATATCTTTGAATTTCCTACATTTTAAATTAATTAAATGAATTAAAATCAATTAAAAATCCAATTAATTAATAAAAAATAAGAAAATAATTCAATTTAATCTCAATGGGTCGTGCATAGGCCATGGATAAAGTTTCAAGAAGAAATTTGAGGCCCATTAGCAAAAACAAAGTATTTTGAGCAAAGTTGACTTTTGCAAATTCACAAAAATTTCCCAACTTCTCCAATGCATATCTTGCTCAATTTGGATCATATGAACATGTTCTTGGCCATTTTGGAAAGGTGTTGAAGTCCTCTAACCGATGCCTTTGGTCCCATGTCATTTGGATTTACCAATCTCAAGTTATGGTCTTTGACTTAAAGTGCATTTTTGTTGACTTTTGAAATTGACCTATAATGTAGAAACTGATAACTTTTTGTGAGAGCATTTCTTGGACTTGGAATGTGAATATGAGTTGTAGAAAATGTCATCCCCTTCAAAATGAGCATTGGATGGGATTTTTCTGATGAACCATGAAAAAGTTATGCCCTGGTCAAGATACAGTTGACTTTTCTGCTGTCCAAAAATAGTAACTTTTGGCATCTTGATGATTTTTGAGCCATGCTTGTGGAATCATGATCAAGACTTGATCAAATGATGATTGTGACCTCAAAATAAGATGTTGACCAAAAATTATGACTTTTGATTATAAAATGACCATTTTGCCCTTGCAGTTGACTATGAATCCAATAGGGCTTTTGACTGTAGCATTTGGCACTGTGAGTCTTGAGATTTGACATGCAGGTGCTTGACAATGTATATAGGCCCATGTGACTTGATTGAGCCCTTGAAAACCTCAAATTCCTTGAGAGAACCAAAACCCTAATTTTGACTGGCTTAAGAGGCATCTGGACTGTGCAACCCTTGAGTAATCTTGAACCATTTGAAGATGATTCTTGATAAATCTTGGAGAATATGGGAGGGAAAATTTTGGGGTACAACAAAGGTCCTTACATCCAAATGACCCCAGGTGCTCCCCAATGTCCTAATATGTTCTTAAGTTCGTCCATGTCAAATTTCAAGCCTTGCAGAGGAAGTTTGGTCAGTCAATTGCTCAAGACGTCCAAAAATCGACTGCGCTAAGGGCAAAAGTCAACTGTGACCCAAATACAGTCAAACCTCAAGATTTTTTGTCAACATTCTCATTTTGAAGGATAATTCATCATTTGATCAAGGGTTGATCATGATTCATCAAGGATTGCTCAAGATTCATCAAGATTCAAAAGTTGCTAAATTAGGGTTTTTGCAGGAAAAGTCAACTCAACTTTGACCAAGCATAACTTTCTCATACTTTATGAGAAATGACCCATACAAATCTCATTTTTAAGAGGATGTAATTTCCTACAATTCATCTTCACACCCCAAGATCAAGAAATGCTCTCACAAAAAGTTACCAATTTGGACATTATAGGTCATTTTTGAAAGTCAACAAAAACACCTTTTTTTCAAAAGCTTATAACTTGAGCATGGAATATCAAAATTAGATGAGACCAAAAGAGTTGGTTAGAGGATATCTCAGGGTTTCTAAAAAGTCAAAGAACACCTCCAAAAGTTAAAAATTGAAGAAGTTATGCATTGTTGAAGTTGGGCATTTTTCCAAAATTGCCAAAAGACAACTATCCTCAAAACTCCAATTTTTGACAAAAGGGCCCACTCTTTTCCACTTGATTTGGTCTTATCACACCACACACGTGTCCCATCTTTAATTTCATGACCAATCATTTATTTTTCTATTTTATTTAATTTTTATTGATTTAATTCATTTTAAATCAATATTAATTCAAATAAAATCCAAAAATTAATGGAATGAGATTCTTGTGATCATTACAGCTTGCAAATATCATGAGACACTCAATCAAACTCGTGCCAAGTCAAAACATGCATAAAATCTTAGATTTGAGGCAAATATGGAAACTTGATAATGGTGATCAAATCAAATCTCCATTCATCAATTCTTATGGATTCAAGCCCAAATTTTAACCTAAACTCATTCCCTTATACACACACAAGTGAGGCAGATCAAGAACACGCCTGAAAACTGCAAGAAACGGTCAGACAAAGTTTCAAAAAAGCTTGGAAAACTTGGAATCTGAAATCAACCTTAGAGCACGATTCAAGGCCAAATCTCCACATAGCTCTCTTGCTTGCAATCCCCTGAAGCTATATCAATCAAAACCAAGCCCTGAGACAGCCTAAAACTCACTGTAAGTCGTTCTAAACTTGACCCTGAACATGAAATCCAACCCTCTGATTCTTGCATCTTTTTGTCCAAATAATTGCATATTCATGCTTTGCGTTGCATTCTGAAACTTTTGGCATAATTGAATTGCACTTTTGTAGCCTGTACAGCCATGCCCGAAGCTAGGGTTTTGGTTCTTCGTTTTTAGGCGTTTTGTTTTCAGGTAAAATTAAGACTAATCATGGGCATAAATGGACTGAGTGGGAGAAGACGAGCACGTTGATACTCTTAGATTTCGTTTCCATGGCTTAGGGTGAATTTTGGATGCAAGCTACGAATCTTCCTGCGGATAAAAATCCGCAGGTAAATAACCAGGGATATTTGGAGAAGATGATAATGTAGCTTGGCTTCATTGGCCAGTTCAAATATGTTTAGCGCGTTTTTTAATTCCCAAGCATATTAGTTGTTTGCAATATATTATTTATTTTGTATTCTATTAATCAAAAGAACACGCAGCTCAGTTGGTGGAGGCGCTATGGGAAAACCCCTTAGGACCTGGGTTCGAATCTCAGGTCCCCCAAAACTTTGTTGAATTTTGTTTTCAGGCAATCTCATGCAACGTTCAAAGATGCAGTCCACCATATGCCTCAAAGATCAACGTGCCAGATGGCCTTCAGGCCAAATCTGGTGGCCATGAATGAAGGACTACCATGGTCTCAAGTCAACAAGCACGTGAGCAATCTGAAAAGTCAAGGCAGGCTTGGACGTATTGGGCTTGGAAGTTGCTGAACAAACACCCAGTTTGGGCCCAAACCCCCATATTTGGTTATTTCTTTTCATAATTTCATTTTTTTTTATTATTGTTTAATTGTTTTTATTATTATTATACTAACCAATTATTTTTCTTAATAAAATCAGAAAAACAAATAATATAATATTTTTATTTACTAAAACTAATTTCATTATTTTATTTTGTAAATAAATAATTTAATCAATTTATTTCTTTTTAATTAGGTATAATTTTAACATTTTTTGCAATAAATTAAAATCAACATAGAATTAGGTTTTTAACAATTCTAACCATTTTTATTTTATTTTCTCAAATATTAAAAAATCCAAAAAATATATTTTCTATTTAATTAATTAATTAACTTAGATTTAATTTCCATTTAATTCAAAATAACAAAAAAAATATGCTTTCTTTGATAAAAAGGGTCAAAACCCTAAAAATACGCCGATTTAATTTTCTCACATGCGTTTCATCTTTTATCCAATAATGTAATTGCTTCGAGTATGTAATAGTTTTAATTAGGACTTTTAATCGCTTTATTTTTACTTTCCGCAATTTAAATTAAAGGGTTTGTTTTTGGCGATGTAAATACCTGACGCCTTGTAATAGTTTAGATTTAATTTCCGTAATTTAAATTCTGCAACTATACACTATTAGATGTTTGATAATATGGAATGCATGACAAGATCAAATGTATGAACTTAAAATCAACATAGATAACCATTGACATGTACAAATAAAATTAACCGAAATAACACACTCGCACATGCGCACTCTTAGGGTACACCTCACTTGGTTGCCTCGAACGTGGTCATTGAGTATAGGAAGTTTTAGAGGTCGTCCTCTTGTCCAAATATCATAAGTTTCCTCGAAACAGTTGGCTCGGAAAAAATGATCTAAGACATTAGGGTTACCGCTAAGGCGTCCTAACATTGCTTTAGTGACCACACGTCCCTTAATCGAATTGACCCGAAAACTCCAACGATGATGCTACCTACTCATCAATAGTGGGATAGCATTGTCTAAGGGACATTTGCACAGACTAATTCCTTTTTCGAGTAGGTAGATGGTTCTTAAGTACTTGCTCCTTTTAAAACAAAACAAAACTTTTCGCACTTACACTCCTTTCAAACAAAAACTCTTTTCAAACCCACAAACACAAAGAAAAACAAACTTTTGAAAACACTTTGAGCAAGTACCTAAGAGCCCGTGGATAACCACGGATAGAAAGGGTGTTAACACCTTCCCTTTCTATAATCTACCTCCCGAACCCGAGAAATATCTCAAAAAGGAATTTTTCTGTGCTTTTGTCCTTTCCTTGTTGGATAAAATAAAAGACGGTGGCGACTCTTGCTTACCGCGACATTTTGCGAAAATAAACATAAAACGCGAACCAGCATTCCAAAAACAGTCAGTTCTCATTCCCACCGATCACATCGTGCCCCTTGGTTGGAAGTGTTTTTCCACTTGAGGTGATCCTTTTCATTGAGAAGTTCTTTTGTTCACTAGATATTCGTCATGCAAATTATATGTTGTTGAACAAATAGTCATATGCAAAGATTAATATTTTAAGAATGCAAAGCTTATGTCTGTCTTGAAATTTTTGAAAATGCGTTTTTCAGTAAAACAAGTAAATTTTTTTAAATGTGATGTCAACTCAGGATTTATAGCAAGTCCTACAGGAGTCAGGATACCTTTTGTAATAGTATGCTTTCGAACTAACCCATGCTTCAACTAGGACTTTTAAGGGTTATAACGTAGCCTAGTTCACGATTCAAGTAACAAAGGATAAAGGCTCAAATTTTATTTGTACCCACCCTCTCTTCGTGATGTTCTTCAGTCCTATGCTCAGTTAATTGTGCATTTTGAATCCCAGTTGAGTTTTGGAATCTCCTTGATGTTCCGATGATGGTTTGGATACTGAAAATTTATTTGCAAGAGGCGGTCATTTTTTTTTCGAGGATTTGTAGGACCTCTTTCTTTTTTATTTTGCTATCCCTGTCTTTTGCCTGAACTGTTTCTTTTTGTGATTACATTCAGCGGGATGCCCCAATTTTTTTATTAAGTCTCCTTCATAAGGTTTGACTTAGAGGACTTTTATTTTGAGAGATAATGACTGCCTGTCTTGACAATTATGCAGAACCATCACCGTCTTTTGATTTGGAAGGACGTCTTCGATGCCATTCATTGTGTGAGAAGCGGAAGATTGCGACTGAATGCGCCTCTGAATTAACTGAGAAAACTACCCTGCCCCAGGTTATGATTAAGGGTTTTAATTTATGTGAAAGAAAAACTCCTACTTCTTTGGCTCAAGGGGTTGACTAGGGATTATCTTCCTTATAACTCCACTGTTTAGGATTTGAAACAACGCATGTACATCGTCAGCGGGGTCTGTTCAAAAGCATACTGTAGAGATTGTGGTATCATTTTTCGTCATCCTCCCTCTAAAGGCTCAGAGCTTTTGATTGAGAGTCGAATATCACAAAAAGGTAAGTAAGAACGCAATTTTGAAATAGTGAATACGAACGAATTGATTCAAAACAGACATATGCAACGCATTGATAAAGTAACAAAGTTTGACATGAATAAATATCCGAATAATCAAAAGAAAGTTATAAGTTGAACATCCTAATGAACGAAAAGCCTTCTTGTCAGAACTTGTCATTTCAAATGGTGGGCCATGGAGGGATGGCAAAAGAACTCAGCATGTCCATCTTGTGTAAACTCCAGTACTCCTTCATCGATCAAGTTTTAAATTTTGTATTTCAACGTCCATCAGTTGTCAGTGTCATGCCCGGGGCTGTTGGAGTGATATGCACATATGGCATCAGGATTGTAAGTAGGAGCGGAAGTATTAGGATTCCGAGGAGGATCCTTCAATGTGACCAAATTCAATTTCAACATGTGTTGCAAGACTTGCGGCAGCGACATGTTGAGTTTGGTAAACTGCCTCTTGGGTGTATCTGTCTTACTCTGATTAACCCGTTGTTTTTGGTGAGGTTCTTGTTGGACCCGTGAGGTAATAGCAATTTGGAAAGGTCCACTCTTCACCAAACCAGACTCTTATCTTCTTGGAGGTTGATCAATGACTTGGTCCCCAGCCTCGACTGCTTGCTTCATACGGTTGTATCAATCTTGATGAAGTTTGTTGATAATGGTTCTCAGCTCTTCTTGTCCCTGGACTAGGCCTTGGATAAGAGCCATATGCCCCAGCATCTGGGTTCTCATTGCTTCAACCTCAGCTTGCAGTTGTTCCAACCGTTCGTCCTTATTGTCTTCAGGATTTTTCGTGGCCAGGTTCCCAGTAAGGAGTGCTTTCAACTTTTCATGTACCTTGTATAGGTTTAGGAACATTTCCATGAACTGAGCCTCTTGAATTTGGAGATCTCTATTGTCTTGTTTATGCAATGATATGTATGATATATGTATGCAATGTTTTCAAGGATCTCGCGGGGTAAACAAGAAAATGTCAGAAGTTGAGATTTGCATCTTGGATTGAAAAACTTTGTATCGTCGAATGTCCTTCTACGAGAGTCAAGCTCACCATATCAAGTGGGTCATAGAACCTGACTCAAGTTATCATGTTTTGATCTTTTGATGGCATTCGCTAGAGGAAAATAAATCCCCTTGCCCCTTGCTAGACGTCTGGTTTATCATAACCTGCATCACAGGCCCTCGAGATCCTTGAAATGGTTAGTATGATATGCCATGTTTATGATGTCATGATTATGCTAAGAAATCACATGTATAGCAAGCGACAAACAAGTCACACCAAGTCCTTAGGTTTAAAGCCTGCATGAGTTTTAAGGTCATACCCTCTTGAAGCTGGATTGGTTTAACCTGTCCTATATATAGTAACCGGGTTCTAAGGGATCTCAATATCACTGATCTTTCCCCCAAGCTTCGTTCAATAGGTGATTGACTCGCAACCAAACAAAACTCAAGAATCAAACCTCAATGAGTGTAGCATCGAGTATCTGTCGACCTTGGGAATAAACCAAAGCCGGCCATCTCGCTACGTCCTACTAGCCAAGTTGTGCAATTAAAGGTTCTAAGGTCAGTTGATGCTTTATGACACCATGCGGCGGCCCCGTACTCTCCTTGATTGACTCAAGGGTTACCGGTACCAACCAAAGTGCCACATCAATGTAGCTACTGCTTCAACCATGTTGGTATACCTCACACAGTTCCCTCACAGTTTATTTCTACTTACCTAAAAGGTGTCCCCAGATCGGGGTGTAGGATCTACATAACCTCAACAAAACCCTTTAATATAAAGCAGCCAAAGCAAAAGACAAGCAAGCAATTTTAGAAATGACCTAAATCCTGAGGTGTACCCCACTTATTAAATCCCCAGCAGAGTCGCCAGTTCTGTGATACGGTGGCTGAACCGACTGTTATACTGGTTTACGTTTTGTATTCGCAAATGTGCGGTAAGCAAGAGTCGCCACCGACTTTTATTTCATCCAACAAAGGAAAGGGAAAAGAACAGAAAAAACCTTTTTTGAGAGTTTTTGAGTACGGGGGGTAGATTATAGAAAGGGAAGGTGTTAGCACCCTTTCTATCTGTGGTCTTCCATGGGCTCTTAGGTACTTGCTCATTTTTGAAATTGCTTGTGTATGTTTTGCAACAAGTTTTGTTTAACTTCGTGATAACTCTTGTATCGGTCCTCAAGAGCGTGACGAAGTGGTTTTTGAAATTGTTTTGAAAGTGTTTGTGGGAAAGAGTTTATTTGAGCAAGTACTTAAGATGTTCTACCTACACGAAAAAAAGATTGTTCGTTCTCGTTTCCTTTAGACAGCACTATCCTACTATTAAGGAGTAGGTAGCCCTGTCGTTGGAGTTTTAAGGGACATTCGAAGGGATGAAATGGTCACTGAAGGCAACAAGTAAGGATATCTTATCATTTCGAAGGGATTATCATCATAAGATCATTTCTCGTAGGCAACTTCGAGGGACAATGAGGGACTAAGACCTTTATGAAGACTTTGAATTGTGGGTCATTGCTAAGACATCCCTACGTTTGAGGGGCACGACCATTATTTTTTAGGAAACCAAGTGAGGAAAAACCCTAGGAGTGAGCATGTGCAAGTGCTTTATTTCAGTTAATGTTATCTTTGCACAATTAGGGTTATCTACCGTTCTAAACATTATTTCTTTCCATACAAGCCTATTATCCATACATCTAGGTAGTTTATAATTGCGGAAATTAAAGTGCGAGAAATTAAAACCCTAGCTATTACAAGGCCTTGGGGAGGGGGATTACATAATTAAAAACCGGAAAAATAATATATGCAAAATAGTAAACCTAATTAACTATTACAAACTCGAAGCCATTACATTAATAGGAAAAATAGTGGGAAAAAAGATGCGCGCGAGAGTAAGTTAAACGGGGAATTAATGTCAAGTTTAGGAACAATTAATTGGTGAATAAAGAAAAGATATTTTTGGATTTTTTTTTAGAAAAGTAATTAATCTTGCAAATTAACCTAATTTCTATTAAATTTTAATTATGAAAAAAAGTATTTAAGTTAACCTAATTAAACTAATTTAATGCAAATAAATATTTTATGAAAAAAAACTAAACACAAGATTTTTGTGATTTTCTGATTTTTTATTTTAAAAAAATGATTTTGTAAAAATAATTAAAACAAGTAATTGAAAAGAAAACAAATAAAGAAATTAAAAAAAAGGAATAAGAGTGGGCCTGATATAGCTAAGCAAATTGGGGGTGCATTGCTGAAAATTGCAAAGGCCCAGGATGATGGTGGCTCAGTTCTCCTACGCCTGATCCAATGTAGCAACGCCTGAGATGGTTCACCATGTGCTACACCTATGGTGTGTTAGATCTGGACTGATGATGGATCCAATGGCTGAGATGTTGAGGTGCATGGTGGATACTTGATCATGTAGCGCACGGAACCTGCAAGGGATTTGAAGGAAAAATAACAAATGTTGGAGGCAGGGATCAAACCCCTGACCTCTCACTCACAATGCTTGAACAACTCTCCTGCACGCCACTGGGCCAGTTGGCCTTTTGTTAATATAGCTGAACAAAATAATATATAAGGGAAAATCACGTGATATCCAGAAAAACGCGCTAATATTCAAATGGTCCAATGAGACGTTTCCACGCATTCGTCTTCTTCCCCAGTACTGTCGTATTAGGCAAAGGCTTTTACCTACGGTTCATTGACTATAACTATAACCTGCACATCTCAAAAAATCTCAAATAAACAAGATAAATGAAATCTAAGCATGCAAATCCACTCAGTTTGACCTCGTGAGCATGATGGTACCCATATTTGGCCCTGATTTTACCTGCATCACAAAGCCCTAAAATGCAAGCATAAACCCTAATAATGGAAATTGTCCATACATGCATCAAAAATCATAATTAATCATGCCAATACATTCTAAATGGAAACACAAACATGAAGGTATGCTTAAAAACTGTTAACCATGCGCAAATAATCAAAATCAAAATCAATAACAATGGCAAACTGTGATGTGCGTGCAGGTTGATTCCGGATGTCTCAATGCGTGCAACTGGTTGGAAAAGCTTCTGTAAGCGTCCAGGAATGTATTACAAATCTTAAATCTCCTTGAAGATGGCTCTAAAATGGAATTCGACTTGATACTTTTTTGGTAAAAAGTGGCAAGTTCTCTTGGCTGTTCCACACGCACAATCCTCTTTTTTGTGCTTGGGAATTGTTCTATATATGTAGTGCACTGAATTAGGTCAACAAAAAGTATTCAAATCTTGGAAAATTATGAAGATTGGATTTGATTTCCTCTTTGCATTATTTCTTTCTAAATCAAGCCAAATCATGCCATTCTCATCCCAATCACCCTTTGCATGATTTGATTTTGTTTGATAGCATAATTGGATTGTGATTCTATTCAGAATCAGATCAAAAATAAATCTTTACTAATTTATATCATTTATTTTATTTAGGTTGATTTTTAAATGATTAAAATCAAAATAAATTAAATAAATAAATCCAATAATATGTGGGAGAGTGTTTGGGTCGTGGACCATGTTATAAGTAAGATGCAAGCATAAGAAGTTATGCTCATTTGACAAAAAATGCAATTTTGGGTATTGTTGACTTTTGACAATTTTCCAAAAATGGCCAACTTTGACAATGCATATCTCCTTCAATTTTGACCCTAAGGGGGGTGTTCTTTGACTTTTTAGAAAGCTTAGGATGTACTGTAAACAACCCTTTTGGTTTCATCTCAATTGGATCCTCCATGTTCATGTAAGAAGATTTGACCCAAAAGGTGTTTTTGTTGACTTTTGAAAATGACCTATAATGTATGAATTTATATCTTTTCATGAGTGCATTTATTGAACTTGATGGATGAATATGAGTTGTATGTAATTGGATTCTATTCAAAATAATACTTGGATGAGAAATTTCTAATAAAGTATGAAAAAGTTATGCTTGGTCAAAGTTTGGTTGACTTTTCCTCATAAACCCTAATTTAGCAACTTTTGAGTTTTGATGAATTAGGAACATTCCTTGGGGAATCATGATCAACCCTTGATAAAATGATGGATATCACTTCAAAATGTTGATGTTGAAAAAAAATCTTGAAGTTTGACTGTATGTGGGCCACAATTGACTTTTGACCTAATATAGTTAATTTTCAAGCATCTGAGCAATTGACCGAGCAAACTTCTTGTGCAAGGCATGAAACTTGACATGGATGGTCTTGATAACATATTAGGACTATGGAGAGCATATGATACCTATGGAGCTCACCCATCTTGATGAAAATGGAAACCCTAGTTGGAGGTTCATTGCTTTAGGAGAGAGTTTGTCTGGTCAACTCTTGGGCATCCTTGAGCAAGTTGAGGATATTAATGAGAACGTGTTGAGTAAGATGAGAGGGAAAATTTTAGGGTACAACAACGTCCATCTGACATATGTGCCAACTGTTTATTTCTGCTAGACCAACAACCAACCTGATTGTTTTGATCCTAGCAACAGGTGAAAAAACTTCATCAAAGTCTATTCCTTCTTTCTGTAGAAATCCTTTCGCCACAAGCCTTGATTTGTGTCGAGTTACTTCCCCTTTCGAATTTGTTTTAACTTTGTATACCCACTTGATGCCTTGAGGCAATTTGACAAGTGACCAAGTGTTGTTGTTTCGATAGACTTCACTTCTTCGTTCATTGCTTTCATCCACTTCGAATCCTTTAATGCTTCAGTTGCATTAACAAGTTCTACATCTACATAGAAAGCATAATTTACCAGCTCACCTTCATTATCTATTACATCATCTGATGTAATCACACAATCTTGCAATCTTGCAGGCATGCGTCTTGTTCTTTGAGGTCTGCTTGTACTTGGTATATTTGTTGGTTCCTCTTGTCGAACTTCTCTTTTGATTTGAGTTTCTGGCTCTTCGAGTAGGATTCACACTGAATATTTCTTGACATTTTCAGTCCAATCCCATTCTTTAAACTCATCTATGATCACATCCCTGTTGATCACAATTTGCTTTTTCACTGGATCAAACAAAATGTAGCCTCCTGTCGAATGATATCCAACTAGAATCATTTGACTTGACTTGTCATCAAGTTTTCTTCTTAACTGATCTGGCACATGTCTATGTGCAATAGATCCAAATACCTTCAGATGACTCAAGCTAGGCTTCACACCAGACCAACATTCTTCTGGAGTGATTCCTTCTAGCTTCTTCGTAGGACATTTGTTCAAAATGTATGTTGCAGTTGAAACAGCTTCACCCCAAAACTCTTTAGGTAAATTCTTGCCTTTCAACATACTTCTCACCATATTCATGATGGTTCGTTTCTTCCTTTCTGCAATTCCATTTTGTTGTGGAGTATAGGGTGGCACTGAAGGAAAATTGCGACCAAAAGCGCAGTGGAATTTAAAATTTTCCTTTAGTGATCCTTACGAATGAGCATGGTCAGTGATAAAAATATTTACCTCTTGTGGCGATTCAGACCTTTGATGTTGTGATCACAAGCGTTGATGAAGAACAACGCCTCTACTCAGTCCACACGAACAGATCACTTCCGGTCACAGTGCTAGCTGATCATGAACGGAAACTTTGAGTGAGAGAGAGAATCAAAAACGAAATTGCATCAAGTGAAATTGCTTCATCACAAGGGATATATTTATAGAATCACTCGTGTGGGCTACAAGCTAAAAGCCCAATTAAGGCTATAAGCTAAAAGCCCAATTAAGCTTATGGACATCATACCTTATGATGTACCATATATCACTTATCCACGTGGTACCTTACCACTTTCCGTATTACACTTAAGTGCACCGTACCTTACGGTGTTCCTTATTTATTCTATCTCTCATCAACCTGTCCTTATGTGTGTGACCCTGTAGGTTTTCGCGACGTTGGCAATTATATTAAATCACACATTTAATATAATAAACAGTGAGCGGTATCTAGTAACACATCACTGTTACCCAAGTCACGAAAATGTCATGTGATCTGACCAAACCTTTTCCGTGATAATATTTGTGTTGTACAATTACCCTTTTGCCCTCATGTCTATATTGAACACAAGGCATACACTGTGTCACCCTTGTCCAGTTCATTATTGGGCCCTTAGACATTTATCCTGTTATGTAGGATGAGCAAATTCCATCTAGGTCACTCATGTCCCTTAGCATGCTTTGTGAAGTACCCATCAACCGCCTTTATAGTCATCCAGTTACGGATGACGTTTGATCAGCGATAAAGTACTTGACTCTACATCTAGGGTCCATAGTGGTTTCAGGTCGAAGGGTGGTATACACCATTATCATCATGAGAATAACTTATGACACTTTGCATAACATTCTATGTAGTATTCTAATAGCGGGTCAATCCAGTATAAATATTACTCCTAATATTCATACCTATGTCAAGACTTGATAACTCCTTATCTATGATCCATGAGATGTGATCATCAATCTATCTTCATAATAATCTTAATGCTTTAATGTTATCCCTATTCACATTAAACTTGACTACGGATACTTTAAGAATAGTGTTTTATGTTTAATGAGATCTCATGATTAAGTCACACTTAACATTTCATTAAACCAATAAACCATTCTAGGGACTTTATTATTTTGGAAAGCAAACATAATAAAGAAATGCCTTTTATTATTAATAAATAATTCGATACAAGTACCAAAAGTATTGGCCTCTAGGGCTTACACCAACAGGCACCACTTCATGCATAATCCCTTCCTTTTCACATATCCTATCAAAGTCTTTCGACACATATTCTCCACCACCATCAGTTCTCAAAACTTTGAGTTTTCGACCATTTTGTCTTTCGACCATAGACTTAAACTTGGAAAATACTTCAATCACTTCACCTTTCTTCTTGATAAGATAAGTCCATAGCTTTCGACTGAAATCATCTATGAATGTAACAAAGTATTTGTTACCTCCCATCGAATCCACCTGGATTGGTCCACATACATCAGAGTATATGACTTCAAGAATAGCCTTCGACCTGCTTCTTGCATCCTTGCTGAAGCTATTTTTGTGTTGCTTCACCTGAACACGTTCCTCACATACCTCGTTTGGAATGTCGATTTCTGGGAATCCTGAAACCAAATTTCTTCTCTTTAAATCTCTGATGTCTCTGAAGTTGAGATGGCCTAGTCTATAATTCCATATCCATTCATCTCTTCTAGCTGCATTCGAAAGGCACTTGTGCTTCATCACATTTAGTTCGATCTTGAAGGTTCGATTCTGAGACATAGGATCCTTCAAGATTAATCTTCCATTTGCACCGGCGACTCTCATCATCTTATCTTCGATTGACACTTTATAATTCTTTTCAACAACTGCCCTATACTGAGCAAATTTCTCTTCATGCCTGGTATGTATAACACATTGGAAATTACTGACCTCTTGCCATCTTTCCTCATTATCATAACATCACCAATACCTTCAGCTGCTAGGGTATTATCATTTGCGAATTTTACCATATTTTTCATTGAGGGCTTTATGTTGATAAACCAGTCTTTCCTTCTAGACATATGTGATGAGCATCCTGAGTCCAAGTACCATTGGTCCTTAAATCTATCTTCATCTCTTGTTGTAACCATCAGCATCATCTCTTCCTCTTCATGTTTTGCAAGCTTTGCATCACTTTCTTGATTCTTTCGTTTTTCTGGACAATCACTTGAATAATGACCATACTTCTGACAATTGTAACATTCAATGTGACTCTTATCAGGTTTTCGACCACCACCTCTTCCTCTATTTGCAACACCACCTCTTTGGTTGCCTTGGTATGGTCTTCTTTGATTCAAAGAGTTTTCTTTGTTCTGGTTTCCTCTACCATTCGATTTGTTGTATCCGCCTCTACTTCTACCAAAACATTTTCCTTTGCCTTTGGTTTCTTTTGTTGAATGTGCCTGCAAGGCCACATCACTCTTCGATTTGCATGCGGCTCTTTCATTCGTTTTTTTGTTCATGAGATTCAAGCGTCCCTTGAAGTTCTTCCTTTTTCAATTTAGACAAGTCTTTCCCTTCTTCTATCGCCACCACTATGTGGTCGAACTTAGGAGCTAAAGATATCAAGATCTTCGAAACAACATCTCTTGTTGTTAATATTTCTCCACATGCCTTGATTTGATTAACTAGTTTTGTAACTCTAGTGAAGAAATTAGATATGCTCTCACTATCTTCCATCTGAAGCAATTCATACGTTCTCTTGTGAGTTTGTAACCTCACTTCTTTCACCTTTTCTTCACCACCAAAGGACTTCTCAAGAACATCCCAAACTTCTTTTGCAGATTCCGAATCACTTACTTTTTCAAAGTTTTATGGACTCACACATTGATGAATTATAAATAGTGATTTATAACTCAGCTTCTCAATTTTTGTGTGTTTCTTCTTTTCTTCTTCTGAAGCGTTTTCTCCAAGCGCTTCGACTCCATCTTTTACAAGGTCCCAAAGCCCTTGACACCTGAACAACACTTTCATCTATTTGTACCAATTCTCATAGTTGTCTACTTTCAGAATTGGTAGAGTTATTGGATAATTTGCATTCCCATAATTCGCCATCGTGATTCCAGATATTAGAAATCCACCAAATATCTATGATGAATTTCTCCTCAATGACAATGAATTATGAGAACGAAAAGAAAAGAAATAAGACAATTATTTTCTGCAGAGTTTCTCCCTGCCCACAAACTGTGGAAAACTTTGTTATTCACTTGCAACTGCAAATTCTGTGAATACAACTTAATTGACTTGATTACAAAAATAGGGGTTACTACCTCTATTTATAGATTTAGCTTGCACCCTAATCCCAAAACTATAAAAGCCCAAAATACCTATTTTGGTACTAAAAAAAATCTATTATATTTTAGATCTAAATCAAATCTATTTAAATCTAAAACAAATCTAATATTTTCGACACTATGAATTACAATTTAACATCGTTTAGTTTGAATCATGCATAAATTCACTTTCCATGTATCTAAATATTTTAAGCTGATTATGTCTATGACACGCGTTCAATGGCAAAATTAGGTACCTAGTGAATTCTCTTTAAATATTTCTAAAATTTTGAACTAAATTGCACAATTGTTTAGAAAGATTATTCAACTTTAGTTTGATAGGTAGATGTAGATTAAAAAGGAATATAACGGATACTCCAACCCATCAAATATAAATAAATGCACATACCAAAAGGCCGCCAACGCGAGTCGGGAAAAGCAAAGACTCAAAAATATACACCAATCAACCCAAAAGATCTCATTACAACTTTTGAGAAAAAGAAGAAAATCATTTCCAAGATCTAAAAAAGATTCATCATATTTTCTATTACTATAAACCTCCCTTTAAATAAGACATCATACCTGCTATTAATTGGGATTTTCGACAAAGACTAAAATCCAATCAAAAGGAAAAGAATCCAAAAGGTTCTTTGGAAAATTATATGGATCGACTACAGATGCAGTCGACCAAGAGAGATCTCATAAGTAAATGGGCCTAGAAACGTATGCAGTCGACCAGGAAATATCTCATAAGTAGTTGGGCCTAGAAATGTCAAAAGGCTTAAAAGATCCATAACAAGCGAGCGAAGTGTTTTGGAGGGAAAAATGAAGAACATGGGTTCGAGAGTACGAACGGAGAACGTGGGATCATGGAGAGGAGTCACAAGATACACGTGGCATACAAAGAAGTGAAACCCGCTAAGAAGTAGTTATTTTTGTGTATTATAAATAAAGCACTTAGTGCATATTGTTACAGGTTCGAACTTTTACGTTCCTATACGCTAGTCACTCAAAGTAACCAAACGAACGAGCGAAATGAGTCAAGCTAGGGAAATGTACATTTGAATCAACTTGTTTTCAACTATTTTAATGTTATGTCATTTATGTTTACAGTTTAAAACACTTTTCGTTTATTTTATAAGGTTTGCTTTATTGTTTTCGAATCATATAAACGCGTTTGATACTGGTCGAACAAATCCTTGTTCAAAACACTTTGTAAAAACACTTGAAAACTGAGACACTGTACTGAGATTCTCTGATCGATCTCGCGAGTAAACTTTTTGGTAAGAGACTAGTGTTTTTTACCAAAACCACGGGTAAAAAAATTGGCACACCTGGTGGGACAGTGCTAATAATTCTGTATTTTTGTTTGGTTTTACAAAGTTTCTTGTAGTTTGTTTGGTGTGTGTGTGTGTATGAATTTAAGAAGTGGTAAACATTTGTCAAGTCTAAAATTCCATGCTCTGACACAAACACTGCACATACACAAGTTTCTATGCACAATGTGGATGTCATACCAGTGATTGTTATAACTCAAAGCGCAACGGTTTTATCTCCTGTGAGATCAACCGATGCTCATGGTTCGGTGACAACAGTCGCAACTACAGAACCTAGAGACGGGGTATCACCATTTGATGCCTTATTCCATGATGGTTGGGTTGCATTCGAACCCATCCATGTATACAGAAAACATAATGGCCACTAGAAATCAAGGCAGTCATGTCCCAGGTGGTCGACCAAGTGGTGTTGGTTATATCCCTTAGTCGACACCATCTTTGAATACTACTTTCCTTATGGCTTTGAGGTAATAAATGGACGAGAGTAATTTAGATTTAGTGAATGTTCTAACTTAACAAGTGGGAGTTTCCTTGAATCCTGTAGTTGACCAAATAGGCAGATTGATCGAGTCATTAGGGGTCCAACCAATTCAGACGCGCCAAAGGCCGTTAAGAGTTTTTGAAGAATTAGAGGGAGGTAACAATGAGCGTCCTTTTAGATCTTGAAGGGTAGAAACACCTGCTTATGAAGGGGAAGAATTCGTTGAATAATACGAGCCTAGGCCGCTCTTAGTTAGGAGGAACCAAAATGTTGATCGAGTGTTAAGAAATGCAAATGTTGGGTGTAACAACATAGTGAATGTAGTAAAAGAAGTGTTAACATGATCTGGGGTAAATGTTGGACTTCAAAGACCTAACTATTCGTCTCTCTTGCCTGATTATATTCGACAGGAATACTTACCTAGGGGGTGTAAGGTGCCTAAGTTTACTAAGTTTGCTGGTGATGATGGTGATTCGACTATCAAACACATTTCTAGGTACGAAACTGAAGTTGGCGACATCACTAATGATGAAGGTTTAAAGTTTAGATATTTCCTAATTAGTTAACCAAGAATGCTTTTACTTGGTTTACAATATTGGCTCCAAATTCTATATGCACTTGGGAACAACTTGAGGGCATATTCCATGAGTAGCTTTATGTTGGTCAGCCCAAGATAAGTTTCAAAGAATTATCCTCAATCAAGAGGAGGTCGTCTGAGTCAATGGAGGCTTATTTAAATAGGTTTAGGGTTTTGAAGTCTAGATTTTTTTACTAGAGTTCCTGAACATGAGCTAGTCAAAATGGCCGATGGAGGGGAGGGTTAGATTATTCTATTAGGCAGAATTTTGATCCTCAATCTATTAGTGATATGTCTCAACTAGTTGATAAGGTTCGATATGTCGAACGTTTGAAAATAGAGAAAGCTAGAGTTTCAAAAGATCATAGAAAAGGCAAAGTAGCTTATGTAGAAACTGATGAATATTCTATGGAGTATGAAGACGAATCCATGGAATAAGGGGGAGTTAATATGGCTGAGTTAAAAGTTGGGCTTCAATATACATGTAAATCAATAAAACTATCAAGAGGAAAGACGGTTGAAGAACCAAAAAATGATAAATTTACTATTAAAACATATACTTTTGATGTGTCAAATGTGATGAAGTATTTGATGTTTTAGTTTTAGATGGTCAGATTATAGTGCCTCTAGGAAGTAAAAATCCACCATTATAGCAGAAACAAAAAAGAGGTTTTTGAAGTATCATAATTTTTTGGGTCATAACACTTCTCAATGTTTTCTTTTCAAGGATTTGACTATGAAAGCACTGAAAGATGGTAGATTGAAATTTGGTGAAAACCCAAAATGCTCCATGAAGGTCGACTTAGACCCTTTACATGTTGCTGATGCACACTTCGTTGAACCATTGGAAGTGCTGATGGTCGAGGCTACTGATGGTCTCAAAGGCAAACAAGCCAGCATTATCGACCTAATGACAATGTTGACGATGAGACTATTGATGGTCTCAAGAACGACCAACTTATTATTGTTGATTCAATGGTATTTACAACAAAAGAGACTACTGAAGGTCTCAAAGGTGGCATTGGAAATTTATCCAAGCCACAGGAGGTGATGGTAGTTGATGTTACTAAAGAGCCTGAGGGTAATCAGAACGATAAGGAAAAAAATGGATTGTGAAGACAAAGATGAGGAATTGTCTGAAGAGACAGTTGTTGAATTGATGAAAGTCGTGTTTCCTAAACCTGAAGAGGAACTTGTGGATTTTCTGAACAGATGCAACTTAAGTAATTCCAGGTCCATGTTATGCTCAAATTGTAACGTGGTTTATAATGATAATGCTGCGAAGAAAATTGAGGCTTTGAAGAAGAAACACCCTCAAGAGAAAAACCCAAGGGTGGTGTTCGACCATACGAATGGGCCATACAAAGTCCAAGTGCCTCAAGGAAAACCTAAGTTCCCATATCAAAGGACCTTTGTGCCACCAACTGATGCTCCTAACAATAACTGGGTTCGTCCTTTCTACCCAAGGGGGGAAAACCAAAATTGGAAGGTAGGGAAGAAAGGTTCAGGTTCGAGTCAGAAATGGGAAATGATGGAGAGGGGATCAAGTTCTTCTCAGTTTGTTGAAGCTGGAATCACATTAAAGAAATATCATGTTCTTCCCACAAACAAAGGGAAAAATCCTATGATGAACACTCAGTGGAGGAGGTTTCAAAGAAACAAAAAAGCTACAAGAGAAGCGGCATCAAAAGTTGCTTCATCAAAAGATGAGAACAATCAGAAAGAATTGCACCGTCGATCAGCAAAAGAAAGGTTGTCGATGCCGGTAAGTTCTCCACTAGTGAAAGATGAGGATCCTGATGACAATATGGATGATGAATCATCTGATGACTTTGAAGATAGTTCAGAAGATGGTTTAATTATCCACTATAAAATTGTGTCGATCCTACCTAATGAATATGGTCTTGCATCGGAGGCATCAGAAGATGAAGACGAAGACATGTACAAAGAATCTGCAGGCCAGAAACCTTTATGCTACTATGTCATTAATAATGGAGTAGTAGAATAACAACAAGCAATGTTCGAGAAGGAGAGGCAGGCACACCACTGACAGCTTCCCTAGCATGTTTTTTATGCTCGACAGGTAAATGAGGCAATAACAAAAAGGCAAAGCATTAAAAGGAAGAATTCAAAAGATTCAAAACTCAAACAAACAAGAAGTCAACCTACAGCCAAAATGGTGAGCCATACCTTTTTTGAACTTCTGCTGCGTAGCATCAAAAGCATGGTTCAGTCGAGCCTTGAAAGACTTGATAGTACCATTACTTTGCACAAATTGCACAGTCCATCAATCATATAACTCTTTAGTGGTGTAAAAGAGGGGTTCAAAGGCGACTAGATTCACGGTGGGGATGTCAGCAACAAAATGTTGGAGACGTTGAGCGCATTTGTCTTCACTATAGCTAGTGGACCAGGTACATAGATCATCGGAGGGTTATAGAAACTACGGGGCAGAGGTTGTCACAAACCAAATTGTCTAGCCACCAAATTAGATTGATAACACAGAAGTGTTACGCCATCATTGGCTCCCACCCTAGATGCAATAAGCTTAGGGGTTAAGAAATCTTACCAAATGGATTTGGATTCAGGGAGCTGCGTAAGATCGACAGGAGGAAATGGTCTAGTGAACCACTCAGGACCACGTTGTCTGGAAAAAAAGGGGCCATACTTGGCTGAAAGGAAGTGAACCTAAAGAAAAAATTTCAAGTATCTCTCGAGCGAATCCTCTCGACTCATATCATTGTTGGATGGTGTCATTGCAGAAAGATGAAGGCTTTTGTTGGTGCGTTGGGAGAATGCAGTTTCTTGAGCCTCAGAGAGGTGCAATTTGAGTTGGATCTCAAAAGTGGCGTTTAACCATAATTGAAGCAGCCAAAAAGGACCAGCAAGTAGATATCTGGAATTAGGAGATAGTGAGGTCATATGGTCGACTCCCAAGCTAAGTGAATCATAGAGTGACCCCAAAATGAGTTTTCTCAGACATATATCTTGACCCATATGAAGGTGGTGAGCTAATTCAATGAACTGTTTAGCTACCTTCAAAGATCGACAGCAAAACACATACTTAGAGAGCCAAAGAGCCAAGAAAGTAATGTGCTCTTCGTCAAAAATGGTGTCGGCGTCTTTGGCATGAAAGCACTTCATGTATTTGTAAAGATAGCATTATCCCTTCCAAAAGGTATGACATTTTCGTCAGCTTCAGTGGGAATAAAAGCTTCACCTTTGGGGCGGAGACCAGTAATGGTCACGACGTTGAAAAGGGTGGGGGTAAGCATACCAGTCGCAAAGTGGAAAGTGCTCGTAGAACCTTCCCAAAAATAGAGTACGGGAATCAACATGTATTTGCAATAACTAGGGCCAACCCTAGAAAGTTGAATTAAGTCAAAAATCCCTTGATCCTTCCAAATGTCACCTTTAACCTTCTCAACTATGTTCAACCATACAAGGCAATCTTGGTTGACAGCAGGAGCAGAACGGAAAACCTTAAAAGTCCGGTAGATGTGTAAAAAATCTATGGGGAAATCTTTGTGAATGGGAGGTTTTGTAGCATGGTGAATGGAGAAACAATTTTCCAGTTGTTTGGGTGCTCTGATTTTATTAAGAATGGGTCCTAAGAGAGCATAAGCAGTTTGCTTACAAATGAAAGGGAGCAACACCTGAGAATGAAAAATTTGAATGTTTCGTGTTGGAGTTGGTTCCAAAACGAAGGTATTCTGGAGATAATCAAAGAATTCATCCATGTTAGAAACTAGTTCAATCTCCTTAGGGGTTTGAATGTGTTCAGTGAGCTGGCTAGAGGTGGCCATGAAGGTGATTAGAAAAGTTTTTGGGTAAAAAACGGAAACAGGAATGTTATCTTTGAGTTTGAAATAAAGATTTTGGAAATGCAAAGAGAGCGTAAAAAGGGAATTAAGGAGATTAGAAGGGTATTTATACCATCAAGGAAACCAAACGTTTGGAAAAAAAGTGGGAAAGATGTGGTTATGTGACCAACACATGTCAAGAAGATGGCGACTATCTGAGGAAGTTGTTGAGTTGGGAGCCATGTTTATCCTAGGAAGTTGAAGCTAGAAAGTAGGGAAGTGGTCGTTTGTGCGCAGACGTGACATTTGAGAGAAAAGTCCTGATTACCATGACGTCAGGTTGCACTAAGAAGGACTAAAATGTCCATTTCTATCTTCCCGGTCGAAAAGGAAATTTTGGGGGGCAATTTGTTGGCTGGGATTTTCGACAAGGACTAAAATTCAACCAAAAGGAAAAGAATCCAAAAGGTTCTTTGGAAAATTATGTGGGTCGACTACAAATGTAGTCGACAAAGAGAGATCTCATAAGTAATTGGGCCTAGAAACAGATGTAGTCGGCCAGGAAAGATCTCATAAGTAGTTGGGTCTAGAAACGTCAAAAGGCCCAAAAGATCCATAACAAGCGAGCAAAGCGTTTTGGAGGGAAAATGGAGAATGTGGGTTCGAGAGTACGAATGGAGAATGTGAGATCATGGGGAGGAGTCACAAGATACACGTGGCGTACAAAAAAGAGAATCTTGCTAAGAAGTAGTTATTTTTGTGTATTATAAATAAAGCACTTAGTGTATATTGTTAGAGGGTCAAACTTTTACATTCCTATACGCTAGTCACTCAAAGTATCTGAAAGAACGAGCGAAACGAGTCAAGCTAGGGCAATGTAAGTTTGAATCAACTTGTTTTCAACTATTTTAATGTTATGTCATTTATGTTTACAATTTAAAACGCTTTTCGTTTATTTTATAAGTTTTGTTTTATTGCTTTCAAATCCTATAAACGCGTTTGATATTGGTCGAATAAATCCTTTTCCAAAACACTTAAAAACTGAAGCATTGTACTGAAATTCTCTAGTCGATCTCGCGAGTAAACTTTTTGATAAGAGACCAGCGTTATTTATCAAAGCCACATGTAAACACCAACTTAACCATATGGATCAAAAAATCCATAACCAAAAGAAGTAAACCAACTTCCCTTTGTCATAACTCACACTTATCCCTAAATTGCTCCAAATGCCCAATCGGGTTCCTTACTTGAACTAGCTCAGGAATTCTCAACCAAGAATAAACTTGCTTCCAAACTAAAGAGCTAACTTGGAAATTGAAGAATAAATTACCAACATCTTCTTCATTTATTAAAACACAAAGGACATATTATATTGTGAATGCCAACGATGATCCCCCGCTTTTACAATTCCACTTTAGATGGCAGTTTGTGAAGCAACATCCTCCAACCAAACATTTGTTCCTTACTTGTTAATTTAGTCTTCCACAGAGTATCCAGAAACCGCAACACTCATTCCTCCATTCCTGCTTCTTCTTGATTCAACGCCCTCAATGTATCATAGTTGTTTTTCATAGAAAACTCGTTACAATGTTTCCACTAAATAAACCCATCTTCAAATTCATACAAGGTTTAACTTCTAGCAATATAAGTTTTAACTGATTATACTCATTGGCAACCTCATCTGATAAATCCCTCCTCCTCACTTTTGCATCCCCTAATCCACTGATCCTCCCTCCGAAAACCTGAAACCCTCACATTGGCATATGTGATAATAGAATAAACGAATAAGTGATGGAACTATTGAAACTTGAAAGAAAGGCATTTGTCCCCACCACTTATGCTTCAAAAATCTAATGGAACCGCCTTTAATTGATTTTAAAAACCAATTACATGTGTCCCCTCCCTTCAGTTCTAGACCTACCACATCCTTCCATTTAAATCACCTCCGCTCTATAAAAACACACGTAAGTTTTTTTTGAACAACACATATTTGTGAGATGTCACATATTTATCTAAAATTTTAAGGTGATAGGTGTGTGGATTATTCCACTTATAAATGTTCAAGTCTCCATATTTTTAAACAATGTGGAATTTCCCCATACTACTCACACTTGTAATTCTTTTTCAACATTCTCCCTCACATATAAGTCTATCCCCAATGTTTCCCCTCAAATGAAAGCTCTTTTATCCACATACACTTGTATCGTTGTTGACATTTTTCAACGGAATACCTCCTACAAGCATTTCGATACAAGTCAACCACTTCACTCGAACTAAAGGCTCTGATAACATTTGTTGGTGCAACAATCTGGGAGAGGGGGAGTCAACGAGGGAGCATCTTTACTTTGGCTTTTGAGTAACACACTTTTGTGAGAGACAATCATATACTCAACCAAAATCTTAAAGTGATAGGTGTGTGGGTTCTCCTGATTATAAATTTAAGAAACTCTTTTCAACAGCAACTTCACAATCTCAAGAATAATTGCTTTAGAAGTTTTGTAAAAAGAGAAGTAAAAAATAGGAATGTTAACCTAGAAAAAGTTATGAGCATAGGAGAACGCTAGGCAAAATAAGGTTTGTATTGTTGTTTCAATTACTTTCTTGTATTAAAAAAAAAAAAGAATATAATAATTTAGATACATAAATATATGAATTTTACATATTTATTTTCTAACGTAGTTAAAATTGAATTTAATCTTTCGATTTAATCGGTTCAACCGACACAAAAAATATGAATTTCGCATATTTTTTCCCTTTTTAAATTAAAATACTAATTGAATTAAATGCAAACTAAACCACAACCATTAAGATTAATGTCTTCTTTTCATTTTATCATTGACATAATCGTTTATCAAAACATCTTTTTTTTTTTTGTATTAGTCAGAGGTATCCTCCGCGTGCAGCTGTAGAGACTAATCTCTTGAGTCTTGTAGGATCATATAGGCGGGTCAGTTTTCTCTCAAGAGATTTAACACTGCTGCAAACGTCTTTAAATAGATACAATTTAAATTATCGCATTGGATCTTAAATTTGTCACACTTACATCTTTAAATACATACAATTTACACTATCGCGTTGAATCTTAAATTTGTCACAGTTAAACTCTGCAGGCAAATAAGATTTCACACCACATTTTCATCAAAGTTAAACCAACTAACTTAGACATGCCTTCAAAAACTTAAAATCTTCATGCCTGTTACTACTATTCTTTTTTTTCAAATTTCAAATTATCAATATTCGTTCTTTTGAAAACTGAATGGTTAATAACAAAAACAAAAAATAAACAGCCAAACATTAATTTGTCAATTATTCTAATAAATATTCGTAGTAAGAATAAGCAAACAAATAGCTATAAACATAGGAAACGATTGTTGTCGATGATAATAAGGGCCGTATGGTATAATCGACCAAGTCAATGTCCTATGTTTTACAAACTTTATTTTCATTGAGACCACTAATTTAACCTTATACATTTTTGTTTCCTTAATTTATGAGTTTTAAACATTCAAATAAACATAGATTTTGTCATTTGTTATTAGAGATGTTCTGTCCAGCACATATATGACCCGTGATGCTAAAATAAATGTTAAGGCACAGAAATGAGCAAAAATAATTCTACTATCACAAGTAACTATGCTTCTGTATTTTTCTTTCTTCTCTATTTTGTAACCATACTTGACATGAACATAGCTAATGAGGTTGTGCCAACGTTATACATATTTGGTGACTCAACATTTGATGTTGGAACCAACAATTATCTTAACTCTAGAACAAAAGCAAACAGCCCTTATTATGGGATTGATTTCCATAACTCATTTCCCACAGGAAGATATAGCAACGGTCTCAACGTTGCTGACCAAATTGGTAAATACATTTACACAATTTTTGATGAATTTTTGTATATTTATGCATTTTTATTGATTTTTGTTTTGTTCAAACTAGCTAGACGATTTGGTTACAAGAAAAGTCCACCATCGTTTTTGGATTTGGAGAAACTTCAATACAGTTTCAAACACAATATTATGTTAGGTGTGAATTTTGCATCAGGTGGATCAGGAATTCTTAGATATACAGGCTACAAAAAATGGGTATGTAACTTTATAAATTTTTATTGCTCTATTATTATTATTATTACATGAAATGAAACATAAACATGAAATAATATTAATCTTTGTAGGGAGAAGTGATTTTCCTTGAAAAGCAGGTGCAACAATTTTCATTAGTGAGTGAAAATATCACTAAGATATTAGGGCTAGCAGAAGCAAATAGTTTTGTTTCAAAGGCTTTGTTTCTCATTAGCATTGGTAGCAGTGACATCTTCGATTACGAACGAAATGAAAGTGGAGTATTTCATTTAGGCAAGGAAGAAAATTTAGCTCTTCTACAACTAAACTACTACACTTATATAAAGGTAAAGTAGATAATTTTCTATAACTTTTTGCGCAAAGTTTTTATAGCTTAGATTGATTGAATTATTGAGATGATATTGCAACCTGCAGAAACTATATGAATTAGGGGCTCGAAAATTTGGGATATTAAGTGTTCCACCTATAGGGTGTTATCCTGCAGTAACTTCTATCAATGGAGGGAATTGTGTGAAGCCGTTAAATTATTTTGTTGTTGCATTCTATAAAGCAACTCAAACTCTTCTGCAAAAGCTAAGCTTCGAGTTGGAAGGATTCGAGTATTCACTTGGCAACACTTATGCAATGTTCAAAACTATGTTAAAAGATCCATTGGCCTTTGGTAAGCAATAAAATAACACTACAACATTTAAATGATTGAAATTTGAATAATCTTAACCATAATGTTGTAGGGTTGAACGATACAAAATCGGCATGTTGTGGAATTGGAAAGTTGAATGGAGAGGGACCATGTTTGAAAGGCTTGAAAGAAAATCATTGTGGATTTGGAATGTTGAATGAAGATGATTTGCTAGTGAAATCCTTGAATAACAAACTTTGGGGAATAAGAAAGTTCTATAGAGAGGATCCTTGCATAAAAACTTTGAATATTAGTCTTTGTGTGAATCATGATGATCACTTATTTTGGGATTGGTTGCATATCACTGAGAGAGCTTCGGAGGTGATAGCTAAAATGGTATTTGAGGGAGGGGATAAGTTTGTATTTCCAAAGAGTTTAAGTCAATTAGTTTCTTGATTTGAAATTAACATTGTTCTTGTTAGATGTTATGAATATTTAAAGAAATAATCAAGTCAAAATGACACAGTAGTGTTTAAACAAGAATTTTTTTTTTAAATAATCATTTTTAAAAAAAAAATTTCCCAAATAACCAATTTTTAAAAAATTTTACCAAAATGACCACTTTTCAAATAAAAAAATTTCGCCACACAGAGGAGTAGCCACTCTGCGTGGCACATGCATGCATTTTTAAGAGGAGGCGCCACACTGCATGGCTTGTCCTCCTTTGTAAAGCCATGCAGTGTGGCGCATGCATGTGTTTTTAGAGAGGGGGTGCCACCCTCCTTGACTTGACAGTGTTATTGCATAATTTTTTTAGATAAAATAAAAGCACTACGTCAAAATTGACTTTTGGCATCACCAAAAAGACAACGCTTTAATGAGAAAACGCTGTTTTAGGTCTTTTAAAAAATTCGCTAAAAAAAAGCGCTGCTACATACAGCCTTTAGAAAGCGCTTTAAAAAGCGTTGCTAAATGCCCTACCTTAGAAAGCGCTTTAATGAGAAAACGCTGTTATAGGTCTTTTAAAAAATTCGCTAAAAAAATGCTGCTACAGACAACCTTTAGAAAGCGCTTTTAAAAAGCATTGCTAAAGGCCTTAAATTCGTCCCACTTAAGAAAGCGCTTTCTCGTGAAAGCGCTGCTAGATCTTGTATGATAGAAAGCGCTTTTAAAAGGTGCTGACTTAGGTCAAATTATAAAATTAAAATATAAAATTTCCCCACTTAAGAAAGTGCTTTCTCATGAAAGCGCTGCTAGATCTTGTATGATAGAAAGCGCTTTTAAAAAGCGCTGTCTTAGGTCAAATTATAAAATTTTCAGAACCCTATTCATTCATTTCTAATTGTTGTCTTCTTCTTCGCGACTGTTTCTTCTCCGGCCGATTCTTCTCCGACCATTCCTAATCGTTTCTTCTCTGACTGTTTCTTCTCTGACGAAAACGAAAAAGTTATAACATTGTTCTTGCTGACGAAAACGAAGAAGTTGCTTGACGAAAACGAAGAAGTTGTTGACCGCCGTAGACCGTCGTAGTTCAGGTACGTCATTCTTATCGTTGTAACATTGTTCTTGTTGTACGTTGTAGCTGTTTTCTACATTGTTGTTGTTATTGTTCTTATTTTCTACATTGTTCTTGTTGTTGTTCTTGCTGTTAAGAAGTTTTTGTTAAGAAGTTTGTTAAGAAGTTGTTATTGTCCAAACCTCTTTTCGATGTTTTCATCTTTCAACTTAGAGAGCATACTGTGTCTATTTTAGAAGTTGGACAGTATACTGTGTCTTATAATACTTGTAAGATTGAATTGTCCATCCTTGTATATGGCCACATGAGCAATGAATAAGGTTTTGGAATCGTTAGGCTAATAAATATGATGGTTGAAATTTTGGATAGCAGCGGTACATGAAAATCGATTCTTGAACTATATTTAGTCTATTTTAGTTATTCCTTTCACAATTTCATATGACATGTATGAACCATACTTTGTAGTTTCTTTATTTTCATGTCAATAATGTCTTTGTTATTGTTAGCAGCTGTTTTTTTCTAAAAACTCAAATGATACAACTTGAGCAGTAGAATTAGTTCTTAGAGATAAGAAATGCTACTGTTACTCTAATTTTGGTTAATCGAAAGAAATACTAATAGCTTTAATAATACCAACTCCATTAAATAGAACCTATTCATTTCCACCAATATGTCACATGTTTGTTTCAAATCCGTTATAAGTCTTACACTTTCTTGAGAGAAGACGAAAATATGTATGAATAAAAACTAAATTTTCAGCTTTCCTTGCATGAGCTTATTCCTTAAGTCCTTATATGCTTCATTAGCAGCTAAAACTACAATTTTTAGGGGTTCGGATAACAATCTGAGGAAATAAAATTGCATTTTTTAGGGTGTTGCGTACCAGTGCGTAGATTCTGGTACTTTGTCGATACTTCATCGTTAAATCATTATTTTTAAACCAGACTGGAGATTAAATGGCAGGACTTCAGGGTCATTCTCATTGATCTACTCATATGATTGAACAATGACAGAATAAACACGGGAAAAAATCACGCAATAATTAATCGTTGAAACAACTGAAATTCAACTAGTTTAATTTTAATTCTATTTAATCTTTGAGTAATTAGGAGATTTCGCTTGTTAATCATATTTCAAGTTTTCTATTGTAAAAACTAAATAGAGAAGAGGCTATCACATTGCAAGAACTTGAATATTCATTATTCTTTTATTAATCAAACCAAATTCTCATTTCAACCCATCAACACAAATGTGATGAATTTTGAACTACATGGTATTTTATTTTCTATACAGAAGTTCTCATTCTTCTTTAGGCCGTTCCATCACTTGCAGAAGCTGTCCTCTTAATGATGAACAAACCTGTCAAATAAAAGAAAAAAAATTTTAAAAAACCATTTGAATGAACTGTTGTGATGGATGAGCATTTCATTTTTTTATATTTGTAATTTCATTTTTATTTTTTCTTTATTACAGGTCAATGGCTAGTAATCAAGAAAACTCACAAGATACAAATGCTCCAGATAAGACATCGGAGGGTGAAATTACACGAGGCATCACTATTATGAGAAAAATCGTTCTTGATAGAGATAAAGGAGTAAAATATGATGTACATTGGAATGATGAAGACTAACTAATTGATCTTAATGGTGCAAAGTTGACAAGCTACATTGATACGCTTGCTTTTATGCACGTTCCAATCACCTTTGATAAATGGACTAATAAATATTTGGATTCCTACAAAGACAAAATTTGGACTGATATACAGGTACCATATAATTTTTCTTTAAAGTATAATGTTTTTGTTATTTTAGTCCCTAACTAAGTAAGGCTTGGGAATGTCTTATATGTATGCTTAATATATGTTCCCTTAATCAAGATCACATGGTAATGTCTTTAAATTACTTATACTAACACACTATAATGCGTATGTTTTTTCGTAGAGGTCTTTTAACATTGAAGATAACCGAAAAAAGTATTGTCTTCAAGTGGCCAGAAAAAGACACAGAGGGTGGAGAACTTTTTTAACAAACAAATTTCTTAAGGATGAGCAAGGAAATCTTGTTAAAGCGGATCGTCCAATAAAGTATAGCAACTTCATTGGACCCAAAGAATGGGATGAATTTGTATCCAAACAAATAGAAAATGAGAAATTCAAGAAAGTGAGTGACACAAATCGCGAGAGAGCATCAACACCCACGTATCCATACAGAAAAGGGTGTTTGGGATATGCACGCTTACAGCAAAAAATTGTAAGTATATATAAATGCAACGATCTTATTAATTGTCTCAATATGTTATAATTGATGATCTTATGATTTGTGTTAATGTGTAGTTAGAGGAGACGAAAAGTGATGAAACATCACTTTCAACGCATGTTTTGTGGAAGGAAGCTCGTGTGGGCAAGGATGAAGTTGTTAGGGAAGATGTTCAACATATTTATGATGAATGTGTAAGTATAACATTGTGTCTTTAAGTAAATCAAAAGTTTATTAGTATATACTTAATTTTTATCTCCACTAATAATTTTATATATATATGTAAATGAATTTCAGGAGACTTTATCTCAATCGGTAACCACAGATGAGGACCAGGATAATTGGAGCATACTTAGTCGTGCACTAAATGTTGCTGAGTATCCTGGTCGGGTGAGGGGTAAAGGACATGGTGTGACTCCATATTCCTTGTATAAGCATCCAAGGAAAATAAATCCTAGCAATCAAGAAGTGATGCAAACGTTGGAGGAATTAAAGGCGCAAGTCCGTGAATTGCAACAGGATATAGAGAGATATATGGCGCAAAAGTGCAGTTCAGAGGCGAAAGAAACTAGTGACAAAGCTAGTATCAATTGTCAAAATAAATGTCCCGAGGTAATTATATATGTTATTATGAAATTAAACTAGAAAATTTATTTTAATTGACATATATACACATTAACAGTAATATATTTATTATTGGTTTAGGGTATTTCATCTTGTCAGCTATACTTATCGTCACCAACTTATCGCTTAGTTGGCAAGGGAAAAGTGCATAACACATTGGAAGATTTACTTCACCATAGACCGCTCCCTGATGGACATTTGAAAGTATCGATTGATGTTGTATAGATCTGGATGCGTTGCTACCGGTACCTGACAATATTTTAGAGACAACATTGCTACGAGATGCAATAGGATCATTTGTTGCATGGCCGTCGAACCTCATTTTCATAGATGATGAGGTATGTTGAAAACCATTATGAATCTTTTAGTATTCAAGTTTCAATTCTGAACCATTACGTACATTTTTATTACATGTTAATTTCAGACTCCTACAAAACCCGCATCTAAGGATAAAGAGATTTTGCGGCACAGCGAGTCTATTGCATCACAAAAAGAGGTACATTTAAAGTGTTAATTATATGATCCAAATTCAAAAACTGCATGATTTTATAATTTACCTAAGTTGTATGATTTTGAGGTACCTGCTCAACGGTCACAACAAGTGAGCCATAAATTTAGTAGCGTACCCAACAAGAAAAATGATCTTCCAAGAACCGGGGCAAGAAAACCTTTTGTACCTCGATTCTGGATGTGTCTTGAAACACTTGTGGGAACATCAGATTTGATGAATGGTGTTATTCGTCAAATGGATATGGAGGAAGGTATATTTGGTTTTTTCTTAATTCGAAACAATTGCAAAAGAGGAAATGGAACAAATTTTACAGCATACAGAATTAGGCATCGGTGTTGTACACTCATACATCTGGTAATGCGATCAATCTATCATTTAATTAGTCGAACAATTTATTTACACATTTCAATGAAAATAGTCTAATGTTTATTATTTTTTTTATTTAAGGTTCTTGTATGAAAAATTGATGCACGTGAATCAATTGTCAAACAGATTTCATTTCGTGTCTGCCTCCAGTGTCAATGGAGCGTCAATTGTTCAGGATCCAGATTCAGTAAGAAATTACTTAGTTGAGAGATTCATGGCCAGCAGTATAGAAAGCTTGTATCTTTTACCGTATAATACGATTCCTGTGGGGTTAGTACTTCATTATAAGTTCATTCTAATCTTTGTATCTTTTGTGTTGAATATTTTCATCTAAACTTTTGTTTTAATTTATAGACATCACTGGTTGTTGGTTGACATTGATCCTTTCAAAGAAGTGGTGTATTATCTGAATTCGGTAGATGGTGAATGGACAAATTATCCAAATATGAATTTAATGATTGATACGTAAGTGAGATTGTTCTAAATATTTGTGTGTATTTGTATATTTAATTATTTTTGTGAGATTTTTCTAAATATATGTTTTTATTTTGTTAGATCAATACAAGTATTCTGCTCTCAAAGAGAAGCTCGAGTATCACGGTCTAGATCAAGCAACATTACATGGATCAAAATGGAGGTACATTAATTTTCACAATTTTGCTTATAATAGTGCTGCTACTTGATAAAACAAGACAACTATACATTCTTATTTGTTTTTCTATATAGTGTGCTCAACAGCGTAATAGTATAGATTGCGGATACTTTGTAGGGTCGTTGAAATAAAGGGTCGTTGAAATTCAATTTACATGTTTGCTACTAAGTAGGAGGAAGATGCACTATAATAAGGACAAATTTTGAGTACTATAAATTTGTCCTTTTTTGGCGTAGTGAAGTAACTAAAAAAATGTTATATTAATATTTAATATTAAATAACGCATGGATATATATTTTTTGGACGTCCCCTCAACCTAAGCGGATCCCAGTATGATATAAACGGTCGCGTCTTTGCCTCGCCCCTTGTCTCACTCCTCTCTGTTGATTTTCCTGAGGTGTTTGTGGTCTATTCTGACTCGCTTGATTATGAGGTGGTTGATGTGATGGTCCTGGTACATCAGGATCATACATTTCATCGATCATTTCGCCCGACTGTGTTGTGCTTCTAAAGAGATCGGTGCCCATGTTATTGAAGTTTGGTCTTGTTGGTTGGGATATGTGTGGGTGGGGTGGTTGATAGTATTGGGATGTTGAATCGTGATGGAAACGAAGCAACAGTTATTGTGGTGTATGAAATTCATATGATGGTTGGATACTTTGATGGTGTGATGTTTGACTATATGTAGGTTGGGTGGTATGGTAGGAAGGAGATGTATCATATGTATCTTGGGTGTTGTGGTAGGATGAGGATGGTGCATATTATTGGTGGTGGGTCAGGTCATGCTCTTGGTATTGTGTTTGTGTGTGTGGCATGAATTGATGACGGGTTTGGTTAAGTGAGGTGGTGTATGGTTGTTGGGTTTGAGTGGGTTGACATTGTGGTTGGGTTTGGTAGTGTTGAGGGGTTGGTTGTTGGATTTGGTATTGTTGAGGGGTTGGTTTTTGGGGTTGGTATTGTTGAGGGGTTGGTTGTTGGGGTTGTTGTTGGGCGTATGTTGCAGCTCTTTGGCGTGGGTCGATCAAATATCTCTCTTGAGACAGAAACAAATTTGTTGAAACTGATGTGTACCATCTCAAATATTGGAGCATCGGTTTTAAGTCATCTTGTAAGATCGGCTCCCTTAGGACCAATTCACGTCTATGCATCCATTGACAACATTGATTTTTAGCGAAGTCTCTCAAATCATTGGTCGTCAGCTCTGAGTAGATGCCATTGGCCCAAACATGTTGGGGGGTCAGGGATACCCTATTGCATGTTGAATTGTAGCTTCACACGATCACTGTGGTGTATCTCCACAGTAGTGAATCTGATAAGTGTTGTTTTTTCAGTTCAGACTTCAGCATCCGGAGGGTTAATCTCATGGTCGAGATCCTTATACGGCCTCCATACAAACTGTAGAGGAAAAAAAGTTATATAAAATATTAAACTTAATTAACCTATTGAATGTGTTGTATAAAATATGTAAGTTTAATACCTCTTCGGGTCCAACATGATCAATAAGATTTTGGTAAACTACTATTGCGTTTCTAGGAGATTTGTTGTAATTCATCCCAGGAACAGACCACCTACATAGAAAAATGGGTAATAAATTAATACACTGCATGTCTCGGTATATAATATGTAAAATTGATGGTTTTGTAATCTTACTTTGTATCAAAGGGGAAGACGAATGGCCTTGTGTTGCAGGGGGGGCGAGTGTCGGTATTCTCGACCAGCACCATGTCTGGAGCAAAAAGGCGCAAGAATAGAAAGAACGGCTACCGTTCGATGCATTTTTACACAAGGAACTATACAGATGGGCCAAAACAGCAGAACCCCAACTATATGTGTTTATTTTATCAAATTGTCTTAACAAGGGTAAATACATGATATTAATAGTATTACCCATTGTTTCAGGAAATAAAAAATGGCCAAATAATATTATTATGTAACACCGAGCTTTCACAATTTTTTCTTGCTCGATTGAGTTTTCAATTATTACGAGACTACTATGATATTCTCTAAGAAGACGGAGATTAATACCTTGGCCTCTAGACCATTGTTCAAATAAAGATACTCCCAAAAGTTCCTCGCATATGGCATTGTCTTGGTTGACTCGGCCATTGACAGCCTTACCATTGATCGGTAGACCGAATAACATGTACACGTCCTCTAGTGTGACTGTACATTCACCATATGAAAGATCAAAGGTGTGAGTTTCAGGTCTTCATCTCTCCACTAATGCGAGAATAATTTTATAGTCAACATGGTAATTGACTATGTTGAGTAACTGACCAAAATCGGCATGTCGTAAGTACGGTTCAATTTGAACGTCGTAAGGGACATACTCATGGACACGGTAACGAAATCTTTTAACATCTTATTAAAAACATGAATTACGTATAAGAAATACAATATTTACATATAACAATCATAAGAATGAAGGGAAAAAATTTGTCGGCAAAAAATAGGTATTGAGGAAAATACACTTACAAAGGTTTCAATGTTGTTCCGAGTTCCTCTATGTTGATCATCCATGGTCAAGACAGATATTTTTCTTGATTACTCTTGTGTTGTTATTGATACTTCAAGAAAGAAATAGTGTGTGAGTTATGATTGTGATGAACATATATGGTGAATGTTACATGTATTTATAGGAAAATCTTGAAGAACATTTTGCCTGCAAGAGATACACATAGGCGCCACACTAGGTGGCGCATGCTCTTCCTTAATACATATAGGCGCCACACTAGGTGGCACATGCTCTCTATGATGCACATAGGCATCATTCAACATGGCTTGTTGCTTTTTGCATGCATGCAAACCTGCAGCGTGGCAGGGATCAGATGGCATGCATGCAATTTTGTTGTATAATGACAAGCCATCCTAGGTGGCGCATGCATGCAAAAATAGGAGGATAAGCCACCCTAGGTGGCGCATGCATGCAAAAGTAGGAGGATAAGCCATCCTAGGTGGCGCATGCATGCAGAATATAGGAGGATAAGCCACCCTAGGTGGTGCATGCATGCAGAATATAGGAGGATAAGCCACCCTAGGTGGCGCATGCATGCAGAATATAGAGTACATCCCATATTTTCATCAGTTTATTTAATCGTCTGTGTAGGGTGCATTATTAGTATACATCCATAACTCACAAAAAATATACCTCAACAACATGGATCATTCACAAAATTACATTATTGTTGTGCATATTAACGGTGAGACGTTCAACTGCGATAGCTTAGGTTTTAATTTCCGTAATACTGATTTTATCCGCTTTCGGATAAACAAGAAATCAAGTTTTGCAAGCTTCAAAGATAGACTAGAAGCCAAATTGCAGTGTGGTCCAGTTTACCAAATTCTTTACAAGTCCCCATTTCTATTTGGCAACAACCAAGTCAGATTTTATCAACTTAAGGTGCGCGACGATGATGATGTTCGAAACATGTTTCGAACTCATGAACAATCCGAGTTCGATGAGATTGAGCTGTATGTTTTATTACAGCAACCAAATCAATCTCATGTGGTATATCCTTATCAAGACTTTGAAGAAGAGGATGAACCTGACGAGGATAACCATCCTGAAGTCGATGTTATTGACCAAGAAGAAGAAGATGATAAGGCAATGATTAATTTTATGGTCAATGATGGCGTTGCGGATCAAGAGCACGAACTTGTACCTGCAAGTCATACGTACGACCCTCTGTTTCACATGACGAACTTGAACTTGGGGGAAGATGAACTTGCCTCAGATATCTTTCACAATCCTTATATGCAGATCGAAGGGGCCTTGAAAGTTGGAGACATATTTTGAACAAAAGAAGAGTGGCTTAGAGCTATAAAAAAATACCACATGGAAATTTTAGTTGACTTCACGGTAGATAAAAATAATTCAGGGAGGTACGTTATTTTATGTCATAAAAAACCAATTTTCCATTTTCAGTTAACTGCATCTTACATAAAGAGAAGTGATTCATGGGAAATAGGTACCATTGATCCACTCCACACTTGCATCACCACCGTTCTGATATAGGATCATTGCAAACTTAGTTCTCAACTAATATGTCAATAAATATTGCCTCTTATTAGCAAGGATCTATCATTAAAGGTGAGTACAATTATTTCTCATATCACTACAATATTCCATTATACTCCCTTTTACAAGAAGGCATGGATCGGGAGGACTAAGGCAATTGAACTTGTGTACAGTAATTGGAAGGAATCGTACAAAGAACTTCCAAGATTTTTGGTGGCACTAAAATATTATGCTCCAGGAACTGTTATAATTTTGGATAAAATCCAGGCATTTACCCCAGACAAAACTCGTGTTAGTGGAAATGGAATATTTCATCAATTATTCTGGGGCATTTGACCCATGCATCAAGGGTTTTGCATTTTGCAAACCTATTATACAAATTGGTGGAAATCGGTTATATGGGAAGTATAAAGGAACATTACTCATGGCAGTGGCACAAGATGGGAACAGTAATGTTTTTTCGATTGCCTTCGCTCTAGTTGAAAGTGATACAGGTGGTATGTGGAATTTCTTTCTGAATAATCTTTGATTACACGTTGCTCCTTAACCCAACTGTTTTTTGATTTCAGACAGGCATCCATCGATTGTGAGTGCATACAATAACCCTGATAACGGTTGGTAGGATCCCCCTTCGACACATGTCTATTTCATTAGACATATCACACAAAACTTCATGCTCCATATCAAAGACAAGACACTTATAAAGAAAGTTATTAATGCAGGGCATGCCTTAACAGAGTCGTTATTCTGACACTATCGCGAAGAAATCTGATTGGCAAACTCAGAAGCATTAAGGTGGATCGATAACATTCCAGTAGAGAAATGGACTAGGGCATTTAACAATAGTCAACGATGGGACCACATGACAACAAATTTAGTGGAATAATTGAACTATATATTCAAAGGCATCTGAAACCTACCAATTACTTCTTTGGTTAAAGAAACATATTTCAGGATGGGGTCATTGTTTGACACAAGAAGTTCAAAATGGAGGGCAGTGTTACAATCAGGGCATTTGTTCAGTGAATGCACGATGAAAACATTTAACGAGGAGGCTGTGAAAGAAAACACCCATAGTGTCACCGTGTTTGACCATATTAAAGGTTGGTTCAGTGTACAAGAGACAATGGATCATAATGAGGGGAGGCCAAGGGTATATTATCGAGTAGAACTAGATAGAGGTTGGTGTGATTGCAGAAATTTTCAAGCATTTTGTATACCTTACTCTCATGTCATAGCGGCATGTTTGCATGTTCACTTGGACCCAATACAACATATATCCCTCGTATACACGGTAAAGAGCATTTTAAGTGTGTACATCAATACCTTCTCTGTGTTGGCAATGGAGGATTATTGGCATGCTTATCAAGGGGACATTGTTTGGCACAATGAAAAAATGCAACGGGAGAAAAAGGGGCGCCCGAAAAGCACTCGTATTAGAACTGAAATGGATACGGCCAACGAAATAATAAGATTATGCAGTATATGTTGTCTTCCCGAACACAATCGGAAAAATTATCTGAATATTGGGTCTAGCTTTGCAACCTAACTTTTTTATAGTAAACTTTCTGGAGTGTTTAATTTGTTGTATGTAACATATTTCAATTTAAATTTGAGTTATCATTTTGTGTTCAATTTATCATTCGATTACAACAACTTTCACATAATGACACAAAAAATTACAACACCACATACTCAGGACAACAATACAACAACATGATAAACAGACAAAATAACTAAACAAATCATAATATCTAAGAGATAAAAATCATCAACACAATATCGTCTGGTCCAAGCATCATCATCATGACATTAGCGTCGCATCTCATCTTTTTCCATGATCGGCTTACTCCATTTTCGTTCCTCACTGTGATGTGCCTTTCTATTTTTCTGATTTGTTCACCTTCAGGAATGTCTCCTTCCAACCAGCGAATCAAGTGCCTCTGAAAATGCTCGAACACCTGCGTGTTCTAGAGTTTGATCTTCATCGGAGGCTTTGTCGCCAAAAAAATAACATGTGCATCTCTTTTGCTCAGTGAAAACTTTGACAAGGGAGTTGAAGACATTTTCTAAGAGTTATGTAACAAATGGTGTGGAAAAATGAAGAGGATGGGTGGTTACATTTATAGAAAATGCAATAACACTGTCAAATCAAGGAGGGTGGCGCCTCCTCTCTAAAAACACATGCATACGCCACACTGCATGGCTTTACAGAGGAAGACAAGTCATGCAGTGTGACGCCTCCTCTTAAAAATGCATTCATGCGCCACACAGAGTGGCTACTCCTCTGTATGACGAAATTATTTTGTTTAAAAAGTGGTCATTTTAATAAAAAATTTGAAAAAATGGTTATTTAAGAAAAATTTTTAAAAAAAGTGATTATTTAAACAAAAAATTCTTTAAACAATAATCACAAGTCATTTATTTGGTTTCACATGATAGCATGAAAGTTTGTTATTTAAAAATTAAAGAAATATATATTAAAATGATGGATATAAAAAGTTTGTTTTTAATAAATACTTTTTATATTTGCTGATAATTAATAGATTATTATATGGAGAAGGTGAAATGGAGAGAAAAATCTCAATTATCAAATGAGTTTTTACATGATAAATATGTACAATACTTACCATCTTACTTTTACTACAAGAAACCTAGTTCAAAATAGAATTAGTGACCCTATATATATAGAATCATAACTATAAACTCTTAGAGCATCTCTAATGGAGAAAACTTATTTTAGTTGTTTGAGTTATTTTTGTGTGGGACTAAATTGTCACATTATATTTAAATAACATCGAAGCAATCTAAACTAATTTTATTTCAATGGTTATTTCAATAAACAATTTATAGTTTACTCAGTCAATTCATATTTAGCCCTACCAATTATCAAAATTAATATTATTTAATAATAAGCAACGTAGTTTTTAAATTACTTAAACAAGCAATTGAAAAATAAACAACAAACTCCACATAGATATGCTCCAATGGTAGAAAAATTAAGTTTCGGAACTTATATGTCCATGTAGATAATAAGAAACTCCCATTGAAGATGATCTTAGAAATAAATAAAAAGTTAGGAAAGATAGTGGAAAGTGGAAACATGCATTTATTTTATTTTTATGCTTTCTATAGTTTGAAATGAATTTAAATTTTAGTTACTAGTTTAATTAAAATCAGAGGTACATCTAAAGTCAAAGGTATTGTCAGATACATTTTGAACATCTTGTTAAAGCAATCAATTCTCCATCAAAAGTTGGGTGTGTTGTCGAAGATGCTTTTTATGTCTGACTACAACAAATAATTCTCCATCAAAGAACAGGGGTGTTGTCGGAGACGTTTTTTACTTTCGGCTACAAGAATTAATTCCCCACATGAAATTATGGCCCACCTCGTATAGAAGCTAGTCACTCCAACTTTTGTATGGGACAGTCACGCTTCTACCTCTGAACCGTGTTTTCATCTGGTGGAGGGAATGGAACTAATTTTTGGTTGGGAATGGCCCAAGTGAAGTACAACTGAATTAGAGGGAAGACCTCGTAAGTTCGAAAAGATCTAGAGTTATGCACTCAGGATCCAACAAATGTGCCTCAAACAGGTAAAAAAGAATTTCGTTCTAAAAATAACAAGTATATATAGAAATATGCTTCCATTATAAGATACTCTACACACACACAAAAAAAGAGAAGAAAGGTCTACAGGACTACTTCCGCAGAGAAATAATCTCTCCATCTTTGAGCATTTGATCCGGTCGGATTTACTGCCTCGAGACAATCAAAGAATGGTGAAAATGATCCACTTGTTGCAAAGAATTATCAAGAAATTGTGAAACTTTCTCAAGGGTAGTGCTCGTATTTTTAGCTGGCTACTGAGTTAGAGAAACTCCCCTAGGTAGATGATAAATTTCCCTTGAATAGAAGTTAGAGTCGGGTTCTTCTTTGTGGCAATATTCACCATATGAGTTATGAGTCACCTGGTCAGAGAGAGAACCATGGAGATTCAAAGGAAGCAAAGGTTTCCTCACACCCATAAGAGAGGTAAGAGCCTTCTTTATTTCCTAGATGTGTTTATCCCATTAAAGCCTCACATCAAAAACGCTCTCCTTTGTTTGTTTCTTATCAGCATGGTTCTAGTTGAGCCAAAGGGCTTCCCAATGGCCAGCTCGACCAAGTGCATGTTAGCTAGCAATTTTTGAATAAAGAAGAGGATTATAAGTCAAAGGTTACCATCAAATAAGTATCATTGTTGATGCCACTAAAATCTGGATAAGAGATGTCGACACAGGTTGTTTAGAAAGACTCAGAGACTTAGCCAAAATTAGATGATGAGGTTTGAGTATGTCGACCACGGTCAAAAGCAGAAGTAGTTAACATAGAAGTGGTTACTATTGAAGGTTGTCAACATAACATGAAAGGTTTTGAAGCCAGTTTCACACGAACTCAGAACATGGTAGTTTAGTAACGGTCAAAAGTTTACTTCGCTTATCTATTTAAGCAAGTTTTTAGATTCATTTTAGAGGTCGCATTTTACTACATTCAAAGAATTACTCAAAGTATATGCATTATAGAGAGAAATGAGTTCAAGTTTGAAATGTATGCATGTTTCCACATTTAATTTAATGTAATCTACATTGTTAATTTCTTTAAAAGCCTTGTTTTGTTCTTTTATTCTTAATTGTTGTCTTTTATTCAATGCATTTACGATTCGGTTCAACCCAGTCCAAACACTAAAGTCATACCAAACTTAACACTAAGTCTAGGACTCTTGTAGTCAGTCCTGCAAGTAACCTTTAATTAAGAGACTAGAGATTGTTTGCCCGAAACCCCAATAAACAATGCCAAAGTAGTAAAAGCGCAGCAGGTACACCAAGATAGAGTATCCAGTTATTTCTTCAAATTAGACCTGGACAAATTGGCAATAAGAGCAGTCTTCATCCAAAGGAAGGGTTCTACGATCTTCAGCAGAACGAGAGTTAGACCCCGTCAGTGATGGACATGCATTCAAACCTGGGATACTCGAGAAAGTCATTAAGGCCTCCAAAACTACATCACTTTCGAGTTGTTGTACTCCCCACCTAATAAGTGAGAGTTGTATTTCATCCTTCATATGATCTGCATACAATTATTAGTAAAGGAAATACATCTAGAGCATGGGGATTAAAAACAAAAAGCTCGAAGGTTCCAGAACTTACACCAAAGATAGTTTTCCTATCTTCTAGGGAATGTTCCTCTATCAGCAACTAAACATCAATAAGGTGATGCAAATGTTTCTTTTCAGCCTCCTTCATGGTGGTTGTGGGTGCAACTTCACTATTAGATGTTTTTCATGATGTCAAAACTCAGAAAGCTATCATTTCATTATGGTGGGTGGTATCATTATATCTTGTGGCACTCCCTTACATTATAGGTCTTAGTAATCATTTAAAATAACTTTAAAAGTGGTATCAATCATGACAATTTTGTTTTTGCATAAAATCAACACTTATGTGTCGACCTGAAATTTATATGAGTCGACATATAAATTATGCATTTCTACATTTTATTAAATGCTTCAGTATGTGTCGACACATACGATTTTCAGGTCGACTCATACGACCTATGCACCGACACTTGGGATTTTTGATTCAGCACACTGACTGCGTTATTAAAGTTTTTAGCCACTGTTTTGCATGTGTCAACACATAAACTTTTCAGGTCGACACATACTATTTTGTGGGTCATTTTTTCATTTCAAAACTACCCTCTTTTACCTAAAAAGAGTCCAACTATAAATATATCATTCATGCATATTTCCAACTCTTTGAGAACCATAAAAATTAGCCTATTTCTCTCATCATCTTTAACCTTCAATCTATGCATACACACTACATTATATTGTAGCGATATTCCGTTGGGGTGTCATCTAGACGATGATTCCTAGTGTCCAATTGTGTATTAGGTTGAGTTTTGTAGGGGTTTTCATCCAAGCAAAAACATTGAGTTTGTCCTCCAAGATCATTGGTTGATTTGGCAGTTTTCGTGCAAGATTGTTCGAGAAGGAATCGTCCATGTGAATCACCTTGGAGTGTTTGAAATCTTTTCAAGGAAGTAGCAAGTATTGGAAGATAGAATCGAAGATATTGTGCGGATAGAGCGCAATCAGATTTACTCGAGTGAAATCCCTTGGAGTATTTAAAATCTTTGCAAGGATCCTTGGAATTTTTGAAATCTTTGCAAGGAAGTAGCTTAAGCGGAAAATAGATTACATCTATCAGTCTTGGTCTCATTGAAGATCAAAAGAAGAGAAGGGGTTGAATCAATATTAAACGATTATGGTTTATAGTATTACTATTGAACACTTCTCTTGTAACCATACTTTCGCAAAGTAAGAATTATCCTAATTCCATTTGAATTAGGCGCACACGTACCCACATGTAAGGACGAAATTGGGGAACTGTGTAGACAAATCCTTGTATCTCTTTTCTTTTATGGCTTTACTTGCTTTAATTTTCATACATCAATTTGTCAAATAGCATTGAGTAATTTATCGATGCGTAGGAATTTTCCGAGATTAATTTTGTTTTAAATTGTGTGTTGAGTTGCTTATAATCACTTTTGATTATAAGTGCTTTTTCATATCAACACAACACAAAGGAAAATTCTGAAACTTTGAGTGCATGCCAAGTGTTTGATAAATTATTTAGCTAGTTTAACTCAAAGGAAAATTGCAATGTTCTATCTCTTATTTTCATTCACTTAATATGCAATTTGTTGAATGTGTTGTTTGATCGATTGATTCATATAGAATTTATATTTGATTATTAAAGTTTAAATTTCCTTGTTGATTAGTGTCGTTGTGAAAAATCGAGGAGAACAAGCTATTGAGTAAACTTGACTCACAAAGAATTAAGAAGTCACCATCGAACTTTATTGTTTCCAAGGAAAAGGGAAAAGATTGAAACTCTATTGTTTTAACATGCAGTGCAAGGATTAAAGACTAAAAGTAAAGCATAAGGAAGAGATCCAAGGTACGGAGATTGGTTATATAAAAAGAAGGTATTAGCACCTTATGTACCTACAGTACTCTATAGGAACCACTTATAACATCTATTTTTGATTTAAAAATTGTTTGTTTACTAAATGAGTATGGATATGGGAAAAGAAGTATGTTTTATTGATTTTTTTTAAAAAGACATAGTCTTATACCTACGTACCAATTAAGGATCAAAACCTCGTAGTTCATGGTAAAAATAATAAAAGGTTTGTTGTGGTTGATTTTAGGAGAAAAATATATTTAATCATCTTTAAGAGAGAAAGCTCCACTAACACCACCACAAGTATGAGAAGATGGATCTTGAATAATCATGAAGGAAGGGCTACTAACTTGGATATAAAGATCAACAAGTTGCCAACTAACGTCTTCATGTGGAAAGAATCACATTTACTTCAACAATTACTATGGGGATAGGAGAATCATATCTCTTATATAAAGAGGATTTATATCTATTATCTTTGAGAAAAGTTTTAAATTAAAAAGTCAAGAGGAAAAAAGATTTGGGTGAGGTTAAGTCACTTTTAGTCTTTTGAAAATGTTTTTTTGATATCTTTAAGTATATTAAAGTATTTGATGAAAAAGAAAGTTTGAAAATGCAATGACACAAAGTCAAAGTTTTTATATAAAGGTGGTGAAAGTTTTAAAATGAGTTTTTATGTTTTAATGGTTCCTTTAGAGCATATGAGAACACATAGGGTGATTATTCACAGAGGTTTTTATACAAAGGGGAATGCATGTGCTTATGACTATAAAGTCAAAAATACTATCTTTTTCCTTAGATTTTTGGGGCAAAAGTATAACAAAGATATTTAAATGATTGACATGATAGAAAAAACACATATCACAAGTACTAAACACAAAGGGAAAGGTTAGCATGTTTATTAAAATAATAGTTGTGACAAAAGAAGTCATGGATCAAGAATTAGGGTTTTGAACATGTTATGATTTATCAAGAAAAGTTAAATTCTAAACCTAATTAAAAAAATAAGTTTTCATGGTACAAATATACACAAAGGTTATGTTATCAAGCAACATTTATTAGAGACATGGTATGGTTATTTATCATGGGTTTATTCAAGAAAAACCAAAGAAGAGTATTTAAAAACAACTAAAAAAGACTTGTTTTGAATTAAATGAAAAAGGGTTAAATAAATAATAATTTTTGGTATTTTTCTTATATTCATAAAAAGGATAGATTAATAAATAGTATGCAAAAAAATCAGCCCAAAAAGAAATGTTTTGATAGGTTAAAAAAATGTTGAAGTTTGATAAAAAAAACTAAAGAAAATAGTGTTAAAAGAGGTTTTGGTGGTCAAAGGGGTTGAACCCATGCCCTTAGTGGCACATGTTAAAACACTAACCATAAGGCCCAACACCAAGTGATGTCAAACAATGGCCTTAGTTAAAACTATTTGAAAAGCGCTTCAGAAATCACAACACAGAAAAAATATGGAAAAATGCAAAAGGGGGTTCACATTAGTTCAAACCCACACCCTTGAGATTACAGGTGACACAAGTACGCACTTGCTTGTCACTGGGGTGGTTGTTTCTTCCAGTTATAAAACATATTCTATTAAATATAAAATAAACTCTTTTAAAAAAATTGGATTTTTCTCTTCTTCTTCTTCCTTGCGTTTATCATTACTTAACTATAACAAAATGTCAAAAAAACATAACTTTCTTATTTCTCAACCAAATTCAAAATTTTAAACACCAAACATGCTTAGAATTTCAACACGGATTTAATGGTATAATTTTCAAAACTTATAACTCAAAGATGAACACGAATTTTATCAATCCCAATTTAAACCTAAAAAATTGCAACGCTTTGATTCTCAACATACATGCAATATAAATGAAATCTAACTACATGGTTAGCTTGAGGGAAATGATACCTACATTTTTAATTCAGAAATCAAACACAAATGATCATGTATGGAGATTTCGAAATTCAAGAAACCTTACCTATTGGAGAAAATTCCAATGCTCTCTTGAGCACTTCCAAATATGAAATAATGATTGAATAAGCTTCCTTAGACCTCCAGGAACCTATATCAATTTTTACTTTGTGCTGAAATTTGTAAAGTCGCCTTGGCCAAGTCAAGTTGCAATGGTGAAAAGTGAAAATGGTGTATGATGATGGAGTGTTTATAGAAGTTGTTCTTGGGTTTATACAACTTTTATGTGATGTGTATGAGGTATTAGGATGGTTAGTTTGCATAAAACTTGCAAGGGTGATGAGATTAGAAGAAATGGATATTTTATAGCTTTTATGGAGTTTTGAGCAATTCTTACTTTTGAGAGAGTTTAGAGGTGTTTTGATAGCTTTAAATTGGTGGTTTATAAGTTCAAGGATGGCCTCTTCTTATAGGGAAATCTCAAAGGTAATGAGAAGGATTGGTTCTTAAGTTATAAGGTTAAGGTTTTGGTTGAAATTCAAATATCAAGTTACATGAAGTTTCCATAGTTCCAATGAATAGTACAAGGAGTGGTTGGCATGGAGAGGTTGCTTTCCTTGATTCATGATGGAGTGTATTCAGAAAGAAGTAGAGGCATGGGCTCAAGACAAACTTTATACAAAAAAGCTTGTTTTATGATAATGGAAATGGTAACTTTCTTCCTTAAATGGAAAGTTTCTTGGACAAAGGCTCGTATATGTTGGGTAAAGGCTTGCAAGCTTGTGTACTGTTATTTCTCTTGTTTTAGGGTTGACATTAATTTTTGTAAAACAAATAATAGCAACAATAAGGTAAAATAAGATGTATAGACTTTCTAAGAAGAACAGGTACAGAAAGAAGTCTTATGGATGGTTGGAACATGTTGTGATGAGAATTTCTCATCATCTAGAATAACATGTCGTATAAGGAGTCTAATGAAGGAGCATTCGACATCATGCTAGAGTTGAAGTGGACAGTTAAATTCTGTTATGATTTAACTTATACAGAATACTCAGGGAATGTTATGTAACCCCATGTGGCGTTATTACATACAAGTCTTAGAGAATCAGTTAGAATATTCAAAAAATATTTTGTTTCTAAATATGGAGATTATTTAGGAAACAAATGATTGAAGGCCTTGCTTGGGGTAGAAGTTCCTGTTGATTTTTTTACAGCTAATGAAGTTGTGATTGAAGGCCCAAGTCCAGTTGGTAATAGGTTATAAAAAGAAGGATTTGTAACCTAGTTTGGCATGAGTTCAAGATGTAGAAGTCTAGGGCTTTGTCAAGGTGAATCACCCGGTTTGTGGGATGGTCACCATGTTCTCTTCGAAGTTTTAAAGTAAGAAGAGTATTGTTCTCACTTAGAAGTTATGAAGCAATGAGTTGAGTTGTGTTCTTAGTTAGGAGAAAAGTTCCAAATGGTGGAGTTTGGATTTGAGTCTTAGATAGGTTGTCATGGAAGTGTGTCTTCTTGTGTGTGCAGAATTGTAGGTATTAAGTCGTTGACACGGTTCCTGGGACTGGAGTTGTTAGACATTATTGAGGTGATTGGAAGTGGGATGGTGATTTCCCATATCTATGGAGGATCTAGGTATAAGTTGCATTGGGTAGGGATTAAGTGAGGGGTTGTAAACTTGGGATTATTTTAGCTTTGAATTAGTACTAATGATAGTGGATTTCCTTTCTGACTTGGTATGCCCTTAGAGTAGGTAGTTAGACCGAACTGGGTTAATAACCTATGTGTGTTGTTTACTTTTCAATATCCATTCTTAATGTTTATATGTCTTTCCTTCTGTTATGTAACAGACCAGATGTCTCAACATCTCCAAAGGACATCTGGGTCTGCTATACCAGAATTTTAATTGGTATCAGAGCAGACATCTTGTTCGTTTTTCTGGGTGAGATCCTAGGGAAGATACTTTCTGGTTGTAAGCAAGGAGTATACTGAAAAGTTGTATGAACTTAGAGATTTCATATTGTTTGAATGGTCCTTAGAAGTGGAGGGTGGATTGTTCATGACAGAGTGATTGGACCTGTCTGTTATCAGACATGTTGCTTTAGTGGAAGAATTGTTATATGTTTGAATTATTTTCAAACCTAACCTATTGCACCTGGAGAGTTGTGGTTCTGTAAAGGTTGATATGTGTATGAAGGGGGTTGAGGAGTTTTCTAGTTAGCTCCGTTGTGCATATATATAGATATATCTTATGGAAAACTCTCAATGGTGTGTTGAGGCTGCAACCCTATATTCTCTTTTGATGGTGGTGTAACTCAGGGTGTAGTGATACTTGAAGAGAAGTTCAACTTGCTTATAAAGTTTCCAATGATAGTTGAGTTTATTTCTTAAGTCCACTCATAAAGGAACTTGTATATGAGTTTGTTGAAAAGAGACCTAAAGAAAGATAAAGGCAATTTATTTTTGCTTCCATCCTGTGATACGGTGGGAGAGAACTGACTGTTTTTTGGAATGCTGGTTTGCGTTTTGCGTTTGTTTTTGCAAAATGTCGCGGTAAGCAAGAGTCGCCACCAACTTTATTTTATCCAACAAGGAAAGGAAAAAAGCATAGAAAAATTCTTTTTTCGAGATATTTCTCGGGTTCGGGGGGTAGATTATAGAAAGGGAAGGTGTTAGCACCCTTTCTATCAGTGGTTACCCACAGGCTCTTAGGTACTTGCTCATATTGTTTTCAAAATTTAGCTTTCTTTGTGATTGTGGGTTTGAAAAAGTTTTTGTTTGAAAACTTCGATTTAACTTTTGTTTCTGTCCTCAAGAGTATATGAAGTATTTTTGAAAACTTTGTTCAAAAAGTGTAAGTGTGAAGAGTTTTTGTTTTTTTTAAAATAGAAAGTACTTAAGAACCATCTACCTACTCGAAAAAGGAATCGTTCTATGCTAATGTCCTTTAGACAATGTTATCCTACTATTGATGAGTAGGTAGCACCGTCGTTGGAGTTTGAGGGTCAATTTGAATGAGGGACGTGCGGTCAATAAAGCATTGTTAGGACACTTTAGAAGTAACCCCAATGTCTTAGATCATTTGTTTTGAGGCAACAATATCCGAGGCAACCGTTGAAACAACCGGCTGAAAATCATCAAAACAATGAAGTCGCCATCGAATGTCTTTTATCCCACATGTAGGGAAAGGTAAACATCGAGGAAACCTGAAAAGGGTGAAATCAAGGTCGAACGACCAAGAGATAAGGGTAAGGGAGTCTGTTACGCGAGGGGAAGGTATTAGCAGCCCATACGCCCGTAATACTCTACGGTATCCACTCTTGTTATCTATCTTATGGTGTGTTTAATCTATGCTTACTGTTTATTATTTCTAAAGGGAGAATGCATGCAAAAGAAAGGGGAAAAGAATGTAGGGAAAATAAAAGTTATGCTCATTCGGGCCCTACCCCGATGCCTACGTATCCCTTTTAAGGAATCAGAGCAGCCGTAGTTCGGCTTATATGTTTTTGTTGGTTTGTATTTTTTATTGAACAGTATTAATTTCACCTTCTGCCGCAACTCGACCTTTAGAGACTTACGCGTCAGCACAGAAGTGAATTAACATGCTTTTCTAAAAAATTTTGAAGAAAACGTGCCTGGGCGCACAAAAGTTTGAATTTGTTTGTGTTTTAAATGAACGATATTAATTTCGCCTTCTGCCGCAACTCGACCTTTGGAGACTTATGCGTCAGCACAGAAGTGAATTAATATGCTCTTTTGAAAAGGTTTTGCAAGGAAGGCCCTAAGGCAAAAAGAGTTCGTATTGGTTGGTATTTTTGCTTGTAGACAATAGCTAGTTAATCTCAAGGGAGAGATTTTAGCCATGTCTCTACTTATTCGTGAAATGAGTCTTTGAGACTTGAACCACACCAAAGCTTAGAATAAGAGAACAATAAGGTCGAGAAGAGACCAGCTTATCGTCTCACATACTTTAACGAAGATATGATTCCCGTCAGTAAATTTTTAGTATTTTTGAAGTTTGTAAAGAAAAGAAATTTTTGTTTTAAATGCATATGCAAAGGGGGAAAGAAAGTCACATGAAGACTAGCCTATTTCTAAACCTAATTTTATCATGCGTTGGTGGTCATAAGATTCGGTTTCTCGAGGGAATTCTATCTAATATTAGCAAGCAGTAAAGAAATGCAATAAAGTGCGAAATGAGGTGCAAGGGTACCAAAGTGAGCAAGTCGTCAAGAGCAGACGAAAGCGCTGAAAAAGCAGGGAGTACGCGTCGAGCAAGCTTCACCAAGAAACAAACAGAGTCAGAAGCACTATCCAACTAAGATAAAGGCAAACGCATGTTGTGAATGTGGCACGTAATCAGAAATTCTGGTGCAAAATATCACAAAATATCATATGTATCAGGATAACATATAATACGATATGAATTTCTCAGGACGATGAGAAATAAGGCGTGTCGCATTGCAAGCGATCATAAGCCGTATGCTTCTATCACATAACTACCTGTTATGTTACAAGATCGAGAGCACAAAAAAAAGTACCTTGCACAATGAACAAACGCGTTAACAATAACATGGCGAAGCGATGTGAAAAGTATGGATAAAACCTAAAAGAAAAAAAAGTATTTTTTATTAGTTTTTACATGAGGAAAATTCTAAAAAAACTAAAGAATTAATTTCTATAAAAAAACTTCTATTATATTCTACAATTAAAAGAAAAATCATAGAGGAACTCAGGGGGTGAAAATTGAAACCAGGTGGTGTGATGAAGCAGGGCGCTAGGCCCATCAAATTAAGTCCAAGAGCTGTTTTTGTCAAGCCTCTAGCATGAAACCAAAAAAAAACAGTGGCATGGTCTTGGAAGAATGATGATTATTACAAGGGCTAGGGTGCTAAGCCCAATATCCAAAGTCCAAGAGCAATGCTTATTAGTAAAGAAAATTCCAGATTCCAGAAGAAAAACGGGCTTGGCAAGGAGGGGGTTTTGGTCCAACAACACATCATTCATCTTTCTTTATTACAAATTTCAACATCATTTTTATAGATGTTTTCTATTATCTCCTAACATGCTAACATACTGAATAAAAAAATTAAAATTAAAGGAAAATAAATAAATAGGAAGAGGGATTAGGGTTACATAATTCGTGGCTTTTCAACTTCTTTGTGAGATTATCCCTTCCTAACCGAGTAGCGGCGTTTCCAAATTCTCTCCATCTTATTCACTCCTTCGACACCGCGACACCGTGACTCCTTTGTATTCATGCGATTAGGTCTCCACCTTCTATCCTCCGTGGATTCATCACCACCTCAAATTGTTCCACATCTCAACAAAGAAATTCGAAATTCTCATCTTTAGAGATGGATTTAGATGTCAGATTGTAGCTTAATATCTTGATTATATCGTCTTCTACATGCTCACAAAGAGAAAGATAAAGAAATGAAGAATCGTGGCTTACCAACCAGTATACCATCAGCGATTCTTGAAACCGAGAGAAACATTGAGACCACCGAAAATCTTCAAGTATATTCGCTCCTTCATCCTTTTATACCTTATCTTCCAATTAAAATTTCTTCTGCGAACAATATGTGCTTCTGTGATGTTCTATGTCGTTGTGTGTTATGTTGAAACAATGGCACATTTTTGTTGTTGCAGAGGCTGAAGGATTGAATTGAGGATGATAGTCGTGTGAAATAGTTGACAAGGTTGCAGTAGAGGTGAAACAGAAGGCTGAGCAAAAGTTGTAGCGGTGATGAAGATTCTGTCAAAGTGAAGAGATGATGATGAAGATGGATGCGGTGTAAAGTTTTGCAGAGAGAAAATTGAAGGGAGTTTCAGAGAGGGTTGAAGGGAAATTCAAGGTGTATCTTTTTTCTGAGTAAGAATGAAGGATGAATCTAAAAGAGGTGAGCAATTTTGTTCTGAATTTTTCCTTTTCTGTTTTTTGTTCTCTCTTTTTGATTTTTTTTGCTTTTGCGATTTCTGAGTTTTCGTTGCGTTGATGTGTGATTCTGATACACGCAATCTGTTCTTATTCAGAGCGTTGTGTGATGTTATGTTGTTGATGAAGTAAAAGATTGAAGGGGCATTCCAGAGATGATGATTGTGCAGGGAGAATTTGAAGTTGCAGAGGAGAGTAAGAACTCCTGCCTTTTTCTTCTGTGTGAATCATGATTGTCTTTTCTTGGTGAATAAGAAAATTGTGGATCTGAGAGTCAATCCCCCTGTTATATAGATTTTCTGTAGAGTTAGTTAGAAGAGATGGGAGTTGGTTAGGTAGTTAGAAACTGTTAGGATGCAGTTAGAAAAGTTTGTTTGGAATTATGGATTTATGTTTGGCAGTTGTACTGTTTACAGGTTGTTAGGATCCCTCGGGTGATGTTAATTAGGAAGTTAGAAGTTAGTTAGAGTTTGTTAGGAGTTTGTTAGGAGTTTGTTAGGAAGTCAACTGTTAGGGAGGTTGGGTATTCTGTTTGGTTTTCTATTTGACTGTTGGTTAAAAAAAATTTAGTTCGGGTCGGCTATCTCTACTAAGCAGTCAGGAAGTTATAAGTAAATTGGTTTTGAATTTTTGTTTTGTGATTTTGAAGTTTTTCTATGATTTGTGAATTTTGATTGCGAATGAAATTGAAGGTTGAGATGTTGCAAGTCACTATATCCGGAAATATCAAGTGAACCTATAGGTAGAATATCCAGTGCTCTTACATCATCTAGGAATTTATGGATGAAGAATAAAGATTTTCAATGCTTCAGGTAAAAGCTCTAGAAAATTATATACTTGTTTTAAAATCCCATTGTAGTTGTCCTCTGCTTTACTCTGCCTCTCCAAATTTTCCTGTTACTTTCAGGCCAAAGAAGAAGTGCATTAGAAAGATGCATCTCACTGTCAACGGTCAAATGAGGGTGTTTTACTGAAGGTAACAGCAAATTATATGGAATTTTTCCAAACAAGTTGTACTATTTTTTGGACTGGAATTTAGTTGCAGAATCGGTTAGGCGGTTAGAAGGTAGTTTATGATAATTGGTGAGGGTTGATTAGAAAACAGTTGGTAGGTTACTTAGAATGGTTAGTTATATGTTAGGATGATTAGGAAGTCAGTTTTGGGAAATTTTGTTTGCTGTTGTTTTTTCTGGTAGGGCTGAACTGATATATACTTTTGGTTTTTTTTCTGAGTTGGTTTTGAAAAAATTCTCGCAGGTTGCAGGTTTGTGCGATTTTGTTTTGGTACGTGCATACTAGCTAACATTTGGGCATTAAGGCATAATGCACTTGAAGCATGGTTTGTATCAAGTCAAAAAGGGGAGAGATAACATGAAAGGTATGGATGTGGTGTGAGGAATTTAGGCACGGTTCAAAACATGTCATGAAGCCCATGGTAAAAGATGAAGACAAAAGATTAAGCTTAGGATACATTTTCTTGTAACTGATTAAATGCCTCTTTTTGTAAAAGTTTCTTTGGACCTTTGTAACTTTTTGTAATCTTGAAATGGCATGTACTGTAACATGAGTGAATGAAAGACGCTCGAATGATTGAACTTGAGTAATTTGAATAATTTGAATGACCATGGATGGGAATAGTTCCGACTTGTAATAGAATTTTGATTTCTTTTGTAAATTTTTAGCCTTTCTTCCTTGTAGACGGTAGTAATTGTGTGATTTGTGTATTGAGAATTTATACCGCGCCTTCTTATAGTTTGTAGAAAATTTAAGCCTTTTGTATATTTTGAGAATTATGTAGTCAAAGCAGAAGCTTGAATGAGATGTAACTGGTAGAACTTGAATACGCTGAAACTTGCTACAATTCAAAATTCCATGTCTATTATTTATGAGCTTTTTGCAAGATGGATCCTCTTGAATTATGCCATTTCTAAACATTCTTTAAGTTTCTTAGCTTTTGGTAAATGGAGGCCTTGATCACTTTTTAGTCAAATTAAGGAATTCTACCCATCCGACCTCAAATTTAATCCATGGTACTCCATGATGAGTGTCTTATGTGTTTCATAAGAACTTGAATCAAAATTTCCCTTGTATGCCATATTCCTATAAGAACTTTGGTTCAAACAAACTTGCACACCATGCTTTGGATCTTAAAACTCAAATTTCGATGTTTGAACTTCCAATTCTAAACACCTCGCACCTCAAACTCGCATGAATGGAGACCCTTGACTTTTAACCTTGAATGATGACGGATATTTGTAAAAAATGATGATGGTTTGTACTTGGAATTTGAAACTTTGATGACTGAGATGTCTTTTGTAACTTCGGTGTAATGACTTGAATTTGTAATGAACAAAACTTTATAACTTCTTGCATGACAAATTTCCAATTATTCAAAAAATTTCTCTCATTCAGTTTGAGCTTGAATGGATACTTGAGTAAACTTGAGACAAACATGATAAACACTCGAATGTTATTTAAATGAATCTTTTTATCTTTTACCTTGGGATGAACAATGATGTGGAATAATCTTGAAAATAACAACTTGAATCATGAAGAGATTTACTTGATACCATGTACTTTAATCTCAACTTATATTCATGTGCCATCTTCCTCCGCAAGAATTTATGAAATAAACCTTCGGGCACGCTATTTCTTTTTTTATCAAGTTGAACCTTAATCCATGTTTGAAACCAAAGTTCTGGCACAAATATCTGAATAATAGCTTGTATCAATTATTCGTAATGCCTTGACCGTCAAGCAACCAAACTTACCGTACAAAATATCTTAAATCATGACGTACCCAATCCTAATTGATTAACTTATGGATAGATAAACTCAATGCAATAATGACATAGTCAACAACCTGTAATGCAAGCATCAGATGCATCCTGGATTGATAACAGATCTTGATCCTTTAGAGAAATCTTAATACACCTCTAGTATTGACAAAACCTTGACCAAATGATAAGCACAATGATAGAATGAGGTGTTTTGAATCATGTACGCGAGAACACAACCTTACGTTATTGACAGGAATACCCTGCAACATATTGTTCAGCAGAAGATAATAGCCTTGTAGCTTGATGGAGAAGAAATTCAAGCTGAACATTGAAACAAAACCCTAATTCCAAGACCTTGTACACCGAGAAGATCTTGGAGAATCAAACTTATTCAACACATACACCTCAAATCGGCTGTAAACCCTAGATCCCTAACTGCTGATCTTCTGAACCTCAGGCGATCTATTTTATGAAAAAAGTGTGCTATGCACATGACCCATTGGAATGATGCGGATGAATGCAAAAAGTCTAAACCATAAAAGTGCAATTAGGAGGGCAAATTTTAGGGTGCAACAGCTGCCCCTATTTAATCGCCTTCAACCTGAAGGTGAGATTGGCGTCAACCTTTCGAACTTTCAGGGTGGAGGAAGATTAAATACTAAAAGAACCCGAAAATTTACGCTCCGAAGCCAGTCAGGTATTATTATATCTTTGGTTTTCTGTACTTTCTATATTTATTTATTTATTTTTTAGGTAAAAAGGATTATCAGGGTTAGATGTATGTTTAACCAGAGTTTGACACACCGAAGGATAACTTGGTTATCGAGGAACTCTTGTTGGGATTTAGTAACAAACACCTGTAAGAAAGATATCAAAAGGTATATGCCTGAAGTTTGTAGCAGACATACGAAAAAAGGTATCAGAGACACATATCCGGGGTTGGTAGAGGATATACAAGAAAGAGACATCAAAATTACATATCTGTGGTCAGTATCGGACACGTAAGAAAGAGATAGAAAAGATACATATCTGTGGTCGGTATCGGATACGTAAGAAAGAGATAAAAAAGATACATATCCATGGTCGGTATCGGATATGCACAAAAGAGATAGAAAAGATACATATTCGTGGTTGGTATCGGATACGTACGAAAGAGATATCAAAGATACATATCCGTGGTCGGTATCGGATACGCACAAAAGATATAGAAAAGATACATATCCGTTGTCGGTATCGGATACGCACAAAAGAGACATCAAAGATACATATTCATGGTCGGTATCGGATATGTACGAAAGAGATATCAAAGATACATATTCGTGGTCGGTATCGGATACGCACAAAAGATATAGAAAAGATACATATCCGTGGTCAGTATCGGATACGCACAAAAGAGACATCAAAGATACATATCCGTGGTCGGTATCAGATACGTACGAAAGAGACATCAAAGATACATATCTGTGGTCAGTATCGAATACGTACGAAAGAGACATCAAAGATACATATCCGTGGTAGGTATCAGATACGCACAAAAGAGACATCAAAGATACATATCCGTGGTCGGTATCGGATACGTACAAAAGAGATATCAAAGATACATATCTGTGGTCGGTATCGAATACGTACGAAAGAGACATCAAAGATACATATTCGTGGTCGGTATCGGATACGTACGAAAGAGACATCAAAGATACATGAACATATGTCTGGGGTTGGTAGCAGACATATAAAACAAGTATCGAAAATACATATCCGTGGTCGGTATCGGATACGTAAGAAAGAGACAGACCGAAGAAAGCCCTTACAAAGATATCAAGAACACATGTCTGGGATTGGTAGCAGGCATATGAAACAGGTATCAAAAATACATATCAGTGGTGGGTATCGGATACGTATGAAAGAGACAGACCAAAGAAAGCTCTTACAAAGAAAACACAAATCGAAGGTGAACTTACTGAGGGAAGAGACCAAACAAATGGGACTCCTGACAAATGATACCAGTCGACGATGGATTTTAACAAATGATACCAGCCGAAGCGGGGTTTTGAAAGATACCTGCCGGAGTAGGATTTTAACAAATGATACCAGTCGAAACGGGATTTTGAAAGATACCTGCCGGAGCGGGATTTCAAAAGATACCAGTCGAAGCGGGATTTTGAAAGATACCAGCCGAAGGTGGATTTTGAAAGATACCAGCCAAAGCGGGATTTTGAAAGATACCAGCCGAAGCGGGATTTTGAAAGATACCAGCCGAAGGTGGATTTTAGGATAAAGAAACCAGCCGAAGGGGAATCTTCATCCAGGAATACTATGCCGAAGGTAGATTCCTAAGAAAAGAACGTCGGTCGAAGGCGAACTTACAACTGCAAAGAGACCATCCGAAGGGGACTCTCAACAAATGATACCAGCCGAAGGTGGATTTTAGGATAAAGAAACCAGCCGAAGGGGAATCTTCATCCAGGAATACTATGTCGAAGGTAGATTCCTAAGAAAAGAACGTCGTTCGAAGGCGAACTTACAACTGCAAAGAGACCAGCTGAAGGGGACTCTCAACAAATGATACCAACCGAAGGTAGATTTTAGGATAAAGAAACCAGACGAAGGGGAATCTTCATCCAGGAATACTATGCTGAAGGTAGATTCCTATGAAAAGAACGCCGGTCGAAGGCGAACTTACAACTGCAAAGAGACCAGCCGAAGGGGACTCTCAACAAATGATACCAGCCGAAGGTGGATTTTAGGATAAAGAAACCAGCCGAAGGGGAATCTTCATCCAGGAATACTATGCCGAAGGTAGATTCCTAAGAAAAGAATGCAGGTCGAAGGCGAACTTACAACTGCAAAGAGACCAGCCGAAGGGGACTCTCAACAAATGATACCAGCCGAAGGTGGATTTTAGGATAAAGAAACCAGCCGAAGGGGAATCTTCATCCAGGAATACTATGCCGAAGGTAGATTCCTAAGAAAAGAACGTCGGTCGAAGGCGAACTTACAACTGCAAAGAGACCATTCGAAGGGGACTCTCAACAAATGATACTAGCCGAAGGTGGATTTTAGGATAAAGAAAACCAGCCGAAGGGGAATCTTCATCCAGGAATACTATGTCGAAGGTAGATTCCTAAGAAAAGAACGCCAGTCGAAGGCGAACTTACAACTGCAAAGAGACCAGCCAAAGGGGACTCTCAACAAATGATACCAGCCGAAGGTGGATTTTAGGATAAAGAAAACCAGCCGAAGGGGAATCTTCATCCAGGAATACTATGCCGAAGGTAGATTCCTAAGAAATGAATATCGGTCGAAGACGAACTTACAACTGCAAAGAGACCAGCTGAAGGGGACTCTCAACAAATGATAAAGGTATGCATATCTGGTCAGAGTTAGATACACAAGAGCGAAGTTGATCATCAAGAAACAAATGTTTAGAATTGCTAGCGAACACAGGAACGAGACTAACCGAAGAAAGCTTCAATAAAAAAGGACGTATTCGCCTAAACAAGGGCGCCAGACAACTGGACTTTGAAGAGACATTGAAAGACTCTTAATCATAAAAAAGTTAGCTAGGCTAACGAAAGGAGGACCCGACTAACGCGGATAAACCAAAACAAGGAACCGACTAAGCAGGACCTTCAAAGAGCACTGATAGAAGGTGAACTTTACAAGAGAGAGATTGGTCAAAGCAGACTCTAACAAAGATTTCCAAAACACACTGGGATTTTGATAGGTTGCAAATACGCAATGGCTAAAATCCCTTAGGACAGAAGCGGGTGTAAATCTTCAAGAGTGGCATTTGTCTGAATTACCACACACCGAGTATGGATACTCAAACACTTGAGAAGCAAGAAAGGTTATACACCGACTCTTACTCACACTCTAACGACAAAGCAAACGTGGGTAAAATAACCAAAGGCTTGCAAAGGCAAGCGCAAACCACAAACTTATTGGGGAAATGGAGAAATACCAAAGACCTGGCTGGTGGTGAATCAAACAAACTCTGACGGGGAAACATCATAGAATTACCATAGGCTTGTCTATAAAGATAAATCAAATCTGAGCGCATAACAATCTGGTTACCACAGGTGGACACAATTGGCTTATACTCATGCATGTTTGAGAAAAAAAATTATAGCGTAATGCTCCATACAATGGAAATGCTACATGTTTTAGTAGATGCAATGTAATGATGCATGTTTAGTAATGCACTGGAAAACACATCAATAATCGACTGTTGAGAAGATAAAGAACTTCCGAACGATTATTCTGGCATATCTGATCTTCTGTAGAGAAAAGGCAATTTGTACTTCAATGGGGAACCGAGATTTAGAACCGTCAACCCCTAAATATCGATATCACTGGGGAAATAACTTCCTGGGAAGAATACTACAAACATAAATTGCAGTTCAGAGAAAATCTTAAATTCTGATCAAACTCCCAACTTCACGGGGATAAGTTCTTTATCCTCTGTTGGAAAGAGGAAAGCTTTGTTGGGAATGGAAACTTCTGGCATATAAATTCTTGACGAAGATAACTTCTGTTGGGGAGTATAGAAATTCTTAAATAAAAAGAAATCTACTCAGACCGCACTGGGGATAACATTGATGGGAGGTAAAAGGTCCTCACTTGGGGAAGAAACCACATCCCGAGATAGAAACTCCACTAGGGATATCTCAACAACATCTTCTACTTCTGGTAATGAAAGAGTTATGACTGGAATTCTTCGTGTACATCTCCCCTGAGAGATAGGACACTTGCTCCATTACAGAAAGAAGAATAGTTCCACTGGGGAAATTGGATTTCGTTATACGAAAAACCTCATGTTAGTCATATAGAGACCCTCCTTGGTTCATTTGTTGGTATGCATCTTGTCATGCAAGCCAACAGTATTTGCAAAACAGAAATTTTGGCATCATGCCCCAATTTGGGGATGGAAAACCTTATTGAATCTTGAACTATTAATTACCAGGTAAAAACCGTGATGCAAGATTGCAACTCAAACATGCCGACTCCGGGGAGAAATGCCACCAAAAAGTGGACTTTAGAGCTGTAAAAATAAATTGCAGTCCGACGAAAAGGAATCATCTAGACTTTAAACAATTTCTACATTTCCAGGGAGAAAGAACATTCTCCTCCTGCAGAGAAGTGAGGATGCTTTACTGGGGAGAAAATATCTCAGAAGAGAAACCCCTTGGCAGATAGGTGTATGTCAAGTAGCAACAAGTCTTTTACTGGGAAGTAGCATCCTCCTAGGAAGCAATGCGTCTCACACGAGTAAACAAACCCAAATAATCTTTGTGTTACTGCTCATATCCTAATGTGGATAACAATCCAAACTTCAACTGGGGATAATAACCTTGACTTAGGACAAAGGATATCAGTAAATGGAATTGAGTCTCTGATAAGTTAAAGATAACAATCTTGACTTCTCGGCATGATTTTCAAATTCATGAGTCATTTAGCCTGCGTATGGACTTGGTCTGATCAACCACTGAAGAAGAGGGAAAGCCCTTACATAAATTCTTGCCCTAGTCTGTAAAGCTTTTGCAGAAAATTGCCTTGAGAGGACTTTTTGAGATATGTACCACCAAGATAAACTGCCCCAGTGTTATGAACTTTGGAACATGATGTTAGATAACCAAAATTGGAGAGGATTCCAACTATGCTTGAGCGAGTGCCCATACACCTTCAAATTCTGGGAAAAGTCTCCTCTGATCAATGCATTCTTAGAGAGATTTGTCAAATCTCGACATAACTGCCCCAGTTTGATTGTACTTTGAGGGATAACATCCTGACTTAAATACCACAAATCGGAGGAATACCTACTCGATGGAGTACTTGACATTGCTTGCCCCTGCTCAACAGAGTCTTGACAGATCTTTTCCTTTACCTTATGCTCACGGAGGGATGAGGAACCTCTCGATTTGAACTGCTTCAATCTCTATCAGCTACTTGACGAAGTCTGCCCCTCGAGACCAACTGAAAGTAATGCACCACTGCTTGACAGAGATTTTGGGAGACCAACTTTTGCAATCTACTTCAGATCATTTCTCAAACTAGTATTCTTTTACTCGACGAAGTCAAATGAATATTTACCCCAGATTAAGACCGATCTCACAAATGATTCACCTTTAAATGGTATCCTGAAGCAAATTGTTCTTTGAGATAATCAAACTTTCATCTGATGCTCATTATGCAAGCTTACTTGATGTTTAAGCACTTGCTCATATGAAAATAATGTTTATTATAAGAATGATAATTGTAATGCAAAGTCCATGTTTGTCTTGAAGTTAAAAACTTGTACTAAAAATACATTGAAATATCAAAAAAATTGTACAAAATATAGTAAAAAGATGGAGTGATACCAACTCAAAAGTTTTTTTACAAGCCTCTCTAGGAGTCAGATAACCGTATTTCTTGTTAAAGTGTGCATTCGAATTAACCCTTGCTTCAGTTAGGACTTCTCAGGGTTGTAACGTGGCCTGGTTCATGGTTTTAGAAAAAAACGGATTTAAGGCTCAAAATATTCGGTGCCCACCCATTCTCCATGATGTTATCCAATCCTAAGTTCAGTTAAACCAATACGAGTGCTCGTCTCTCAATAAGGGCTTACCATGGTCGAGGAGGATATGGCAGTCACTCACCTCTCTCATTTTTGGTTTCCGATCAAACGAATTGATTCTTTATGGAGGACCTTTACTTGGTAATCCCCTTTCTCTCTTCGTGCTTTTCGCTTTCTTTTTGTATTCCCTAACTTTTTCCTGGACAAATTCCTTTTGAATTTGACTTCGAAGTCCAGCGGGATGCCCTGACTTTTGCCTAAGCGACTTGTCTTTTCAAATTTCGGCTTAGCGGGGCTTTTTGTCTCTTTCTTTTATCATTTCTCTTTGCGGGAACCAGTCATGTGACTTTGAGTCATTCTTTGACTTGCTGAAAAAGGTGTGACTGCCTTGCTGTTTGGTTGACAAGGAATAACCACTATGGTATCGTCATCTTTTGACCTTTTGATGTGCGAGAGATATCCATTGTGGTATCGTTCTCTTTGATGCACATTGCTGATATATGAGAGTTAACCATTGCAACTTTGACTTTCCTTAGCCTTTTGATGGATAACCATTATTGTATCCTTAGGTGCGCACTCCTGGTGAGTTCTGAATGCTCGATTAGATTAACTGAAATCTACCCTGCCCCGGGTTAAATGTGAGGGTTTTTCTGAAAAGAAAAGAAACTCCTACCTCAAGGCTCAAAGGGGTTGACGAGGGTCTATCTCCCTTATATCTCCGGTGTTTGGGAATTTGAAACAAAGCCTATACATCGTCAGCAGGGTCTTTATTCAAAAGCACATCGTTTGCACTTTTGGTATATTATTCATCATCCTCCCACCAGAGGTTTTGCTTTATTTAACAAGAGCTAAGTATCAAAATGTCAAAGAAAAACATTAATGAGTGAATACGAATGGATTAATTCAAAACAAACATACTCAATGCATTACGATTAGTATTCAACAATAAGCAAGTTTTGCATGCAAGAAAGTACTGAACCGAAACAAGAAAGATTCCTAATGAGAATGCAAATGTAATTTGAAATGTCATGTTGAGGAGACTAGTCTCCGTATGAACTTGTTGCTTCAGACGATGATCTGCCAATCTTAACATTCACTAGGTCGACGGAGACTTCAAATCTGACTGGCTAGCCTGAAATTAATAGCCTTTGCATTCAGCAGGTATTGCAAATTTTCTTTGAAAGCCCAGTAGTCTTCAATGGAATGGCCTATTGCCCCAGTATGGTAATCACATTGGATTCCTTCACCATATGTGATGAGGGCTTTATCAAGCGAACTTGCATAAATTGCATCACGCAGTATCTTCTACCATAGAGAAGAAATGCCAACCATCTTCTATCACACAGAAGAGAAATCCAGCCGCTGAATTCTGGAGCGTCTCCCACTACACAAAAGAAGCGACGTCTTCTATTACATAGAAGCGACATCCAGCAACCATACCAAAGAATCTTCTACTACACAGAAGAAAGTAAACTTCATCTCTTACTTCACAAGAGAGAAGTTTTAGCAACTGAATTACAGAGAATCTCCTACTTCAAAAAAGAGTCTACGTCTTCTTCTACATAGAAGCAGAATCCAGAAACTGTAACAAAGAATCTTCTACTACATAGAAGAAAGTAAACTTCATCTCCTACTTCCCAAGAGAGAAGTTTTAGCAACCGAATTGCGGAGAATCTCCTACTTCACAAAAGAGTCTTTGTCTTCTTTGAGGTATTTTTCTTCCACACAACAGCAGATGTCCAAGAACTCGATATCTTATACTTCTCTATCATAGAAGCATCACCCCATCTTATACTTACACATAAGAAGCATCCAACTGAGGAAGAAGAAGATCCTGAAATGGTTTTCCAATCCTGGAGTGAACATTGGAAAAGAATCCAAACAAGCACCAAACTTCATACTTCAACCCCTTGCAGTATTCAATATCCTAACTAAGTTCCCCGGAATGGGAGACACATCTAGCATTTGTATTGGAGTCAGGAGAGCAAATTTTTGGAGGATGACCCAAAGCACGAAGCTTAGTCAACTGAGTTTCCAACACACAAGGAAGTAACTGGATACAAGGCATTGAGATTGTATCAACCTGCTTCTCGAGCTTTTTCTATCTCTGCTTGTAAGTTTTACCCCATGAGTTCACTCGGAGACCAGAAACTAGATGCTAGCAAGAAAATCCGAGAACACGAAGCTTTGGGTAAGACCCACAAAAGTATCTCATGATTTGAAAAAATGTCCCATAGGCTGGGGATGAATGACAGCTCCTGTTGCGACAACGTATGCAATATCACTTTTCTTTGCCGACACTGTCTTCAAAACTTCCATACCCGACTCAACTAAGTATTCAATTGGCTATTTTTTCTCCTTGAGGATTTCTGACTACAGGCCATTGCTTGTGTATCCCCGATAAACAACCCTCATATGATTCTTTTCATCTCATCCAATTCCCCACAAAGTTATTTCATAACTTGAATCTGATTACGGAGTGGTGGGAAGTCAAGATTTACAATTCTGAAAAGAAAATATCGAGTCTGAATAAGGATTCCCCATTCCGAGTGCCTTCTGAGTACCTGCTTATGGATGCATGAAGGTGCATGAGGTGAGTGAGTAAAATCTCCCTCTGATATGATTTGGACAACACAGTCTCCGGATTGATCTTGCCTTGGACCTTGTCTCTAGATGACGTACCATCTTTAATCTAATGATCAATTGCCCTAGAATAATACGCGTAGAAGATTCTTTCAGGAGAACAAATGAATGCTTTACCAAGCGAATCGATATCAACCGCATCATCAGGCATATTACGCCACAAAAAACTAGTACAGTCAGTCTTCTATCAAAACAAAAAGATACATCCACCTGGTGATAAAGAATGTGGCAATTGGCCAAAAAGGAATTGGACCTTTGGAAGAGACGCCGAACAGGTGCTGGGATTTATATTTCAACCCCTTTGTAGTCTTTAATAACAAAACTGGGTGCCCCAAAGTAGGGGATGCATCTAGCCTGTATATCGTAATCAGAAGAGATGTTTGTGGGAGGAAGACCTCAAAGATCAGAGCTAGGAAAAGCTTGGAATAATAGGATGTAATGCATTAGGCTCGCATCAACATGCTCATCAGGATTCTTGTCTTGGCTTAAAAGCTTTTCCCCAGGAACTTACTTGGGGAATGAAGACTGGCTCTTGTTGAACAATTTAGGGAACACAAAGTTATGGAGGATGCCCCTGATTAAAAAGTCTGATGCCCCGGTGTGGCAACCATATCTGACGTTAGTCAAAAAGAATGAAGCACTGATATAAGATCACATAGTAAATGGGAACCATCTCCTGATAAGATGTTTCAAGAACTCAGGATTGCGTAGCACTCCATAGTTGGAAGTAATTCCCAAAAGAAGATGAGGTGAAGAGAGAACTTATTGCAGCCATAAGTTTATTGATCATCATTAGAGCTTCCATGACCTGGTTCATCTTGAGTCTTTAATCAATTATCTTCCTGTTCGAAGAAATTTCTGACCACGGGCCAAAGCTCGTAGGTTTACCATATGGAGTTATTCCCCAATTGATCTCTGAGCATGTGGTAGTAAGAATCACGTTGAACCTCTGAGGAGAACAAATGGTCTGAGTAAGAATCCCCAATCTTAGAGTACCTGTTATGGATGCGTGAATATGCATGGGATGCATGAACGGATGCCATGTCATGTTCCATCATTTCCAAGGAATTTACGTGCTTTGATTTTGATTTTACATAAGTAAGGATGGAAAAGTTTGGCACAAGGCTTACAAATATGATTCCTTGGAAATCACAGAACATGTACGTTAAGTATGTGGTTAACCATGTTATGTATGCAACGACATGAGATCAAATGGGATCAAGGTTCCATCATCCCTAAATATAATTGTTGCACTATTCTAAACCATATGAATATCATCAAATCAAAGGTCTGACATAGCTTCCGCACATATAAAAGTCGAGTACCATGTAGATCTAAGTAGCATGAGATCAAGGCTTCAGGAACATCAGATACTGTTGAGCATTTCTGAATATGCTGGGAATACCAAGATCAAAGGCTTGAATGAACTTCCAAGTAAGCAAATTAGGAACTCAGAAAATAAATCTGAGAACCATATAGTTACCAACAGAACACCATATGCATAAGTCACTGACATAAACCCATAACATAACCATTAGAACCAATAACCACTGTCTGAGCGTAGTCATCACCTGAGCATGAGTAACCCTTTGAACATAGTCACCAACTGTACCTGTGATAAAATTCCCTCCCCACTCACGGGTGAATACTAGGTCAGGGTAAGGTAATGGTAACTCGAAAATCACGGGTTCGCCTGAAAGTGCTATGGGCTTACCCACAGACGTGGATGCCGATAGTAATTCATTTGAACCTCCTACGAGCGTGGTATATGACAAGACTGCACTAATCGGACCACGTCCTATAGCCGTCATGCCCCCACTCTATTCCTAGTGTCCTAGTGCACTCTGGCCTGGGTACTAGGCCTTTTACCTTAATAGTGACATCCCCACCCAACATGGAAAACAAAGTCCAGCATAATAGATAACAAATAGGGAAAGCAATAAAATGCAATGCAAACTTATGCTCAGATAAACATGTACAAATGAGTGGACTGAAAGCATAAAAATAAACACCCAAAGAAAAGAAAACAAGATCTAGGAGCGACTCTGGGATGGACCAACATTTGGTCGACCTATCCCCAGTGAAGTCGCCAGCTGAAACAACCGGCTGAAAATCATCAAAACAATGAAGTCGCCATCGAACGTCTTTTATCCCACATGTAGGGAAAGGTAAACATCGAGGAAACCTGAAAAGGGTGAAATCAAGGTCGAACGACCAAGAGATAAGGGTAAGGGAGTCTGTTACGCGAGGGGAAGGTATTAGCACCTCATACGCTCGTAGTACTCTATGGTATCCACTCTTGTTATCTATCTTATGGTGTGTTTAATCTATGCTTACTGTTTATTATTTCTAAAGGGAGAATGCATGCAAAAGAAAGGGGAAAATAATATAGGGAAAATAAAAGTTATGCTCGTTCGGGCCCTACCCCGATGCCTACGTATCCCTTTTAAGGAATCAGAGCAGCCGTAGTTCGGCTTATATGTTTTTGTTGGTTTGTATTTTTTATTGAATAATATTAATTTCACCTTCTGCCGCAACTCGACCTTTAGAGACTTACGCGTCAGTACAGAAGTGAATTAACATGCTTTTCTGAAAATTTTTGAAGAAAACGTGCCTGAGCGCACAAAAGTTTGAATTTGTTTGTGTTTTAAATGAACGATATTAATTTCGCCTTCTGCCGCAACTCGACCTTTGGAGACTTACGCGTCAGCACATAAGTGAATTAATATGCTCTTTTGAAAAGGTTTTGCAAGGAAGGCCTGAAGGCAAAAAGAGTTCGTATTGGTTGGTATTTTTGCTTGTAGATAATAGCTAGTTAATCTCAAGGGAGAGATTTTAGCCATGTCTCTACTTATTCGTGAAATGAGTCTTTGAGACTTGAACCACACCAAAGCTTAGAATAAGAGAACAATAAGGTCGAGAAGAGACCAGCTTATCGTCTCACATACTTTAACGAAGATATGATTCCCGTCAGTAAATTTTTAGTATTTTTGAAGTTTGTAAAGAAAAGAAATTTTTGTTTTAAATGCATATGCAAAGGGGGAAAGAAAGTCACATGAAGACTAGCCTATTTCTAAACCTAATTTTATCATGCGTTGGTGGTCATAAGATTCGGTTTCTCGAGGTAATTCTATCTAATATTAGCAAGCAGTAAAGAAATGCAATAAATTGCGAAATGAGGTGCAAGGGTACCAAAGTGAGCAAGACGTCAAGAGCAGATGAAAGTTCTGAAAAAGCAGGGAGTACGCGTCGAGCAAGCTTCACCAAGAAACAAACAGAGTCAGAAGCACTATCCAACTAAGATAAAGGCAAACGCATGTTGTGAATGTGGCACGTAATCAGAAATTCTGGTGCAAAATATCATAAAATATCATATGTATCAGGATAACATATAATACGATATGAATTTCTCAGGACGATGAGAAATAAGGCGTGTCGCATCGCAAGCGATCATAAGCCGTATGCTTCGATCACATAACTACCTGTTATGTTACAAGATCGAGAGCACAAAATAAAGTACCTTGCACAATGAACAAACGCGTTAACAATAACATGGCGAAGCGATGTGAAAAGTATGGATAAAACCTAAAAGAAAAAAAAGTATTTTTTATTAGTTTTTACATGAGGAAAATTCTAAAAAAACTAAAGAATTAATTTCTAAAAAATCTTCTATTATATTCTACAATTAAAAGAAAAATCATAGAGGAACTCAGGGGGTGAAAATTGAAACCAGGTGGTGTGATGAAGCAGGGCGCTAGGCCCGTCAAATTAAGTCCAAGAGCTGTTTTTGTCAAGCCTCTAGCATGAAACCAAAAACAACAGTGGCATGGTCTTGGAAGAATGATAATTATTACAAGGGATAGAGCGCTAAGCCCAATATCCAAAGTCCAAGAGCAATGCTTATTAGTAAAGAAAATTCCAGATTCCAGAAGAAAAAAAAACTCTCGGGCTTGGCAAGGAGGGGGTTTTGGTCCAATAACACATCATTCATCTTTCTTTATTACAAATTTAAACATCATTTTTATAGATGTTTTCTATTATCTCCTAACATGCTAACATACTGAATAAAAAAATTAAAATTAAAGGAAAATAAATAAATAGGAAGAGGGATTAGGGTTACATGATTCGTGTCTTTTCAACTTCTTTGTGAGGATATCCCTTCCTAATCGAGTAGCGGTGTTTCCCAATTATCTCCATCTTATTCACTCCTCCGCCACCGCGACGCCGTGACTCCTTTGTCTTCATGCGATTAAGTCTCCATCTTCTCTCCTCCGTGGATTCATCACCACCTCAAATTGTTCCACATCTCAACAAAGAACTTCGAAATTCTCATCTTTAGAGATGGATTTAGATGTCGGATTGTAGCTTAATATCTTGATTATATCGTCTTCTACATGCTCACAAAGAGAAAGATAAAGAAATGAATAATCGTGGCTTACCAACCAGTATACCATCAGCGATTCTTGAAACTGAGAGAAACATTGAGACCACTGAGAATCTTCAGGTATATTCTCTCCTTCTTCCTTTTATACCTTATCTTCCAATTAAAATTCCTTCTGCGAACAATATGTGCTTCTGTGATGTTCTATGTCGTTGTGTGTTATGTTGAAACAATGGCACATTTTTGTTGTTGCAGAGGCTGAAGGATTGAATTGAGGATGATAGTCGTATGAAATAGTTGACAAGGTTGCAGTAGAGGTGAAACAGAAGGCTGAGCAAAAGTTGTAGCGGTGATGAAGATTTGGTCAAAGTGAAGAGATGATGATGAATATGGATGCGGTGTAAAGTTTTGCAGAGAGAAAATTGAAGGGAGTTTCAGAGAGGGTTGAAGGGAAATTGAAGGTGTATCTTTTTTCTGAGGAAGAATGAAGGATGAATCTAAACGAGGTGAGCCATTCTGTTCTGAATTTTTCCTTTTCTGTTTTCTATTTTCTCTTTTTGATTTTTTTGCTTTTGCGATTTCTGAGTTTTCGTTGCGTTGATGTGTGATTCTGATACGCGCAATCTGTTCTTATTTAGAGCGTTGTGTGATGTTGTGTTATTGATGAAGTAAAAGATTGAAGGGGCATTCCAGAGATGATGATTGTGCAAGGAGAATTTGAAGTTGTAGAGGAGAATAAGAACTCCTGCCTTTTTCTTCTGTGTGAATCCTGATTGTCTTTTCTTGGTGAATAAGAAAATTGTGGATCTGAGAGTCAATCCCCCTGTTATATAGATTTTCTGTAGAGTTGGTTAGAAGATATGGGAGTTGGTTAGGTAATTAGAAACTGTTAGGATGCAGTTAGAAAAGTTTGTTTGGAATTATGGATTTTTGTTTGGCAGTTGTACTGTTTACAGGTTGTTAGGATCCCTTGGGTGATGTAAATTAGGAAGTTAGAAGTTAGTTAGAGTTTGTTAGGTGTTTGTTAGGAGTTTGTTAGGAAGTCAACTGTTAGGGAGGTTGGGTATTCTGTTTGGTTTTCTATTTGACTGTTGGTTAAAAAAAATTTAGTTCGGGTCTGCTATCTCTACTAAGCAGTCAGGAGGTTATAAGTAAATTGGACTGGAAGTTTAGAATTTTTGTTTTATGATTTTGAAGTTTTTCTGTGATTTGTGAATTTTAATTGCGAATGAAATTAAAGGTTGAGATGTTGCAAGTCACAGTATCCGGAAATACCAAGTGAACCTATAGGTAGAATATTCAGTGCTCTTACATCATCTAGGAATTTTTGGATGAAGAATAAAGATTTTCAATACTTCAGGTAAAAGCTCTAGAAAATGATATACTTGTTTTAAAATCCCATTGTAGTTGTCCTCTGCTTTACTCTACCTCTCCAAATTTTCCATGTTACTTTCAGGCCAAAGAAGAAGTACATCAGAAAGATGCATCTCACTGTTAACGGTCAAATGAGGGTGTTTTACTGAAGGTAACAGCAAGTTATATGGAATTTTTTCAAACAAGTTATACTATTTTTTGGACTGGAATTTAGTTACAGAATCGGTTAGGCGGTTAGAAGGTAGTATATGATAATTGGTGAGGGTTGATTAGAAAATAGTTGGTAGGTTACTTAGAATGGTTAGTTATATGTTAGGATGATTAGGAAGTCAGTTTTAGGAAATTTTGTTTGCTGTTGTTTTTTCTGGTAGGGCTGAACTGATATATACTTTTGGTTGTTTTTTTCTGAGTTGGTTTTGAAAACATTCTCGCAGGTTGCAGGTTTGTGCGATTTTGTTTTGGTACGTGCGTACTAGCTAACATTTGGGCATTAAGGCATAATGCACTTGAAGCATGGTTTGTATCAAGTCAAAAAGGGGAGAGATAACATGAAAGGTATGGATGTGGTGTGAGGAATTTAGGCACGGTTCAAAACATGTCATGAAGCCCATGGTAAGAGATGAAGACAAAAGATTAAGCTTAGGATACATTTTCTTGTAACTGATTAAATGCCTCTTTTTGTAAAAGTTTCTTTTGAACTTTGTAACTTTTTGTAATCTTGAAATGGCATGTACTGTAACATGAGTGAATGAAAGACGCTCAAATGATTGAACTTGAGTAATTTGAATAATTTGAATGACCATGGATGGGAATAGTTCCGACTTGTAATAGAATTTTGATTTCTTTTGTAAATTTGTAGCCTTTCTTCCTTGTAGCCGGTAGTAATTGTGTGATTTGTGTATTGAGAATTTATACCGCGCCTTCTTATAGTTTGTAGAAAATTTAAGCCTTTTGTAGATTTTGAGAATTATGTAGTCAAAGCAGAAGCTTGAATGAGATGTAACTGGTAGAACTTGAATACGCTGAAACTTGCTACAATTCAAAATTCCATGTCTATTATTTATGAGCTTTTTGCAAGATGGATCCTCTTGAATTATGCCATTTCTAAACATTCTTTAAGTTTCTTAGCTTTTGGTAAATGGAGGCCTTGATCACTTTTTAGTCAAATTAAGGAATTCTACCCATCTGACCTCAAATTTAATCCATGGTACTCCATGATGAGTGTCTTATATATTTCATAAGAACTTGAATCAAAATTTGCCTTGTATGCCATATTCCTATAAGAACTTTGGTTCAAACAAACTTGCACACCATGCTTTGGATCTTAAAACTCAAATTTCGATGTTTGAACTTCCAATTCTAAACACCTCGCACCTCAAACTCGCATGAATGGAGACCCTTGACTTTTAACCTTGAATGATGACGGATATTTGTAAAAAATGATGATGGTTTGTACTTGGAATTTGAAACTTTGATGACTGAGATGTCTTTTGTAACTTCGGTGTAATGACTTGAATTTGTAATGAACAAAACTTTATAACTTCTTGCATGACAAATTTCCAATTATTCAAAAAAATTCTCTCATTCAGTTTGAGCTTGAATGGATACTTGAGTAAACTTGAGACAAACATGATAAACACTCGAATGTTATTTAAATGAATCTTTTTATCTTTTACCTTGGGATGAACAATGATGTGGGATAATCTTGAAAATAACAACTTGAATCATGAAGAGATTTACTTGATACCATGTACTTTAATCTCAACTTATATTCATGTGCCATCTTCCTCCGCAAGAATTTATGAAATAAACCTTCGGGCACGCTATTTCTTTTTTTATCAAGTTGAACCTTAATCCATGTTTGAAACCAAAGTTCTGGCACAAATATCCGAATAATAGCTTGTATCAATTATTCGTAATGCCTTGACCGTCAAGCAACCAAACTTACCGTACAAAATATCTTAAATCCTGACGTACCCAATCCTAATTGATTAACTTATGGATAGATAAACTCAATGCAACAATGACATATTCAACAACCTGTAATGCAAGCATCAGATGCATCCTGGATTGATAACAGATCTTGATCCTTTAGAGAAATCTTAATACACCTCTAGTATTGGCAAAACCTTGACCAAATGATAAGCACAATGATAGAATGAGGTGTTTTGAATCATGTACGCGAGAACACAACCTTGCGTTATTGACAAGAATACCCTGCAACATATTGTTCAGCAGAAGATAATAGCCTTGTAGCTTGATGGAGAAGAAATTCAAGCTGAACATTGAAACAAAACCCTAATTCCAAGACCTTGTACACCGAGAAGATCCTGGACAATCAAACTTATTCAACACATACACCTCAAATCGGCTGTAAACCCTAGATCCCTAACTGTTGATCTTCTGAACCTCAGGCGATCTATTTTATGAAAAAAGTGTGCTATGCACATGACCCATTGGAATGATGCGGATGAATGCAAAAAGTCTAAACCATAAAAGTGCAATTATGAGGGCAAATTTTGGGGTGCAACAACCGTTTCGAGGCGACTATTATCTTTAGACAAGAGGACGACCTCTAAAGTGACCTATACTCAATGACCGCGTACGAAGGCAACCATGTGGGATGTACCCTAAGAGTGCGCATGTGCGAGTGTGTCGTTTTCAATTTATTTTATCTTTGTACATGTTAATGGTTATCTAAGTTGATTTTAGGTTAAATATTCATTCTTGCCATGCATTCCTATTATCAAACATCTAACAGTTATATTTTGCGGAAAATAAATTGTGGAAATTAAATTACAAGACGTCGGGTATTTACATCGCCAAAAGCAACCCTTTGAAATGTAAATGCGGAAAAATAAATAAAGCGATAAAAATAATTAAATGGTCCTAATTATCTTTTACATTCTGAGAACAAGTACAATATTGAATAAATAGATCGCGTGCGGAAAATTAAATCGAGTGCGAGTAGGGTTTAGACCCTTTTTGAGAGAAAGTATCTTTTTGTTGGTTTTTTTTTATTTTAAGAAAGAAATAAATCTAAATTAATTACTAAATTAAATTAATTAATTAATTAATAAAAATAAATATTTTTGGGTTTTTTGTATTTTAGGAAAGAAATAAAAATTAATTAATGTTAGTAAAAAACCTAATTAAATCTAATTGAATTTTAATTATTTACAAAAATGTGAAAGTTATTCTAATTAAAATTCTAAATCAATTAATTAATGTTTATTAACAAAAATAAAAGTTAGAATTTAATCTGATAAAGAAAATGTTTTGTGGTTTTTTTATTTTTAAGAAAGAAATAAATCTAAATTAATCACTACATTAAATTAAATTAATTAATTAAATGAAGAAAAAAAAGTTATTTTTGGATTTTTGGTTATTTAAAGAAAGAAAATAAAAATTAATTGAATTAGTAAAACCTAATTAAGTCTAGTTAATTTTAATTATTTGCAAAAAGGGTTAAAATTATTCTAACATTAAAACCTAAATTAATTTAATTAATGTTTATTAATAAAAATAAAAGTTAGAATTTGATTAAATAAAAATATTTTGGTGTGATTTTATTTTAAATAAAAAGAATTTTAATGACTGGTTAGAATTAAAAACAAAATTAATAAAAACAATTAATAAACAAAATAAATAAAATAAAGAGAGAGAGAGGTTTGGGCCTGAATTTTGTGGTGCATATAGCAATGCTGAGGCCCATTAAGCGCTGGCCTGGTTTGACTTTTAGGATTCCGTGTGCGCACTTGGACTTGACTCCATGGTGGACTCTCAGCCTGGATCACCAGATCTGGCCTTTGGCCATCTGGCTGTTGGATGTGTGAAGGCGTATGGTGTGCTGCATGCTTGGACGTACATGTGATTACCTGAAGAAGGAAAATAACAAAGAAATTGGGGGACCTGGGATTCGAACCCAGGTCCTGAAAGTGATATGCTTGCACGCTTGCCACTGCACTGCTTTGATTCTATTGTTAGTAAAATACAAAGAAATTATAATATAAACAAAACAAATTATATGCCAGAAAATAAAAATGCGCGAAAATTAATTTGAATTGGCCAATGGGAGAACGACAGCTCGTCGTCTTCTACCTCCAAATCTTGCAAATATTACTTGCGGATTTGGATCCGCAGCTAAATACGCAAGCTTGCTCTAAAATCTTCCCTAGGCCACATAAATCAATTCCAAAAACATGGTTGAGTTCGTCTCGGCTTCCTGATTAACATTATGTCCTTCTTGAGTCCTAATTTTTCCTGAAAAAGAAAGCCCTAAAAACAAACACGCAACCCTAGCTATGGTGTTTTGGGGTTACAGTGCCTATAAACCAAATTGAATAATACAAAAAGTTTACAAATGTCATGAGGGTTATGGATATGCAAGCAATTTGTTCAAATGATGCAAGAATAATGAATCACGAATTCAAGAACCAAGGTGATTTTCGTGATACTTACAGTGCTTTGTGGTATGTGAGAACGCTTGCTCTTGATCCAGGAAGGTTGAGTGAACACCCAGGAAGCGATTGGGATAGCTTTTGGCTTCTGAAAACGCCTCTTGTTATGATCTCGAATTCAAGCTTTTTTACCACTTTTTCAAACTTTTGTTCTGCCTCTTCTTGCAGCCTCCCACCATTATTTCCGTGCCTTTGCCTTCCTTATGTAATGTATATTGCATTAGGGTAAGAAATTTGGTACAAATCTCTCCACATCAATGCTCATGAATTGGATTTGATTCCACCATTACAACCTTCCAAATTTGGCCTAAATCATATCTTCTTGTAACCAATGCACTTGATGAGAATTTGATTCACATAATAGCTATATTCAAAGCCTAAAGCAACCAAAAAATCATGAGTTATAAATACTTTTGATTTTATATAGTTTTATTTGATTTTATTTGATTTAAAATGAATAAATTCAATTAAAAATCAAATTAAATAATAAAAATAAGATATGGGCTCATGGCTGAAGCTAGGACACGTGGAAAATGATACAAGCTCAAATCAAGTGGAAATGAATGGGCCCTTTTGACAAAATTTGAAGTTTTGGGGATAGTTGACTTTTGGCAATTTTGTAAAAATGTCCAACTTCAACAATGCATAACTTCTTCAATTGTGAACTTTTGTAGGTGTTCTTGGACTTTTTAGAAAGCTTGAGATGTCCTCTAACCAAAACTTTTTGTCTCATCTCATTTTGATATTCCATGCTCAAGTTATAAGCTTTGGCAAAAAAGGTGTTTTTGTTGACTTTCAAAAATGACCTATAATGTCCAAATTTATAAATTCTTGTGAATGCATTTTCTGATCTTGGGGTATGAAGATGGATTGTAGGAAATTATATCCTATTCAAAATTAGCTTTGTATGGGTCATTTCTCATAAAGTATGAGAAAGTTATGCTTGGTCAAAGTTGAGTTGACTTTTCCTACAAAACCCTAATTTAGCAACTTTTGAGTCTTGATGAATTTTGAGCAATCCTTGATGAATCATGATCAACTCTTTATAACATGATTAAATATCCTTCAAAATGAGAATGTTGGCAAAAAAATCTTGAAGTTTGACTGTATTTGGGTCACAGTTGACTTTTGCCCTAACACAGTCGATTTTTAGACCCTTTAAGCAATTGACTGGGCAAACTTTCTCTGCAAGGCTTGAAATTTGACATGGATGATCTTGAGAGCATATTAGGACAATGGAGAGCACCTGAGGTCATTTGGACTCAAGGATCTTGATGCAACATAAAACCCTAATTTGGGATTGACTGCCTTAGGAGATAGCTTGTCTGTCCAATTCTTGAGCAACCTTGAGCCACTTGGAGATTTTCCTTGCAATGTTTTGAGAAATATGAGAGGGAAAATTTTGGGGTATAACAGCCTCATACCGACATCATCAGCAAAATAACATCACAAGAAAACAACCCACAGTTTCAGTGTAACAACGGGAAATAATTCCTATTTTAACTTAGTTACTAGAATTATCCTTATAAATATTTATTTTATTCTACCTACTTCAAGTTTATGGTGTTATCTATCCAACGCTTCGAACGGCGCATCAAACGGAGTTACGATTCAAAAGTTATGATCGTTATAAAAATTATCAAAAATTGGTGTGATGCGGTGGAAGAACCGACTGTTAATACTGGTTTTGCGTTTGTATTTGCAAATGTGCGGTAATCAAGAGTCTCCGCCGACTTTTCTTTTATCCAACAAAGGAAATGGTGAAAAGAACAGAAAAAGAGCTTTTTCGAGATTTTCTGAGTAAGGGGGGTAGATTATGGAAAGGGAAGGTGTTAGCACCCTTTCCATCTGTGATTTTCCACGGGCTCTTAGGTACTTGCTCATTTTTTAAAATTGATTTCGTGTTTGTGTGTTTTGAAAAGTTTGTTTGCTTTAGGATAACTCTTGTATCATTCCTCAAGAGTGTGATAAAGTGTTTTTGAAAGTAGTTTTGAAAGTGTGGTGTGAATATGGATTAAATTTGAGCAAGTACTTAAGAACTATCTACCTACTCGAAAAAGGGTGTTATTTTCCTCCTTTCCTTTATATAGTTCTATCCTACTATTAGTGAGTAGGTAGCCCTATTGTTGGATGTTTGAGGGAGTATCGTAAGGGACGTTTATGGTCATTGAAGGCAACATGTAAGGATATTGTTGTACCCCAAAATTTACCCTCTTTATTTCGACATTTTTGGATTACATTTCATTATTACATACATGCATATCATTGATTTTCTGGTTATGTAATCAAGGTATATCTGTCAAGCTTCGTCAGGTTACAAGTGACGTTTATTTCGCCATTGGATGTTCTCAGAGTATTTTCTATGCTGAAGATCGGTTCGCCATTTCGCATTGATTCGGGGTTCAAAGGTTGACAAGTCCAACCCGGCGCGTCATATTCAGGTGTTCTTTCGCCAAGATATCCTTGATAACATATTATCAACTTCAGGTTCGGCGAGAGCCAATTCTTTAAAGAAGGTCTCCGAATGTGCGATTTTTCTCGAAGAAATATGGTAAAAAAGTGTGCTGAAAGTGCAATTTTTACACACTAAAAAATTCATAACTTGAATATCAAGGCTCATTTTGAAACCGTTCTAGTGACCAAAATTTTGTCTTGACGTCATCTACCTTTTCATCTCTCACTGCTGGAAGCCAATTTTGATCAGAAGGTCTTCAAAAATGTGGATTTATCAAGTATTTTTGTACAGGAAATTTGTGACAGAAGTTTATTTCTGCCGTGTTCAAAAAATCATAACTTGGGCGATTTTCATCGTATCGAGCTGGTTCTGGCGCCAAAATTTCACAAATTGATTTGGCTACATTTTCACAGGGGGTATCGAGTTCGAACAGTATCCAAAAGGCCTTCATTTTTTGCCCAGAGTGTGCGTAATGCGCCGAAAATCCTGAATGCTGAATATGATTTCATCTGGGTCGAAACTTCGAAAATTCATAACTCAGTAAATTTTTATCGGATCAGGCCCATCTTTTTACATAAGGTCATTGAATCAGAGACGTATAACTTTTCTTCCAAGGTCAATACCGGGTTCTGCTCCGATCAATACCAGTTTTTTATTGAAGAATGTGTTAGAGTTGACACTGGAGCCCAAAATAAGTTTGTATGAGCCAAAACTTCAAAAATTCATAACTGATTCACTGTTTATTCGATTGAGCCCATTTTCGGACAAGAGTTAGTTCTCGATGCGGGCTACATTTTTTTCACATTTCAACTTAAAAAATTGCACTTAAGTCCCTGCAATTTAGCCTGGAACGTGTCAGATTCAAGTGAATAAAAATTTGCTCTATTGCTTGTGGTTATTGGAGGCCTAATTGCACATTAAAAACCCATATCTTTGCTCTAATTTCCATTATATAATCTTATTCTTTTCACACAAACTGGACACGAAAAAAAAACCTTTTCCATAACCCTGTCAAAATATCAAATTCTTTCAAGAACCCTAAAAATCTTGAAATCTTTGTTACAAACTCCATCTCACTATAAACAAGCTATCCTTGTTACAAACCCCCATCTCACTAATTCTCCAATAAGGGTAAGGATGGTTTGATCTCCATGATCAAAAGAGTATATAAGCATTCATACATGCCATATCGGCTTTAACATGATAAAATTTCATACTTTTATTTTCTTTGTATTTCATGGTATACTAATTTGCTTAATGCGTTCATGAGATTCAACACTACAGGTTTGGACCATCTAATAGTCCCATGCAGGTTTATTACAAAACGCTGAGGCCAAAACAGAACAATAATCAATGTATGGCTCATGGCAAGGCAGACATCCTGAGGAAGTTAAGGGTGTGGGTTCAACACCCACCCCTATTGGTTTTGGTTTTCTTCCATTCTATTTATCCTTTTACCTATTATCCTTCTTTCTGCCTTTTTCATAAAATCTAACATTTTTCACAAACCTTTGATTTTTCATAATAAACTCGAATAATTAATTTTAGGTTTTTAATTTAATTTTTGGTTCAACACCCACCCCTGACATTTGCATTATTTTTATTTTCTAACCCTATTTTCCATTGATGCTTATTCTCCTATCTACTTTTTGGCAAACTTAATTCTTCTTTGTTAATCATTAAACATAAGCTTTTTTTTTAACTTTTTTTTAATTAAAATTAATTAGGTTTTAGGTATTTTAATTAATTTTTTTTCAAAATTAACATTTTTTATTAATTAAAATTAATTAGGTTTTTTAGGTTTATTTAATTAATTATCATAAATCATTTTTTTCATAAAAAAATCACCAAAACATTTTCTTTGCTATTTTCATTTTATTTTTATTTTCCTAGATAAAGTGTATAGGGCGCATTCAACTGTAATAGTGTAGCTTTATTTTTCCCGCTTTTTTTTATCATTATCATGTAATTGCTTCCGGGATGTAATAGTTTTAGGATTTCTTTTCCACACTCTTCACTATTATGTAACTGCCCCAAAGCTCTGTAATAGCCTAGGTTTACATTTCTGCCTTTACCTTCAACTACTATATTTTATGCAATGCTTAGATTAATAGGATTGTATGGAAAGATAAAAATGGACGATAGAAAATCCTAATTTCAATATAAATAATCGAACTGAATCATTTGCACACTCGCACCTCTAGGATAACCTCACTTGTTGCCTTCAGAAAAAAAAATGGTCATGTCCCTCGAACGTAGGGATACCCTTAGCAAAGACCCTCGGTTAAAGTCATCATAAAGATCATAGTCCCTCAATGTCCCTCGAGTTTCCTACGAGAAATGATCTTGTCCCTCGATATTGCCTACGAATATATGATGACAGTCCCTTCGAACTGCTAAGGAATCCCTATATGTTGCTTTCTATGACCATAACGATGACACACGCTTGTCTCTTATACATCCAACGATAGGGCTACCTACTCACTAATAGTAGGATAGCACTGTGTGATACGGTGGGAGAACTGACTGTGGTTTTGCGTTCGTATTCGCACTTGTGCGGTTGAGCAAGAGTCGCCACCGACTTTTTATTTTATCCTAATGGAAAGGTTAAAAGAGCACATCAAAAACCTTTTGAGATATTTCGTGGGTCCGGGGGGTAGATTATAAAAAGGGAAGGTATTAGCACCCTTTTCATCCATGGTTATCCATGGGCTCTTAGTTACTTGGTTTTTTAGATCACTTGCCTTGATTTTCGATTGCTTTGAAATTGTGGTGTGTGTGTGTTTGAAAAATGTTTTTAAAGAGATGCCTTGTCTTAGGCAACCAATGTATTTGACTCGTGTTTGAGTGTTTTACAAAAGTGTGGATCTTTTCGAAAAGATGTTTCAAATGTTTTTGAGAGTTTGTTTGAAAGTGTTGTGGATTGTGGTTTTTGAAAAGAAGGCAAGTGTTTTTGCAAATTGATCTCAAGTAACTAAGAGTTTTATCTACCCTATTGTACTCAAAGGTTTTTGTCATGTTTTAACCCCTTTTAACAATTTTGTTCCACCATTGAATTTGGTGGACAATCTTGCGTTTAGGAAGTTTATTCGGGACGGGTGCGGGTCATCGTATGGACCATGAATGCAATGGTGCCAAGTGTCTTTGGCAATTTGCTTTGAAGGGACTATGATCATTCCGTTTAGGCAACATTCGAAAGCGTCATCGAGGGACTTATGATCATTTGAATTTGTTTTGCCAAAGATACTCGACGTGCAAGCATGGCCCATTTTGGAAGGCAACATGTGGGATTACCCTAGAGGGTGCAAGTGTGATTGTGTATTGATTTCATGTATTTGTCTTGTATTAGGTTATCTAGCGTTTGATTTTATGTACATGCAAACCCTAGGTCTAACCATGGTATAATTGAAAGCGGTAAATTGCGAAATGTAAAATCTACGCTATTACAAAATAAGTATCCGGGAGTGGGGGTACATGTGTATGAATGGGGATGAGACTTATAGTATCCAATAAGTTACAACCAAATCGAATTTGCGATCAAATGTAAATGACGAATATACAAATATAAGATAAACAAATGTGTATAGGGGCAGTGTGAATGTATTTGTATTGTGTAAGTATGAGATGTATTGTGTAAGTATGCGATTATTTACAGGTTAGGATGTGAAATTGAACATGTATTGAGTATTGTTTTAACCTAAAGAATTTAAATGGTTATTTAATTAATAATCTGATATTTCCTTAATATGCACAAAAGAAAATGCTTTAATTGAATGTTTTAAGTTCTAATTAAATTATGTATAAAAATGATGTTTTAAGAAAATATTTCTAAGTTTTAATCATGTATACAAAAAGTATTTTTAATTTGTTATGTACAAAAATATTTTAAGAAATTAAATTATGCAAAAATGTATATTTACTTATTATGTACAAAAAGTAAGTGAAAAGAAAATGTTTTCGATTTAATCATATTATGTAAAAATGTATTTATTTATTATACACAAAAAGTATTTTTAAATAAAAATCAAGGATTAAATTATGTATATTAGAAAAAGGGTATTTTTATTTGTTATATACAAATTAAATAAAAGAAAGGTATTATCTTTAAGGAAAATTTAATGTTCTATGCATGAAAAAAGAGAAAATATAAGTTATTTATAGATCAAAATATGTAAAAATATTGTTAGTAAAAAAGGGTTATGTTAGTTAATTTGTTTAACAAAAGAAAATGAAAAGAGGTTTCATTCTTAAAGAAGTCGGGCTTTTTTGAAATGGGCCTTGGAGAAGTTAAAACGGATTAGGCCCATTGTTCTGAAGCAAACATTTTAGGGTTAGATGGTTTTGTTGTTCAGTTGGACGAAACACTCTAGGGTTTATGCAGCGGTGGTGCTCATGGAGGTCTTCTTTGTCTTCCTCGTTCACGCGTTTTTGAATCCAAATCTTCCGTCTAGCCACCAGCACTACCTCGTCCTCCCCCTCGCGTTCGTTCAGGCAGCGGTGAAACAAGGTAACAGCATGTCTCAAACTTATTAAACATTTTAGATTTTTGCATGTTAAAATTATTTGATTTGTTGAATCCGATTCTATGTTCTATTGATTAATGCATTTGGTTTGTCTTGTGTGAGTTATGAAAGGAAAAGAGAAAACGAAAACTACCTTGACGGAGGGGAGGAGGAAAATGGAAGTGCTCAGGAGGCTTGACGAGCGGAGGAAACGTGATGCTTGCTTGGACGATACTTGGTATTTCTGTACTACCTCTCTTGCCTAGGGTTTCATGATGATTTGAACTGAAAGCTCTGGTTTGCGTATTCTTTCTTCTTCTTCTTCTCTCGCTATGACTTTGTATGCTTATTGTTTTTGGAATGTATTCTGTTTCTTGCCCAATGAAGAGCCTAGGGTTCTGAGGGCCTGTATACCTTGAATGCTTCTTCTATCTCAGTTGCTTTGGTTGCTTTATGAATATGCTTGCTTGATGACTTTCTCCTTCTCTTTTGCCTTGAGCTTGCCTTTGAAACTGTTGAGCTTGTTGCCTTGAGATGAATGTGCTTTTGAACTTTGCCCTATGATGTGTGTTCTGAGGGCTGGAGGTTTTGACTGGTTTAGGCCAGGTTTTTGTTTGACAGGGGTTTGTATGGTTTTGTGGCCTTAAAAGGTTTTCTGTTTGAGGTTATGACAGCAGGTTGGATGCTTAGGTAGGTTACCTTTGCTTAAGGTTCATTTTTGTTTAGGCAGGGTTGGGTTTAGGCCATTGCAGGTTTGGTTTTGACAGTAGGGTGAGGCTTGAGGCTTGATGCCTTTTAGGCAGGTTTGAGGGTCTTAGCAGGTAAGGCTTGGTTATTGTTGACCTGGAATGCTTTGAGGCTTTTTGATAAGGTTAATGCAGGTATTATTTGACAGTAGGTAAGGGTTTCATGTTAGGCTTCAGGTAGTATGAGGCTTTGGCATATTTGATGTTTCAGGTTTTTAGGCCTAGCAGGTTAGCTCTGGTTTTTGCCTTAACAGGTTAAAGGGCTTAGCAGGTTTATGCTGATGCAGGTTATGTGTTTGGAGGTTCTTGTTAAGCTTGAGGCTGATTTGCAAATTATGCTTGCAGGCCTGAGCTTTAGCAGGTTCTGAGTTTGGAGGTGTTTTCTGGTTCTGAGGTTTATGCAGTGGGAGTTTGTATATTTCTTTTTGTGTTGGTTTCTCTCTATTTCCCTACTGTGTTTTTGTTCTTTTTGTATATGTTTCCTCCTTCTTCCTAAAGCCTAAAAACCTGCTCCTTATCTCTCCACACTTCTCTCTCAGTACAGCTAAAAAATGTTAAAATATGTTTGTGCTGTACCTTCTTCTGAAGGGGCCACCCTTGTTGGGAAATGATGAAAAGAAATGTATGCTTGCATAATGGTTTTCCTCTGCATATTTTATCTTTTCTTTGACAGCTTTTGTACTTTTATCTTCTTTGATATCTTTGCCAAATCCTCTTCTTGACAGCTTTGAGTAGACTTCTTGGCATTTTTGACAGTAAATTGCACTTTTTGGATTATGACAGCAAGTTGTAATTTGGATTTTCAGTTTGGTTTGAACTTGCTTCTGAACTATGCAGTTTGACATTTTGAACTTATGCATTTTTTCTCAACTTTGCATTCATGATTAAATAAAATTCTTCCCTCTTTGTGAACCGGGAGAAATCCCGTGATTTGCAGAGAGGGTTAATTGATCCCAATCAGTGGCCCTTAGTGATGAATTTCTTTTATCTGTCTTTATTTATTTATCAGTCACTGACTTTTCTCCTTTTCTTTTTGCAGATGAATAATTGAATGGAGGGGAGCAAAGTGAAGAATGAAGAATTAGGGACTTTAGAAAATATTTAGAAAAATAGGATAGTTTTATTTTCAATTTAATCATTGTAAACTATTATTATTTTAAATACTTCGTAAATGCATACTTGTATCTAAATAATAATTGTAACAAATGTTTAAATATGAAATAAAAATTCTATTGATCCATTTAATTCTTTTTATCCCTTCTCAATTATTTACTTATTATTTATAGTTCCTTAAATTAAAACAAATGAAAATTAAATTCCAGATATTTAATTCTTAGAATAATAAATAATCAACTAAACATTGATTCTTCGTTGATCAAAATAAATGAACTTGGCGCCTCCATCGTCCAAAGCAACGCACAGTCAAACGCAATAACTGATCAGACGCATTCCTTTCTTACTGATTTCTTACCAAGCACTGTAAATCCAATACTGTATATTTCTTTTGGCTGGCTCAAACAAACCAACGTGAATTCAAACCAACTGCCTCTTCTACTGATTAAATCAAAACAATGCGAATTCAACCCGAATCTCGGAATAACTTGCAAAGTGCTATGGAATTTTAATCTTTCTGAGAATGTGCCCACAAAACCCTAATTCCTGATAAAATGCCAAAGAAACGTTCGCCTGATCGAAATTGAGCCAAAAATCAAACAAAACTCTAAGCCAACTTGTGTGAAACATTCCAGAGCCCTGAAAATCAGTAAAAACCCTAATTTTGTTTGACTGACGAGAAAAGTCAGTTTGACCGATTCTTGGGCCAATCTGAAAAATCAGGAAATGCCTGAAGCTATGATTTCTTGTGAAAAATGCGAGGGCAAATTTTGGGGTACAACACACTGTCTAAAGGATAGGGAGAAAAGGACGACCTTTTCGAGTATAAGTAGATAAGTTCTTAGATGCTTGCTCAAAACAACTTTTTGCACCTACACCAAAATATTTTCAAAAACATTCGCCTTGTCAACACTCTTGAGGATTGATACAAGAGTTATCACAAAGCGAATCGCCGCACTAAGGAATTTTCAAAACAATTTTCAAAACACACAAAGCATGAGCAATTTTCAAAAAATGAGCAAGTACTTAAGAGCCCGTAGATAACTACGAATGGAAAAGGTGCTAACACCTTCCCTTTCCATAATCTACCCCCCTTACTCAGAAAACTCTCGAAAGGTCTTTTTCTGTTATTTTCACCCTTTCCTTTATTGGATAAAAGAAAAGTCGGTGGCGAATCTTTCTTACTGCGACATGTGCGAATACAAAACACCAAACCAGTATAACAGTCGGTTCTGCCACCGTATCACAGAACCGGCGACTCTGCTGGGGAGAAAAAAAAGGGGGGGTTTACCTTAGGGTCTAGATCATCTTAAACTTGCTTCTTTGTCTCTTTGATTGCTTTACTTATAAGGGTATTGTTTGGGTTACTATAGATCCTACACCCGGATCTGGGGAAACCTTTTAGGTAAGTAGCAATAGATTGTGAAAACTATGTGGGGTATACCGACACAGTTGAAGCGATGGCTACATTGATGCGACACTTTGGTTGGTACCGGTAGCCCTTGAGTTAATCAAGGAGAATACGGGGCCGTTGCATGGTGTCATAAAGCGTCAACTGACCTTAGAACTTTTAATTGAACAACTTGGCTATTAGGATGTAGTGAGATGGTCGTCTTTGGTGTATTCCAAAAGTCGGCAGATAATCGATGCTACACTCATTGAGGTTTGACTCCCGAGTTTTGTTTGGATGCAAGTCAGTTGCCTATCAAACGAAACTTGTAGGAAAGATCAATGATATTGAGATCCATTAGAACCCGGTTACTATTTATAGGACAGATTGAACCAATCAAAACTTCAAGAGGGTATTACCTTAAAACCCATGCAAGCCTTAAACCTAAGGTCTTGGTGTGGTTTGCTTGTGCTTGCTATATCTGTGATTTCTTAGCATAATCATGAAATTATAACATGGCATATCATACTAACCATTTCAAGGATTTTTCTAGGGCTTATCTTTGTCTTATTTTGTAGGACATGACATCCGCTTGCAGGAACACTATCCAAATCAACCTTGTGAAAGTACATCCTCAACTCAAGGAATTAGCATTAAGGATTCCTAAAATATCTCCCTTCACTGAAAAACATGGTCGAATTCTCAACTTGGTCACTTTAAACCCTGATGAAGAAATATTAAAGTTGCTATTTCAGTTCTTTGATCTATTACATCACTGCTTCACTTTTCCTGATTACCAGTTAGTGCCTACTATGGAGTAGTTTTCTCAGTTATTAGGGGTGCCTATCCTTAATCAGTTACCATTCAACGGTATGAAGAGAGACCCAAAGCCTGAAGATATTGCTCAAGCTCTGTCTTTACAACGGTTTGATGTAGTGGCGAATTGGGAAACCAGAAGAAGTGTCCAAGGATTTCCAGCTAAGTTCCTATTTGAGAAAGCTCACTATTTTTTGGATACCCTGGACTTACAAGCTTTTGAAGAAGGTTTGGCCCTTCTCATCTATGGGATGGTACTATTCCCTAACACGGACCACCTCAGAGATGTGAATACGGTTAAGGTTTTTCTGTCTCACAATCAGGTGCCTACTTTACTTGGGGATATTATACACTCTCTGCATACTCGCACTCTGAAGAGAAGAGGGACCCTCTTGTGTTGCACTCCTCTATTGGCTAGGTGGTTTATTTCGCACCTACCCCGGTATGTTTTGAGAAATGAGCAGGGCATGAGATGGTCTCATAGGCTGATGTCCCTTACACATTCGGATATTCATTGGTGTTCTCGGTCCTTGGAGAGTGTCACCATCATTGATCGTTGTGGGAATTCCATAATGTCCCTCTCTTAGGCATTAGGGGAGGAATCACTTATAATCTTTGTTTGGCGTTGCGACAGTTTAGTTATGCTAGAAGGGATGGTCCTCACGACACACTCGTCCAAGGAATCACATTTGACTATGAGAATGATTTTCAAGGTTATCTTAAGAGGTTCATTCGAGCTTGGGGAATGATAAAGAGTTGATAGCAAGACATTAGGGCACAAGAATTTAATCCCTCTTGAGCCTTACCTCAAATGGGTGTGAGCTCGTGCTCAATGTCTTATGATGCCTTACCCTGCCATCTTACTTGTGATTATGGAGCCAGTTGTTGAGGGAGACACTCCTTACATTGTGCTTCATCCTGACATGCCAACTGATTTTGAGGAGCTACGGAAATCCTGGATCCAACTCAAGGAAGAACGGGATACCTTCAAAACCCAATTCTACGCCAGTGAGAAGAAGGTTTTAGATCTCACCAGGTTACTTCACAAGGAGAAGAGTATAAACGCTTACATTGCACCAAAGAGAATGTGCATGTGGGAAGCTTGAAGTCTTTCTTTGCTTGTAGAGTTTATTTTTTCTTTGTTCCCTTGTAAGCCCGAGAGGCATTTTGGTGACCGATAAAACTTCTTAATGCAATTAATGTTTGTTCTCTTTCTGTTTAAGCAAGTTTAAGTCTTAGAAATCCTTGAAAACATTGCATACATATATCATACATATCATTGCATAAGCAGGTTTCAAAGCAGGTATATCATGTTCTCCCTGTTTATTTAAGCAATGGCTCTCAAACAAGACATAAGAGATCTCCAAACTCAAGAAGCTCAGTTCATGGAAATGTTCCTGAACCTATCCAAGGGGAAGGAAGAGTTGAAAGCACTCCTTGCTGGGAACCTGGCCAAGAAAAATCATGAAGACGATAAGGACGAACGGTTGGAACAACTGCAAGCTGGGGTTAAAGTAATGAGAACCCAGATGCTGGGGCAGATGGCTCTTATCCAAGGTCTGGCCCGGGGACAAGAAGAGCTAAGGGTCATTATCACTAAACTTCATCAAGACGGATGCAACCATAAGAAGCAAACAATCGAGGTTGGGGACCAAGTCATTGATCAACCTCCGAGAAGACAAGAGGTTGGACCTTTCCAAATTTCTACTACATCACGGGTCCAACAACAACCTCGCCAAAAACAACGGGTTAATCAGAGTAATCCGGATACACCCAAGAGGCAGTTTACCAAACTCAACATGCCGCTGTCTCAAGCTTTAAAACACATGTTGAGGATGAATCTGGTTATGTTGATAGGGCCTCACCCGAATCCCAAGACTTCTTCCCCTAACTACAATCCTGACACAAGGTGTGCATATCACTCCAATAGTCTGGAGCATGATATTGATGATTGTTGGAGGTTGAAATATAAAATTTAAAACTTAATTGATGAAGGAGTGATGGAGTTTACACAAGACGGTCAGGCTGAGTTCTTCTGCCCTCCCTGCAAGGCACGCCATCTGAAGTGACAATACCAGACAAAGAGGCTTTTTGTTCATTTGAATTCTTAATTGTAATTTTCTTTTGATTGTTCGAACATTTGTTTCATGTCAAACTTTGTTACTTTATCAATGCATTGCATATTTCTGTTTTGAATCAATTCATTCGTATTCACTATATTTAAACTTCTTTCCTTTTTGTGATATTCAACTCTCGATCAAAAGCTCTAAGCCTTTAGAGGGAGGATGACGAAAATGATACCACAATCTCTACAATATGCTTTTGAATAAACCCCGCTAACAGTGTACATGCATTGTTTCAAATCCTAAACAGTGGAGTTATAACGAAGATAATCCCTAGTCAACCCATTTGAGCCAAAGAAGTAGGAGTTTTTCTTTTCACACAAATTAAAACCTTTAATCATATCCTGGGGCAGGGTAGTTTTCTCAGTTAGTTCAGAGGCGCATTCAGTTGCAAGCTCATCCTTCATACATGACAAATATTGTAGAAGATACATTCCAAAAGATGGTGATGGTTCCGCATAATCATCAAAGAAGGTAGTCATTATTTTTCAAAAGAAAAGCCCGCTAAGTCAAAACCTATGAAGGAGACTAAAGAAAAAAACTAGGGCATCCCACTGACTGTAATCACAAAAGAAACAGTTCAGGAAAAAGAAGGGATAACGAAAACCAAAAAAGAGGCTACTACAAATCCTCGACAAAAAGAAGATTACAAAAATGAATGCCTCTTCAAAATAAACTTTCAATAGCCGAACCATCATCGGAACATCAAGGACAATATGCCAGACTCAATTGGGATCTGAATGCACAATTAGCTGAGCATAGGATCGAAGAACATCACGAAGAACGGGTTGGGTACAAATAAAAATTGAGCCTTTATCCTTTGTTTCTTGAACCGTGAACCAGGCCATATTATAACCCTTAAAAGTCCTAGCTGAAGCATGGGTTAGTTCAAAAGCATATTGTGGCAAAAGGTATCCTGACTCCTGTAAGGTTCACTATAAGTCCTGAGCTGATGTTGTACCCCAAATTTTGACCTAAGATATCATCTCCTATCTGCATCATTACATTGCAAGCGTTTTGATTTTTAAAAATTCATAACTTTTTTCAGGCCGAGAGCTATTTATTTTGAACACTAAATTATTAATTGATTCATGCTAAAACAATGTTTATTAATTATTTATTATCTTAAATTTAGATAATTGGAATTTGTTTTCAATTGTTATATAATTTAAATATTTATAGATAATAAAATAAATATTAGAAAAGAGGCATATCAATCGTTCAGACAGTGTTTATTTATTATTCACTATCTTAAATTTAAATAATTGAAATTTATTTTCAGTTATTACATAATTTAAAGATTTATGAATAATATAATAAATATTTGAAAAAGTTCATTACTTGGTCAATAATGGTTATTTAATTATTTATCTTTCTAAGTTAAATAATTGAAATTCTATTTTTAATTATTACAATTTAGAAAATTTTGAATAATGAATTAAATAATTGAAACTATTAATTGAGCAATGATATTTATTTATTTGTTTATTATTCTGAATTTAAGTAATTGAGATTTTATTTTCAATTATTATACGATTTAAAGAATTATAAACGATAAAGTAAATGATTAGAGAGAAGGAAGGAATTAATTGGCAAATATTGGAATTTTATTCATTTTTTTCTAATTGTACAATTATTGTGTAAATACTGTATTTATTTACAACGAATTTACAATAGTAATTTTACAAAGTTAAAATGAAATAAAAACTAATCTAATGTTTTCTAATTCTAAATCTTCTATCCAATGCCTTTTTGTCTGCTCATTTGATTTTTACCTGCAAAAACGATTAAAAGAAAATTAGAATTGAACAAATAATTAAAAGCAGAAAATTATTTAATGTTCATCATTAAAAGCAACGGCTGGAATCAGTTTACCCTTTTTTGCAAATCACGGGATTTCTCCCGGTTCACAAAAAAGGGAGGAATTTTTATCTTCATAAATGAATGCACAATTGTGAAACATGCACAAATTCATTTTATTGTTCAAAACTGCATAATTAAAATTAATTGCATTTTTTCAAAGTCCAATGCATATTTCAAAATATACACAGCATATGCATAAACATTACATATGCAAGCACAAACAAAGCCAACGTAAACCTATGCAGCCACATAGAAGAAGCCAAAACAAATAGGCTCCCATACTGTGCATGCTGTAACAAAGAGTAGATAAATAAGTATGTAGTTCAAAACCAGTATGCAAGCAATAATGTTTCCATTTTTCATCATATTCCAGCTCTGTTGCAATTTCAGAAAAAAGCAGTACACATCATTTTATGCATCAATGTACTTGAGAGAGAGAAGAGAGAAAGAAAAATGGTTTTGCAGGTTTTGGCTTAGGCAGGAATTAGAATACAGACAGAACAGCAGCAAGGCAATAAGAAAAGGAGCATAGAAATATTACCATTTGGATGTAACAGTATAGTATGCAGAGGCAAATATATTAAAAATATACCAAAGCCTTCAACGAAAATCTAAAGGCCAAAAACTGTTATAACATAAAAAAATCACTTCAAAGAAAGATATACATTTTATCCCCAAGCCTTCAAAAAAATTGTCAAGATATACAAATTTTCTCAAAGTCATATACCAAGAAAACCACTTCAAAAGCCAGTTCATAACCTGCAAGAGTTTTTCTACACAAAACTATCAAAAAGAGCAAAAGCCATTTTCCTCAAGTCCCCAAACCTGCTACTGCATAAACCACATCAGAACCATAAACCTGTCAAAACCAATATGTCCTGAACCTTGGCCTAAACCTCATTAACCTGATTGAGCCCTCAAACCAATATCACAAGCATCATTCAAAACCATAAACATATGGCCTAAACCTGCCTGCTGCATAAAACCTGTTGACTGCATAATACCACAAAACTTGCTACCAACCATTTTCATCAAAAAACCATACACAACCTAAACCATTAACCTGCTACTGATTAAACCACTTCAAAAACCAGTAGAACCATTTCAAAACCAAAACCTTATGTCCAAACACAAAAACCAGTAGGAACCTACTGTCATGAGCCAAACCTGTATCACCAAAAATCAAAACCAACGACCAAATACCCAAACCTCAGATTGTGTCATCATAGGCAACAAAAAGTATACAGAAGCATAGTTGAGAAGAAGAGAAAAGCATCAATACTGGTCAAACCGTTTCAACATGTTTAGGCAACCAAAAACCTCAAAGCAACAATAGCATCAAGGCAACACAACATCATAGGCAACATAAACGTTCAGAGTATACAGTAGCAGTAGCAAGAGAAGAAGAGAAGGATCAAAGCCAAGGTCGACTGAAGAAGAGGAAAGAAATCGTACAAAAGATTTTCAAGTCATCATCAAATCTAAAGCAACAAAGAAGACAAACCGGAGTCTCCAAGAAAGCTCACGCGCCTTTCCCTCCGTCCCGGCCTCCTAGCTCGTCCAACCTTCCTCCTCCGTCTCCGCCTCTAGGTAACGATTTCTTTTCCCCCTTTTACTTTCATAACACCTCCAACAAACAATAATAGAGAGTCAGAATCAACAAATAAAAAACTTAGGCATGCATTTGTAATGAAAACCTAACGAATAGAGCAATTTACCGTGAATACATCAACTCTGGCATTTTCGTTTGGAGGGAAGAAGAAGATTGGAAGCTGGTGGCCATAGACAGGAGGAGATTTCAGAAGCGAACAATCAAGATAACGCGCGAAGATGAAGAAGACGAACAACCAAGCGGCACCGCTCTACACATAACCAAAACCCTAATCCCATTTTACAAACTAAACAAGTTTAACCCTAAGAAAACAAATTTGTAAAACACATGGACCTCAACCTGTAATTGCCAAAGCCCAAACGAACTGCTTAGCGCACCCCCTTTTTCTGTTTTGATTAGGCCTTTTAGAAACCCCTTTGGCCCATATAAACTCTTTATCATCTACCCTATTTTATATACCTTTTTTTCTTTTCCCTATTTATTTTCTTTAGTTTTTTTTTTCTAGAGTTTTATTAGTTTAGATAATTAGTAAACTTAGCCAAAATAAGGGTGTAATTTAATTAAAACGATTTTAGATCATTTGACCTTTTTTTTTAGATTAGTTTAATAATTGTTAGTTCCCCTTTTTTAGATTAAATTAATAACTTTAGTTTTTAACTTAGTCTAACTATTTAATAACTATTAAAATAATACTTTATATTAAAAAAGAAAAACGTATTAAATTTAGAAACATATAAAAATAAAACTTAAAAAATATTTTTATTTAATTAATTCACTCGTTTTAGTTAATACTAATACAAAAAAATATATAAAAAATATATAGAGACTTAAAACTAAAAAATATTTTGTCTTCTTTAATTAATTCTCATTTCCTTTTATCCATATAAAAAATGCGCAAAAATGAAAACTATTAGAACATTTTCTTTTCATTAATATTAAACCAAGAATCTAAAAAATGCATTATTCACATCATTTAGTCTATCATTTAACTATTGTTATTTAATCATTATCCGCATAATTTTTCTGTTTATTTATTTCATATTTATTTGTTTATTCTGTTTATGTTTAAATCCAAAGGAAAAAACGATAAATTTGTTGACTTCATGTCCTCAAGTCTAATCGCGCGAATATTTGCATTTCATTAAAACTTAGGATAATTTTCCTTCAAGTATTCAATCTTTTTAAAACTTATACCCTTTAAGCAAAAACTTCGACGTTAGGTCGTCGTATCTTCAAAAAACCGTCCGTACCCCTTTTCGGCCAAAACGATTTATTTTTAATCAAACGATCAATTTCAATAAACAGATATTTTAAAAGGTTCCTATAGAGTACTATAGATACATTGGGTGCTAATACCTTCCCATTGTATAACCAACCCCCGAACCATAGATCTCTTTTCAAAAACGCCTTGTATCTTTATTACTTTTAAAAAGTATTATTTACATTGCATATTTAGGGTTTTATTTCGCTCTTTCCCCTTTTCCCTTGGAAACAATAAAGCGCGGTGGCGACTCTTGCTTTTGTGAGACGAGTTAATCAATAATTCGATCTCCGATTTACCCCACTACATTTTTTATTGCTACAGAATTGGCGACTCTGTTGGGGAAAGATTGACCTCTTGCTGGTCCATCCCTAAGTGGGTTAAGCCTAATTTATCTTATCTGTTTATTATTATTTGTTTTGCTTGATTATGTGTTTAAATTGGGGTGTTTGGGTTTTTTTGCAAAGGACGAATCCTATACTCGGATTAAGTAACACTTAAGGAATAGGACGGGCGGTATAGTCATGTTAACTTTGAGGGAGTAATCCCGAAGAAGGAGGCATGAGATCCCCCACTCAATGGAAGGCCCTCTTGAACTTAATATTTGTTTACCGAGTAATCGGGAAGACATTATTATTTTCGACCTAGGAGCCCGAGAAGTTGAGAACCGTAGAACCCTAACCCATCTTGGCTTTTTTAGGTGTAGCGCGGAGACTATAACTGAGTAATTCGGAAGAAGTTGTTACGCGATGCTACGCTCGGACGAGTTTCTCTTGAGAATATTGCTAATTATTGAGTAATCAAGACGTTGGTAATATCCGAAGGAGGAATGTAAACTCTGGGAACTCTTAGAACCTTGTCTTACAGGCGTGATTGAACCTTTAGTACATGCCTTTGGGTGGGCTTTACCCTCGACTCCATGCTGAACGTTGAACCTTTGAACCCCATGTTTGCAAGCTTGTGTGTGACTGTTGCATTATCATTCATTCATGCACTCATTAGCATCTTTGTAAAAAACTTGTTTTTCAAGGAACTTCGGAATAATTTTGCAGACATCTCAGGTTATTATGGAACTTGGAAGGAGAAACACTCGAAGCTTTAGTTTTAAAGAGCCCGAGATTGAAGAGCTAAAGAGTTTGATTCCGAAGATCGAGAGTCCGACGGATTTTCAGAAGAAGTATGGGTCCATTGTACCTCTCATGAAGCGCAAAATGAAGGAAGGCATCCTCAACATGTTGGTTCAATTCTATGATCCCTTGTACCGATGTTTCACCTTTCCGGATTACCAGTTGATGCCCACCTTAGAAGAGTATTCCTACATACTTGGTTTACCGATCACCGACCGTGTTCCTTTTTCTGGATTAGAAGAAGAGCCCAAATCTCACGAGATAGCAACCATCACCCACTTGAAGAAGTCAGAGATAGAGGAGAACATGACTATGAAAGGGGGAATCCGGGGTTTGTCGGTGCAATTTTTGTTGAAGAAAGCTCGTCATTTTGCTGAGATAAAGGATACTGTTGCCTTTGAAGACGTGTTTGCTTTACTCGCTTATGGTCTATTCTTGTTTCCTAATGTTGATAAGTTTGTGGATATCAACACCATCAGAATTTTCCTGATTGGAAATCCGGTCCCTACGCTGCTAGGAGATACCTACTACTCCATCCATCTTCGAAACTCTTATCAAGGAGGGATGATTATTTGTTGTACACCGTTGTTGTATCAGTGGTATGTTTCGCATCTACCTGGGTCTGATATTTTCTGGGATCTCGAGAAGGAACCGCGTTGGGCGCCAAAGATTATGGCTCTCACTCATTTCGACATTGACTGGTATAATCGAGTTTACTACGACGTGAAGATCATCGATAGCTGTGGTGCTTTTCCTAACGTGCCTCTTCTCGGTACGAAAGGTGGAATCAACTATAACCCTGTTCTTGCACGCTGTCAGTTTGGGTACCCGATGAGAGATAAGCCAAACAACATCCATGTAAGTGGTTTCTTTCTACAGGAAGGACAAGATCATCAGGCAGCTAAGAGGGAGATCAAAGGAGCTTGGCGCCACATCCATAAGAAAGGGAGAGATATGTTAGGACATAGAGGTGCCGTTTCTTTGGAACCTTACCTACAGTGGGTCCGTGCTAGGGCTTGTACTCTCAAGATGCCCTATAAACTTGAGAAACCTTTATTCCCTGCCATTGCACCATCATCTGTTGTTATCCCTATCGCGAATATAGGGGAATACCAAGGAAATCTGGCTAGGATGAAGTCCGAGAGGGATGCTTGGAAAGAAAAGTACCATATGTCTGAATATGAGAATCGAGTCCTGACTCGACAGTTAAAGGAAAAGGAGGAGTTGTTGTTTATTCAAGACGGCCGGTTCATTGATCACGATGAGAAGCTTCGTCAAAAGGATGCCTTGCTGAAGAAGTATGCTAGTGAAAGGAAGAGGAAGAGGGAAGGTTCGGTAAGCGTGGCTCTCGTTCCGAATCCGCAGAAGGAAGTCATTGATCGACTGATAGCTGAGAAGAAAGAGATGGAAGACTTTTATGAAGAGAAGATCAAGAAGCTCCGGTTACAGTTGGCGTTTGGTCCTTCATCTGAGGATTCCGAGTGATCTTTAGCTTTTAGTTTATTTTATTGATGTCATTTTGTAAAACTATGTAAAAGGGCTTCATGCTCCGAAGTTGTAATTTATTGCTTTATTTTAGACTTCATGTTTTAAAATTGTAATTTATCGCTTTATTATGGATTTCGTGTTTCGAGGTTGTAATTGGATTTGTTATCCCAAAGTTGTAATTTACTGTTTTGATATTCCAAATTGTAAGTTGTAATTTATCGCTTTCGATTAATGGATTGAGTTTTTGTTGTTCCAAATTCCTTTACCATTGATGTATGCAAAATTATCAAGGTTTCTTGAAAAACTTTTAAAATGAATCATCATTTGCATCGCACATCATGCATCATTCCACATTCCACTTCACATGTTTTCTAGAGTCTTATCCTTGTTCTTTTTCCACTCAAAAGGTTGTCAAGCTGTCTCACCGATACGACACTCGGGCCAATCGTCAGAGGAAAATGGAAGATTTGGAACAGGAAAATCATGAGCTTCGTGGGGAAGTTGCTACACTTCGTGTCGAGATGGAAAAGTTAACTGCGTTAGTGGAAAGTTTGGTGGCTGTTCAGAATCAGCCATCGACTACAGCTGCCGAGATTCATACTTCAACTCCAGTGGTCTCCGAGATCGTCACCGTTCCTACCTCTGTGACTCAAATCAACTCTCCGCTTCAACATCAGATGCCGAAGGGTTTTCCGTGGGGAATGCCTTACAACTTTGTGCCTGAGGGGTATCAGCCTGCCATGCAACCTTTGTTTCAACCTGCTTTGTCTCTTCCTCAGTCGGAGACAACTGCCATGCCGCCAGTAATTCCGTCTGTGACACCTTTTCCGCAACCGATTATGACAACCGTTGCTCCTGTGGTCCACTCCGTGCCATACTTGAATGAACCTACTTACCCTGCCGAGCCTGCTGAAAGTTTGGGTCTTTTTGATAGAATGGAAGAGTTTCAGGATCAGTTCCAAGAAATGCAGAAGGAGCTTAGAGCATTGAAGGGGAAGGATTTGTTTGGGAAGAACACGCATGACCTTTGTTTAGTTCCGAATGTCAAGATTCCAGCAAAATTCAAAGTGCAGGACTTTGAGAGATATAAGGGTGATTCGTGTCCTAGAAGTCATTTGACAATGTACGTGAGAAAGATGTCTACGTATTCCGATGATCATGACTTGTTGATTCATTATTTTCAAGATAGTTTGACAGGTGCTGCCCTGAAGTGGTATATGGGTTTAGACAGTATTTGAATCCGCAACTTCAACGATCTTAGCGAAGCCTTTGTCCATCAGTACAAGTATAACATTGACATGGCACCGGACAGGGATCAACTCCGGGCGATGTCGCAGAGAGACCGGGAATCTTTTAAGGAGTACGCCCAGAGATGGCGTGAAATTGCTGCTCAAATCTATCCACCTCTTGAGGAGAAAGAGATGACCAAGATATTTTTGAAGACTTTAGGGTCCTTTTACTATGAAAGAATGATAGCCAGCGCACCCAGTGACTTCACCGAAATGGTAAGCATGGGTATGCGATTAGAGGAAGGGATTCGTGAAGGACGTTTGGTTAAAGAAGGAAGTCCGTCTAGCAGTACTAAGAAGTTTGGAAGTGTTTTCCCGAAAGGAAAAGAGCAGGATGTCAGCGCTCTATTCCCAGTTAGACCTAGGAGAGGTTACTCTCATGTTGCGGCAGTCACTCCGGCTGTCCGCCCAGCTTTGATGACCCCAGCCCATCAAACCCCACCAACTCAACAACGACCATTTCAGCAGCAGCCTCGACAACAGGCTTATCCATTCAACAATCAGAACCGTTCACCCAGAAAACCGCAGTTCGATGCCATTCCTATGACTTATACCGAATTGTTCCCTGCTCTTATCAGAAAGAATCTCATCACGACAAAGCCTCCTCCTATCGCACCGAACAGTACTTCTCCGTGGTACAAGGCGGATCAGTTTTGTGAGTATCATCAAGGGTCACCGGGGCACAACCTTGAGAACTGTTTTGCTCTGAAGGCGGACGTGCAGAGATTGATCAAGAATGGTATCTTGTCGTTTAAGGATGTTAATCCAAATGTGAGAGATAATCCTTTGCCTCGACATGGGGCAGCATCAGTGAATATGGTGGAAGGTTGTCTGGGGAAGTTCCGAGTTTTTCAAGTTGAACATATAAGAGAGTCGTTGATCAGGTTACATCAGAGTTTGAGAAGACTTGCCTTTGTTAGGCACCAGCATGATTATGATGTTTGTGAGTTTTGTTCAAGAGAGGATGATTGTCCTATTGTGAAGGAGGATATTCAGAAGTTGCTAGATCAGAGAGTTATCACCATTATGTATGACAGAAATTCGGAGGATGAAGTGAATGTTATCATACCACAATTCAATTTGCCTGAATCAATAGAGATCGCTTACGACATTCAGACTGCACCTGCTGATCCTTTGATTATTTACCCACCTGGTCCTGTGCCTTACGACTCAGACCAAGCTGTACCGTATAAGTATAATGCCACAATGATTGAGAATGGGGTAGAAGTCCCTATACCGACGAGACCGTCTTTTGTTAACATTGCTGATGTGAGTAGAGTTATGAGAAGTGGACGTGTTTTTGCAGCAGTACCTTTGAAGAGACCAGAAGTTCAAGTTAGGAGGCCCATACCGGCGGAGATTCCAGTAAGAAATGTTTAACCAAGGGTTGAGATAGGCCGATCCAGTGAACCTATCCCTTACCCTGAGGATGATGAGATTCTGAAGCTTATCAAGAGAAGTGAATATAAGATTGTGGACCAACTTTTGCAAACTCCTTCCAAGATTTCCTTGCTTGCTTTACTGAGAGATTCTGGTGCCCATAGAGAAGCTTTGATGAAGGTCTTGGACCAGGCGTTCGTGGATCATGATGTGACGGTTGACCAATTTGATGGAATTGTGGGAAATATTACTTCGTGTAACAATCTTGGTTTCAGTGATGAAGAACTCCCGGAGGAGGGGAGAAACCATAATATGGCTTTGCATATCTCAGTAAGTTGTGGAAATGATACCTTATCAAGTGTGTTGGTGGATACAGGTTCGTCGTTGAATGTAATGCCCAAGACTACATTATCTCGGCTCTCATATCCAGGTGCTCCTATGAGACCCAGTGGGGTAATCGTTAAAGCGTTTGATGGTTCTAGGAAGACTGTTATTGGTGAAGTAGATCTTCCTATAGTAATTGGTCCTCATACTTTTCAAATCACTTTCCAAGTGATGGATATTCGTGCTGCCTACAGTTGCTTATTGGGTCGTCCCTGGATCCATGATGCCGGGGCAGTCACCTCTACGCTCCATCAGAGACTAAAGTTTGTAAGACATGGGAAGCTAGTGATGATTGGAGGAGAACATGCTATGGTGGTAAGCCATTTATCATCATTCTCTTTTATTGATGCTGACGAGGATGTTGGAACCCAGTTCCAAGGTCTTTCTGTTGCCAAGAGTGCAGTGAAGAAGCAAGGGGCATCCATCTCTTCTTTTGAGGATGCGCGGCGAGTGGTGGAAAGTGGTTCGGCCGGAGGATGGGGCCATGTGTTGACGTTACCCGAGAACAAGTCTGGGGAAGGTCTGGGTTTTCATCCAGTATCTGCAAGAGTCAAGAAGGAGGTGGTTGTTCGTCCGATTCAAGAGGTTTTCCGAAGTGCAGGTTTTATACATCCTGAGGTTGATGCTATCATAGAAGATGATTCCGAGGAAGATTTGCCCGTTTTTGTGACGCCTGGATTGGCTTGCCAAAACTGGATAGTTGTTGATGTTCCTGTTGTTATGCATATTTCCGAGTAATGTTTTGTTTTGTTTTCTTTGAAAAAATTCGCTCTGCCCAAGGCGAAACGTATTTTGTGTCGGGCTATGAAAAATAATTCCTTTTGCTCTGCCCAAGGCGAAAGAGAAATGTTTGGGCTCCTTGTTTCAAATATTTCCCTTTAATGAATAAAAATGTTATTTTGTCCACTACTGTTTTATTTTTCACTTTTTCGGGGAAATAGTAATGAAAATTAATTAATAACCTTTTGTTTTATTTGCACAAATCGATTTCTAAAATAAAGCATAATCATATGTGCAGATTAATCCATGACTTAACCATCGAAAACAATGATCTTATGCCCTCTCCCAACTTTGAATTCCCTGTGTTCAGAGCCGAAGAAGAGGATGACGAAGAGATTCCTGTTGAGATTTCCCGTTTGCTTGAGCATGATGAGAAGGTCATTCAACCATTTGAAGAACCTTTAGAGTTGGTCAACTTGGGTGATGAAGAAGTTAGAAGGGAAGTCAAAGTCGGAGCATTGCTTATCCCGGAGGTTAAGGAGAAGATGTTGGAGCTTCTCAAAGAGTATGTTGATGTGTTTGCTTGGTCCTACCAAGATATGCCAGGTTTGGATAATGACATTGTGGAGCATCGTTTACCGTTGAGACCTGAGTGTCCGCCGATCAAGCAGAAGTTGAGAAGGACTCATCCTGATATGGCTGACAAGATCAAAGAGGAGGTTCAGAAACAGATTAACGCAGGTTTCCTTGTTACATCGGTCTATCCTCAGTGGTTAGCCAACATAGTGCCTGTTGCTAAGAAAGATGGCAAAGTTCGGATGTGTGTAGACTACAGAGATCTGAATAGAGCTAGTCCGAAGGACGACTTCCCATTACCTCATATTGACGTATTGGTCGACAGTACCGCCAAGTTCAAAGTCTTTTCTTTCATGGATGGTTTCTCTGGTTACAATCAAATCAAGATGGCACCGGAAGATATGGAGAAGACCGCTTTCATTACACCTTGGGGAACTTTCTGTTATCGGGTTATGCCGTTTGGTTTGAGGAATGCGGGCGCAACATACCAAAGGGCCATGACTGCTTTGTTCCATGACATGATGCATAAGGAGATCGAAGTGTATGTGGATGACATGATTGCCAAATCGCAGACTGAGGAGGATCATTTGGAACATTTGTTGAAGTTATTCCAGCGGTTGAGAAAGTATAAGCTCCGTCTGAATCCCAACAAGTGCACTTTTGGTGTTCGTTCTGGAAGACTTCTGGGTTTCATTGTCAGTCAGAAAGGTATTGAAGTAGATCCTGATAAAGTCAAAGCCATTCGAGAAATGCCCGCACCCAAGACGGAAAAACAAGTAAGAGGTTTCCTTGGGAGACTGAATTATATTTCTAGATTTATATCTCATATGACTGCTACCTGTGGGCCAATTTTCAAGCTTCTCCGGAAGAACCAAGGATGTGTGTGGACAGAAGATTGTCAGAGAGCTTTTGACAGCATCAAAGAATATTTGCTTGAACCTCCCATTTTGATCCCTCCAGTGGAAGGAAGACCTTTGATTATGTACCTGACTATATTGGAAGATTCCATGGGATGTGTGCTTGGTCAACAAGATGAGACTGGAAGAAAAGAACATGCCGTATATTATCTGAGTAAGAAATTCACAGACTGTGAGTCTCGATACTCATTGCTTGAGAAAACCTGTTGTGCTTTAGCTTGGGCTGCTCGCCGTCTGCGCCAGTATATGATTAACCACACCATTTGGTTGATCTCCAAAATGGACCCGATCAAGTATATCTTTGAGAAGCCCGCCTTATCTGGAAGAATAGCCCGTTGGCAGATGTTGTTATCCGAATATGACATTGAGTATCACACTCAAAAAGCGATCAAAGGGAGTATTTTAGCCGATCATTTGGCTCACCAACCAATTGAAGATTATCAATCCATCAAGTTCGATTTCCCGGATGAAGATGTTATGTACTTGAAAGCTAAAGATTGTGAAGAGCCGTTACCCGAAGAAGGACCTGATCCCGAATCCCATTGGGGTTTGATATTTGACGGAGCTGTGAATTCTTATGGAAATGGAATTGGGGCAATCATCGTCACTCCCCGAGGTACTCATATCCCATTCACGGCGAGACTGAAGTTTGACTGCACGAATAACATGGCTGAGTATGAGGCATGTATCATGGGTCTCGAGGAAGCAGTGGATCTAAGGATTAAGATTCTTGATATTTACGGAGATTCGGCATTGGTAATTAATCAAATCAAAGGAGAATGGGAGACTCGTCATCCTGGTTTGATCCCTTACAGAGACTATGCTAGAAGGTTGTTAACTTTCTTCAACAAAGTGGAATTACATCATATCCCTAGAGATGAGAACCAAATGGCTGATGCTTTAGCTACTTTGTCTTCAATGTTTCAAGTGAATGATTGGAACGATGTGCCTACAATCCGGGTTATGCGCCTTGATAGACCTGCGCATGTGTTCTCCGTAGAAGAGATTACCGACGACAAACCGTGGTTCTATGACATTAAACGTGTTCTCCAAACTCAAGAGTACCCGCCTGGGGCATCCAGTAAAGATAGGAAGACGTTGAGAAGATTAGCAAGCAGTTTCTTTCTCAATGAAGAAGTTTTGTATAAGAGGAATTATGACATGGTCTTGCTCAGATGTGTAGACAGACGTGAAGCAGACATGCTGATGCAAGAAGTACATGAAGGATCCTTTGGCACTCATGCCAACGGACATGCAATGGCTAGGAAGATGTTGAGAGCTGGTTACTATTGGATGACGATGGAATCCGATTGTTGCAAGTATGTGAAGAAGTGCCATAAATGCTAGATTTATGCGGACAAGATGCATGTGCCACCGACCCTCCTTAATGTTATATCTTCACCTTGTCCTTTCTCTATGTGGGGCATTGATATGATTGGAATGATTGAACCCAAAGCTTCAAATGGTCATAGTTTCATCTTGGTAGCGATCGATTATTTTACTAAATGGGTGGAAGCAGCATCTTATGCTAATGTAACCAGACAGGTGGTAGTCAGATTTATCAAGAATCAGATCATTTGTCGATATGGTGTCCCGAGCAAGATCATCACTGATAATGGTTCGAATTTGAATAACAAGATGATGAGAGAGCTTTGTGAAGAGTTCAAGATTGAACATCATAATTCTTCTCCTTACAGAACGAAGATGAATGGGGCTGTTGAAGCTGCTAACAAGAATATCAAGAAGATTGTCCAGAAGATGGTGGTAACTTATAAGGATTGGCATGAAATGCTTCTGTTTGCTTTACATGGGTACCGTACTTCAGTTAGAACTTCAACAGGTGTGACCCCATTTTCCCTAGTTTATGGTACGGAAGCAGTACTCCCCGTGGAGGTTGAGATTCCGTCTCTGAGAGTGTTGATGGAAGCTAAACTTTCTGAGGCTGAATGGTGTCAAAGTAGATATGATCAGTTGAATTTAATTGAAGAAAAGAGATTGACAGACTTGTGTCATGGTCAATTGTATCAGCAGAGAATGAAGAAGGCTTTTGATAAGAAGGTTCGACCGCGCGAGTTCAGAGAAGGTGACCTTGTGCTCAGGAAAATATTATCTTTCCAACCTGATTCAAGGGGCAAGTGGGTTCCGAATTATGAAGGACCGTATGTCGTTAAGAAAGTTTTCTCTGGAGGTGCCTTGATTCTCACCAATATGGACGGTGACGAGCTCCCGCGTCCCATGAACGCCGATGCAGTCAAGAAGTATTTCACTTAGGAAAGCTTTTGGTCATCCCGGCTGTGGCATTTGAGCACATTTTGGAATTCAAAGTTGTTAGGGAGAATAGTGATCATTGTTTTGTGTAACCTTTTATTTCATGTACTATTTCCCAAACTTTTGTAAACTGTTGGAGGCGCGTTGTTAGCGAACTACCAGCTTATTAATGAAATTTGAGCATTACCTTTTGTGGGCAAAATTTTAAATTTTACGGCAATATTTGAAACAAAGTATTTAAAATATTCTTATTTCTAAAATGTGTCGTGAATAACGAAAGGAATATTAACAGTCGTTCCGAAGATGGTCAAGCCATGAAATACAAAACAGTACAGTAATTTATCCTTGCATGATGAACTTGTTTTCTTTCAAAATCGTCATGAGGTGTTGGTTGTGTAAGTTTGCATTCTAGTGGTGCTAAGTTTGGTGACTCCCCCAGTTGTTCCAGTTAAGTGTTGTTTTGGCCACCTTTGTTCGGGAGATTTTGAAGTGCGGTACACTTCGTCTCATGCCAGTGGTCTATTGGCATTGTAAGTTTGGATTTGAATACTTTTCTCCTCAGAAGACTTGAGCCTTGTGGCGTGTTATGCTCTGACATTGTTCTGTGATTCCAATTCCAGTTATCTTCCGTCTTTTTTTAGGATTGGCCGAGTATCTATCGTGCTGTGACATCTTATTATCTTCGAGACATTCCATCTGTTTGTTTTGTCAGCATAACATTCATTTATTCATTCACACTTATATCACGCATACATATTCACGTTTGCCATCGATTTTGGGGTTGTACTTTGTTTATTCAAATAATGTACATGTTTCTTTCCAAGTAGAAGGTTATCTTAGGCAGAAAATGTGCTTCCTTTCTAAATTCCCCGACTGAGCTAATCCTCGTGGATGATTTTTGATTTAGCTTACCCTGGTCCATTTCTGGATGGGATGAATTCCCCAATTGAATTGCTTTCTCATTGGGTGAAGTCTTGTTTGACTGTTGTCTCTCTAGTTATTCCTGGATGAAGTTGCTGCCTCTTGCATAGGCTATCTCATTGATTTTCCCCAGTGAAACCGTGACCTAGACAGTTGGTGCATTTATTTTGCACGATTAAGTATATGATCTCCTCGAGAAAGATTGATTCATGTTTCTTTTGATGAAGATGTTATTCTCGGTCAGTGTCATCGCAAGTTCCTTCTGAGTTATTCTTTGGAAAACGACAAGCGGCAGCTCTTCACGAGCAACTTGTGCGTTATATTGATTTTGGGAAAACGACAAGCGGCAGCTCTTCACGAGCAACTTGTGCGTTATATTGATTTTGGGAAAACGACAAGCGGCAGCTCTTCACGAGCAACTTGTACGTTATTATGATTTTGGGAAAACGACAAGCGGCAGCTCTTCACGAGCAACTTGTGCGTTATTATGATTTTGGGAAAACGACAAGCGGCAGCTCTTCACGAGCAACTTGTGCATTATTATGATTTCCGGGAAATGACAAGCGGCAACTCTTCACGAGCAACTTGTGCGTTATTATCTTGTGGAACACGACAAGCGGCAGCTCCTCACGAGCAACTTGTACGTCATTTTATCTTGTGGAAAGAAGCAAGTGGCAGCCTCTTTATTTGAGCAGCTTGTATGTTATCGGTATTTTCTTTGGACGACAGCAAGTGGCAGCCTCTTTATTTGAGCAGCTTGTATGTTATCGGTATTTTCTTTGGACGACAGCAAGTGGCAGTTTCTTTATTTGAACAACTTGCGTATCTACAATATTATTATATCAGCATTAATGAGTATATCTCCGAAAATCTCGCTGAGAAGTTCGTTATGAATCATTACCTTCAGAAATCGGTAATCTGTTATCAGCAATTTGATACTCTCTGTCTATCATTGACCTTGAGTTGCGAACTCACTATTTTGGGTCAATAATTTGTTATGGCCTATGCAAGATGCTCTCTTTGTTAGGGTCAGAGGTCGTATTCCCTCGATTTTATTCGCTGTCAAGAGTCTGTCATTTGAAGTCGATAGCTTGTTTCCCCAGTAATGTATAATCCATGTCTCTGTGTTTTGTTGGTGTTCGATTCCTCCAACATTGTCTTGTTTCATACAACATCTTTCTCTGTGAATTCAATCACTGCATTCATATCAAACATAATGACGGCATCTTAGGACAAAATTTGCGTAATTATGTATTTAAGTACCTTCAATCTCGTCGAAACGAAGATTTTAATCTTCATATCTCCGGATAGAAGAAACTTAAATAGGGGCAGTTGTTGTACCCCAAATTTTGACCTAAGATATCATCTCCTATCTGCATCATTACATTGCAAGCGTTTTGATTTTTAAAAATTCATAACTTTTTTCAGGCCGAGAGCTATTTATTTTGAACACTAAATTATTAATTGATTCATGCTAAAACAATGTTTATTAATTATTTATTATCTTAAATTTAGATAATTGGAATTTGTTTTCAATTGTTATATAATTTAAAGATTTATAGATAATAAAATAAATATTAGAAAAGAGGCATATCAATCGTTCAGACAGTGTTTATTTATTATTCACTATCTTAAATTTAAATAATTGAAATTTATTTTCAGTTATTACATAATTTAAAGATTTATGAATAATATAATAAATATTTGAAAAAATTCATTACTTGGTCAATAATAGTTATTTAATTATTTATCTTTCTAAGTTAAATAATTGAAATTCTATTTTTAATTATTACAATTTAGAAAATTTTGAATAATGAATTAAATAATTGAAACTATTAATTGAGCAATGATATTTATTTATTTGTTTATTATTCTGAATTTAAGTAATTGAGATTTTATTTTCAATTATTATATGATTTAAAGAATTATAAACGATAAAGTAAATGATTAGAGAGAAGGAAGGAATTAATTGGCAAATATTGGAATTTTATTCATTTTTTTCTAATTGTACAATTATTGTGTAAATACTGTATTTATTTACAACGAATTTACAATAGTAATTTTACAAAGTTAAAATGAAATAAAAACTAATCTAATGTTTTCTAATTCTAAATCTTCTATCCAATGCCTTTTTGTCTGCTCATTTGATTTTTACCTGCAAAAACGATTAAAAGAAAATTAGAATTGAACAAATAATTAAAAGCAGAAAATTATTTAATGTTCATCATTAAAAGCAACGGCTGGAATCAGTTTACCCTTTTTTGCAAATCACGGGATTTCTCCCGGTTCACAAAAAAAGGAGGAATTTTCATCTTCATAAACGAATGCACAATTGTGAAACATGCACAAATTCATTTTATTGTTCAAAACTGCATAATTAAAATTAATTGCATTTTTTCAAAGTCCAATGCATATTTCAAAATATACACAGCATATGCATAAACATTACATATGCAAGCACAAACAAAGCCAACGTAAACCTATGCAGCCACATAGAAGAAGCCAAAACAAATAGGCTCCCATACTGTGCATGCTGTAACAAAGAGTAGATAAAGAAGTATGCAGTTCAAAACCATTATGCAAGCAATAATGTTTCCATTTTTCATCATATTCCAGCTCTGTTGCAATTTCAGAAAAAAGCAGTACACATCATTTTATGCATCAATGTACTTGAGAGAGAGAAGAGAGAAAGAAAAATGGTTTTGCAGGTTTTGGCTTAGGCAGGAATTAGAATACAGACAGAACAGCAGCAAGGCAATAAGAAAAGGAGCATAGAAATATTACCATTTGGATGTAACAGTATAGTATACAGAGGCAAATATATTAAAAATATACCAAAGCCTTCAACGAAAACCTAAAGGCCAAAAACTGTTATAACATAAAAAAAATCACTTCAAAGAAAGATATACATTTTATCCCCAAGCCTTCAAAAAAATTGTCAAGATATACAAATTTTCTCAAAGTCATATACCAAGAAAACCACTTCAAAAGCCAGTTCATAACCTGCAAGAGTTTTTCTACACAAAACTATCAAAAAAAGCAAAAGCCATTTTCCTCAAGTCCCCAAACCTGCTACTGCATAAACCACATCAGAACCATAAACCTGTCAAAACCAATATGTCCTGAACCTTGGCCTAAACCTCATTAACCTGATTGAGCCCTCAAACCAATATCACAAGCATCATTCAAAACCATAAACATATGGCCTAAACCTGCCTGCTGCATAAAACCTGTTGACTGCATAATACCACAAAACTTGCTACCAACCATTTTCATCAAAAAACCATACACAACCTAAACCATTAACCTGCTACTGATTAAACCACTTCAAAAACCAGTAGAACCATTTCAAAACCAAAACCTTATGGCCAAACACAAAAACCAGTAGGAACCTACTGTCATGAGCCAAACCTGTATCACCAAAAATCAAAACCAACGACCAAATACCCAAACCTCAGATTGTGTCATCATAGGCAACAAAAAGTATACAGAAGCATAGTTGAGAAGAAGAGAAAAGCATCAATACTGGTCAAACCGTTTCAACATGTTTAGGCAACCAAAAACCTCAAAGCAACAATAGCATCAAGGCAACACAACATCATAGGCAACATAAACGTTCAGAGTATACAGTAGCAGTAGCAAGAGAAGAAGAGAAGGATCAAAGCCAAGGTCGACTGAAGAAGAGGAAAGAAATCGTACAAAAGATTTTCAAGTCATCATCAAATCTAAAGCAACAAAGAAGACAAACCGGAGTCTCCAAGAAAGCTCACGCGCCTTTCCCTCCGTCCCAGCCTCCTAGCTCGTCCAACCTTCCTCCTCCGTCTCCGCCTCTAGGTAACGATTTCTTTTCCCCCTTTTACTTTCATAACACCTCCAACAAACAATAATAGAGAGTCAGAATCAACAAATAAAAAACATAGGCATGCATTTGTAACGAAAACCTAACGAATAGAGCAATTTACCGTGAATACATCAACTCTGGCATTTTCGTTTGGAGGGAAGAAGAAGATTAGAAGCTGGTGGCCATAGACAGGAGGAGATTTCAGAAGCGAACGATCAAGATAACGCGTGAAGATGAAGAAGACGAACAACCAAGCGGCGCCGCTCTGCACATAACCAAAACCCTAATCCCCTTTTACAAACTAAATAAGTTTAACCCTAAGAAAACAAAATTGTAAAACACATGGACCTCAACCTGTAATTGCCAAAGCCCAAACGAACTGCTTAACGCACCCCCTTTTTCTGTTTTGATTAGGCCTTCTAGAAACCCCTTTGGCCCATATAAACTCTTTATCATCTTCCCTATTTTATATACCTTTTTTTTCTTTTCCCTATTTATTTTCTTTAGTTTTTTTTTTCTAGAGTTTTATTAGTTTAGATAATTAGTAAACTTAGCCAAAATAAGGGTGTAATTTAATTAAAACGATTTTAGATCGTTTGACCTTTTTTTTTTTAGATTAGTTTAATAATTGTTAGTTCCCCTTTTTTAGATTAAATTAATAACTTTAGGTTTTAACTTAGTCTAACTATTTAATAACTATTAAAATAATACTTTATATTAAAAAAGAAAAACGTATTAAATTTAGAAACATATAAAAATAAAACTTAAAAAATATTTTTATTTAATTAATTCACTCGTTTTAGTTAATACTAATACAAAAAAATATATAAAAAATATATAGAGACTTAAAACTAAAAAATATTTTGTCTTCTTTAATAAATTCTCATTTCCTTTTATCCATATAAAAAATGCGCAAAAATGAAAACTATTAGAACATTTTCTTTTCATTAATATTAAACCAAGAATCTAAAAAATGCATTATTCACATCATTTAGTCTATCATTTAACTATTGTTATTTAATCATTATCCGCATAATTTTTCTGTTTATTTATTTCATATTTATTTGTTTATTCTGTTTATGTTTAAATCCAAAGGAAAAAACGATAAATTTGTTGACTTCATGTCCTCAAGTCTAATCGCGCGAATATTTGCATTTCATTAAAACTTAGGATAATTTTCCTTCAAGTATTCAATCTTTTCAAAACTTATACCCTTTAAGCAAAAACTTCGACGTTAGGTCGTCGTATCTTCAAAAAACCGTCCGTACCCCTTTTCGGCCAAAATGATTTATTTTTAATCAAACGATCAATTTCAATAAACAGATATTTCAAAAGGTTCCTATAGAGTACTATAGATACATTGGGTGCTAATACCTTCCCATTGTATAACCAACCCCCGAACCATAGATCTCTTTTCAAAAACGCCTTGTATCTTTATTACTTTTAAAAAGTATTATTTACATTGCATATTTAGGGTTTTATTTCGCTCTTTCCCCTTTTCCCTTGGAAACAATAAAGCGCGGTGGCGACTCTTGCTTTTGTGAGACGAGTTAATCAATATGTCGATCTCCGATTTACCCCGCTACATTTTTTATCGCTACAGCTGACATCACACTTTTACAAAAAAAATTGTTTTAATAAAAAATGAATTTTCAAACTTCAAGACAGACATAAGCTTTGCATTCTTAAAATACCGTTATTTGCATATGACTTACTATTTGTTCAACAGCAGAGAAATTCACACAACGAATATTCAGTGAATGAAGACCCCCTCAATGGACAGAATCACCTAAGATGGAAAAAAACATTCCCAATAACAAGCCTTTCATAATCAAGGGGCATGACATGGTGTCTAATTAATCTGGGGCTGTCAGGTCAAGATTCTAGGAATCTCTCAAAAAGTTCCAAATAGTCAGGGGAAGATCTCCATCTGAATCACTGGGGGCATTGGACATGAATTCCAGCAACGAATCTTATACAATCAAACAAACACCTTCTGGCAGTGTGATAACACTTACTACTAAGGACAGTGACAATTCTCTGCACCCGGTGAGCATGGTCATAGTCTGAAAAGACTATGCATGAAAAAGACCCGCTAGGTTGACAGGCCTAGGCAAAAATAAGGGCATCCCAGCGAACCAAAAGAGTTCAGGCAAAAATTAGGGATATATACAAAAATTATGCACTCGGCAAGTCGAAAACCTGAAAAGGCAGCTTGGGCAAAAAAGGGTATCCCGTTGGACTGAAAACCCGAAAGGGCGGTCCAGGCAAAAGTTAGGGATTAAAAATATATGATTACCTTGTCACTTGCCTATCAGTAGAAGACTTATCATCCTGATAAGCATTTACCAAGCGCCTCATGAGTTGGGACGACACTCAAACTATCCACAAAGCCTCTGCATGTACTTTCCCTAGCAGGTACAGGGGAAGAAACATCCTGATATGAAGTCGCCTATACATCCTCAGCATACGTTCCAGTGACGTCTATGTACCCCACAGAGTAGAAACAACTAAAGTTTTAATCTCTTTTCCCCAAGAGGGAATTACCTTCTCCAGCAAAGTGCCTTCAGAGAGCTGAAATTTGTATTCCCCAGCCGAGTTTTATAATTTCAAACAGTTTATAAAACCTCCTCCCGGGTAGAGTTTATTTCTCTAACTGCGGAAGTTTATTCCCCAATAGAGTTTACTTCTCTACATCGGCAAAATCTTCCAACAAAGCATTATCTCTCTCCACAGAGTCAATCCCCGGCAGAATATCCTCAAAGGGAAAGAGGAAATCCCCAATAAATCATATCCATTCATCATCCTCGGCGGAAATGAAGGATTCAGCCTCCTTATACTCTTCAGCAACAGTTCGGGATTTATCTTTCTAGACTAAGAAACATCGCAATAAGCATTCCATATTCATACATTATGCATTACACATACACATTGCGTACATCATAATCTCATTTATTTTGAGAACACCATCACAATGCATTTCATACATTATGACATTGCATACGACTAACTCTTTCCCGTTTTCAGGAAGGATCAAATCAGCAAACACTGTTGACTACTTAGGTGACCTGGTAGTCTTCTCAAAATCTACGTCTAACGAAAGGCTATTTCAACATTTTCCTCAGAAATATATCCTCACACGACCTTCTTTGGTTCATTCAGATCAACACTAAGATCTCTCTGATTTCTATTCCAGTTGAAGATATTCCAAGACTTTTTTCTGGTTCAGTTGAATCGATACTAAGATTCTTCTGATTTCCATTCCAGTCAAAGTTAATAAAAGACCTTCTCTGGTTCAGTCAGATCGACACTAAGATCTCTATGATTTCTATTCCAGTGGAAGATATTCCAATACTTTTGTCTGGTTCAGTTGAATCGATACTAAGATTCTTCTGATTTCCATTCCAGTCAAAGTTAATTAAAGACCTTCTCTAGTTCAGTCAGATCGACACTAAGACCTTTCTGATTTCTATTCCAGTGGAAGATATTCCAAGACTTTTGTCTGGTTCAGTTGAATCGATACTAAGATTCTTCTGATTTCCATTCTAGTCAAAGTTAATTAAAGACCTTCTCTGGTTCAGTTAGATCGACACTAAGATCTCTCTGATTTCTATTCCAGTTAAAGATATTCCAAGACTTTTGTTTGGTTCAGTTGAATCAATACTAAGATTCTTCTGATTTCCATTCTAGACAAAGTTAATTAAAGACCTTCTCTGGTTCAGTCAGATCGACACTAAGATCACTCTAATTTCTATTCCAGTTAAAGATATTCCAAGACTTTTGTCTGGTTCAGTTGAATAGATACTAAGATTCTTCGGATTTCCATTCCAGTCAAAGTTAATTAAAGACCTTCTCTGGTTCAGTCAGATCGACACTAAGATCTCTCTAAATTCTATTCCAGTTGAAGATATTCCAAGACTTTTGTCTGGTTTAGTTGAATCGATACTAAGATTCTTCTAATTTCCATTTCAGTCAAAGTTAATTAAAGACCTTCTCTGCTTCAGTCAGATCGACACTAAGATCTCTCTGATTTCTATTCCAGTTGAAGATATTCCAAGACTTTTGTCTGGTTCAGTTGAATCAATACTAAGATTCTTCTGATTTCTATTCCAGTCAAAGTTAATTAAAGACCTTCTCTGCTTCAGTCAGATCGACACTAAGATCTCTCTGATTTCTATTCCAGTTGAAGATATTCCAAGACTTTTGTCTGGTTCAGTTGAATCAATACTAAGATTCTTCTGATTTCTATTCCAGTCAAAGTTAATTAAAGACCTTCTCTGGTTCAATCAGATCGACATTAAGATCTCTCTGATTCCTGTTCTAGTTTAAGAAACTGCAAAGCTTGGAGTACATCCAGATAATAGTTTAATCTCATTTCCTCAGTAAGTCGCTATGAAGCTTGGAATACGACCAGATAGCAGTCAGCCTTATTATCCTCAGCAAGTCACTGTGAAGCTTGGATCCTGACCAGATAGAATTTTAATTTTGTCTCTTCAATCAAGAGATGACTCCCCAATAGAGTAATGGACAACTGAAGCTCCCGAACTCTATTTCCCAAAACAGAGACCAATATTCCTCAGCGGAGTCCTCCTTAACAACAGGAATAAGAGTTCCCACAAAGGAATATCTCCTGAAATCAACATTGTTTTGGATGACATCTTTAAGCCCATCTCCGACGACTCTCCGGATGGCATCTTTAAGCATATCTCCGACGACTCTCCGGATGGCATCTTTAAGCCCATCTCTGACAATCTTCCATCTTCTTCTCCAAATGGAATCTATAAGACCATTCCCGATGTTATCTACACAGTCAAGTATCATTTTAGTCGAGTGCAAATTTCTAGGTACTCTAGTGTTCAATCATCTTCCACCTTCAGATCACGAAAGGCGGACAAGCCAATCTACATCCTCAGGTTTAAGAAGGTTGAACAGGGGCAACTGTTGTACCCCAAAATTTACCCTCTTTATTTCGACCTTTTTGGCTTACATTTCATTATTACATACATGCATATCATTGGTTTTATGGTTATGTAATCAAGGTATATTTAGCATGTTTCGTCAGGTTACAAGTGACGTTTATTTCGCCAATGGATGTTCTCAGAGTATTTTCTATGCTGAAGATCGGTCCGCCATTTCGCAACGATTCGGGGTTCAAAGAGTCAAAAGTCCAACCTGGCGCGTCATATTCAGGTGTTCTTTCTCCAAGATATCCTTGATAGCATATTCTCAAATTCAGGTTCGGCTCGAGAGCCAATTCTTTAAAGAAGGTCTCCGGATGTGCGATTTTTCTCGAAGAAATGTGGTGAAAAAGTGTGCTGAAAGTGCAGTTTTTACACACTAAAAAATTCATAACTTGAATATCGTGGCTCGTTTTAAACCCGTTCTGGTAGCCAAAATTCCTTCTTGACGTCATCTAAGTTTTCATATCTCATGGCTAAAAGCCAATTTCGATCAGAAGGTCTTCAAAAATGCGGATTTATCAAGTATTTTTGTACAGAAAATTTGTGACAGAAGTTTATTTGTGTCATGTTCATAAAATCATAACTTGGGCGATTTTCATCGTATCGAGCTGGTTCCAGCGCCAAAATTTCAAAATTTGAGTTGGCTAAGTTTTCACAGGAGGTATTGAGTTCGAACAATATCCAAAAGGCCTTCGTTTTATGTCCAGAGTGCGCGTGATGCGCCGAAAATCCTGAATGTTGAATATTATTTTATCTGTGTCGAAACTTCAAAAATTCATAACTCGGACAATTTTTAATGGATCGGGCCCATATTTTTACACAAAGTCACTGACTCAGAGATCTACAACTTTTCTTACAAGGTCGAGTTCGGGTTCTTCTCCAATCAATACCAGTTTTTTATTGAAGAACGTGTCGGAGTTGACATTGGAGCCCAAAATAAGTTTGTCTAAGCCAAAATTTAAAAATTAATAACTAATTCACCGTTTATCTGAATGAGCCCATTTTCGGACAGGAATTAGTTCTCGATGTCAAATACATTTTGTTTTCAAATTTCAACTTCAAAAATTACACTTAAGTCCCTACAATTTAGCCTGGAACGTGCCAGACTCAAGTAAATAAAAATATGCAATATTGTTTGTGGTTATTAGAGGCCCAATTGCACATTCAAAGCCCATATCTTTGCTCTAATTTCTATTATATAATCTCATTCTTTTCACACAAACAGGACACACAAAAAAACTTTGCCACAACCCTGTCAAAATATCAAATTCTTTCAAGAACCCTAAAAATCTTGAAATCCTTGTTACAAACCCTCATCTCACTACAAACAATTCATCCTTGTTACAAACCCCCATCTCACTACTTCTCTAGTAAGGGTAAGGCTGGTTTGATCTCCATGATCAAAAGGATGTAGAAGCATTCATACATGCCATATCGGTTTTAACATGACAAAATTTCATAGATTTATTTTCTTTGTATTTCATGGTATACTAATTAGTTTAATGTGTTCATGAGATTCAACACAGGTTGGGACCATCTAATAGTCTCATGCAGGTTTATTACAAAACATTAGTGCCAAAACAGAACAACAACCAATGCATGAATCATGGCAAGAAAGACATCCTGAGAAGGTTAAGGGCGTGGATTCAACACTTACCCCTATTGGTTTTGGTTTTCTTCCATTCTATTTATCCTTTTATCTATTTTCCTTCTTTCTTCCTTTTTCATAAAACCTAACATTTTTCACAAACCTTTGATTTTTCATAATAAACTCGAATAATTAATTTTAGGTTTTTAATTTAATTTTTTGTTCAACACCCACCCCTAACATTTGCGTTATTTTTATTTTCTAACCCTTTTTTCCATTGATGCTTCTTCCCCTATCTATTTTTTGGAAAACTTAATTCTTCTTTGTTAATCATTAAACATAAGCTTTTTTTTAAACTTTTTTTTAATTAAAATTAATTATATTTTAGGTATTTTAATTCATTTTCTTTTTATTACCAAAACATAAGCTTCTTTGCTATTTTCATTTTATTTTTATTTTCCTAGATAAAGTGTATAGGGCACGTTCAACTGTAATAGCGTAGCTTTATTTTTCCCGCTTTTTTTATCATTATCATGTAATTGCTTCTGGGATGTAATAGTTTTAGGATTTCTTTTCTGCACTCTTCACTATTATGTAACTGCCCCAAAGCTATGTAATAGCCTAGGTTTACATTTCCGCCTTTACCTTCAGCTACTATATTTTATGCAATGCTTAGATTAATAGGATTGTATGGAAAGATAAAAATGAACGATAGAAAATCCTAATTTCAAGATAAATAATCAAACTGAATCATTTGCACACTCACACCTCTAGGGTAACCTCACTTGTTGCCTTCGGAAAAACAATGGTCATGTCCCTCAAACGTAGAGATACCCTTAGCAAAGACCCTCGGTTAAATTCATCATAAAGATCATAGTCCCTCAATGTCCCTCGAGTTGCCTACGAGAAATGATCTGGTCCCTTGATGTTGCCTACGAATATATGATGACAGTCCCTTCGAACTGCTAAGGTATCCCTATATGTTACCTTCTATAACCATAATAATGACACGCGCTTGTCCCTTATACATCCAACTATAGGGCTACCTACTCACTAATAGTAGGATAGCACTGTCTAAAGGATAGGGAGAAAAGGACGATATTTTCGAGTATAAGTAGATAAGTTCTTAGATGCTTGCTTAAAACAACTTTTTTCACCTACACCAAAATATTTTCCAAAACACTTTCAAAAACATTCGCCTTGTCAACACTCTTGAGGATTGATACAAGAGTTATCACAAAGTGAATCGCCACACTAAGGCATTTTCAAAACAATTTTCAAAACACACAAAGCACAAGCAATTTTCAAAAAATGAGCAAGTACCTAAGAGCCCGTAGATAACTACGAATGGAAAGGGTGCTAACACCTTCTCTTTCCATAATCTGCCCCCCTTACTCAGAAAACTCTCGAAAGGTCTTTTTTTGTTCTTTTCACCCTTTCCTTTATTGGATAAAAGAAAAGTTGGTGGCGACTCTTGCTTACCACGACATGTGCGAATACAAAATGCCAAACCAGTATAACAGTCGGTTCTGCCATCGTATAACAGATACCTTATCATTTCGAAGGGACTGTCATCATCATATATTCGTAGGCAACTCGAGGGACAAGATCATTTCTCGTAGGCAACTCGAGGGACATTTAGGGACTATGATCTTTGTGATTACTTTAAAATGAGGGTATTTGCTAAGATATCCCTACGTTCGAGGGACATGACCATTTCTGAAGGCAACCAAAGTGGGAGATACCCTAGGGGTGCAAGTGTGCAATAGTGTGTTTTTTTCAGATATATTATCTTGATGTTAGTGATCTAAGACTGGTTATTCAGTTCTTGCCATACACACCTAATTTACTAGCAGTTTATATACAGGCATATAATATAGTGCGGAAAGTAAAACCTACAGCTATTACAAGGCTTTGGGGTAATTACAATTATATCTGATCAAAAAAATGTGAAATGCGGGAAATAAAACCCTAATTAAGCTATTACAAATCGGGCACAGTTACAATAACAAAAAAAATATGAAAGTAAATAAACGCGCGCATGAATTGAAAATACGTCTAAAATCCTAGGTGAAAGGAATTTTTTTGTTTATTTTTGTTATGAAAAGAAGTTGAATTAAAAATTATAAGTCTATTCAATTTTAGTTTTTTTTTAAGAAAATATTAAAATAATTAATTAATTATATGACAAAGCTAATTTAATATAAAAAGCTAAGCCTAATGTTTTTGTGGTTTTTTAATGTTTACTAAAGCTTAGAAGAAGTAAGGATAAACAATCAAAAGGAAGGATGAAATCGAAAGACAAAAACAGTAAATGGAAAAAAAGTGCATTCTTGGAAGTAAGGCCTGGATCAAAGAGGCTTGGGATGCCTTTCGATCCAATGAAGGATATTGATCGAAGGAGCCTAAGAGACTGCATGTCTGGGGGCATTCGATTTGGATGTGTCATCCTTCGATCTGGTATATTAGATCTACAAAGAAAGTTGTTAGAAATTGAAAATGCAAGGTCTGGGATTCGAACCCTGGTCCCTTCGATTGCACGAATTCCCTTTCACCGCCTGAGCTGCTTGCTCATTCAAAATACATAACACCTGCTTTTGGTCCTACAAATTAGTTAATTCGAAACTAAACAAAACAAAAAACATCCCATTTGAAATCAATCCCTGAACCCGGATCTGGGTTTGTTTCGGTTTGCCACAGCCGGTATCATGGGTTTCAAAGGTAACCAGCTTCGAAAAAACTCTATCCATGGTGATCGAATGTATGGACACTGCAACTTGCATACATTCTGTTAAATTGCTCATAAATAACAACAAAATCTATGAACATGCGATCATGAGTCTAATTTAAGATTAAGTGGGATTTAACATTTTTACCAATGGAGGCGCCTGGATCTACAGTCCTGGGTGTGAGATGGTTGGGGCACGAGCAAGTGTACGTCTGTATGAACTCTAAGAACACGATCAGAGTGTTAATCTGGACGGAAAGTACCTGTAATGGTATGGAGTTTTGACAACTTTGGAATTTGATGCTACTTTCTGGACTTTCGTGGGGCAGTCTGCATTTTTTACGAGGCAATATATGTGTGTCTTCGTCCCCTTTTTTCTCTGAAATTGTGAGGTTTATATAGACAAGGGATTTTAGGTCAACATTTGTGTATCAAATCTTGGTCCATTATGATGAAGAGATTTGATTTGATTTTGTCATAAAAACTTGCTATATTTGATTCAATCAAGTCCCAGTCTATTTTCATGTGTTACTTCCAGCCTGTTATGAGTTGTTTGGGCCTCCAATATGATGAAAATCAAAAGCTGACTTTCCCATGTAGATCCATTTCCCTTCAAGTTTGATCTCTTCGAAGGCTCTCATCTCCAATTCGAATTACTCAGAGCTTTCCTCATCAGAGTATTGTTTCCTTCGAAGGCTTTGAACTCTAATTCGAATTGCACTAGCTTCGATGTCATAGCTCCTTCGATTAAGCCACCCTCTTCTTAGATTTCTTGATTTGAAGAGAATCACCCTGGTCGAATCAGCTCTTATGGAGTTGTGAACAAACAAGGCAAGAATATGACCTTTAGCTCGGGAATTGAATCCACGATCGACATTGAATTCTTGCCATATTTGCAAAAAAAACATGCCATTTTGAACTTTGGGTGAACCTGGATAGATTAGTGTTGTACCCCAAAATTTGCCCTCCCATATTCTTCAAAGTTTTGACAAGCATCATCTTCAAATGCTTCAAGATCTCTCAAGGGCTACACAGTCAACCACCCTCCTAAAGCCAGTCAAACTAGGGTTTTGGTTCTTGCAAGGAATTTGAGGTTTTCAAGGGCTCAATCAAGTCCCATATGCTCATACACATTGTCAAGCACCTACATGTCAAGTTTCAAGGCTCACAAGGTCAAGTTGCACAGTCAAAAGTCCCATTTGCTCAACAGTCAACTGTAGGGGCAAAATGGTCATTTGGCAGTCAAAAGTCAAAATTTTTGGTCAACATCTTATTTTGAAGCCACAATCATCATTTGATCAATTCTTGATCATGATTTCACAAGAATGGCTCAAAAATCATCAAGGTGTCAAAGGTTTCTATTTTTGGACAGTTGAAAAGTCAACTGTAACTTGACCAAGGCATAACTTTTTCATGGTTCATCAGAAAAATCCCATCCAATTCGCATCTTGAATGGGAAGACATTTCCTACAATTCATCTTCACATTCCAAGTCCAATAAATGCTCTCACAAAAAGTTATCAATTTCAACATTATAGGTCATTTTCAAAAGTCAACAAAAAGGCACTTTAAGTCAAACACCATAACTTGAGATTGGCAAATCAAAATGACATGGGACCAAAGTCATTGGTTAAAGGACTTCAAGACCTTTCCAAAATGTCCAAGAACATGTTCTTAGCTTTAAAATTGAGCAAGATATGCATTGGAGAAGTTGGGAAATTTTTGTGAAATGGCCAAAGTCAATTATCCTTGAAAATTCATTTTTGACAAAAGGGGCCCACTTTTTCCACTTGATTCAGCTTGGCCATGCCTCCCACGTGTCCCACAATTTATTTCAAGATTTAAAATTAATTTTTTCATTTTTATTTAATTTTATTTGATTTAATTCATTTTAAATCTTTAAAATTCAAATAAAAATCCAAGAAATTAATGGAGGGATATATTTTGTGTTGATTAGCTTTGATACACCTTAAAACACATTCCAAATTCGTGCATGGCCTATTATGGGCATAAAATTCAAATTTTCACAAATATGGCAAATGGTTCAATGTTGGTTATGAAGGAAATCAAGAACATTATTGCAAGGCTTCAATGACCATTATTTGGATTGATACACTTTTCATTACTATATATACAAGCCTTCCCAACCTCATTCAAAAATAGAGTGTGCACAAACGGCCAGAGCAAAAAACTGAAAATTGTCCAAAAAGTGAGAGACCAAAAACATAGTTGCAAGCGTTTTCAGATCAAAGCAAGCACGTAGCTTTCTTCCTTGCCACTCACTGAAGCCAAAGTAACCACAAACGCGTCATAAGGTCCACTGAATAGCGTTGTAAGTACTCATGAAATCACCTCTGAACATGGAGTCATGTTTCTCCATTCTTGCACTTTTTCCGGAAAATAATAGCATATTCATACTCCATGCCTGATTTCCAATGCAACTTTTATATTCAATTTCATTTTTAGGCTTCGTATGACAATACCCATGCCTAGGGTTTGTTTGCTTTGTTTTTAGGTATTTTTCTACAGGTGAAATTGGGACGGACCATAAGCATCAACGTGATCAGGAGACATGGGTCATCACCCCCATGGTTTTGTTACTTTTTTTATTTTCTTTTCCTTATAATTTCTTTTTTAATTATTATCATTATTATTATTATCATTAAATTAACATAACTAATTTTTCCATAAAATTCAGAAAACAAAAAAAAAACATTTTATTATTTATTAACTTATTTTGTAAATAAATTCTAACATTAATTAATTAGTTGTGTAATTAGGACAATTTTAACATTTTTTTTAATAAGTAAAATTAATTTAGAATTAGGTCTTTCACTTTCAATTTTAATTTCCTTTTTTATTTTATTTCATTAAAAACATAAAAATAAAAATAAAACATTTTTTCTTTTTTTAATAAATTAATTAATTAATAATTAGGTTTAATTTCATTAATTACAAAAAAAAAGGTCAAATTCAATTCTTATTCAAAAAAAAAGGGGTCAACACCCTAAGACGTCCCGATTCGATTCTTTCGCGCATTATTATTATTTCGATTATTATGTAATTGCTCCGGACATGTAATAGTAATTAGGACTTTACCGTTTTTATTTACTTTCCGTACTCATTTACTAAAAAACGGGTCTTTGTAATTTTTGGCGATGTATAGACCCGCGCCTTGTAATAGCGTAGGATTTATTTTTCCGCAATTTACTTTCCGCACCCCTTAACTGTTAACTTGCATGAAAGAATGTATGTAAATGAAAACAACTCGTAGCTCACTAATTAACAAGACAAACATTAACTGAATACAACACACAAATACACACACCACTTCTAGGGTACGCCTCACTTGTTGCCTTCGAAACGTGGTCGTCAAGTATAGGACGTCTTAGCGGTCCTTATGTCCATGATCCAGTTGCCTCGAAACAGTTGCCTCGAAACAGTTGCCTCGGAACAGTTGCCTCGAAACGGTTGCCTCGGATTAAAAAAAGGATCAAGGACATAAGGGTAGCTTCTAAGGTGTCCTAACTGTTGCTTCGGTGACCACACTGTCCCTAAAATCGAATTGACCCGAACGCCTCAACGGTGGTGCTACCTACCTCTCAATGGTGGGATGGCACTACCTAAAGGACACTTACACAGCTTAATTCTTTAGGGTAGGTAGATGACTCATAGATACTTGCTCTTTTCAAAAACAAAATAAAATACTTTTCACACCTTACACTTTCAAAAGCTTTCAAAACATATTTTTCAAACACTCTTGAGGACAGATACAAGAGTTATTCAGAAATCTTTAAACGAAACTTTTTCAAACCCACTCACAATTTAAAAAGCAAACATTTTGAAAACATAAGAGCAAGTATCTAAGAGCCCATGGATAACCATGGATAGAAAGGGTGCTAACACCTTCCCTTTCTATAAATCTACCTCCCGAACCGAGAAACTATCTCATAAGGAATTTTGCTGTGCTTTTGTCCGGTCCATGTTGGAGAAAATAAAAGACGGTGGCGACTCTTGCTTCCGCGACATTTCGCGAACCAGCGTTAAACAGTCAGTTCTAAATACACCGATCACAGAACTGGCGACTCTGCTGGGGACATAAAAGTGAGGTGTACCTTAGGATTAGATCATACTTATGTTTTCAATTGCTTTTCTTTGATTGCTTTATATTTGTGGGCTTTGCATCGGAGTTTCATAGATCCTAACCCGGATCTGAGGATACCCTTTTAGGTAGCATAAGCTGTGAGGGACCTGTCCGGCGTAGACCGACACGGGTGAAGCAGTGGCTACGTTGGTGTGGCACCTTAGTCTGTACTGATATCCCTTGTGTTGCAACGAGTAGAATATGGGTCTTCTGAGGAGTCATTAAGCACCAACTGACCTTAGAACCCTAATGTGACCCAACTTGGCCATAGAACAGTAGCAGTATGCTACAACCATTGAGGCTAAACTCTCGCGATGGTTCTGGCCGCAAGAAAAGATTGCGACGCTGGAGTTATGACCGATTGAGGGTAGTCAGTGATATTGGGATCCTCTAGAACCCGGTTACTTTTGATAGGACATGTCTTAACCAACGAAACTGAAAGAGGGTAGTACATGAACTTCATGCTGGCCTAAACTCTAAGGGTTGTCTTGTGTGACTTGTATGCTTTCAAACTTGACTACTTGTACATACTTGTTACCTAACAACACGAGTTCCTTGCAGGTTTTTGTTTACAGTCCTTAATTGGGACTCATTACAGGGCCTACTTACATCACCATGCATAGCTTAACATCATACCATTGCATACATCCTGCATAAGGACTAATCCATTTCAAGGATCTCAAGGGTTTGTGATGCAGGTCATGATGAATCAAATGTTTAGCAAGGGGCAAAGGGGATTTATTTTCCTCTAGCCAAGGTTGATAACTTGAGTCAGGGGCTATGACCCACTCGATATGGTGAGCCTTGACTCTTGAAGAAGGACTCTCATCAACATGAAGTTCCTTCCATCAAGCTACAAAATTCAAATTCTAACAAGTTTCTCTGTTTACCCCGCGAGATCCTTGAAAACATCGCATGCATACATATATATCATTGCATTACAGGTACTCTGTTCTACAGGTTGCTTAATCTTCTTCGCTGTTTATTTCAGCAGTCATCATGAACCCTGAATCATCCAATGGACAAGCTATCAAGGCCCTCCAGGCCCAGAACGCCCAGTTCCAGGAGCTGGTCATGAGCTTAGCCCAAGGACAACAGGAATTGAAAACTCTGCTTTTGAAGAAAAAGAAGAAGAGGACTGTTTTGTTCAACCCTAGACGCAGATCTGGGAATACATTGCATAATGAAGCTGAGCGGACTACTCCATCTGTTGGGGAAGGAAGTCACCAAGAGGGAAGGGTTCCCAGTCCCGTGGTCTCTGACACCGAGACAGATTTCAATGATGAACAGTACCCCCTACTGAAGACAGGTACAAACAGTTGGAGGACCGGTTAAATGCTATGGATATTCAACGTGTGCCTGGGTTGGACTTTGGGGACCTAGGTTTATCTTCTGGGGTGGTGATCCCTCACAAGTTCAAGGCACCTGCCTTTGTAAAGTACAACGGGGTTTCCTGTCCTAAGCTGCACCTCCGTTCATACGCAAGGAAGATCTAGCCCTACACGGCAGACAAGAATCTATGGATCCATTTCTTCCAGGAGAGTCTTTCAGGGACTCAGCTCGATTAGTTCTATCAGTTGGATGGAACCAGTATTCGTAACTGGGAGGACTTGGCAACAGCTTTTTATAAGCAGTATCAGTATAATGCCGACCTCGCTCTCACGCGTACCCAACTCCAGGGTATGTCACTTGGGATGAGTGAATGTTTTAAGGAGTATGCGCAAAGATGGAGAGATCTGGCTGGAAGGGTGCAGCCGCCCTTGACTGACCGTGAGCTCGTTGACATGTTCTTGGGGACCATGTCTGGTCCCTTCTTCAACCATCTGATTGGGAATTCTTTTGCTGGGTTTACAGATTTGATCTTGACCGGGGTGAGGATCGAAGCTGGCATCAAGGCTGGGAAGATTCAAGAAGCTGCACCTTCTGATACTCACAAAAAGCCTTACACTGGGAAGAAAGAGGACAATGCTGCGTACAGCCAAAAGGGTCGCCATGATCAACATGTAGGGGCAGTCCAGATCTCTAATCCTAGGCCTGCTCAACAAGGACAGGGGCATCAACGTAAGGAGGTCGCACCCAAGAGACAATTCACTAAAATCAACATGTCACTGGATCAAGCGCTACAGCAAATGTTGAAGGCATGGCTGATTACCTTGAGGGCTCCTCTCCGGAGTCCAAACACCTCTGATCCCAACTACCATCCTAATGAGAGGTGCGCATACCACTCCGATAGCCCGGGTCATACTACGGACAACTGCTGGCCTTTGAAGAACAAGATTCAAGACATGATCAACGCCGGAGAGATTCAGTTTGAAGCGTCAGAGACTCCGAACATAATCAATGCTCCTTTTCCCAATCATTGAAGGCTTTTGTTTATTTGAATTTCCGAGTTGTAATTTTTTGCTTATACAAACAATTAATGTCATAGCAAACTCTTTTATTTCACTAATGCACTGCATATGTCTGTTTTTGAATTAATCCAATTATTTTCACTATATTCACATTGCTTTCATATTTTTTGTGATGTCCAACTCTTGGTTAATAATTCTAAGCCTCTTGAGGGAGGATGACGAAAACGATACCACAATTTACAGTATGCTTTTGAACAGACCCCGCTGATGAGGTACAGGCATTGTTTCAAATCCTAAACACTGGAGTTATAAGGAAGATAATCCCTCGTTACCCCCTTTTTTGAGCCAAAGAAGTAGGAGTTTTCTTTTCACAAAAAATTAAAACCCTTAATCATAACCTGGGGCAGGGTAGTTCTCTCAGTTGGTCCAAGTGCACAACGAATGGCACCAAAGGAATCCTTACAAAACAAAAGACAGTGATGGCTCCGAATAATCATAAAGACAGGCAGTCATTATCTCCCAAAAATAAAAACCCATAAGTCAAAACCTATAAAGGAGACTTACAAAACTGGGGCATCCCACTGACTGTAAATCACAAAAGAAACAGTTCAGGCAAAAATAGGGATAACGAAATCAAAAAAGAAAAGAGGTCCTACAAACCCTCAACACAAAAGGAAATGGCTGCCTATCCAAATAAATTTTCAATATCCGAACCATCACTGGTATATCAAAGCAAAGACTCAAACAAGGTCTAACGTACGATCAGCTGAGTTTAGGTTTGAAGAACATCACGAAGAGCGGGTGGGTACAAATAAAGTTTGAGCCTTTAACCTTTGTTTCTTAAACCATTGAACCAGGCCACGCTACAACCCTTAAAAGTCCTAGCTGAAGCATGGGTTAATTCGAAAGCATACTGTTACAAAGGTATCCTGACTCCTTAAGGCTCGCTGTAAAATCTTGAGTTGACATCTCAGTTTACAAAAAAAATTCACTTGTTTTTATGAAAAATACATTTTCAAAGACTTCAAGACAGACATGAGCTTTGCATTTTAATATAACATTGCTTGCATATGACTATTTGTTTGAACAACATAGAAGTTCGCACGACGAATGTCTAATGAACAAAAGAACCTCCAATCAAGGGGCATGGCATGATCATTGTCTATTATCTGGGGCAGTTAAGTCAAGATTCAGAGAATCTCTCAAAAGGCCAACCAACTTGGGGAAAATCTCCATATGGATCACTTGGGGCATTGGACATGAGTTCCAGCTATGAATCTTGCTTGATCAAACATCTTCTGGTCGCATGGCAACACAACAACAGGGGCATCTCCCTACATTCTGAGAGCATGGACATAGTCGAAAAAATACTACGCATAATCAAAGACCCGCTAGGTTGACACACCTAGGCAAAAATAAGGGCTTCCCGGCGAACCAAAAGGGTTCGGGCAAAAACAAGGGATGAAATGAAAAAAATATGTACAACCGGCAAGTCGAAAACCTGAAAAGGCGGCTTGGGAAAAAATGGGTATCCCGGTGGACTGAAAACCCGAAAGGGCAGTCCAGGCAAAAGTTAGGGATTAAAGCGTACGACTATGTCCCGTCACCTCGTCACTTGCCTGCCAGAAGAAGATTTGTCGAATCGGCATTTGTCTAACACTCCACAAGGTATTTTCCTCTCCCACATCAGAAACAGGGGCAATAATGAGTTGTCCAAACGATCTAGTTGCTCTGCCAACCAAGGTACCAAGGTAGGTTCGGCTGAAGAATGTAACCAAGTTACCTCAACTCCCCACAGAGTAGGACCAGATTTCAGCAATACTCTCCCCGAGCAGAGTTTGGTCTCCCAATCAACCCTGAAAAGGCACAGTATCCTACAGCAAGTCAGCGATACTCTCCCCAAGCAGAGTTAGTCTACTGTCAGCCTCAAGGAAGTTGGTTTATCCCCCAGAAGATCTCAATATTCCCCAGCGGAGTATACAGATCTTCCTAAGCAAGCATCCCCGACAGTCTTATTCTAAGATTGTTCCCCGGCGGAATCCAGACACACCAGTGGAGCCACTTCCCCAGTACAGTTCAAAAGTTTCCCCAGGAGAGTTGAATCAATCCCCCCAGTAGGAAGCTTATCCCCAGTAGATTCTGGAAGCTTATCCCCTGCAGAGCACGAACGCGTCTCCCCGGCTTTATCCAAAGGTTATTCTCCACCAGAGCTTATAACTGGGTTATCCTCAGCTAATAACCACGGAAAGATCGTCCTCGGCAAAGTTTCTTCCTACCCCCCAGTGGAGTTCATCAATTCCCTCAACAAAGCTTATCAACGGTATCCCTCAGTGGAGTTATCATCAAATTCTCAGTGAAGTATCCCTTCCCCACAGAGTATTCCCCGCAGAGTATCTCTCCAGCAAGTTTATTCCCCAACGGAGTCATCTTCTCCTACCGGTTTATTCTTGCAACCATCATCCCCAGCGGAAACGAAGAACTCTGTTCTTCAACATCAGCCCAGGATTCAACTTCCCGGCATTCGTCAAGGATTTATTTTCCTAGACGAAAATACATTCATAAACATATCACCTTTCATACACCTTGCTTACATACACAATGCATGCACATACGCATCATATCACACAAATCTCAGTTATTTTTGAGAACATCTTAAAATCATGCAGTTCATGCATCATGACATTGCATACAACTGATGTTTTGCCTTTTCAGGAAAAAGGTCAATCCAAAGACGATTACTATCAATTGTCACAATTCCAGATTCTATACCTGTATCTAGCCAGGGCATATCTACATTTCAGAGATAGCTTGGAAATGCTCCAGATATGGATGCTGTTCTTTTGCTTATTCGAAACTCCTTCTAGATATAGTTCAGGTGTGACCCAGGCATGGCGACGTTCTGATACTTATTCCAGATTTCCTTTCAGAGATAGCTTGGAAATGCTCCAGATATGGATGCTGTTCTTTTGCTTATTCAAGACTCCTTCTAGATATAGTTCAGATGTGACCCGGGCATGACGACGTTCTGATACTTATTCCAGATTTCCTTTCAGAGATAGCTTGGAAATGCTCCAGATATGGATGCTGTTCTTTTTCTTATTCAAGACTCCTTCTAGATATAGTTCAGATGTGACCCGGGCATGGCGATGTTTTGATACTTATTCCAGATTTCCTTTCAGAGATAGCTTGGAAATGCTCCAGATATGGATGCTGTTCTTTTGCTTATTCAAGACTCCTTCTAGATATAGTTCAGATGTGACCCAGGCATGGCGACGTTCTGATACTTATTCCAGATTTCCTTTCAGAGATAGCTTGGAAATGCTCCAGATATGGATGTTGTTCTTTTGCTTATTCAAGACTCATTCTAGATATAGTTCAGATGTGACCCAGGCATGGCGACGTTCTGATACTTATTCCAGATTTCCTTTCAGAGATAGCTTGGAAATGCTCCAGATATGGATGCTGTTCTTTTGCTTATTCAAGACTCCTTCTAGAGATAGTCCAGATGTGACCCAGGCATGGCGATGTTCTGATACTCATTCCAGATTTCCTTTCAGAGATAGCTTAGACATGCTCCAGATATGGATGTTGTTCCTTTGCTTATTCAAGACTCCTTCTGGAGATAGCTCAGATGTGACCCAGACATGGTGACGTTCTGATACTTATTCAGATTCCCTTTCAGATATAGCCTAGAGATGCTCCAGATTCGGACGCCGTTCTATTGCTTATTCAGATTCAAACTTCTGAAAGACAACTTAGAGATGCTCCATCCTGGATGCTCTTCTATTGTTCAGTCCAGATACGATCCAGATTCGGATAACATTTTGTTACTCATGCAGTATGGATATACCCCAGACATGGCGGTCATTCTACCATTTATTCAGACGTCAGCAATCAGGTACAGACTAGATATGCTCCAGACACGGAAGCTATTCTATTTCTTATTCAGATTCACCTATCCACCGTCTTTCCAAATGACATCTATAAGCCCATTCTCGACAAGGTTCTGTCACACCTCCAGATGGCATCTGTAAGCCCATCCTCCTATCCATCAGTCTCCAAATGGCATCTATAAGCCCATTCCCGTTATCACACTGCTGATACTCTACTATGTGAGTGCAAATTTCTGGGCACTCTAGTGTTCAATCATCTTCCACCCTCGGATCACGAAAGGCACACAAGCCAATCTACATCCTCAGGTCTAAGAAGATTGAACAGGGGCAAATGTTGTACCCCAAAATTTGCCCTCCCATATTCTTCAAAGTTTTGACAAGCATCATCTTCAAATGCTTCAAGATCTCTCAAGGGCTACACAGTCAACCACCCTCCTAAAGCCAGTCAAACTAGGGTTTTGGTTCTTGCAAGGAATTTGAGGTTTTCAAGGGCTCAATCAAGTCCCATATGCTCATACACATTTTCAAGCACCTACATGTCAAGTTTCAAGGCTCACAAGGTCAAGTTGCACAGTCAAAAGTCCCATTTGCTCAACAGTCAACTGTAGGGGCAAAATGGTCATTTGGCAGTCAAAAGTCAAAATTTTTGGTCAACATCTTATTTTGAAGCCACAATCATCATTTGATCAATTCTTGATCATGATTTCACAAGAATGGCTCAAAAATCATCAAGGTGTCAAAAGTTTCTATTTTTGGACAGTTGAAAAGTCAATTGTAACTTGACCAAGGCATAACTTTTTCATGGTTCATCAAAAAAATCCCATCCAATGCTCATCTTGAAGGGGAAGACATTTCCTACAATTCATCTTCACATTCCAAGTCCAAGAAATGCTCTCACAAAAAGTTATCAATTTCAACATTATAGGTCATTTTCAAAAGTCAACAAAAAGGCACTTTAAGTCAAAGATCATAACTTGAGATTAGTAAATCAAAATGACATGGTACCAAAGACATTGGTTAAAGGACTTCAAGACCTTTCCAAAATGTCCAAGAACATGTTCATAGCTTTAAAATTGAGCAAGATATGCATTGGAGAAGTTGGGAAATTTTTGTGAAATGGCCAAAGTCAATTATCCTTGAAAATTCATTTTTGACAAAAGGGACCCACTTTTTCCACTTGATTCAGCTTGGCCATGCCTCCCACGTGTCCCACAATTTATTTCAAGATTTAAAATTAATTTTTTCATTTTTATTTAATTTTATTTGATTTAATTCATTTTAAAACTTTAAAATTCAAATAAAAATCCAAGAAATTAATGGAGGGATATATTTTGTGTTGATTAGCTTTGATACACCTTAAAACACATTCCAAATTCGTGCATGGCCTATTATGGGCATAAAAATTCAAATTTTCACAAATATGGCAAATGGTTCAATGTTGGTTATGGAGGAAATCAAGAACATTATTGCAAGGCTTCAATGACCATTATTTGGATTGATACACTTTTCATTACTATATATACAAGCCTTCCCAACCTCATTCAAAAATAGAGTGTGCACAAACGGCCAGAGAAAAAACTGAAAATTGTCCAAAAAGTGAGAGACCAAAAATATAGTTGCAAGCGTTTTCAGATCAAAGCAAGCACGTAGCTTTCTTCCTTGCCACTCACTGAAGCCAAAGCAACCACAAACGTGTCATAAGGTCCACTGAATAGCGCTGTAAGTACTCACGAAATCACCTCTGAACATGGAGTCATGTTTCTCCATTCTTGCACTTTTTCCGGAAAATAATAGCATATTCATACTCCATGCCTGATTTCCAATGCAACTTTTATATTCAATTTCATTTTTAGGCTTCGTATGACAATACCCATGCCTAGGGTTTGTTTGCTTTGTTTTTAGGTATTTTTCTACAGGTGAAATTGGGACGGACCATAAGCATCAACGTGATCAGGAGACATGGGTCATCACCCCCATGGTTTTGTTACTTTTTTATTTTCTTTTCCTTATAATTTATTTTTTAATTATTATCATTATTATTATTATCATTAAATTAACATAACTAATTTTTCCATAAAATTCAGAAAACAAAAAAAAACATTTTATTATTTATTAACTTATTTTGTAAATAAATTCTAACATTAATTAATTAGTTGTGTAATTAGGACAATTTTGACATTTTTTTAATAAGTAAAATTAATTTAGAATTAGGTCTTTCACTTTCAATTTTAATTTCCTTTTTTTTTTATTTCATTAAAAACATAAAAATACAAAAAAAAACATTTTTTATTTTTTTAATAAATTAATTAATTAATAATTAGGTTTAATTTCATTAATTACAAAAAAAAGGACAAATTCAATTCTTATTCAAAAAAAAAAGGGGTCAACACCCTAAGACGTCCCGATTCGATTCTTTCGCGCATTATTCTTATTTCGATTATTATGTAATTGCTCCGGACATGTAATAGTAATTAGGACTTTACCGTTTTTATTTACTTTCCGTACTCATTTACTAAAAACGGGTCTTTGTAATTTTTGGCGATGTATAGACCCGCGCCTTGTAATAGCGTAGGATTTATTTTTCCGCAATTTACTTTCCGCACCCCTTAACTGTTAACTTGCATGAAAGAATGTATGTAAATAAAAACAACTCGTAGCTCACTAATTAACAAGACAAACATTAACTGAATACAACACGCAAATACACACACCACTTCTAGGGTACGCCTCACTTGTTGCCTTCGAAACGTGGTCGTCAAGTATAGGACGTCTTAGCGGTCCTTATGTCCATGATCCAGTTGCCTCGAAACAGTTGCCTCGGAACAGTTGCCTCGAAACGGTTGCCTCGGATTAAAAAAAGGATCAAGGACATAAGGGTAGCTTCTAAGGTGTCCTAACTGTTGCTTCGGTGACCACATTGTCCCTAAAATCGAATTGACCCGAACGCCTCCAACGGTGGTGCTACCTACCTCTCAATGGTGGGATGGCACTACCTAAAGGAAACTTACACAGCTTAATTCTTTAGGGTAGGTAGATGACTCATAGATACTTGCTCTTTTCAAAAACAAAACAAAATACTTTTCACACCTTACACTTTCAAAAGCTTTCAAAACAATTTTTTCAAACACTCTTGAGGACAGATACAAGAGTTATTCAGAAATCTTTAAACGAAACTTTTTCAAACCCACTCACAATTTAAAAAGCAAACATTTTGAAAACATAAGAGCAAGTATCTAAGAGCCCATGGATAACCATGGATAGAAAGGGTGCTAACACCTTCCCTTTCTATAAATCTACCTCCCGGACCGAGAAACTATCTCATAAGGAATTTTGCTGTGCTTTTGTCCTGTCCATGTTGGAGAAAATAAAAGACGGTGGCGACTCTTGCTTCCGCGACATTTCGCGAACCAGCGTTAAACAGTCAGTTCTAAATCCACCGATCACAATTAGGATAGGTGTTTTGTTCGAATTTGGCTTAAGGCTTTCACCTTCGATTAAATCTCAAGTTTTTCTCTCTTTGATGGCTTTGAAATTGGTCCAATCGAAGCGTTATCTTATTGACTAATCAAAGTGTTATTCTATACTCATTGATGGATCTAAGTCTTGATTCGAATTTCCTGGAACTTCCCTCATCAGGACATTTGTTTTCCTTTGATGGCTATGCATCTTGATTTGAATTGCTCATATTCTCAGCACCAGAGCTTCTACGTTTGAACCATAGTCTGCAGAAAGGCTCAGAGTTATCCTCTCCAATCTGCGTGAATTCGAATTCCTATCATTAGAGCTTCTAGAACCCTCTTATTTCTTGCTCTTTTTTATCCCATCTTCTCTAACTTGAACAATCAGAATATCTCCCTGTTGATATGCCAATCAAAACACCACTTATTTAACATGCCTGTCGAAAGACACTTTGTACGCTCTAACGAAAAACAACCTTATTTAAGATGCCCGTCAAAGCTGCCTTGTTGGAAATATTCACCGAAAGGCCATATACCAGTCGAAGGATATTTTACAGATGCCAATTGAAGGACCTTCTCTAGATGCCAATCGAAGGACCTTTTGCAGATGTCAATCGAAGGATACTTAACCATCATTTGAAATTTTTCCTTTTCTTTAGGAAAAGGTTTGTAACCACCTATGCAAGAGGAAATCTTGGAAAAACATGAGAGGGAAAATTTTAAGGTACAACAGCTGCCCCTGTTCAATCTTCTTAAACCTGAGAATGTAGATTGGCTTGTCTGCCTTTCGTGATCTGAAGGTGGAAGATGATTAAACACTAAAGTGCCCAGAAATTTGTACTCGTCTGAGATGATGCTTTAATGTGTAGATAGTATCGGGAATGGGCTTATAGATGCCATTTGGAAAAGATGACGGAAGATCGTCGGAGATGGGCTTAAAGATGCCATCCAGAACAATGTTGACTTCATGAGATATTCCTTTGTGGGGATTCCTATGCCTGTTGTTGGGCCGACTCCGCTGAGGAATGTTGGTCTTTGTCTTGGGAAATAGAGTTTAGGAGCTTCAATTATCCCCACTCTACTGGGTAGTATCTCTTGATTGAAGAGACGGAAGTGAGCTACTATCTGGTCAGGATCCTGGCTTCACAGTGACTTGCTAAGGATAATAAGGCCGACTGTTATTTGGTCGTGTTCCAGGCTTCACGGTGACTTACTGGGGGGACATGAAATTAACTGCTATCTGGTCAGACTTCAGGCTTTCCAGTATCTTCAACTGGAATAGAAATTAGAAAAATCCTAGTATCAATTTAACTGAACTAGAGGAATGTCTTGGGTTGTCTTCAATTGGAATAGAAATCAGAGAGATCTTAGTATCGATCTAACTGAACCAGAGGAGGTCTTGAATTAACTTTGACTGGAATGGAAATCAGAAAAATATTAGTATCGATTTAACTCAACCAGACAAAAGTCTTGGATTATCTTCAACTGGAATAGAAAACAGAGAGATCTTGGTATCGATCTAACTAAGCCAGAGAAGGTCTTGAATTAACTTTGACTAGAATGAAAATCAGAAAAATCTTAGTATCTATTTAACTGAGCCAGACAAAAGTCTTGGATTATCTTCAACTGGAATAGAAATCAGAGAGATCTTAGTATCGATTTAACTAAACCAGAGAAGGTCTTGAATTAACTTTGACTGGAATGGAAATCAGAAAAATCTTAGTATCGATTTAACTGAACCAGAAAAAAGTCTTGGAATATCTTCAACTGGAATAGAGATCAGAGAGATCTTAGTATTGATCTAACTGAACTAGAGAAGGTCTTGAATTAACTTTTCCTGGAATGGAAATCATAAAAGTCTTAGTATCGATTTAACTGAACCAGAAAAAAGTCTTGGAATATCTTCAACTAGAATAGAAATCAAAGAGATCTTAGTATCGATTTAATTGAACCAGACAAAAGTCTTGGAATATCTTCAATTGGAATAGAAATTAGAGAGATCTTAGTATCGATCTAACTGAACCAGAGAAGGTCTTGAATTAACTTTGACTGGAATGGAAATCAGAAAAATCTTAGTATCGATTTAACTGAACCAGACAAAAGTCTTGGAATATCTTCAACTGGGATAGAAATCAGAGAGATCTTAGTATCGATCTAATTGAACCAGAGAAGGTCTTGAATTAACTTTGATTGGAATGGAAATCAGAAAAATCTTAGTATCGATTTAACTGAAGCAAACAAAAATCCTGGAATATCTTCAACTGGAATAGAAATCAGAGAGATCTTAGTATCAATCTAACTGAACCAGAGAAGGTCTTTTGAGAACATCTTTCTGAGGAAAATGCTAAAATAGCCCTTCATCAGACGTAGCTTTTAAGAAGACTACCAGGTCATGTAAGTAGTCAACGGTGTTTGTTGATTTGATCTTTCCTGGAAACGGTAAAGAGTTAGTCGTATGAAATGTCATGATGTATGAAATACATTGTGATGATGGTCTCAAAATAAATGAGATTATGTTGTATGAGATGTGTATGCGTATGCCATGATGTTTTGAATATGGGATGTTATTGTGATATTTCTTAGTCTGGGAAAGTGAATCCCTGACTGCTGCTGAAGAGTATTGGGAATCTGAATCCTTCATTTCCGATGGGGATGATGAATAGAGATGATTTGTTGGGGATTTCCTCTTTCCGTTTGAGGATATTCTGCCGGGGATTCTTAACTCCTGCTTGAGAATAACTTTGTGGGGGGAGGATGCCCTATTGGAAGATTTTACCGATGTGGAGAAATAAACTTTGTTGGGGAATAAATTTTTGCAGTTAGAGAAATAAACTCTACCCGGGAGGAGGTTTTATAAGCTATTTGAGATTATAAAACTCGGTTGGGGAATACAGATTTTAGTCCTCTAAAGGAACTTTGTTGGAAGAGGTAATTCTTGCTTGGGGAAGAAGTGAGTAGAACTTTGGTTGTTTCTACTTTGTGGGGAACATAGACGTCACTAGGACGTATGCTAAGGATGTGGCATTGACTTCGCATCAGGACGCCTCTTCCCCTGTACCTACTGGAGAAAGTAATTGCGGAGACTTTGTGGATGGTTTGAGTGTCATCCCAACTCCTGGGGTTCTTGGTAAATGTTGATCAGGATGATAAGTCTTCTACTGATAGACAAGTGACAAGATGACGGGACATAGTCGTACGCTTTAATCCCTAACTTTTGCCTGGACTTTCCTTTCAGATTTTTAGTCCATCGGGATACCCTTTTTTGCCCAAGCCGCCTTTTCAGGTTTTCAACTTGTCGGTGTACAAATTTTTTCATACATATATCCTTAATTTTACGCTCAAACCCTTTTGGTTCGCCGAGATGCCCTTATTTTTGCCTAGGCCAGCCAACCTAGCGGGTCTTTATTCATGCGTAGTATTTTCCAACTATGTCCATGTTCATCGGGTACGGAGAATTGTCACTATCCATAGTATTAAGTGTTGCCACACTTCCAGAAGATGTTTGTTTGATCGTACAGGATTCGTTGTTGGAATTCATGTTCAATGCCCTAAGTGATTCAGATAAAGATATGCCCCTGGCTGTTTTGCATTTTTGAATCTTGACTTGACTTCCTTAGATGATGGACAATGATCATGCTGTGCCACTTGGTTGGAAGCGTTTTTCCACTTGAGGTGATCCTTTTCATTGAGAAAGTTTTTTGTTCACTAGATCTTTGTCATGTGAATTTCTCTGTTGTCGAACAGATAACTATATGCAAACAACGACATTCAAATAATGCAGAGTTTATGCTTGTCTTGAAGTTTTTGAAAATTCATTTTTTTTAGTAAAACAAATTTTGCAAGAGGGTGATATCAACTCATGATTTATAGCAGACCTTACAGGAGTCAGGATACCTTTGTAACAGTATGCTCTCAAACTAACCCATGCTTCAGCTAGGACTTTTAAGGGTTGTAACGTGGTCTGGTTCACGGTTCAAGAAACAAAGGATAAAGGCTCAAAATTTATTTGTACCCACCCGTTCTTCGCGATGTTCTTCAGTTTTATGCTCATTTAATTATGCATTTCAAATCCCAGTTGAGTTCTGGAATGTTGGCCCCGATATTTTGGTGATGGTTCATAAATTGAACGTTTGTTTGAGAAGGCAGTCATTTTTGTGACCTTTATTTTTGTTGAGGATTTGTAGGACCTCTTTTTTTGATTTTGTTATCCCTTCTTTTGCTTGGAATGTTTCTTTTGTGATTACAGTCAGCGGGATGCCCCAGTTTTTCTTAAGTCTCCTTCACAGGTTTTTACTTAATGGGCTTTTATTTTGAGAGATAATGACTGCCTATTTTGATGATTACGCAAAACCTATCACCGTCTTTTGATTTGGAAGAACGTCTCTGATGCCATTCATTATGTATGAAGTGGAAGATTGCGACTGAATGTGCATCTGAATTAACTGAGAAAATTACCCTGCCCCAGGTTATGATTAAGGGTTTTAATTTGTGTGAAAAGAAAAACTCCTACTTCTTAGGCTCAAAGGGGTTGACTAGGGATTATCTTCCTTATAACTCCATTGTTTTAGATTTGAAACAACGCTTGTACATCGTCAACGGGATCTGCTCAAAAGCATACTGTAGAGATTGTGGTATCGTTTTTGTCATCCTCCCTCTAAAAGCTTACTACTTTCAATCGAGAGTTGAATATCACAAAAAGGAAGTAAAATCATAGCTTCAGTATAGTGAAAACGAATGAAATAATTCAAGACAAACATGTGCAATGCATTGATGAAATAACAAGGTTTGATATGAATAAATGTTCGAACAATCAAAAGAAAATTACAAATTGAAAATTCTAATGAACAAAAGTCTCTTTGTCTGATCTTGTCACTTCAGATGGCGTGCCCTTGAGGGATGGCAGAAGACTTCAGTCTGACCCTCTCGTGTGAAACCCAACACTCCTTCATCAATCAAGTTTTGAATTTTCTATTTTAACATCCAACAATCATTAGTATCGTGCCACGGACTGTTGGAGTGATATGCACACCTTGCATCGGGATTGTAGTTAGGAGAAGAAGTCTTGGGATTCGGGTGAGGCCCTATCAACGTAATCAGATACATCCTTAACATGTGTTGTAAATCTTGAGATAGCGGCATGTTGAGTTTGGTATATTTCCTGTTGGATGTATCCTACTTACTCTGATTAACCCGTTGTTTTTGGCGAGGTTATTGTTGGACCCGTGATATAGTAGAATTTTGGAAAGGTCCACTCTTCACCAAACCAACCTATTTTCTTTTTGGAGGTTGATCAATGAATTGGTCCCCAGCCTCGACTGTTTGCTTCATACGGTTGCATCTGTCTTGATGAAGTTTTTTGATAATGGCTCTCAGCTCTTCCTGTCCCCGTGCTAGGCCTTGGATAAGAGCCATCTACTCCAACATCTGGGTTCTCATTGCGTCAACCTCATCTTGCAGTTGTTCCAACCATTCTTCCTTATTGTCTTCAGGATTTTTCTTGGCCAGGTTCCCAGCAAGGAGTGCTTTCAACTCTTCCTGCCCTTGGATAGGTTTAAGAACATTTCCATGGACTGAGCTTCTTGAGTTTGAAGATCTTTGTTGTCTTGTTGGAGAGCCATTTTCCTTGCTGAAATAAACAGCGAGAAAATGAGAGACCTGTACTGGAAGACCTGTTATGCAATGACATGTATGATATGCAAATGTTTTCAAGGATCTCGCGGGGTAAACAAGAAAAATGTTAGGCGTTGAACTTTACAGCTTTGTTGAAGCACTTCGTATTGTTGAAGGTCCTTCAAGTTCACCATATAAAGTGGGTCGTAGCCCCTAACTCAAGTTGTCACTTTGGTCTTTTGAAAATGTTGGCTAGAGGAAAATGAATCCCCTTGCCCCTTGCTAGACGTCTGCTTTATCATAACCTGCATCACAGGCCCTTGAGATCTTTGAAATGGTTAAGGAAATGCTATGGTATGATGCTATGAGGTGTATGTTATGCATCAAGCAGAAATTCAGGGTAAGAAACTAATTTATTAGATTTATACAAACGAGTCCTGTAAGGAATATAAACAAATCCCTGCAATGAGTTCAAATTATTAGGCAAAGAAAGCAAACAAGTCACACAAGTAGCCTTAGGTTTAGGCTTGCATGGATTCCATAGGTAAGTACCCTCTTGAAGTTTAGTTGGCTCAACCTGTCTTAGAAATAGTAACTGGATTCTAAGGAGTCTCAATATCACTGATCTTTCTTTATCGGTATTATCTCAGCTTAGCAATCTTTTCTTGCACTTGAAACATCCCGAAAGTTCGATCTCAATGAGTGTAGTATCGAGTATCAACCAATTCCCGGCTTTACACCTAGACCGGCTATCTCACTACTTTCTAATGGCCAAGTTTGTTCAACTAAGGTTCTAAGGTTCGTTAGTGCTTTACGACACCACGCGGCGGCCCCGTATTCTCCTCGATTCAACACAAGAGATACCGATACCAACCAAAGTGTCACACCAACACAGCTATCGCTTCAACCATATCAGTCTATGTCGTACAGTCTCCACGATCTATTATTGTTTACCTAAAAAGATGCCCCAGATCCGGGTATAGGATCTTTACAAGAATACCCCAACAAACCCTCAAAGATAAAGAAGTCAAAGCAAATAAAGAAAGCAATTTTAAAATGATCTAGACCCTAAGGTGAACCCCACTTTATAATGTTCCCCAGCAGAGTCGCCAGTTCTGTGATACGGTGGTAGAACCGACTGTTAATATTGGTTTTGCATTTGTATTCGCAAATGTGCGGTAAGCAAGAGTCGCCACCGAATTTTATTTTATCCAACAAAGGAAAGGGTGAAAAGAAAAGAAAAAGACCTTTTTCAAGATTTTCTGAGTAAGGGGGGTAGATTATGGAAAGGGAAGGTGTTAGCACCCTTTCCATCCATGGTTTTCCACGGGCTCTTAGGTACTTTCTCATTTTTGAAAATTTCTTTCGTGTTTGTGTGTTTTGAAAAGTTTGTTTGCTTTAGGATAACTCTTGTATTAGTCCTCAAGAGTGTGATAAAGCATTTTTTAAAGTAGCTTTGAAAGTGTGGTGTGAATATGGATTAAATTTGAGAAAGTACTTAAGAACTATCTATCTATTCGAAAATTGGTGTTCTTTTCCTCCTTTCCTTTAGATAGTGTTATCCTATTATTAGTGAGTAGGTAGCCCTATTGTTGGGTGTTTGAGGGACTATCGTAAGGGACTTCTATGATCATTGAAGACAACATGTAAGGATACCTTAGCATTTCTAAGGGACTGGCATCATCATATATTCGTAGGCAACTCAAAAGACAAGATCATTTCTCGTAGGCAACTCGAGGGGAATTTAGGGACTATGATCTTTGTCATGACTTTAAATTGAGGGTCTTTGCTAAGATATCCCTATGTCCGAGGGACATGACCATTTCCAAAGACAACCAAAGTGAGAGATACCCTAGGGGTGCAAGTGTGCAATAGTGTGCTTTTTTAAGATATATTATCTTGATGTTAGTAATCTAAGACTGATTATTCAGTTCTTGCCATACACACCTAATTTACTAGCAGTTTATATACAGGCATATAATATAGTGCGGAAAGTAAAACCTACAGTTATTACAAGGCTTCAGGGTAATTACAATTATATCTGACCGAAAATGTAAAATGCAGGAAATAAAATCCAAATTAAGCTATTATAAACCGGACACAGTTACAATAATAAAAAAATATGAAAGTAAATAAATGCGCGCATGAATTGAAAATACCTCTAAAATCCTAGGTGAAAGGAATTTTTTTGTTTGTTTTTGTTATGAAAATAAATTGAATTAAAAATCCTAAGTCTATTCAATTTTAGTTTTTTTTTAAGAAAATATTAAAATAATTAATTAATTAGTTGACAAAGCTAATTTAATATAAAAAAGTAAGCCTAATGTTTTTGTGGTTTTTTAATGTTAACTAAAGCTTAGAAGAAGTAAGGATAAACAATCGAAAGGAAGGATGAAATCGAAAGACAAAAACAGTAAATGGAAAAAAAAGTGCATTCTTGGAAGTAAGGCCTGGATCGAAGAGGCTTGGGATGCCTTTCGATCCAATGAAGGATCTTGATCAAAGGTGTCTGAGAGAATGCACGTCTGGGGGCGTTCGATCTGGATGTGTCATCCTTCGATCTAGGATATTGGATCTGCAAGGAAATTTGTTAGAAATTGAAAATGCAAGGCCTGGAATTCGAACCCTGGTCCCTTCGATTGCACGAATTCCCTTTCACCATCTGAGCTGCTTGCTCATTTGAAATACATCACACCTACTTTTGGTCCTGTAAATTAGTTAATTCAAAACTAAACAAAACAGAAAACATCCCATTCGAAATCAATCCCTGAACCCGGATCTGGGTTTGTTTCGGTTTACGACAGCCAGTATCACGGGTTTCAAAGGTAACCAGCTTCGGAAAAACTCTATCCATGATGTTCGAACGTATGAACACTGCAACTTGCATACATTCTGTTAAATCACTCATAAATAACAACAAAAACTATGAACATGCAATCACGAGTCTAATTTAAGATTAAGTGGGATTGAACATTTTTACCACTGAAGGCACCTGGATCCGCAGTCCTGGGTGTGAGATGGCTGGGGCACGAGCGAGTGTACGTCTATGTGAACTCTAAGAACACGATCGCAGTGTTAATCTGGACGGAAGGTGCCTTCAATGGTATGGAGTTTTGACAACTTTGGAATTTGATGCTACTTTCTGGACTTTCGTGGGGCAGGCTGCATTTTTTGTGAGGCAATATATGTGTGTCTCCGTCCCCTTTTTTCTTTGAGATCATGAGGTTTATATAGACAAGGGATTTTAGGTCAACATTTGTGTATCAAATCTTGGTCATTATGATGAAGAGATTTGATTTGATTTTGTCATAAAAACTGGTTATATTTTATTCAATCAAGTTCCAATCTATTCTCATGCGTTACTGCCAGCCTGTTATGAGTTGTTTTGGCCTCCAATATGATGAAAATCAAAAGTTGACATGCCCCTGCAGATCCATTTCCCTTTGAGTTTGCTCTCTTTAAAGGCTCTCAGCTCCAATTTGAATTACTCAGAGCTTTCCTCATCAGAGCATTGTTTCCTTCGAAAGCTCTGAACTCTAATTCAAATTACACCAGCTTCGATGTCATAGTCCTTCGATTGAGCCACCCTCTGCTTATATTGCTTGATTTAAAGAGAATCACATTGGTCGAATCAGCTCTTGTGGAGTTGTGAACAAACAAGGCAAGAATCTGGCCTTTAACTCAGGAATTGAATCCATGATCAACATTGAATTCTTGCCATATTTGCAAGGAAAACATGTCATTTTGAATTTTGGGTGAAACTGGATAGGTTAGGATAGGTGTTTTTTCGAATTTGGCTTAAGGCTTTCACCTTCGATTAAGTCTCAAGTTTTGCTCTCTTCGATGGCTTTGAACTTGGTGAAATCGAAGCGTTATCTTATTGACTAATCGAAGTGTTGTTCTACACTCCTTGATGGCTCTAAGTCCTGATATGAATTGCCCAGAACGTCCCTCATCAGAACATTTGTTTTCCTTCGATGGCTCTGCATCTTGATTCGAATTGCTCATATTCTCAGCATCAGAGCTTCTACGTTTGAACCATAGTCTGCAGAAAGGCTCAGAGTTATCCTCTCCAATCTGCGTGAATTCGAATGCCCATCATCAGAGCTTCTTTAACCCTCTTATTTCTTGCTCTTTTTGATCTCATCTTCTCTAACTTGAACAATCATAATATCGCCCTGTTGATATGCCAATCGAAACATCACTTGGTTAACATGCCTGTCGAAAGGCACTTTTACACTCTAACGAAAAACAACCTTATTTAAGATGCCTGTCGAAGCTACCTTGTTGGAAATTCCCATCAAAAGGCCATATACCAATCGAAGGATCTTTTGCAGATGCCAATCGAATGACCTTCTGTAGATGTCAATCACATGACCTTTTACAGATTCCAATCGAAGGGTACTTAACCATAATTTGAAAATTTTCCTTTTCTTTAGGCAAAGGTTTGTAACCACCTATGCAAGAGGAAATCTTGGAAAAACATGAGAGGGAAAACTTTGGGGTACAACAATCGGGCTTCCCTCGGGTTAGGTTGCATCGACCCTTGCATCGACCGCTCCTGGATTTTGCATCGACCACCCCTGCTGTTGCTGTTTGTATCAGCCGCTTCCCTGTTTGCATCGATGAAAACTGTTAAATTCTGAGTTTTTCTCTGATTTTTATGTGATTTCACTAAATTTTGGGTCCTAAAACATCATCTAATCATAGGAATTCATCATCCATTATCATCATATGTTTCTACATCAATTATACATCATTTGGGCATTATTATTCATCGTATATTTCATCAAATCCTCGTCCAAAATCCTCAAATTCTAATTCTCATTACTTATAGGTTCTAGATTGGGGTTTTATGCAACAATCATTATAACAATGCAATCAAAACAACAATCACAACATAGCATCACAGATCCATGTATAATCATATACAACACATCAATTCAATCAAACTAAAAAAATTATGCATCAATCATATAAAACAACCTAAGAGGGAAAGGAACCCTCACTACCCTCTCATGTAAGATCACTAATTAGATAATTCATTCACCCCCTTACCTTATGATTATTGTTAGCTTTCGATTCCTCTTCTCGTTCTACAAATTCCTCTTTGCCTCCATGTCTCTTTGTGCCCTATCTTTTCTTTTTATCTTTTCCCTTAATTATCACAAGGACCCCTGTTGTACCCCAAAATTTGCCCTCTCATATTATCAAGATTTTCCTCACAAGACCTCTTGTACTCCAGACAGGATTAGGGTTTGCTCAACTCAAGACCTCCTCTTGCACTGATGACATGAAATTAGGGTTTGAGTTTTCACAAGGATTTTTTTACCATCAATGCTTTATGTGACTTTCATACACCATCTTGGACCCCTAAGATTGCTCATACCAAGTTTCAAGCCTTGAATCACATTTTTGCCCAATCAATTGGACAATTGACCTAAAAATCAGTTGTATTGGGGAAAAAGTCAACCATGGCCAATTTAGAGTCAAACTTCATAATTTTTTATCCACAGTCACATTCTAGGCTCCTATGTACCATTTGATCAAGTTTGGATCACAACTCCTCAAGAAATTTGATCAGATCATCAAAAGGGCGAAATGGTCAAAATTAGGGTTTTGACAGAGAAAGGGCAATTTCTGATTTTTTTGGACCTAGCCAATGACCAATTGGGTTCAAGTATGATTTCAAGGACTCAATGGAATCATCTTGAACGAACCACATTGTTCAAAAGATCTCAAATGCATTGGATTGACAGATGAATTTTCCAGTCAACTGATCAAAAATCAACTGTACACTGAAAAGTCAAACTTTGACTTTTTGGTAAAAATCAAGTGCCAAGGGTCATAATTCATCAAGATATGTCAAAATATGAAACTTTTTGGCCAAGAAACCTAAAATTGAAAATTAGGGTTTTAATTTGAAATTTTTCATAACTTAGAATTTTTCTAAGTTATGGAAATTTCTTATTTTTTTTCCCAACTTTCCACAACTTTTTCACCATGATGCAATTGGATTCAAAGAAAACTCCCAACATTAAAGTTGTAGTCCTCCATGAAATATACAACTTTTATTCACAAATTTTTCCCAAAATATGCTTGGATCTCAAGTTATGATTTTGTGAATAGGAGTCCATAAACTTTTTAACTTCGTAAAATTTTGCCCTAGTTTAGGCAGATTTTTGACCTAACTTCATGGCAAATTTTCACCTAGTTCCAAGAGGAATATCAAAATTCATTTCAAATATGGATTGTGGATCATGTTACAAGCTTTCCAAAATGTCCAAGAACTCTCCAAGATCATTTATGGTTAGGGAGAATCGAAGAAATGAAAATGGCAATGTATCACTTTTGTTCAAGGCATTTTTACATTGGTTCAAATTGCAAATCAGTTTCAAACATGCTTGTACTTGGTATTACAGGTCCTAATCCTTTCTACACTCCATAATTTAATGCTAGCACATTGGATATTAGCTTTATTCTGACCTATGGAGCTTTGCACAAGGAATTAATCCATTTATGGCATAAAGTTCTCAATACCATTTTCATAAAGCTTACTTTTTGCAACTTTGCATTCCTTGAGCTTTGAACCTGTTTCTTTGTCAGAAGCAAGGTCCACAGTTATCAGGCATGTTTACCAACTCTTATCATCTAAGGAACTAGCAAGTACAAGCTTTTGGGCATTGTCACTTCAACTTTTCTTCAAAAGCAAGCAAACTTGCAAAAGTCAAGTAAGCTTGGGTATCTGTTAAAGGCAAGACTTGGTATCATTTCAAACAACCTCAGAACATTGTAACAAGCCTAAGACACGAATTCATAACACCTCAAATACCCTCAAACACAAAAAACACCATTTGCTACCCAAACAGGACAGTCTCTGCAAATCACTTGCCAACTTGAAATTTGTTCGTGCGTTTTTTGTTTCAAGGCTTCAAACACATTTCATACCTCCTACCTAAACTACCCAGGCCTTTGTCTTGCAACTGTAACCCCTGTTTCAAGCTTCACCATTTTCATTTTTGGAGTTTGCAGGTTGACTTCTACAAGGAGTTTCAGGCAACTTCAAGGCAAGCTGAGCATTGGAGAAGCTTGAGAGAACTTCAAGGAAGCTCACAAGAACTTCAGGCCTCACTCAAAGTTCCTACATTGCCATATCCAAACTCAACTAAACAAGGTATTTGTCAAGTTTCTATCTCTCTATTTAGGCATCCTTAGGTCACGATTTATGAAGCAAAAATGTAGTCTTAACTTGCTTAAGTTGTACATATGCATAGTTTCCATTTATATTAACTGAGCTAAGAGTATTTGATTGTTGAAGTTCATGAAAAAACTAGGTCACAAATTAGGGCCATTAAAATTCTCTCTGTCCTTTGAGAGTTAGGTCACAAAATGGATATGGTTGGAATCGTGATTAAAAATGCTATAAGTTTTATGTTGTAAGTTTTTGATTTCATGCAAGCATGAGCAAGAACAGGATTTGAAGAAGAACGCGCACGTTTGGAGAGACAGAGGTCAGGGACGAAGTTGTCTGGGCCTGGCGCGCTTGGGCCTTGCATTTCTGACGTTTTGCACCCCCCACTTTGCTTTTACACCCCCCTGACTTATTATTTTTATATTTTTGTATTTTCTTGCATATTTTATGTTTTAACTTTTTTTTCTTCTGAATATTAAAAAATCCCAAAAATATTTTCTTAATTTTTTTTGCATTTTATTTTATTTTTCATCTCATTTTTTGCCTATAAAAATAGTTTTATTTTAATAAATAGAAATCATTTTCTTAAAATAACTTGTAAATAATATAAAAATATCATACATTTTTATTTTATTATTTTTCACATTTAAAATATTATTTTCATACATATTTCAAATTTTCAATATTTTATACATATTATTATTATTTTTCTAGAACAAATATGAATAAAATGAATAATATAGAATATATATTCTTTTAAACAAAAATTAGGGTTTCTCACCCTTTCAAAAATAATCACAATATTTTTTCTTATTTTAGACTTAAATAATTTATTTTTCACATACATAAAAAATAAATACAAAAACAATTTTTGCATATTATTGCATATTTAAATAATTGCTTATTTATTTATTGTAAATAAATTTCAATTGGGTTGTAATAGTGAATTAGGGTTTTATTTTGTGCAAATATCCCCATTCAAAACTTGTATCCCCCTTCCCATAATATTGTTGTAATAGTTTAGATTTACTTTACGCAATTTATCGCATTATATACATGTTTAGTAAATTAGGGTTTGTATGATAAGACAAAATCAAACAAATAGCAAGACCTAATACAAGACAAAAATGCATGAAAAATGACAACACCTTGCACACAAACACCTCTAGGGTTTCACCCACTTGGTTGCCTTAAAACATGGTCATGGTATGCATGCTAGGTATCTTGGCAAAATCAAACAAAACAAAAAGATCATAGTCCCTCGATGACGCTATCTAGGTTGCCTAAACAAAGATGATCTTAGTCCCTCAAAAACTTGCTAAGATACTTGGCACCATTGCTATCATGGTCATACGATGACCCACGCCCGTCCCGTTTAACATCCAAAGATAGGGTTATCTACCAAAACAATGGTAGGTTAACAATGTCAAAGGAATAAAAATGTACAAGAAAGACTTTTGAATAGGGTAGATAACTCCTAGTTACTTGATCTATTTCAAACAATCCTTTCTATTTTCAAACAAACACACACATTTCAAAACAGTTTCCAAACAACTTTCAAAACATTGAAACATTTTTCAAAAGACAAACATCTTTGTATACATTCTTACAAACAAGAATTATTACAAAGATTGCCTAAACGAGGGCCTCTTTTCAAAATAATTTCAAAACCACACAAAGCACCATTTCAAACAATTGTCAAAGCAAAGCAAGTGATCTAAAACAATTAACTAAGAGCCCATGGAAAACCATGGATGAAAAGGGTGCTAGCACCTTCCCTTTTCATAATCTACCCCCCGAACCCAAAAACAATCTCAAAGGTCTTTCCTGTGCTTTTTTACCTTTCCTTTTGGATAAAATAAAAGTCGGTGGCGACTCTTGCTAAACCGCAACATTTGCGAACACAAACGCAAAACCTCAAGTCAGTTCTCCCACCGCATCACAGAACTGGAGACTCTGCTGGGGAATATTATAAAAGTGGGGTTACTTTAGGGTTTTAGATCACATTTACATGCTTATATTGCTTGACTTGTTTGCTTTACACTTTGGGTCTATGGTTTGGGTTTGAATCCTCTACCCGGATTTGGGAAACATTCATAGGTAAATAGTAATACATTATGGAAACTGTGCGGGGTATACCGACATGGTCTAAGCAATAGCTATATTAGTGCGACATATTTGTGGGTACCGGTAGCCTTTAAGTCAATCAAAGAGAATACGGGGCCGCTGAGTGATATCATGAAGCACTAATGTACTTTTAGAACCTTTACTTGACCAACTTGACCTTTTAGGATGTAGTGAGATGACCGACTTTGGTGCAGTCCGAAGTTGGTAGATACTCGATACTACACTCATTAAGGGTTGGTTCCTTGGAATATTTCGGTCGCCAGTAAAGAGGCTGAATTGAAACAATGAACAAGGAAACAATCCAATGATATTGAGCTCCTTAGAACCTGATTACTATTTCTAAGATAGGTTGAGCCAACTAAACTTCAAGAGGGTACTTACATATGAAACCCCATGCAAGCCTGAAACTAGGAACTTGTGTGATTTGTTTGTACATATATACTTGTGCATAACATCATGGACATCATGAAGCATCATGTGCATCCACTAACCATTTCAAGGATTTTGGATTTTCATCTTTGTTCCTGTTTTGTAGGTTATGGAATCACTTCGCAGGAAAACTATCCAAGTCAACCTTGTAAGAATTCCTCCTCAACTCAAGGAGCTAGCTTCAAGGATTCCTGAGAATTCTCCATTCACTGAGAGACATGGTCGTCTTCTCAACTTAGTCATTGCCAACACTGAGGAGGATATGTTGAAAGTTCTCTTCCAGTTCTTTGACCATTTGCATCATTGCTTTACATTTCCTGACTACCAACTTGTGCCTACTTTGGAGGAATTTTCTCAACTCTTGAGGATTCCTATTCTCAATCAACTACCCTTCAACGGTACGGAAAGAGATCCAAATCCAGAAGAGATTGCTCAAGCCTTACATTTGCACTCCTCTGATGTCACAACACATTGGGAAACTAGAAGTGGTGTCAAAGGCTTCTTGTCAAAGTTTCTATTTGAGAAGGCCCAAAGCTGCTGGAATTCATTGGACTTACAAGCTATTGAGGAGATTGTAGCTCTTCTCATCTATGGGATGGTCTTGTTCCCTAACCCTGACCAACTCATAGATGTAAGTGCTGTCAAAATCTTCATGACTCGCAACCCGGTGCCTACTTTGCTTGGGGATATCCTCCACTATTTTCACACTCGTACAATGAGGAAAATAGGTGTTATCATGTGTTGCACTCCTCTACTGGCAAGATGGTTTATTTCTCCTCTTCCCCAATCAGTTTTGAAGAATGAGCAAGGTCTGAGGTGGTCACAACGGTTAATGACCCTTACACATTCAGATATTCATTGGTGTTCTCGATCCAGAGAGAATGTTATTATCATTGACCGTTATGGGGAATTCCCTAATATCCCTCTACTTGGCATTAGGGGAGGCATCACCTACAACCCCTGCTTGGCTCTGAGACAGTTTGGGTATGCCTGAAGGGATGGCCCACATGACATGTTGGTTCAAGGTTTGGTTTTCGACTTCGACAACGACAACCAAGGACTCCGACAAAGGTTCATCCGAGCTTGGAGGATGCCCAACAAGGTGGACAGTAAGACCTTGGGACACAAGAATTCCATCCCTCTTGAGCCTTACCTCAAGTGGGTACGAACCCGCGCCCAAATTCTTATGATGCCTTACCCCTCCATTCTCCCTGTGATTATAGAGCCTGTTATAGAAGGAGAGGTTCCATACACCCTCCTACATCCTGACATGCCAATATCACTCGAAGATTTATAAAGGAGTTGGATACAGTTCAAGGGAGAGCGCGATACTTTCGAATCCCAATTCTACGCAAGCGAGAAGAAGGTTTTGGAACTCACTCGTCAACTTCATGAAGAGCATACTCTCAACACCTACATTGCACCAAAGAGGATGCGCAACGTCTTTTTACCTTAGAATTTTGTATTATTTTGCCCATGGGGAATTGATGTACTAACAAATTCTATCTTATTAATATGACGTGTGTTTCTTTTTGTTTAAAACAAATTTGAATTCTTGAATCCTTGAAAAAATTACATGAATACATATCATTCATCATATGCATAAGCAGGTCTTCACACCAAGTTTCCTCATCTCTCTGCTGTTTATTTCAGCAAGATGGATATTGAACAAACGGTCAAAGACTTACAAGCTTAGAATTCACAGTTTCAACAGCTACTCTTGACCCTAGCCAAGGGGCAGGAGGAGCTCAAGACTCTACTAGAGAAGGAAAAAGAGAAGAAGAAGAAGAAGAAGAGAGTTGGTGTGGTTCTCATGGGAAGAAGGTTTGAAGGACAAGCCAGACGGACTTTGGAATTCCCCTCAACATCTGATGAAGGGGTAAGAAAGGGAAAAGAAACGGCAGTACCATCTGATTTTGAGGAAGAAGCAGAGGAAGAAGAGGATGAGGACTATTTTGAACAGCAGTACCCTCCGGCCGATGACAAATACAAGAACTTGGAAGAACGTCTAGCTGCCATAGAGATACAGAGAGTGTCTGGGCTGGACTTTGAAGAGTTAGGGCTGGTTTCTGGAATTGTAATCCCTCCTAAGTTTAAAGTACCTCTGTTTGCTAAGTACGATGGGGTTTCTTGTCCCAAGATGCACCTACGATCTTATGTCAGGAAAATTCAACCATATTCTTCTAACAAAGACCTGTGGGTCCACTTTTTCCAGGACAGTCTTTCGGGAACACAGCTGGATTGGTTTTACCAGTTGGAGAGGTCTGATGTGCATAATTGGGAAGACTTGGCAGCCGCCTTCTATAAGCAGTATCAATACAACACCGACTTAGCGCCAACCCGTACTCAGCTACAGAGTATGGCCATGGCAACCAACGAGGGCTTCAAAGACTACGCCCAGAAATGGAGGGATTTGGCCGGAAGGGTGCCCACCTTTATCTGAAAGGGAGCTAGTTGATATGTTCTTGGGGACTCTGTCAGGTCCTTTCTTCAATCACCTGATTGGAAGCTCCTCTGCAGGTTTCACTGAGTTGATTTTAACTGGCGAAAGGGTGGAAGCCGGTATTAGAAGCGGGAAAATTCAGAAAGATGCATCTACCTTTGCTGCTGCAAAAAATCCCTTCACTGCAAAGAAGGAGGTGTCTGTTGTATATGCCCAGAGAAATCAGGGAAGAATCGAAAGATGACCAACTGTGGGGGCCGTCATGATTCAGAAGTCTGCCTCAGACCAACCAAGAAACAATCAGCATAGGAATGATCAGCCGAGGGTGGAAAGGCCTGTAAGGAAATTCACCAAGATAAACATGACTCCTGCTCAAGTCTTACCACATCTCTTGAAGTTAAACCTAGCCATGCTAAAGGAGGCCCCTAAAAATCCTAACACTTCATCTCCACATTACCATCCCAACGCCAGATGCACGTACCACTCAGAAAGTCCAGGGCACGACACCAACAACTGTTGGGCCCTGAAGAACAAGATTCAGGATCTAATTGACACTAAGGAAGTTGAATTTGAAGCTCCGGAAAAGCCGAATGTTATCTCCGCCCCAATGTCAAGGCATGGGAATAATGCTAGTGTTGTGGAAGAAGATCTGTTTGTTTCTACTGTGGATGAACTGTCAACTCCTCTCCTAACCATCAAGTTGAATTTGTTGAAGGTTGTGGTGTTCCTAGGATGTGACCAAGATTGCCATACTTTCCTGTCCTCCCTATTTGATTGTCCTCTTTTGAAGAAAAGAATCCAACAATTGATTGATAACAAGGAAATTTTGTTTGAGAAAGCTCCCGTCTCACCCATTCCAGTTCCCGAAGTTTCAATAATAACCATATACGCCAATTCTTCCAGGGTTCCTAAAAAACCCGTTAGGATTACATCTGCTCCAGTGACTACTCTATTGAAGATAACAATGCCCGAACCAACCCCTTACAAAATCGATAAAATGGTACCATGGAACTATGGTGGAGAAATCTACTACCATGGTGTCAAACAGATTGAAGAGACCATTGAAGAAGAAATCTCTGAGGAAGATAATCTCGACATCAGTAACATGGTCGGAACAAACAAAATTACTCGTAGTGGGAGAATCTTTTCTCCAGATATTGCTCCTCCAATAGCAGTCTTTGGACCCGCAGCCATCCCGAAGATTACCCCTGTAATTGTACCTGCAAGTGTACCTGCCAACAATAACAATGCAATTCCCATCCCTGTTTCCGATGCTAAGAAAAAGGGAAAGAATGTTCAAGAGGAGCCTGTCTTGACGAAGGCTCAGTCATTAGTCATTCCTGAAACATCCCAGAAAGAGGTGGAAGAGATTCTGAGGATTATTAAGAAAAGTGATTACAATGTTGTTGAACAACTGGGGCAGACCCCCTCCAAAATATCTATGTTAGCCCTGTTGCTGTACTCTGAGGCACATGCTAAAGCTTTGGTCATGTTTTTGAAGGCGGCCCACGTGCCACAAGAAACCTCCGCTGATCAATTCCAGGAATGTGTGGTTAGCTTAATAGCTGACAATGGCCTGAGATTCTCCGATGCAGACCTGGTCTCCAAAGGGAGTAAATATAATGACGCACTACATGTCTCGGTGGAGTGTAGGGGAACCACCCTAGCTCATGTTTTGGTTGATACTGGGTCGTCTCTAAATGTATTGCCGAAGAAAGCCTTGGATAGGTTGGATTGTGAAGGCCTAACCCTAAAACCCAGCAACATCATTGTTAGAGCCTTTGATGGTTCTAAGAGGATGGTCCACGGAGAGGTGGACATCCCTATTAAGGTGGGTACCCAGACGTTCAATTCAACATTCTACGTGATGGACATCCGTCCTTCCTATTCTTGCCTATTGGGAAGACCTTGGATCCACCATGCTGGAGCTGTCACTTCTACTCTGCATCAAAAGCTCAAGTACCCTGTCCAGGGGAAAATCATAGTTGTTCATGGCGAAGAGGAATACATGATCAGTTATCTTAATTCTTTCTGTTATGTGGAATTAGATGGCGAATTCATAGAAACCCCTTTCCAACACTTCGAAGAAGTCTCTGAAGAGATAGCGGTGACCAAGACAGTGTCCTCAACTCCTGTGATTACCAGACCTCTGCCTCGGATGTCTTCTTTAAAGGATGCTAGGGCAGTTGTGGAAGAAGGCAGATCCATAATCTGGGGGCAGCTTCCCGGCTTTCCTTTCAAATCAGACAAATTCGGCCTAGGGTTTACTTCGACTGGTCAGAAGGCCGTGCGTTGCTCCCGTGTCGGAGGGCCACCTGTGAAGATCAGCCACCGGGGGGTTAATGCACTAGAGGACAGTGAAAAAGAGGGCATCTTGGAAGATTGGATTTTCCCTACTGTTGACAGAGGACTGTGCAACTGGGAAGCAAAAGACTTTGTTCCAATTACTTTCATAAATCAGTAATTTATCTTTTCCATTTATGTTGGATCTGTAATAACTCACAAACAATTCGTACTTTTTCAACCATGTGTCTTACCCGAGACACATAGGTCCATTTGTAAGGGTTCTTATTTCATTTCATATGTCATTTTAATGAATCACGGACGCTTTTCATATATAAACCTTTTGTGCTCATTGTCTTTCTTTTACATTTTTGTTATTTTAAGATGGCTATGCCCTTACACACACCCACACTCACAAATGCAGGTACCCTTCCATTCCGGAACCCATGGGTAACGATACTGCTATAGCCTTCAGTGACTCTGAAGATCTGATCAACCAAGCCGAATATGAAGGTGAGGAAGATTGTGAGGTGCCAGGGGAATTGGCCATACTTCTACAGCAAGAGGAAAGAGCAATTCAGCCTTATGAAGAACAGTTGGATACGATTAACTTGGGTACTGAGGAAGACAGAAAGGAAATCAAGATAGGTGCCAATCTAGAGCCGAGTGTCAAAGAGCGCCTAATTCAGCTACTACATGATTATGTGGAGATCTTTGCCTAGTCATACGAAGACATGCCAGGACTCGATACAGACATCGTGGTACACCGTCTCCCCACAAGAGAAGACTGTCCACCAGTTAAGCAAAAGGTCCGCCGCATGAGACCTGACATGTCCGAAAAGATCAAAGCAGAAGTTATGAAGCAGTTCAATGCTGGATTTCTGGATGTTACTTCCTATCCACAATGGGTTTCTAACATTGTGCCTGTGCCTAAGAAGGATGGCAAAGTAAGAATGTGTATGGATTACAGAGACTTAAACAGGTACAGCCCTAAAGATGATTTTCCACTTCCGCACATTGACATCCTGGTCGACAACACAGCTCAGCACAAAGTATTTTCTTTCATGGACGGATTCTCAGGCTATAACCAGATCAAAATGGCACCTGAGGACATGGAGAAGACTACTTTTGTTACACAGTGGGGTACGTTCTGCTACAAAGTGATGCCATTCTGACTGAAGAATACCGGGGCAACCTATCAGTGCGCCATGGTAGCTTTGTTTCATGATATGATACATCATGAGATAGAGGTCTACGTAGATGACATGATAGCCCGATCACAAACTGAAGAAGAACACATTGATCACTTGCAAAAGTTGTTTATCAGGTTGAAGGAGTACAAGCTCAGGCTGAATCCAAACAAGTGTACATTCGGAGTCCGGTCCGGTAAACTCTTAGGTTTCATTGTCAGCAACAAAGGCATCGAGGTTGATCCTGCCAAAGTCAAAGCTATATAAGAAATTCCTGATCCTCGCACTGAGAAGGAGGTCAGAGGTTTCTTGGGACGCCTAAACTACATTGCAAGGTTCATTTCTCATCTAACATCTACCTGTGAACCAATCTTCAAGCAGTTGAAGAAAGATCGGGTAGTTAAATGGAATGATGACTGTCAAATTGCTTTCGATAAAATCAAGGAGTATTTGCTAGAACCTCCTATCTTGATGCCACCCGTCGAAGGAAGGCCGCTAATCATGTATCTGGCCGTCCTAGAGAATTCAATGGGGTGCGTATTGGGCCAACATGACGAGTCTGTCCGAAAAGAGCATGACATTTATTATCTTAGCAAAAAGTTTACCGACTGTGAGACCCGATACTCACTGCTCGAGAAAACTTGATGCGCTTTGGTATGGGCTACTCGCCGGCTAAGGCAGTATATGTTGACTCATACCACTTTGCTGATATCTAAGATGGATCCGATCAAGTACATCTTAGAGAAGCCTACTTTGTCTGGAAGGATAGCTAGATGGAACATGATCCTAACGGAATACGACATACAGTACACAACCCAAAAAGCTATAAAGGGGAGTGTGCTAGCTGACCATCTAGCCCATCAAGCTGTCGAAGATTACCAATCCATGAGGTTCGACTTCCCTGACGAAGACATCATGACATTAGACAATGTTGAAGGTTGCAGACCATATGACGGACCTGAACAAGGATCCCGATGGACCCTGTACTTTGATGGGGCCTCCAATGCACTTGGCAACGGTATCAGTGTGGTACTCATCTCCCCAGAAGGTTGCCATACACCTTTCACAGCCAGACTTTGTTTCAACTGTACGAACAACATGGCAGAATATAAAGCTTGCATCTTTGGACTCAAGGCTGCCACAGACTTGGGAATCAAATCTTTGATTGTGTTTGGGGACTCAGCTTTGGTCATCAGTCGGATCAAAGGAGAATGGGATACTAAACATCCAAACCTCATCCCTTACAAAGAACATGTCTTGACATTGTTACCACATTTCGAGCAGATTACCTTTGAGCACTTCCCGCGAGAAGAAAATCAGCTAGCAGATGCTCTAGATACAATGTCATCCATGTTTAAACTTAACTGGGATGATGAGTCCCCCCAAATTACCATTGAACGGATGGACGAACCGACACATTGTCACGAGATTAATACCGAAGAATTAGTGGACCGGCCATGGTTTCATGAAGTCAAAAGGTATCTCGAGGCTCAAGAATACCCTGAAGGAGCTTCAGTCAACGACAAAAAGTTCTTAAGGAGATTCTCGGCAAAGTTCTTCTTGAACAATGGCATCCTGTACAAGCACAATCATGATTCGGTTCTGCTCCATTGTATGGACAAAGCTGAAGCTGAAAGAATTATGGCTGAATTGCATGAAGGTACCTTCGGCACTCACTCTAGCGGGCATACGATGGCTAAGAAGATTCTACGGGCAGGCTATTACTGGTCTACCATGGAAGCTGACTGCTATCAACACTCCCGAACATGCCACAAATGTTAAATCTATGCCGACAAGGTAACGTGCCTCCAGTTCCTCTAAATGTCTTAACAGCTCCTTGGTCGTTTGCTATGTGGGGAATCGACATGATTGGAGAGATCAAGCCTACAGCATCCAATGGACACCAGTCCATCCTGGTGGCCATTGACTACTTCATCAAGTGGGTTGAAGCAGCTTCCTTCGCATCCGTCACTAAGAATGTGGTTGTCTGCTTCATCAAACAGAACCTTATTTTCCAGTACGGTATCCCTGAAAGGATCATCACTGATAATGGTACGAACCTTAACAATACTATGATCACCGCTTTGTGCGAACAGTTCAAGATTCAACATCACAATTCATCTCCCTATCGGCCAAAGATGAACGGTGTTGTCGAAGATGCGAACAAAAATATCAAGAAGATCATACAAAAGATGACAGTCACCTACAAGGACTGGCATGAAATGCTACCGTTTGCTCTTCACGGGTACCGTACCACGGCACGCACATCAACTGGGGCAACACCCTATTCCTTGGTATATGGCATGTGTGATACGGTGGGAGAACTGACTTGAGGTTTTGCGTTTGTTTTCGCAAATGTTTCGGTTGAGCAAGAGTCGCCACCGACTTTTTATTTTATCCTAAGGAAAGGTTAAAAAGCACAGCAAAAACCTTTGAGATGTTTTCTTGGGTTCGGGGAGTAGATTATAGAAAGGGAAGGTATTAGCACCCTTTCTATCCATGGTTATCCATGGGCTCTTTGTTACTTGCTTAGATCAACTTGCCTTGATTTTCAATTGTTTGAAATGGTGCTTTGTGTGTGGGTTTTGAAAATGTTTTGAAAAGAAGCCAATGTGGTGGCAACCTTTGTAATGATCCATGTTGGGATGTATACAAAGGTGTATGTCTTTTGAAAAAGTTTTTAATTTTTTTTGAAAGTTGTTTTGAAAGTGTGTTTGTGATGTGGTTTTGAAAAATAGGCAAGTGTTTTTGTTTTGCAAGTTGGCAAGTAACCAAGAGCTATCTACCCTAAATTTCTCAAAGATCTTTGCTATGTTTTAAACCTTTTAACAATTTTGTTCCACCATTGTATTTGGTGGACAATCTTGTGTTAGGATGTGAACGGGACGAGCGCGAGTCATCGTTTAGACCATGATTGCAATGGTGCCAAGTATCTTTGGCAACTTTTCCTTTAAGGGACTTGATCATTTTTAGGCAACTTTTGAAAGCGTCATCGAGGGACTATGATCATTTGATTGTTTTGTTTTTGCCAAAGATACCTAACATGCAATATGGCCCATTATTGAAGGCAACAAGTGGAATACCCTAGGGGTGCAAGTGTGATTAGTGTTGTCCATTTTCATGCTTGTTTATCTTGAATTTAGGTCAAACTATTTTTTTGTTGATTTTGGCATACAAAACCCTAAGTCTAGCATGGCACAATTAGAAAGCTTTAAAATGCAAAAAAATAAAAGGTCCTAAGTTATTACAACACAAATATGGGATGGGGGGTACAAATGTTCAAATGGGGAGATTTTAGCAAGAAATTAAACCTAAACTATTACATCCAAATTGAATTATACAAATTATTTAATATACAATAATTAAATAAAATAAGATAAAATATGCAAGATGCAAAAAATGATTTTTTTTTGTATGTATGTAAAAGTGTTTTTTTATGTGTCAAACAAACAAAAATGAAAATGATTAATTTTTGGTATTTTTATGTATTTAGGGCAAAACCCTAATTTACTAAATAAAAATGTATTAATTATATAATATATGCAATATTTATTAATTATGTACAAAAAATAAATAAAAGAAAGTATATTGTAAAAAAGTGATTTTTTAAGTTAAATATTAATAAAAATAAAAATGTATTATTTTTATGTTTTTTAACCTAAATATACTAATAAATATATAAGTATTTATATTATTTATTAAATATATTAAATATGTACAAAAATTAAGTATTAAATATTTACAAAAAAAGTATATTTTTTATAAAATGTTTTCAAAAAGATAAAATAAAATGAAATCAGAAAATAAATATATTTGTATTATTTTTAGTTATTTTAAATAAAAGTATATTTATGTTTATTTATGTACAAAACTAAATGAAACCAAATAAATATCAAATAAAATGCAAAAAATGTGAGAAAAATAATTTTAATATTTTTTTTATACTTAAATAAAAATATAGAAACAAAATCAAAAGGAAAAAAATGAAAAATGACAAATATATCTCAAAATGGGCCAGGGGGTGCATGTGTGAGAATGTGGTGCAAAAAGGAAAAATATCACAGGCCCAGCCCAATAGAGGTTGTCTTCAACCTCCAGCACAAAAATGTCAAAAACGCGCGCCTTTCCCTCCTGGTTCAAACATCCTGATTCCTGGACTTTTAGCACAAACTTATAACATGAAAGATGTCAAGCATCAAGCCACACTTCCACACATATAAAAAACTTAACTTAACTCTCAGAAATGAGAGAGAATTTCTCCATCCCTAATTCTTGACCTAGGTTTTTGTCAATGTTCAGGTCTTAAATTCTCTCAGCATATGCAATATAAATGGAAAGTGAGGATATGTATAGCTTTAGGGACATGAACATGACATTTTTCATTCATAAATCTAAACCTAATTCTTCCTAGATTGAGAGATAGAAGTCCATGAACTTACCTATTCAGCTTGGATCGTATCTGACAATGGAGTTACTTTCAAGGCAAGGTGAAGACTTGTACAGCTTACTTGAAGTCCAGGGATGCTATTCCAATGCTTGGTATGCTTTGAAACCAAGTGAATCAAGCTATAGCAATCAACCTGCAAAACAGAAAAAGTGAAAATGGTGAAGTTGGTTAGAGGTGTTACAGGTCGTGTCCAATGCTTGGGATAGCTTGCATAGGTGGTATGGAGTGTGTATGAGCTGGTTTTAGCCAAGGCGCACGAATGGATTGAGTTATGGAAGTCCAACTACAGAGGTGACTCTGTTTTTTGCAGTAGGAGGGTGTTTTGATGAATGATGGGGTTTGGAAGGTGGTTAACTCGTGCCTTAGCTTAGGTTTGATATTTGGAATGTGTCTAACAAGTTTGCTTAAGCTTCCCTTGGAAGAAATGTGTGGTGTTGTGAGTTATGCAAGGTTTCTTCTATCTTAAGCAAGAAATGGCAAGTTGGTTTACAAGCTTCTCTAGGCCCCTCAAGTATGCTGCATCTTTTAGTCTTGATCAGTGTGTTATGTCCCTGAACTTGTGCCAAAAGGATTTGCCTTGTACTTCAAAGATTGCAATCTTGACATAAAGTTCAACTTTTCAAAAATGGATATATTGCTTTTTCCATTTATGGCTCAATCTTGTATGTAATGGTTAAACACACAAGATAAGGCTTAAACACAAAGGATTGGCATTAAATTTATGAGTGTAAATGAGATTAGTGGCCTGTAATGTAGCTTGCATATGCTGAGTTTGAAAATGCACAAGTTATGAACATGCCTTTGGCCATGAATCAAAGTGACTTTTGCTCATATTGCCAAATTCGATTCTCCCTAACCACAAGGTTGTTTGATGAGTTCTTGGACATTTTGGAAAGCTGGGAATGTGTACTACAATCCATATTTGTAATGCAATTTGAAATTCCAAGTGGAAGCATGTGAAAAATGGCCATGAAGTTAGGCAAAAATCCTGCCTAAAATAGGTCAAAAATTTTCTAAGTTAAAAATGTTTTGCACCCTTGTTCCAAAAATCATAACTTGAGGTACAAGCTTCTTTTGAGGAAACTTTGTGAATAAAAGTTGTAGATTTTGCAATGGACTATAACTTTCATGTTTTGAGTTTTCCTTGAATCCAAATGCATCTTGGTGAAAAATGGGACAAAGTTAGAAAAAAATTAGGGATTTTGATAACTTAGAAAAATTCTAAGTTATGAAAAATTCTTCATTTTAAACCCTAATTTGCAATTCTTGATTTCTTGATGAACAAGTTTCATATTTTGGCATGTTTTGATGAAAAATGAATCTTGACACTTGATTTTGACCAAAAAGTCAAAGTTTGACTTTTCAATACACAGTCAAATTTGGCTCAGTTGACTGGAAAATTCATCTGTCAATCTTGTGCATTTGGGATCTTTTGAACTTGTTGAACATGTCAAGACAATTCCATGGGGTCCTTGAGTCCATATGTGAGCTTTGTATTCCATTGGTTAAGTCAAACAGTCAAAAATTGCCTTTGTGCAGTCAAAACCCTAAAAATGACCATTTTGCCCTTTTGGTGATCTGATCAAATTTCTTGTGAAATTGTGATCCAAACTTGACCAAATGGTTCATATGAGTTTAATATGTTGATGTGGGTCAAAAATCATGAGGTTTGACTGTCAATTGACCACAGTTGACTTTTTCCCCAATACAACTGATTTCTAGGTCAACTGTCCAATTGACTGGGCAAAGATTGGAATCAAGGCTTGAAATTTGGTGTGGATAAAGTTGTGAGTCCAACATGAAGCATGAAAGTCACTTTGGGCCTTTTAGGTCAAAACATCTTTGTGCAAACACAAACCCTAATTTGGGTCAATAGTGCAGGGAGAAGTCTTGAGCAGAGCAAACCCTAACTTGATCCTGAGCTCCAAGGGTCTTGTGGTGAGAAAATATTGAGGAAATGGGAGGGCAAATTTTGGGGTACAACAGTTGCCCCTGTTCAATCTTCTTAGACCTGAAGAGTTAGATTGGCAAGTTTGCCTTTCACGGCTCGAAGGTAAAAGGAGATTGGACACTAGAGTGCCCGGAAATTTGCACTCGCATGCTGGAGTATCAGCAATATGATGGCGGGAATGGGCTTATAGATACCATTTGGAGAGATGGTGGATAGGGGGATGGGCTTATAGATGCCATATGGGGACGTGACAGAACCTTGTCGAGAATGGGCTTATAGATGCCATTTGGAGGGATTGGTCGCGTAAGAGATTCCTTAGCGAGAACTTGCGTACTTTGAGAAAAGGAAGATGTTTCCTGGCTTGTTACAGGTGTTGATCTTCAAACTCTTCATGCAGATATGCCCTGGCTAGATACAGGTATCGAATCTAAAATTAGTTGCTTACAAATGTGCCCGGGCTGGATACAGGAATCGAATCTGGAACTGTTGTCTACAGATGTGCCCTGGCTGGATACAGGAATCGAATCTGGAATTGTCGTCTACAGATATGCCCTGGCTGGATACAGGAATCGAATCTGGAATTGGTTGCTCACAGATGTGCCCTGGCTGGATACAGGAATCGAATCTAGAATTGGTTGCTCACAGATGTTCCCTGGCTGGATACAGGTATCGAATCTGGAACTATTGTCTACAGATGTGCCCTGGCTGGATACAGGAATCGAATCTGGAATTGTCGTCTACAGATATGCCCTGGCTGGATACAGGAATCGAATCTGGAATTGTCGTCTACAGATATGCCCTGGCTGGATACAGGAATCGAATCTGGAATTGGTTGCTCACAGATGTGCCCTGGCTGGATACAGGAATCGAATTTGGAATTGGTTCCTCACAGATGTGCCCTGGCTGGATACAGGTATCGAATCTGGAACTACAAAGGTTGGTAGAGGTAACTTTCCTGGCTGGATACAGGTGTAGACCTCTGACCTGAGAATGAAAGATAATTTCCTGGCCTGTTACAGGGGTTGATCTTCAAACTCTTCATGTAGATATGCCCTGGCTAGATACAGGTATCGAATCTACAATCAATCGCTCACAGATGTGCCCTGGCTAGATACAGGTATCGAATCTGGAATTGCGATAGTTGATAGTAATCATCTTTTGGATTGATCTTTTCCTGAAAAGGCAAAACAACAGTTGTATGCGAAGTTATGATGTGCATGATGCTTGAAATGAGATAGTGTTATATGCACTTTATCATGTATGTAAGCAGGATGTATGAAATGTGAAATGTTTATGAATGTATTTTTGTCTAGGAAAATAAATCCTTGACGACTGGCCGGGGAATCAAATCTTGGGCTGATGTTGAAGAGTAGAGTTCTTCGTTTCCGCTGGGGATGATGGTTGCAAGAATAAACCGGTAGGAGAAGATTACTCCATTGGGGACTAAACTTGTTGGAGAGATTACTCTGAGGGGAATTACTCTGTGGGAAGAGATACTTCGCTGAGGTTTTGATGAGAGCTCCACTGGGGATTTCAACGATAGACTCCGCCGGGGATTTCAATGATAAACTCCGCTGGGGATTCTGCTGATAAGTTATGTTGGGAAATTTTGATGAACTCCGCTGGGGATAGGAAGAACTTCGCTGAGGACGATCTTTCCGTGGTAATTAGCTGAGGATAACCCAGTTATACCCTGGTGGGGAAATAACCTTTGAATGAAACCGGGGAGGGACGTTCGTACTCTGCAGGGGCTAAGCTTCCAGAATCTACTGGGGATAAGCTCCGAGACCTACTGGGGATATGGATTCCACTCTCCTGGGGAAACTTTAAGTTGTACTTGGGGATGGTTCCACCGGGGAACAATCTTATATTAAGACTATCGGGGATGCTTGCTGAGGAATGTCTATACTCCGCTGGGGAATGTTGAGATCTTCTGGGGGTACCCAACTTCCTTAAGACTGACAATAGACTAACTCGGCTTGAGGAGAGTATTGCTGACTTGCTAGGGGAATATTGTGCCTTTTCAGGGCTGATAGGAAACCAGCTCTTCTTGAGGAGAGCATTGTTGAATCTTTCCTTACTCTGTGGGGAGTTGAGGTAGCTTGGTCACGTTCTTCAGTCGAACCTACCTTGGTACCTTGGTGGTCAGAGCAACTAGACTGCTTGGACAACTCTACGTTGCCCATGTTTCTGATGTCACCTATAATCAGTCCTTTGTTTCGCATGCAACTAATCATGATTAGAAATTAATGTCAAATGCATATATCAACAATGAACATTTGGACGTTCTTCGCAAAACAAAACAGAAAAAGGAAAAACAATGGATAATTTGTCTGAGAAATTGAACTTGTATTGATTTTGAAATTTGCCTGTAAATAGGCGTTTTATGTACAAGAGGCTGACGTCCTAGTAAGAGAACGCCTCCGAACAACATAGAGTTTATACAATTTTGAAAAAGGAAAACAAAACAGCCATGTGAAAAATCCCACTGGGTTCCAACTCTGCTATTGCCTTTATGTCTTTAAGCGTCTCATCACTTTGTTGCTTAGTTGAAGATGAAGTTGATTGATCGATGCCGTCTGAGCCCGATAATTGATGTCGAATTCTGGATGCAAGGTGATCCAACGAGACATAGTGTTACGCTTTATCCCTAACTTTTGCCTGGACCGCCCTTTCGGGTTTTCAGTCCACCGGGATACCCATTTTTGCCCAAGCCGCCTTTTCAGGTTTTCGACTTGCCGGGTGTACAGATTTTTTTTATTTCGTCCCTTATTTTTGCCCGAACCCTTTTGGTTCGCCGGGAAGCCCTTATTTTTGCCTAGGTGTGTCAACCTAGTGGGTCTTTAATTCATGCGTAGTATCTTTTTACTATGTCTGCATTGGCGGGGTGAGGAAGGTCGTCACCATCCATGGTGGTTAGAATCATGGCTCCTCCTGAGAAGATATGTTTAACCACAAATGGCCCTTCGTACGTAGGGGTCCATTTTCCCCTGGGATCACCTTGAGGAAGAATGATGCGCTTGATTACCAGGTCTCCGACTTGATACTCTTGTCGTCTGACCTTCTTGTTAAATGCCCTGATCATCCGTTTTTGGTATGTCTGACCATGACAAATAGCAGTGAGTCTCTTTTCGTCAATTAGGTTTAGTTGATCAAGCCGAGTCTAGATCCAGTCATCTTAGCTCAAACCTGCATCCTTCATTATCCTGAGAGAGGGTATTTGTACTTCAATAGGCAAGACTCCCTCCATGCCATAGACCAAGGAAAAGGGAGTTGCCCCTGTTGACGTCCGTGCTGAGGTACGGTACCCATGAAGAGCAAACGGTAACATCTCGTGCCAATCTTTGTAGGTCACTGTCATCTTCTGCACAATCTTCTTGATGTTCTTATTCGCTGCTTCTACAGCCTCATTCATCTTTGGCCGGTAAGGAGAAGAATTGTGGTGCTGTATCTTGAATTGCTCGCAGAGCTCAGTGATCATCTTGTTGTTAAGATTGGTACCATTGTCTGTAATGATCCTCTCAGGTACACCGTATCGACAGATCAGGTTATGCCGAATGAACCGTGCCACGACGTTCTTGGTTACCATAGCATAGGAAGCTACTTCAACCCACTTCGTGAAGTAATCAATTGCCACCAAGATGAAACGATGCTCGTTGGATGCCGTCGGACGGATCTCGCCAATCATATCAATGCCCCACATTGCAAAAGGCCAAGGTGCTGTCAAGACGTTCAGAGGTACCGGAGGAATGTGCACCTTATCAGCATAGATCTGGCATTTATGACAAGTTCGCGAGTGCTGATTGTTGGAAATCCACCAATACACTATGATGAATTTCGACCACCACTTGATGATAAGTTATGAAACAAACAAATAAAATAACAATGGAGATATTTCTGCAGAATTTCTATTCTGCCCACAAACTGTGGAAACTTTATTAATTCACTTTGCAACTGCAAAATACTGTGAATCAGTTCAATGACTTGAATACAAAAATAAGGGGTTACTCCCTCTATTTATAGATTTAGGTTAGCTTGCTCCCTAAGCTAAACCCAAGCCCAAAATATCTCTTTACTAAATCAAATCTAATCTAGATTTAAATTCAAATCTATTTAAATCTAAACAAATCAAATCTTATTTTGACACATATGAATTACAATTTAACACACCACCTAATTCATTGTGTCTAAACTGTCTATGTTCATCATGGCCCTTAGCTTTCTGAATACTTTGACTTGCACTCCCTTCGTCATGATGTCTGCAATCTGATTCTCAGTTCTGCAGTGTTCCAAATTCATCTTCCCATCTGCTACCTGCTCTCGAAGATAATGGAACCTCATTTCGATGTGCTTACTTCGACCATATGCTATTGGGTTCTTCGCCAGGTTGATAGCTGACATGTTGTCTATCTTCATGGTAATTGCTCCATGATTTTTCCCTGTTATCTCTTCGACCAAGTTCACCATCCATGTTGCTTGGCATGCACAAAGAGAAGCAGCTATGTATTCTGCTTCGCATGATGATAATGCTACTACTGGTTCCTTTCTCGAACTCCAAGCAATTATCGCACCACCTAGCATAAACACATATCCTGCTGTTGACTTTCGATCTTCAGCATCACTACACCAGCTCGAATCAGTGTATCCCACTAACTTGCATTCTTTTCCTTTATCAACTGCAGGAAACAAAATGCCATAATCGAAAGTTCCTTTGAGATACCTTAGTATCCTCTTTACAGCTGCTAGATGTGATACCTTTGGCTTCTGCATGAATCTACTTAACATACCTACACTGTATGCTAAGTCAGGCCTTGTATGACAAAGGTATCTCAATGATCCAATAAGTCTTCTGTATTGAGTTGGATCAACATCATCTTCATCTGCATCTTTCGACAGTTGCAGTCTTGGTTCTGCAGGTGTCGAAGTTGCGTTGCATTCTTCCATCTCAAACCTCTTGAGAATTTCTCCTGCATATCTTCTTTGATGCATCATCAAACCTCTACTGCTCTTGTAGAATTCGATACCAAGGAAATATGAAATCTCACCCAAATCAGACATTTCGAATTCCTTGCTAAGGTCAACTTTGAAGTCTTCGATCTCACTCTTGCAGCTACCTGTTATCAACAAATCATCTACATAGAGACATAGTATAAGCAATTTACTCTTGCTTCTTCTTACATATACTCCATGTTCAGTTATGCACTTCTCAAATTCCTTCTCCCTTAGAAAACTATCAATTTTCTTATTCCAAGCCCTTGGAGCTTGTTTCAAACCATACAGGGCTTTATGTAGCCTGTACACCTTTCTTTCTTTGTCATGTTTCACAAACCCAACTGGTTGTTTAACATAGACTTCTTCATCTAAAGGTCCATTTAGGAATGCACACTTCACGTCCATCTGAAATATGTGCCAACTGTTGATTTCTGCTAGACCAACAACCAGCCTGATTGTTTCGATCCTAGCAACAGGTGCAAAAACTTCGTCGAAGTCTATTCCTTCTTTCTGTAGAAATCCTTTCGCCACAAGTCTTGCTTTGTGTCGAGTTACTTCACCTTTCGAATTCGTCTTCACTTTGTATACCCACTTGACATCAATTGCCTTCTTGCCTTGGGGCAATTCGACAAGTGACCAAGTGTTGTTATCTTCGATAGACTTTACTTCTTCGTTCATTGCTTTCACCCACTTCGAATCCTTTAATGCTTCAGCTGCATTAACAGGTTCGACATCTGCATAGAAAGCATAATGTACCAGCTCACCTTCATCATCTATTACATCATCTGATGTAATCACACAATCTTGCAATCTTGCAGGCATGCGTCTTGTTCTTTGAGGTCTGCTTGTACTGGGTATATCTGCTGGCTCCTCTTGTCGAACTTCTCTTTCGACTTGAGTTTCTGGCTCTTCGAATAAGATTCCCACTGAATCTTTCTTGACATTTGCAGTCCAATCCCATTCTTTGAACTCATCTATGATCACGTCCCTGCTGATCACAATCTTCTTGTTCTCTGGATCGAACAACTTGTAGCCTCCTGTCGAATGATATCCAACTAGGATCATTTGACTTGACTTGTCATCAAGTTTCTTTCTCAACTGATCTGGCACATGTCTATGTGCAATAGATCCAAATACTTTCAGATGACTTAAGCTAGGCTTCACACCAGACCAACATTCTTCTGGAGTAATTCCTTCTAGCTTCTTTGTAGGACTTCTGTTCAAAATGTATGTTGCAGTCGAAACAGCTTCACCCCAGAACTCTTTGGGTAAATTCTTGCCTTTCAACATACTTCTCACCATGTTCATGATGGTTCGATTTTTCCTTTCTGCAATTCCATTTTGCTGTGGAGTATAGGGTGGCACCACCTCATGCACAATCCCTTCTTTTTCACATAATCTGTCGAAATCTTTCGACACATATTCTCCTCCACCATCAGTTCTCAAAACTTTGAGCTTTCGACCACTTTGTCTTTCGACCATGGACTTGAACTTGATAAATACTTCGAACACTTCACTTTTCTTCTTGATCAGGTAAGTCCATAACTTTCGACTGAAATCATCTATGAATGTAACAAAGTATTTGTTACCTCCCATCGAATCCACCTGAATTGGTCCACATACATCAGAGTATATGACTTCGAGATTAGCCTTCGATCTGCTTCCTGCATCCTTGCTGAAGCTGTTCTTGTGTTGCTTCGCTTGTACACATTCTTCACATACTTCTTTTGGAATGTAAATTTCAGGCAATCCTGAAACCATATTTCTTCTCTTCAAATCTCTGATGTCTCTGAAGTTGAGATGACCTAGTCTATAATGCCATATCCATTCATCTCTGCTAGCTGCAGTCGAAAGGCACTTGTGCTCCATCACATTTAGTTCAATCTTGAAGGTTCGATTCTGAGACATAGGAGCCTTCAAGATTACTCTCCCATTTGCATCAACAACTCTCATCAACTTATCTTTGATTGATACTTTATAATTCTTTTCGACCAACTGCCCTATACTGAGCAAATTGCTCTTCATGCCTGGTATGTATAATACATTCGAAATTACTGACTTCTTGCCATCTTTCCTCATGATCATAACATCACCAATACCTTCAGCTGCTAGGGTGTTGTCATTCGCAAATTTTACCAAATTTTTCGTTGAGGGTTTTATGTTGACGAACCGGTCTTTCCTTCCAGACATATGTGATGAACATCCTGAATCCAAGTACCATTGGTCCTTGAATCTATCTTCATCTCTTGTTGTGACCATCAGCATCATCTCTTCTTCTTCTTCATGTTTTTCCAGCTTTGCATCACTTTCTTGATTCTTTCGTTTTTCTGGACAATCACTCGAATAGTGACCATACTTCTGACAGTTATAACATTGAATGTGACTCTTATCAGGTTTTCGACCACCACCTCTTCCTCTGTTTGCAGCACCACCTCTTTGGTTGCCTTGGTGTGGTCTTCTTTGATTCGACACGTCTCCTTCGATTTGGTTTCCTCTGCCATTCGATTTGTTGTAGCCACCTCTACTTCTGTCGAAATACTTTCCTTTGCCTTTGGTCTCTTTTGCTGAATGTGCCTGCAAGGCTACATCACTCTTCGATTTTCCTGCAGCTCTTTTGTTCATTCTTTGTTCATGAGATTCGAGCGTCCCTTGAAGCTCTTCCTTTGTCAATTTCGACAAGTCTTTCCCTTCTTCTATCGCCACCACTATGTGGTCGAACTTCGGGGCTAAGGATCTCAGGATCTTCGAAACAACAGCTCTTGTTGTTAATGTTTCTCCACATGTTTTGATTTGATTCACTAGTTTTATAACTCTAGTGAAGAAATCAGATATGTTTTCACTGTCTTCCATCTGAAGCAGTTCATAGGTTCTTTTGTGAGTTTGTAACCTCACTTCTTTCACCTTCTCAGCGCCTCCAAAAGACTTCTCAAGGATCTCCCAAGCTTCTTTTGCAGATTCTGAATCACTAATCTTTTCGAAGTTGTCTGGGCTGACACATTGATGAATTATAAATAATGCTTTATAACTCTGCTTCTCAGATTCTGTATATGTCTTCTTTTCTTCTTCTGAAGCGTTTTCGCTAAGCGCTTCGACTCCATCTTTTACAAGGTCCCAAAGGCCTTGACACCTTAATAGGACTTTCATCTGCTTGCACCAATTCTCATAGTTGTCAACTTTCAGAATTGGCAGCGTTGCTGGATAGTTTGCATTCCCATAACTTGTCATCGTGAATTCTTCAATCGTTCTTGATTGATACTTCCCTTGAATCGTAAAACAAGCTCTGATACCAGATGTTGGAAATCCACCAATACACTATGATGAATTTCGACCACCACTTGATGATAAGTTATGAAACAAACAAATAAAAGAACAATGGAGATATTTCTGCAGAATTTCTATTCTGCCCACAAACTGTGGAAACTTTATTAATTCACTTTGCAACTGCAAAATACTGTGAATGAGTTCAATGACTTGAATACAAAAATAAGGGGTTACTCCCTCTATTTATAGATTTAGGTTAGCTTGCTCCCTAAGCTAAACCCAAGCCCAAAATATCTCTTTACTAAATCAAATCTAATCTAGATTTAAATTCAAATCTATTTAAATCTAAACAAATCAAATCTTATTTTGACACATATGAATTACAATTTAACACTGATAACAGTCGGCTTCCATTGTGGACCAGAAATATCCTGCCCGAAGGATTTTCTTAGCCATGGTATGTCCACTGGAATGTGTTCCGAATGTACCTTCATGTAGTTCTACCATGATCTTTTCTGCTTCAGTCTTATCCATACAACGCAGTAAGGTTGAATCATGGTTTCGTTTGTACAGAATGTCGTTGCTGAGGAAGAACTTTTCCGCGAACCTTCTCAGGAATTTCTTGTCATTAACAGATGCACCTTCGGGGTATTCTTGAGCTTCAAGGTACCTCTTCACTTCATGATACCAAGGTTTTTCTGTTACCTCTTCGGCCTCAAGATCACAGCAATATGCAGGTTCATCCAACTTCCAAATAATGATCCGGGGAGCCTCATTGTCCCATTTTACTTTGAACATTGAAGACATTGTAGCCAACGCGTCCGCTAACTGATTCTCCTCTCTTGGGAAGTGTTCAAAAGTTATCTCCTCGAAGTGGGGAAGCAATGTCAGCACATACTCCTTGTAAGGAATAAGATTTGGGTGTTTTGTATCCCACTCGCCTTTGATCTGGTTGATCACGAGAGCGGAATCTCCGAAGACACTCAGAAACTTGATCCTTAAGTCAATTGCAGCCTGAAGACCCATGATACATGCCTCATACTCTGCCATGTTGTTGGTGCAGTTGAAACACAGTCGGGCGGTGAGTGGAGTATGAGTGCCTTTGGAGGATATGATCATAGCGCCGATCCATTACCCAAAGCGTTTGAGGCTCCGTCAAAGTGCATAGACCATCGGGATCCTTCCTCAGGTCCTTCATCCGGTCCAGGTACTTCACAATCAGTCACTACCATGATATCTTCGTCTGGAAATTCAAAGTTCAACGACTGGTAATCGTCCACCGGTTGGTGTGCCAAATGGTCTGCCAATACACTTCCCTTGATTGCTTTTTGAGTCGTGTACTGGATGTCATATTCCGTCAAGATCATTTTCCATCTTGCTATTCTTCCGGACAGAGCAGGCTTTTCGAATATGTACTTGATTGGATCCATTTTTGAAATCAACAGAGTAGTGTGAGTCAACATATACTGTCTCAGCCGGCGAGCAGCCCATACCAGAGCGCAGCAAGTTTTCTCGAGTAGTGAGTACCGAGTCTCACAGTCGGTAAACTTTTTGCTCAGGTAATAAATGGCGTGTTCTTTTCGGCCAGACTCGTCATGCTGTCCCAGCACACACCCCATTGAGTTGTCAAGTACTGTCAAGTATAAGATTAGAGGTCTCCCTTCAACCGGTGGCATAAGAATGGGTGGTTCCTGGAGATACTCTTTGATCTTTTCGAAAGCGGCCTGACATTCATCGTTCCAACGTACTACTTGATCTTTCTTCAGCAGCTTGAAGATTGGTTCACAGGTAGCAGTCAGATGTGAGATGAATTGGGCAATGTAGTTCAACCATCCTAGAAAGCCTCTGACTTCTTTCTCTGTCTTGGGAGTTGGCATCTCTTGTATGGCTTTCACCTTGGCAGGATCCACTTGAATACCTTTATCGCTTACGATGAAGCCTAGCAATTTTCCAGATCTCACCCCAAAGGTGCACTTGTTTGGGTTCAACCTCAGCTTGTACAACTTCAGACGGTCAAACAGCTTCCGTAGATGGTCAAGGTGTTCCTCCTCAGTTTGGGACCTTGCAATCATATCATCGACATATACTTCTATTTCGTGATGGATCATATCATGAAATAAAGTGACCATGGCACGTTGGTAGGTTGCCCCAGCATTTTTCAATCCAAAAGGCATGACCTTGTAGCAAAAAGTGCCCCACTGAGTGACAAAAGTGGTCTTCTCCATGTCTTCAGGAGCCATCTTGATCTGATTATAACCGGAGAAGCCATCCATGAAGGAGAAAACTTTATGCTGAGCGGTATTGTCAACCAGAACGTCGATGTGAGGTAGAGGGAAATCATCCTTGGGGCTCGCCCTGTTCAAATCCATGTAGTCAACACACATTCGGACCTTACCATCTTTCTTCGGTACTGGAACCACATTGGCGACCCACTGCGGGTAAGAAGTGACTGCTAGAAAAACGGCGTCGAATTGTTTCATAACCTCAGCTTTGATTTTCTCGGACATCTCTGGACGCATACGGCGGACCTTCTGTTTTACCGGAGGGCAGTCTTCCTTGGTAGGCAGGTGATGAACCACAATGTCGGTATCCAACCCAGGCATGTCTTCGTAAGACCAAGCAAAGATTTCCATGTAGTCATGCAGCATCTGAATCAACCGTTGTTTCACATTGAGCTCTAGATTGGCACCAATCTTGACTTCCTTTCTGTCTGTCTCAGTACCCAGATTTACCGTTTCCACTGGCTCTTCATGTGGCTGAATGGCCCTCTCTTCCTGGAGTAGCAGTCTTGCAAGTTCACCAGGCACTTCGTAATCATCTTCGCCTTCGTCTTCGGCTAAGTTGATCGGATTTTCAAAGTCATAACTGGCAGTAGCAGAGTCGTTACCAGTGAGATCTAGAGTGGATTGGAACCTGTATAAGTGAGTGTGTGTAAATATAGTTGTTTTGCAATATATGATAAAGAAAGAAAAGGAGCACATGATTTGAAATGCAACAAACGTCCAATGTTTTGGTTAATGATATATGAAAATGTCATACAAAAGCCCTCACAAATGGAGTCACGGTGCCCCGGGTAGGACACCGAGCCATAAAAGTTTCAACATATTGTTTGTTACAAATTGAAAACAAAAGAGTTCATTACTGAGTGACAAAAGTAATAGGTGTGAAGTCTTTGGCAGTCCAGTTGCTTGATCCACTGTCAGTTGTTCGGTAGATCCAGCTGTCGAATTCAGATTCCTCCACGTCGTCTTCAATATCATTCACTCCAGGGTTGGTGATGAACACAGGAGGTCTTCAAATCCTTGCTTTGCGAACAGCCTTCTGAGCCTCCGCAGTGAAGCCCAAACCAAACTTGTCGGTCTTCGGAGTGAAGTCAGGAAGTCAGGATTTGGGAACAAGACCAACCCATAAATGAGGAGAGCCACAATTTCTTCAAAGGCTTGTGGTCCAATGAATTCCAACACTCTTGTGCCTTCTCAAACAAGAATTTTGCCAAGAAGCCTTTGACACCGCTTCTAGTTTTCCAATGCCCCTTGATGTCAGATGGCTGTAGATGTAGTGCTTGAGCAACATCTTCAGGCTTTGGTTCCTTTTTCGTACCGTTGTAGGGTAGTTGATTAAGGATTGGGATTCTCAGGAGTTGAGAAAATTCCTCCAAAGTGGGCACCAACTGGTAGTCGGGGAAAGTGAAACAGTGGTGAAGAGGGTCAAATAACTGGAACAGCACCTTCATCATGTCTTCTTCAATGTTGGTGTTGATTAGGCTGAGCAGTCTACCATGTCTTTCACTGAAGGGAGAGCTTTCCGGAATTCTTGATGTGAGCTCCTTGAGTTGAGGAGGGATTCTCACAAGGTAGACTTGGATGGTTTTCCTGCGAGGAATTTCCATGACCTACAAAACAAGAACAAAGATGAAGATCTAAACCCTTGAAATGGTTCGTGAATGCATATGATGTTTTATGATGTTCTTGATGTATGCACAAAACATATGTACAAGCAATTCACACCAAACCCTAGTTTCAGGCTTGCATGGGGTTTCATAGGTAAGTACCCTCTTGAGTGTAGTTGGCTTAAAAACCTGTCCTATAAATAGTAACCGGGTCTAAGGAGCTCAATATCATTGGATTGTTTTCCATGTTCATTGTTTTGGTTTAGCCACTTAACTAGCGACCAAAATATTCCAAGAAAACAACCCTCAATGAGTGTAGTATCGAGTATCTACCAACTTCGGACTGCACCAAAGCCGGTCATCTCACTACCCCTAATGAAAGGCCAAGATGGTCAGGTAAGGTTCTAGGTCATTAGTCCTTAGTGACATCACTCAGCGGCCCCGTACTCTCCTTAATTGAACTCAAGGGTTACCGGTACTCACAAATATGTCGCACTAATATAGCTATTGCTTCAACCATGTCGGTATACCCCGCACAGTTTCCACAACGTATTGCTATCTATGAATGTTTCCCCAAATCCGGGTGTAGGATTGCAAACCCAAACAAGAGAGCCAAGATGTAAAGCAATCAAAACAAAACAATTAGTCATGCAAGAGGGTGATCTAAGCCCTAAGGTTACTCCACTTTAAAAGTCCTCCCCAGCAGAGTTGCCAGTTCTGTGATACGGTGGGAGAACTAACTTGAGGTTTTACGTTTGTTTTCGCAAATGTTTTGGTTGAGCAAGAGTCGCCACCGACTTTTTATTTTATCCTAAGGAAAGGTTAAAAAGCACAGCAAAAACCTTTGACATGTTTTCTTGGGTTCGGGGAGTAGATTATAGAAAGGGAAGGTATTAGCACCCTTTCTATCCATGGTTATCCATGGGCTCTTAGTTACTTGCTTAGATCAACTTGCCTTGATTTTCAATTGTTTGAAATGGTGCTTTGTGTGTGGGTTTTGAAAATGTTTTGAAAAGAAGCCAATGTGGTGGCAACCTTTGTAATGATCCATGTTGGGATGTATACAAAGGTGTATGTCTTTTGAAAAAGTTTTTAATGTTTTTTGAAAGTTGTTTTGAAAGTGTGTTTGTGATGTGGTTTTGAAAAATAGGCAAGTGTTTTTGTTTTTCAAGTTGGCAAGTAACCAAGAGCTATCTACCCTAAATTTCTCAAAGATCTTTGCTATGTTTTAACCCTTTTAATAATTTTGTTCCACCACTGTATTTGGTGGACAATCTTGTGTTAGGATGTGAACGGGACGGGCGCGGGTCATCGTTTAGACCATGATTGCAATGGTGCCAAGTATCTTTGGCAACTTTTCCTTTAAGGGACTTGATCATTTTTAGGCAACTTTTGAAAGCGTCATCGAGGGACTATGATCATTTGATTGTTTTGTTTTTGCCAAAGATACCTAACATGCAATATGGCCCATTATTGAAGGCAACAAGTGGAATACCCTAGGGGTGCAAGTGTGATTAGTGTCGTCCATTTTCATGTTTGTTTATCTTGAATTTAGGTCAAACTATTTTTTTGTTGATTTTGGCATACAAAACCCTAAGTCTAGCATGGCACAATTAGAAAGCTTTAAAATGCAAAAAAAATAAAAGGTCCTAAGTTATTACAACACAAATATGGGATGGGGGGTACAAATGTTCAAATGGGGAGATTTTAGCAAGAAATTAAACCTAAACTATTACATCCAAATTGAATTATACAAATTATTTAATATACAATAATTAAATAAAATAAGATAAAATATGCAAGATGCAAAAAATGATTTTTTTTGTATGTATGTAAAAGTGTTTTTTTATGTGTCAAACAAACAGAAATGAAAATGATTAATTTTTGGTATTTTTATGTATTTAGGGCAAAACCCTAATTTACTAAATAAAAATGTATTAATTATATAATATATGCAATATTTATTAATTATGTACAAAAAATAAATAAAAGAAAGTATATTGTAAAAAAGTGATTTTTTAAGTTAAATATTAATAAAAATAAAAATGTATTATTTTTATATTTTTTAACCTAAATATACTAATAAATATATAAGTATTTATATTATTTATTAAATATATTAAATATGTACAAAAATTAAGTATTTAATATTTACAAAAAAAGTATATTTTTTATAAAATGTTTTCAAAAAGATAAAATAAAATGAAATCAGAAAATAAATATATTTGTATTATTTTTAGTTATTTTAAATAAAAGTATATTTATGTTTATTTATGTACAAAACTAAATGAAACCAAATAAATATCAAATAAAATGCAAAAAATGTGAGAAAAATAATTTTAATATTTTTTTTATACTTAAATAAAAATATAGAAACAAAATCAAAAGGAAAAAATGAAAAATGACAAATATATCTCAAAATGGGCCAGGGGGGTGCATGTGTGAGAATGTGGTGCAAAAAGGAAAAATATCACAGGCCCAGCCCAATAGAGGTTGTCTTTAACCTCCAGCACAAAAATGTCAAAAACGTGTGCCTTTCCCTCCTGGTTCAAACATCCTGATTCCTGGACTTTTAGCACAAACTTATAACATGAAAGATGTCAAGCATCAAGCCACGATTCCATACATATAAAAAACTTAACTTAACTCTCAAAAATGAGAGAGAATTTCTCCATCCCTAATTCTTGACCTAGGTTTTTGTCAATGTTCAGGTCTTAAATTCTCTCAGCATATGCAATATAAATGGAAAGTGAGGATATGTATAGCTTTAGGGACATGAACATGACATTTTTCATTCATAAATCTAAACCTAATTCTTCCTAGATTGAGAGATAGAAGTCCATGAACTTACCTATTCAGCTTGGATCGTATCTGACAATGGAGGTACTTTCAAGGCAAGGTGAAGACTTGTAGAACTTACTTGAAGTCCAGGGATGTTATTCCAATGCTTGGTATGCTTTGAAACCAAGTGAATCAAGCTAGAGCAATCAACCTGCAAAACAGAAAAAGTGAAAATGGTGAAGTTGGTTAGAGTTGTTACAGGTCGTGTCCAATGCTTGGGATAGCTTGCATAGGTGGTATGGAGTGTGTATGAGCTGGTTTTGGCCAAGGCGCACGAATGGATTGAGTTATGGAAGTCCAACTGCAGAGGTGACTCTGTTTTTTGCAGTAGGAGGGTGTTTTGATGAATGATGGGGTTTGGAAGGTGGTTAACTCGTGCCTTAGCTTAGGTTTGATATTTGGAATGTGTCTAACAAGTTTGCTTAAGCTTCTCTTGGCAGAAATGTGTGGTGTTGTGAGTTATGCAAGGTTTCTTCTATCTTAAGCAAGAAATGGCAAGTTGGTTTACAAGCTTATCTAGGCCCCTCAAGTATGCTGCATCTTTTAGTCTTGATCAGTGTGTTATGTCCCTTAACTTGTGCCAAAAGGATTTGCCTTGTACTTCAAAGATTGCAATCTTGACATAAAGTTCAACTTTTCAAAAATGGATATATTGCTTTTTCCATTTATGGCTCAATATTGTATGCAATGGTTAAACACACAAGATAAGGCTTAAACATAAAGGATTGGCATTAAATTTATGAGTGTAAATGAGATTAGAGGCCTGTAATGTAGCTTGCATATGCTGAGTTTGAAAATGCACAAGTTATGAACATGCCTTTGGCCATGAATCAAAGTGACTTTTGCTCATATTGCCAAATTTGATTCTCCCTAACCACAAGGTTGTTTGATGAGTTCTTGGACATTTTGGAAAGCTGGGAATGTGTACTACAATCCATCTTTGTAATGAAATTTGAAATTCCAAGTGGAAGCATGTGAAAAATGGCCATGAAGTTAGGCAAAAATCCTGCCTAAAATAGGTCAAAAATTTTCTAAGTTAAAAATGTTTTGCACCCTTGTTCCAAAAATCATAACTTGAGCTACAAGCTTCTTTTGAGGAAACTTTGTGAATCAAAGTTGTATATTTTGCAATGGACTATAACTTTCATGTTTTGAGTTTTCCTTGAATCCAAATGCATCTTGGTGAAAAATGGGACAAAGTTAGAAAAAAAATTAGGGATTTTGATAACTTAGAAAAATTCTAAGTTATGAAAAATTCTTCATTTTAAACCCTAATTTGCAATTCTTGATTTCTTGATGAACAAGTTTCATATTTTGGCATGTTTTGATGAAAAATGAATCTTGACACTTGATTTTGACCAAAAAGTCAAAGTTTGACTTTTCAGTACACAGTCAAATTTGGCTCAGTTGACTGGAAAATTCATCTGTCAATCTTGTACATTTGGGATATTTTGAACTTGTTGAACATGTCAAGACAATTCCATGGGGTCCTTGAGTCCATATGTGAGATTGGTTTGCCATTGGTTAAGTCAAACAGTCAAAAATTGCCTTTGTGCAGTCAAAACCCTAAAAATGACCATTTTGCCCTTTTGGTGATCTGATCAAATTTCTTGTGGAATTGTGATCCAAACTTGACCAAATGGTTCATATGAGTTTAATATGTTGATGTGGGTCAAAAATCATGAGGTTTGACTGTCAATTGACCACAGTTGACTTTTTCCCCAATACAATTGATTTCTAGGTCAACTGTCCAATTGACTGGGCAAAGATTGGAATCAAGGCTTGAAATTTGGTGTGGATAAACTTGTGAGTCCAACATGAAGCATGAAAGTCACTTTGGGCCTTTTAGGTCAAAACATCTTTGTGCAAACACAAACCCTAATTTGGGTCAACAGTGCAGGGAGAAGTCTTGAGCAGAGCAAACCCTAACTTGATCCTGAGCTCCAAGGGTCTTGTGGTGAGAAAATATTGAGGAAATGGGAGGGCAAATTTTGGGGTACAACAGTTTCCCCTGTTCAATCTTCTTAGACCTGAAGAGTTAGATTGGCAAGTTTGCCTTTCGCGGCTCGAAGGTAAAAGGAGATTGGACACTAGAGTGCCCAGAAATTTGCACTCGTATGCTGGAGTATCAGCAATATGATGGCGGGAATGGGCTTATAGATACTATTTGGAGAGATGGTGGATAGGGGGATGGGCTTATAGATGCCATCTGGGGACGTGACAGAACCTTGTCGGGAATGGGCTTATAAATGCCATTTGGAGGGATTGGTCGCGTAAGAGATTCCTTAGCGAGAACTTGCGTACTTTGAGAAAAGGAAGATGTTTCCTGGCTTGTTACAGGTGTTGATCTTCAAACTCTTCATGCAGATATACCCTGGCTAGATACAGGTATCGAATCTACAATTAGTTGCTTACAGATGTGCCCTGGATGGATACAGGAATCGAATCTAGAACTGTTGTCTACATATGTGCCCTGGCTGGATACAGGAATCGAATCTGGAATTTTCGTCTACAGATATGCCCTGGATGGATACAGGAATCGAATCTGGAATTGGTTGCTCACAGATGTGCCCTGGCTGGATACAGGAATCGAATCTGGAATTGGTTGCTCACAGATGTGCCCTGGCTGGATACAGGTATCGAATCTGGAACTGTTGTCTACAGATGTGCCCTGGCTGGATACAGGAATCGAATCTGGAATTGTCGTCTACAGATATGCCCTGGCTGGATACAGGAATCGAATCTGGAATTGTCGTCTACAGGTATGCCCTGGCTAGATACAGGAATCGAATCTGGAATTGTCGTCTACAGATATGTCCTGGCTGGATACAGGAATCGAATCTGGAATTGGTTGCTCACAGATGTGCCCTGGCTGGATACAGGAATCGAATCTGGAATTGGTTCCTCACAGATGTGCCCTGGCTGGATACAGGTATCGAATCTGGAACTGCAAAGGTTGGTAGAGGTAACTTTCCTGGCTGGATACAGGTGTAGACCTCTGACCTGAGAATGAAAGATAATTTCCTGGCCTGTTACAGGGGTTGATCTTTAAACTCTTCATGTAGATATGCCCTGGCTAGATACAGGTATCGAATCTACAATTAATCGCTCACAGATGTGCCCTGGCTAGATACAGGTATCGAATCTGGAATTGCGATAGTTGATAGTAATCATCTTTTGGATTGATCTTTTCCTGAAAAGGCAAAACAACAGTTGTATGCGAAGTTATGATGTGCATGATGCTTGAAATGAGATAGTGTTGTATGCACTTTATCATGTATGTAAGCAGGATGTATGAAATGTGAAATGTTTATGAATGTATTTCTGTCTAGGAAAATAAATCCTTGACGACTGGCCGGGGAATCAAATCTTGGGCTGATGTTGAAGAGTAGAGTTCTTCGTTTCCGCTGGGGATGATGGTTGCAAGAATAAACCGGTAGGAGAAGATGACTCCATTGGGGAATAAACTTGTTGGAGAGATTACTCTGAGGGGAATTACTCTGTGGGAAGAGATACTTCACTGAGGTTTTGATGAGAGCTCCGCTGGGGATTTCAACGATAGACTCCGCCGGGGATTTCAATGATAAACTCCATTGGGGATTCTGCTGATAAGTTATGTTGGGAAATTTTGATGAACTCCGCTGGGGATAGGAAGAACTTCGCTGAGGACGATCTTTCCATGGTAATTAGCTGAGGATAACCCAGTTATACCCTGGTGGGGAAATAACCTTTGAATGAAACCGGGGAGGGACGTTCGTACTTTGCAGGGGATAAGCTTCTAGAATCTACTGGGGATAAGCTCCGAGACCTACTGGGGATATGGATTCCACTCTCCTGGGGAAACTTTAAGTTGTACTTGGGGATGGTTCCACCGGGGAACAATCTTATATTAAGACTGTCGGGGATGCTTGCTGAGGAATGTCTATACTCCACTGGGGAATGTTGAGATCTTCTGGGGGTACCCAACTTCCTTAAGGCTGACAATAGACTAACTCGGCTTGAGGAGAGTATTGCTGACTTTCTAGGGGAATAGTGTGCCTTTTCAGGGCTAATAGGATAGCAGCTCTTCTTGAGGAGAGCATTGCTAAATCTTGCCTTACTCTGTGGGGAGTTGAGGTAGCTTAGTCACGTTCTTCAGTCGAACCTACCTTGGTGGTCAGAGCGACTAGACTGCTTGGACAACTCTACATTCCCCCTGTTTCTGATGTCACCTGTAATAAGTCCTTTGTTTCGCATGCAACTAATCATGATTAGCAATTAATGTCAAATGCATATATCAACAATGAACATTTGGACGTTCTTCGCAAAACAAAACAGAAAAAGGAAAAACAATGGATAATTTGTCTGAGAAATTGAACTTGTATTGATTTTGAAATTTGCCTGTAAATAGACGTTTTATGTACAAGAGGCTGACGTCCTAGTAAGAGAACACCGTCGAACAACATAGCGTTTATATAATTTTGAAAAAGGAAAACAAAACAGCCATGTGAAAAATCCCACTGGGTTCCAACTCTGCTATTGCCTTTATGTCTTTAAGCGTCTCATCACTTTGCTGCTTAGTTGAAGATGAAGTTGATTGATCGATGCCGTATGAGCCCGATAATTGATGTCGAATTCTGGATGCAAGGTGATCCAACGAGACATAGTGTTACGCTTTATCCCTAACTTTTGCCTGGACCGCCCTTTCGGGTTTTCAGTCCACCGGGATACCGATTTTTGCCCAAGCCGCCTTTTCAGGTTTTCGACTTGCCGGGTGTACAGGTTTTTTTTATTTCGTCCCTTATTTTTGCCCGAACCCTTTTGGTTCGCCGGGAAGCCCTTATTTTTGCCTAGGTGTGTCAACCTAGCGGGTCTTTAATTCATGCGTAGTATCTTTTTACTATGTCTGCATTGGCGGGGTGAGGAAGGTCGTCACCATCCATGGTGGTTAGAATCATGGCTCCTCCTGAGAAGATATGTTTAACCACAAATGGCCCTTCATACGTAGGGGTCCATTTGCCCCTGGGATCACCTTGAGGAAGAATGATGCGCTTGATTACCAGGTCTCTGACTTGATACTCTTGTCGTCTGACCTTCTTGTTAAATGCCCTGATCATCCGTTTTTGGTACGTCTGACCATGACAAATAGCAGTGAGTCTCTTTTCGTCAATTAGGTTTAGTTGATCAAGCTGAGTCTGGATCCAGTCATCTTCGCTCAAACCTGCATCCTTCATTATCCGGAGAGAGGGTATTTGGACTTCAATAGGCAAGACTGCCTCCATGCCATAGACCAAGGAAAAGGGAGTTGCCCCTGTTGACGTCCGTGCTGAGGTACGGTACCCATGAAGAGCAAACGGTAACATCTCGTGCCAATCTTTGTAGGTCATTGTCATCTTCTGCACAATCTTCTTGATGTTCTTATTCGCTGCTTCTACAGCCCCATTCATCTTCGGCCGGTAAGGAGAAGAATTGTGGTGCTGTATCTTGAATTGCTCGCAGAGCTCAGTAATCATCTTGTTGTTAAGATTGGTACCATTGTCCGTAATGATCCTCTCAGGTACACCGTATCGACAGATCAGGTTATGCTGAATGAACCGTGCCACGACGTTCTTGGTTACCGTAGCATAGGAAGCTGCTTCAACCCACTTCGTGAAGTAATCAATTTCCACCAAGATGAAACGATGCCCGTTGGATGCCGTCAGTCGGATCTCGCCAATCATATCAATGCCCCACATTGCAAAAGGCCAAGGTGTTGTCAAGACGTTCAGAGGTACCGGAGGAATGTGCACCTTATCAGCATAGATCTGGCATTTATGACAAGTTCGCGAGTGCTGATAACAGTCGGCTTCCATTGTGGACCAGAAATATCCTGCCCGAAGGATTTTCTTAGCCATGGTATGTCCACTGGAATGTGTTCTGAATGTACCTTCATGTAGTTCTGCCATTTTTTTAGGCTTCAGTCTTATCCACACAACGCAGTAAGGTTGAATCATGGTTTCGTTTGTACAGAATGTCGTTGCTGAGGAAGAACTTTGCCGCGAACCTTCTCAGGAATTTCTTGTCATTAACAGATGCACCTTCGGGGTATTCTTGAGCTTCAAGGTACCTCTTCACTTCATGATACCAGGGATTTTCTGTTACCTCTTCGGCCTCAAGATCACAGCAATATGCAGGTTCATCCAACTTCCAAATAATGATCCGGGGAGCCTCATTGTCCCATTTGACTTTGAACATTGAAGACATTGTAGCCAACGCGTTCGCTAACTGATTCTCCTCTCTTGGGAAGTGTTCAAAAGTTATCTCCTCGAAGTGGGGAAGCAATGTCAGAACATACTCCTTGTAAGGAATAAGATTTGAGTGTTTCGTATCCCACTCGCCTTTGATCTGGTTGATCACGAGAGTGGAATCTCCGAAGACACTCAGAAACTTGATCCTTAAGTCAATTGCAGCCTGAAGACCCATGATACATGCCTCATACTCTGCCATGTTGTTGGTGCAGTTGAAACACAGTCGGGCGGTGAGTGGAGTATGAGTTCCTTTAGGGGATATGATCACAGCGCCGATACCATTACCCAAAGCGTTTGAGGCTCCGTCAAAGTGCATAGACCATCGGGATCCTTCCTCAGGTCCTTCATCCGGTCCAGGTACTTCACAATCAGTCACTACCATGATATCTTCGTCTGGAAATTCAAAGTTCAACGACTGGTAATCGTCTACCGGTTGGTGTGCCAAATGGTCTGCCAATACACTTCCCTTGATTGCTTTTTGAGTCGTGTACTGGATGTCATATTCCGTCAAGATCATTTGCCATCTTGCTATTCTTCCAGATAGAGCAGGCTTTTCGAATATGTACTTGATTGGATCCATTTTTGAAATCAACAGAGTAGTGTGAGTCAACATATACTGTCTCAGCCGGCAAGCAGCCCATACCAGAGCGCAGCAAGTTTTCTCGAGTAGTGAGTATCGAGTCTCACAGTCGATAAACTTTTTGCTCAGGTAATAAATGGCGTGTTCTTTTCGGCCAGACTCGTCATGCTGTCCCAGCACACACCCCATTGAGTTGTCAAGTACTGTCAAGTATAAGATTATAGGTCTCCCTTCAACCGGTGGCATAAGAATTGGTGGTTCTTGGAGATACTCTTTGATCTTTTCGAAAGCGGCCTGACATTCATCGTTCCAATGTACTACTTGATCTTTCTTCAGCAGCTTGAAGATTGGTTCACAGGTAGCAGTCAGATGTGAGATGAATCGGGCAATGTAGTTCAACCGTCCTAGAAAGCCTCTGACTTCTTTCTCTGTCTTGGGAGTTGGCATCTCTTGTATGGCTTTCACCTTGGCAGGATCCACTTGAATACCTTTATCGCTTACGATGAAGCCTAGCAATTTTCCAGATCTCACCCCAAAGGTGCACTTGTTTGGGTTCAACCTCAGCTTGTACAACTTCAGACGGTCAAACAGCTTCTGTAGATGGTCAAGGTGTTCCTCCTCAGTTTGGGACCTTGCAATCATATCATCGACATATACTTCTATTTCGTGATGGATCATATCATGAAATAAAGTGACCATGGCACGTTGGTAGGTTGCCCCAGCATTTTTCAATCCAAAAGGCATGACCTTGTAGCAAAAAGTGCCCCACTGAGTGACAAAAGTGGTCTTCTCCATGTCTTCAGGAGCCATCTTGATCTGATTATAACCGGAGAAGCCGTCCATGAAGGAGAAAACTTTATGCTGAGCGGTATTGTCAACCAGAACGTCGATGTGAGGTAGAGGGAAATCACCCTTGGGGCTCGCCCTGTTCAAATCCCTGTAGTCAACACACATTCGGACCTTACCATCTTTCTTCGGTACTGGAACCACATTGGCGACCCACTGCGGGTAAGAAGTGACTGCTAGAAAACCGGTGTCGAATTGTTTCATAACCTCAGCTTTGATTTTCTCGGACATCTCTGGACGCATACGGCGGACCTTCTGTTTTACCGGAGGGCGGTCTTCCTTGGTAGGCAGGTGATGAACCACAATGTCGGTATCCAACCCAGGCATGTCTTCATAAGACCAAGCAAAGATTTCCATGTAGTCATGCAGCATCTGAATCAACTGTTGTTTCACACTGAGCTCTAGATTGGCACCAATCTTGACTTCCTTTCTGTCTGTCTCAGTACCCAGATTTACCGTTTCCACTGGCTCTTCATGTGGCTGAATGGCCCTCTCTTCCTGGAGTAGCAGTCTTGCAAGTTCACCAGGCACTTCGCAATCATCTTTGCCTTCGTCTTCGGCTAAGTTGATCGGATTTTCGAAGTCATAACTGACAGTAGCAGAGTCGTTACCAGTGAGATCTAGAGTGGATTGGAACCTGTATAAGTGAGTGTGTGTAAATATAGTTGTTTTGCAATATATGATAAAGAAAGAAAAGGAGCACAAGATTTGAAATGCAACAAACGTCCAATGTTTTGGTTAATGATATATGAAAATGTCATACAAAAGCCCTCACAAATGGAGCCACGGTGCCCCGGGTAGGACACCGAGCCATAAAAGTTTCAACATATTGTTTGTTACAAATTGAAAACAAAAGAGTTCATTACTGAGTGACAAAAGTAATAGGTGTGAAGTCTTTGGCAGTCCAGTTGCTTGATCCACTGTCTGTTGTTCGGTAGATCCAGCTGTCGAATTCAGATTCCTCCATGTCGTCTTTGTGATCGGTGGATCTGGAACTGACTGTTTTAAAGCTGGTTCGCGAAATGTCGCGGAAGCAAGAGTCGCCACCGTCTTTTATTTTCTCCAATAGGAAAGGACAAAAGCACAGAAAAATTCCTTAAAGAGATTGCTCTCGGTTCGGGAGGTAGGTTATAGAAAGGGAAGGTGTTAGCACCCTTTCTATCCATGGTTATCCATGGGCTCTTAGGTACTTGCTCAATGTGTTTTCAAAAATTGTTTGCTTGCTTTTCAATGTGGGTTTCAAAAATATTCTTTGAAAAGTTTCAGTTCAACTCGTACGTCAGAGTGTTTGAAAAGTTTGTTTTGAAAGTTTTTGAAAGTGTGTGGGTGAAAAGAGTTTTTGTTTTGTTTGAAATTAGAGCAAGTACCCTTGAGAACCTACCTACCCTAAGGAATTCGTCTGTGTAAATGTCCTTTAAAGTAGTGCCATCCCACCATTGAGAGGTAGGTAGCACCACCGTTGGAGGTATTCGGGTCAATTCGAGTTTTAGGGACGTGGTGGTCACCGGAGCAACGGGAAAACACCTTAGAAGCTACCCTCATGCCAGGTTCCCGGACCATGAGGACTTACTAAGACGTTTTCTACTCGACGACCACCTTTCGAAAGGCAACAGTGAGGCGTACCCTAGGGGTGGTGTGTGCGAATTGTGTGTCGTTTTCAGTTCATTATTTGTCTTGTCATGCATTGGTGATCTAACGATTCAATTTTATTTTTCGGGCATTCATTCTTTCATGCATATTTATTAACAGTTATATTTGCGAGAAAATAAATCTAACTATTACAACTGGCGCGGGTCCACATCGCCAAAAAAACCGAACCCGATTTGACTGAAAATAAAATAAAGCGAATAAATAAAAAGTCCGAGAGTTTTTAATTACATGGCTTTGGGGCATATACAGAGGTATTTACACAATATAAAACAAATGCGCGAAATAAAGACTAAACAAAATTAGGGCGTTGGACCCTTTAACAGATAATTAAAATAATCAAGGAAATTAAAAAATTAAAAATAATATTTTTGTGTTTTTTAGGTTTAAAAGAAAAAAGAGAAAAGTTAATTAAAATTAAAATCCTAGTTCTATCATTTTTTAAGTTTATTATGAAAAAGATTTAATTTTCTAACCTAATTAAATTCTAAACTAATTATGTACAATTTTGATTTATAGAAAATAAATAATAAATAATAACATTGTGAGAAAAAGGTTAAAGAATTAAAAAAAGATATGAAAAATTAATAATTACCCTAATTTTATATTTTTTGGATTTTTTATTATGAAAAAAGAATTAAAATGAATACTAAAACCTAATTAAACTAAATGAGTCACATTTTAATTTATTAAAAAAAAAAGAATTAATTATATTTTTTTTTGTATTTTTAATGTTTTTTGTATTTTTGTAAAAAATTAATTAAATCAGAAAGTAAAAAAAAAAGTAAATAATAGAATATGAAGAAAATTAAAAAAGAAAGAAAAATAGAACCAGGAGGGTATGGATTTGAATTTGGGAGTGCAAATCTGAAAGGCCTGGCCCAGTTGATGGCCATTTGTTGACTTTTTCCATTCAAGTGTGCGCCTGCTGACTTGCCCTCATGGTATACCTTCAAGCTGGACCCTTGATCAGGTCCCCTGGGACACGTGGATAACGCTTCTTGAATGTGCATGGTGAGTCCTCATGTGGGCGTTGCATTGAACCTGGAAAGGAAAAATAATATTGAGAAATTGCAAGACCTGGGACTTGAACCCAGGTCATTGTGGTCACTAGTGCGCGTCCCTGCCAGCTGAGCTAGTTGTTTTCATTTAACATATAATGATCAATAAAATATATAAAGGAAAATGGTTAGTGCTTGGTTAAACGCGCGCGAATTTTGAACGAACCAATCACCAGCTGACACATCTTCTTCTTCTTCGCGTGTCCTGTAATACAAATACATAAAGCAACGGTTTGGAAACGTGGGGTTAGGGCAGCTACAGGAAAATAGCGAATAGCTCGTGTCCTAATATAAATTAGGCGCGAGCATCTCATTTTCTTCGTCCCAAGATGCTGAGTGTGATGGTGTTGCTCTGAAGTTCTGATTTTTCTTATACTCAAAATCCCCAATTTAAGAACATTGGAACCCTAGAATTCGAAAATGGCAAATTCATATTTATGGCACAAAAATGAAATTAAATGCATTGGTCAGTTTGGAAACCTTGTGAGGAACATGAATGTATAATTAAAAATGCAATAGGATGCGTAAAATCAAGAATACGAATTCAAAATTTCTCTGTACAGTTTCACTTGCAGAGGCTAGTTCAAGGAGCTTTTGATTGAGGTTATGGATTGAGATGCGTTCAATGATGGTCCAGGATGCTAATGGTATAAAAATTGAGGCTTGAAACGATGTCTAGCTTTGATTTCAGATTTGCAATATATGTCCATTTTTTCAAAATTGCCAATGGCCTTTGAACGAGTTTTGTGCTATGTTCTTGGTAGGGTTTGACTCAATGATCCTTATGGAATTGAATAGGCTTGTTAACTCTCCTTAATCCATGCTTGAGAAAGAATTGGCATTAGGGTTTGTCCATTAACCATTTTTTCCTAAAATCTAGCCAAAACCTAGACCTAGTGTGTAAATGAACCTTGGCCTGATTTTTGAGTTGGTTCATGATACATAGAACTTGTCCAAATTCATATGACACCATTTCATTGATTTTTAAATTTTATTTGAATTTTTAATGAATTAAAATGAATTAAATCATCAAAAATTAAATAAAATAAAAAAGTCAACATTTGGTCTTGAAATCAACCATGGGCCACGTGTGTGGCATGACAAGGATGGACAAAGTGAGAAAAATGGGGCCCTTTTGTCAAAAATTGGATTTTCAAAGATAGTTGACTTTTGCCATTTCACAAAATTTTCCCAACTTCTACAAGGCATAACTTGCTCAATTTTTAAGCTTTTCACATGTTCTTGGACATTTTGGAAAGGTCTTTGAGTCCTTTAACCAATGCCTTTGGTCCCATGTCATTTTGATTTACCAATCTCAAGTTATGGCCTTTGACTTAAAGTCCCTTTTTGTTGACTTTTGAAAATGACCTGTAATGTTGAAATTGATAACTTTTTGTGAGAGCATTTCTTGGACTTGAAGTATGAAGATGAGTTGTAGGAAATGTCTTTCTCTTCAAAATGAGCTTTGGATGGAATTTTTCTGATAATCCATGTGAAAGTTATGCCCTGGTCAATTTCAGTTGACTTTTTCAGCTGTCCAAATATAGCAACTTTTGCATCTTTGATGATTTCTGAGCCAAATTTTGAGAATCATGATCAAGCATTGATCAAATGATGTTTGTGGCTTCAAAATGATATATTGACCAAAAATTTGAACTTTTGACTGTCAAATGACCATTTTGCCCCTACAGTTGACTGTAGTGCAATCTAGGGTTTTGACTGTGCAATTTTGAGCTTAATGCCTTGAAACTTGATATGAGGATGCTTGACCATCTTTGTAAGCATATGAGACTTGATTGGACCTTTGAACACTTCCTTTTCTTGATCAACACACAAACCCTAGTTTTGACTGTAGGGAGGCCTTTGCATTGTGCAACTCTTGGGGAATTTTGTAGCTTGGCTTGGCAGTTTATTGGAGAATATGGGAGGGCAAATTTTGGGGTACAACAGTTGCCCCTGTTCAATCTTCTTAGACCTGAGGATGCAGATTGGCTGACGTGCCTTTCGTAATCCGAGGGTAAAAGATGATTGGACACTAGAGTGCCCGGAAATTTGCGCTCACATGTTAGCAATGATGGGGGAATGGGCTTATAGATGCCATTTGGAGATTGCTGGATTGGATGATGGGCTTATAGATGCCATCTGGGTGTTTTGATTGCGTAAGAGATTTCTTAACGAGAACCTGCGTACCTGCAAAACAGAAAGATGAGTACCTGACACGTTGCAGGAGCTGATTTTCAGATGCTTGGTATTGATGTGTCCTGACTAGTTACAGGAGCTGAGTCTGGAACTTCAAACGGCGATGAAAGAATCAGGGGTGATTATTTCCTTAGCATGAATGGTAAGAGAGCCTTGGGTGACTTTCACTTCAACAACGCTCGTTGAAAAAAATCTTGGGTGTCTTCTACTGGGATAAGAACCAGAGAAGGCCTTTGACTGGATAAGCAATCAGGAAAATCTTGGGACGATTTAACTGAACCGGTCTAGGTCTTGAAATGTCTTCAAAGGGATAAGCAATCAGGAAAATCTTGGGACGATTTAACTGAACCAGAGAAGGCCTTTGACTGGATAAGTCTAGGTCTTGAAATGTCTTCCACTGGATAAGCAATCAGGAAAATCTTGGGACGATTTAACTGAACCGGTCTAGGTCTTGAAATGTCTTCCACTGGATAAGCAATCAGGAAAATCTTGGGACGATTTAACTGAACCAGAGGAGGCCTTTGACTGGATAAGTCTAGGTCTTGAAATGTCTTCCACTGGATAAGCAATCAGGAAAATCTTGGGACGATTTAACTGAACCAGAGGAGGCCTTTGACTGGATAAGTCTAGGTCTTGAAATGTCTTCCACTGGATAAGCAATCAGGAAAATCTTGGGACGATTTAACTGAACCAGAGGAGGCCTTTGACTGAACCAGTCTAGGTCTTGAAATGTCTTCCACTGGATAAGCAATCAGGAAAATCTTGGGACGATTTAACTGAACCAGAGGAGGCCTTTGACTGAACCAGCCTAGGTCTTGAAATGTCTTCCACTGGATAAGCAATCAGGAAAATCTTGGGACGATTTAACTGAACCAGAGGAGGCCTTTGACTGAACCAGTCTAGGTCTTGAAATGTCTTCCACTGGACAAGCAATCAGGAAAATCTTGGGACGATTTAACTGAACCAGAGGAGGCCTTTGACTGAACCAGTCTAGGTCTTGAAATGTCTTCCACTGGACAAGCAATCAGGAAAATCTTGGGACGATTTAACTGAACCAGAGGAGGCCTTTGACTGAACCAGCCTAGGTCTTGAAATGTCTTCCACTGGATAAGCAATCAGGAAAATCTTGGGACGATTTAACTGAACCAGAGGAGGCCTTTGACTGAACCAGTCTAGGTCTTGAAATGTCTTCCACTGGATAAGCAATCAGGAAAATCTTGGGACGATTTAACTGAACCAGAGGAGGCCTTTGACTGGATAAGTCTAGGTCTTGAAATGTCTTCCACTGGATAAGCAATCAGGAAAATCTTGGGACGATTTAACTGAACCAGAGGAGGCCTTTGACTGGATAAGTCTAGGTCTTGAAATGTCTTCCACTGGATAAGCAATCAGGAAAATCTTGGGACGATTTAACTGAACCAGAGGAGGCCTTTGACTGGATAAGTCTAGGTCTTGAAATGTCTTCCACTGGATAAGCAATCAGGAAAATCTTGGGACGATTTAACTGAACCAGAGGAGGCCTTTGACTGGATAAGTCTAGGTCTTGAAATGTCTTCAATGGGATAAGCATCAGGGAGATCTTAAGATTGATCTGACTGAACCAGAGAAGGCCTTTGACTGAACCAGTCTAGGTCTTGAAATATAGCTTGAGAACTTAACTGGGTCTTCCCTGAAAGGTAAAAGTCAGTCATATGCAATGCATGATATGGATCAAGCAATGATGTTCTCAACATAAATGAGATTTGTACGATGCAGTGCGTTATGCATGCTATAATGCTGTATGTGATGTTTTATGTATGTTTTCGTCTAGGAAAATGAATCCTTGACGGGTGCCGGGAAGTCGTATCCCGGGCTGATGTCGAAGAATAGATTTTGCTTCTGCTGGGGATGATAATTGCAAGGATACCGGTAGGAGAAGATGACTCCGTTGCGGAATAAACTTGGCAAATGGAGGATTATGCGGGGAGAAAAGATACTCTAGCGACCATGCTGGGAAGCAATACTCGGTGGGAAGAGTGATGCCTTGCTGAATGTTGATAGTAGCTCTGTTGGGGATACCGTTGTTGTATTGGAAGTGTGAATAGACTCCGCTGAGGATAGGAAAGAACTACGTTGACGACGACTTTCCCTTGGCTTTAGGCTGAGGATAACCCAGTTATATCCTGTTAAGGAAACAACTTTTTAAATCAAGCCGGATGACACGTTCGTGCTCTGCGAAAGATAAGCTTCCAGAATTTACTGGGGATAAGCTTACTGCTTGGGGAGATGAATTCCACTTTTCCTGGGGAACTTGGATGGGACTCTCCTGGGGAAGTTTTGATATGCTGGGGAAGTGATTCCTTTGGATATTGAGATACCGCCGGGGAACAATCTTTAGACCAAGACTGTCGGGGATGCTTGTTAAGAATATGTATTGCTGCTGGGGGATGTTGGGATCTGCGGGAGCATACCCAATTTCCTTGAGATTTATCAACTCTGCTTGGAGAAGAATGCATTTACTCTCTGGGGAATTAAGATGTACTGATCATGCTCTTTAACTGGACCTACCTTGGTACCTTGGAGGACGGAAACAATCAGATTGCTTAAACCATCCGTTATTGCCTCTGTTTCTATGGGGGAGGCACATGTGGGATGCTGATAATGGTTGAGGGTTAAACCTTCTTCTGGTAGGCAGGTGACGAGATGACAGGACATAGTCGTACGCTTTGATCCATAACTTTCGCCTGGACCGCCCTTTCGGGTTTTCAGTCCACCGGGATACCCATTTTTGCCCAAGCCGCCTTTTCAGGTTTTCGACTTGCCGGGTGTACAGTTTTTTTTTATATTCATCCCTTGTTTTTGCCCGAACCTTTTTGGTTCGCCGGGAAGCCCTTATTTTTGCCTAGGTGTGTCAACCTAGCGGGTCTTTGATTGTGCGTAGTATTTTTCGACTATGTCCGTGCTTTCAGAATGTAGGGAGTTGCCCCTGTTGGAAGTATTTTGCCATGCCCCAGAAGATGTCTGACTGGGCAAGATTCGTTACTGGATTGCTCCAAGTGACTCAGGCAGAGATTTGCCCCAGGCTGGTTGGCCTTTTTGAGAGATTCTCCAAATCTTGACTTAACTGCCCCAGATGATGGACAATAGTCATGCCATGCCCCTTGATTGGAGGTACTTCTGTTCATTAGGCATTCGTCGTGCGAATTTCCTTGCTGTTCGAACAAAAAGTCATATGCAAACAAAGTTATGTTAAAAATGCAAAGCTTATGTCTGTCTTGAAGATTTTGAAAATGCATTTTTCATAAAACAAGTGAATGTTTGTAAAACGTGATGTCAATTCCGTATTTACCGTAGGCCTTCAGGAGTCAGGATACCTTCGTAACAGTATGCTTTCGAACTAACCCATGCTTCAGCTAGGACTTTTAAGGGTTATATCGTGGCCTGGTTCACGGTTTAAGAAACAAAGGATAAAGGCCCAAACTATTTGTACCCACTCACTCTTCGTGACGTTCTTCAAACCTAAACTCAGTTGATCATGCGTTAGACCTTGTTTGAGTCTTCGTTCTGATTTTCCGGTGATGGTCCAAACATTGATGATTTATTCTGACTAGGCAGTCACTTTTTGTTGAGGGTTTGTGAGACCTCTTTCTTGATTTTTGTTATCCCTTTCTTTTTTTTGCCTGAACTGTTTCCTTTTTGGAATTACAGTCAGCGGGATGCCCCAGTTTCGTAAGTCTCTTTTCATAGGTTTTGACTTCTTGGGCTTTTCGTTTATGATTTTTTTTTGATAATGACTGCCTGTCCTTATGATTGTTCGGAACCATCACTGTCTTTTGTTTTTGAAAAAACTCATTTGGTGCCATTCATTGTGCACTTGGATCAACTGAGAGAACTACCCTGCCCCAGGTTATGATTAAGGGTTTTGATTTTCGAAAATAAAACTCCTACTCCTTTGGCTCTGATGGGTTGGCGAGGGATTATCATCCTTATAACTCCAGTGTTTAGGGGTTGAAACAATGCCTGTACCTCATCAGCGGGGTCTGTTCAAAAGTATACTGTAAATCGTGGTATCGTTTTCGTCATCCTCCCTCAAGAGGCTTAGAATTATTGATTGAAAGAGTTGACATCAGAACAAATATGAAAATAATTTGCGTATAGTGAATACGAATATATTAATTCAAAATAGACATAAGCGATGCATTAATGAAATAACAATGTTTTAACAATGAGTAAATGTTTGAACAAAAGAAAATTGCAACTCGAACATTCGAATGAACAAAAATTTCTAGTCTCAGGGCTTGTCACTTCAAATGGTGAGCCTTGGAGGGATGGTAGAAAAATTCAGCCTGACCATCTTGTGTGAATTCCAGTGCTCCTTCATCAATCAGGTCCTGGATCTTGTTTTTCAAAGCCCAACATTCGTTTGCATTATGTCCTGGGCAGGCAGAGTGGTAGGCACACCTTTTATTGCGATCATAAGCAGGATGTGCTGTGTTAAGGTTCTGGGGCTGAGCCCTTAATGTGATCAGGTTCAATCTCAACAGGCGTTGTAAAGCTTGAAACGGCGACATATTGAGCGGGGTGAACTGCCTCCTGGGCTTGTCTGTCTGAAGTTGGTGAAATTGCTGCTGAATTGGTGATACTGGAGCCATATGAGGAGCTTTCTCCTTGCCTCTTTGTCTCAAAGGTGGTTGAACGATGATTGGCTTTTTACCCTTAGATGTTTGCCCCAGTTGGTTACCCTGAAGCAGTTTGTTGACGAGAACCCCGAGCTCATCTTGTCTTTGAGTTAAACCCTGAATGGCGTTCCTCTGCTCCAGCATTTGGGCTTTCATAGCATCCATCTCAGCTTGTAGGTATTTCAGCCTTTCATCCTCAGCACTGTTCCTGGCAAAAGTCTCTACGAGAAGTGTTCTTAACTCCTCCTGCCCCTTGGATAGATTCAGGAGGATTTCCCCGAACCGAGTCTCTTGAGCAAGAAGGTCCTGGTTGTCTGGTTGTGAAACCATTGCTGAAATAAACAGCGGGAAAGGTAAGTGACCTGCCACAAAGATACCTGTTATGTAAGGATGAGTATGATATGCATGTAATGTTTTCAAGGATCTCGCGGGGTAAAATCAGAAAATTAGCATTGGAATTTAGAGCTTGATTGAAGGACACCCATGTTATTAAGAACTCTTCTTCAAGAGTCAAAGGCTCACCATATCAAGTGGGTCATAGCCCCTGACTTTAGTCATCATGTCTGGTTTTGATTTCCAAACAACCTTGGTTAGGGAACCTTCTTCAGGAGTCAGAGCTCACCATATCAAGTGGGTCATAGCCTCTGACTTTAGTCATCATGTCTGGTTTTGATTTCCAAACAACCTTGGTTAGGGAACCTTCTTCAGGAGTCAGAGCTCACCATATCAAGTGGGTCATAGCCTCTGACAACATTGGCTAGAGGAAAATAAACCCTCTTTGCCCCTTGCTAGATGTTTGATTTATATGACCTGTATCACAAGCCCTTGAGATCCTTGAAATGGGTTAAGAGGTATGCAATGGTATGATGTCATGATATGCATGGGGTAATGTGAGTAACCCTATTATGAGTCCCAATTAAGGACTATAAACAGACCCCGCAAGAAATTCAGTATACTTTGTTATGAGTCCCAATTAAGGACTATAAACAAAACCTGCAAGAAATTTGGTAAACCTTGTCATGAGTCCTATAAGGACTATAAACAAAACCTGTAAGTGGTTCATGTGTCAGCTAACAAGCATGCAAGTAGGCAAGTACAAAGGCACACAAGTCACACAAGAGAAACCCTTAGGGTTTAGGCCAGCATGGGGTCTGGGTAGTACCCTCTTGAAGTTGGTGGGTTCAACCTGTCCTAATCAAAGTAACCGGGTTCTAAGGTTCCCAATATCACGGGATTGCTTTCATTGTTCATCGTTTCGATTTAGCCACTGAACTGGCGACCGAAATATTCCAGGAAAGCAACCCTCAACTGAGTGTAGTATCGAGTATCAACCAACCTCGGACTGCACCAAAGTCAGTTATCTCACTACCCTAAAGAGGCCAAGATGGTTCAATTAAGGTTCCTAAGGTCTGTTGATGCTTCATGACACCACATGGAGGCCCCGTACTCTCCTTGACTGACTCAAGGGTTACCGGTACACACCAAAGTGCCACATCAACGTAGCAGACTGTTTCAACCATGTCGGTATACCCCGCACAGTTCCCTCACAGCCTTGTTGCTACTTTCTAAGAAGGTATCCCCAGATCCGGGTTAGGATCTATAGAACTCCCAAGCAACCCACAATAATAAAGCAAGCAAAGAAAGCAATTGAAAACACAGTGATCTTAATCCTAAGGTACACCCCACTTTAAGTATTAGTCCCCAGCAGAGTCGCCAGTTCTGTGATCGGTGGATCTGGAACTGACTGTTTTAAAGCTGGTTCGCGAAATGTCGCGGAAGCAAGAGTCGCCACCGTCTTTTATTTTCTCCAATAGGAAAGGACAAAAGCACAGAAAAATTCCTTAAAGAGATTGCTCTCGGTTCGGGAGGTAGGTTATAGAAAGGGAAGGTGTTAGCACCCTTTCTATCCATGGTTATCCATGGGCTCTTAGGTACTTGCTCAATGTGTTTTCAAAAATTGTTTGCTTGCTTTTCAATGTGGGTTTCAAAAATATTCTTTGAAAAGTTTCAGTTCAACTCGTACGTCAGAGTGTTTGAAAAGTTTGTTTTGAAAGTTTTTGAAAGTGTGTGGGTGAAAAGAGTTTTTGTTTTGTTTGAAATTAGAGCAAGTACCCTTGAGAACCTACCTACCCTAAGGAATTCGTCTGTGTAAATGTCCTTTAAAGTAGTGCCATCCCACCATTGAGAGGTAGGTAGCACCACCGTTGGAGGTATTCGGGTCAATTCGAGTTTTAGGGACGTGGTGGTCACCGGAGCAACGGGAAAACACCTTAGAAGCTACCCTCATGCCAGGTTCCCGGACCATGAGGACTTACTAAGACGTTTTCTACTCGACGACCACCTTTCGAAAGGCAACAGTGAGGCGTACCCTAGGGGTGGTGTGTGCGAATTGTGTGTCGTTTTCAGTTCATTATTTGTCTTGTCATGCATTGGTGATCTAACGATTCAATTTTATTTTTCGGGCATTCATTCTTTCATGCATATTTATTAACAGTTATATTTGCGAGAAAATAAATCTAACTATTACAACTGGCGCGGGTCCACATCGCCAAAAAAACCGAACCCGATTTGACTGAAAATAAAATAAAGCGAATAAATAAAAAGTCCGAGAGTTTTTAATTACATGGCTTTGGGGCATATACAGAGGTATTTACACAATATAAAACAAATGCGCGAAATAAAGACTAAACAAAATTAGGGCGTTGGACCCTTTAACAGATAATTAAAATAATCAAGGAAATTAAAAAATTAAAAATAATATTTTTGTGTTTTTTAGGTTTAAAAGAAAAAAGAGAAAAGTTAATTAAAATTAAAATCCTAGTTCTATCATTTTTTAAGTTTATTATGAAAAAGATTTAATTTTCTAACCTAATTAAATTCTAAACTAATTATGTACAATTTTGATTTATAGAAAATAAATAATAAATAATAACATTGTGAGAAAAAGGTTAAAGAATTAAAAAAAGATATGAAAAATTAATAATTACCCTAATTTTATATTTTTTGGATTTTTTATTATGAAAAAAGAATTAAAATGAATACTAAAACCTAATTAAACTAAATGAGTCACATTTTAATTTATTAAAAAAAAAAGAATTAATTATATTTTTTTTTGTATTTTTAATGTTTTTTGTATTTTTGTAAAAAATTAATTAAATCAGAAAGTAAAAAAAAAAAGTAAATAATAGAATATGAAGAAAATTAAAAAAGAAAGAAAAATAGAACCAGGAGGGTATGGATTTGAATTTGGGAGTGCAAATCTGAAAGGCCTGGCCCAGTTGATGGCCATTTGTTGACTTTTTCCATTCAAGTGTGCGCCTGCTGACTTGCCCTCATGGTATACCTTCAAGCTGGACCCTTGATCAGGTCCCCTGGGACACGTGGATAACGCTTCTTGAATGTGCATGGTGAGTCCTCATGTGGGCGTTGCATTGAACCTGGAAAGGAAAAATAATATTGAGAAATTGCAAGACCTGGGACTTGAACCCAGGTCATTGTGGTCACTAGTGCGCGTCCCTGCCAGCTGAGCTAGTTGTTTTCATTTAACATATAATGATCAATAAAATATATAAAGGAAAATGGTTAGTGCTTGGTTAAACGCGCGCGAATTTTGAACGAACCAATCACCAGCTGACACATCTTCTTCTTCTTCGCGTGTCCTGTAATACAAATACATAAAGCAACGGTTTGGAAACGTGGGGTTAGGGCAGCTACAGGAAAATAGCGAATAGCTCGTGTCCTAATATAAATTAGGCGCGAGCATCTCATTTTCTTCGTCCCAAGATGCTGAGTGTGATGGTGTTGCTCTGAAGTTCTGATTTTTCTTATACTCAAAATCCCCAATTTAAGAACATTGGAACCCTAGAATTCGAAAATGGCAAATTCATATTTATGGCACAAAAATGAAATTAAATGCATTGGTCAGTTTGGAAACCTTGTGAGGAACATGAATGTATAATTAAAAATGCAATAGGATGCGTAAAATCAAGAATACGAATTCAAAATTTCTCTGTACAGTTTCACTTGCAGAGGCTAGTTCAAGGAGCTTTTGATTGAGGTTATGGATTGAGATGCGTTCAATGATGGTCCAGGATGCTAATGGTATAAAAATTGAGGCTTGAAACGATGTCTAGCTTTGATTTCAGATTTGCAATATATGTCCATTTTTTCAAAATTGCCAATGGCCTTTGAACGAGTTTTGTGCTATGTTCTTGGTAGGGTTTGACTCAATGATCCTTATGGAATTGAATAGGCTTGTTAACTCTCCTTAATCCATGCTTGAGAAAGAATTGGCATTAGGGTTTGTCCATTAACCATTTTTTCCTAAAATCTAGCCAAAACCTAGACCTAGTGTGTAAATGAACCTTGGCCTGATTTTTGAGTTGGTTCATGATACATAGAACTTGTCCAAATTCATATGACACCATTTCATTGATTTTTAAATTTTATTTGAATTTTTAATGAATTAAAATGAATTAAATCATCAAAAATTAAATAAAATAAAAAAGTCAACATTTGGTCTTGAAATCAACCATGGGCCACGTGTGTGGCATGACAAGGATGGACAAAGTGAGAAAAATGGGGCCCTTTTGTCAAAAATTGGATTTTCAAAGATAGTTGACTTTTGCCATTTCACAAAATTTTCCCAACTTCTACAAGGCATAACTTGCTCAATTTTTAAGCTTTTCACATGTTCTTGGACATTTTGGAAAGGTCTTTGAGTCCTTTAACCAATGCCTTTGGTCCCATGTCATTTTGATTTACCAATCTCAAGTTATGGCCTTTGACTTAAAGTCCCTTTTTGTTGACTTTTGAAAATGACCTGTAATGTTGAAATTGATAACTTTTTGTGAGAGCATTTCTTGGACTTGAAGTATGAAGATGAGTTGTAGGAAATGTCTTTCTCTTCAAAATGAGCTTTGGATGGAATTTTTCTGATAATCCATGTGAAAGTTATGCCCTGGTCAATTTCAGTTGACTTTTTCAGCTGTCCAAATATAGCAACTTTTGCATCTTTGATGATTTCTGAGCCAAATTTTGAGAATCATGATCAAGCATTGATCAAATGATGTTTGTGGCTTCAAAATGATATATTGACCAAAAATTTGAACTTTTGACTGTCAAATGACCATTTTGCCCCTACAGTTGACTGTAGTGCAATCTAGGGTTTTGACTGTGCAATTTTGAGCTTAATGCCTTGAAACTTGATATGAGGATGCTTGACCATCTTTGTAAGCATATGAGACTTGATTGGACCTTTGAACACTTCCTTTTCTTGATCAACACACAAACCCTAGTTTTGACTGTAGGGAGGCCTTTGCATTGTGCAACTCTTGGGGAATTTTGTAGCTTGGCTTGGCAGTTTATTGGAGAATATGGGAGGGCAAATTTTGGGGTACAACAGTCTTCAATAGCATTCACTCCTGGGTTGGTGATGAACACAGGAGGTCTTCCAATCCTTGCTTTGCGAACAGCATTCTGAGCCTCCACAGTGAAGCCCAAACCAAACTTATCGGTCTTCGGAGTGAAGTCAGGAAGTTGGCCCCAGTTTGCGCACTCACCCTTCTCAATCACAGCCTGGGCATCCTTTAAGGAAGCCATCTTCAAAGGAGGGTCTTCAATCACAGTTTCAGCCGACGCCAATGTCTGAGGCACCTCTTCGAAGTGTTGAAAGGGGGTCTCAATGAATTCCCCATCCATTTCTATGTACCGGAACGAGTTTAGGTGGCTGACCATATATTCTTCCTCCCCTTGAACTGTAACAATCTTCCCCCTAACCGGGTACTTAAGCTTTTGATGTAGTGTGGAGGTCACAGCTCCGGCCTTGTGGATCCATGGACGGCCCAGCAAACAAGAGTAGGATGGACGGATGTCCATCACATAAAAAGTAGAATCAAAGACTTGAGAACCAACCCTGATTGGAATGTCAACTTCACCATGTACCATCCTTTTCGAACCGTCAAAGGCCCGGACCACAATGTTACTAGGCTTGAGCTATAAACCCTCACAATCCAATCTGTCTAGGGCCTTCTTGGGCAATACATTCAATGAAGAACCGGTGTCTACCAACACATGGGCAAGAGTAGTGACCCTGCATTCAATAGAGACATGCAGGGCGTCATTATGGTTCTTTCCTTTTGCAGTCAGATCGGCGTCAGAGAAGCCCAAACCATTATCGGCAGTCAAGTTGTCCACACAATCAGTAAATTGATCAGCAGAGGTTTCTTGCGGCACATGAGCCGTCTTCAGGAAGGAGATCAGGGCCTTGGCATGGGCCTCTGAACACAACAGCAGTGATAGCATAGAAATTTTTGATGGGGTGTGCCCCAATTACTCAACTACATTGAAATCACTTTTCTTGATAATCTTGAGGATCTCCTCCATCTCTTGCTGGGAGGCTTCAACAGTGGTTGTCTTCGGCGCCTCCGTCAGGGCAGGCAAATCAGTAGCAATCCCTTTGCCCCGAGCGTCAGAGGACTCGGCAGCAGGGGTAGAAACAGGTACTTGATTAGGAAGTGGAACATGCACACTTGCAGGTGTGATGATAAGAGGTTTCTGAATAGCTGGTGGCGCAATATCTAGCGAAAACAACCTACCACTGCGAGTAATTCTGGCAGGCCCGGTGATGTTACTGACACCGGTACTTGTATCAAACTCTTGCTTCACTCCAAGCACATAAACATCTGCCCCATAGTGCCATGGGACAGCTTTGTCGGATGTATAAGGGAGAGGCCCCGGAACAGTGATGATGATAGGAGCAATCTTCTGAGTGGACATGATTTTGACAGGCTTCTTTGAGAGAGCCTTAGGAGGTTTGTTGAAAATAGTGACAATAGAAACTTCTTCGGCAGGGACAGCAGGAACAGCAATCTTCTCGAACAAGATTTCTTTGCTATCCATCAGGCTTTGGATACCTGATTTTAGCAAAGGACAACCAAAAGGCGAAACAGCACATAGAAGGCAATCTTCACCATATCCCGGAAATAAACCGGCTAGCAACAGATTCCTTTTGACAGTCGATAACGGAGTGACAATCTCTTCCACGGAGGCTACATATCGGTCTTCTTCCACAGCATTCACTCCATGCTGGGGCATGGGAGCAGTCACAACATTGGGCCTTTCGGGCGCCTCAAACTGTATTTCCTTAGCATCAATAAGGTCTTGAACCTTATTCCTCAGAGCCCAGCAATCGTCCGTAGTATACCCGGGGCTATCAGAGTGATAAGCGCAACGGGTGTTGGGGTTGTACTTTGGAGAAGTTGTGTTCACTACCTTCGGAGCTTCTTTGACAGTTACCAGATTGGTTGACAGTAGTTGCGGCAATATCTGAGACAGGGTCATACTGAGCCGAGTGTACTGCCTTTTGGGTCTCTCACCCCTTTGTTGGTTGTACTGCTGAGGAGCAGCAGCAGCAGGCTTTGAAATTACCAATGCATTAACAGCTTGGCGGCGTTCCGGCTTAATCTGTCTTCTGGGACCATAAACAGCACTGGCTTCCTTTTTGAAGGGCTTCTTTTCAGTACTCGCGGCGGCACCTTTCTGTATCTTCCCTGACTTGATACCAGCTTCTATCCTCTCACCAGTCAAGATCAAATCTGTAAACCCAGCAGAAGAATTACCAATCAGATGATTAAAGAATGGACCAGACAAGGTCCCTATGAACATGTCAACAAGTTCACGGTCAGTCAAAGGTGGCTGCACCCTGCCAGCCAAGTCTCTCCACTTTTGTGCATACTCCTTGAATCCTTCACCCGTCCCCAGTGACATACCCTGGAGTTGGGTACGCGTGGGAGCAAGGTCAGAATTGTACTGATACTGTTTATAAAATGCAGTAGCCAAGTCCTCCCAGTTTCGGATACTGGCTCCATCCAGCTGATAGAACCACTCGAGTTGAGACCCTGAAAGGCTATCCTGAAAGAAATGGATCCAAAGGTTCTTGTCGGCAGTGTAAGGTTGGATCTTCCTTACATATGATCTGAGATGCATCTTCGGGCAGGATAGCCCGTCATATCTTGCAAAAGCTGGCACTTTGAACTTCGGGGGGATCACAATTCCAACAACTAATCCCAAATCTTCGAAATCTAAGCCGGGAACTCTCTGCAGCTCCATAGCTGCCAACCTGTCTTCCAAGCCTTTGTACTTATCATCAGCAGGCGGGTATTGTTGATCAGAGTAGTCTCCGTCCTCTTCAGCCTCCTCTTCTTCAACTTCGGATTCGGAAGGTACTGCAGCCGCATTCCCTTTACTGGTTCCCTCCTCAGAAGTAGGGGAAATTCAAGCACTCTTCTGGCTTCACCCTCAAACCTTCTTCCTAGGGTAGCCACCCCGATTCTCTTCTTCTTCTTTTTCACTTGCTTTTTGTTCCCCAGCAGGGCCTTCAGATCTTCCTGATTCTTAGTCAAGGTCATCAGGAGTTGTTGAAACTGTGAGTTCTAAGACTGCAAGTCCTTGACCGTCTGTTTGAGATCCATCTTACTGTAATAAACAGCAGAAAGATAAGGAAACCTGGTGTGGAGACCTGCTTATGCGCATGATGATTGATATGCTTATGTATGCAATGCATTCAAGGATTTAGAACATTCAAAATTGTTGCAAACAAAAAGAACACACGTCATATTAATAAGAAGAAATTTGTCAGTACATAAATGCCCCATGGGCCAAATATTACAAAAAACTTCTCAAGGTAAAAAGACGTTGCGCATCCTCTTTGGTGCGATGTAGGTGTTGAGGGTCTCTTCCTCATGGAGTCGGCGGGTAAGCTCCAAAACCTTCTTCTCGCTGGCGTAGAAGCTGGCTTCAAAAGTGTTTCGTTCCTCCTTGAGTTGGATCCAACTCTTCTGCATCTCCTCCCACGATGTAGGCATGTCAGGATATAGGATGGTGTAGGGAACCTCTCCTTCCTTAACGGGCTCTTTAATCACAGGGAGAACATGAGGATAAGGCATCATTAGACTCTGGGCTCGGGCTCGTACCCACTTGAGATAAGGCTCAAGAGGGATGGAATTCTTGTGTCCCAGTGTCTTGCTGTCTACCTTGTTAGGCATCCTCCAAGCTCTGATGAATCTTTGGCGAAGTCCTTGCGCATCGTTGTCGAAGTTAAAAACTAGGTCAGGAATCAACATGTCGTGAGGGCCATCTCTTCGTGCATATCCAAATTGTCTCAAAGCTAGACAGGGGTTGTAGGTAATACCTCCTCTAATGCCAAGTAATGGGACATTAGGGAACTCTCCACAACGATCAACGATGATGACATTTTCTCTGGACCGAGAACACCAATGTACATCAGAGTGAGTGAGGGTCATCAACCGTTGTGACCACCTTAAGCCTTGGTCATTCTTCAAGACAGATTGTGGAAGGTGCGAAATAAACCACCTTGCAAGGAGAGGAGTACAGCACATGAGAACACCCCTCTTTCTCATTGTTCGTGTGTAAAATGAGTGAAGAATGTCCCCAAGAAATGTTGGTATTGGATTTCTGGATAAGAAGATCTTAACGGCGTTGACATCTACAAGCTGGTCAGGATTTGGGAACAAGACCAACCCATAAATGAGGAGGGCCACAATTTCTTCAAAGGCTTGTAGGTCCAATGAATTCCAACACTCTTGTGCCTTCTCAAACAAGAATTTTGCCAAGAATCCTTTGACACCGCTTCTAGTTTCCCAATGCCCCTTGATGTCAGATGGCTGTAGATGTAGTGCTTGAGCAACATCTTCAAGCTTTGGTTCCTTTTTCGTACCATTGTAGGGTAGTTGATTAAGGATAGGGATTCTCAGGAGTTGAGAAAATTCCTCCAAAGTGGGCACCAACTGGTAGTCGGGGAAAGTGAAACAGTGGTGAAGAGGGTCAAAGAACTGGAACAGCACCTTCATCATGTCTTCTTCAATGTTGGTGTTGATTAGGCTGAGCAGTCTACCATGTCTTTCACTGAAGGGAGAGCTTTCCGGAATTCTTGATGTGAGCTCCTTGAGTTGAGGAGGGATTCTCACAAGGTTGACTTGGATGGTTTTCCTGTGAGGAATTTCCATGACCTATAAAACAAGAACAAAGATGAAGATCTAAACCCTTGAAATGGTTAGTGAATGCATATGATGTTTTATGATGTTCATGATGTATGCACAAAACATATGTAAAAGCAATTCACACCAAACCCTAGTTTCAGGCTTGCATGGGGTTTCATAGGTAAGTACCCTCTTGAGTGTAGTTGGCTTAAAAACCTGTCCTATAAATAGTAACCGGGTTCTAAGGAGCTCAATATCATTGGATTGTTTTCCATGTTCATTGTTTTGGTTTAGCCACTTAACTAGCGACCAAAATATTCCAAGAAAACAACCCTCAATGAGTGTAGTATCGAGTATCTACCAACTTCGGACTGCACCAAAGCCGGTCATCTCACTACCCCTAATGAAAGGCCAAGATGGTCAAGTAAGGTTCTAGGTCATTAGTGCTTAGTGACATCACTCAGCGGCCCCGTACTCTCCTTGATTGAACTCAAGGGTTACCGGTACTCACAAATATGTCGCACTAATATAGTTATTGCTTCAACCATGTCGGTATACCCCGCATAGTTTCCACAACGTATTGCGATCTATGAATGTTTCCCCAAATCCGGGTGTAGGATTTCAAACCCAAACAAGAGAGCCAAGATGTAAAGCAATCAAAACAAAACAATTAGTCATGCAAGAGGGTGATCTAAGCCCTAAGGTTACTCCACTTTAAAAGTCCTCCCCAGCAGAGTCGCCAGTTCTGTGATACGGTGGGAGAACTAACTTGAGGTTTTGCATTGATTTCGCAAATGTTTCGGTTGAGCAAGAGTCGCCACCGACTTTTTATTTTATCCTAAGGAATGGTTAAAAAGCACAGCAAAAACCTTTGACATGTTTTCTTGGGTTCGGGGAGTAGATTATAGAAAGGGAAGGTATTAGCACCCTTTCTATCCATGGTTATCCATGGGCTCTTAGTTACTTGCTTAGATCAACTTGCCTTGATTTTCAATTGTTTGAAATGGTGCTTTGTGTGTGGGTTTTGAAAATGTTTTGAAAAGAAGCCAATGTGGTGGCAACCTTTGTAATGATCCATGTTGGGATGTATACAAAGGTGTGTGTCTTTTGAAAAAGTTTTTAATGTTTTTTGAAAGTTGTTTTGAAAGTGTGTTTGTGATGTGGTTTTGAAAAATAGGCAAGTGTTTTTGTTTTGCAAGTTGGCAAGTAACCAAGAGCTATCTACCCTAAATTTCTCAAAGATCTTTGCTATGTTTTAACCCTTTTAACAATTTTGTTCCACCATTGTATTTGGTGGACAATCTTGTGTTAGGATGTGAACGGGACGGGCGCGGGTCATCGTTTAGACCATGATTGCAATGGTGCCAAGTATCTTTGGCAACTTTTCCTTTAAGGGACTTGATCATTTTTAGGCAACTTTTGAAAGCGTCATCGAGGGACTATGATCATTTGATTGTTTTGTTTTTGCCAAAGATACCTAACATGCAATATGGCCCATTATTGAAGGCAACAAGTGGAATGCCCTAGGGGTGCAAGTGTGATTAGTGTTGTCCATTTTCATGCTTGTTTATCTTGAATTTAGGTCAAACTATTTTTTTGTTGATTTTGGCATACAAAACCCTAAGTCTAGCATGGCACAATTAGAAAGCTTTAAAATGCAAAAAAAATAAAAGGTTCTAAGTTATTACAGCACAAATATGGGATGGGGGGTACAAATGTTCAAATGGGGAGATTTTAGCAAGAAATTAAACCTAAACTATTACATCCAAATTGAATTATACAAATTATTTAATATACAATAATTAAATAAAATAAGATAAAATATGCAAGATGCAAAAAATGATTTTTTTTTGTATGTATGTAAAAGTGTTTTTTTATGTGTCAAACAAACAAAAATGAAAATGATTAATTTTTGGTATTTTTATGTATTTAGGGCAAAACCCTAATTTACTAAATAAAAATGTATTAATTATATAATATATGCAATATTTATTAATTATGTACAAAAAATAAATAAAAGAAAGCATATTGTAAAAAAGTGATTTTTTAAGTTAAATATTAATAAAAATAAAAATGTATTATTTTTATGTTTTTTAACCTAAATATACTAATAAATATATAAGTATTTATATTATTTATTAAATATATTAAATATATTAAATATGTACAAAAATTAAGTATTTAATATTTACAAAAAAAGTATATTTTTTATAAAATGTTTTCAAAAAGATAAAATAAAATGAAATCAGAAAATAAATATATTTGTATTATTTTTAGTTATTTTAAATAAAAGTATATTTATGTTTATTTATGTACAAAACTAAATGAAACCAAATAAATATCAAATAAAATGCAAAAAATGTGAGAAAAATAATTTTAATATTTTTTTTATACTTAAATAAAAATATAGAAACAAAATCAAAAGGAAAAAATGAAAAATGACAAATATATCTCAAAATGGGCCAGGGGGGTGCATGTGTGAGAATGTGGTGCAAAAAGGAAAAATATCACAGGCCCAGCCCAATAGAGGTTGTCTTCAACCTCCAGCACAAAAATGTCAAAAACGTGCGCCTTTCCCTCCTGGTTCAAACATCCTGATTCCTAGACTTTTAGCACAAACTTATAACATGAAAGATGTCAAGCATCAAGCCACGATTCCATACATATAAAAAACTTAACTTAACTCTCAGAAATGAGAGAGAATTTCTCCATCCCTAATTCTTGACCTAGGTTTTTGTCAATGTTCAGGTCTTAAATTCTCTCAGCATATGCAATATAAATGGAAAGTGAGGATATGTATAGCTTTAGGGACATGAACATGACATTTTTCATTCATAAATCTAAACCTAATTCTTCCTAGATTGAGAGATAGAAGTCCATGAACTTACCTTTTCAGCTTGGATCGTATCTGACAATGGAGGTACTTTCAAGGCAAGGTGAAGACTTGTACAGCTTACTTGAAGTCCAGGGATGTTATTCCAATGCTTGGTATGCTTTGAAACCAAGTGAATCAAGCTATAGCAATCAACCTGCAAAACAGAAAAAGTGAAAATGGTGAAGTTGGTTAGAGGTGTTACAGGTCGTGTCCAATGCTTGGGATAGCTTGCATAGGTGGTATGGAGTGTGTATGAGCTGGTTTTGGCCAAGGCGCACGAATGGATTGAGTTATGGAAGTCCAACTGCAGAGGTGACTCTGTTTTTTGCAGTAGGAGGGTGTTTTGATGAATGATGGGGTTTGGGAGGTGGTTAACTTTTGCCTTAGCTTAGGTTTGATATTTGGAATGTGTCTAACAAGTTTGCTTAAGCTTCTCTTGGCAGAAATGTGTGGTGTTGTGAGTTATGCAAGGTTTCTTCTATCTTAAGCAAGAAATGGCAAGTTGGTTTACAAGCTTATCTAGGCCCCTCAAGTATGCTGCATCTTTTAGTCTTGATCAGTGTGTTATGTCCCTGAACTTGTGCCAAAAGGATTTGCCTTGTACTTCAAAGATTGCAATCTTGACATAAAGTTCAACTTTTCAAAAATGGATATATTGCTTTTTCCATTTATGGCTCAATCTTGTATGCAATGGTTAAACACACAAGATAAGGCTTAAACACAAAGGATTGGCATTAAATTTATGAGTGTAAATGAGATTAGAGGCCTGTAATGTAGCTTGCATATGCTGAGTTTGAAAATGCACAAGTTATGAACATGCCTTTGGCCATGAATCAAAGTGACTTTTGCTCATATTGCCAAATTCGATTCTCCCTAACCACAAGGTTGTTTGATGAGTTCTTGGACATTTTGGAAAGATGGGAATGTGTAATACAATCCATCTTTGTAATGAAATTTGAAATTCCAAGTGGAAGCATGTGAAAAATGGCCATGAAGTTAGGCAAAAATCCTGCCTAAAATAGGTAAAAAAATTTCTAAGTTAAAAATGTTTTGCACCCTTGTTCCAAAAATCATAACTTGAGCTACAAGCTTCTTTTGAGGAAACTTTGTGAATCAAAGTTGTAGATTTTGCAATGGACTATAACTTTCATGTTTTGAGTTTTCCTTGAATCCAAATGCATCTTGGTGAAAAATGGGACAAAGTTAGAAAAAAATTAGGGATTTTCATAACTTAGAAAAATTCTAAGTTATGAAAAATTCTTCATTTTAAACCCTAATTTGCAATTCTTGATTTCTTGATGAACAAGTTTCATATTTTGGCATGTTTTGATGAAAAATGAATCTTGACACTTGATTTTGACCAAAAAGTCAAAGTTTGACTTTTCAGTACACAGTCAAATTTGGCTCAGTTGACTGGAAAATTCATCTGTCAATCTTGTGCATTTGGGATCTTTTGAACTTGTTGAACATGTCAAGACAATTCCATGGGGTCCTTGAGTCCATATGTGAGCTTGGTTTGCCATTGGTTAAGTCAAACAGTCAAAAATTGCCTTTGTGCAGTCAAAACCCTAAAAATGACCATTTTGCCCTTTTGGTGATCTGATCAAATTTCTTGTGGAATTGTGATCCAAACTTGACCAAATGGTTCATATGAGTTTAATATGTTGATGTGGGTCAAAAATCATGAGGTTTGACTGTCAATTGACCATAGTTGACTTTTTCCCCAATACAACTGATTTCTAGGTCAACTGTCCAATTGACTGGGCAAAGATTGGAATCAAGGCTTGAAATTTGGTGTGGATAAACTTGTGAGTACAACATGAAGCATGAAAGTCACTTTTGGACTTTTAGGTCAAAACATCTTTGTGCAAACACAAACCCTAATTTGGGTCAACAGTGCAGGGAGAAGTCTTGAGCAGAGCAAACCCTAACTTGATCCTGAGCTCCAAGGGTCTTGTGGTGAGAAAATATTGAGGAAATGGGAGGGCAAATTTTGGGGTACAATAGCATGGAAGTTATTTTACCTATCGAGGTTCAGATTCCCTCCTTGAGAATCATGAAAGATGCTGGTTTAAGTGAAGACGATTGGATTCAGACCCGGCTTGATCAACTTTACTTGATTGATGAAAAGAGACTTACCGATGTTTGCCATGGTCAGACGTATCAAAAACTGATGATCAAGGCTTTCAACAAGAATGTCAGATGCCAGACATATCAAGTCGGGGATCTAGTGATTAAGCGCATCATCTTTCCGCAAAGTGATCCTAGGGGAAAATGGACTCCTACCTACGAAGGACCATTTATGATCAAAAACATCTTTTCTGGTGGGGCAATGATCTTAACCACCATGGACGGCGACGACTTGCCGCACCCTGCGAATGCAGACATAGTCAAAAGATACTACGCATAAATGACCCGATAGGTTGACACACCTAGGCAAAAAAGGGCATCCCGGTGAATCGAAAACCCGAAAGGGAGGTTCAGGCAAAAATTAGGGATAAATAAAAATTTGTATACCCGGCAAGTTGAAAACCCAAAAGGGAGACTTGGGCAAAAAAGGGTTTCCCGGTGGACTGAAAACCCGAAAGGGAGATCCAGGCAAAAGTTAGGGAATTAAAGCGTATGACTATGTCTCGTCGGATCACTTTAAGGATAATCTCTTCACTGACAAACTCTGAGCTTCTGATCAATTCAATCATCTTCGGACGAAGCAGCGAATGGACAAGATATTTGGAGATACGAAGGCTATAGCAGAATGGGAACCCCATGGGATTTTTACACACATAACTATCTTTCTTTGTATAAATTTTTCTTACTTTTATGACACCATCCTCTTACTAGGATGTCTGTCTCCTTTGTACAAAACACTTACTCAAAGTTAATACAAAGATATCCCTTTCAAAGTACAGAAAATTATTTGTCTTTTTCTTTTACACTGGTGTTTTATTTGCAAAAGCGTTCAATGATTCATTAATGAACATATGCATTTGAATATAATTACTGTTTACAAATAAACAAGATGAAAAAGAACAATTACTGGCAGACTGAAAGGATAGGAAAACGTCTTTAGACTATTCCAGGAGCAATCCCCTACAGTACATCACTTAGATCCCCAACGGAGCTAAAACCTTGAAATACATATCCCCACCGGAGCTAAATTTCAAACCTTTAATCCTCATCAGAGTTAAAACTTCAAACTCCCAATCCCCAGCGGAGCCAAAAGCATTGTGTTACAGATCCCCAGCGGAGATGAAACCTTCTTCCCCAGTCGGGTCAAGACTTCTAATCCCCAGCAGAAACAATCCAATTTCCCCAGCAAGTTATCTTGAAGCCTGGAAATCAACCAGATAACAGTTAACTTTTGTCTCTCCCCAACCTAGGATAACTTCCCAGTAGAGTGGAAGACAACCGAAAACTCCTGAACTTACTCCCAGCAGTAAACTCTTCCCCACAGAGTCTTCATTACTCCCCAGCATAAAGTCGCCAAAGTTTTCATGGCTCCCCAACAGAATGAAGATTCTCATTTTCCCCAGTGAAGTCGCCGAAGTTTTCATTGTCCCTCAACAGAATAAAGATTCTCATTCTTAGTTACCCGCGGAAGTCATCAGAGTATTCCCTATTCCCCAATCGAGTAAGGATCCCCATTGTGTAATCCCCAGTAGAAGTCATCAAAATTCTCTGGATTCTCCAAGCAAATTTCTCAAGCAGTTTGGCATTACTCTCACAACAGATTTTGTCAATACTCCAACTTCAAGACATGAAGTATCCTCACATCCCCATAGAAGTTGTCAAGGATTTTTTAATCTCCAGCAGTCGCCCAGGATTTTCTTATCCTCAGCAGTCAAGGATTTATTTTCCTCAGCAGCATTCAAGGGTTTTAGTTATCCCCAGCGGTCAAGGATTTATTTTCCTCAACAACACAGCTAATCAGCTTACATGCGCATACATTACATTCATATATCATAAACATTGATAAGACACATTTATTGCATCATACATTTCATGCAACATAATTTTGTGTTTCAGCTAACATTTTACCCTTTTCAGGATAAGATTAACAAGCTACCGTTAGTGGTATACAATCATGATACAGTACAGATACACTCCAGACAAGGAAGTCGTTATGTTGCTCATTAAGATTCAGATTTCAGATACAGTTCAGATACGCTCTAGACACGGATGCCATTCTGGTACTTATTCAGATTTCAGCTATCAGATACAGATTAGATACGCTCCAGACACGGAAGCCATTCTATTTCTCATTCAGATTCAACTATCAATTTCAAGTTCATATACACTCTAGACACGGAAGTTATTATGTCACTTATTCAGATTCCAGTTCAGATACGCTCCAGACACGGATGCCATTCTGGTCCTTATTCAGTTTTCCGATTCAGATACAGTACAGATACACTCCAGACACGGAAGTCATTATGCTACCTATTCAGTTTCCAGTCCAGATACGCTCCAGATACGGTTGTCATTCTGTCACTTATTCTGATTCTCCCCAGCTCAGAGACGCTCCAGACACGGATGTTATTCTATTGCTTATTCAGATTCACATTTAGATATAGCTTGGATATGCTCCAGATACATATGCTACTCCTTTGCTCATTCAGATCCAGTCCCCAGATACAGTACAGATACGTTCCAGACACAGATACTATTCTGATACTTATTCTTCTGACTCACAACTTACAACTCAGCAAACATTCTTGGATGGCATCTTTAAGCCCATCTCCAACAAGATTCTATCATATCTCCAAATGGCATCTTTAAGCTCATTCGCTCGACTACATTTTGACGAGTGCAAATTTACGGGCACTCTAGTGTCCAATCATCTCTTACCTTCGAGTCACGAACGACAAACTCGCCAATCTAACTCTTCAGGTTCAAGAAGATAGAACAGGGGCAACTGTTGTACCCCAAAATTTTCCCTCTCATATTATCAATATTTTCCTCACAAGACCTCTTGGACTCCAGACAGGATTAGGGTTTGCTCAGCTCAAGACCTCCTCTTGCACTGATGACTTGAAATTAGGGTTTGAGTTTGCACAAAGATTTTTGGACCATCAATGCTTAATGTGACTTTCATACACCATATTGTACCCCTAAGATTTCTCATACCAAGTTTCAAGCCTTGAATCACATTTTTGCCCAGTCAATTGGACAGTTGACCTAAAAATCAGATGTATTGAGGGAAAAGTCAACCATGGCCAATTTACAGTCAAACTTAATAATTTTTTATCCACAATCACATTCTAGGCTCCTATGTACCATTTGATCAAGTTTGGATCACAACTCCTTAAGAAATTTGATCAGATCATCAAAAGGGCAAAATGGTCAAAATTAGGGTTTTGATAGAGAAAGGGCAATTTCTGATTTTTTGACCTAGACAATGACCGATTGGGTTCAAGTATTATTTTGAGGACTCAATGGCATCATCTTGACATAACCACATTGTTCAAAAGATCTCAAATGCATTGGATTGACAGATGAATTTTCCAGTCAACTGATCAAAAATCAACTATACACTGAAAAGTCAAACTTTGACTTTTTGGTCAAAATCAAGTGCCAAGGGTCATAATTCATCAAGATATGTCAAAATGTGAAACTTGTTGACCAAGAAACCTAAAATTGAAAATTAGGGTTTTAATTTGAAATTTTTCATAACTTAGAATTTTTCTAAGTTATGGAAATTTCTTATTTTTCCCAACTTTCCACAACTTTTTCACCATGATGCAATTGGATTCAAAGAAAACTCCCAACATTAAAGTTGTAGTCCTCCATGAAATATACAACTTTTATTCACAAAGTTTTCCCAAAATATGCTTGGATCTCAAGTTATGATTTTGTGAATAGGGGTCCATAAACTTTTTAACTTAGTGAAATTTTGCCCTAGTTTAGGCAGATTTTTGACCTAACTTCATGGCAACTTTTCACCTAGTTTCAAGAGGAATATCAAAATTAATTTCAAATATGGATTGTAGAGTATGTTACAAGCTTTCCAAAATGTCCAAGAACTCTCCAAGATCATTTATGGTTAGGGAAAATCGAAGAAATGAAAATGGAAATTTATCACTTTTGTTTAAGGCATTTTTACATTGGTTCAAATTGAAAATCAGTTTCAAACATGCTTGTACTTGGTATTACAGGTCCTAATCCTTTCTACACTCCATAATTGAATACTAACACATCGGATATTGGCTTTATTCTGACCTATGGAGCTTTGCACAAGGAATTAATCCATTTATGGCATAAAGTTCTCAATACCATTTTCATAAAGCTTGCTTTTTGCAACTTTGCATTCCTTGAGCATTGAACCTGTTTATTTGTCACAAGAAAGGTCCACAGTTATCATGCATGTTTACCAACTCTTATCAGCTAAGGAACTAGCAAGTACAAGCTTTTGGGCATTGTCACTTCAACTTTTCTTCAAAAGCAAGCAAACTTGCAAAAGTCAAGTAAGCTTGGGTATCTGTTAAAGGCAAGACTTGGTATCATTTCAAACAACCTCAGAACATTGTAACAAGCCTAAGACACGAATTCATAACACCTCAAATACCCTCAAACACAAAAAACACCATTTTCTGCCCAAACATGGCAGTCTCTGCAAATCACTTGCCAACTTGAAATTTGCTCGTGCGTTTTTTGTTTCAAGGCTTCAAACACATTCCATACCTCCTACCTAAACTACCCAGGCCTTTGTCTTGCAACTGTAACCCCTGTTTCAAGCTTCACCATTTTCATTTTTTGAGTTTGCAAGTTGACTTCTACAAGGAGTTTCAGGCAACTTCAAGGCAAGCTGAGCATTGGAGAAGCTTGAGAGAACTTCAAGGAAGCTCACAAGAACTTCAGGCCTCACTCAAAGTTCCTACATTGCCATATCCAAACTCAATTGAACAAGGTATTTGTCAAGTTTCTATCTCTCTATTTAGGCATCCTTATGTCACGATTTGTGAAGCAAAAATGTAGTCTTTAACTTGCTTAAGTTGTACATATGCATAGTTTCCATTTATATTAACTGAGCTAAGAGTATTTGATTGTTGAAGTTCAAGAAAAAACTAGGTCAGAAATTAGGGCCATTAAAATTCTCTCTGTCCTTTGAGAGTTAGGTCACAAAATGGATATGGTTGGAGTCGTGATTAAAAATGCTATAAGTTTCATGTTGTAAGTTTTTGATTTCATGCAAGCATAAGCAAGAACAGGATTTGAAGAAGAACGCGCGCATTTGGAGTGACAGAGGCCAGGGACGAAGTTGTCTCGGCCTGGCGCGCTTGGGCCTTGCATTTCTGACTTTTTGCACCCCCCATTTTGCTTTTACACCCCCCTGACTTATTATTTTTATATTTTTGTATTTTCTTGCATATTTTATGTTTTTGATTTCTTTTTTTCTGAATATTAAAAAATCCCAAAAATATTTTCTTAATTTTTTTTGCATTTTATTTTATTTTTTATCTCATTTTTTGCCTATAAAAATTGTTTTATTTTAATAAATAGAAATCATTTTCTTAAAATAACATGTAAATAATATAAAAATATCATACATTTTTATTTTATTATTTTTCACATTTAAAATATTATTTTCATACATATTTCAAATTTTCAACATTTTATACATATTATTATTATTTTTCTTGAACAAAAATGAATAAAATGAATAATATAGAATATATATTCTTTTAAACAAAAATTAGGGTTTCTCACCCTTTCAAAAATAACCACAATATTTTTTCTTATTTTAGACTTAAATAATTTATTTTTCACATACATAAAAAATAAATACAAAAATATTTTTTGCATATTATTGCATATTTAAATAATTGCTTATTTATTTATTGTATATAAATTTCAATTGGGTTGTAATAGTGAATTAGGATTATATTTTGTGCAAATATCCCATTCAAAACTTGTATCCCCCTTCCCATAATATTATTGTAATAGTTTAGATTTACTTTACGCAATGTATCGCATTATATACATGTTTAGTAAATTAGGGTTTGTATGATAAGATAAAATCAAACAAATAGCAAGACCTAATACAAGACAAAAATGCATGAAAAATGACAACACCTTGCACACAAACACCTCTAGGGTTTCACCCACTTGGTTGCCTTAAAACATGGCCATGGTATGCATGCTAGGTATCTTGGCAAAATCAAACAAAACAAAAAGATCATAGTCCCTCGATGACGCTATCTAGGTTTCCTAAACAAAGATGATCTTAGTCCCTCAAAAACTTGCTAAGATACTTGGCACCATTGCTATCATGGTCATACGATGACCCACGCCCGTCCTGTTTAACATCCAAAGATAGGGTTATCTACCAAAACAATGGTAGGTTAACAATGTCAAAGGAATAAAAATGTACAAGAAAGACTTTTGAATAGGGTAGATAACTCCTAGTTACTTGATCTCTTTCAAATAATCCTTGCTATTTTCAAACAAACACACACATTTTGAAACAGTTTTCAAACAACTTTCAAAACATTGAAACATTTTTCAAAAGACAAACATCTTTGTATACATTCTTACAAACAAGAATTATTATAAAGATTGCCTAAACGAGGGCCTCTTTTCAAAATACTTTCAAAACCACACAAAGCACCATTTCAAACAATTGTCAAAGCAAAGCAAGTGATCTAAAACAATTAACTAAGAGCCCATGGAAAACCATGGATGAAAAGGGTGCTAGCACCTTCCCTTTTCATAATCTACCCCCCGAACCCAAAAACAATCTCAAAGGTCTTTCCTGTGCTTTTTTACCTTTCCTTTTGGATAAAATAAAAGTCGGTGGCGACTCTTGCTAAATCGCAACATTTGCAAACACAAACGCAAAACCTCAAGTCAGTTCTCTCACCGCATCACAACCCCTAATATCTTCCTCAATTTCTCTCACTTAGCATTATTCCATTTACCATCATGCCCTCACTCTTTCTACTAATTACCATCTTGTCCTTATTTTCTCTACCCTTATATTATTCTATTATTCTAATTACTTAAATCCAAATAATTCCAATTAATCACTATTAAATCTAAATAATTCCAAAATAATTATTTAAATTCCAAACCTTCTTACTAACTCATCCTACACCATACAACTCATCATCTTAAACACCTTATTCATCAAATCATCACTATTTGCATCACAATTACATCACGAATACACATCATATATCGTCACAAGGACTCACATGAGGCACCAAAACATCATAAATAAGCATAAAAAACATCAAAATACCTTCTACTTCTCAAAGACTCATATAATCATACTAAATTAATTAATTAAATCATTAATCTAAAATTCTGGGTGTTACAGGAAGTTTCTCTTTTTTCTTGGGTTCAGTTATGTGGTGTCCTCACATACTGAAACATTGGTGTTTACAAGGATTGAAGGGAATCCTTGAGTATTGAAGAAGCAGACTTGGTTTGAATAGTCTGCTTGTGACAAATAAAGACCAGTCAATTCCATGCTCGTTGAAATCTTCTTCAGATACCTGTTAAAGGGAATTTCCTCTGTAGGTGTAGAAGGATGGCATCCAACATCTCATAGTCAAACAAGAGGTTTATACAATGTGCATATGAGATATGGTCTTTGAAGGGTTGATCAAATATTGATGGTTGATCCTCTTGCATCCCTTGTAAGAGCGGTAGGTTGTTGTGGAAGTCATCTCCAGAACCATAGCAAGATCCTGAGAGTGTTATCAATGTCAGAACTTATTTTTGAACATCACTTCAGTTCCCTGCTTCCCAGCTAAGGAAATTCATTTGACTCAGAATAGGTTTAAAGGTCAAGCCACTGACCTAATATGTAATGGCTGACATAACTATATGTCTTATTGAAGAATCCACTTACTCCATGTGGTGCAAAGTAATGTCATAAGTTGTTTCATATATTAGAGGTAGTCTTATCAACTGACTGTACCTCTAAGAGAAGCTTTTGGGAAGAAGAAGAAAATATCATTTACTGCTTGTATGAAGATGAGCATACAATTGATGGCAAAAGACCTTAACAAGAGTGAGGGTACTTATCTGAGGTGTTTGTGCAAGTTTGCTTTCTGTACACTTGGTTTCGGGAAATGATTGAGAGTAGCAGTGATGAAATTTTTTTTGGAAGCTTCTTGTAGGACTTATGTGCATAATGAATCCTTTGGATGATGAATCAAGAACTAGTGCAGAGTTCTGAAGTTGATGTCCCAAATAATGTCTTAACATCATAAGTGTTAAGGACTATATTTGAAAGATGCTTGAGATTGGGCAGGTGGAGTTGGATGCTCAAGCATTATGGTCAGAAGTGGCTTTTCTGACTATGAGGATTAGAATATGGAGAATCTAATCCTGTCAACAGTAGTATGTGTGGTAAATGTATAACTGATATGTTGAAGACTTCATTAGTATCAGCAACTACTAGTGGATGTAGGTGCAGAAGAATGGTGTGAGATATTGTGGTCTGATCTGGTGGTTTTCTTCTATTGCAAGTCACTCCATATAAGTGTTAAATCAGGATCTTAGTGAAGCTTTTAAGCAAACTAAGAAATCTATGGATTTTGTGAGTGCCTTCACATCTTGTACTCATGATAACCTGCCTATTCAATAGGTCATGATATAAAGTATGGATTTGCAAGGATACAAATCAGATGTTTCCTTGTTAGTGACTCTACTGATGGAGTCAGTTCAGAAGGTATGTGCAAATATGATTTTCCACTATGAAAGAATGAAGACTTTCATATACCTTCTTCTAATGCTCAAGCTTTCATCTTCAGCTGGAGTATTGGTTATACATGACAGAGGGAGTCATGTAGGTGTGTGTAAATTATTGTTGCAATGGTACAAATATTATTTAGCCCGATTATTGTTCAATATTGTGAATATTATATGTCTCTTATAAGGAATGATGATAGACAACATGATATGATATTATGATATTATTGCTGATCTTGACAAGGCATGGTTGGTTCTAGCCATGTGAGGAAGGATGATTCTAAATTTCATGTACCTCTCGTGTAATTAATAGCTGAGTCTGGGAGGATTTATTTTTCTCTACAAATTTCTGGAAGGAATCTCTAAGGGTCTATATTATTGAGATATGTCATAATGTGACATTCTTAAATCTTAGTGTGTGTCACTAAGTCTAAGTGGAAGGAGAACACTTAGAATCCAGCAAGAGCAGGTGGATAATCTAATGAAACATCCCTAATTGGTGGGTGAAGATGTGTTGATCACATGCTTCAAGAAGACAATGTATGATTGAGTGTCAGGATATTATTCAGGACATGTTCCTACATGATCAACAAGGGAGTGGTATGGCCAGTGTGATCAAGCACGTAGCATAAAGCAGGGGGAGAAAAATATGTTTGACTATGCATGTGCATGCATCAGAAATAGATTTAGTATTCAAAGCTATCTGGGATGGTGCACATTGATTTGTAAGTTTTCTCCTCAAATAATGTTTTCTTTTGACCAATATTGTTGCTACAATTAAGGATCGTTATTTCCCAAGTAAAATCCCAGTAATTTATAGAAGTTGTTCCTTACTTATGTGATCCCGTGAGTATTTGATGTGTCCATAATTCTTATGTCTTTTATTCGGGTTTGGGTAAGTTGTTCTTGGGTCTGGTGTTGTGAAGACCTCCTTTGCCAAATTTTGGCTAAAAAGGGGGAGAAAAAAGGATTAGCTCAGATGCTAAAGCCACGGGAGGTTCTTACAGTTGTTGTACACAGATGTTGGATAAGATATTCTATCATGTTTTTGTGTCATGTTTTGTGATATGTGATCTGAGTTATTGTGACCTGTGTTCCGAGTTACCAGGTGGTGATGATTAATTTGTCTAGGTTGACTGGTGGCTACTCTTTAAGGATTAATGGAAGATTCTCATATTCCACCATTGGTCTTCTGTGACAAGAACTGGTTCCTGGTTTAAGGGGGAGTATTCGTCATCTTCTACCCCGTGTGCACCAAATGACTTCAGGGCTTTCTATTCTCCGATCCTGAGGTTGTTGTTCGTTGTTGTACAAGTCTGCTACAATCGAGCTTATTTAAAATGTTGAAGTGAAGATGTCAACAAGATGTTCTGACAATTTATAACTGAAGATGTTCTCCATGTTGCTGCACACAATAGCTATTGATGCCTACTATTAGTTGGATATTGTTTTAATCTCCTGGTTGTAATTTTTATTTATTTGTTTTAGCCAAAATTTGCCAAAGGGGGAGATTGTTAGTTCTCTTAATTTAGGGTTGGCATTAATTTTCTTAAAACAAATAATAGCAGCAATAGGGTAAAATAAGATGTATAGACTTGTTAAGAAGAACGGGTATAGCAAGAAGCCCTATGGATGGTTGGAACATGTTGTGATGAGAAGTTTTGATCATTTAGAACAACATGTCAAATAAGATGTCCTATGAAGGAGCATTCGACATCGCGCCAAAGCTGAAGTTGACAGTTAAATTCTGTTATGATTTAACTTATGCAGAATATTTAGGGAATATTAAGCAATCCTATGTGGCATTATTTGATACAGGTCTTGAAGAATCAGTTAGAATATTCAAAGAATATCCAGTTTCTAAATATGGAGATTATTTAGGAACTAAACGATTGAAGGCCTTGCTTGGGGAAGAAATTTATGCTAATTTGTTATAGCTAATGAAGTTGTGATTGAAGGCTCAAGTCCATTTGGGAATAGGTTATAAAAAGAAGGATTTGTAACCTAGTTTGGCATGAGTTCAAAATGTAGAAGTCTAGGGCTTTGTCAAGATGAACCACCCGGGTTGTGGGATGGTCACCATGCTTTCTTCGAAGTTTTGAAGTAAGAAAAGTATTATTCTCACTCAGAAGTTATGAAGCAATGAGTTGAGTTGTGTTATTAGATAGGAGAAAAGTTACAAACGGTGGAGTTTGGCTTTGAGTCTTAGCTAGGTTTTCATGGAAGTGTGTATTCTTGTGTTTTGTCTGTGTGTGCAGAATTGTAGGTATTAAGAAATTAACACAGTTCCTGGGAATAGAACTGTTAGACATCATTGCGGTGATTGGAAGTGGGATGGTGATTTCCCATATCTTGGGAGGACCTAGGTAGAATTTGCATTGGGTAGGGATTAAGTGAGGGGTTGTAAACTTGGGATTAGTTTAGCTCTGAATTAGTACTATTAATATTGGATTTCCTTCCTAGCTTGGTATGTCCCTATAGTAGGTAGTTAGACCGAACTGGGTTAACAATCTCTGTGTGTTATTTACTTTTCAGTATTCGTTCTTAATGTTTATATGCCTTGTCTGCTGTTATGTAACAGACCAGATATCTCAACATCTCCATAGGACATATGGGTTTGCTATACCAAAATTTCATGTACTAATCTAATTTTGGAGAGATTTAGAGGTACTATAGCCTATAAAGTGATATTGTATAGCATGGCTTGGAGATTGGATCATAAAGTTATCTCAAAAAATGACTTGTAATACAACTTTGATCAACCAACTTCAAAAATTCGAAACTCCTTGCTCAAGTATGATAAATTCATTCTCCTAGACTTTTCAGAAAGCTTGAAACATTATTAACAAATTTCATGTTGAACACTTCCCTTGAATCACCCTGGATCTTAGTGAAAAATGGCCATGAAGTTGAGATATATTGTTGGCCGAAACTGGTTGAAAAAAGTTTCTAAGTGTTGGCAGAACTTCACATGCCCATAACTCTTGATTTGAGCATTTTTTAGAGATCAACCCTCATTGAAAAAGTTGTATAACTTTTCATTCCCTAAAAATTTCATGTTAAAATTTTTCTTTGAATCAGCTTGCATCTTGGTTAAACTTGCTTGTGAAGTTAGGGTTATTTTTAGTACAAAGCACTTGAAAATTTCTAAGTGTTTAAAAGTCTTCATTTTTGAATTTTGTTGACTTTCTTGATTCTTGATGGTCAATGTTGACGAATTTGAATGATTTAGTGATTCTTGACTTTTGAAGTTCAACGTTGACCAAAAAGTCCAAGTTTGACTTTTGTGTGACAGTTGACTTTTCCTAAGTTGATTTCAAATCTTCCACTATCAGTCATGTGTATCTTTGAAAATGTCTTGAGCCTTATAATTAGGTCAAGATGGTTCATTTGAGTTATTTGAATCATGCCTAAAGCCTTTAGGACATGTACTGAGCCAAAATTTAATGGTCTACTTCCTTTAACCAAAACCCTAATTCCTTATTTTTCAACTGAGCCCTCAAAACCCTAGTTTCTCTAATGAATTCAATAAAACCCTAATATGGTGAAGTTGTGGTGAAGATGATGAGTATCTGATCACCATGAATGATGGACTTGAATATCTGAGGAGCACATGTCCTTGATCAACCAATTTTTGTTGGATATTCTTAATTACCTTGCATAAACAACAAACAAGCATATCTCTGCAAACTTATAAGGTTAGTGGATGTAATCATGAATGATATGATCTTTTGATATAATGAAAAAGATGGTGGGATATTTAGTTCAAAACTTAGAGTATAAAAGATGTCCTTATTTAAGTTTCTTCTATCTGGAGATGTGAAGATCTAAATCTTCATCTCGACGCGATGACAGGTACTTAAATACAATATGCATAATTTTTTCCCTAAGATACCATAATATGCGGACAAGAAATAACAAGGAATCTACGAATGTATGACAAGAATCTCACTGGGGAGAAGGGAAGAGATTAAACTCAACTTGAACAAAAGATCTCAACTCTATAGGGAAAAAGCCCAAAAAAGAGGAAAGGAAAATAGGATAACATTATCTTAACGATAATATTGGATTCGCGGATGATAGTAGATTACAAACTTAACAGATGGAGGTAGAATCAACTTCTTCCCTGGTCAAGTATTCCACCTGAAAAGGGCAGTAATAAACTTCCCCATGACGAGCAGGTCCCGATTTCTTCTTTGATCAAGTCTTCCACTTGAAAAGGGTGGTAATAAACTTTCCCATGACGAAATGGTCTTGGTTTCTTCTTTGATCAAGTCATCCACTTGAAAAGGGTGGTAATACAAGCTCCTTAAAAGGTAACTACTTGTATAAGGTTTTCACAACAAACTATCTCCATCATATCGAAGAGACTAACCATCCATTGAGGTAAACAAATAATCTTCACAATGAACTATCTCCATCATATCAAAGAGATTGACCATCCATTGAGGTAAACAAATAATCTTCACAACGTATTATCTCCATCATATCGAAGAGATTAACCATCTATTGTAGTAGCATAACAATATTCACAATGAACTATCTCTATCATATCAAAGAGACTGACCATCCATTGAGGTAAACAAATAATCTTCACAATGAAATATCTCCATCATATCGAAGATATTGACCATCCATTTAGGTAAGCAAATAATCTTCACAACAAACTATCTCCATCATATCGAAGAGATTAACCATCCATTGTAGTAAAACAAAATTGATATTTGGGGATAACTTCTCTGGGAATTGATGGACTACTCAAAAGAGACTGTCATTTTTTTGTCCAAAAGGAAATTTGGGGACACACAAGCTTCTCAAATAAAAAGACCACTACTTGTTGTCAGGTAATAATTATGAGTGTATTGCAATAATGTTATTGGGAAATAAATTCAATTTCTTAGGGTATTGCGAACAGATTCCTGCTGAGGAGACAAAATCTTCGCATGGGGTCTTCAAAAGAAGTGCAAGTCGTTAATCTTGTGGAGTAAATTTCTTCAAATAAGGAGAATGTCATATGATAGAAGAAAGCTAATAACGAAATTTCAGGGGGAATGATTGGTATCAGTACTGAGATTGTGCAAAGGAAATATTGACATTAGTTCTGAGATTGGTAAAGGAAATGATTTACATCGGTATTGAGACTGGAAAAGGAAATGATTGATTAACATCAACTCTGAGGTTGGGAAAATCAATTAATATTAGTACTGAGACTAGAGAAAGAATTTATTTACATCAATACTGAGATTGGTGACATCAGTATTGCAACTAGTAATGATTGACATCAGTACCAAGATTGGTAAAAGAAATTATTTACATCAGTACTTAGACTGGTAAAGGAAATGATTGATAAACATCAACTGAGTTTAGGAGAATCAATTAATATTAGTACTGAGACAGGAGAAAGAAATGATTTACATCAGTACTGAGACTGGTGACATCAGTACCGCGACTGGTAATGATTGACATCAGTATTGAGACTGGTAAAAGAAATTATTTACATCAGTACTGAGACTGGTGACATCAGTATTGCAACTGGTAATGATTGACATCATTACCGAGACTGGTAAAGAAATGATTTACATTAGTATTGAGACCGGTGACATCAGTACTACGACTGGAAAATGAAAGATTGACATTAACTCTTAGGTTGGAAAAAGTTTTACATTAGTGATGAGACTGGTAAAGAAATGTATAGCATCAACTATGGGATTGGAGACTTGTGTGAAATGGAATTACACTACTTGGGGATAAATACAACCAAAGTAAGTGGTTTTAGGAACATAGAGAAATGTAAATGTGCATGAATGATGTAAGTATGAATGGATAATGAATGTCATGTATATGCTGACAAAACTGAATCAAAAGTTAAATAGGTGATAACATTAGGGATGAGAAAACAACACCAAGGTACAACCAAGCACTCAACCAATATCAATAAGATGGAATTATCACTTGAGATAAAAACAAAAGCCACTTGATGGGACAAAGTCCTACTTCAAGGTTTAAATCTCTCTGGGGAACATCGTCATCTGATAACATTTGCAAGGTAGATGACATATCTTTACGAATCTGGATTATCCTTGAAACTAATTTTGGGTGCCCCAGGTTTACTGCTGATAAACTGCATGATGCAGGTCATAATAGTTCTTGCGAGTAAACGCCAATTATTAAATGCCCCAAGTTACATGGTTTTTGAGAAGAAATAATCTCAAGAGGTTTTTATAAAAAAAATGGCATCCAAAATTCCCCAGTGTCTTCAAACTCTTTGAGAGATTCGTCGAATCTTGACGTGACTACCCTAGATTGACTATATTTGGCATAATGGAGTCTTCAAACTTTTCCTCCAGATTACCTGGCCAACAGAAAAATTTAAAAAATAAGACTTTACACCATAAGGACTTAAAATAATCTTCCCTGGGATCTTCGAAATCTTGGAGAGATTTTTCGAATCTGGATGTAACTTCCCTATATTGACTGTATTTAGAACAACATAGTCATCAAACTTTTCCCCATAAGGTTAAACAAACTGTGAAAGCATCAACTGGGAAAGCAACCTTCCCATGCTTAAGGGGGAGAAGAATTCTCACGATTTGCCTTTTTCTTGTTTATGTTGTCAAAGGGGGAGAAGAATATGCGAGATGAAGATAAGAAGCACAAAGTCAAGGGGAGCCTTCGATAACTATATGAAATGCATTGTCGCAAGTTTTTCCATCATCAAAAAGGGGGAGTTTGTGAGTCCAACTTCACTATTAGATGTTTTACATGATGTCAAAACTCGGAAAGCTAGAATTTCAGTATGGTGGATGGTATCCTTATGTCTTGTGGCACTCCCTTACATTAGAGGTCTTAAGAATCATTTAAAACAACTTTAAAATTGGTCCCAATCATGAAAAATATGTTTTTGCACAAAATCACCACTTATGTGTCGACTTGAAATTTGTATGAGTCGACACATAAATTCTACATTTCTGTATTTTATTAAAAGCTTCAGTATGTGTCGACACATATGATTTTCAGATCGACACATATGACCTATGCGCCGATACATAAGATTTTTGAGTCAGCATATGTACTGCATTATTAAAGCTTTTAGCCACTGTTTTGCATGTGTCGACACATAAACTTTTCAGGTAGACACATACTCTTTTAGGGGTCATTTTTCATTATTTTTTCATTCTAAAACTACCATATTTTACCTAAAAAGAGTCCAAATATAAATATATCCTTTATGCATCATTCCAACTTGTTGAAAACCATAAAAATTATTCTACGTCTCTCATCATCTTCAACCTCCAATCTATGCATACTAGCTGACATTACATTGTAGCGATGTTTTGTTGGGGTGCTATCTTGACGAGGATTTCTAGTGTCCAATTGTGTATTGGGTTGAGTTTTGTAAGGGTTTTCATCTAAGCAAAGACATCGGGTTTGTCCTCCAAGATCATTGGTTGATTTGGGGATTTTCGTGCAAGATCGTTCGAGAAGTAATCTTCCATGTGAATCACCTTGAAGTGTTTGAAATATTTGCAAGGATCCTTGGAGTATTTGAAATATTTGCATGGAAATAGTTTAAGTGGAAAATAGATTGCATCTATCGGTCTTGGTCTCATTGAAGATCAAAATAAGAGAAGGGGTTGAATCAACATCAAACGATTATGGTTTGTAGTATTACTCTTGAACACTTCTCTTGTAACCATACTTTTGCAAAGTAATAATTATCCTAATTCCATTGGAATTAGGCGCAGACGTACCCACATGCAAGGAAGAAAGTGGGGAACTGTGTAGACAAATTCTTGTGTCTCTTTTCTTTTATTGATTTACTTGCTTTAATTTTTATGCATCAATTTGTCAAATAGCATTGAGTAATTTATCGATGCGTAGGAATTTTCCGAGATTGATTTTGTTTTAAATCATGTGTTGAGTTGCTTATAATCACTTTTGATTATAAGTGTTTTTTCATATCAACACAATACAAAGGAAAATTCCAAAACTTTGATTGCATGCCAAGTGTTTGATAAATTGTTTAGCTTGTTTAACTCAAAGGAAATTTGCAATATTCTATCTCTTATTTTCATTCACTCTCAATATGCAATTTGTTGAATGTGTTGTTTGATAGATTGATTCGTATAGAATTTCTCTTTGATTATTAAATTTTAAATTTCCTTGTTGATTAGCTTATAATCACTTTGATTGTAAGTGCCTTTGCATATCAACAAAGCGCAAAGAAAATTCTGAAAAATTGATTGCGCGCCACATGTTCAATAAATTGTCAAGTGATGTTTTTAATATGATTTCATTGGAAATAAGAAATTGTTGTGTTGGATAATAAACGGTTAATTGAGATATTATTATGTTGGTTGATTTTATCATTTTGTTAATTCCATATGGCTCGTGCATATCCAAGTTTCCAATAACTAGGTTAATTTAGACTATTATATTGATCTAGGCCAAAAACCTTCCACTCAGCTCCATAAGAGGTCCAAAGTCGTGCACGGTCGACTCCAAATAAATTAATCATCTTCCTTGAGTCTGAGTCGCCGAGCCCTGATGATATTTAAAGAGATGAAAGAAAAGGGTCGTAGAAAGATTTTTATTCAGATATTCACACCAACATTAGTATACCTTCATATATGCCCAGCTTGTAGGATGAATTTATGAAGGAGCCATTGTCAGATGCTTCAGAACCTCTATCTCAAAGGAGGTGAAGGGAATAGGAAGGCTTATGACGGAGAAAGTACATTCATAGACGATAATGGCGCAATCACCATACTTGTTGCATATTCTTCAGTCCTCATCATGACTCAAGATTTCCCAGTAGGAAGGTGGACCAACTTCAGTCAAAGTAACATCAAGGACGCCCACTTAAGAGAACATAGAAACAGTGGAATAGTAGACATAATCTACCCAAGAAGATGGGGTATTCTTTCGGGACTTATGAATATTTTTTTATGATTTCTTATCTATAATGCACTAACTTTTAAGATGCGGAGAAGTAAAAAACCAAAGAAAAATGTAGTTTCTAATTTGAGGAATGACTCAAAGAAATTAGCAACAACTCTTCAAAGATTATAATCTAGCATATAGAAAGATTTCACCCAATGTGTCCAATCACTCACACACAATACTTAAGAGTTTCGGCTACCAAGAATCGTAATGATGATACTTCTGAAAAGACGTCTTGAAGTATGGGGCATTAAATGCAAAATTCCCAAAGAAACAGCAATGTTTCTTTGTCGCCCATTCTAAGGTGATTTAAGGAGTGGTCGACATGATAAAACACTCGCCTTGCTGCATACGAATAATGGATTTGGGTGTAATTATTTTGGGTCGAACATATCGACCCCGGACAACCACCACGAAGGGGCCACCTCCCTTCCATAATCCTCTTAGCTTTGATACTTCATTACCACTGTTTCTCATCTCATTTCTAGTTCTAGAACAGAACAAAATTCTAAGTAAATTTACTAAGGAGAAAGAAACCTACATTTGATTTTGTCATATTAAAGGTCTTCCTTAAATAAAATCTATTAGGTTTTAAATCAAATAGATCACACGATAAAGGTTTTAATAATATGAAGAAATTAGATCATCTTATCTATAAATGTTCCTTTTATAATAAGTTTGGCCACCTTAAGTCATTTTTCTATGATAAACTAAGAAGATCTAAAGGGAATAACTTTATACCTCTTAAAGCTACTACTTCATCAGGACCTAAAACGATTTGAGTATCAAAGGTTGAAACATAATTTGGTTTGCAAGAGTGCTTTACAGCTTAGATGAAGCTTTACTGAAAATTAAATGAACTTAGGAAAAGAAAGGTGCATATATACCTTGAGTATACAAGAGAATGTCTCTCCAAATGGAGTTTGATGACCTTGATGCTTGTGATCAAAGTATGATTATTGATGGTGTATTTCAACGAATGTGATCAAAGTGTGCTCATTAATGATGCCTCTCAACAATTGTGTTCTTATATAACCTCTTAGTAGGTTGAGGTGATAAGTCTATCACTGGAACCTGGAACGATTTGGGTACCAAAGGTGAAAATCTAATTTGTTTTGCAAGAGTACTTTACAGTTTTGATGAAGCTTTAGTGAAAATTAAATGAAGTTATGCAAAGAAAGGTGTATACCTTGAGTATACAAGAGAATGTCTCTCCCAATGGAGTTTGATGACCCCGATGTTTGTGACCAAAGTATGCTTATTGATGGTGTATTTCAACGGATGTGATCAAAGTGTGTTCATTAATGATGTCTCTCAACAATTGCGTTCTCATATAACCTCTTAGTAGGTTGAGGTGATAACTCTATAATGGACTTGTCAGTCTTGTATTTTTGAACCAACTCTCGTGTCAAACGAATCATAGAGAAGGATTTACGATGTTTGTTTGTCATTCCCTCAAAAAAAGGAGTTTCTCGAGTTAACTTGAGATTTAAGGTGGTAAACTTTTTAGACGTTAAAAATAAAATAAAAAAACTCAAGTTAACCCTCTAAATAAGTGGTTCATTAATTGCTTAACAAGTTAAAATTATTTTTACTAATTTTTTTAAGAAATGGGTGTAATCCGAATGAAAAGGAGCTGCCAAAAGCAATATACTAAAGAAAACTCTCAATCCAAGTCTCAAAAAAACCAAGGAAGCTTAAATAAGAAATATAATTGATTAGTCTAATTAATTAATTAGATAGTCTATACGTTTCAAATTTTCAAATCAAGATCAAATTGTATCATCTCGTTAAATCAAATTAAATTAGAGCATTAATGAAGAACTCGCGAAATCTTCCAATTTGATAGCGAATAATCAATTACTTCTCCAGAATAATCGATTATCACACTTTTTGGATAGATTTGCGTCCAATATTTTTTGGACTGAATTACTATAGACTTGTGGAGTGTTCATCAAGTTCAAAAGCTCAAAAGCTCATCTATATAAAGGCACTTTTATATATATATATATAATATATATATATATATATATATATATATATATATATATATATATATATATATATATATATTATATATATATATATATATATATATATATATATATATATATATATATATATATATATATATATATATATATATATATATATATTTGTGTGAGCCTATGCTTATTGTTACTACTATTATTATTATATGGCTCCACCAAAGAATTTTTCTATTTTGCTGAAAATCCACCTTCAAAAAGTCTCTCTTAAAAGAGTCCACATCAAAGAATCCAAAATATTTGTCTTACCAGAAGGTGATTCAGACTACTAGTATGGAATCGACATTTCTAAAAGAATTCAGACCCCATGAGAATATCAACAAATGATTGCTCAGAGAGTTCTTTAACAAAATCTCAAAAAATTGTCAGAGATTTCTACAATGTAAATATAAAATGTAATAATATCGTATCTATAGAGATCGGTTGTATTTTAAAAATGTTTTAACAATTTTTATGATACTAAGTAAAGGATTCTTTATAGTTGTTTGGTTGGAAAAAAAAATTACAGAAAATAAATTGAGATTGCAGTATTAAAGTTTAAGCAGAATTACATAAAACGCCATAATCGTAATTAATACATGAATATAAATATGATTACGTCTGACCCTTAATAAAAAGATTTTTAACTACACATATTCATTGCAACATTTTACATCAAATGTTTATCATAGGTTCACCTTTGTAATTTTATATCTTACAAGTTCAAGAGATCAATAGTCTCATAGTTTTACAATTTAGATTAGTGAGAGAAGAAGAGAAGACTTTTTTAAAAGTTTTCAGATTGTTGATGTGATTTTCAAATGATCGTCGATGCTCCTTATATAGTTAGTTTTCATAAATTTTAATTAAAAATGTAGGAAAAAAATGAAAAGTGCTCAAAATTGGTTCATAGTCAACTATGAAAATGTTGCAATCGATTATGCGGAAGCCATTAGAAAAGTTTAGCTTATATTTGAACCATAATAGTTATATACAAACCATAATCGAATAGGGGACAATCAATTATGACATATTCATTATCGATTATAGCTCATTTATAATCGATTATGGAGCCTCATAATTGATTATTCTCATACCCTTATCAATTATGCAAGTGAAAAGTTATTTTTCCATTTTGCAAATATATATTTCTTTTCTAGTCCTTCTATGCAAGATTGTCCGAAGTTTTCGGATAATTTATATAGTTTAACCACAATTTAACTATGCCAAAACAAATAGAATTCTATTTTGTCAATGGTTTAACTGTAATAAATATTTTATAAGTCATTTTTTAACCACAATTTAATTATATAAAATTTTAACCCTTGAACGGTAATTCGTCTTAGACGCCCTTATCAATTAAGCAAAAAGTTATTTTTCCATTTTACAAATATAAATTATTATTTTTAGTTCTTCTATACAAGATTGTATGAAGTTTTCGAATAATCTATGTACTTTTAACCACGATTTAACTATGCCAAAACAAATAGAATTCTTTTTTGTTCCTGGTTTTATATAACAAATATTTTATAAGACACTTTTTAGCCACAATTTAATTATATAAAATTTAAACCCTTGAACAGTAACATAATTCGTCTTAGACGCCCTCAAAGACAGCTATGCTTCTATGTAGAGTTACGTCTTATTATTTTAATATCAAAAACCAAATTTGGAGATGAAAATATTTGGAGACCATTATTTAAAGAAACGTTTTAGATGCACTAGAAAAAGATGATATATTTATAGGGACCAAACATTTATTTGTTCCCAAAAAAAAACTGTTGAAAAATTCTTTTCTTGCCACCAACTTGTCATGGTAAGCCTCTTTATCTTGTAAAGCATGTATCATATAGTTCTTATAAGCTTTCACCAAATCTCATAAAAATAACATGATTTTGGGCTGATATCAGAGTAAATAAGCAGATAAGAATTTTTTTTCATAGCCCGTGATAGGCCCTCGACAAGACCTGTAGACGAAAATATTATCCCCATGTAAAAACAGAAAACAAAGAAATAATGTTCCTTACATGTAATTTGAGTCAAAATTCCCTTAAGCTCTTCTAACAATTAAGTACTTTCTACAGCCTATTTGTACTATTTCACCTGATAATATAATTACAGCTGACAATAACATATAAAGAAATAAACAGACCCAAAACTGGAGGGAAAGTCTGAAACAAAGATATGTTTAAAAATTATATATAGAAAAAATACAACTTTGATGATCACTATAATGTCATTTATTCGTCAGTCTTTTCAAGATTGGTGTCTTCCTGACCTGTCTGAGTAGAGCTTTTTTCAAGATTAGTGTCTTCCTGCCCTGTCGGAGAAGTAGAGCTTTTTTCAAGAATAGTGTCTTCCTGACCTGTCCGAGAAGTAGAGTTTTTGTTCGCCTCATCAGTTTTGATGGCTTCAGATTCAGTATTGATGACTTCAGACTCTTTAGCATCGGGCGTTTCACCGTTATCCATTTTTGGCACCTCACCATTCTCAGCTATGGCACTAGCTTCTTTATTATTTACTGGTTTTGGGAGTTCTCTTGCAGAGGAAGCCTCTACTAGGCGGCGGATTCCATCATAAACGTTCTTTGCATCCATGATAAGAATTGCTCCACTAGTATAGCAACGCCCAAAACATGTAGCACAATGAGGATAAGCAACCTATAAATTGAGTTAGGAGAAATTCAGTAACTAGTATATAGAATGCAACATGGATTGTACTAGTGGTGAGGAGCTTGAGTTCAAGCATCCAGTGCTACCATAGTATCAAAAAACATAATCAGTATTTAGAGTTATTAATTGACAAATGCATATCACCTCAAATTAGAAACAGTGACCAAGTTATTAAGTACCTCAATAAATGCCCGGCAAAGTGAGAGGAAAAGTCCTGATTCGTTAGCCCTAAGAACCCGTGTTGTGTTGTACAGCAGTAATGAATCAGAAACAGCCTGCAATCCCTTGATCAATTCTTGGGCAAGGACATGTTTTAAACTTATTGGGGCACACGGACGGAGCTCATTCATTGCTCCAGATACACCTGCAGCCACCAAAAAGGCATCAATGCAAATGGATAATGGGTTTAGAATGGAGGAAAGAAAAACAGCATTGATTAATAAAAGTACAAACATGACCCATCAACTATAAAAGTTTTCCTTTTATATTTTGCTGAAGTGTGTGACTAGAGGATGTATATAGGTAGAGTAATAATTTTATATGCAAAAGAAAAGTAAACTTAGACCATAAAACCATGCAGATATATTAAACTAAACACTGTAAAATGGTGATAAGATTACTTGAAATGTTAAATGACTATATTATAACCTTAATTATTCGAGGTTATATCTAATAGTCAAAATTTATTGATCAATCTTTAAAATGACCCTCTCACTCATATAGGTAGAGTAATATTTTTATATGCAAAAGAAGGAAATTTAGACCATACAATCATGTAGAGATGGTCAAATTGAAAACTATTAATGGTGATAAGACTACTTCAAATGTTAAATGACTATATTACAACTTTGACTGTTTGTGGTTATATCTATTGGTCAATATTTATTTACCACTCTTAATAATGACCCTCTCATTCATATAAGCACAGATCAAGTTACAAAGATGTAAGTAGGGAGGGTTGGGAACATGCACTAGGCCTAAAGGACGTCATGGCCCACAAGATATAAGTGGAGTATCAAGTGAAAGTGTTCCAAGAAATGAAACGTTTAGAAGAGATAAGCACGAAAACAAAATTATTGCCCTACAAAATTGGCATTTGAGTTTGAAAACAGAGCAAGGAGCATAATTAGTGTAGTTACAAAGTTACAATTTCCAAAAGAAACTTAGTGGAAGACATTGACTAGACTTACCATTAATAAAAACAGCAAGAGGTGGATGCTCCATCAAATAAGAGGGAGGAGTTATATCCTCTTTGGTTTCTTCAACAGTATTAGAAGGATAGCCAACTGTGGGCAGGGGAACCCAGCGATGTGAATCCAAGACCAACTGAGAACAAATCATCAATTTCTTAATTGCAACATAAAGTATGCAATTTGCAGAGGAAATAAGAAAAATGATGTCCCCAGATGTTGACTTGTTTGAATAAATGAATGTGATAGATTCGTATAAAATCAATTCCAGGTGACTAGCACATATAAAACATTTCAAATTCACTGATTTACCTGAAAATTCTCAACAGCGGTACTCATATTTTTGGAGATAAGTTGAGAACTGCCCTGAAAAGAAACCATCCTTTATATTATAAAATGCTTCAAGAACTATTTAGCCCAACAAATCATAAAAAGGAACTTGAATTACTCTTCAAAAAGTGGTGGGAGCAAGCCTCGAAAATCCAATCCAACCCAACCAAGTCCCATAGCACAGTACTGACAGAAGTAGTAATAAAATAGAAAAATGTCAATTTAATTTCTTCTTGCAACATAACTTTCTTTCTACAAAAGAGTTTTCACAAAACTAATAAGAAGACCAATCTTGAGTTTATTTTCTTTTTTTTTTAACATATTTTGCTAGAAATTTTCCGTGCATCAAAATTTATAGTAAATACATTGATTTTTGAGAAAAAACATGAAGACCAATTTGATCCAAAAGAAAAGAGAAGTATCAATGTGACACTCTTAAACATCAAACATCGTCAAAGTAGACCCTAAAAAAACTAAAATGTCCATAAAAATTATCCTAAATATGACTTTGACTCACATTTGAGATTCTAGAGAACCAAATTTGCACTTTTCATTTCTAGGGACCAAGAGGTTTCTGTAATTTTTTCGGGAAGACCAGTTTGGACCTTTACTCTTTATATAATTCATAATTTCTATATCCATGTTCTAATTCTTAACAACAATCATGAATCTTTCCATTTTCAAGATTTCTAAGGGTCTGGTGGAAGAAGCTCACCATGCACTGATCCAAAATATTTGACAGTGATCCACCTTCAGTTATCTTTGGAAGCATAACTTTTAGAGTTTGCAGGTGTGAGGTAATTTGGTGCATTGCCCAACTAAAAAGTAGTCCACCATCATAGTTTTCCTCACTTCCCGATGTGTCATCAGCAAATATAGCTCGATACTGATTCACAACATCAAAAAGATGCATTCTGTGACAATTAATCATTCCTTTTAAGTACTCGTATGGATTTGTCTGGTCCAGATCCTCAAGAATACCATTAAGCCATGCTTCTCGACATCTTAAGAACTGGCAATAAAAAACTGTCGATCAAATCGAAGAAGGGATAACCCAAGGGGATGAAACCAAACTGAAAATTTCAAGCTAAAAAGCAATCAACAAGGGAGAAGAAGACTCCATAGAAAATCCTTACCAGCAAACGCATCCCGTACTCACTAAATACTCCTATTCGCCGTAAATATCCAATAATGCGCAGGCATTCAGGCAACTAGTAATGGAAGACAGATTAATAAGAACCACTAAATAGAAACATTTTTCTAATCAACTGCCATTTGTTCATATAATAAATATAATCACTACATGAACCTGAATATTTGAGC